>CM064871.1:1703379-3017356 GCA_032719365.1 Prinsepia uniflora
TTGCCTTGGGAAGCGGGTTCGGGCGACTTTTCCGCACCAGTTTCGGTCTAGGGTTTCATGGTTAAATGTTAGGGGTTTGTATTGACCTTTATGTATACTTTGAATATGACAGGGGATTGTTTAAGCGTACCAGAACGAGGGTATACGTTCGGTTTCTAGCAGGATTGTACTGTGAGTGGGCCATTTTCTTAAACCCTTGCGTGCATAAATGTTTTCTGGTTTATTATACTTATTCACATGCTAAAACAATAATGGTTTTGATGATATGGAAAATATGGTTATGGCACGTTTCACGGTATTTGGGCTTGAGACCCGTCTGATGAAAATTAATGATTGGTTCGGATTTTATCTATGTATATATATGTTTTGCATGTGGATATCAATAAAATGTATTTGGTACTGCACTGTATAGATCCTTTCATATTATATTGTCTCCTCCGGCGAGGTACCCCGGAGAGGTCACGGACGTCTAGTACGTCCAGCGTCTATGACGCTAAGCATCAGATGATGCTGCATCAGGTGATGCTGTACCCGAACGGGATTCGGGGATTTAACTCGGAAATTGAGACCCGAGTGGCACGCGTAGCCTTATTATTATTGTGACCTTATTAGGCGTCAAGAACGTCAAACATTAGGTGATGTCAGGATTGGAGTGTATAGTGCAGCAACTAAAATTATACTTATGGTTTTAATACAGGCCTTATGGTTCATATTATATGGTTTATGATTTTAAATTATGATGCATGCATGTTTGGAAAACGGAGGGGTAAATTATATGTTTTACTTATCAAATGATTTTATAAACTTGAGTTTCGGTCCACTCACCCTTATTGTTTTTGGTAACCCCTCCAGGTCGTGATACTGAGGTAGAGGAGGAAACTGAGGCTGAGGCATAGATCTACTTCTGCGTACCTGAACCCCTGTTGGGTGGTTTGCCTGCAGGTTTTATTTTAGAGTCGTGCTCGCAACTTGTAATTTTGGATTTCATCCCTTGTCTGACATCTGTTTAATTCGGATTTGATGTATGACTTTAATTTGGTTACTTACGCATTTGATGTTTTGAGGTTAAAATTGGTATGAATTATTGAGTGTCAGACGGGAGCAGGGCACGTCCCCTTGTGGTCCCTGTGGGATCGGTGCGGGTCCTGTCAGCTTGGTATCAGAGCACTAGGTTATGGTCAGTACTAGGGTATGGTCAGCATGCTAGACTAGCGATTAGTACTAGTTACTTTTCGAGTGTTAAGAATAATGTTATCTGATCTATGCCTCTTGACAGTGAGTTATGCCTCCAAGGGAAATTCCTCATGCACGAACTGACGGGGAGGTAGCTAGGGAAATGGAATGCGCAAGCATTGAAAGGGCTCAACGTTTGGGAGTCACACACTTTAGCGGGGGATCAAACCCCAATGATGCTCATGATTGGATTTCCAGATGGGAGAGGATCTTTGCGGTGATGCGCTGTCCAGCGGATGAGCGCGTGGCATTGGCGACCTTCCTACTGGAAGGCGGGGCCTACCAATGGTGGTATGGCCTGGAGATGTCTGGTTGGTCGGTCCACACGACTACTTGGGAGGAATTTCGTGCGAAATTCTTGGACCACCAGACCTACCCGCTATCTTTTCACGCTGCCCGCGAGGCAGAGTTTTTACGACTTGAGCAAGGTGGTATGTCAGTGACGGATTATGGGCAGGCCTTTGTGAGACTTTCTCGGTTCGCAGCGGCCTTTGTGAGCACATAGAAGGATAAATGTCTGAGGTTTGAGCTTGGGCTCCGAGGGGATATTCGGGCGGGTATGACAACTATCTGTCATACTACCCTGAAGGACATGGTGGATGCCGCGGTTCGTGTCGAGACTAGCTTGGCGACACACCAGGCACCACAATTATCTGGTGAGGAACGACGCAGGGATCGTCCGTGTCTTGGACCGGTGAGCCATCGAGGAGGGAAGGGAGGACACAGTTGTGGAACATCATCGCGCGGCCGAGGAGGGCCGGGTCGCTTTGGGAGTTCCCAGAAATCGAGATCGAAATTTCCCTCGGAATGGTGCATCCAGTAAGTCGGCTGTGGGACTGGGTGTAATCGTTTGCTTTGCATGCAATGGTTTGGGCCACTATGCTCGGGATTGTCCAGCGGTGCACTTGGGTAACGATAAGGAAGGCACCGGTGTGGTGCAAGGTTCGGCTTCCAACACTATCGGAGGCCGAGGACTGAGCGGAACTGGTAGTTCGAGACGTGGAGCACGTGGGCGCGGACAGGCTACTGGACCATGAGCTCGTATAATTGCTGTCACGATGCAACAAGGATGGACGACACCCGGTGTCGGTACAGGTACTTAGCGTATCTCGAATCTTGTTGTACGTGTGTTATTTGATGTTGGGGCTACCCTTTCTTTATTTTGAGGAATTGTGCTAGTATGCTTGATTGTGTGGTAGCAGCCATAGATTTCGAAATGGGTGTTGGCACCCCGATGGGCATCGTGTACCTTCTGAATCAGATGATTCGGAGGTGCCCGGTAAGAATTGGGGATGTAGACTTACTTGTCGATCAAATCCTTATGGTGTTGTCTTGGAATGGATTGGTTGACGGAGCACGGTTCGCTCATTGACTATTGCAGTAGGCGATTCTGCAGAGTCTTAGTAGCAAGGTCTGTTGGTTAGGACCGCACGAGGTTGTGGCAGACACTAGTATTGGAGTGGTTACAGTCATTATTATTGAGAATCGAGGGACATTCTCTCTTCTCGTACAAGTCGTCAGGGTGTTCGTACCCAGGGATGCTGGGAACGAGTGGCTGAGTTTACTTCTTTTTGGCAGAAGTAATCGGGATCGTCGTTCGGTATGAGCGGAGATCCAGAAGGTACGAATAGAGGTACGGGATCGTCGTTCGGTATGAGCGGAGATCCAGGGTTGTCCGACTTGCACACGGTGTGCAAGTGTGGATGGTTGTATGTTGATACATTTTGTACTGATGCTAGTATGAATGCCGGTGGGCTGTTACTAGTATCGTTAATAGTGTGTTGGTGCTGGTACTGGCGCTGGTGCTAGTATCGGTGTTGGGCTAACTTTGAGTTACGAGTCAGGATGTGACTTCATCGAATGGGCATGTGTCAGTAACCAGTCAAAAAGGGGGGACACGTAGTTGATGTCCGGATGCGTTGGTTCCGACAGGGTTGGAACTACGGTATCAAGAGAGGTTGTGTTGCGGTAACGAGAGTTGTGCGGGTATTCCGCATTGGTAAGGGGTATTTTCGAAGCCACTAGGGTGACTTCTCAGGTTCTGCCAGGGTAGGTGATGGTCGTTGTCAGTACACTGGTCAGATATTGGTTGGTGGACCCGGGAACTGTCTTGGGTCATCAGGAGGAGTTGGGTATATCGAAGTTTGGTTAGCGAGATTCCTCATTTTCTGCTTGGTGGCAGATAGTGTTAAATTACGTGGTATGGTGAGTGCAGCGAGTTTTTGATTGCATCCACGTAGGATGAGTTTTAGCGTCATCATTTTGGATCATCCTTAGTTTTCCTAAGCGGATAACAAGGATAGGTACAAGGTAAATAGTTGGGACCCACAGTCTCGGCGTGTTTTTCGTCGTTGACTGATCGGTCTAGTTGTGGGAGTTAGTTGTCGAACGTTGCGACAGTATACAGATTAGTTGAGAGTGTAAGACCCTATGGTTCGGAGTCTAATAGTTAACTGGCGGATCCTAGGTGGATCGGGATTGTGTTGTTGAGAACTTTGGGCATTGTGACGACCTAGGATCGGGATGTTACCAGTCAGGGACGCAGTGCCGTGTCTGGATCGTGATCTTGATGATCCATATAGGGAGATTATCACCCTTACTTTGGTATATGAGTCGTAAATGACGGGACTGAACTTCTTTTCGAAGGGGATTCCGTATGGTTTATTACTTGGGTGAGTAGGTTTCCGACGGGGACGAATGTTGTCAACCTTAGACGTAGAAATAGTGGGATTGGCTTCCCTATGAAGTAAATCGAATGTATTAACCGAGGTGGATGGAGTTCGTTGTGTCTCATGCTGGATTGGGCAAAGGTACTCCATTATTGGAACGCTTTAGGTTATGACCTAGGTGGTTGTAGTCTGGTCGATGGATAGATGTGTGTGCTTTGTACCTAGTTCGAGGTACGATACGTTGCAGACTTGTGGTGTCAGGTATTGGTATACGAGTCATACCGAGGTATATCGGTGAGCGTATTGGTAACCGGATTGGTTCCGATACCATTGGATTAGCCGAGGTCGACATTGGATACTATACGATGGGTCATGGTATTTCCAATAAGTCTAATTACGCACAGGTCGAGTGAGATGTTGGTAGGTATATATTTGAATTAAGTATGTTGGTGTCTTGAGTAGCCACGAGTGAGTCTAGTGTCAGTTTCCGACTAACAACTTCCGAATGGTGACTGATTGTCGGGATGTGTCAACGTGGATTATTGAGTGAGGTCCGATGACTCCCAGTGGGAGTAGGTACCTTGATGGATGGGTGATTGAGAAAGGAATCGTTGAGTTGTTGCGTCAGCGAAAGGGTAAATTTGACAATCGGTGTCAATCCGAAACGGGTGATTTCAGTCATTCGACGGGGTCGAATGGAGTCAATACGACATGCGTACTAGTGGTACGTTTAGGTGCAGACAAGTGTGTTCTGAGTAGTTGGTGTACGAGTGTACACGTGTGACGAGGTCGATTTTACTTTCCACTGAGTGGTTGTGAAATTGGGATAGTTAGAATTCTGAGAACGAAAGAAATTAAGGAGGGATGAATGTTGAGACTAGATCGATTGGAATTTCGAGGACGAAATTAATTTAGGAGGGAAGGTTGTAACGACCCGTCCCGAATTTCGGGATTTGATTAGTGATTAATCATGATTAGTGGGATTGATCGGTGCTTAGTTGGTCGAAATCGGACAAAGTGTGCAAAATGACCGTTTTGCCCCTGGTTCGTGGGCAAAACGTTGACTTTTTGATCGGGCGGTCAAACGGACTTTGACCGATGACCGTGACGTAGTTCGGGACGTCACGAGTTCATAGGCAGGCGGCACGTTCGATTCCGACATTCGAGGAGAAAGTTATGACTGTCGGAAGTTCAGGGGTATTACCGTAATTTGGACATTTGGGGGCGAAAATGTTGACTTTTCGTCTAATAACTAATTTTCAGTTGACTCAAGGACCGTTGGGTAGGTCTCGACGTCCTGAGTCCGTAGACAGGCGGCACGCCGAAATCGGACTTCGTACGAAGAAGTTATGGTCAGAAACGTGAAATCGGGAGGTTCGTGTCTCGGTTTTCGTATCGAATATTTTTATTCTTGAATTTCTGACTGGAGGACACCTGGGGAGTGACAAGTGTCACTCACCCATTGGTTGGATTGGATCAAGCTCCACTAAGCATTTAAATAGGATTTAATCTGCTTTTGATCTCAGCCCTTCATCTCAAAACCCTCAGATTGCATCTCAGCCCTTGATCTCATTTCTGAGATTCAATCTGGGCCGTCCATCATTTCCCTCCATTTCTATATATATTTCCTAACCCGACACACTCACGTACTGCCCATTCCATACCATCACACCACATTGTGTCTGACCCTTGCTCTGAGTAACACTGGACTGGACGGGTGAGGCGGCAGACGGCAGGGATCACGGCGAAGGACGGCGGCGAGGTAGGAAACCGGAAAACCCGAAACGGTTTTAGAACTCCGATTTTGGTAACTTGAATTCCAACGTTTATCTTCGGTTTCTATTTACCCTAATCAATTCTAGGGGCTACCAGGAACCTTTTGGGCTTGAGTTCATGACCGGAGGTGACCTGGACGGTGGCTAAACGACGACAGGAAACCAGCTCTGTTCATCGAGGTAGGCTTTCGATCCCGTCTGTATTTGTCGATTCTGATTCCATAGAACCCTTTCTGGGATTGAGACGATCATGTAGGATCAAACCAGAGTGAAAATGGTTGAGTGTGGAGGAAATGGTGACCGGGTCATGATCGCGGGTCTGATCGACCCCAGTTGCAGGAATACAGGTCAACCCGTCTGAGGACAGAGGTGATGACGTGGCACCCTGTCAGATTGTCAGGTGACGTGGACCAATCGTGAGCCGACACGTGTCACATGTCAGTGCACAGTCAGTACTGACATGTCAGTGACGTGGCCTAATCTGGGACTGCCACGTGTCACTGACATGTTAGTGACGTGGACCAGTGCCGTGCTGACACGTGGCACATGTCAGATCTGACACGTGGCCTGACAGATCAGCCAGGTGGACCAATCGGATGTTGACACGTGGCACCTATCAGAGTCTGACACGTCAGACCTGACAGCTGTCAGATGACGTCAGCAGTGACGTCAGCGATGACATCAGCAGAAACTGTTCCTGCGTTGACCGACGCATTGACCGGCGCGTGGGGGGCGCGTGTGAATAGTAATTTTGGTGGGACCACCACCATACTTTAGGTTTCGACGATCCGGATCCAATGGCGGTGGTTTCGGGTCGATCGGAGATCATTAAGTTGGTCAAAATGAGGTTTTTTACCTTGGGAAGCGCGTTCGGGCGACTTTTCCGCACCAGTTTCGGTCTAGGGTTTCATGGTTAAATGTTAGGGGTTTGTATTGACCTTTACGTATACTTTGGATATGACAGGGATTGTTTAAGCGTACCAGAACGAGGGTATACGTTCGGTTTCTAGCAGGATTGTATTGTGAGTGGGCCATTTTCTTAAACCCTTGCGTGCATAAATGTTTTCTGGTTTATTATACTTATTCACATGCTAAAACAATAATGGTTTTGATGATATGGAAAATATGGTTATGGCACGTTTCACGGTATTTGGGCTTAAGACCCGTCTGATGAAATTTAATGATTGGTTCGGATTTTATCTATGTATATATATGTTTTGCATGTGGATATCAATAAAATGTATTTGGTACTGCACTGTATAGATCCTTTCATATTATATTGTCTCCTCCGACGAGGTACCCCGGAGAGGTCACGGACGTCTAGTACGTCCAGCGTCTATGACGCTAAGCATCAGATGATGCTGCATCAGGTGATGCTGTACCCGAACGGGATTCGGGGATTTAACTCGGAAATTGAGACCCGAGTGGCACGCGTAGCCTTATTATTATTGTGACCTTATTAGGCGTCAAGAACGTCAAACATCAGGTGATGTCAGGATTGGAGTGTATAGTGCAGCAACTAAAATTATACTTATGGTTTTAATACAGGCCTTATGGTTCATATTATATGGTTTATGATTTTAAATTATGATGCATGCATGTTTGGAAAACGGAGGGGTAAATTATATGTTTTACTTATCAAATGATTTTATAAACTTGAGTTTCGGTCCACTCACCCTTATTGTTTTTGGTAACCCCTCCAGGTCATGATACTGAGGTAGAGGAGGAAACTGAGGCTGAGGCATAGATCTACTTCTGCGTACCTGAACCCCTGTTGGGTGGTTTGCCCGCAGGTTTTATTTTAGAGTCGTGCTCGCAACTTGTAATTTTGGATTTCATCCCTTGTCTGACATCTGTTTAATTCGGATTTGATGTATGACTTTAATTTGGTTACTTATGCATTTGATGTTTTGAGGTTAAAATTGGTATGAATTATTGGGTGTCAGACGGGAGCAGGGCACGTCCCCTTGTGGTCCCTGTGGGATCGGGGCGGGTCCTGTCAGGGGGGGGTTTACAATTAATTAACAAATATTAGACATAATGATGATGTTGGGAGGGAAACATGGATCAGATGTTTGGGCTTAGATTAGGGGATGGGTGACACTTGTCACTCATCCAGGTGTGCACAGTCATCAATTACTATTCATTATTTTATTATTATTTTAATCGGAGCCTCGGTTCGTTAATTCGTTCCCGTGACCATAACTTTGTCGTCGGAACTCCGATTTTGGCATGCCGCCTGTCATTGGATTCGTATCGACGAGACCTACGTAACGGTCCTTGGCCCTCGTCCATTGGACCTCCCGGTCAAAAATTCAACATTTGGCCCCTAATATGCTAAATTACCAAAATGCCCCTCGACTTCCGAACATCATAACTTTATCCTCGAATGTCGGAATCGGACGTGCCACCTGTCTATGAACTCGTGACGACCCGAACTACGTCACGGTCATCGGTCAAAGTCTGGTTGACCGCCCGATCAAAAAGTCAACATTTTGCCCACGACCAGGGGCAAAACGGTCATTTTGCACATTTTGTCCGATTTCGCCCTACTAACCACCGATCAACCTCACTAATCTAATCCCGGAATTTGGGACGGGTCGTTACAGAAGATTTCAGGAACTATTTATGGAGGCACGTTTTACGAGGTAAAGTTGACTTTTGTCCTGTTGTGGGCCTCAGATATTTGTTTCAAGCCCAATAGATGAGTGCCAAGTGTCACTCATCCATCGCTCATTCCTCTCACATACAATCATCTGCATCCCTCTCATTTCATCCGATCTAAAACCGAAACCCCTTCCTCATTTCAATCCATCCTCATCCCATCATTTTCTTAAGACCCTTGAGGGACAGAGGAAGTGAGGGTGAGACCAGAGGAATGGAGAAGGACGGCGGAGCCGCTGTGGGCGACTGAGGAAACCGTGAAAAAGGTAAACTTGAAACCCGTTGTTTTTGAAATTTTGAATTTGGGTTGTGGACGTTTAGGGTTGTTTTTGCTGATCTGGTGATGTCCTCTGAGCTCACACGAGCTGGCAGGTATCGAAATCGACGGGAAAGGACCACGGGATGGCCCTAGGTTCGAGGTTGAAGATGGTCGTGACATGTCGAGCTTAGATAGGTAATTTTGAGACTTTTTCTTATGATTCTGAGTCCATGGGTTTATTTCTAGGTGGTAGACAAAGCTATAGGATCAAAAATGGCAGAAAAGGGTTAAGTTTTGACAGTTGTAGCACCGGGTCGGGTCGCAAGTCTACGCGACCCATTACAGTCAACCGGGTCAACCCGGATAGAGGAAGAAAACGATGACGATGTCATCAGTTGGCGTTATCATCTGACAGGTGTCAGAGGTAGACCAATGGGACACTGCGTGTAACAACCCGTCCCGAGAGCCGGGATTAAGATAGTGATTAAGGTGTGATTAGTGAGGTTAATCCGTGATTAGGTGGTCCTGATAGGTCCGTAAGTTTAGAATGACGATGTTGCCCCTAGTTTGGACAAAATAGTTGATTTTTAGTTTGGGTGGTCAAATGGGGGTTGACCAGTGACCAGGACGTAGTTTAGGACGTCACGAATCCATAGGCAGGTGGCACGCCTGATTCCGACATCCGAGGAGGGAATTGTGATGTTCGGAAGGTTGAGGGCATGTAGGGGGAATAGTTGACTTTTTGAAGAATCGAGTTTTGGTAGGTTGACCTAGGATGGTTAGATAGTTCTTGTCGTCCTGAGTTCGATGACAGGCGGCACGTACTCATCGGACTTACGAGGCGAGAGTTACGGGTCTAGGAAGTTTTGGTAAAACCGTAATATGCGTAAAACATGAGGGTATTTTGGTCTTTTTGGTTTCTAGGGATTTGTGCACAGAGGAAAGGAATGGACGGCTGGGATTGGGCCATGTGGAAGTGTGTGGAGTGGATTGTGACAGGTGGCTTGTGTGTAGAGGATTCTGGTGGAATCCTGTGCATTCACGGCCCAATTAATTGGGGTGCACCCGTGCTGTGCATTCTTGTTCTTCGACACACAGAGAGAAACAGAGGGAGGAAATTGAGAGAAGTTGAGGATTGATCGTGGTAATTGACGAGTTCTGGTGAGTGAGGGAGGAACGGGAAACTGAAAGGGAGCTGGTGAGGTTGTTGAGAGGCACGGTGGTCGTGTGTGTGAGGGGGATGAGTCACGGGAATCTGGGAGGAAACAGAGAAGGTTGACGGCTTGTGGGGGGTGCTGTGGTCGTGTGCGGGTGTGTACGACCTCAAAAGGAAGCTGAGGCGGCTCTGTGGACTCCACGGAACACGGCGGCGAGCACGGTTGTGGACGGTTGCAGGTAAGTCCAATTCTTCGTGTTTGTGCCCTGTTTTCCCGTCGAGTTTTGAACTGCGAGTTGTGAGTCTAAGGGTGGAATCGAAGGTCATGGGCAGGTCTAGGGGACTCAGTGGAGGACTGGGAGTCTAGTGGTTGTGTAGCCGTGACGGGGGGAGCACGGCGGAGGATGGCATGACGGAGGTGCTCTATGTCCTCTGTTTTGGCCGTGGGTTTCAAACAGCGAGTCGTCGAGCTTAGGGCTGAGTCGACAGTCCAGGAGGGTTGGTTGAGGTTTGGTAGAGTCCTAGGAAGAGGTTGGTGTAGCCACCGTGAAGGGGGAAGTCGTGGGTGGCCGGGAAGGAAAACAGGGGTTTTTGGGTTGTTTGGTTCGAGCTTTAGTCGACGGGCTAGGGACGGTGTCGAGGTCTGAGGAGTTGAGGAATGGATAGCTTGGAACTGGACGATGAGATTGGTGAAGAAAGGGAAGGAAATAGGGCAGGCACGGCGGTGAACCGCTAACGCCGGTCTGAGTTGCAGGTGACTGTGGCGAACCGGGTTGGCTCGAGGTAGCTGATACACTATAGCTGGCGCGTGAGGGCCACGCGTAGCCACCTTGGGCGGCGCGTGGGGGCGCGTGCGGCGGCGATGGGGAAAACGGTCAACAAGGTTTTTGGTCTAGGAGTTAGGGTGAGTTCAATGGAGTTGGTTTCAGGTCAATCGGAAGTCGTTTGAGTGTAGTTCCGCGAGGGTGAAGGTTTAGGGTCCCGGGTTCTAGGTTTTCGGTTCGGGGATTTTTGAGGGAATTTAGGTGAACTTTCGTGAACGTGTTAGTAACGTACTTTGGTGATTGTGAACAGGATCGGGATTTCCCGAGGAAGCCGAGGAACGGGCTGGACGTTCGGGACGCGAGTAGGGCTCAGTACTGTGAGTGGACCTTTTTCTTTAAATTCGAACATGCATAACTGTTTTCGATAATTGTTTTATGGTTTTGTTTATGATTTTATGTTTCTCGAATATGTTTTGTTGGTTTTATATGTTTGCATGTTTTACGAGGAAGTACAGTTTTAGCACGTTTTACGAGGAAAGGGTGGTTGTGGAAAGAGAAATGATTTCCATGATTTTAAAGGGTTTTTGGGGACATGATTTTGATAATCAAGGTTTTCGATTTTAGAATCGGATTTCGGAAAGCGAGATTTGGTTTTAAAATGGAAAAGTGGATTTCCGGATTTGGGTTCGGAATGGCGGTTCTGGAAGCCGGAAGGGCTTCAGACCGGTGATTTCGGATTCGGGTTTGGATATGGATTTGGTAAATGGTTTTTAAATGGTTTTGGGATTGGATTTGCTGGATTTGGTTATTGGGTTTAAAGACCCGGATATATGTGACGGGGGACCGGCCGGATTGGGTTTAAAGACCCGGATTGAGTTTAAAGACTCGGGAGTTTAAAGACTCGGATATATTGATTTTCCCCCGTAGGCCTTGAGTTTAAAGACTCGGATATGGTTAAGGCCTGGATTGAGTTTAAAGACTCGGATAGGTCCAGCAGGTTTGATCGGGAAAATGATGATTTGACGTTTATGGTTTCTGATACGGTTTTATGATTCACCTACTGTGGTTTTTTTTTAAATGTTTTATAGTGTTTCTGTTCCTTATGATGTGATTTACGGTAAATTGATTTATAACTGTGTTCATACATATTGGTTATGCATGTGGTTTTTAAAACGGAGGGTTACACTCGGTTTTCGTGTAAAATGGTTTTGAACTCTTGTACTGTTTGGTCCACTCACACCTTCTGTTTTAAATTGCCCTCCAGGTTGTGGAGCGAGCGCGGGGGTCTTGACGTCGAGGCAGTGTCAGAGGCATAGAAGGGACGTGAGGGATCCCGGAATAGTTTTACAGACTTCCGAGTGCGTGTAATTTATCGTTTTTTTTAGTTCCTTGTATTTACGTACTATGCTCTGTAAACGTTAACGTCGGAATATTTTGTTTAATTACTCCTGCGTCTGACTGGGTTGCGTGAGTGTTACTTGGGTGTTGTGTCGAGGAGTCAGACGGGAACGGGATTTACCTCGGGTTTCGGGGTGAAACCGGGGTGGGTCCTGACACTGCCACGTGGCAACTGTCAGGTACAGTCATCTTGACATGTTAGGCCACGTGGACCAATCGGGTGGTGCCATGTGGCAGACTGTCAAAGGTGTCAGAGGACACGTGTCAGACAAGTGGACCAATCGATGTGTGACACGTGGCACTGTCAAATCTAACAACTGTCAGAACTTGTCATGCTGACATCAGCGTTGACTTTTTGTCAACGTTGACCGTACCTTTGACCAGCGCGTGGGGGCGCATGGGTACGTATTTCGAGGTTGGGCCAATACTATTTTAAAGATTTCAACGATACGAATCCAATTATGGTGGTTTCGAGTCGATTAGAGATCGTTAGGTTGGTCAAATTGAGGTTTAAAGCCTAGGGAAGCGTGTTTGGAACACGTTGACTTTTTCAGGAATGTTGGGAGTTCTTGATTAGGACTTATCTAGGTTGTTAGTAACTTTTGAGTATGTTTTGGATAGGTCCGGATGACCCGGAGAGATCGGATTAGCCCGGAGATGCTTATGGCGCACGTATCGAGACATAGCTTGGATGGTCTGTGTGACAAGACCCATCTCAATCCCCTTGGGACCACCCGGGGATGTGACATGCTCCCGTCTGAAAATAACTCTAAAATAACAAAAATACCCTTAATGGGCTTAAAGTTTCTCGAATTAAAATAATTAAAGTTAAACATGCAACCCTAGAGCTCAACACTGTCAGGTCAGGGATAGTACAAATACAAAATGCGAACACAATGTCAGGTTACAAAACGGTGCTCAGCCTACCCAATAGGGTGTACATGTGCGCAACAAGGAATCTATGCCTCGGACTCCGGGTCCTCCTCCTCTACCTCATATGCACGGCCTGAAGGAGTCAATAAAACAATAAAGAGTGAGTGGGCCGAAAATAAACAATGTTTCCAAAACCAGTGTAGTTGTGAGAGTTCCTTTTTGGATTGATGAATGTCTTATGTTCTATTAACTGTCAAATAGACTTGTGTGGTTGATTTAGAGTTGTGGTGATGACAATGCAATGATACACAAGTATCCAAGTGCTAGGGTTCTATGATTTTGAGTTGATAATGACTATTGTGTTTTGGAGTAGATTTGATGGCACTCTTGGACTCAATGCACATTGTTGTTTCAATTTTGATTAAGGCTATGTGAACATGATCATTTCATGCTGAAGTGGGAGAATGAGAATGGTAGCATTTCACCTAATGTGTAAAGTCTTTTTTGAATCATAGTTTAAGTGAGACTCCTATTGGAATTGACTTGTGTTAGTTAATTTATATAGTTCTGCCTTGTGACTAATTAGTCTCTTAGAGTCCTATTGTAATTATGATAGATAATCATAATACAATACTCTACTATATAGGTTGGTCCCTACTCTCTCCAATAAGATATATTTTTCTCATGCTAAAGTCCAATTAATTAGCTAAAGATAAAAATGGGTAGAGAGGAGAAGATGGAATTTGTCTCATCAAGCTCAATGGCATCAATTGGTACGTGATTTACTTTCATTGATTCATGTATTGTGTGTTCTTGTTCATATGCTTATTGTGACCTTAAGAGTGTAGTTGATAGCTATGTAAGACTTTTGTTGTCACTCTTACAATTACCAATCAAAACAAATTGGATCTAACAATTAATACACAAAACTCACATATGTCATTAGTATGGAAGAAATCAAACTGATCAAATGGACGAATTCTCATATATAGGAATCAAACATGTACATTTGAACAATTGTAAAAAAAAAAAAAACAAAACCTTAAATTTTTAAGTTTAATTTGTATAAAGAGTGATTTTGATATTCCATCTATAATAATTTATATATATATATATATATGTATATGTATATATCAGAAAGGTAGAAAGATAACTCATGTTGTTTAATTATTTGGCAAAAAATTATTTCTTTATCTTTTTACTGTTATTTGATTTTAGATTATACACATGATAATTTGAATTTTTTTTTTTTGAACAGTCAAAACTAACTCCCATTTCGAAAGAAACTAAACATCATATAGCACAAGCCATTACACGAAAAGGATCATTTGTAGCTAAAGGCCAGTTTGATGAGTAGGAGAATTGAATTTGAACGTAAAATGTTGAATTCAGTTTTATTGTAAGAAGATTAGATATGATTAGACATATTTTTTCTATCTTATTATTATTTTAAGAGAATTGGATTAGACATAATTTTTCTTCTATTGATATTCCCTCTAATTTTTTTACAATGAAAAGATCTATATGCGCGTGAATATTCAAAATATTTTGAAATTAATGAGTTAACTAATCAAATTTAATTCTACTCATTAAATAAGACCGAAAAAGTATAGACAGGAAAGACCCGAAACTAATAGCCCCAAAGCACAACTGCCTCATATATATTAAATTGCAGTAAATTTATCTGCCACCGTATTACTTTTTTTAACATGATAGTTTGATAATTATTCAACTTTTAGTCTTAAACGTAAGGTTAAGTTCCTGGATGATGATGAATGTAATTTCCCCTTTTTTTTTCTGTTTTTTTTCTTGTTAGTGCATTGCATGCTAACTTGTGTTGTGACATTTCAACTAAAATTATTGTTTAATTATGACCAATTTGACTATTTGAAGGTGAGGGAGGAAATTTAACTTATGAGGGTGCATTCGATTATGATATTTAAATATTTTTTAAAACAGTCTTGAAAGACATTTTAAAAATATTATAAATTAGTATGAATATTTTGATATTATTCAAATATTTTTTTATAAATCTTATTCAGGACTTTCTCTTTATTTGGAGAATTTTTTAGGATATATAACGAATTTTGTTGTACATCGTGATTTCTCCATTTTGTTCTCTCTTCTTTTAATGGTTTATTTCATCTGAACATTAATGGTTGAGTCTATCTCTCCATCATCATCATCATCATCATCATCATCTTGAGTTATACATTCAGTAGAGGTTGGTATCACACACTCACACTTATCACTTTTTTTTCAATTGGAATTGATCTATTGGATGCTTTCAAATATATTGGATGCTTTGGAATTGTTTTAAAGTGGTTCTGAAGTTTTCTACAATTTTTCTGAATTTTTCTTGATTTTTTGGAAAATTTGAGATTACTATGAAGTTTTCGTCACTAAAAGGTGAAGAACTCTTTTGGTGATGAAAAACCTGAAGAACACCGTGACAAAAAGGAGTAAAAGTGACGGTTTATGGAAAAATTCTGCAGAATTATGCCAACAAAAATATGCACTAAAGTAAAAAAATTTTAACCGTTTTTTGACGCATGTTTCTTCAAATTAATTTTTATTATGAAAAGAATGGAACATACTTGAGAAAAATGTCTTATAAAGTTCAAAAATAAATATATGGCTAGACATTTTTTGTCTTATTATATGTATATTTTTAACACTAAATCTCACTAAGTCCACAACTTAAATAAGTCCTAATTGAATACTTCAAGACTTATTTTGACATTTTTAATAACATTAAAAATCATAATTGAATATACCAAAACTTTTTAAAAATCTTTTAAAACATATAAATATTTTAATTGAATACATTTGTATTTTTAAAATCTTTACAAATATTTAAATATTCTAATTAAAATAGCGACAAGTTAATTATATAAAGGATATGGCATGCTATTTTTCAATAAAATATAATATAATTATAATTAATATTATTATTGAGAAAATGCACACACAGGCATGCACACAGCAGATTGAGGTGGATGAGGCATGCATGTTATTCCTTTGGGCCGCCCAGGCCGACAACGTTTTGGCAGACATGCATGTAGCTGACGGATGATAAGACTGCCATGTTAATCTCATGGCACAATCAGTATATATTAATTTATATAATAAGCAAAGGGATTATCATTAAATCACGCAGTAGAATATGGCCAAAGACTGATTTCATATTTTCATATGCATGCTTCTTCACCGATATGTATCTACATGCAATTGGAATCGGTGGGGATTGAAATATTCCAATTTTCAACTTTTTTTCTGCGAACAGATCACAACAAGCTAGCGTGACTTAATTTGACACTAAAAATATGTAATTGATGATAAATGAAAAGGTCAAAATATCATATCAAAATAACTTCAGAAAATAATGGAACCATAGATGAGTTCATCATTCAATATAATATATAGATAATATTCTATTCAATATAAATATATATATATATATATGTATAGTTGAGGGAGTGAATGGAGAGGACTCTCTCACTTCACAGAGAGGCTATTATTCTCCAATTTCTATATGGAGTGCTCCAAATTTTCATATTCATTGCTAGCAGAAAGGTGGGATGGGTTGGGATCCGATATGGGTGACCAAAACCTATCATCTAATACGAGGAATAATAATAGGAAATATATTATAAACGATATATGATCATTCAGTATATATATATATATATAAATAAATCCGAAATAGCTAGATTGGGCCCACCTCAACTTACAATTAACATTCAGGTCGAAATCGTGTTGAATTTGAGTAGATTTCGAGTTAATATAAATCCGTCATAAGGTGGTACATAATGTTGCTGCCTTTTGCCAGGAGGGGAGGGGTTCCCACCAGTATGTGGGGTGACGGCCTTGAACCAATTTGGCACTTCAATTCTCTAGCCGAGAAAGTTGGTGTTTCAGTTTGTATTTAATTAAATTCATTACCATTGAGAAAAAAAAAGAAGAAAAGGGTATTGTCTAATTCTTATTTTTCTTCATATATATGAGTTAATAATTTCCTGCAAAGTATTCATTTCCTGCTGGAGGAATTGGCACCGCAGTCAAGCTTTCCATAATCCATCACTCTCGAATCGGTGCTATCAAATCACTCGATCTCGAATCGGTGCTATCAAACTTCCTGCACAATCTATACACACAAGTGATCGATGTGGACCTATTTTCACCTCCCACCACTGGCATTCCCACTCCTGGCGTGGCAGGTTCTTGAAATCAAGTTGGTAAGTTCTTCTTAATTGGTGTGTAGTAATTTCACAAAATATTTCTAAAAAAAATTGAATTTCTAATATATTGCAACTCATAATCTATATATACTGAAGTAATTTTATGGTTCAATCGACATAATATATATATATATATACACTAACCAAAAGATGATAAATATCATAATATTCGTAAAACTAATTTATTACATTAATAGTTGTTCTTCATGATTTCTCATCTTTTGAAATCGTTATACCTTAATTAATATTTGATTTTCTTTTATGATTTTCTTTTATAACTAAAAACATATATATTGATTAAATATAGATTCAAACAATTCTAATACAATACACATAGAAAATATAATAAAAGTACGAAATCAGAAACACAAAGGTTTAGCCATTATAATATATATATATATATATATATATAATTTAATGGGGTCTTGGGCCCCCCTTGGATTCTATCCCCCTCCGCCCATGTAGGCATAGTTTGGATTAAAATCAAATTCAAATTGTTAAAACTTACATGATTCCATAAGGTTTGCATTTTGAAAAAATAGAATTGACCATTCTAATAACAGCCTGGATTGTATCGGCTTAGACATAATATTTTCATGAAATTTACTCACAAGAAAGACTACGCCAAAACATCATAATTACAAAAATGTCAACATTCAAGTCAATATTTTATTCATCCACTTCAAAATTCCTTCATTCTCATCAACAAATTAAAAAATGCCAATATTTTAAACTTCAAACATGGTGCGTTATATTTATATTTAATTCAAATTCTTCGAAAGTATAGTGACGTAGGGTTCATGACAAACACTTACACTAATAAATTTATGAGGTTTGAACTTTAGTATTTGATATTGTAAATTGAGAAATGAACTTTGAATTTTTTCCATTTTGGTTTGATTTTTTTTTTATAGTGAGATTGATGTGAACTCTCATAATATGAAATTGAGATTTTGAAGTTCTTTTTTTTTTTTCCAAAATTTCGAGATTGCATTCTTAAAAATAAGGTTCATATGAACTCGGTTTGATATTATTGATTGGAGAAATAATTTTAATTTTTGTCTATTTTTAGTTTACTTTTTCAAAGATAATGTTGACATGAACTTTGATCACAATATGAAATTAAGGTTTCAAAGTTGAATTTTATTTTTCATATTTTGATGGTTTCATTTTGGAATTATAAGATTTATATGACCATTAATATTTGATAATATAATCGAGGGAAATAATTTTGTGTTTTCTCCCTTTTCAGTTTGATTTTTCTATGGTAAGGAATTGATGTGAACTATCACAATATACGAAACTTGAGTTTCAAAGTTTTTTTCTTTTTCAAAATTTCGAATTTAGATTTCGGAGTTATAATGTTTATATGAAGTCAAATGTTTGATATTAGGGGTTAAGAAAAAAAATTTGAATTTTCTCTTTTTGAGTTTGGTTTTTTTTACAGTAAATGTAACGACCTGGAAATTCGAAAAAGGAAAATTTGGAAAATTTGAAGGAAATGACGATTTTGCCCTTGGTTTTAGGGGTGAAAGTTGACTTTTTGATCGGGACCTTATTTGGACTTTCCAGAAGGACCGTTGGATAGGTCTCGGGATGCTAAATTCGTAGATAGGCGACATGCATCTATCGGAGGTCGGATGTGAAAGTAATGGGTCTGCGAAGGCTAGGGGTATTTTGGTAATTAATTGTGCAGGGGTAAAATGGTAATTGTGGCTGATCCAATTAATGAATCAGCGTTTAGTGACTCATTCAGTCCAGTAAGTGACACATGTCACTGCAGTAGAGGGATTGGTGGCCCTGTTTGATATTGTGTATGAATTCATAATAAGGACAACAAAACCGCCAATCCTTTTGTTTAAATTTGATCGAATTGATTGATGGATGAGGCCAAAGATAAAACCTGAGACGGTGGGACAAATTCACAGAGAAAAACGAGTGAGAATGAGAGGAGAATTGAGGAAGATAGGCCCTTAAACCCGAAGACCCAAACCCGTGGAAGCTCCAACCTTCCAAAATCTGAAATCAAAGAAATGGACTGTAATGATTCAAATTGAGATTCAAGTGAGTCTTCTGGGATCAATTGGGGTGTATTCAGCTCAAATTTGAGAAGAATTGACACGAGGAAGGCCATGAACAGACATGGCGGAATTAAGGAAAATTTGGGATTGAGTTCAGGTGGTTCGAGGTAAGAATCAATGTAATTGATTTCAGAATTGTGTTTATAGGACCCCTCTGTGACTTCCTAGTTGATTAGAATCAATAATTAAGGCCTAATTTGGTGAATTCGAGAAGTTGAACTCGACGGCAGGGGATTCGAAATTTATAGGTTTAAGTTCAAACCGTGTGAAATGAATGATACAGACCTTCAATTAAGATGTGTTAGATGAGATCCAATGAAATAATTGAAAGAAACAAGGTTGAATTGATTGAGAACTAACCGGGTTGAATCGCGGGTTATCGGACCCGTTTGCAGGCTAATAGGGTGAGGAAGACGACTGTGCAGGGTACTGTAGCACGCGCGTGAGTCTCACGCGCAGCCACTCACGGCGGCGCGTGAGGGCGCGTGGGCGCGATTCCCGAGGTGAGGTCAACATGACTTTTATTCTATGTAATGTAACGAACATTTTGGCGTTAGTTTCGAGTCAATCGGACACCGTTTCGATATTGTTTCGAGGGTCTGAAGGCTTATGTTATGTTTTAAATTAATATTTAATTCTCAAAAATGACAGGACCCGCCCCGATTATCGCCTTGATAATCGGGAAGCATCCTGCTCCCGTCTGACAATCGAACATAAAAGACCGGAAAACCAAATAAAATTACATCACACCAATTGTCAGACCAGGGAGATTAAATAATACAACCGACTGGACTTCAAGTCCATAGTTTCACAGAGCATAAAATTACAAAATAAGATAAAGAACAAATCCTACTCTGTGAACTAACTACTCTGCAACGGAAAACTTTATGTCTCTGCCTCTGCCTCGGCGCTAGCCCCCGAACTTGTACCACGACCTGGAGGGTAATTAAAACAACAAAGTGTGAGTGGACCGAAACAAAAGTTTACAGAAAACAGTTTAACGAAATCGGGGTTCGCCCTCCAGTTTTATAACACGCATGCATAACCAGATATTCGAAAACCGCATACCAAACATTTGAAATCCTTTTTTCCGAAACACATGGAAAACGTTACAGAAAACCGTCATAACTCATGTAATATATAATATTAACAAAATCCAGAAATCGTCATTTTCGAATTTCCAATCAACCAAACCAAGTAAAACTGATTAAGTAATCACAATCAAGCCGTTGGATCCATCAAAGTCTTTAAACTCAATATCAGGCCTTCCTGGGATATCAACGAGTCTTTAAACTCAAAACATAATCAATAGGCCTCGGGGGTATCAAAATAACCGAGTCTTTAAACTCACGAGTCTTTAAACTCAATCTGGGTTTTTAAACCCAATTTTTGGGCCCGCCCCTGCCATCAATTAACCGGGTCTTTAAACCCAAAACTAGATCCAACAATCATACCGGGTCTTTAAACCCAAAACCATTTTATAAAGCACAAAAAAGCAGGATCCTTCGTGATCCGTTTACCAGAAATCATTCCATAATCACAAATCGTCATAATAGGACTTACGTCCGGATTTCACATGCAATTTCCGAAATTACTTCACAAATATAATCAAAACATCATTAAAACGTAATATGCAGAAATCGTCATCAAAACATCATTCATGCATAGGAGAAAACTGTAACCTCGAAATACGTAAAGTGCGATAATCACCTCGAAAAATGTGAAATTACGTAAAACCTAAATATCATAGCATCATCATAAAATCATATATGAAAACATAAGATAGATGAGTAAAATAGTCATGCATGCTCAGTTTAGAAATCAAAAGTCCACTCACGGTTTTCGGACGCGTCAATCGCGCCCCGTGCCCTCCTCGGTAGCTTCGGAAATGTCCGTGTAACAACCCGTACCTTCGGGAAGGGTGAAAATGTACTGTTGTAAAAGTTTTGTATAAAAGGATGATTTTACCCTTGTAAATAGTGCGTCGAAAGTTGACATTTGATTTACAGGTTGGATGAGTGTTGACCCTTGACCGTGACGTAGTTTAGGATGTCACGAGACCGTAGACAGGTGGCAGGTTCGATTCGGACAATCGGAGAAAAAATTATGACGTTCGGAAGATTGAGGGCGTTACCGTAATTTTGACTAATTGAGGAAAATGTTGACTTTTTAGTGGACTTGTGATTTTCACATAGACCGAGGACCGTTAGATAGGTCTCGACGTCCTGAGTACAACGACAGGCGGCATGCTGTCATCGGACGTCGGACGAAATAGTTACGGGTCTGGAACGTTTGAGGGTAAAACGAAAATTTTTATAACTAGGGGCAATTTGGTCTTTTTCCCCTCAGCCCAATCAGATCAGAGCAAGTGGCAGCTGTGGACTGGGATATTTTATTTTGATCCATGGGAATGTGGACACGTGGGAGAGAACAAGAGGCTTCTAGGCACGTCTAAAATGTACACGGCCACAAATTGTCCAATTTGATCCCGTGCATTTGGCTTCGACACAGAGAAACAGAGAGGAAGAAATTGAGAGTGGGTGATCGATTCAGGGTGTGTGGAAGAGTTTGGTGAATTGAGAGAGTGACAGAGAGACAAGAGTGAGCTGTTGATCGTGTTTTGAAGTGGAATCGTGCACGGAGACACGACGGTGGACGGCTGAAATTTCTGGGAAAAACAGAGAGGCGGTGGCACTGTGGCGGTGGTTGTGCCGTTTGGTGGTTCAAACCAAGGCAATAGGAGGCTCAGGAGACTGCAGGGGACTCAACGAGCACCGTGGCACACGGCGGTGCAGACGGCGGTGGACGACTCGAAGGTAAGCATTGAATCCCCTGTTTTTCCCGTGATTTTGTTTTCAATAATCGTGGACTCTAGGCTAGAGTCGAGGGAATTGGTGAGTGAAGTGAGGTTCAGGGAGGTCCTAGGAGTCCTCTAGGATGGTTGCCGTGACGGGGGAGGACCTGGGTGGCTGGCGGCCAAAACAGGGCTCACGAGCCGTCTGTTTCGAGGGTGAAGTCGAGGGGTTTTAGGCTTCGATTTTTGAAGGTTAGGCCGGGGTTTGGTTGCAGGGGACAGGATGATGCTATTGGGACTGAAAGGGAGAAGAATGGTGGAGGAACGGTGGAGAACTGGTCACGCCGGTTCAACACAGTTGAACCGGGTGACTCGAGGTTGAAGAAGCACTGTAGCAGGCGCGTGGGGGCGCGTGGGGAGGATTCCGGCCAACCTTCCAACATGGTTTTGGTTCTAAATGTCCTAAGGAATCCATTAGTGTGATTTTCAGGTAAATCGGACGATGTTATGAGATAGTTCGGGAATCCGGACGGTTTAGGGTCTAAGATTAAAATATGAATAAATTCCTAAAAAATTGGGGAAATTAGGGTTAGTATCCTTGATGTATTTGTGACCCTATTTGGTGCATATTGACAGGACGGGAGACGCCTGAGACGGTCGAGGAGCGCACGGAGCGCGATTGACTCGTTCAGATTCGTGAGTGGACTCTTTCTTTCTTTACGAGCATGCCTAACTGTTTTATTGATGCTTTATGATATTAAATATGTTTTTATGCTTTTTTATGGTGATTATATGTGGTTGATATGTTTGCACGTTTTTCGAGATATTTTCGGATTTTCGCACGTTTTTCGAGAAAAAGCTGGATTTCGGATTTTGATGCCATACTTAGGGATTTCCATATATAATTGTTTTCTGATGATGATAAATGGATTATGAAACATGATTTTTGATAATCGCGGGTTTTGGTTTAAAAAGTGGATTACCGGATTTGGGTTCGGAATGACGGTTCTGAACGCCGGAAGGGCTTCGAACCGGAGATTTCGAATTCAAGTTTGGCTATGGATTTAGAAATGGTTTTACATTGAATTTGGATTGGATTTGCTGGATCTGGATATTGGGTATAAAGACCCGGATTCTGATTGATGGGGGACGGGCCCGGATTGAGTTTAAAGACTCGGGAGTTTAAAGACTCGGATATTTATGATATTACCCCCATAGGCCTATTGAGTTTAAAGACTCGGGAGTTTAAAGACTCGGATTACATTTGAGGCCTGGTTGAGTTTAAAGACTCGGATAGACCCAGCAGGTTTGATCAGACTTGGATAATTGTGGATTTGGTTTTATGATGTGATCTTGCTATATTGTTTTATATTGTGGTTTTTCTGATACTTAGTTGGGCATGCATATTTTAAAACGGAGGGTAAAAACCTTATTGTTTTTTTTTTAAACTGTTTTACTTCTAAATCGTGTTGAAACTTTTATTTCTTTCAGTCCACTCACACTTTTGGTTTTAAATTTTCCCTCCAGGTCGTGGTGATAGCACTGGGGTAAACGTTGAGGCAGGATCCGAGGCATAGAGCTTACGACGTTCTTCCGTTACGAGATTAGCCCTAGTAGGATTTTTTGCCTGCTTGTATAAACTATGCTCTGACTTACGATTGTATTTTATTTACTCCCTTGTCTGATAGTTATGATTATAGTTGTGTTGAGGTTATTTTGGTACTTTAAGTGTGATTGTCAGACGGGAGCAGGGTTCGTCCCGGGTATCGAGGTGATATTTGGGACGGGTCCTGACAGTCCGGGCCTGTAAAAACGTACAAGGAGGGTTAAAAACATCACCAAATAACTCGTATGATGTTTCCTAATTTTTCCGGATTTTTCGACGTAATTAAACTTAAGGACCTAAACTTTCGAACCCTCGAAACTATCCCGAACTACTCCCGATCAACTCGAACTCTAAAGATAAAATGTTAAAAACATTAAAAGGAAGAAAACCTCAGTTGACCCTGACCGAAGATGAGGTCACACGCGCCGTCACGTGCCGCCCAAAGTGGCTGCACGTGAAGGCCACGCGCCTGCTACAGTGTCGTCTCCCTCACTCGACTAGCCTGCTAAACGGGTATGTTACCCGCGGCTCAACTCGGCCAGTTAACCCTCAATTCTCAACCAATTCCTTCCGTTTTCAATCCTAACATCTTCTATAAGCTTTTAATTTTAGTTCTGTGACCTTGATTAACCTCGACTATCCCTAAATCGATCAACCCAAGCTTGAACAGTCAAGCGGGTCGACATCTGCAACTCACCCAACTCGGTTCTATTCTCAAATTAACTTCACAGGGAGTACGCTAAGACCTAGACGAACCCAAATGCACAACCAATTAGACCAAAACTCACCTGGGAGTCGTCGTCCTCAACATTGCGATTTTCCAGAAACTGGAACTCAGGTTCCCGGCTAACCAGTGCTCAATCCCCTTCAATTCCTTCGTGGTTGAGTTCGTAGTGAACCCAGAAAACTCACACAAACCTTGGTTTCGTTCAAATGGCTTCATAATTTGATCTTTGAATTTCCCTTCATTTCCTGGTTTTTCCTCCCGACTCAGTTTCTCTCAGCTCTCAGCTCTCAGCCCTCACTCTCGTTCCAAATGAAACCCTTCACTCAATAGCACTCAGATAATCGACCAAAATGGGACGGCAACTCGTGGGAATCCTTCAGATTTCACTGTGCAGTTTGTTTCCCGCAAACAGACCTCATGATCAATTTTAAAAACTCACCCGTGCACTGTATTCAGTCCAAACCACTCAGCCATGTTTCCAATATCCTTAATCCAATTAAACAAATCACTTTGTTCAGTCCACTACAGGATTTAAAAATTGGAATGTGCAGGCACTCACGGCATGGTCGTGCACACGCTGTTCCACGGTGGTGAACAGTACCCGCCGTGCAAATGACCAATGTAACGACCCGTCTCGGAATTCGGGATTAGATTACGGACTAATCATGATTAGCAGGGGTAATCGGTGATTAGTTGGGCGAACTCGGACGAACGGTGCAAAATGACCGTTTTGCCCCTGGTCGTGGGCAAAACGTTGACTTTTAGTTCGGACGGTCAAATGGACTTTGACCAGTGACCGTGACGTAGTTCGGGACGTCACAGGCGGCACGTTCGATTCCGACGTTCGTGGTGAAAGTTATGACGTTCGGAAGTCCATTGGCATTTCCGTAATTTTGGTGAAATAAGGGAAAATGTTGACTTTTTGATCGGGAGGTCCGATGGCCGAGGAACAAGGACCGTTAGGGAGGTCTCGATGCCCTGAGTCCGTGGACAGGCGGCACGCATCAATCGGAGTCCGGATGACCGAGTTACGGGCCTAGTTACGTGAGGGGCATTTTGGTAATTTTCTGCGCAAGGGCAGAAATGTAATTTCACAGGGGTTTTTTTTTGGGCCGTGTACTGTTCACTCACGGTGGAACACGGTGGGAAGCAGGGGCAGAGCACGATGTCGGGAGTGGACTGAAATCCTGCATTGTTTAATCTGTAGTGGAAGGTTAGAACGGATTGTTAAATAGGATTGAGGAAGTGGAAACATGGCTGAGTGGAACTGGGAGGATCAGTCGTGCATAGTGCACGGGTGGTTTCAAATTCCGGTGGGGTTCAGTTTACGGGAAGCAAATTCCCAATGGGTCTGAGAATGTTCCCACGAGTTGTCGTCCCCATTGTGTGTTTAGCTGAGTTGTGAGCTGAGGGGATTCATTTTGGGTAAGGACTGAGTGAGAGACTTGGAGCGTTGGCTGACTGTGTCTGAACTAAAAAACAGAGAGATGGAAACCGTGAGCAATTGATCGTCCTTGTGTGTCTGTGTGAGTTCTGTGTGGTTCTGTGATCAAGGGTGAGCGGTCAGGCAGACTGGTGAGTGATGTTGGCTGAGAATCGTGTGAGGGTAAGCCTCTGTGTGTGAGTAAGCTCTCAGGAAAACCGAGAGGTGTTGACAGGGTGGTGCAGTCAGGAGTAATCAAGTTGAACCAATTTGGTTCGAGGGGAGGCTAGGACGGCTCTGGGAACCCAGTAGGATGCGGCGGAGAGCACGGTGGCGGACGGCAAGCAGGTAATTCTCATTTCCCTCTAGGTGCTCTGTTTTACCGTTTTGGTTCAATCGTTAAGTCGTGAGGTTTGGGAGTAAGTCGAGGGTTTCTGTCAATTCGGTTGTACTCCTTGGGTCCCTAGGAACCTTGTGGTTGTGACGCCGTGGTGGGGGGAACCTCTGGTGGCTGGGAGTCGAAACAGGGCTTTGACGGGTTTTAAAATTCGAAGTTTGGAAGGGTAGAAACAAGCTCAATCTTCGTGATTCAATTAAATAAATCAATAGATTGTGATTGGACGAACCTAATGGACTAATTAGGACTGAAAACCCCCTAGAATAACCAGAGAACCGTGAACGCCGGTCTGAACCTGGTGAACCGGGTTCACCAGAGATAGACGATGACACTGTAGCGGCGCGTGGGCTTCACGCGCAGCCGCTTGCGGCGGCGCGTGGGGGCGCGTGGGGAGTCCAATGGGGAAGTGTCCAACATGAGAAATAATCTACGCAATGTAACGGACATTTTAGCGTTGGTTTCGTGTCAATCGGACCCCGTTTCGACATTGTTCGGAATGTCCGAAGGTTTTAAGTCGGGTTTAAAAATACTTAAAAATTCGGGAAAATTACGGGACTTGAATAGGATGTTAATGAAGAGATTAGTAACCCTCTATTGTGATATGAACATGTTCGGGAGTCCCGGTGTTAGTAACGAGGCCCGGGAAGGCCGGTGGCACGCGTATCGAGGCGCTCGGTTAAACGGTATGTGAGTGGACATTTGGTTTTTATAAATTCTATGCATGCATAACTGTTTCATGATTTTTATAATTGTGATTATATGATTTATTTTGGATGTCGGTGAATTTATATGATTTCACGCATTTCGAGGCGATTTACGGGTATGCGCGTAAACCGAGATTTTCTGGATTTGTATTAATTTCCATAATTGTGGTTGGATATGATTTCATGAGACAGTTACGGAATTGATTAAGTGAATTCGGGCCAGGGGCCCAGTTGTTTTATATTTGTGATTTCGGGATGCTTTTCGGAAAACGGATCGTGAGGGATCCTGATTGATTGTGTCTTATAAAAATAGTTCGGGTTTAAAGACTCGGGTGCCATTGCTGGAGCACATTTTGAGTTTGAAGACTCGGTTAACTGATGACGGGGGCGGGCCCGGAAAATTGGGTTTAAAGACCCAGATTGAGTTTAAAGACTCGTGAGTCTAAAGACTCGGTTTTTGTGATACCCCCGAGGCCTATTGACTATGTTTTGAGTTTAAAGACTCGTTGATATCCCGGGAAGGCCTGTTTATGCGCATGGTTTTGAGTTTAAAGACCCGGGCGCACTTAATCCAGCATACGTGTGTGATTACAGTTTTTCACTGGTTTTGGGCAGTGACCCGGATGAACTGGATTTGATGAGTCCTGGGATTGAGTTCCCGTGTTTAAGATTTGTTTATGAAGTATTGTTGATTCTGATCGTTTGAAATGTGTTGGGGCAGTGGCCCGGTTTATGAGACTTGATGAACTGGAGTTATGATGGGTTTCCGGATTTTGATTGATGATTTTCGGGCTAAGGCCCTAATAGTTATTTCTAATAAAAGTTTGATTACCGGTTTTTGATGCATGCATACGTTTTTACTGAGGGGCATAATTGTCTTATAAAATGTTTTTAATGAACTTGTTTATTTTCGTCCACTCACAGCTTTTGGTTTTTCATGCCCTTCAGGTTGATCTCGGATGCGACTGCAGCAGGGGACCGGGACATCGCATGCCTCCTCCATCGATCTTTGCGCACTCTAGCTGCCCGTAGGGGCAATGGCGTCGGGTTATCCCTTGTCTGACACTTCGTGTCAGACGGGAGCACGTCACATCCCGTGGTAATCCCGGGGGGGTTTGGGATGGGTCGTGTCAACCAAAATGCCCTCCGTTGGCAAATTACCAAATTGCCCTTCATCTTCCGTGACTCGTAACTTGGTCATCCGATGTCCGTTTCACGCGTGCCGCCTGTCGTTGTACTCGGGGCCTCGAGACAAACCTAACGGTCTTCGAGTCATGTGAAAATCAATTGTATTTCAAAAAGTCAACATTTTCCCCCTAAAAGTCCAAATTACGGAAATGCCCTTGAACTTCCGAACGTCATAACTTTCACCTCGAGCGTCCGAATCGGACGTGCCACCTGTCTATAAACTCGTCACGTCTCGAACTACGTCATGGTCACCGGTCAACGTTCGTTCGACCTTCCAATCAAAAAGTCAACAAATTGACCACACCAAACATAGGGGTAAAAACGTCATTTTATTCATTATTTTACAATATTACATTTTCCGAATTTCCGGGGCATTACAAAAAAATTATGGGAAATTAATATGATGTTAATTAAGTCACTAGTGACCCTTAATGATGAATTTGGGCAGGACTTGGAATTCCTGGAAGGCACCGAAAATTACGAAAATACGTGCAGCTCGAAAAGCGAGCAGTTTGGACAGTGTGTGAGTGGACGTTTGTTTTATAAACTGTTATGCATGCATAGTTAAATGTTTTACATGATTGATTGCATGATTTGAATTGCAATGATGTCATGGTGATCTGGCATGATTATTTGTGATTTAATGATTATTTAAATCAGTCTTTCGGACACGTTTTACGAGGAAAGTGTAATTGGTATTTTGGGCTAGGCCCGAAGTCAAAATGGTTTCAAAAATGAATATTTTGACTTAATTGATGAGTCAAGGATGATTTCTGAATTATTTTAATATTTCAAATGAGACTTTACGGATTTACGTGTAAATAGTATTTGGGTTTGAGACCCGGTCGGGGAATGATTTTAACTTAGTTTGAAGTCAAAGATTTGATTGAAATGTTTTGAGATGTAATCCCGGGATGGTTTTCATTGTAATTGTGAGTGCCCAGACGGTCGAACCTAGGGGATCACCCAGACGACTGGAGCTTGGGGGATATGATTGTATGATTGTAAGTTGTTTTTACGGTAAGCCAGCTTCTCGGATGTGTCTGAGCCTGGGGATGTGTTCTCCCACATGTGACTGAGCCCGAGGGTTGAGCCCAGATGTGTCTAATCCTGAGAATGTGACTGGATGGTGGCCTACGCGTAGTGCGGATGTGATTATATGACTAATTGTGCACTTGTGAGTAGTGCGGATTGACTGATTGATTGTGCACTTGTGAGTAATGTTGTTTGATGTTGATTTTGATTGCGTACTGGTATTGAGTACGAGTTTTGGTCTTTGTGGCCAGGTTAGTGTTTTTACATGTTTGGCTTGAGAGCCGGGATTTGATACTTTTCATGTGATTTGGCTGGAAAGCCGGTGATTGTTATTCATATGTTTTTCCCTATGTATGCGTGGTTTGACAAACTGGAGGGGTAAATGATTTATTTGAAATTTATTTTCAAATGATATTATTTTTGTCCACTCACACACCTTTCCTGTTTTAATGACCCTCGAGGTCGTGGCACGACGTCCGGGGCTGATCGAGAGGCGGAGGCACAAGCGGAAATCAGTGCAGTTATCCCTTGTATGACAAGTGCTGAGGGGTAGTTTCGGGACTTCAGTTGACTTGTCAGACGGGAGTAGGACCGGACACGGTTATCAAAGTTCAGTTGGGACAGGTCCTGTCAGTAAAGTTGATGTGAATTATCATAATATAAGATTAGGATTTTGAATTTCAATGTTTTATAAAAAAAAAAAATTGAGGTTAGGATTGGGAATTATAATTAAAAGAAATTGATGAAGTTAAAAAATAATTTCAAATTTCGTCCTTTTGAGTTAGGCTTTTTAATGTTAGGTATGATGTAAATTCCCACATTATAACATTGGGGTTTTGAAGTTCATTTTTTATTTTTCAAAATTTTGAGTTTAAATTTTGAAATATAAGGTTCATATAAACCATAACTTTTGATATTACAGGAAAGAAATTTAAATTTTCTCCATTTTGAGTCAGAGTTTTAAAGTTTTTTTTTTCTTGTCTCCCAAAATTTTGTGTTTAAATTTTAAAATTATGAAGTTTATAAGCAAAAACATAAAAATAAAAATAAATTCAAATTACCTTTTTAGGGGAAACCCATTTCTCCAAATTGCTCAAAATATAGTTTCACCATTCCAATCTACAATGAAAAGTAAAAAAACCAAATCAGCCAATTATTAATACATAAGAAGTTACAAATTGACGCACCAAAAGAGATCTGGTTGGGGGCTATATTTCCCCTATGGTGTTTAAGAGAAGGATATTGAGAGATAATTGTCTTTTTTATGAGTTTGTTTCTTGGGGGTATTCTTTTTCCCCGTCGAATTTATCTCGAGCTCGTTGAATTTTATAATGAGAGTTTTAATGAGGCTCTAGACACCACATGTGTTGCACCTAATTACTATACTTCTTTCTTTCTTCTCTATTCAATGAAGCTCTATTTCAATATAAATAATAAAGGCTTATTATCCTATTTGGCCCTTGAATTTGACCACGATTCTCAATTTGCCCCTTGAAATTATTTTCGTTTCAAAAGACCCAATTAATATGGTATCTATGAAAACCGCTATCCCTTTCCGTTAATTTTTTTAAAACGGAGTCATAACTTTCCTATACAGTGCCTATGTGGATTTGAACAACCTATAGAATTTTGCCACTTAGCAAAACAATCTGAATGTCTCATATACCCTCACATTCTCTCATCTTCTTTCACCATGTACCCTCCTGCAAGAGCAAAAACCCAAAAACAACGGATTTCTGGTTTTCTGCCACCAAGAGGAGAATACTTGGGCGTTCAGTACGTCGTCGTTGTCACCAGCCATGGTAACAAGTACACAAATGCATAAAATAAAAAATTCAAAATTTTAAAAAATGAAATGATGTGTGTGTGTGAGAGAGCTGGGGAGCAGAGAGAGAGTGTCTCTTACTCTCTTGTGCGAGAGGAGGGGACAGAGTGATTAAAATCCCCTTGACCCGCAATGCCAAACTTCCCTTTCTCTTCCCCAACCTTCATGGTGCTTAAACGATGACATCGTCTCACCGTGGATGGGCGGCGATGACGACTTTCCTCAATGCTTAAGCAACATTACTATTAACTATATGGAGGACTAAAGCACTCAAAAAATTGCTTAAGCAACAAATTGACCATAGTGGAGCTTCAGAGGAAAAACGCCAAACTTAATTAGCGCTAATGTCTCACTATTATGCGAGAATAAATTAGATTCCAATTATAGTTAATAGTAATATAGGTTTAATCGTAATTCTTTTAGCATACGTTCAAAAATAAATAATAGCCTAAAATCTGATTGGATTGGATTAATTAAATTGAGTTAGATTGGACTAGATTTAGGCGGGTTAAGACTGCAACCAACCCAACCTCACAAATGGTCTCATTGAACTCGAATTGAATCAGGATTAAACCATCACATCAGATTAAAAGTCGAATTAAACATGGGCAAATTTCTGTTAATCCAACCTAAATTGCACTCTTACTTTACTAGTTTTTTACGTCTGAATTCGAATCCACATTACTCCTTTTTTTTTTCTTCACTCCAAAATCAAGTTGTACTGCTCAAGTCCCCTACCGACAAGCTTCAGAACCCTTCATTCACTTCCCTTTCATGCTTTTTGAATCGTTAATTATATGGTCTAAAGATTGACAGATTTGGACTTTTTGTTAGTAGAATCCACTCGGTTTATGTTGGGCACTTCGGGCAATGTAAAAAACAAAATTCCTTCTTTTCCCCTTAGTGCGTGCTCAGCTCAGCACAGGGCAAAATGCCATGCTGTATATAAAATCAAATTGCATTCAAGAGGAAGACAATGATATGGAGAAAAAGGACTACTTACAGATGGAAGCTCCCTTTTTGTTTCTTACACACTCCAAAATCAAATTGCATTTAAGTCTCCTACCGACAAACTAAATTACACTTGCTTCTTATGCTTTTTAGTGGTTTTGTGTAATTGTGTATAGAATGATTTTAAGATATTTTATTCTGGTTTAAAAAATGCTATATTCGAACTAAATTACACGTTAAATCAATTATAATTAAGTATTAAATTCAATATAAATATAAATCGTTGCGTCGATCTTACGAATGAAACATAAGATCTCTCTTATAATATAAAATGTGCCACTAAACTGGTTCTTCCACGGTAAAGTTTTCATTTCTCCAATTTATGTATGATTTTTTGTCCTCTCATTCATTCATGGAGTGTCTCGACGATATGCCCTAATCTCTATCATGCAAATCATAATAGAGTGATCACTTTGTTCTTTTCCTTTTTGGCTCTCACTATCACTTCTCTCTGGTTCACACTTGTCACATCATTGTTTACAAAGTCCCTCTGCCATGTGCTCACTTGTGTTTAAGTTCTAAATGATAAAGCATGAGAACGGACCCTGCCTAAAAATATAAACTTTGGGTGCTCCTAAATTATAAGTCATCTCCGGACACCGACCGACACTTGCGCGAGTCTGCGACCGACACTCGTGCGGGTTTGCGACCGACACTCGTGCGGGTTTGCGACCACCACTTATAAGATACAAACTCTTTTTTAACTTATACCTCATCCCACTTCATATAATTTCAACCCTGCCTGAAAATCACATGGAAATTATCATAATTATAAGTACTCAACAAATTCTTACATAATTTTATTAACATTGTGAATCATCAGATAATCATTGTTTTAAGCCACTAATTAATGAAGAACATGTTGGGATAAACTCCACTGTCACCATTTTCATATTACAACCTCTGAAGTCAAACCTGTATTTCAATTATTTTTTGTCTGATTTTTAATCACAAGGTATAGTCTAATAATACCCCCTTAATGATTTTTCTGCAATTATTTAATTTTCGTCAGCAGAAATGCAGCCATCCAGGAAGCAAAGTGTCTTTATGTTCTGCATTTTTTTTAATGCCTCCATTAATCACACAGCCGCTTGCGAAATAGCCTAAAAATAAATAATTGAAAAAACATGATGAACTGATCATGATTCATGATCTAAATGGTCCCCTACACAGACAGATTCCATTCAATCATTTATGGATACAAATTGCTGTATAATATACGGGAAGTTGGATTATTATTATTATTATTGGCATTATCAATTGAAATTTATAATAATTTGAAAAGAGAAGAAAATACTAAATTATTTCTTAGATGTGTGAGTCCTCTCTCCTTCCTTCGCCCGAAGACTTTCACCGAGTAACTAATCTCGCTTATGCTCATATTTATCCACCATAATGTAAAATATCTAGGCCCAAATTTCAAATATATCTACAAAATGTTATTTGAAGCATTAATGAAGTAAGTGGTTGTAGGTAAGTGGGATCCAAAATGTAGTAGGTGATTGTAGGTAAGTGGGATCCAAAATGTAGTAGGTGGTTGTAGGTAAGTGGGATCCAAAATGAAGTAAGTGGGTGGGTGAAGCATTAATGAAAGCATTTAGATGGTTCCTCCTTGGCCTATATAAGGAGAGGTCATTTGCTCATTCCATCAATCTCATCCAAGAGAAACATCTTCCTCCAAGTAGAGAGTGAAGAATGCCCACTATAAGTTGAGAGTGTTGAGTGTTGTAGTGTTGGTAGCAAAACAAGTGTGAGAGAGAGAGTTTCCTTCAAGTAGTGTTCTTGAAGTTGTGCATCTCTTTGTATCCCTAATTTTATTAGTGGAGGTTCTTGTTGTTGTTGCCCCGTGGACGTAGGCATATTGCCGAACCACGTTATATCCGGTGTTCTCTATTCTTTGCTCTTTTATTTCCTTGCATATTTATCCTTTTTGTGGGTTGAGTTATTATTTCCATTCTACTATTTTCCGCAACAGTGGTATCAGAGCTCTAGGTTCGTTGAGAATGGAAGGCTCAAGGAGTACCATGGTTCGACTCAACCACTCCAATTGGATTACATGGAAGCCGAGAATGGAGGACATTCTCTATTGCAAGGATCTGCATGAGCCCATAGAAGGAGAGGAAGGCAAGCCTGAGAATATGGGAGATGCTGAATGGAAGAAGTTGAATCGCAAGGCTATTGGCCATATTCGTGAATGGGTGGATGATAGTGTGTTCCACCATGTGTCCAACGAGACTAACGCCCATGCTCTTTGGTTGAAGTTAGAGTCATTGTTCGAACAAAAGTCCGCATCGAAGAAAGCGTTTCTCATCAAGGAGCTTGTCAACATGAAGTATAAGGAGGGCATAAGGGTGACTGAGCACCTCAACAACTTCCAAAGCACTGTCAATCAATTGGCCACGATGGACATGAAGATCGCGGATGAGCTTCAAGCGTTATTGCTTCTTGGATCTTTGCCCGACAGCTGGGAGACCTTTGTCATTACTGTAAAGTAACTCTGCTCCCAATGGTGTGTTATCTATGGATAATGTTAAAGACAACATGTTCAATGAAGAGACTAGGAGAAAGTCATCTAGTTCCGATAATAGTCAAGTCTTTGTGACGGAGAATAGAGGAAGGAGCAAGAGTAAAGGTCCCCAGTCGAGATCGCGGAAGAAGTGCAAGCCGTTCGAGGGACACGATTCAATGGAAGGTGTCATAATTGCAATCTCTATGGCCACATGATGAAGAATTGCAACAAACTAAAGAATAACAAGAAGGATGGGAAAGATGGCTCAACCTACCAAAAGAAGGAGGACACAACCAATACTGCAGCTACCGCTACTGTGTCCAGTCAAGCATGTGAGTTGTTGTCTCTTGACAATAATTGCCTACATGCTGATGAAGATAAAAACATTTCTTGGGTAGTTGATTCTGGAGCATCTTTCCATGCCACGGCGCACTCGGAGTTCTTCACCACATACAAAGCCGGAGACTTTGGGGAAGTGAAGATGGGCAATGATAGCTATTCCAAGATATCAGGAATAGGTGATGTTTTGTTCGAGACTGATTTGGGCAACAAGCTGTTATTGAAAGATGTGAGACATGTTCCTGGTTTACGTCTCAATCTAATGTCAACCGGTGTGCTTGATAAACAAGGGTTCCATCATCATGGGGGAGATCAAAAGTGGAGGCTTACCAAGAGATCGCTAGTCATCGCTAGAGGGAAGTTGTGCTGCACCCTTTACAAGACATATGGGAAGGTTTGCAAAGGAGAGTTGAATGTCGCGGACGATTCTCATCCAAATCTATGGCACAAAAGATTAGGCCACATGAGTGAGAAGGGATTGCAAGTTTTGGCAAAGAAGTCTCTCATTCCCTTTGCCAAAGGTACCTCACTCGACTCTTGTGATTATTGTTTATATGGCAAACAAAAATCAAGTCAATTTTTCTGGTACCTTCACAAGAAAAGAAAAAATATTAGACCTAGTACATTCTGATGTTTGTGGCCCTATGGAAGTTGAATCATTAGGTGGTAATAGATATTTTGTTACCTTTATTGATGATGTTTCACGAAAGGTAATGGGCATATTTGTTGAAATCAAAAGGTCAGGTATTCCAAACCTTCAAGCAGTTTCATGTCATGGTGGAGAGGGAGACTGGGAGAGCCCTCAAATGTATCCGCAGCGACAATGGAGGACGAGTACACTTCGAACGAGTTCAGAGATTACTGTTCGAAGTATGGCATTAGGCATGAAAAGACAATTCCTAGCACCCCACAACATAATGGTGTAGCTGAAAGGATGAACCGCACCATTCTGGAGAAGGTCAGGTGCATGCTGAAGACAACCAATCTATCAAAGCGTTTTTGGGCCGAAGCTGTGTCAGCCGCTTGTTACCTTATCAACCGATCACCAAGTGTACCATTGAACTTTGAGACTCCCGAATGCGTATGGACCGGTAGAAGCGTTTCATATTCACACTTGAAAGTGTTTGGGTGCAAAGCATTTGCACGTGTATCTGACGAGAAAAGATTGAAGATAGATGACAAAGGCACACCGTGCATCTTTCTCGGGTACGGCAATGAAGAAATGGGCTACCGCATGTGGGATCCAAAGACCAACAAGCTATTCAGAAGCAGAAATGTACACTTCTTTGAAGATCAGACCGTGGCAGATCTTGATAAGGAGACAGTTAAAAATGCAGGCCAACTCACCTATGATTCATCACCGCTGCAACAAGAACCCAGTGGCAGAGCTCAAGAGGTTATACATGAAGACGTTCCTGACATGGCTGAAGCAGAAGGTGCTGAGATAGTGTCTGAACCTGAAGACGATGATCAGGACGATCAAATTCAGGGGGAGCCAAGCCAGGAGGAGCAACCGGAGATTTCCCAAGTACCCAGTTCGTAAATCAAACAGAGTGCCGAAGCCGAATACTAAGTATCCTTCTTCACAGTATATTCTCACGACCAGTGATGGGGATGACCCGCATTCCAGATACATTCTGTTGACTGGTGATGGAGAGCCTGAAAATTTTGAGGAGGCAAAGACTCATGCAGACAATGACAAATGGATGTTGGCAATGAAGTCTGAGATGGAGTCTTTATTGAAGAATGACACCTATGAGTTGGTGGAGCTTCCTAAAGGCAGAAAAGCACTCAAAAATAAGTGGGTGTTCAAGTTGAAGAGGGACGAGAATGAGCAGTTGACAAAGTTCAAGGCTCGCTTGGTTGTCAAGGGTTTTGGGCAGAAGGAAGGAGTCGATTTCGACGAGATATTCTCACCAGTGGTTAAGATGACTTCTATCCGAGTTATTCTGGGCATGGCAGCTAGCATGGATCTTGAGGTGGAGCAGTTGGATGTGAAGACAGCATTTCTGCATGGTGATTTGGAAGAGGAAATTTACATGGAGCAACCAGAAGGTTTTGAAGTTGAGAGAAAAGGACACATGGTTTGTAAGTTGAAGAAAAGCTTGTACGGGCTAAAGCAGGCACCGAGGCAATGGTACAAGAAGTTTGACTCATTCATGTTGGGTCATGGGTACAAGAGAACAGATGTTGATCCATGTGTGTATATCCGGCAGTTCACCGGAGGTAACTTCATCATTTTATTGCTCTATGTTGATGATATGTTGATTGTGGGGCACGATGTTGCTATGATTCACAAGTTGAAGTCAGATTTGTCAAAATCATTTGATATGAAAGACTTAGGTCCAGCTAAGCAGATTTTGGGCATGGAGATCACTCGTGACAGGAAGGCGAAGAAGCTATGGTTGTCACAGGAAAGGTACGTTGAACGAGTGCTTGAGAGGTTCAACATGAAAGAAGCTAAGCCAGTGAACTCACCTCTAGGTAATCAATTCAAGTTAAGCAGAAGTTTATGCCCAACTACACAAGAGGATATGGACAAGATGGCAGGTATTCCCTACTCATCAGCTGTTGGTAGTCTTATGTATGCTATGGTTTGTACTCGACCAGATATAGCACATGCAGTTGGTGTTGTTAGTAGGTATCTCTCTAACCCTGGCAGAGCGCATTGGGAATCAGTCAAGTGGATACTCAGATATTTGAGAGGCACTTCAAAGTTGTGCTTGTGCTTTAGTGGATCGAAACCGATGTTAGAAGGTTTCACGGATGCAGACTTGGCAGGAGACCTTGATGCTAGAAAATCCACTTCTGGATACTTATTCACCTTTTCAGGGGGAGCTGTTTCATGGCAGTCTAAGTTACAAAAATGTGTTGCCTTATCCACCACTGAAGCTGAGTATATTGCTGCAAATGAAGCAGGCAAGGAGATGATTTGGCTGCAGAGGTTCATTCAAGAATTGGGTGTGAAGCAAGAAAGTTATGTGGTACATTGTGATAGTCAGAGTGCTATTCATTTAAGTAAAAATTCAGTGTACCATCCTCGCACGAAGCACATTGATCTCCGTTATCATTGGATTCGAGATGCAGTATCAAAGAAGCTTTTCCAGTTGAGGAAAATTCACACCAACAAGAACACTTCAGATATGTTGACAAAAGTTGTTACACAACAGAAGTTGGAGTATTGCAGCAAATCCGCTGGAGTGGACTTCAAGTAGAAGTCACGTCGTTTTGACCTAGTTGGCCTAGAGGGGGAGATTGTAAAATATCTAGGCCCAAATTTCAAATATATCTACAAAATGTTATTTGAAGCATTAATGAAGTAAGTGGTTGTAGGTAAGTGGGATCCAAAATGTAGTAGGTGGTTGTAGGTAAGTGGGATCCAAAATGTAGTAGGTGGTTGTAGGTAAGTGGGATCCAAAATGAAGTAAGTGGGTGGGTGAAGCATTAATGAAAGCATTTAGATGGTTCCTCCTTGGCCTATATAAGGAGAGGTCATTTGCTCATTCCATCAATCTCATCCAAGAGAAACATCTTCCTCCAAGTAGAGAGTGAAGAATGCCCACTATAAGTTGAGAGTGTTGAGTGTTGTAGTGTTGGTAGCAAAACAAGTGTGAGAGAGAGAGTTTCCTTCAAGTAGTGTTCTTGAAGTTGTGCATCTCTTTGTATCCCTAATTTTATTAGTGGAGGTTCTTGTTGTTGTTGCCCCGTGGACGTAGGCATATTGCCGAACCACGTTATATCCGGTGTTCTCTATTCTTTGCTCTTTTATTTCCTTGCATATTTATCCTTTTTGTGGGTTGAGTTATTATTTCCATTCTACTATTTTCCGCAACAGTGGTATCAGAGCTCTAGGTTCGTTGAGAATGGAAGGCTCAAGGAGTACCATGGTTCGACTCAACCACTCCAATTGGATTACATGGAAGCCGAGAATGGAGGACATTCTCTATTGCAAGGATCTGCATGAGCCCATAGAAGGAGAGGAAGGCAAGCCTGAGAATATGGGAGATGCTGAATGGAAGAAGTTGAATCGCAAGGCTATTGGCCATATTCGTGAATGGGTGGATGATAGTGTGTTCCACCATGTGTCCAACGAGACTAACGCCCATGCTCTTTGGTTGAAGTTAGAGTCATTGTTCGAACAAAAGTCCGCATCGAAGAAAGCGTTTCTCATCAAGGAGCTTGTCAACATGAAGTATAAGGAGGGCATAAGGGTGACTGAGCACCTCAACAACTTCCAAAGCACTGTCAATCAATTGGCCACGATGGACATGAAGATCGCGGATGAGCTTCAAGCGTTATTGCTTCTTGGATCTTTGCCCGACAGCTGGGAGACCTTTGTCATTACTGTAAGTAACTCTGCTCCCAATGGTGTGTTATCTATGGATAATGTTAAAGACAACATGTTCAATGAAGAGACTAGGAGAAAGTCATCTAGTTCCGATAATAGTCAAGTCTTTGTGACGGAGAATAGAGGAAGGAGCAAGAGTAAAGGTCCCAGTCGAGATCGCGGAAGAAGTGCAAGCCGTTCGAGGACACGATTCAATGGAAGGTGTCATAATTGCAATCTCTATGGCCACATGATGAAGAATTGCAACAAACTAAAGAATAACAAGAAGGATGGGAAAGATGGCTCAACCTACCAAAAGAAGGAGGACACAACCAATACTGCAGCTACCGCTACTGTGTCCAGTCAAGCATGTGAGTTGTTGTCTCTTGACAATAATTGCCTACATGCTGATGAAGATAAAAACATTTCTTGGGTAGTTGATTCTGGAGCATCTTTCCATGCCACGGCGCACTCGGAGTTCTTCACCACATACAAAGCCGGAGACTTTGGGGAAGTGAAGATGGGCAATGATAGCTATTCCAAGATATCAGGAATAGGTGATGTTTTGTTCGAGACTGATTTGGGCAACAAGCTGTTATTGAAAGATGTGAGACATGTTCCTGGTTTACGTCTCAATCTAATGTCAACCGGTGTGCTTGATAAACAAGGGTTCCATCATCATGGGGGAGATCAAAAGTGGAGGCTTACCAAGAGATCGCTAGTCATCGCTAGAGGGAAGTTGTGCTGCACCCTTTACAAGACATATGGGAAGGTTTGCAAAGGAGAGTTGAATGTCGCGGACGATTCTCATCCAAATCTATGGCACAAAAGATTAGGCCACATGAGTGAGAAGGGATTGCAAGTTTTGGCAAAGAAGTCTCTCATTCCCTTTGCCAAAGGTACCTCACTCGACTCTTGTGATTATTGTTTATATGGCAAACAAAATCAAGTCAGTTTTTCGTCAGCAGAAATGCAGCCATCCAGGAAGCAAAGTGTCTTTATGTTCTGCATTTTTTTAATGCCTCCATTAATCACACAGCCGCTTGCGAAATAGCCTAAAAATAAATAATTGAAAAAACATGATGAACTGATCATGATTCATGATCTAAATGGTCCCTACACAGACAGATTCCATTCAATCATTTATGGATACAAAATTGCTGTATAATATACGGGAAGTTGGATTATTATTATTATTATTGGCATTATCAATTGAAATTTATAATAATTTGAAAAGAGAAGAAAATAATAAATTATTTCTTAGATGTGTGAGTCCTCTCTCCTTCCTTCGCCCGAAGACTTTCACCGAGTAACTAATCTCGCTTATGCTCATATTTATCCACCATAAGTCATGTACGGATTATCAAACGAGCCATAACTTGAAAATCATATAGAAAAAAAAAAAAGATACAAAGCAACATCATAGAAACCAACCTAAAACAATGCAATTGTCTCATTGTAGACATTGTTTGACTATAAATGGGAGGCTCACTTAATTTTGTTGCAAGCTTGATGCTTTAATCAATCAAAAGTTTCCCAATTTGTTGTAACAACTGGCTCTGAAGCCTTCTGTTGTTGCTGCTGCTGCTGCTGCAGAACTGGAACTGTTCTCACCGATCTCACTAGCTTCGATGGCGATTTCTGTTTCTGAACTGGTTTCGAGTCCCTGGACATGTGGCCAATTGGGTTTTCTAGTTGCCGCATTTGATGAATTTTGGCCCCATTGCTGCTAGATTTCGGGCCTTGATACTTGAACATGTCTAGAATTCCTATGTACTTCTGGACCCTTCTCACCTTCAAGTTCATAAAATCAAAAATCAAAAATTAAAGATTAAAATACGGTAATGTGCAAATAATTTGACATTTAAAGAGACTGGTTTTAAATTTATATACCTGCATTTTTCTCTGCAATTTCAAATCTCCCTCTGCAACAATTCCATCAAGTGTAATTAACTTCATCATCAAGAGCTCCGTCAAATTCTCGACATCAGCCTCCGCCACTTTCCCTCCGGCCGAAGCTGTTCCTTCCAAAGCTGTGACCTTTTGAAGCAACAACTCCAATTTATTCAAAGCACAACTCCAATTTATTCAAAGCACATTTTGTATTTTTCAATAATTTTAATTTTGATTCCATTGAATTGAATTACCTGGGCTGCAAGCTTGTCAACTTCTGAGTTGATTTCTGCTAAAGATTTCGATAATTTTTGTGCGTTTGCATTTCGACGCAACTCTAGACACCTTCTTTCCCGACTCACAATGTCCTCTTCCAACACCATTTTCGATCCATCTTTGACTCTTGCAACATCGAGATACTCTTTCGAGTCCCTCTCTTTGTTTTTGAAAATCAATTTCTGATCCATATGGTGCAATTTCGTCGGTTCTGCCAACAATTTCTTCAACTCCCCTGCATATTAGACACAACCCAACTTCAATTAAAAAAAATCGTCTTTTTCGTCAAACAAAACGAAAACAAATTTACATGATTTGTAGTACCAAAGCTTGCGTGGGAGCAGATACGGATTTCATGATATACAGAGCAATACTTGACTCTAACTTTGATTGTTGGGGTTGAAACAGAGCTAGGATTCGTCTCTGCGTTTCGTTTTTGCACCAGCATTCCTCCGGGCCTGATTTCCAAGTCGGCCAGTTTCTGAACTCCGTTGCTTGTCGCCGGAGAAGACATTTTATCCATCTTTGACTTCATTGGCTCCATCAATATCTTTACTTGATCTTGTCTAGTGCCAAGAGAAATTCGCGAGCTTTGGTTGTTCTTTGCTTGAATTAGAGGTAACCCAGAAGAGAAGAAAGAGAAAGAAGAATCTTTGCACTTACAAAAGCCGAGATTGGTCAAAACTCAAAGACGGAAAACAGAGGGTTTGTTCATGTGATAGGAAAGAAAAAGAGTTTGAGAAAATATTAAGAGAGGGGAAGATTGAGATCTGTCGAAAGCTGTTTGGAGAAAAAAAAAATTAATAATAAGAGGAGAGAATACTAATGGCCTGCAGGGAAAGAAAGTGAAGTCAGTGAAGAAAATAAAATTACAGAATCTACCTACCCAGCAATTACAATTTTAGAAAGAATAATGCTATTTTGATACATTAAATTAATTATATTTAGTGACATTCATCATCGATTTATTATCTGATTTTTAAATGTGGTCAAGGAAATTTCACATCCGTTTGGATGCGGACAAATGATAAATCATGAATCCATGGCTTTCTTTCAGAATGGAAGGTAAAATTACTGTGGCTTTCTTTCAGAATGGAAGGTAAAATTAACTGTAAGTGGCAATAACAAGCATTTTGCACGCCGCATTCATATCTTTTAACCCTATTTTTCTTTTTTTGAAAAAGTTTGTCATTATGTTTGTTTATGGTATGGCGGTCTGATTAGGTTAATTGTACCATAAAATTTTTTGTTTTATAAGAGACTAATACTATCACACTAATCAACCTAAAAGATTTCATTTTTAATGAAAATCATTACATATATAACGTGGTCAAATTACCTTCTTAAAAAAATAATAATATAGAAAGCTATACTTAAGATAGTTTTTTTTCCTCAGACGTACTATATTTATTTGATGTGCTTCAAATAGCCCTCATTATTAAGCAGGGTTGAGCAAGCCCGGCTCAAATTTTTTGTATCTGGGCCGGATTGATTTGGTCATAAATATGAAAGTACATACCATTTGTCAGATCAGGTTTTTATGTGACTTTACAGCCGAACTTACTAAACTCACTTGAATCAGGCTCAATTGGGCTTTTACAAATTATTCATTAAAAAAAAATTGGAGTTGGAAAAAAAATTGAAAATCATAGGAAATAAAGAAAGTATATAATGGTATCAAAAATAATTAACATCTATTCTTAAGTATTGAGGCAATCAATCTCGGAGACTGCATGAAATACAATTTAACTTTATACACTGCATGTACCAAAGCTCATGTTGGAGATATTAATGTTGAATAAAGCATAGGATCGTTAAGCAGGGAAGCCTATACCAAAGCTCATGGTTTTTATTCAATTCTTTCAATTAAAATATTTAAAGCGTATTGAAAATTCAGAGTTTAGAGAATCCAATACCATTTCTTGAAGCATTTGTTTATTCTTACAACTACTAGCATGATTCTTACAATTATCATCATTATTATTATTATTTATTCTTACAATTTCCTAATTAATAATAGGTTTATATAGACGGGCTTATGGGTCGGGTTTATGTGAGCGGATCGGGCCAGACGTATCGAGCTTGAGCCTATCAGGTTTGAATAACCTAAATCCAAGTTCAACTCACTAACTTTCGAGCCGAATCGGATCGGATTTTTGGTTAATGGGTCTAACGGGTATCCACAAATCCATAGATTTCTAGGCCAAATGATGAGGGTTAGCTTGAAGCATGAAAACCTCATCTCTTGCCATAGCCTCCACAGATAAGAAAGGGTCAATCAAGAACCAACAGAGCAGCTAGCCATACAAAAATAGCCCAAAAATCCCGTCTCATGTCCTAGTTTCACCAAAAAGAGGTGATTAATCAAGAGCTGTGCGCCTCGAGCAAATTTTGTCTCGCTCTCTGACTTCACCAAGAGAGGATTAATAAAAAATTCGCGAAATAACCAGTCACACAAAAAGAGCCCCAAAACTCCATCTCGTGCCATACCTTCACCAAATAAAAAGGGGTGGGTTAAAAACTTTCAAGCAACTAAACTCACGAAAGTAGTTCAATAGAAAACAAATTCAAAATTTGAGATATTTTAAACTTGTATCCTTATCACTTAAACCACCCTTGCTGATGTACTTAAAATCAGTCTATGTCACATAACTGGAAAGCCGCCTAACATAGAATTGAAAAGCAGAACATGTCAAGGCCAACTAAGCAGAAAGAAAATCCCAGACAGCTGGCACCTGTCTGGTTGCCTTATGTGGGTGGTTCTGAGGGACATTGCTGTCATTTTCTTCAAGGATAATAATTGACATTTCTACTACTTTAAGAAGCAAAATTTATATTTTTATATATTCATCCGTCATTGCTCAACAGTTAACACATAAATTTTTTAAAATTTTTACTGGCTCCTCAAATCAGATCAAAATTTCCATGTAGCATAAGGTTTAAACGCTGGGACCGAAATCAACCAAATCAAATTGTTCAAATGTTAACATGAATCAGTTCAGTGATATTTTTGTTTATCACAATAGACATGAAAAATCTTAAGTCACTAATAGTTGGTAATTCAAATAAAAATAATCTTATTTCTCTTAAGTAAGGTTTCGAATTCGAACATTGTGAATGTAATAATCAACATTAGGAAGAACTCCGGAGGTCTTACGCGACTCGAGAGTTAATTCTCGGCTACGTGCGAAAGATACCTTTGTTTTCACCGAAAAATCTTTGAGAAAATAGAAAATTTCCCACAAATGATAAGTATTGAAATGGACACCACTGGTTCATAACTATTAAAATCAAATGCAATTGCAAGTAAATCCAAAAGTTCCAATCACATGTTTTTAGGTGCAATTTTATCCCCAGCTTGCTCGAAAAATGGCAATTCCTGTAATTTTGTAAAGATTATATTTTTGCAAAGATGCTAACTTGAATAACTGAATGCATTGAAATCAGATGTGAAGAGGGTGAAGATTTTCATTTGTCAAACAGATGTTACAATCGCTGGGAAACAAGATGGAAGTAAACTTGGAAAAGCTATGGTGTGCCTTCTTATCACATTCCAAGCACTCCAACAATGTGTATCAAATAATGCTATTGCTATTAAAAACCTCACTCTTCCTTCCGGACCTTTGATCTTGAAGGCCTTGGAGGTTTTATTATGTAACTAAGCAGGATCAATGCTATGGGAAGAATGGTTCCAATAAAATATACGCTTCCATATGAGGCGAGCGTTTCACGAAGGCTTAATACCTGTACCGTGTAAGACAGGTGCATCAGAAATTTTGAAGGTTGATTTGTGTTCATGTACATGTATCTGAATGACATGAGAGAGGAAGAGGACTTACAATGAAACCGACGCAGGAGTAGTTGAGAACCAAGAGAGTGTAAGCAAAGTTTACGAACACCAGGATCTTCTTAACAAGGTCTTTTTCTTGAGGTACAGCTTGCTGCCATCTGTAAATCACTGCTTGCGAAAAAGGAAACAGTTTAGTTACCACAATAGGTTAATAATCCGAGAAGAAAACTAAATCCTTACCCCTTGAACCAGCAATCATCAATGCGGACTGAACAAAGAATATGATGTACCCAGGATAAAGTCCCTACAGTTGTTAAAAAAAACAATTGGGAACATAAATTTTGATTTAAAGCAAGAAAAGAACTAATGTTATAGATTCGAAAAAACATAAAGATGTGAATCAAAGAAACTTAATGACTAAATAATCTAAAAGACACTTCATAAAGGAAAATAATTCAATTTTCGAACTTTCAGTTGACAACACCGGAAGGTGGAGTAGAGCTTATGAGGCTAATGATATTACAAGTTTATGAAACTATGAGTCATCATGATGAATCTACGATGTAAAAAACAATCCCACTTCTCTTTTGCAATGATCATGGCTAAGACTGTCCCAAAGATTGTTTACCAAAAAAAAGTGCAAATAAATAAAACTGGACAAGGATTCTAGCAAACCTCTATTGGGTACAGTTGTAATTACAAAGTGCAAAAAGAAAAGGAAAACGATATAAATATATGATGGATGGAGTTTTAATTTCAAATCCAATCACTGCTCATTACTTTACTTAAGGATGGGTAAATCTTTCTATTTGGGATGAGATGGCTCTAAAATAACTAGCCCACGAACTATAAATAAATGAGGAAAATTGATTATCAGACTTTTTGAAGGAACTATTAAATGGTTAATCGTGTCATTACAGCTAATGGCTTTTCCTTCTTTTGATGTTGTTATGAGAAATGGATAACTACAGCCATTCCACATCAGTAATCCCATAAAATCTTATAAGAAAAGCAGAGAACTTATATTTGCATCAGATTTTAATGTAAGAAAGCAAAATCTTGTTTATTGTTTTTAAAAAGGGCACAAAATCATCACACACGGATTCAGGATGTGGATAAGACAGTTTATACTCACGTGCCAAATGGCGCTGACGGTCTGTGTAGCCAACAGCTGGAAGAAACCAGCCTTCGTGCCGCTTTTAACAAGCCTTTCATAAACATCTACAGATGAATAATACATTAGATAATACTAGAAGTAATTGTCTTTTGCATCATGTACATAAGATACGAATACATTCTTTTGCAATCTTGTACATAAGATATGAATACATTTCAGCCAATATAACAGCAAATGGTTCAGTCCTGAACAAACCTAAACATAGTCAAATTTCAGCCAGAAAATGAAAACTGAAGAACTAATCACCATATTATACAGTTTAAGGATCAACCATTTTCTAACCAGTCACACTATTTATATCTCAAACTTGAAATATTTGATACCAGGCTTAATTATTTATATTGTTTTTTCTGATATTTCACATAAACAGACTCAACCCTTAAGAGGATCCATACATAGTCTGCAGAAGAGTAAATAGTTTCTGGTTTAATGTAGACACCAAAAAGATAAAAAATAAATAAAAAGATTGTAAGGTTAAAGCAAAGCAAGAATTCAGAAGCACGAGAGATGCTCACAATGGCGAAGCCAGGTGCTGACTTGTATGTTCCAAACAAGTGGTAACTGAACTGAACTCTTGGCAAACTCAACGCCAAGAATGTCAACATTTTTAGCACGATCCCATCGTGGCTTTGGTGGTGAAGATTCTGCCCAGCCACTGAAACCCAGACCAGAAATAATGATGGAAGCTTCTGAAATCGACCAGATGAAATAATATTTCCACCGTGCTGTGAATCCGGACATATACTGGTAGCTTAGTCGTTTCCAGAAACCCCATTCCTGGTACAAGGGCTCACTAAATCTTGACAAGGGAAAATGGGGTACCAGATAAACATACAAGGCCATACAGAATGCAGCCTGGAGAAGAGCTCGAAACATTGCTCCATAGGGTGATGGAGACTGTCCTTTCTCTGAGCGGCTCCAGATCTGAAAATGGTAAAAAATGAGATGCGTCAATCTCATGAAAACAAACCAAGAAGAAAGAAACACACTTGGAATATCATAAGCATACCCCCTTTCCTTCAGTCCAGTCCAGATAATCCTTCATCTCATAAACTGGACCCGCAAAGTGACTACCACAGCAGAGGCAGTAGCCAAAGTACTCGATCAATGAGGGTAACTTAATCAACCGGTTTTTCTTCTGAGCCTCACGCAGACCCTCTTCTTTCAATATCCCATCATTGTAATTTATTGCACATGAGATGACTTTCAGGGTTAACACCATTAGGGCCCCTAGTATGAGAAATAATTCAAAATTAGCTAATTTACATTAATAATCAAAGAATAGTGCTTACACAAATATGGCTAAAAAAAGAAACAGATACCCAGAAATCCCCCAAACCACAACATGGATCAGCTTTGAAACTGAGGCCCAAAAATCTTTGGATGCAGAAATCACTAGAAAATTGCTAGATAAGTCCTTTTGGGGGTTTCAAACCACAGGTCACACAGAAACAAACTATGGGCCTGGGCAGTTCCATTAACACCCCCCCACCCCTCCCCCCTTGGTAAAAAGAAACAAAATATTAAAAGTCAATATATACATTTTCAGTCATTTATAATCTATCGACGAATTCCACTTATTTTAGTAACAAAAGTAAAATGAAGTTCATCGTCGACTAAACATCAACCTAGAACCTTCCTTACAAGAGAATGGACTTATCACAACCAGTAAAGAGCAGAAAATTAAGGAGGAAGTGTCACGAGCAACATCGGTTGTCATATATGGCAATCCCGGAGGCCAAATACAACATCAATTGCATCAATTCCTTAAGGCTGGCATTGTGCTTACCAGTTGCATCAATTCCTCCTTCCTTCCATGCGTCCCCACTCATGTAATATACATGGCTACACATTCAGACACATGTACATGAATGATCAAGAATTCTGAAATAAGATGTCTCAATAGGCATGAACCAAACAAATGTGAGCTTCCACAAAGAGCACAAAAAGACTATTCCTTCAGCATCATGAGGTAATTCAAACTTGAAATGCATCTTAAAAAGAGTTCAAATGCCCTATTATTGAAAAAAGTAAATCGGTAAAACTTAGAATGCCAAACCCTTCACTGACTGCAAAAATAAGATAAAAAATTTCAAATAATCAACATGTTAGAAAAGGGAAAAGGAAATAGTTCCAAGTGCATTGTATATATAGTTGCATACATTGTCAAATTCAAACATCTTTAAAAAAGAAATTATATAATGACACCATGTATAATAGCATAAACACACCAAACATTACCAATCAACCAAATGAACTGTTGCATCCATAACCTCGAAAACATCTTCATCCAATTACAAGCTCCGTAATTTAATTATAGAAAAAAATTATACAACTATACACAGAAAAGAAGAATGAAACAGCGTCACAAAACAAAACATCACTCCTCTCCAAAAATTTCTCACAAAATCGATTACCCAACAAATTCCTCAAATTTACACATCGAAATCAAAGAAGTGTATTATTTAGAAAACGTACCAGCCGATGAGGTATCCAAAGCTCGAGAGAAATGCAATTATCCCACAATGGTTTCGAGCGAAGACCATGGAAGCATAGCCGAGTAGCATTGGGACTAGGAAATGGAGGTTGGAAGAGAACCCAAAGGAGAGATAGGAAAGGAGCGCACCGGATACGGCGGCGTAGAGGTGCTTGGCAGGTGGACTCGGGACGAGTCGCCAGAGGAAGCTGACGGGAATGGTGGCGACGAAGCAGAGGAGGAAGCGAAGCACCGGGACCGACACACCGATCGCGGCGGCCATGGATTCCATCTCTAGGCCCATGGTTACAGTTCTTGGATTGACTTGGCTGGCCTCGCGTTTTCTCGGATTTCTGAATTTAATAAATCCGCAAATGAGATTGAGAGGTCTGGCGAGGAAGAAGAAGAAGAGTTGAAGGATCAAACGAAATAAATGAATGAATAAGATAAAAATTGGATTTCTTAAACTTTGTAGTTTATGCTTGAGAAAATGACGGAAATACCCCTTTCAATATCGTTATTCTTGGTGGGAGTTGCAGAGGTTCACACGGTGTGCATTGGTGAGTGTAAGGAGTTCGATTGGTTGGTTGGGAGTTGGATCACAATGACGTTAATGTCCTTGGGACTGCGTCCTTCCGTTTCTCTCACTTCTTGAATTCGTCGAAGACGGCCTTTTATCCAAATGCCAATATCCAAATTTGAGCATATTCTTCTTGGTGTGTTTTTAGACAATCGATTAGTTAATTTGTTGATGAATTGCACAAACAATGAGATATCTTGTGCGTCAGCGGTAAATGTCCACAAAAAAAAATGTCTTAAAGTGTGAGACGAGAAAAATATATATATAAAGCGTTCATCAGATATGTTTAATAAAAAAAGTAAATTTTTTAATTAAAGTACCAAGTTCTTCGTCAGATCAATGCACACCAATGCACCTCATCTAATAATATGTTGACAGCTACCAAGAGTGGATAAAAATAAATAATAATACAAAAGAAATTATTCTTTCATCTCATAAAAGGACAATGACAATTTAGTCTTAATTTCTATGAAATTTAATACGAATTTCATCAAGCTCATACCAATTTTACCACAGGGTATCTTATCAGTAACTTTGACGACATTTGAATGAAATATAAAAAATAAAAATTGGGCCAACGTAAGGTTTTTTGAAACTTTTTTTTACTAAATTTAGAGGTTTTTTTTTTTTGGGTAAACACCACCAGATTCAGAGGTTAGGTGGAAAAAAAAAACATGAGATTTATGAGGTTTCATTATAGGCTAAGTGGGGCAAAGGGAGATTTATGAGGCCATGAAAGTAGTTGTGCAAATGACATACATATTTGGATGCCTTAGTCGATATATATTAGTAGAAATTTTTTTATGGTTTATATTTTTTTCGTGTATAAAACTATCACAAAATACTGTTCAAAATGACAACCGCCTAGTCTACATAGGCAGCACTTAGGCACTCGAGGGTGAGAAACTACCATGTATATTAGTTAACAGCTAGGTGGATTTACTTGTAAATCATTTTAGTTTGCAAACCCAATTTTAGTATACATTTATATAAGTTACTTTATATATCAAATACTTAGTTAATAATATAATTGTTAATTAAAATAAAGAACTTAGAATATTTTATAATAAAAAAAACATACATTTTCGATATTTATGATTCCCAACTAACTTTATTTATCTAAATAATTAATTTTTATTAAATAATTATTTGATAGTAATCATTACATTATAAATTTGTTGAATTTTACCTTAAAAACCCGCCAAGGCGAGGGCCTAACCATTTGGGCACTACACCTCTATCGATCACCCTGAGAGCACCTAGCGCTATTTTGAACATTACTTCAAAGTAGAGCAGTATTAAAATTATTAAATAAAATTTTAGTATGACTTCCCATCTAAATTATTGTCAGATTTTTAGATAAACTTGAACCCACAATACATGTGGAGTATACATACAAATTTATTGTAATCACTAGACTATCCGTAATTAGTTTTACTCAATTTTTTTTAGTAGGGATCTCATTTTTACTTACTATTTTTAAAGGGGTGTTTAATGAGAAGTAATGAAATCAAATCAATATGAATGATTCTCATTAAAGAGTACCTTTGCATTTACTTGCAAAATCAATTATTTTAATAGGTAGGCTCCACATAAAATCCTTAATGTCATTACCCATTTTGGAATAATGGGATTAAATAAGGGAAAAAAGGTTCATCTCCAAAATCATTTTAATAACTATGAAAAGTCATGCTTCTGTTTGATAACTAAACTAAATTTTCAGAATTACCCTTAGAACTTTAAAATGTAACATGAGATGTAACACCCTGGATATTCAAGAAAACGAAAAAAAAAAAAAAGAGACTATTTTTCCCCTGAAAAGTCAAACTGTTGACTTTTTTACCAGATGATCTCATGGACGTACCGAGAGGACATTTAGGAAGGTCTCAGGATTTTGAGTGCGTAGACAGGTGACACGTCCAAATCGGAGATCATATGAGATTGTTTCGGGTAAAAAGTCCTTAAGGGTATTTTGGTAATTTTTACATGGAGGGCATTTTGGTCATTTTGTGTGAGAAGCCTAGGTCCTTCTAGAATGTTCCAAACTTCTCCCCTCATTCTCTCTATTGTTGACTTGCCTTATATATATATATATATATATATATACATGTTTGTTGGAAGGGGGGAGACGGGGGAAGGTAGAATCGGTGGGCTTCCACTAAAAAAAAGAAAAACAAAGAAAAGCGGTGAAACCTGTGAGAAAGAAAAGCAGGGAGGAGTGAAGAAAATATATAGAGGGTGAAAGGAAAGGTAAGAGAGAGGAAATAGGCTCAGAATGGGCGGGAGGAAGAGGTGCCAATCAAACCCGAGAGCAAACCGCGAAGGCTCAGAGTTAGTCGTGAGGATCCAACATGCTCTGAAGGTTTCTGGTGTGAAAGTAAAGGCTCTTGAAGGACGAAGAGAGTCTTGTGACCATTCTAAGACATGAACTAAGGCGTCAAACCCTGGGGAGACCGTTGAATGGCTTGGGGTCGCCATGGTTGAAGGGTTCCAATGGTCGAACCACCATTTCAAGTAAGTTTCTCCCAATTTAATCATCATAGGGATCCTTCTGAGGTTGATTAGAGTCTATTGAATGGTTGGAACATCCATTTTGGACGTGAAATGGTCGAAAGAAGGTCGGGTCGTCGTTGCGGGTCGGGCCGACCTCAAACCAGTAAAGGGCTCGACCTGCTGGAGGCAAGGAATAACTTGCAGGCGCATGACCGCCACGCGTATGGACCTTCTTCCGACGCGTGGCGGCACATGCGGCGGAGTTAGGCGGTCTGATTACATGAAGTTTGTTCCTTATATTTTTCTGGATTTAATGGTACCTAGATTGTGTTATTTAGAGATTGTTTGGGTACGGTTTTAGATGTGCAAGAGAGTTTGTTTATAATGGGTTTTAGTTGTGTTTAATAATAATTACAGGATCTTAATTAGAGTAATTGGTTAATTAATTTAGCTTGTTTTGTGGGTTGGGGATAATAAATGAGGTGGTTAGCCTTGAATTATTGTATGATTTAACTAAAGGATCATTACAAGTATTATAGTTTTGTAATTAAGAACTTGAGTAGTAATTAGTACCATACTTAACTATGGTTATGATGTTAGTTAAGTAGTTATATATATATATATATATATATATATATGAAAAATGTCTATGAAAGTATGTGCAGTAGAGGTAAAAAAAAATGAATTGATATTGATATGCATATCTCACACCTCCAAATCTACAAAAGTAGCCTCTTTAATAAATTCACTAAATGTCTTTCCAATTTTGAATACCACCTAATTTGTGTTGCCCCTTAAAAAGTTATGATTTAATAGATATAACTTTCATAGAGATTTTAAAGCTCGATAAAAATCAAAATTGAATATTTCTCAATTTTCATAGAGTTTTTGAAAGTTTTAAAAAGTCTGAACTGAATGTCTTATGAGTATAAAAACTTTTTAAAACTTTAAATTAAATATACCTAGAAATAGAATCAACCAAAACTTTATAAAAATTGACCAAATTATAGATTCAATACACCTAGCCATGGACATATCGAAACCGAAATACTGAAACTGTCATTAAAAATTGAATAGTAAATTCAAAAGGATGATCGGTACAGTCCAAACGAAGTCGATTCAAATCGGTACGAAATCAGTTTCGATGTTATGGAAAATCCGAACCAAAGTAATTTTTTTAATAATTAAAAGCCCAATGCTTAAATTAAATCCAAAAAAAAATTGGCTAATACCAAACCATATATCTCTCTCTACTTGCACCCTCAAGGATTGCAAGGTGGTCGTCCCAATTCTTGAGCAGACAGTCGAAGTCTTGTTGTTCTACGTAAGCATTTTGCGCTTTCTTTCACACTCACTCTCCCCTCCACTTGCAAAAATTACTCTTTGTTTTTACAGGTTCACACTAAGTTTTTTGAGGTGAACAAGAAGTTACATGCATTTGAGGGTATGTGTCCCCAATACATGCAGTTAAAGAACGCTACTCAAGTGAGCTCTTTTGAGATATCTTAGGTAGTTAGGTTCCAACGTTATGATATATAACAAAATTTTCTTTCGAGTATTATCTTGCCCAGCATTTGTAAATAATATGCTGAAATCCGATTAGCTACTAACACGAGTTCATCACGCATTTCTCCCGTAGATACAACAGATTAAGGGATTGCCAAAGGACTAGGATGAGAAACTAGACAAAGTCCATCAGCTATACCCAAGGGTCGCCGCTTACAATAAAGTAGGTACATGAACAAAGAAACTTATACCTTGTTTTGTTTTATGATTATGTCCATGGATTCATTTCTATATTTATTCAGATTTCAAATTAACACGAGTTGAACTTCAGAGATAGAGGAAGAGCTAGACTTAGAATCCAAAGTTCAATAAAAAAAAACCAGTTGACTCTAGAAGTACAATGATCAAATTCAACTCAAAAGAAATTTCTCATATTCATCTCTTATTTACTCAATAAGAAACCTTTATTAATCAAAATAGGATATTGTTTTTGTTGAGCAGATTATATTGATTATACAACAACGATAACTTTTTGTTAAATAATTTTGATTCAAAATTGAAATCAAACCAAAATCGTATCGAATATAATTAGTACGGTATGATTCGGTATCATTTCATATTGTACAATATTAAATTATACCAAACCAATTTAAATTAATTAGTACGATTTTAATATCACCTTAATACTCAATCACAGGGAATCGTCAATGACTAAATACGCCGCTTAAATTAGCCCAAATCGACCAAAATGGTTAACAAAAGAAAACAGAATAATCAAAATGGAATTTAACCAGTGGAAGAATATAATAATCCAAAAAGAGAAATGCACTTCCCGCAGCCCCAATCTTTTGCGGAACCCAAAGAAGTGGACCCGAAAGTCGAACCCAACCCGACCCAATAGGCCCACTATCGTTCTTTTCTTCGATAACTATATATAGTTTTGATATTCGAGCAAAACCTCCAGAATCCAAGATACTGAAGAAGAAACACCACAAAGCAATGGCGACGTCAAGCAAAACCGAGCGCCAACAACCTAAATCTTCATCTTCTTCACAAAACGTAAGTAACCCAAACGATCACTAATTTGAGAATATTATGTTGTTTTGATTGCTCCTTAATGAGTTTTTTTTTTTGCTCTCACTGTAATTTTTCTCATGGGGTTTTGGTTCTCTTGTTGATTTAGCTGAATGTGGGTGTGAAATTGTGTGAAGAACAATGGAAGGACTTGCAAGCTTAAAAAAATTCATCTTGATCGTTTCGTTGAATGAATGATTTGTCTTCTGCTTGTGAAATGTATGTGATATGTGATAATTTGATTAAGAATTTAGAATTCACCCTTATTTCTTGGACCCCTGTTTGTATTTCATGGAGTTTCCAGAAATTTTATAAGAAGTGAGTAGGTGATGTGCGTGTTTAACTTTATGGTGTAACCCCAATTCGTTTCGTTTAGTGTTTTTATGGTGTTAGAAGGTGTGGGAATCAGACCTGCTTTAATATCAAGCATGTCAAATACAAAGTATAGATATGATTGTTTTATGACAAGTATATGATAGGTCAAATTATTGTTGAAGCTAGCAACATATGGTCATCGGATGATAGTCTACTGTCCACAATATCCTCCTCTTTTCTTTTCTTTTTTCTTTTCCTTTTTGTTGGCTTTACAAAACATATTTTTTTTTATAAAGCATGAGAAGATCGCGGATTGGGGGCATCTCTGGTTGTGTATGTGATGCCTTATTTATGCTTTGAAGTTTGCCTGCAAATTTGAGTAGTACACTATATTTGGTGCTTAAATAGAGTATTGCCAAAGATTCTTAAAAGTTTTCTATCTTAAAGGGCTTAGTATTCTCCACTGTTGTGAGAGGATTTCTCAGTAGAGAGTACTGAAATTTAGATGAAATGTGTGCTGAAAATGCATCTGAACTATGAAGCTTTGTATTTTGATGATCAATAATAATAAATACAGTTGCTTGGATTCGTCATATAATGTTCAGTTGGTGATTGACCCTTATTTGATTATTTGTGTATTACACAAAGTTTGGTCTTTGTTTCTTTGATTCTGAAACTTGTCTGCTAATCTAGGAGTGTTTTTGCCACATCCTTTGGTAAAATACCATGTCAAATTCTTAGAAATGAATTTGTTTTATCGATTTTTCATTGGAAACGTATTTTCTGAGTACACAACATGTATATTACAGGCTTAGGAAGATACATGATTTTATATTTGCGATGAGCTTCCTTCCAAACGAGAGGTAATTTCTTATACTGCTTATTGACATATGTCTTTAACTTCTTCTGTCTGTTTATATTTTTCTTTTCCTTAGTTTTATTTCAAATATGACAAGAACTACAAAAGCAACTAAAGATATCGTACGATCCAATGATCACTGAAGAATTAATGAAATGCAGAGGATGGATTATTTGTGTATTCATTTTGGAAAGATGTGTAACACTATATCACTCTTGCAATTCGATTTGTTTTCATTGCTTTCATGTCTTTTCAGGATAAACTACTAATACAGAATTTTAAGCATGTTGAAAATGCAATTTGGTGGAGTTCAAAAGAGGGAAGCAGCAAAGATAGGCAAACAATCATTTTTCTTCTCAGAAATGAAATACCCTTCCTCCCTTCATCTCCCTGGTGTGCATGTGTGTGCCACTAATATTCTGTCATACTGTCTAATTGTATAAAGAATGCCTGGCATGATTACTTACCTGGAAGGAGAATGGAAGGGATCAGAACCATTCCCATCCAGAGTCATTCCTGAATTTTCAAATTTTACCATTAACAATTTGGAGCTAAGCAGTATTTTTAGGGCTGTGCGTGTTTGTGGTTTGTTAAATGTTTTAGTATTGCTGCTATTGTAGGATGAATTCTAATTCAACTGAAAGAAAACGAGGAAGGGGCCTCAATAAACGATATTGGACAACCAAGGAAGATTTTGCATTAGTCGAATCATTGCAAGAATTATACCATGATACCAAGTGGCGAGATGAAAATGGTTTCAAAAATGGTTACTTCGCCCATGTAGAGGCTATGCTGGAAGCCAAACTTCCGGGCAGTGGAATACAAGCATCGCCCCACATTGAATCACGAATTAAGACATTGAAGAAAAAGTATTGGGCCTTATCTGAGATATTATCTCAAAAGGGATTTGGTTGGGATGACGAACAAATGATGCTAGTTTGTGATAGAAGTTTATTTGATGAATGGGTGAAGGTAAGGTTTCACATATCCTGTTCATTATCTCTTTTTTTCCCTTCAGTTTTATTGATTATATATTCTATATGATGCTGTGATTGTAGACAAGAAAGGAGGCAAGTGGATTGTATGAAAGGCCATTTCCATTCTACTATATATTTGCTCAGATATACGGAAAAGTTTGTCCTGTTGGTACCATTGTTGGCCATGCTGATGACGATGAAGAGGAAATTAGACAGGAGGATGCAAAGATTGTTCAAACTCCAGGTGGGTTTATTGATTTTGGTGAAAATCTGAACCCAAATGTTGATAAGAACATGGAATCAGAGTCTAAAGGGATGGAAGAGTTTGATGTATCATTTAGTACTCAGCAACGAAGACCTACACACAGCACCCCAGGTGTTTCAGATCATGGTCGCAGGGTCAAAACAAAGGTAATGGAGGAGATAAGGAAGGGCTTTCGTAGTTTGGAAGCTTCCGTAGAAGCGATCACTTCCAAGATTGATGTCCTGATTAATATTCTTTCAACTGAAAAGCAAGTGGGTGAATTGCAAGCAAAGCTTGATGGTGAGCTGACCAAAATTGGAGGCCTAACTGGATTCCAAGTCTTTAAAGCCACAAATATTTTGGCCACCAATCATGATCTGCTGAGGGTGTTTTTTTCCATGTCCCAGGAGAGGAAAAAGGTGTATGTTATAAATCTGTTAGCGCACGGTATATGATGGTCAGTTTCGTATCCAGTCAATTGTAGCTGTAAATTTTTTTGGGCAGTTTATAGCATAATTTTTGTTACCGAGTAAGGAGTGTATATGATTTTAACTTTTCTCGGGCTACTTATCAATGGAAATTGTTGACTCACCGAAATTATGATCAAATTTATGCTTGTTAAGCTTAGGTTTAATATTTTCCACCAATACAAACATCATCACTCTATGGTCAAAAGCGACAAGAAGACATGCTCATAAGGAATGCCTTGATGGTTTAGGGTTATTTGCAAACTTCCCAAAGATGGAATGCGTTAAAATCATTGTGGTTGTACACTTCGTAAGTTTGTATTGATCATTTAGTAACAGAATATAGTTGTTGTTGATACTCTAAAACATGAATTTGTATTCTTCTTAAAGTGAAATATTATTACCAATATTATTACTTTACTGGAAATAAAATTTTGTAAAAATAGAAAATACTAGCCATTGAACCCACACGATGCCGTAGTGTATTTCTAAGTGTCCTCTACTGAAAAACAATTGGTATGAATATGATTCATAGCCAACATCAATATCATTCATCTTTGCATGCAATTACACATTATAGAAATAACTACATTATCAAAGATGTATAAAACAAAAACCATTATAGAAATAAGAATAATAAAATAGACAATTAGCATTGCCGAACATATATTAGTCACTGTTCCAAAATAACTACATTTTTCTGTGCCACTTATAGATCAAATTCCAATAGCTGGATTACTTTCTTCAGATAGAAGATACATCTTCATGGTAAGATGTCAAATTTGTAAGAATTCTGAGTGAAGCAAACAGATGAGATATTTGCTTTCAACTTAAATTAATTTATTGCGGTAATTTCAATTCCAAACATGAACATATTCTAACATCAAATTTCCATATGCTCTCTCCGCCCCTCTCTCTCTCTGGCCTCTGCAACATCAGTATCTTTCTTAGCAACAAAGCCACATTTTTAAGCCCATACCCATTGTGTTATGTGGTTGGACTAATAATATTTGAACCCAAAAAATAAAAATAATATTTGAAAGAAATATGGAAGAATAGCAATATGTAATAAAAACGAAAAAGAAAAACTAAACGCATATTCTATAAAAAGCAAATAAAATTTTATTTCACTATCTAGTGTAAGTGTAACCAAAAAAAAAAAAACCTAATTATTAATGGACTGTAACGATAAGGGACTGCATGGAGATTTAAGACTCACCTGAGAAATCAGATGGCGACCAGTTTCCTCTCTGTCCGGTGAGGATTTTATGAACAAAAGACTGCAATAAAAAAATAAAATCCAATTAATTAACAAAATAGTATGATTACAAAGAGCATTAAAATTGATCAATAATCAGAAAGCAAAGCAAAGACAAATAATTATAAAAATGAACCTTCTTTTTTCACTTTTTGATTCCCCCACTACAAAAGTTTCATCAATTGGGATTCACAGACCTTTAGAAACAAAGATGCAGCAGAAACTTCAGTCAGATCGAAACCATTCAATAACCAGGAACAACAACCGTATTTTAGGAATGAATTTCTAAATTCCAACTCTATGTAGTTTTGATTTGATTCCAACTCTTTGTACATTTGAGTTGATTCCAACTCTTTGTAGATTTGATTTGTAAGCGAGAGACTGAAATTCTTTTTCTTTTCATTTTGGGTTAAGAGAGAGATTGATATCTTAAACTAAAACGAAAAGAGTGTTCTGCAACACTATTTTCAGTTCATTTCAATTTGGCATAATCTATTGTTTTTGGAGTGTGTTTACTTAATTGAATGTGTTTAATTACTTAATTGCATGTGTTTACCATCATTGCTACCCTACTGTCCTAAGCAGTTCTAATAACCCAATTATCTCTGTCATTTATTTGTGCAATCGAAATTGTGTTGTTTTTGGGGTCAAACTTGAAATTGTTTTCAGTTTCGATCTTTTGTTTTTATTTTATATACCATTTTACTTGTATTTCTTCCACTATTAATCTTCTTCTTAATAAGCACATTCTTGAGTCTTCTTATATTATATTTCTAACGAAAAAATTAAAAATTAAAAAAAGATCAATTAATAATTATCAACATAGGACTTTAATTGAACTTGATCATTATAATGCAAAACGATGGATGAACAATTTACTTTTGAGGTGGGCAAAAAGCGGAATGAAATTGTCGTAAAATTTCCGGAGCCTCAAGAATGGGAGTGACATGCCCAACCAAACAGTATCTACCAGTAGCTGAAGGAACTTCAAATGCTTGAATATGAGCCTTGGAAACACCTCTAACATTAATAGATAAATAATTTAGTCTTCTTTCATCTTCAATATCTACATCCACACACAACCACATGCACCAAAAGTTTTGATGATCCGGTACGTATAATTGTTTGTTTTTGTGCGTTGTGAGTTGTGCATTAAACATGAGGAGATGAAGCAGATGTGCACCACTTTTGAGATTGAGAAGCATCTCTATAGTAATATTAAGAGTTGGATCTAGGAGTGGCAATGAGTCGTGTCGTGTCATGAATTCTATTTTACTCATTTATGCCCAACCCGAATCAGACCTGTTTAATAATCGTGTCAAGAATGTCCAACCCGAACCCGACCTGTTAATGATCAGTGTAACCCGTTTAACCCATTTAATAAATAGGTTATACTCAAAACCCAATTAACCTATGACCCGTTTGACCCGTTTAACATGTTTAACCTATTTAAATTATAAGATTTAATAGATATTTAATAGGTAAATGGGTAGATATATGAGTTAATAACGACACACTTATTAAATAGGTCAAAATATAAGTTAATATACGGGTTAACCTATTAACCCGAAATCTACCCATTTATTAAACGGGTTAATAGGTCATTATGCGGGTGAAGAGGTTGACCCGAAACTCACCTGTTTAATAAACGGGTCATAACGGATTGACCCGAAAATGACCCAAAATTTTAATCGTGCGGGTTGACCTGGATAAATTTCGTGCTGGTTTCGAGTCGTGTCAAAAATTGACACCCTTAGTTGGATCCAAGATTGGATTGATCATATAAGTTGGATTTATTACAACCACCATGCCAATCCCATTATCCTTACATAAGTTCCAAGTAGCCTCAACTAAAGTTTTTGAAACCAGAAAAATTATTTTTTTTAAAAAGGAAAAAATAAAGGCAATTAACCTATTACAAACCAAAAATTTTCTAGATGATTGAACTGCAATGCACTTAAAACACATAATAGTCCTACTCCCCCTAAAAATTCATAAACAATCTCATTTCAATCTATAGAAAAACTGTAGTCATATAAAACGTCTAAAATACTCATATTCAATATCCAAATTGATGACCTCAATACATAAAAACATTAAAAACATGACTTCATTACTAAAAGAACCTTAATTGGTCTATGGAAACCTAAAGCCTAATTATAATGCACATTTCAATCAGAGTAAAACCAAACAGGCTGAAGAATTAAGGTCAGAAGTTTGAATATTTGTTTGTTTGATCTAATAAAGTAATTCTCTTTCAATTTCTCAGATTTAAAAACTACCGAATTGAAAATTTGAAATGAATAGTTCATTTTGTGTTTCAATCAAATTTTATACCTTGTTCCCTAAACAAAGCCAGACTTTCCTTGAGGTTTCAGATCCACTAAAGACTTATTCACCATTCGCATCTACCATTGGTATGATGAAACTTGAAAAACGTTCATAGAATTGGGTATATAATTCATTTATATAGATAGAGAAAGAAAAACAAAGAAAAGAGAGGAGGTAAGGTTCGCCGATGTTATAGGGCAAATCTTTGGCTCCGGTCTCGGATCCGCCCACCATCCCTTTCAAGAAATTAAAACGATTCTTCCATCACCATCCATTAAAATCAGGAGAAAAATTGATCAAAACTTACTAAATAATTTTGAAAAAATATCGGAGGAAAATCGAGTTCGAAATAGAAAATAATATATAAAAGCAGAGTAGTAAAAAACCTAAGAAGACGAAGCTTGGATGGCTTACCTCACAAATCACCCAAACTCAGGGGCAATGGCTTCTTCTTCTTCAATCCTTCCAAAAACCCAACATGCAAAGCAATTAACCCAAAGTCAACAATTTAACTTAATCATGTATTAATTAAATCAAAACCTAAAACCTTATTATATCAGTTTAATCCAAACAATTGAAAATGAAGAGACGAAACTTTGTTGAAACGGGTGAAAATCAACTTTTTGGGTTAGAGTTGAAGAAAAGAGTGAACTGGGAGAAGAGACGGTTGCAGATGATGAAGACGACGACGATGGGTGAAGACAAAAAATGATGGTGAAGATTGTGTAGAGATTAGTTAGTTGTTTAGTTTGATAATAAGTCCTATTGTTTAGGTACACTTGAACTAGTCTTCAGCTGTTATCCCACCTTATTAGGTTTGTTAAACGTGGTTACCTTTTTTATCGCAAAAGTTATTTTTGTATGGCTACTTAAGCCTCTTTCAGTTCGTTATTTAATGATAAATTTTTCCGTTTCTCTTAAACTAGCTTTACATAGAAAACTTCAGGTTTCAACATTTGGTATTAGAGGCCCAACTGGGGCTTGGCGAGAGAAGAAGTAGAACCAGCAGTGTAAGACCCGTGTCCTGGAGGGAACAGTGAACAATCCCACATTCCTGCGAGGGGGAATGGTCCTATGAGAGGATGGTGGTGTGCCTTAAAGGTGTAGGCACAAAACCTATCTAGCACTAGGCTTTTTGGGAGCTCAAATGGCTTTGGGGGGGATTGAAACCCCAAAGTTAAGCGAGTTGAGGCTGGTGCAATTTCATGATGGGTGACCCCCTGGAAAGTTTGCACCATGAGCTCCCGAAAACAAAACCGCGAAGGCAAGGGTAAGAAGGGCCCAAAGCGGACAATATCGTGCTAGATGAGTCGGGTCTTGATAGAGGAGGGTCGGGTCCTGACAGAATAGTATCAGAGCCAGACCCCGACCGGGAAGTGTTGCTAGCGAGGACGCTGGGCCCTAAGGGGGGTGGATTGTAAGACCCGTGTCCTAGAGGGAACGGTGAACAATCCCCACATTCCTGCGAGGGGGAATGGTTTGGGAGAGGATGGTGGTGTGCCTTAAAGGTGTAGGCACACACCTATCTAACACTAGGCCTTTTGGGGAGCTCAAGTGGCTTTTGGGGGGGGGGGGGGGGGGGGGGGGGGATTGGAACCTCAAAGTTAAGCGAGTTGAGGCTGGTGCAATTCCATGATGGGTGACCCCCTGGGAAGTTGCACCATGAGCTTCCCGAAAACAAAACCGTGAGGGCGGAGACCCAAAACGGACAATATGGTACTAGATGAGTCGGGTCTTGACGAGGAGGGTTGGGTCCTGACAGAATGATATTCAGAGCCAGACCCCGACCAGGGAAGTGTTGTCAGTGAGGACGCTGGGCCTAAAGAGGGTGGATTGTAAGACCCGTGTTCTGGAGGGAACGGTGAACAATCCCACATTCCTGCGAGGGGGAATGGTCTGGGAGAGGATGGTGGTGTGCCTTAAAGGTGTAGGGCACACACCTATCTAGCACTAGGCCTTTTGGGAGCTCAAATGGCTTTGGGGGGGGGGGGGGATTGGAACCCCAAAGTTAAGCGAGTTGAGGCTGGTGCAATTCCATGATGGGTGACACCCTAGGAAGTTGCACCATTGAGCTCCGAAAACAAAATCGTGGAGGGCGAGGGCCCAAAGTGGACAATATGGTGCTAGATGAGTTGGGTCTTGACCGAGGAGGGTCGGGTCCTGACAAGCAGCTTCCTGACTTTGCAGCAACAAGAGCAATGACATCAGACGAAAATTATGTGCAGCCTGTAATTCCTCGTCTTGGCAGTCATTACGATCATTGGTCCATGCTTATTGAGAACTTCTTGCGTTCCAAAGAATACTGGAGCTTGGTGGAGAATGGTTCTTCCAGAAGAAGTAGAAGGAGAAGTCCTCTCCGCTGCACAGACCAAGTTACTCGAAGATAAAAAATTGAAAGACCTAAAAGCTAAGAATTATCTCTATCAAGCCATCAATCGTATGATTCTAGAAAACCAACTTGAAGAAGGACACCTCAAAAGATATTTGGGACTTTTTGAAGAAGAAATATCAAGGGACAGCTCGTGTCAAACGAGCTCAACTCCGAGCACTGCGAAAGGAGTTCTAGATTCTCCACATGAAGGAAAAAGAATCAGTGAATGAGTACTTTGCTAGGACTCTCATTGTGGCCAACAAAATAAGGATCCATGGTGAAAAAGATGGAAGATATTGTTATCATTGAAAAGATTTTGAGGGTCCATGACTTCTAAATTTGATTTACGTTTCTTACTCTATAGAGGAATCAAACGATTTAGACAATCTTTCAATTGATTGAAATGCAAAGCAGCTTTCTTGTGCATGAGCAGCGAATGAATCATCATGTAGTGATCGAACAGGAATTGAAGGTAACACATGAAGAGAAAACAAGTGGAAGGGTGACAGGACCCGTCCCAAATCCTCCGGGATTAACGTGGGACGTGCCTGCTCCCATCTGACACGAAGTGTCAGACCAGGGATAATTATGTCCTTAACCCTCACCGGGGCATCCAAAGTATGCTAGGATCGTAGGAGGAGGAGTGTGATGTCTTGATCTCTGTTACAGCTCGCATCCGCGATCAACCTGAAGGGTATTCAAAACAGTAAAAGCTGTGAGTTGACGAAAATCAATCATTTTTAATAAAAAAAAATCACAAAAGATCATTTATGCCCTTCACTAAAAACATGCATGCATTCGAAAATCAACTATCAAAACATTAAAAAAATCAATAGGGCCTTTGCCCAAAACATAAATCAAACCATATGGGAACTCAGCCCAAAAACCAATCATATGGGACTCTGCCCAAAACAGGAAATGTGGGTCTCAGCCCAAAACCATATCCAACATAGAATACGGGGTCTCCGCCCCAAACCATTACCAAAACATCGAATACGGGGTCTCCGCGCTAAATCACTTTCCATAAAACCTAGAACACCGGGTCTCCACCCAAATCACTTTCTAAAACATGGAACACGGGGTCTCCGCCCCAAATCACTTTCTGTAAGAAAACCTTATACGTATAGACATACTTATAATCCATCTGCGGCACTTCCAAAAAGATGCCAACTCGGGGCACACATCCCCGATATTTGTCACGATTCATCTCTATACTAGTGTGCACACTACTCGGGGTCTCACTCCGAGTCTACCCCCAAGAATTCTCCATCTGGGAGGCTCTATCTCCAGATCTAGTCCGAGCTCTATCTCCAGATCTAGTCCGAGCTCTATCTCCGGATCTAGTCCGAGCATCTCTCCGGAATCTGGTCTGGGACCACATCATAACTTCCACTCCTGGAATGGGCTCCCTATGGGGATACTAATTCTGGTCTGTGGATCATGACTCTCCAGGTCGAAACGGCTGGAGGAGACCAAATAAATCATATGGAGGGTATAATACATCTTTAAAACACTTTCTTTCACAAAACAAATTTCAACTAGGTCTCATCCCCGATTCATTTCATTAGGATTCCTCGAATCCAATTAAAATTCACTTTCACAGGCCTCGGCCTAAATCCTCAGTTCAATAGGGTTTCATGCCCGAATTCTCATTTCATAAACCGAACTTGGACTCAAGCCCGATTTCACAATCAACTGGGCCTCTAGCCCGATATCGCAACTAACAGGGCCTCAAGCCCGAAACCATAAATCAACGGGGCCTCAAGCCCGATACTACAGTCAACGGGGCCTCAAGCCCGAGATTACAACCAACAGGGCCTCAAGCCCGAACTCGTAAACCAACGGGGCCCTCGGCCCGATTGTATAACTCAAATGGGCCTCCAGCCCGATTTCTCATCAAATCAAATGGACTCTAAGTCTGAGGGTTTCCAATAAAATGGGTCTCATGCCCGATTTCATATTTCCAAATCCAAAACCCATTCATTAAACCCTCATTGAAAACCTAGCACGTACAAGTATCGTATAAAATTAGAAATCTCGAAATACTTGCAAATACGTAAATCTTAAGCTACCACAAATAAATGCACTCATGGTATCACAAAACATGTATTTAAAACATTTATAAACATTTATGCATGCATCAATTTTGAAAGAAAGGTCCACTCACAGACCGTCTGAAACCGCGCCTCGATAGGCGCACATAAGCCTTTCACGGGCCAATCGTCGCCTCCGGGGTTCCCGAACATGTCCAAATTAATTTAGAGGGTTAAAAACTACTTAAATAACCCCTCACTAAAGTCCCGTAATTTTCCGAAATTTTTAACTAATTTTAAAGTCAATCCTAAACCTTCGGACGTCCCGAACTATATCGAAACGATGTCCGATCGACTCGAAACCAGTCACAAAATGTTGGTTACACCGAATAGATGAAATTACATGTTGGAACTTTCCACAAAGGATGGCTCACCCGCCGCCCAAAGGGGCTGCGCATGGGAGCCACGCGCCCTGCACTATAGATCGTCCCTGTCCTTCGGTAGCTGGTCCGGTCCGGTTCGGTTGGTCCAGCCAGTGCAACTGGACCGGTGTGACCGGTTCAATGGCATAACTCCTCCATTTTTTGTCCTTTTTCATCCATTCCAACTCCTATGGCTTCCTTTCTTCATTTCCTATCCAACCACATCCTCAAAACCTAGAAGCCAATCCTAAAACCTATTGGTTCTGAAAACCATTTTGAACTAAAACTTCCATTCTAGGTTTAGGGTACTTCTAGGGATCAAAGCTTCATCCTAAGGGTTCCAATAGGTTCCTAGGATCTCTAGAAAGATATTGGGAGGATCGATTTGGCCTAAGTTGTCCGAAATGGGAATTCGGTGGGGAGCCACCGAAAATCCTCCGGCTGCTGTTCCCGGCTTTCTCAACCATCCTCAACCTCCAAAATCATCGCCTAGACCTCCTACCAATCCCCTAAACCCATCCTAGCCAACATCTAAGCTCCCTAACGTCCAGAACCCAAATTTTAAATTCAAGAACATACAGGGGAAATGGTTTTACCTTGGCCGTGCAATCCACCGCCGTCCATGGCGGCTGGCCGTCTGCCACCGTCTCCTCATCCTCTCATTCATCCTCAGTTCCTCTCATGGCCTCAGATGGATGCAGATGGGAAGGGCATGGATTTGGGTTCACTGGTTTTTTTCGGGTTGGTGGAATGATCGAACATGAAAGGCGGATGGATATGCATGTATCTGTGTAAGGGAAGCAATGGATGGGTGACACTTGTCACTCATCCAATGGGCCTAAGGAAAATATCTGGGCCCCACTCATAACAAAATTCCACTTTTACCTCGTAAAATGTACCATAGTGAATAGTACCTTGAAACTTCCGTGAATCGTAACTTCTCCGTTGAACGTCCGAATTCGACGTGCCGCTTATTTATGGATTCGTATCGACCCGATTTACGAAACGGTCCTCGGCCTTCGGCCATCGGAGCTTTCGGGTCAAAAGTCAACTTTTCACCCTCGTTCAGGGGTAAAATCGTAATTTCGACCTGAACGTCTGTTAATCCTCGTCTAATACCCGATTAGCCTCACTAATCCGTCATTAATTCTTTATTAATCCCGATTGACAGGACCCATCCCAATCCCCCCGGGATTACCATGGAATGTGCCCTGCTCCCGTCCAACAAGGGGTGTCAGACAAAGGATGACCAAGAGCCACTGCCCAACGGGGCATCCAGAGTGCGCAAGGATCGATGGAGGAGGTGTGCAATGTCCCAGTCTCTGCTGCAATCGCATCCGTGATCAACCTGAAGGGCATTAAAACCAAAAGCTGTGAGTGGACAAAAAACCAATAAATTTACCAAATACATTTATAAGACATTTATGCCCTCCAATAAAAACGTATGCATGCCACCAAAACCAGTAACCAAAACGTTTTGCTCAACCGAAGCCCTTAGGGCCTTAGCCCAAAAACCGTTAACCAAAAACCAAGTGTGGGAACTCAGCCCAAAACCGTGGAATACCACCACCGTACATATTAAAAACCATGTGGGTCACCACCCACGACCATAAATGAACATCAATTCAAATCCAAAACCATTTAGGGTCCCCGACCCTACATACCATTTCATAACCAATAATCCATTTTTTACCACATAACACATATCCAACCAATAAGCCATTTTATTCATTAATCCATATTTTACCATTACCATCACCAGCATCCCAGATGCTTAGCGTCCCAGACGCTAGACGTCCCTGACGTCATATCTCACGGTTTCATAAGCTACGCGTGCTGCCTGGGGTCTCTCCGGGTCCATATATCTGACATCCCTGATGTCTGACGTCCCTGACGTCAATCATAGCAATCCTGCTCCTGAGTCATCATACGGTCCGGCTACTCCGTATAATGACCCCTCGCAGGCAATGCACCGTGACTTCCCCAGTGTCCCAGACATCTGGAGGAGACCATCATATATCCTTGTATCCAGATGGTATATGGAAAACAGTTTTATTAAATCCTTTTATCACATTATTACCATTGGGCCCTGCCCGAAATTTCCATAAAACCACACAGTTCCATTTAGGGTCCTTGACCCAAAATCACCATTAAAATATAGGGTCCCTGACCCGAAATCACATTTATTATCCAACTGGGCCTCATGCCCGATTTTATGAACCCCTGGGCCCACGGCCCGATTTGTAAACCAACTGGGCCCGCAGCCCGACTTATAAACCCACTGGGCCCACGGCCCGAATTCGTAAATCAACTGGGCCCATGGCCCGATAACATAACTCAAATGGGTCTCAGCCCGATTTCATACCAACTGGGCCCCTGGCCCGATTTCATTAACCAACTGGGCCCCCGGCCCGATTTTCAAATGGACTCCAAGTCCGAAATTTCCAACATAATTGGGCCTCAAGCCCGAGTTCATATTTCCAATTTCAAAACCATTTTATCATATTATATCCAAGTCATAAATATGGAAAATCCATGTAAAACCGGAAAACCTCGATTTACGTGCAAGCACGTAAATCGCCTCGAAATACGTGAAACCGTACAATTTACCAACAACCAAATCAACATCACACAATCACAACCATAATCCATATAAAGCATTTAAGCATGCATAGAATTTATAAGACATTTATGCCCTCCAATAAAAACGTATGCATAGAATTTATAAAACCAAAGTCCACTCACAGACCGTTTTAACCGTGTGCCTCGATACGCGTGCCACCGGCCCTCCCGGGCCACACCACTATCACCGGGACTCCCAATCCTGTCCAAGTCACATTAGAGGGTCACTAACCTCATCATTAACATCCTATCAAAGTCCCGTAATTTTCCCGAATTTTTACTTATTTTTAAACTTAATTTAAAACCTTCGGACATCCCGAACAATATCGAGACGGTGTCCGATCGACACGAAACCAATTCCAAAATGTCCGTTACATTAAATAGGACAGAAGTCATGTTGACCTCACCTCGAGATTCGTGCCCACGCGCCGCCACGCGCCGCCGTGAGTGGCTGCGCGTGAAACCCACGCGCCTGCTACAGTGTCACCAGCCCAACCCGTTTGTCTGGTAAACGGGTCCAATTCACCCGCGACACAACCCGGTTCCAATCCTGTCAATTCGATCCTAATTCCTTCAATTGATCATTCCATTAGCTTCGTTTTAAGTCCAATTATAAGTCTGTAACATCAATTACACGATAACTTACCCAAATTCCATCGATTCCACGATGAACACGAAGAACACCCAGGTTACTGTGCAATCATGGAACTCCCTCAATTGCTGCAGGTTTCATCCAATTGATGATTCCAGAAGCATCAACGGACCCTGAGGAACAATTCCCCCACATCAATTGCATCAAACCGGTGCTCAAACGTCACGACTCAAACTCGAGCACCGTCACTGTTCAACAATGGAGTTCCATCGATCTCGATCGGTTTCCTTCAATTGATGAACCCAGAAGCATCGTGGGATCATGAGGAGTCATTTCCCCACAACAATTGAGTCAATCGCAGCTCCAAACCCCACGACTCATCCTCGATTTCTTCCTCTGTCACCAAGCTCGATCAGAGCCAAAACGGCACCAATTCTTCTCGTTTTTGACGTGGATCGACTCGTCACAACCTCAGTAAGATGTTTCCAAGCTTCAATTCGATCATCGCAGCTCAATTCGTCCAATTTGATTTTCCCTCCCAAAACTTAATCTTTCGAATTCTCAGTTCCTCCTCACTGTCAATCTCTCGTGTTTACTCAGTTGAATTCACTCTCAAATTGCTCACAAATTCACACTCTCAGGTTCAGCAATGGAAGAGGAATTGGTTGGGAGAGTATTGGATTTGGTTGTACACGGTTAAGGAAAATATGGAGATTAATGGAAATTAAAAGATTAATTAATTAATTAAAAACTAATTAAACATCATCATGAGGTCTCCCCCAAAAACATGGATTCTGATTTCAAGGGATGAGTGACACTTGTCACTCATCCAGGTGTGTAGGGTCAACGGTCACTATTCATTATTATATTATTATTTTAATCCGAGCCTCGGTGCGTTAGTTCGTTTCCTTGACCATAACGTTGTCGTCGAATCTCCGATTTCGGCATGCCGCCTGTCGTTGGATTCGTATCGACGATACCTACGTAACGGTCCTTGGCCCTCGCCCAGCGGACCTCCCGATCAAAAAGTCAACATTTGGCCCCTAGTATGCCAAATTACCAAAATGCCCCTCAACTTCTGAACATCATAACTTTCTCTACGAATGTCGGAATCGAACGTGCCACCTGTCTATGAACTCGTGACGTCCCGAACTACGTCACGGTCATCGGTCAAAGTCCGTTTGACCGCCCGATCAAAAAGTCAACATTTTGCCCACGACCAGGGGCAAAACGGTCATTTTGCACAATTTGTCCGATTCCGCCCTACTAAGCACCGTTCAACCTCACTAATCGAGATTAGTCACTAACCTAATCCCGGAATTCGGGACGGGTCGTTACACCGATAATTAGGAACAGGTCGTTACAAAGGGGTCGTGGTCGTAGCACTGTTCCAAGGCAGAGGCAGAGGGAGAGGTCGTGGCTCATTTGATAAAGCTACCGTGGAATGATATTACTGTCATGACTTAGGGTACTTTCAGTATGAATGTCCAAAAAAAAGAGCAAGGGGGAAAGACAAATTATGTAGAGGCTGAGGTGGAGATTTTGCTAATGGCTAGTGTGGATAGCAAAGAAAACATTTAAGACGAGGTATGGTTCTTTGATTCAGGATGTATTAACCATATGTGTGGAAAAAATAAGTTTTTCTCTGAATTAGATGAGAGCTTTAGGGAATCTGTGAAGCTTGGCAATGGAACTAGCCTTGCTGTAATGGGGAAATGAAGTATAAGAATTCAAGCCAATAGAACAACACAAGTAATCACATGTGTGTTCTATGTGCGAGATTTGAAGAACAACTTGATTAGTGTTGGTCAATTGAAAGAAAGAGGCTATCCATTCTGATGCAACATGGAAAATGCAAGATTTATCATCTAGATAAAGAGTTAATGTAAGACCTGTGTCCTGTAGGGAACGGTGAACAATCCCACATTCCTGCGAGGGGGAATGGTCTTGGAGAGGATGGTGGTGTGCCTTAAAGGTGTAGGCACACACCTATCTAGCACTAGGCCTTTTGGGAGCTCAAGTGGCTTTGGGGGGGATTGGAACCCCAAAGTTAAGCGAGTGGAGGCTGGTGCAATCCCATGATGGGTGACCCACTGGGAAGTTACACCGTGAGCTCCCAGGAACAAAACCTTGCGGGCGCAGGTGTGCCCAAAGAGGACAATATAGGGTTAGAAAGAGGGTGCCGTTGCGCAACTCTAATCTAAACTAGACCTTCTGGGAGCTCACTAGCTTTGGATTCCGGGGGAACTTCAAAGTTAAGCGAGTGGAGGCTGGTGCAATCCCATGATGGGTGACCTACTGGGAAGTTGCAAGGGCGAGGCCCAAATCGGACAATATGGTGCTAGATGAGTCAGGTCCTGACCGAGGAGGGTCAGGTCCTGACAGTTAATCATTGAAACTCCAATGATAGCCAATAGAGTGTTCACTTTGCATTCTAAGTCACAATCACAGGATCAACATTGTCTTAGCACTGGCACAGAAGACACGGCTAGACTTTAGCATTGTAGATATGGGCACTTGAGTTTCAAATGATTGAAAACTCTTCAAAGGAAGAAGATGGTGACTGGTATGCTACAGCTTAAGAATTCTTTTATGCTGTGTGAAGATTGTATGATTGGCAAACAACACAGAGATGAATTTCCCAAGAAGCGCAAGTGGAAAGCTACTCAAATCCTATAATTGATTCACACAGATACCTGTGGGTCAATCAATCCAATATCTAACATCAAGAAAAGGTACCAAGTTACTTTCATTGATGACTTTAGCCGTAAGACTTGGGTTTATTTCTTAGTAGAGAAGTCATATGCATTTATTACATTCATGAAATTTAAGAATCTTGTTGAAAAAGAGACTGGTGCATTCATAAAAGTTCTACGTACAGATCATGGGGGTGAGTTTACATCACACGAGTTCACTAATTTTTGTGAAGTGCACGGTATTCGTAGACAATTGACAATATCATACACACCTCAACAAAATGGAGTGGCGGAAAGGAAAAACTGTACAATTATAAACATGGTTAGAAACATGCTGACAGAGAAGAAAACTCCTCAGACTATTTGGCCTGAAGCTATCAATTGAAGTATTTATGTTCTCAATCAAAGTCCTACACTTGTAGTAATAAACAGGACACCCGAGGAGGCTTGGAGTGGATCCAAACCATCTGTGGATCACTTTAAGGTATTTGGATGTGTCTCTCATGTGCATGTTCCTGATCAACGAAGAACAAAACTTGATGACAAGAGCTTGAAGTGCATTCTTTTGAGGATAAGTGAGGAGTTAAAAGCTTATAGGTTATATGATCCCATATCTCAAAAGATAATTGTAAGTAAGATGCGTTGTTTGAAGAGGGAAAAAGTTGGAATTGGAGTGAAAGTGTAACGACCCGTCCCAAATATCGGGATTAAATATGAATCAATTATGGATTTAGAATGACTAATCGGGGATTAGTTGAGAGAATTCGGACGGACGATATAAAATGATCGTTTTGCCCTTAGATTTGGGCAAAATGTTGACCTTTGACCTGAATGGTCAAATGTAAGGGGCCGATAACCGTGACGTAGATCAGGACATCACAAGTTCGTAGACAAGCGGCACGTTGAAAACGGACGTTCGATGGAAAAGTTATGGTCACGGGAGCGAAATTAGTTAAACTTACGTCCCGGGAATGAAATAAAATTAACAATAAAATAATAAGATCTGATAAATAATTAATATAATCTTGAACCCTTGGATAAGTGACAAGTGTCACTCATCCCATGGCTTGAGACTAAATGGTGGATCTTGTTTCTCTTGGTCCATTACTTAATTGTTTAAAAAGCACTCATACACTCATCTCACAATCCTCACCATCCATCTCTATCTCAATTCTCTCATCCTCACCCTCCATCACCAGATCAACTTCATCTTCATCATTTTATTCCCTGCAAACCCGTGCACCCTCTTCATTTCGTACAAACACCATAACCACTACATACACCTCTCATTGTGGCCAACTGGGGGAGACTGTGCGTGTGAGACTAGAACCGAAGACGACGTGACGATGGCGGACTGAACATGGCGGGGCTACAACGGTGAAGGCGAGAAAACTCGAAACCCGAACGACCTGTTTAACCCAATTTTGCATCTTTAATGTTCAACATCTAAAACTTGCGTTTATTGGTTGGGTGTGATTCTAAGGACCAGGACGAGGTTAGTGGATGTGATTGGAGGGGTTTTGGGGACCTAAGACGGCAGTGAACGGAGCTGGAAGGCCGGTTGGTGTTCATCGATTTAGGATGAGGTTCTATTGAGTTTTTCGTGATTTAAATTTGATGCATATCTTGGTTAGAACTATACGAGTAGATAGGTGAAAATTCAGTCGAAAATGGTTGCTGGAGTTGAGAGAACTGGCCGGGTCAGGCTACTGGCCACGACGGCCCAATTGCAGGAACCGTCTGCAGGTTGAAGTCTTGATGACGTCAGTATGTGTCAAAGATGACATCAGCATATGACAATGATGACGTCAGCTGATAGGACCCATCCCAACCCCCTCGGGATTACCGTGGATTGTACCCTGCTCCCGTCCAACAAGGGGTGTCAGACAAGGGATAACCAAAAGTCACTGCCAAACGGGGCTTCCAGAGTGTGCAAGGATCGATGGAGGAGGCGTGCAATGTCCCAGTCTCTGCTGCAGTCGCATCCGTAATCAACCTGAAGGGCATTAAAACCAATAAAAGCTGTGAGTGGACGAAAATGAACCTTTAGAAATACATTTATCAAAACACATTCTTACCCTTCAGTTTTCACAAACGTGCATGCATAACTTAAAACATGACTAATAGTGTGAAATCAATCAAGTATGATTAGTGGACCGATAAAATCAAAATACGTTTTCCCATGGTCCATAAAAACTCATGTTCATCAAATCAGTTCATGTTATAAAATAGTAAATCCCGGCTCTCAGGCCAAAACATGTGAACACCATCACATGGCCACAAGGACCAAAAACCCGTACTCAAAACCGGTACGTAATCACAAACAACATGTTTCTAAATTCCATGTTCACAATTTCCTTAAATCATTTTCCTTAAATCAATTTGAATCTCAATAAATTCACGTTTTCCTTAAATCATTTTCCATAAAACCACGGTTTTCTCAAAATCATTTTATATTTAAACCACGGGACTTATTTCCATATCCTGTTGCTTAGAGTCACGTTTATCCCTGCAAAGCGTGTAAATCAATAGGCTCAAGGACCGCTCAAAATCCAAGCATCTGCCGCTGTGAACACATCACCAGCTGGCAATCCAGATCTAGTGAACACATCACTTACCGATTTATGTATATCCAGCACATCTGATCTGAGTCAAGCCTCCCTCGGCTGCTCGACAAAGATCGTGCTACGTGACCTCGTCGGGGTAAACACTTCCATCCCGAAGGCGAGCGTTATCTCCAGGGTGCACTCCGGGGAAAAACATATTTCCACCCGAAAGCCCTAATTATCCGCAACATATCACCATCACAAAAACCAGTGAAAAACAGTTGCATTGAAATCAAAATCATTTTCAATACAGGGTCTCAGCCCCAAGTCCCGATTTACTTAATAAATCCAAAAATCATCAATATCATCATGTAATCACATGGAAATACAAATCCAATCAAAATCACAATTCCATTGGGTCTCAAGCCCAAAATATCATTTTCACGTAAATTCGTGCAACCGTAAACCCGAGTTGCCACGATCACGTAAATCTATAAAATCAATCACTGACTCAAAATCCGAGTCCAAATATCATTTTCAATTCCTGACTCATAACCCGAGTCAAAACATCATTTTCAATCCCGGGCCTAGCCCAAAAACATCAATTTCATCATTTCTCGAAAAACATCAATTTCATTATTTCTCGAAAATCGTGCCAAAATATATTATAATAATCATAAAATCGAGAAATTACCGGATTGAAACATCAATCATAACAAATCATATCAAATCATATAATAAAGCATTTAAAATCATATATGCATGCATCACGGTTAGAAAACAAAGTCCACTCACAGTCTGTCCTAGCTGCCGCCTCGATATGCGTGCCATAAGCCTCTCCGGGATAATCCGATCTCTCTGGGTCATCCTGACCTGTCCAAATCATATCCAAAAGTTACTACTAACCTATACAAGTCCATATTAAGAACCTTAAAATTTCTCAGAAAAGTCAACGTGTCCTGTACACGTTTCCCGAGGTGAAAAATCTCAATTTGACCAACTTAACGATCTCCGATCGACCAGAAACCACCGCCATTGGATCCGGATCGTCGAAACCCTTAAAATGGTCTTGGTCCCACCTAAAAATATGTTCCCACGCGCGGGTCAAAGTTTTAGTCAAATGTTGACAAAAAAGTCAACGCTGACGTCATCATGAACAGTAAGTAAACGGTCAAAAGTCAACGGGTCAGAGTCAACGAGTCAACTCTTCGGTCAACGAGTCAACTCGTCGGATACCGAGTCAACTCGGCGGCGACTCGCCGAAATTTCTCGCCGGAAAACTCCATTGATGCTCCAAACTTCAAACTTCGATATCTCACTCGTTTCTCAACCAAATTGGACGTTCTACCTATGTAAATCTATCTACTCGAGTGAAGGATTCTAAAAATCAACCCAGAAAATTCAGGGAGTACCTGGATTTTAAGTTATGGCCATTCAAAGTTTCGGCCAGATTTCCAAACATCATTCCGGCCACCTCCAACGTCCAAATCCGTCCCAAATTGAACCTACAAGGTCAAGGGAGCTCAAGGAACATAACCCTAGGCTTAGAGTTGATCAAAAACCATTAAAACCAAGTCCACCATTTTTGAACTAAAACCATACCTCACGGGTTTTTGGTTCACAGCCACCTCCGCCGTCCACGATGGTCATCGCCGTTGATACTATCATCATCTCCAGTCCTCACCCTCCAACTTTCCTTTACACTGCAATAGCATTCAATGAGGTTTTGTGGTTTTAGAGGGAGGTTGGGTGTTTGTGTAACGACCCGTCCCAAATTCCTAGATTAGATTAGTGACTAATCACGATTAGTGAGGTTAATCAGTGATTAGTTGAGCAAAATCGGACGAACGATGCGAAATGACCGTTTTGCCCTTGGACGTGGGCTAAACGTTGACTTTTCGTTCGGGCGGTCAAATGGAATTTGACGATGACGTGACGTAGTTCGTGACGTCACGAGTTCATAGACAGGTGGCACGTTCAATTCCGACGTTCGAGGAGGAAGTTATGACGTTCGAAAGTTTAGGGGCATTTTGGTAATTATGGTTAAAACGGGGCAAATGTTGACTTTTTGACCGGGAGGTCCGATGGCCGAGGGCCGAATACCGTTACGTAGATCACGACGATACGAATCCGTAGACAGGCGGCACATCGAATTCAGACGTTCGACGGCGAAGTTACGGTTCACGGAAGTTCTAGGATACTATTCACGGTGACGCATTTTACGAGGCATTTTTGGACTTAAATGGGCCAGATATTTTACAAGGACCCAATGGATGAGTGACAAGTGTCACTCATCCATTGTTCATTATGTTCCCATACATGCATACCATCCCTTAGTCATGCAAACCATCCCCTACAACACAAACCCGATCTCACCATTCCTCTCCATCTTTGTGCAACCCAAACCAATCCAACCTTCAACCCAGGATCATTTGAGGAACCATGAGAGTGAGGAAAGGACTGAGGATGATGGTGGCCGGCCAGGAGGGAGCCACCATGCACGGCGGAAACCCGAACCCGAGGTAATGCTCGGTTTTGATTTTTGGATCCATAATTGTGTTTTTGTGGATATAGTTGATATTAGATGATTAGGATGGGCTTAATGAGTCATCAGGGTCCTAATGGAATGGTTTTGGGAGGTGTAGGATGGCTGTGAAGCCATGGGAGAATTTTAGGAAGCTTGAACCGTATGGTTCAAGAATTGAACCATGAAATTTTGAGGTTTTTAGGTCATTTTGATGATTGGAATTGATAGGGAATGAAGAGATATGAATTATAGGATTAATTAGGGTTGAAATCAGACCAAAATAGAGGGAGAAAATCCCTGAACCGTTCACGCCGGTTCGGAACAGTGCTGCTGTCACGACCCGGCTCATCTAACACAATATTGTCCGCTTTGGGCTAAGCCCTCACGGTTTTGTTTTCGGGAGCTCATGGTGCAACTCCCCAGGGGGTCACCCATCATGGGATTGCACCAGCCTCAACTCGCTTAACTTTGGGGTTCCAATCCCCCCCAAAGCCACTGAGTTCCCAAAAGGCCTTGTGTTAGATAGATACGTGCCCACACATATAAGGTACTTCACTTTTCCCTCCCCGAGCGATGTGGGATCGTTCACCAATCTTACCTTTCCAAGCTCACGGGTCTTGCTCACCGTTCTTGCTTCTCAAGCTCACGGGTCTTGCTCACTGTTCTTGCTTCCAAGACCGGGTCTTACAATCCACCCCCCTTGGGGCCCAGCGTCCTCGCTGGCACACTTCCGGTCAGGGTCCAGCTCTGATACCATTCTGTCACGACCCGGCTCATCTAACACAATATTGTCCGCTTTGGGCTCAGCCCTCACGGTTTTGTTTTCGGGAGCTCATGGGGCAACTTCCCAGGGGGTCACCCATCATGGGATTGCACCAGCCTCAACTTGCTTAACTTTGGGGTTCCAATCCCCCCCAAAGCCACTAAGCTCCCAAAAGGCCTTGTGTTAGATAGATACGTGCCCACACATATAAGGTACTTCACTTTTCCCTCCCCGAGCGATGTGGGATCGTTCACTAATCTTACCTTTCCAAGCTCACGGGTCTTGCTCACCGTTCTTGCTTCTCAAGCTCACGGGTCTTTCTCACCGTTCTTGCTTCCAAGACCGGGTCTTACAGCTGCTACAGTAACCGGTCCAAAAACCAGAAAAAAACCGGTTTTCTGAGGTTAGTGATGATGAACAATATTTTCGACCTTCTAAGGGCTCGTGAGGACGCGTGAGCCATAATTTGGGGAAGTTTTCAACACGGGAAATCTTCTATTCGATGTAACGAAGATTTTGGGACTGGTCTCGCGTCAATCGGACATCGTTTCGATAGTTTTCGGGGTGTCAGAAGGTTTAGTGTCGGTTTAAAAATAGTTAAAAGTTCGGGAAAATTACGGGGCTTTGGTAGGAGGTTAATTAAGTAGTTAGTAACCTTCTATTAAAATTTGGACAAGTTTGGAAGTCTCGGTGACGGTGATCGGCTCGGGGAGCCGTATGACACGCAAATCGAGGCGGCAACTCTGACGGTCTGTGAGTGGACCTTATTTTCTAAATTGGTGCATGCATAAATTTTTAGTATATGTTTTAAATACTTGTTTGTGATTCCATGAGTGTATTTGGATGTGTGGTTACGTATAGGCACGTATTTCGAGGTTTCGGCCCTATACGGTGCATATACGGGTCCGTACGTCTTTATTGGTCTGAATGAAATGGTTTTGGATTTCCAAAAGGATAATGAATGTGATTTGATGATTTTGATTTGGATACTTGAAAATTATATGGTTTCACGTATTTCGAGGCGATTTACGTCCTTGCACGTAAATCGAGGTTTTCCGGTTTTACTCCGATTTTCCATTCTTATGGTTTTGGAAATGGTTTAATGAAATGATTTTGGATTTGAAAAGGTAAACTTGATTTACGAACTCTCGGACTTGAGGTCCAGTTGATTTAACGAGGCATCGAGCGGAGGCCCAATTGGTTTACAATTCGGACCGAGGGTCCAGTTTGTATGTGGATTCGGGCCTAGGACCCAGTTATGTATTACAAATGGTTTTTACGGGTCATGACGATTTATGGGAACCGGCATGAACCTTTGAAATGGATTTACGGGTCATGACGGTTTATGGGAACCGGCATGAACCCATGAAAGGATTTTATGGTTCATGACGGCTTATGGGGGTCGGACATGAATCCTTGAAAGGTTTCAAGAATGATTTCAAAAGGTTTTTCATATTCCATCCTTTATATATGATTGTCTCCTCCAGGGAGGGTCGTTGGCCTGGGTGGACCCCGGAGTAGTCACGGAGCACTGACTGAGTGAAGTCGCCCCCCAGTTGGGTTCCTTACTCTCAGGATGGGCATGGTTCGTTACCTCCAGGGAGGGTCATTGATCTACGGACATTGACCTTGGTGGACCCTGGAGAGACTTGGGTTTGAGACCCCGGTTAGCACACGTGTAGCTTTATTTTACCGTGACAGGTTCTGGATATGAATATAATGGATAAACGTGATTTAAATTGGTTTGAGAAATTGTGTTTTATGATTATAAATGGATTTGGGCTGAGATCCCTCGTATGTTTACTATACTATGGTTTTCTGTAAATGGTTTTGGGCAGGAGCCCGTGTGACTTGTATTTACCGAATTTGGGGTTGTGACCCTAATTATGGATGTTTTAACATATATGATTGAATAAAGGGTTTTACTATGCATGCATGCTTTTTAGTGGAGGGTATAAAGGTCTTCTCGTTAAAATGTTTTTATAAACTCTTTATTTTTGTCCACTCACAGTCTTTCTGTTTTTAATACCCTTCAGGTTGACATCAAATGTGGACTATAGCAGAGACCGAGATATCACATACCTCCTCCGGATCCTGGCGTACTCTGATAGCCCGGGAGGGCAAAAGGGCGGAAATATCCCTTGTCTGACACTTCGTGTCAGACGGGAGCAGGGTCATCCCGCGTTAATCCCAGGGGGATTGGGATGGGTCCTGTCAGTTTGGGTTTCTTGAAGAACGATAGGAAAATGATGATGAAGATGATGTATGGCGGGGTAAAGCCATTGGCTAGAGGTAAAGCAGATAAGTGAGGGTGGTGGTCATCTGAGTGTTTGGTCTGGGGTGATGGTTCTTCACAGGTGAAATGAGAATGGGAGAGGGAGATGGCTGATCAGATTAATGGGAAGGAGGAAGTGGAATGAATGGTGCAGATTCAATCTTAAGAATCAAATGGACGGCTAAGATTAATGGAGAGATAAAATCATATTTTAATTCATTAGTGGAGACATGATCCAGATTTTAGGGAGTGTGGGGATGAGTGACACTTGGCAATCATCCAAGGGTCCAGATTCGTCAATTACTGTTCACTTATTTTAATATTATTTTATTCAAATTCTCGGTTCGTTCGGTTAATTGATTTCGTTCTTGTGACCATAACTTCGTCGTCGAATCTCCGATTTCGGCATGCCGCCTGTCTACGGATTCTTATCGACGAGACCTACGTAACGGTCCTTGGCCCTCGTCCATTGGTCTTTCCGGGTCAAAAGTCAACATTTGGCCCCTTTTTAGCCAAATTACCAAAATACCCCTCAACTTCCGAACGCCATAACTTTTTCCTCGAGTGTCGGAATCGAACGTGCCACCTGTCTATGAATTCGTGACGTCCTGAACTATGTCACGGTCATTGGTCAAATTCCATTTGACCGCCCGATCAAAAAGTCAACATTTTGCCCACGACTAGGGGCAAAACGGTCATTTTGCACATTTTGTCCGATTTCGCCCTACTAATCACCGATCAACCTCACTAATCAAGATTAGTCACTAATCTAATCCCGGAATTCGGGACGGGTCGTTACATCAGCACTGTAACAACGTTGACCAGAGGGTTGACCAGGCACGTATGGGCCCTTATGAACAGTACTTGAGGTTGGTCCACCACCATCTTTTAGGTTTTTACGATACGAATCTAACAGCGGTGGTTTCGTGTCGATCAGAGATCGTTAAGTTGGTTAAATCGAGGTTTTTAGCCTTGGGATGCGTTCCTGAGCTGGTATTACTTCTAGGTTTTAGATATAACCTTATTGAGTCCATTAGTGACCATTGGTATGATTTGGGCAGGTCCGGAAGTTCTAGAGACGGTGAATTAGCCTCGGGAAGGTTTATGGCACGTGTATTGAGATGACAGTTAGGACGGTCTGTGAGTGGACTTTGTTTTCTAAATTGTGATGCATGCATAACTGTTTTATATGCTTTATATATATGATTTCTATGATGATGATTGTGGTACTGGTGATTTATATATTTGCACGTATATCGAGGTTTATGGTTTTACACTTTGGTTATATGTGCTTGTGGTTTCGGTGATCGTTTGATGAAATGGTTTTGAATTTGAAAAAGTGAACTCGGGCATGAGACCCATTTGTTTAGGAAACCCTCGGACATGAAGTCCATTTGAGTTATATTATCAGGTCAGGGGCCCAGTTGGTTTACGAAATCGGGCATGAGGTCCAATTGTGTTTTATGAATGTGATTTTGCGTCGGGGACCCATAAATGGATTTGGATTTGAGAAATCAAATTAGTGGATTACGATGGTTTTATGGAAATCTCGGCCATAGGCCCATTTGACCGGATTGAGATGATTATGAAATGTTTTTCATATACCATCCTTATATCTATGGATTGTCTGCTCCAGTCGTCTGGGACGCTGGAATGGTCATGGCCCATTGACTGCAAGAGGTCACTGCACGGAGTGACCGGACCGTATAGTGACTCAAGAGTAGGATTGCTAGACATCTGGGATGTATGTGATTGACTCGGGTTGAGACCCCGGGTAGCACGCGTAGCTTGGACCGTGACATGACGTATGAGACGTCAAGCTTTTGGTAGCCGAGGATTAAAGGACGTTCCAGGCGAAATTACGATTTTGCGCCTAAATGAGGGCAAAAGTTTACTTTTGACCCGGGAGGTCTGATGGCCGAGGGCCGATGACCGTGACGTAGATTGGGACGTCACGAGTCCGTAGACAGGCGGCACGTCGAACTCGAACGTTCAACGAGAAATTTAAGGTTCACCTAAGTTCCGAGGAACTATTACACGTTTTACAAGACAGCTTGACTTTTGTCTCAAGTGGGCCCCAGATATTTTCTCAGGCCCAATGGATGAGTGACAAGTGTCACTCATCCATTGCCCACCTTCCCAGATACATGCATCGACCATTTCATCTGTTCCATTCCCATCCAAACCCAAAACCATGAAAACCCAGACCACATGCCACCCTAACCCTATACTGATCGAGTGAGAGGGTAAGGATAAGTGAGAGGATGAGTTGGTGATGGCTGATGAAGGCAGGACCGCCGTGCACTGCGGCGATAGCCCAGGTAACCCGATAACGCCCATTTTCATTTTCGAATTTCAATTTTAAGTTTGGGACGTTGTTATCTGAGGATTAATGAGTGGTTATTGGGTTGATATGATGGCTAGAGGATAGGTTTGGATGGTGGGAAGTGGCTGAGCCACCCTGGGTTCGAATTGGAAAGGAATGGGTCGATTTTTAGGGGTTTTTGGTCGTTTTCTTTACATGGTTGGATTACTAGGATGAAAATAGGAAGATTGGATTCAAAATGGAAGCAAACGAATCAAATTTGAGAGAGTTTAGGATGGTGAACCGGCTTCGCCTGGTCGAACTGGACCGAAAATCAGCAGACCGGTTCATACTCGGTTTTGCCGAAGGAAAAAGACAGTCCCTGTACAGGGCGCGTGGCTCCCACGCGCAGGGGCTTCTACGGCACGTATGGGCTTTTGGCCCACTTTTTAGGGATCCTTCCAACACACGAAATCATCGATTCGATGTAAAAAAACATTTTGGGACTAGTTTCGTGTAGATCAGATATCGTTTCGATATGTTTCTGGTGTCCGAAGGTTTAGGATTGAGTTTAAAAATAGCTAAAAATCCCAGAAAATTACGAGGCCTTAGTGAAGGGTTAATTAAGTCGTTAGTAACCCTCTATTACGATTTGGACAGGTTTGGAAGTTCCGGTGACAGCGATTGGCCCGGGAGAGCCATTTTGCATGCGTATCGAGGCGGCAGCTTAGACGGTCTGTGAGTGGACTTTTGTTCTATAAATTGATGCATGAATAAATGTTTTATATGCTTTTATGAACATGTTTTGTGATACCATGAGTGCATTTGTGTGTGTTCACGTATTTGCACGTATTTCGAGGTTTCGGCCTTATATGGTGCTTATACTTGTTTGTGCTTTCTATGTTGGTTTCAATGAAATGCTTTCGAATTTAGAAACAAGGAATCATGCATGAGACCCATTTAGTTTTGTCTCGGGAATGTGGTGTAAGACCCGTGTCCTGTAGGGAACGGTGAACAAATCCCATATTCCTACGAGGGGAATAGTCTGGGAGAGGATGGTGGTGTGCCTTAAAGGTGTAGGCACACACCTATCTAGAACTAGGCCTTTTGGGTGCTCAAGTGGCTTTGGGGGGGATTGGAACCCCAAAGTTAAGTGAGTTGAGGCTGGTGCAATTCCATGATGGGTGACCCCTTGGGAAGTTGCACCATGAGCTCCCTAAAAGAAAACCAAGAGGGCGAGGCCTAAAGCGGACAATATGGTGCTAGATGAGTCGGGTCCTGACCGAGGAGGGTCGGGTCTTGAAAATTTGGTATCAGAGTCAGACCCCGACCGGGAAGTGTGCTAGCGAGGATACTGGGCCGTAAGGTGGGTGGATTGTAAGACCCGTGTCCTGTAGGGAACGATGAACAATCTCACATTCCTGCGAGGGGGAATGGTCTGGGAGAGGATGGTGGTGTGCCATAAAGGTGTAGGCACACACCTATCTAGTATTAGGCCTTTTAGGAGCTCAAGTGGCTTTGGGGGGATTGGAACCCCAAAATTAAGCGAGTTGAGGGTGGTGCAATTCCATGAAGGGTGACCCCCTAGGAAGTTGCACCTTGAGCTCCCGAAAACAAAACAATGAGGGCGAGGCCCAAAGCGGACAATCTGGTGCTAGATGAGTTGGGTCCTGACCGATGAGGGTCGGGTCCTGACAATTTGGTATCAGAGCCAGACTCTGACCGGGAAGTGTGCCAGCGAGGACGCTGGGCCCTAAGAGGGGTGGATTGTAAGACCCGTGTCCTGTAGGGAACGGTGAACAATCCCACATTCATGCGAGGGGGAATGGTCTGGGAGAGGATGGTGGTGTGCCTTAAAGGTGTAGGCACACACCTATCTGGAATTAGGCCTTTTGGGAGCTCAAGTGGCTCTGGGGGGGGGGGGGGGGGGGGGGGGATTGGAACCTCAAAGTTAAGCGAGTTGAGGCTGGTGCAATTCCATGATGGGTGACCCCCTGGGAAGTTGCACCATGAGCTCCCGTAAACAAAACCGTGAGGGCGAGGCCCAAAACGGACAATATGGTGCTAGATGAATCGGGTCTTGACCGAGGAGGGTTGGGTCCTGACAATTTGGTATCAGAGCCAGACCCTGACCGAGAAGGGTGTCAGCGAGGACGCTGGGCCCTAAGGGGGGTGGATTGTAAGACCCGTGTCCTGTAGGGAACGGTGAACAATCCCACATTCCTGCGAGGGGGAATGGTCTGGGAGAGGATGGTGGTGTGCCTTAAAGGTGTAGGCATACACCTATCTAGAACTAGGCCTTTTGGGAGCTCAAGTGGCTTTGGGGGGGATTGGAACCCCAAAGTTAAGCGAGTTGAGGCTAGTGCAATTCCATGATGGATGACCCCCTGGGAAGTTGCACCATGAGCTCTCGAAAACAAAAACCATGAGGGCGAGGCCCAAAGAGGACAATATAGTGCTAGATGAGTCGGGTCTTGACCGAGGAGGGTCGGGTCCTGACATGTGGCTCTATTAATGACCTACGGGTCTGAGTCGTGATCGCGACGGGTGCTATGTGCACGACGACGGACGATACGACGCTCGCTTCTGGACTGGGATGTGTTCCTTCTGAAGAGGTCACGATGCACGTGATAGGTCCTCAAATAAGCATTATTTTATATTATTTTATACCCTTATACTTGACTTTTAATATTAAAATAATAAATAATTAGATAAAATAATTTATTTTGTGTTATTTCTGTTTAAATAAATAAAGCTTGTAATTTGGAGCATTCTGGCGAAAGAATCGTCCCGATCGGATTTATAACGAAGAAATTATGGACGGAATTCGATTGAATTATATATGTTAATTATTTTTATTATTTCTTTTGCACAACCCAATCCATTTGATGAAACCGGCCCAGCCCAAATTGCCAGCAGCCCAGCCATCGCAGGAAACAGCCCAAGACCAAGTTCAAATCTGGCCCAATCACGGCCCTGCCTACGTCACCTGCTGGCCCGTGCAACACTTCCAGCCCAGCCTCGGCCCGCGCGAAAGAGAAGCCCGGCCCGCTACCCAGCTCGCTTGCTGCACAACCAACTCTTCAGCCCGACACTATTCACCCGAAAATTCAACAGTCCAACAGCTCTATTTGCTCCTATTTCCCTTATTTTTCAACCACAAATTAATTCCAAACCTTACCTAATTTCATCATTTTTCATAATTAGTCATCATTTCATTTTCTTTTATTTTATTGTAATTTTTAATTACTTTATTTGTTTTTAGTGACTTTTTCCTCCTATAAATAGGAGTTCATTTCACTTGAAAAGGGGACTTGGTTTTGAGAAAGAACTCCAAAACACAAAATTGTATCCTTCCTTTAGAAATATCAAGCCTAGTATTTCCGTTGCAATTCTTGAGTTTAAGTTCGCATTCTCGTGTTTATTCATCCATCTTCATAAGGTTTCTTCTGCTGTCAGAAAATCTTATGAATAACATGTCATTTTTATTCCATCCATTTTCGGAATCACAAGCTTTCTTGGATTCCGAAGGTGTAACTTGTTCTTTCCTTTGCTTAAACTCTCATTGTTATTTCGGTTTTATTTTCTTTAGTTCAATATTTTTGTGGGTATTTTCTTTCTAACTTTTGTAGACAAGGATATTATTATAATGTGTTCTACTTTTCAAACTTCATTTACTTCATACATTTGAGTGCTTAAGCTTCAATTTTATACTAAGTGTTTATGACCGCGTTTCGGTGCACTTAGTATAAAATTGAAGAGATTTAAATGTTTAATACACATTCAAATCATAAACATTGGGTTAATCAATTTATAAGTGTTTATGACCGCGTTTCGGTGCATTTATAATGTTTATAAAATGTATGCATGAGTGAGATGGTGAAAGTAGAATTTTGTGATGTATTCAAACTTTGCAAATGTTAGAGTGTTGGTAGATTTTGTGTTTAAAGAAAGTCCACTTGTATATATGTTAAAATAGGAATAGAATTAGTTCATTTATGTCTTTACTTATTTTGCATGATCAAAATCCCTAAAATCCCCATCTTTATTCTTTTATTTGTTTAATTCATTTATTCGTTATTTCATTAATTTATTGATTCTCTTATTTATTAATTCGTTTATTCCTTTATTCGTTAATTCTTTAATTCTTTATTACTTGATTATTCAATTAATTAATTATGTGATTATTTAATTCTTTAATTCTTTAATTCTTCAATTCATTAATTATTCATTATTCTTTTTAACTAACATATTATTAATATTCCTTAATTTCCCTGGTTAAGAACGATCCCTACTTACCAATACTATAACTACACAAAAGGGTTTAAATTTGCATAATACTCAAATTACATGTTTAATTTAATGCGTAGTTTGTGCGTTATCAATTTTTGGCGCCGTTGCCGGGGAAATTAAAAATCATTCTTAATGTGTTAGTATGTATAAAATTGTTTATATTTGAAATGTTCATATTTGTGAATTAAGTATACATATTCTTAAATTTTATTTATTTATTTAATTATGTTGCCATAATACTTGTTCATATTTTATTCGTTTACTTTCATAGTATTACATGTATATTACTTGTTTACAATTACTTTATTTTATGATTATTTATTTGTTTATTTAATATTTCTATTAAACGAAAAAATAAAAAATAATAAAAAATTAAAAAAATAAGAAAATTTCGGATAAGTATAAATCAATAGTAGTAAATAAATAAACAATTTAATTTGTGCATACTTAATTTTAGATTGTGTTTTAACTATTCATTTTACTTTTATTATGTTTATTAAATGATCCTACTTGTTTATAATTACCTTTACGAAATCTTCATACCTTTTATTTTTGTGTTAGCATAAATAAGTTGTAATTATGTTACTTGTTTTTTTGTCATACTTGTTCATAATTGTATACTTGTTCATAATTTGGTTATACTTTTACACACTTGAGTTATTTTCATATTTGAGTATCCATTTTTGTTCACAACTTTTATGTCTTATGCTTGCCTTATTATATTAATTCACAATGTTCATAATATGTTTTTTTTTCCATAAATTGTATTTAATGCCTTTATTGTGTTATTTCATGAATTGTATTTTATACTTGTTTATTTTATTAATTTTTAGGAGCTATATATATTTATATATGTGACTTTCCTAAATGTAAATATTGTTTCCTATTAAATGTTTTAGAGTTGCATAAATCGCAAGACCCTTTTTTCTTCAAAATTCTACTTTCGGGAACAGGTAGCGCCCCTTGTGTTTATTTTCTCCTTAACCCTTCGTGATGTGTGGATTTCATCACCACACACCATAGACTCGAATCTATGGGCATGAGGTTGGGGCGAAGTTTGTAAACACTCGGGTTTGGTAATTCACCAAATCTTCCATCGGTTGGTTATGGTGTCTAGAAAGGTTATGACTGGTGACAAGTTTTGGATTAAGAAAGAGAACACCAATGGAGTATATGCCAATGCAAGCCTCGGGGTGTTCTCGAAATTATCCTTGCTTCTCGCGTTACATCTATCTCAACTGGCCATGATTAACGTTGAATGGTGGAAGGGTGGTTATCAGTACGCGCAGGCCGTACACCCAGGAAAGTATTGTGAGAAGCTGAAGGGGAAAGTTATTCATGACACTCTAAGGCTCTACTTATTGCATAAATAGTTGCATACCCTCCCTGAGATTTCATCATGCTCGGAATTCATCACCAGGCCCCCTAGACTAAGTGAATCTAGGGAAGTGAGATCGAAGGTGTAGGCCATTCTTTCATGAACTGTCACGTAACTCTTATGTCTTGTGCAGGTTCTAATAAATGCATTCACACCATGCTTCATGTAGATACTTTTGTGTTGCATTAGTTTAGATGCATTTGGAACTTGTGCATTTTCTTGCTATTACTGTGACTTTTTGTTAATTATAGCTACCATTTATGTCACAGTGTATGAAATCTATACTCTCATACCCTTACTATCTCTTTTTGTGTATATGTTAATTCCAGCTTAAGTTAATACTTGTTCATAACTCACATTTTCTTGCTAATTGTGACTTTCTTAACGTATATTCCGAACATTAACCCTAATTCTTGTCGCAATTATTCTGTTTAAATTAACTTTCACTAGCTAAGTACTTGTGTATATTTACCATCTAACTTAGTGTTCACTTTTAATTTAGGTACGTACTTATGAATGCACGCTCATCAGTCTAAGCTTGGGTTGAGAAAGCAACTTGACATCTCACCAAGCAACGCAACATTTAGAGACGCACTTAAGAAAACCAGCGCATCTGGACCACCATCCCCAATACTCGGTGAATCAATAAGTGAGAAGAGTAATTCAGACGAGGAACAGACTTTTGGAACACCAGTAGTCATGGCAAGAAATCTGAGTATCCGAAAGCAGACATGTGCTAACACAAGTGGCACTGCGAATTTCTGCATCCAGTATCCCGACCCTAGAACCAACAAGAAAGATATTGAGCTCAAGAGTGGAGTCCTTCATCAGTTACCCAAGTTCCATGGAATCAGAAATGAAGATCCACACAAACACTTGACGGAGTTCCAATTCATTATCAGTAGCATGTGTCCCGATGATGCAGATTTGGAAATCATGAAGCTGAAGGCTTTCCCATTGTCCTTGGAAGATAGAGCACGGGTGTGGCTTTTGAGTCTCCCACCCAATTATATTGACTCTTGGGAGAAGCTGGTTCAGGAATTTCTTACCAAATACTTTCCTGCCTCAAAGATTACGGTGTTAAGAAAGGAGATCACTGGAATCAAGCAAAAAGATCATGATGAGAATTTCAGCCAGTATTATGAAAGGTTTAAAGAACTCTGTGCTTCATGCCCGACTCACGGAATTACTGAAGGATATCTGACACGACCCATCCCAATCCCCCCGGGATTACCATGGAATGTGACGTGCTCCCGTCTGACAAGAGGCGCCAGACAAGGGATAACCGATTGCCATTGCCCAAACGGGCTTCCAGAGTGCGTAAGGATCGATGGAGGAAGTGTGCGATGCTCAAGTCTCTGCTGCAGTCGTATCCGGAATCAACCTGAAGGGCATTGAAAACAAAAGCTGTGAGTGGACGAAAATAAACAAGTCTGTTTAAAACATTTATAAGACATTTATGCCCCTCAGTAAAATCATATGCGTGCACCAAAACCAATAATCCCATATTTATTTAGAAATAACCATTAGGGCCTTAGCCCGGAAACCAAAGCCTAGTTTCAATTTCCAAAAGTAAATCTAAGAGTTATTTCATAAATCCAGTAATATGAACCATAAGGCATATAATATAAACCATAACCATTATTTTAGCCACTGCACTATACACTCCAATCCGACATCCCTGATGTCTGACGTCCCTGACGTCAATAAGGTCACAATCACAAGGCTACGCGTGCCACTCGGGTCTCAATTTTCCGAGTTAAATCCCCGAACCCCGTTCGGGTACAGCATCACCTGATGCAGCATCACCTGATGCTTAGCGTCATAGACGCTGGACGTACTAGACGCCCGTGACCTTTCCGGGGTACCTCGCCGGAGGAGACAATATAATATGGAAGGATCTATACAGTGCAGTACTAAATACATTTTATCGATATCCACATGCAAGACATATATATACATGGATAAAAATCCAAACCAATCATTAAGTTTCATCAGACGGGTCTCAAGCCCAAATACCGTGAAACGTGCCATAACCAGATTTTCCATATCATCAAAACCACTATTGTTTTTAGCATGTGAATATATATAAAATGTAAACCAGAAAACATTTATTCAATTCCGTTTTAGGGTCCCCGACCCGCAAACACATGTAGAAGTCAACTGGGCCCCTGGCCCGATTTCATAAGTTAACTGGGCCCCTGGCCCGATTCATTAATTAACTGGCCCCCTGGCCCGATTCCATTTATCAAATCCGTAACTGTTTTATGAAATCATATCCAACCACATTTATGGAAATCGGTGTAAATCCAGAAAACCTCGATTTACGTGCAAATACGTAAATCGCCACGAAATGCGTGAAATCATTTAAATTCACCGATATCCAAAGTAAATCATTTAATCATAACCATAACGATCATAAAACAGTTATGCATGCATCGAATTTATAAAACCAATGTCCACTCACAGACCGTTTAACCGAGCGCCTCGATACGCGTGCCATAGGCCTTCCCGGGCCACATTACTATCACCGGGACTCCCAATCCTGTTCAAATCAATTTAGAGGATCACTAACCTCATCATTAACATCCTATTCAAGTCCCGTAATTTTCCCGAATTTTTAAGTATTTTTAAACTGGATTTAAAACCTTCGGACATCCCGAACAATAACGAAACGGAATCCGATCGACACGAAACCAACGCTAAAATGTTCGTTACATTGTATAGGACAAAAGTCATGTTGACCTCACCTCGAGATTCGTGCCCACGCGCCGTCACGCGCCGCCGTGAGTGGCTGCGCGTGAAAGCCACGCGCCTGCTACAGTGCTCCTTCCTCACCCGAATGACTGGTAAACGGGTCTGATTACCCGCGATAGGATCCGGTTCAATCACCCTCAATTCGATATCAATTCAATCCGTTCTTGATACTACAACAATCATCAATCCACCAATTTCAGTTCTGTGTCCATGATTAGCATCAACCATTTCCTAATCAAGTCAACAACCCGTGATCACCCAAAACGGGTCGATCACCAAAACTCCTCCAATCCTTAACCATCATCAAATTAAATTCACAGGAAGTTAATAAGGACTAATACGAACTAATTAGCATGATTAATTGAATTCGAAAATACCTCAATCGTCACAACTCAAGCTTGAGTTTTCCGGCCGTCCACCATGTCCGTTCACGGCCCTAGGAGCTCCCAAGCTTGCCCCAAATGATCTGGATCGACTGGAAATGATCCCAGAGAGCTAAATGAGTCATCAAATTGCCCTGGGCTGGCCCAGAACCCCGAATTGGATTTTTGAATTTGTTAAACACAGTTTCGGGTTTCAGGACAAACCTCCACCATTTTCACTCTATTCCTTTCATTCCCAATCTCAGAGTCAACCTCTCGACTCACTCTCCATTCTAACAATCCTAAACAGCCATTAAAAGCATCCAAAAGTGCCACACCGGCCACTGCGCAATGTCCCCTGCACTGACCCGAAAACAATAGAAAAACCAGTGTCCATGTTGTGCAATCGATTGCCAGCACCTCACATGTGCAATCACACAACAAAGCTGCCCCAACAACAGTCCATTAATTGATAAACATTCAAGGGATCGATCGCACAAACCTCCCACTTCACGGCTGATTCAATGGAACAGTGTCCCGTGAAGAAAATTACAATTCTGCCCTTGTGCAGAAAATTACCAAAATGCCCCTCACGCATCCTGACCCGTAACTCGGTCATACGGACTCCGATTGATGCGTGCCGCCTGTCATTGAATTCGTATCGACGATACCTTCGTAACGGTCCTTGGCCCTCGGCCATCGGACATCCCGGTCGAAAAGTCAACATTCACCCTTATATCGTCCAAATTACGAAAATGCCCCGGGACTTCCGTACATCATAACTTTCACCACGAACGTCGGAACCGAACGTGCCACCTGTCTATGTACTCGTGACGTCCCGAACTACGTCACGGTCATCGGTCAAAGTCCATTTGACCATCCGAATTAAAAGTCAACGTTTTGCCCACGCCCAGGGGCAAAACGGTCATTTTGCACAATTCGTCCGAAATCGCCCAACTAATCCCAGATTAGTGAATCACAATTAAATATTATTAAATCCCGATATTCGGGACGGGTCGTTACAACCTTCCCTCCTTAAAGAATTTCGTCCTCGAAATTACCAACAATCTTATTCCACAACCACCTTGTGGAAAACAATTCGACCACACATCTGTGTACACTTGTACACCCACATACTGGGACAACACCAGCCTCGTTTGTACCCAGACATACCATCTCAGTCATACGTCATAATAGCAACAACACTCGACCACCGCGAGTGGAAATGATCACCTGATCCGCGATAAAATCGCATAACCATTTAGCTGACTCCTTCAGCTAAACGGTTCCTTTCCATTTTCAATATATCCTTACATTTGCTCCCATTGGGAGTCTCCAAATCTCATTTGTCAGTCCACGCTGACACCATCAGTCAAACTGTCACCACTAAGCTTTACCACCCTAGTAAAGCCCCAACCATCTGTCCGTCCGTGACAACACCACGTACTACATCACCCTCGATGTAGCGTAAGATCAACCACATGATCTCAATTCGCAGGGCAAGCCCAATCCTGCGACACAAAATAATCTCAATGTCCATAATCGCCGACTCCCTCAGCGAACCAAGACGCTGGAAACATCACGGTGTGAAAACATCACACAAGGCTACTCGTGGTTACTCTGACCACCAATTCACTCATCCTGAGTGTACGAATACCGTCAACATACTCCATCAAGTGGGGTAACTGGAACACATTGGAAACCAGCCCAGCAGTGATCACACATATCAATACCAGGGTTCCACTAGCCAACCATGGCCAAGAGCACCTGCTCATACAATCAATGAACCCGACAAAATCACTCTGCACAGCGCACAGTATCCAATGTCCAGTCCACAATACAGCCAAACAAATGATATCAGAACCAATCCGGTTACCAACACATTAGTTACACACCACTGGTACATCCCATGTACCGCCATTAGGCACCACTCAGCCTAACCAGTCTCAATCCTCGTACAACGTACCCTGTACGTACCTCAATCCATCAATCTGACTATAGCCACCCAGGTCATAGCCAAACACGTTCTAGTAATGGAGTACATTTGTCCAAACCAACATGAGACAAAACGAACTCCACCCGTCATCTAGTTCCAATTCCGAATCCGAATTCGCAATTTCGTAAGAAATCCCGAATCCGAACCCAGACATCATGTTTTTAATCCATGTCCAAATCTGAATCCGAAATCATTATTCCGTAAGCTAGCATTGGAATAATCATTCTGCACCCAAATCCAGTAATCCATTTTCGAGCTTCGCAATCGAATCCTGAATCGTCACCCAGAAATTCAATTCCAAAACCCAAAATCTTGTTTACGTCCATCAAGACGTAACATAACCGAATCTATCGGTTGCCTGTACAAAACACTCGATTGACTTCGTAGGGAAGCCAATCCCAATACCACACGTCAAAGGTTGACAAAATCCGACCACATCAGAAACCTACTCACCCGAGTAACAAACCATATGGACTCCACTCCGAAAGGAAGTTCAGTCCCGTCATTTACGACTCGCATACCAAGGTAAGAGTGATAACTCACACCCAATCTGGATCATCAAGATCACGACCCAGATCCAACACTACGTCACCCGACAAGTAACATCACGACCCTAGATCGTCACATCATCCAAAGTCGACAACATCACAAATCAGATCCACCTAGGATCCACACATGCTCACATAGCTAACAATCCATCTGGACGCTGATCGTAGGGTCTTACACCCTCAATGAATCATTCGCCAAAGTGGTAAAGTGCTCGGTGAAATAGAGCAGATCCAGCCGTTTCTGAGGCTGAAAAGCACAAGGTGGCAACTAAGACCACCACGGCACAACCGCCAGTTCAACCTACCCACACACAAGGTAACAACCCAATCCCTTCAAGTTCTGTTGTTACTAATTCCCCGTCTGTGCGTGCACCATTTCCAAGTAGGCTTGCCAAATCTAAGAAGGATGAATCCGATGAGGAAATCTTGGAAATCTTCAAAAGGGTGCAAATCAACATGCCCTTGATCGAGTGCATCAAACAAGTGCCGAAATACGCAAAATTTCTGAAAGAGTTATGCACTCCAAGGTGCCAAACGAGGGAGAAGGAGGTTGTGATGGTGAGTGAAACAGTTTCGGCTGTAATCCAACGTCGGCTACCCCCAAAGTTGAAGGATCCAGGGAGTTTTTCTATTCCCTGCGTGATTGGTAACAAGTCTTTTGATAAAGTCATGCTAGACTTAGGTGCATCCATTAATGGTATGCCATATTCGTTATATGTTGCCCTAGGTTTAGGAAAATTACAACATGATGATGTTATCATTCAATTAGCCGATCGTTCTAATGTGTATCCCAAGGGATACGTCGAAGATGTTCTTGTGCAGGTTAACCAGCTCATTTTTCCCCCGAATTTTTATGTCCTAGACATGGAGGATTCCCCTACGAATCAAGCTCCACTAATGTTGTTGGGAAGACCATTGATGAGAACTGCTAAGACGAAGATTGATGTATTCAATGGTACATTAACAATGGAAGTTGATGGAGAGCAAATTGGCTTCAACATTTTCGATGCCATGAGGTACCCTAGTTCCACAACTCAAACTACGTTTTCTATTGACGTGTGCACTTCTTTTGCAGAAAAACATCTTGAATCAATTCGAGAAGACACACTCAATATGATAATCCAGGAAGGAGTTGGCCTAACTCAATCAGGGGACGCCTTGGTTGAAGATGCGGATTATGAACTAGGGCCTCGAATTTTGGATGAAGTCATGACCCTAAATGAGGCCCCCGGAATGGTAAATCCTCAGGTACCCTTGTCCCTTCCAGTTAGTACTAATGTCACTCCTCCTTCAGTAGTGCAGGCCCCCGTTCTCGAGCTCAAGGTTCTGCCGGACCATCTGAAGTATGCCTATCTTGGCCCGGACGAGACTCTGCCTGTCATAGTGTCCTCTGCACTAACCGAATCACAGGAAGACAGATTGGTATGGGTCTTGAAAAAGTACAAGACAACCATTGGATGGACTCTGTCTGACATCAAGGGAATCAGCCCTACAACCTGTGTACATCGAATCTTGCTTGAAGATGATGCAAAACCCTCTCGCGAAGCTCAACGTCGCCTTCATCCCCCGATGATGGAGGTCGTGAAACAAGAGGTCATCAAACTCTTGGACTATGGTGTCATCTACCCAATTTTAGACAGCAAATGGGTCTCACCATTCCAAGTAGTCCCAAAGAAAAGTGGAGTCACAGTTGTGGCGAACAGCGAAGGCGAGCTGGTGCCCCAAAGAACAGTGACCGGATACAGAGTTTGTATCGATTATCGACGCCTCACCAAAGCAACTAGGAAGGATCACTTTCCTTTGCCCTTCATTGATCAAATGCTTGAAAGGTTAGCAGGTCGCTCCTATTACTGTTTTCTTGATGGTTATTCTGGATATAATCAAATCTGTATCGCTCAAAATGACCAAGACAAAACGACTTTCACTTGTCCTTTTGGCACTTTTGCCTACCGAAGAATGCCTTTCGGTTTATGTAATGCCCCAGGTACTTTCCAAAGATGCATGCTTTCTATTTTCTCTGAATATGTCGAAAAAATAATTGAAGTATTTATGGACGATTTCAGTGTCTTTGGGGATAGTTTTGATGCATGCTTAGAACACTTAGAACTTATCTTACAAAGGTGTGTCGGAACTAATCTAGTACTTAACTGGGAAAAATGTCATTTCATGGTTAGACAAGGGATAGTCTTAGGCCATATTGTCTCTGAAAGAGGAATTGAAGTTGATAAATCTAAAGTTGATATTGTGCGACACTTACCCTCTCCCACTTCGGTGAGAGAGATCCGTTCATTTCTTGGTCACGCAGGTTTCTACAGAAGATTTATCAAGGACTTCTCCCACATTGCAAGGCCCTTGTGCCGATTGCTTCAGAAGGAGACACCCTTCCTCTTCGATGTTGACTGTCAGGAAGCTTTTGAGAAGCTTAAAACTCTTCTAACCACTGCACCCATTCTTTGTGCCCCAGATTGGTCCTTACCCTTTGAACTAATGTGTGATGCCTCTGACTATGCAGTTGGTGCTGTACTAGGACAAAGGCGGGACAAGAAGCCCTACGTCATTTATTATGCATCCAGAACTCTGAATGATGCTCAAATGAACTACACCACTACCGAGAAGGAGTTGCTTGCTGTAGTGTTTGCTTTAGATAAATTTCTCTCTTATTTACTTCAAACTAAAGTCATTATTTACACTGATCATGCAGCACTGAAGTATCTCCTCGCCAAGAAGGAGGCGAAACCAAGGCTCATCCGATGGATTCTTCTTCTCCAAGAGTTTGACATCGAGATTAAAGACAAGAAAGGTGTAGAAAATGTGGTGGCAGACCATTTGAGTCGCATAGCAAATGAACGAGATCCCGTGGAGATTCAGGAGATGTTTCCGGATGAACACTCTTCGGAATTCAGGTAAGTACTCCTTGGTATGCTGATATCGTAAATTACTTAGTCACCAAGCAGTTACCTTCCACTCTCACCCGTGCACAAAAAGATAAACTTAAGAAGCATGCTAGGTACTATGTTTGGGATGAACCTTATTTATGGAAACACTGTGCAGATTTATTGATTAGGAGATGTGTCCCTGATATTGAACATAGGTCAGTCCTAGAGTTTTGCCATAACCATGCTTGTGGGCGCCATTTTGGATCTAGAAAAACTGCACTCAAAATTTTAGAATCTGGACTATATTGGCCCACACTTTTTAAAGATGCACATTCATTCTGTTTAGCCTGTGATAAATGTCAGAGATCAGGAAACTTAGGACAAAGGGATGAAATGCCACAACATTATGTTTTAACTGTTGAAATATTTGATGTTTGGGGTATTGATTTTATGGGTCCATTTCCTCAATCTAATGGTTATCTCTATATCTTACTTGCTGTTGATTATGTCTCGAAATGGGTGGAAGCTAAAGCCACTAGGACTAATGACTCTAAAACTGTTGCAGATTTCCTCAGAACTAACATTCTTTCCAGGTTTGGGATCCCTCGGGTCCTGATCAGTGATGGTGGAAGTCACTTCTGCAACAAGACCATTGAAGCCTTACTGAAACGATACGGTGTCACTCACAGAGTCTCTACACCGTATCATCCTCAAACGAGTGGAATGGCCGAAGTCAGCAATAGGGAAATCAAGAAGATCTTAGAGAGAACCGTGGGCCCTAGTCGCAAGGATTGGACCAGCGATTGGATGATGCACTTTGGGCCTACAGGACGGCCTACAAAACTCCTATAGGGATGTCACCCTATAGGTTGGTCTATGGAAAAGCATGCCACCTTCCGGTGGAACTAGAGCACAAAGCATGGTGGGCTGTCAAGACTTTCAACATCAAGCTAGATGACGCCGGTTTGCATCGAAAGCTCCAGCTGAGCGAGCTTGAGGAAATCAGAAATGATGCCTTCGAAAACACTCTGATCTACAAGGAGAAGACTAAGGCATTTCATGACAAGCAGATCAAGAGTAAAACGTTTGACATCGGACAGAAAGTTTTGCTATTCAATTCCCGACTCAGACTCTTTCCCGGTAAGTTATGTTCTAGATGGGTAGGTCCTTTTGTTGTTACTAATATGTTTGCCCATGGAGCCATACAGATCAAAAGCATCGAAACTGGGAAGGAGTTCAAAGTCAATGGCCACAGATTAAAGTCGTACATTGAGGCATTTGGAGAACACGATGTGGAAACAACGAAGGTGCTACGGCCTCGCATCACATGAGTTGACTTCAGCACTCCGTCAAAGCGCTTGTTGGGAGGCAACCCAACGTATTTCCGAGTCGTGAAGGAGCCATCACCGCAGATTTGCTCTCTTTAATCCCTTCACTCTCTTTTATGTTTATGTCTTTCGTGGCTTTAGTTTATTTTCATAAAATTCTCTTCCTTACTTAGAGTCTATGTTCATTTCTACTTTCTTACATTGAGGACAATGTAGAATTTAAGTGTGGGGGAGTGGTTTACAATTTTAAGTGCACAATAAAATTGTTTAAAAAAAAAGAGTTATTTTGGTTTTCTTGAGTCTTTTCGTTTTTATCGAGTCTTTAGTTGCCCTTTAACCTGTCAATGATAATAATGAAGGGAATAAGTATGTTATGGCTATAAAGATGATCACTATAACTTGAATTCGTTTGTTAATACTTTGTGATTAAATGTTATAGCTTTTAAGATAGTGCATGTAAATTGGTACATAAACGAGCATGCTAAAACAAGTATGAATCATTTAAACCTTATGTGAGCTTTAGAACTATATATACATCTTTGATGAGTGATTCATAAGTTCTTTGTTTAAATTGATATACATATGCCTCATAACTACTTGCAATAGATCTTAATGAACTCTAAAGTACTAGAACTTATTCAATTTGATTTTCAAAGCTTTTAAGTCATTAAACTCTCTGATTTTGGATATGATTAAGGCATTAGGGTTAACACCATAAATTCAAACATCCATGCTCCTTATTTTGTGCGCACAAGTTGCGACTCCTTTAGTTTTAACCCCTTTGAGCCTACATTAAGCCTTTCTTTCATCACCATGATTATCTAAACACTTGAGCTTAGTATAGACATCTTTCACCCTTGTTCCAATGATTCGGTTGAAGACATAAAAATTGTGTGAAGAGAAATTGATGATGTTTTGAAGACTTTTAGGTATATGGATTTACTTACTCAAACTTTGTTGTATTGTTGACACATGTTATTACCTTGATATATGAAAAAAAAAAAAAAGTATTGAGTTTCTATTAAGGTAATAAGGTTTGATTATGTAATGTTTGAGTTAAGTCCTTTATAGTTGTAAATTCAAATGAATTTGAGGCCCAACATGATGAAATTTGGCCTATGTTCAAAGGGATGAAATCATGATATCATTGCACTAAGGTCAGGAAGTTATGTTATGTTTTGAGAATCTTTTGAGTCTTGGAACGAATTTTGAGCACCACTTGTCCTATATATTCCCCGCCTCTAAACTTAGCCCCATTACAACCTTCGTAAAGACCTTATGATCCTTAAGATGGTAAATTTTGATTAGTGGAGTCAATCACTTGAGTAAGCTTATAGTTTTGGTTCATTTGTGCAAGTATGTTTTGTTTTTATATTGAGGTGTTTGTTTGAGATTTTGCAAAAGTACTTCATTTCTATTATGTGAGCATTTTTCTCACATATTTTGAGTGCAAACACAAACCCTTACAAAATCGAGTGGATTTATGAGTGCATATCCTTGTGAGTTGATTCATACTTGTTTTATTCATGTTGAGATCCATTTCACCATATTTACTCATTATCTTACTTGTTAAAATATTTTGTTACCATGTATTAACTCTTGAATTCCATATGCTTAATTGCTTTAAGTGAAAATTTTTGATGCCACGATAAAAATAAAATATTGAGACAAATGGTTAAAGCTTTACTTGTTTTGAATTCGTAATTTGATTTTAGTATTTGCTAGGGACTAGCAAAGTTTAAGTGTGGGGGTATTTAATAGGTCCTCAAATAAGCATTATTTTATATTATTTTATACCCTTATACTTGACTTTTAATATTAAAATAATAAATAATTAGATAAAATAATTTATTTTGTGTTATTTCTGTTTAAATAAATAAAGCTTGTAGTTTGGAGCATTTTGGCGAAAGAATCGTCCCGATCGGATTTATAACGAAGAAATTATGGACGGAATTCGATTGAATTATATATGTTAATTATTTTTATTATTTCTTTTGCACAGCCCAATCCATTTGATGAAACCGGCCCAGCCCAAATTGCCAGCAGCCCAGCCATCGCAGGAAACAGCCCAAGACCACGTTCAAATCTGGCCCAATCACGGCCCTGCCTACGTCACCTGCTAGCCCGCGCAACACTTCCAGCCCAGCCTCGGCCCACGCGGAAGAGAAGCCCGGCCCGCTACCCAGCTCGTTCCAGTCCGCCGTACATCTGCTTCAGCCAGTCCATCACGCCACCAGGCCACTGCACGCCTGGCCCGTCACCAACTCCACTGCTCCAGCCCGTACGTCCAACAGTGCGCCCTCACCTGCCCACTGCATACGCACGGCCCAGCTGCTGCACAACCAATCCAACCCAATCCGCCAGCCCGTACACTACACCAGCCTGGCCCGCCTGCGCCCACACCAGCCCACTTGCTGCACAACCAACTCTTCAGCCCGACACTATTCACCCGAAAATTCAGCAGTCCAACAGCCCCATTTGCTCCTATTTCCCTTATTTTTCAACCACAAATTAATTCCAAACCTTACCTAATTTCATCATTTTTCATAATTAGTCATCATTTCATTTTCTTTTATTTTATTGTAATTTTTAATTACTTTATTTGTTTTTAGTGACTTTTTCCTCCTATAAATAGGAGTTCATTTCACTTGAAAAGGGGACTTGGTTTTGAGAAAGAACTCCAAAACACAAAATTGTATCCTTCCTTTAGAAATATCAAGCCTAGTATTTCCGTTGCAATTCTTGAGTTTAAGTTCGCATTCTCGTGTTTATTCATCCATCTTCATAAGGTTTCTTCTGCTGTCAGAAAATCTTATGAATAACATGTCATTTTTATTCCATCCATTTTCGGAATCACAAGCTTTCTTGGATTCCGAAGGTGTAACTTGTTCTTTCCTTTGCTTAAACTCTCATTGTTGTTTCGGTTTTATTTTCTTTAGTTCAATATTTTTGTGGGTATTTTCTTTCTAACTTTTGTAGACAAGGATATTATTATAATGTGTTCTACTTTTCAAACTTCATTTACTTCATACATTTGAGTGCTTAAGCTTCAATTTTATACTAAGTGTTTATGACCGCGTTTCGGTGCACTTAGTATAAAATTGAAGAGATTTAAATGTTTAATACACATTCAAATCATAAACATTGGGTTAATCAATTTATAAGTGTTTATGACCGCGTTTCGGTGCATTTATAATGTTTATAAAATGTATGCATGAGTGAGATGGTGAAAGTAGAATTTTGTGATGTATTCAAACTTTGCAAATGTTAGAGTGTTGGTAGATTTTGTGTTTAAAGAAAGTCCACTTGTATATATGTTAAAATAGGAATAAAATTAGTTCATTTATGTCTTTACTTATTTTGCATGATCAAAATCCCTAAAACCCCCATCTTTATTCTTTTATTCGTTTAATTCATTTATTCGTTATTTCATTAATTTATTGATTCTCTTATTTATTAATTCGTTTATTTCTTTATTCGTTAATTCTTTAATTTTTTATTACTTGATTATTCAATTAATTAATTATGTGATTATTTAATTCTTTAATTCTTTAATTCATTAATTATTCATTATTCTTTTTAACTAACATATTATTAATATTCCTTAATTTCCCCGGTTAAGAACGATCCCTACTTACCAATACTATAACTACACAAAAGGGTTTAAATTTGCATAATACTCAAATTACATGTTTAATTTAATGCGTAGTTTGGGCGTTATCAGCACGTTTCGTTGTCGAGCAGCCAAATATAGGCTCGACTTCGGAGTGCTGACGATCCAGGATAGCGATCAGTGATGAGTGCATCATGATCTAGAGGTGGTCGCGTCGGTTGATATGTTCACGGCGACATACTAGGATTGAGCGCGGTCCTGGACAGATGGTCGCACGCATCACTACGATTGAGATTGAGACTGACCCTGAGATATCGAGCACGATGCCCAGTTGAGTCATGAGCTCGGGCTTGAGACCTCGTTGGTTTACATTTGTGATTTTGGGTTAGGGACCCTTATTTGGATTTACGATGGTTTATGGAAAACCCAGGCGTGGCCCTTTGAACGGTTTTGAGATGATTTGAAAATGGTTTTCCATATACCATCCTCATGAACGGATGCCCTCCAGACGTCTCGTAGTATCCTGGAGTGACGGGTTGTCTCATCCAGATGTCTCGTAGTATCCTGGAGTAGTCACGGGGCATTAACTGTGAGGGGTCATTGCACGGAGTGACTAGTCTGTATAGTGACTCAAGATCAGGGTTGCTAGAGAGGGCCATTGATCGGTGGGTCATTGACCTGGGTGGACCCTTGGGAGACTTGGGATTTGAGACCCCGGGTAGCACGCGTAGCTTGGAACCATGACATGTGTGATTGTGACATCTCGGATGTCAAGCATCAGGGATGCCGAAAATTGGTGTTTGGGGCTGAGACCCCTTTGTTATCGATTTTGGGCTGAGACCCACATGTACTGGTTTTGGGTTGAGTTCTCATGTACTAGATTTACGGTTTTGGGCCAAGGCACTACTAGTTTATTTGGTTTGAGAAATGGTTTGATTAAATGGTTTTCGAATGCATGCATACTTTTTAGTGAAGGGTATAAATGTATTTTCGATAAAATGTTTTAATAAATTATTTGTTTTGTCCACTCACAGCTTTTAATGTTTTGAATGCCCTTTAGGTTGATCGCGGATACGGCTGTAGCAGAGACCGAGACATTACACTCCTCCTCCGGATCCTGGCGTACTTTGAAGCCCTGAGCGGGCTAAAGTCAGAAATTCCCTTGTCTGACACTCTGTGTCAGACGGGATCATACACGTCCCGTGACAGGGACCCGCCCCGATCCCCCGGGGACCACAAGGGGACGTGCCCTGCTCCCGTCTGACCCCCGAACCGAAAATTCCAATTTTAGCCTTAAATACTTAAATGCATAAATGTCCGAATTATAAAGTCATACATAACCCAAATTTAACAGATGTCAGACAAGGGATACAATCCAAAATACAAAATCCGAGCACGACACTAGAAAGGAAAATCCTGCGGGTGATCCGACCCGACAGGGATTCAGGTGCGCAGTACAAAATCTATGCCTCAGCCTCGGGGCCCTCAACAACCTCAGCAGCACGACCTGGAGGGGTTACTAAAACATGAAAGGTGAGTGGGCCGAAACTCAGTTTAATAAAAACAGTATAATAAGTAAAATATATAATTTACCCCTCCATTTTCCAAACATGCATGCATCGGTATTTGAAAACCATAAATACATATAATACAACACAATCATTATATTAGCCAAAAATGTAACATAACCCAGCTACTGCACTATACACTCCGATATTGACATCCCAGATGTCCGACGTCCCTGACGTCCAATAATGGTCACAGTCCCAAGGCTACGCGTGCCACCCGGGGTCTCAAATCCCGAGTCCAAACTCCGAACCCAGTTCGGTTACGGCATCCCAGATGCCTAGCGTCCCAGACGCTCGACGTCCCAGACGTCCAATCATGGCAATCCTGCTCCTGAGTCATCCTACGGTTCGGCACCTCCGTAGCATGACCCCTCGCATGCAATGCACCGTGACCGCCCCGGGGTACCACATCCGGAGGAGACAGTATCACACGGTGGATTATACAGTGCAGTACCTAAGATAGCCACTAATATCCACATGCATATATAACTATATATATATCATATAAAACGGTGTTTAATTTCCGTAAAACGGGCCTCGAGCCCAACATCATAAAACGTGTCACAGCCGTAAATCAAGGTAATCAAAATCCATTATTGATTCACACACACATATGGATATACGAAAATGAAAACGGTTATGCATGCAAGTGTTAATAAAAACGGGCCCACTCACTGTACGTTCCCCCTTCGAATAACGCGCGTACGAACTTGTCTCCGGGATTAACGTAAGTTTCCTGTCATTCCAAATCACATGCAAGTGTCAATATATGTTCTTAATATATTCTCAAAAAGTCCGAAACAGAAACCGGTTCGGGAAAGCCGTCCAACACGCTTCCCGAGACATCCGGCCCTAAACTGACCTTCCTAATTATCTCAGATCAACATGGTTATTTCACAGAAAATGTTCAGAATGATTAGGGGATTAAAAGTCATGTTGCCCGTGAACCGAGATAATGCTCAACGCGCCCTCACGCGCCGCCCAAAGTGGTTGTGCGTGAAAGTCACTCGCTGCTACAGTGACACTGCTACAGTGCCGTCGTCCCTGCCCGAATCACTGTAATTTGGGTCTTCAACCCGCGGGGTGACCCGATTAATTAACCGTCCATTTCTACTTAATTTCATTCCTTCTTGATTCTAATATGTTCTAAAATCATTCAATTACAGTTCTTAGTCCTCTAATCATCTCGACAAGTCATCAATCGTCCTATCCAAACCCGAACAGCCTCACGGGTCGAATCTCAGAACTCCCCCAAACTAGCTCTATTGTCCAATTAATTTACACAGGAGCATAAGGGGACCCAGACTAACTAAATGGAACCATTAATTGAATGAAACATTACCTGGAAGTAGCTGTCCAAACACTGCGATTTCCTCTGCACACGGCGGTCACCGTCCCAGCTCCTCCGTGGCTGGTTATCGTCGATTTCGATATAGACGAGTTCCAAATGCTCCCAGAAGGCTTACTCAGTGGTTAGTTTTGTCCAACAAGCCGTAGAAATCAAACTCAGATTTTTCCCTCCAAATTGGTTTCTCTGAACTGGAACTCAGGTTCCTGCGCAATTCCTCGATCAAACTCTTCGAATCTTGCACGGTTAAGCTTCTGCCACTCCCATGAGACTTCCTCAGTGTTTAGGTTGATCCCATAACCCGTAGAATTCGAATTCGGAATTTTTCCCCCTAAAATCTGAAACTGTTCTTCACGGCTTCCCCTCTGTCTCTCACAGTCTCTCAACCCAAACTGAAGCCAACTCAACCCTTCACTCACTCCCCTACGCGGTTAATCGATCAAAGAGGCCAACACCCGTGGGAGACATCCTCAGGTCGCACTGAACCTGCCTACTGCACACAGAGCCCATAACAACGGTTTTAATCCTTCCCGTGGTCTGATGCAGCCTCAAATTACACTCCCATTACCTCAAACTACTTAAACAATGTCCATAATCAGTCCACTAGTGCTTAAACAATTTGCACGCCCACAAACACCACGGCATGGCCGTGTGCTCTGCTTTTCACGGTTGCTGCTACAGTAACCGTGCAAAAAGACCAAAATGCCCTCCAACTTCCGTGACCCGCAACTCGGTCATCCGATGTCCGTTTCACGCGTGCCGCCTGTCGTTATACTCAAGGCATCGAGACGAATCTAACGGTCTTCGGGTCGTGCGAAAATTCACGGTCATTCAAAAAGTCAACTTTCTCCCTTATTTCGTCCAATTTACGGTAATGCCCCTGAACTTCCGAACGTCATAACTTCTCCCCAGCTCGTCCAAATTGGACGTGCCGCTAGTCAATGGACTCGTGACGTCCCGAACTACGTCACGGTCATCAGTCAAGGCTCCGGTTGACCCACCAATTAAAAGTCAACAATTTGACCCAACCACTCACAAGGGTAAAAGTGTCATTTCATTCAATATTTTACAATATTACAATCTACGAATTTCCGGGGTGTTAGAACCTTCCCCCCATAAGGAATTTCGTCCCAAAATTTAAGGAAACAAATAAGGAAACTGTTCCCGCATCTGAGCCTCGGGCTCCCATGTGGCTTCCTACACATTCTGATTTCTCCAAAGGACTTTCACGAGAGGGATAGTCTTCTGCCGTAGTACCTTGTCCTTCCGGTCCAAAATCTGTACTGGTTGTTCCTCAAAGCTCAAATCCTCTCGGAGTTCGATAGGTTGCTCCTCCAATAAATGAGAGGTGTCACGTACGTACTTCCGCAACATAGATACATGGAAGACGTCGTGAACTTTAGAAAGTTCCGGGGGTAAAGCCAATCTATACGCAACCCGGCCAATCCTCTCCACGATCTCATAAGGTCCAATAAAACGTGGACTCAGTTTTCCCCGTCGTCCAAAGCGAATAATCCCTTTCCACGGGGACAACCTCAGGAAGACAAAATCTCCAACTTCGAATTCCAAATTTCGGATCCGTCTATCAGCATAACTCTTTTGGCGATCCTGTGCCGCCCTCAACCACTCCTTGATAACACGGACTGCTTCCTGGGTGATATCCATCAACTCTGGCCCTACGGCCGCTCGCTCCCCAATCTCCATCCAGCAGATAGGTGTCCTGCACTGTCGACCATACAGTGCCTCGTAGGGGGCCATCCCAATACTCGCCTGGTAGCTGTTGTTGTAAGCAAATTCCATCAAAGGCAAGTGAGTATCCCACGAATCCTGAAATTGCAGCACACAAGACCGCATCATGTCTTCCAGGGTCTGAATAGTCCTCTCCGACTAACCATCGGTCTGTGGATGGAAAGCGGTACTGAAATGCAGATTCGTTCCCAAGGTAGCCTGCAAACTCCGCCAGAACCTGGAAGTGAAACGCGGATCGCGATCGGACACGATCGACTCCGGCGTACCATGAAGTCGGATGATCTCCTTCACGAACAATTGAGCCAGTCGATTGGGTTTATAAGTTTCTTGCACTGGCAGAAAATGTGCTGACTTCGTTAACCGATCTACAATCACCCATACTCCGTCAAAACCACTCCGGGTCCTTGGTAACTTAAAGACGAAGACCATGGTGATATGGTCCCACTTCCACTCAGGAATCGGAAGTGGCTGTATAGCCCCATACGGTCTCTTCCGCTCTGCCTTAACCTGCTGACAGGTTAAACATTTGCTCACAAACTCAGCGATGTCCCGCTTCATTCCTGGCCACCAATAATAGTTCCGGAGGGTACGGTACATCTTTGTACCTCCCGGATGCATTACATACGCTGAACTGTGGGCCTCCTCCAAAATCTCGGCCCGTAACTCTGTCTCTGCTGGCACACAAAAACGGCCCAATTTCACAAGTACCCCATCATCTCGGATGGTAAAGTCCTGCCGTTCCCCAGCTTCAACCTCAATCATGTAGATGCACAGTATCGGATCCTGAAGTTGCACCTCGATGATCCGATCAACCAACACTGGCCGCACATGGAAACTGGCCAACAAAGCTCCATGCTCATCCGTATCTAAAATGACTCCAGCCTTCCGGAGTTCCACCAGTAAGGGAAGATACACCATCCTCAGGTGTGCAATGGATCCTGCTGATTTCCTGCTGAGTGCATCTGCCACCACATTAGCCTTACCCGGATGGTACTCGATCGTACAGTCGTAATCCTTGATCAATTCCAACCATCTCCGTTGCCTCAAGTTGAGTTCCTTCTGGGTAAATAGATACTTCAGGCTTTGGTGGTCGGTGTATATCCTGCACGTTGCACCGAAAAGGTAATGTCTCCAGATCTTCAAGGCATGAACTACCACCGCCAACTCCAAATCATGGGTAGGGTAATTCAACTCATGAGTTTTTAGCTGCCGTGATGCGTAAGCGATCACCTTACCATTCTGCATTAATACGCATCCCAAACATTGTAATGAGGCATCACTAAAAACTACAAACTCTCCACTGTTGTCGGGCAATGCAAGGATAGGAGCAGTGGTCAAACGATGCTTCAATTCCTGAAAACTCTGCTCACACTGCTCGTCCCAGATGAACTTCACTCCATTCCTGGTCAAACGAGTTAACGGTGCAGCAATCTTGGAGAAACCTTCCACAAATCTCCGGTAGTAGCTTGCCAATCCGACAAAACTCCGCACCTCTGTCACTGTCGTCGATCTGGCCCAGTTAGTCACCGCTTCCATTTTCTGGGGATCCACCCTGATCCCATCAGCCGAAATCACATGCCCTAGAAAGCCAATGCTGCTCAGCCAAAACTGGCACTTACTCAGTTTGGCGTACAACCGTTCATGTCTCAGCTTCCCTAACACCAACCGTAGGTGTTCCTCATGTGCTCGGGCACTCCCCGAATACACCAAGATGTCATCGATGAACACAATTACAAACTTATCCAGGTAGGGTCGGAAAACTCTGTTCATCAGATCCATGAATGCTGCTGGAGCATTCGTCAAACCAAAAGGCATCACCAGGAATTCATAGTGTCCGTAACGAGTTCGAAATGCCGTCTTCGAAATATCCCCTTCCGCAATCCTCAGTTGATGATACCCAGATCGTAAATCAATCTTCGAGAAGCACTGTGCTCCCCGCAACTGGTCGAATAAGTCATCGATCCTGGGTAGAGGATACTGGTTCCTCAGCGTCACCTTGTTCAGCTGTCGGTAATCCACACACAAACGAAGACTCCCCTCTTTCTTCTTCACAAACAACACCGGTGCTCCCCACGGCGACGTACTCTGTCGGATGAATCCCAACTCGACCAACTCCTGCAATTGTGTTTTGAGTTCCCGTAATTCTGCCGGCGCCATCCGGTACGGTGCCTGGGATATAGGTCGGGTACCGGGAAGTAGTTCAATGGTAAACTCAATCTCCCGCGGTGGTGGTAATCCAGGCAGATCTTCCGGAAACACGTCCGGAAACCTCCCGCACCACTGGTATCTCCTCGATGCTCAGAGTATCAACTCGCTCCGACATAACATGCGCCAAATAGCCCTGGCATCCTTCCGTAGAAGTTTAGTAGCAGCAAGTGAAGAAATCAATTCAGGCAGCGAACCATCACGCTCCCCCTGGAAGGTAACTTCCGGAAAACCCGAACTCCGCAGAAACACTTGCCGACTACAGCAATCAATAAGCGACCCATGCTCCGCTAACCAATCCATCCCTAGAATCACATCGAAGTCATGGATGTCCATAATAATCAAGTCTGATGGCAGATCCACATCCTCAATTCTCACCAGGCACCTCCGAATCACCTGATTCACTAAGTACACGATGCCCATAGGCGTGCCAACACCCATCTCGCTATCTAAGGCTGATACCTCACAATCTAACATACCAGCACAACGCCTCGAAATAAAAGAATGTGTAGCCCCGCATCCAACAATACTCGTACAATAAGGTTCGAGATATGAAGTGTACCTGTAATCACATCCGGGGCTGACCTCGCCTGCTGCTGAGTCACCGCAAAAACACGAGCCCTGGGCCCCGCAGTCTGTCCGCGCCCACGCGCGCCACTCCCAGCACCCTATCCTCGGCCTCCGGCAGTGTTGGAAGCCGAACTCTGTGCAACACTAGCACCTCCAGTATCGTTGTTCCTCGACAACGACGGGCAATCTCGGGCATAGTGGCCCGCTCCTCCACAAGCAAAACAATTAACTGTCCTCGGTCCATCCCAAGACCCTCCTGATGCACCACTCCAAGACTGATGCTGCCCAGAACTGAATCTCGATCCGCCCCTCTGAGAGCCCCCTGATCGACCTGACCAGCCACGACCCCGCAAATAAGAGGGTGCACCTCGATAACTTCCCCCCTTAGAGATCTTCCAGCCGGTTGATCCCGGATGGGGACGATCCCGGCGCTGCCCCTCGCCTGATGATTGTCGCGCCTGGTGTGCCACCAGACTGGCCTCGACACGAACTGCAGCGTCGACCATGTCCCTCAGAGTCGCATGAGTGGCAGCCGTCACACCTGCCCGTATCTCTCCTCGGAGCCCCAACTCAAACCTCTAACATCTGTCCTCCTCAGTACTAACAAAATCTGCTGTAAAACGGGAAAGCTTCCCGAAGGCCTGCTCATAGTCTGCCACAAACATATCCCCCTGCTCCAGTCGCAGGAACTCTGCCTTTCGTGCTGCGCGAAAAGATCGCGGGTAGTACTGATCTAGGAACCGAGCACGAAAGACCTCCCATGTGGTGGTGTGGACAGACCACCCTGACATCTCCAGACCCTGCCACCATCGGTAAGCTCCGCCTTCCAGTAAGAAGGCCGCCAAAGTCACCCGCTCGCCGGGTGGGCAATGCATCACTGTAAAGATTCTTTCCCATTTATCAATCCACTCATAGGCATCCTCGGGGTCAGATCCCCCGTTGAAAGGTGTGGCTCCCAACCGTTGAGCCCGCTCAATACTGGCGCATTCCATCTCTCTCTCAATCTCCTCGGCGGTCTGTGCTGGAGGGATTCTCCTCGGAGGCATAACCAGCTGTTAAGAGGCATAGATTAGTCAACAAAATTCTTAGACTCGAAATCTAGTACTAACCGCTAGTCTAACATGCTGACCACAACCTAGTGCTCTGATACCAAGCTGACAGGGACCCGCCCCGATCCCCCGGGGACCACAAGGGGACATGCCCTGCTCTCGTCTGACACCCGAACCGAAAATTCCAATTTTAGCCTTAAATACTTAAATGCATAAATGTCCGAATTATAAAGTCATACATAACCCAAATTTAACAGATGTCAGACAAGGGATACAATCCAAAATACAAAATCCGAGCACGACACTAGAAAGGAAAATCCTGCGGGTGATCCGACCCGACAGGGGTTCAGGTGCGCAGTACAAAATCTATGCCTCAGCCTCGGGGCCCTCACCAACCTCAGCAGCACGACCTGGAGGGGTTACCAAAACATGAAAGGTGAGTGGGCCGAAACTCAGTTTAATAAAAACAGTATAATAAGTAAAATATATAATTTACCCCTCCATTTTCCAAACATGCATGCATCGGTATTTGAAAACCATAAATACATATAATACAACACAATCATTATATTAGCCAAAAATGTAACATAACCCAGCTACTGCACTATACACTCCGATATTGACATCCCAGATGTCCGACGTCCCTGACGTCCAATAATGGTCACAGTCCCAAGGCTACGCGTGCCACCTGGGGTCTCAAATCCCGAGTCCAAACTCCGAACCCAGTTCGGTTACGGCATCCCAGATGCCTAGCGTTCCAGACGCTCGACGTCCCAGACGTCCAATCATGGCAATCCTGCTCCTGAGTCATCCTACGGTCCGGCACCTCCGTAGCATGACCCCTCGCAGGCAATGCACCGTGACCGCTTCGGGGTACCACATCCGGAGGAGACAGTATCACACGGTGGATTATACAGTGCAGTACCTAAGATAGCCACTAATATCCACATGCATATATAACTATATATATATCATATAAAACGGTGTTTAATTTCCGTAAAACGGGCCTCGAGCCCAACATCGTAAAATGTGTCACAGCCGTAAATCGAGGTAATCAAAATCCATTATTGATTCACACACACATATGGATATACGAAAATGAAAACGGTTATGCATGCAAGTGTTAATAAAAATGGGCTCACTCACTGTACATTCCCCCTTCGAATAACGCGCGTACGAACTTGTCTCCGGGATTAACGTAAGTTTCCTGTCATTCCAAATCACATGCAAGTGTCAATATATGTCCTTAATATATTCTCAAAAAGTCCAAAACAGAAACCGGTTCGGGAAAGCCGTCCAACACGCTTCCCGAGACATCCGGCCCTAAACTGACCTTCCTAACTATCTCAGATCAACATGGTTATTTCACAGAAAATGTTCAGAATGATTAGGGGATTAAAAGTCATGTTGACCGTGAACCGAGGTAGTGCTCAACACGCCCTCACGCGCCGCCCAAAGTGGCTGCGCGTGAAAGTCACGCGCTTCTACAGTGACACTGCTACAGTGCCGTCGTCCCTGCCCGAATCACTGTAATTTGGGTCTTCAACCCGCGGGGTGACCCGATTAATTAACCGTCCATTTCTACTTAATTTCATTCCTTCTTGATTTTAATATGTTCTAAAATCATTCAATTACAGTTCTTAGTCCTCTAATCATCTCGACAAGTCATCAATCGTCCTATCCAAACCCGAACAGCCTCACGGGTCGAATCTCAGAACTCCCCCAAACTAGCTCTATTGTCCAATTAATTTACACAGGAGCATAAGGGGACCCATACTAACTAAATGGAACCATTAATTGAATGAAACATTACCTGGAAGTAGCCGTCCAAACACTGCGATTTCCTCTGCACACGGCGGTCACCTTCCCAGCTCCTCCGTGGCTGGTTATCGTCGATTTCGATATAGACGAGTTCCAAATGCTCCCAGAAGGCTTACTCAGTGGTTAGTTTTGTCCAACAAGCCGTAGAAATAAAACTCAGATTTTTCCCTCCAAATTGGTTTCTCTGAACTGGAACTCAGGTTCCTACGCAATTCCTCGATCAAACTCTTCGAATCTTGCACAGTTAAGCTTCTGCCACTCCCATGAGACTTCCTCAGTGTTTAGGTTGATCCCATAACCCGTAGAATTCGAATTTGGAATTTTTCCCCCTAAAATCTGAAACTGTTCTTCACGGCTTCCCCTCTGTCTCTCACAGTCTCTCAACCCAAACTGAAGCCAACTCAACCCTTCACTCACTCCCCTACGCGGTTAATGGATCAAAGAGGCCAACACCCGTGGGAGACATCCTCAGGTCGCACTGAACCTGCCTCCCGCACACAGAGCCCTTAACAACGTTTTTAATCCTTCCCGTGGTCTGATGCAGCCTCAAATTACACTCCCATTACCTCAAACTACTTAAACAATGTCCACAATCAGTCCACTAGTGCTTAAACAATTTGCACGCCCACAAACACCACGGCATGGCCGTGTGCTCTGCTTTTCACGGTTGCTGCTACAGTAACCGTGCAAAAGACCAAAATGCCCTCAGGGCAGAAATTACCAAAATACCCTCCAACTTCCGTGACCCGCAACTCGGTCATCCGATGTCCGTTTCACGCGTGCCGCCTGTCGTTATACTCAAGGCATCGAGACGAATCTAACGGTCTTCGGGTCGTGCGAAAATTCACGGTCATTCAAAAAGTCAACTTTCTCCCATATTTCGTCCAATTTACGGTAATTCCCCTGAACTTCCGAACGTCGTAACTTTTCCCCAGCTCGTCCAAATTGGACGTGCCGCCAGTCAATGGACTCGTGACGTCCCAAACTACGTCACGGTCATTAGTCAAGGTCCGGTTGACCCACCAATTAAAAGTCAACAATTTGACCCAACCACTCACAAGGGTAAAAGTGTCATTTCATTCAATATTTTACAATATTACAATCTACGAATTTCCGGGGTGTTAGTCATTGACTCTGGTTGAGACCCCGGGTAGCACGCATAGCTTGGACCGTGACATGACGTCTGGGACGTCAGGCGTCTGGGATGCCGAGGATTGGTATATAACGATATTTGATTTAATTGTGATTTATGGATTTACTGGATTATGTATTTGGATTTCAGATTTATTGGATTTATGCAATGGTATTTCAGTGTTTGTGGTTTTGGGCAGCGGCCCATATGATTGGATTTACGGTTTTGGACTGAGTTCCCATATACTTTGGTTTATGGTTTTGGGCTAAGGCCCTAATGATTTGATTAAAGTAAATGGTTTGATTATTGGTTTTTGAATATACGCATGCTTTTTAGTGAAGGGCATCAATGTCTTCTTGTGAAATGTGTTTTATTAAATGATTTATTTTTCTTCCACTCACTGCTTTTAATGGTTTTAATGCCCTTCACGTTGATTACGGATGCGGGTTGCAGTTGAGACTAAGACATCACACTCCTACACCGATCCTGTAGTGCTCTGGAAGCCCCAGTGGGCTGAGGTTTCGAGTTATCCCTTGTCTGACATTTCGTGTCAGACGAGAGCATGTCACATCTCGCGTTAATCCCGGGGGGATATGGGATGGGTCGTGTCAAAAAGTCACAAAACAGAAATTTCAGCAGATTTGGATACACATGAAAAAGGTGTTTCTGAAGACAATGTTCATGATGATCTAGTAGATGGTGTATCTCCAAGACCAACTGCACCAAGGACTAGGAGACCACCTAGTTGGATGAGGGACTATGAGAGTGGAGAAGGGTTGTCTGATGAAGAAAATGTGGCTCATCAAGCCATGTTTGTCGACAATAATCCAATTTCCTTTGCTGATGCTACCAGGAGTGCAACATGGAGGAATGCTATGGATTCAGAAATAGAAGCAATAGAAAGAAACAATACATGGGAGCCGTAACTTCCGAACGGGGAAGTGGACTATGGAGTTAAATGGATTTATAAGACAAAGCTTAAAGAGAATGGGGAAGTGGACAAATACAAGGCGAGGATGATAGCCAAAGAATACACTCAGGAATATGGCGTGGACTATGCTGAGGTTTTGCCTCCAGTAGTTTGACTAGACACTGTACGTTTGGTGATTTCACTTGCAGCTCAGAAGGAATGGACAGTTTATCAACTAGATGTGAAATCTGCCTTTCTACATGGTGATCTAAGTGAGCAAGTTTTTGTTGAACAACCCCTTGGCTATGAAAAGAAAGGAAGTGAACACAAAGTGTATAAGCTAAAGAAAACTCTATACAGATGTAAGCAAGCTCCACGTGCTTGGTATAGTTGTAACGCCCCGAAAATTCGGAAAATGTAATTTTGTAACATAATGAATAAATGACGTTTATACCCTTGTGAATAGTATGGTCGATTTGATGACTTTTTGATTGGTAAATCAAACGGACGTTGACCGATGACCGTGACGTAGTTCGGGACGTCACGAGTCTATAGACAGGTGGCACGCCCAATTCCGACGATCAGGGAAAAAGTTATGAAGATCGGAAGTTCAAGGGCATTTTCTTAATTTGGACGAAAAGGGGGAAAATGTTGACTTTTTGTTTGATAACTAATTTTCACACGATTCGAGGACCGTTAGGTAGGTCTCGATGCCCTGAGTACAACGACAGGCGGCACGTCAAAAACGGAGTTCGGATACGAACGTTACGGGTCACGGAAGCCTAGGGGAAAAATGGCAATTTGTCGAACAAGGGGCAAAATGGTCTTTTAGCCTTGATCAGACCATGACACCTGTCCTTTGTCTGATTCTCACCCCAGAGAACATGGAAACCGGTTTTGAGGAGTAGTGTTTGACAATTATCCCTTAATTAAGGGAAAGTGTAATGATTTTGTCCAATTATCCAAATTAAACCGTGTTAGCCCTCTATCACTCGTCATTGTGCGATTAAGTGTTTAAGGAAGTGATCTGAGATAGAGGAACTCGAGGGATTGAGAGAACTGGGAGAATTTTGGTTCGAAAAATTCAGACATTTAGGGGAAATTCGAATTTGCAATTGTGGGCTAAGAGAAGGGAAATTGAGGATTACATTGACTTTCTAGGATCAAAACGAAGCTCCTTGCAACAAAAACGAAAAGAAATCGTGTCGAATTGAGGAAGAACAGAAGCTGCCATGGCTGCCAAAAATCGACCTTGAGTTCAGATACTTAGAGGTAAGCTCGTATGAAATTGATCATGGAGAATTGTTCCTTACACTTTCACGATGCTAACCATGTGAATTAATTGGAAAATCAGCGACGAAATAGTGAAACCCGTATCGGAGACCCGTTGAAGTTCGATCGTGAGTCGTGAAGTTTTGGACCTTAATTGAGGTAATTGAACATACAGAACTGAAATGAAGTTGGATTATATGGAATCAGTTGAAAGAACGGATCGATTTGAGGTCGAATTGATGGAGGTTGAATCAGATCCTATCGCAGGTATTTCAACCCGTTTATCAGACGTACGGGTGAGAACGACGCACTGTAGCAGGTACTGTGCTACACGCGTGGCTTTCACGGGCAGCCGCTTGCGGCGGCGCGTGACGGCGCGTGGAGAGGATTCCGGCAAAGTGATCAACATGAAACTTGATGTTCTCGATGATACGAACCTATCCGCGTTGGTTTCGGGTCAATCGGATATGGTTTCAGCGTAGTTCCGAGTACCCGACACGTTTAAATTATATTAAAATAATATTATAAAATTCTGACAATTAGGGGATTCTTATTTGAGGATCATATGATAGTCTAGTAACCTTAAATCACTTTGTTTGACAGGCTGGAATATTCCCGGGACGTCGGAGGAAAACGAACAGCTCGAGGCTGAACAATCGGGACGGTGTGTGTGAGTGGACTTTTGGTTTTCTAACCGTGATGCATGCATATATGCTTTAAAATGCTTTATTCTATGATTTGATATGATTTGATATGATTGATGTTTCAATTCGGTGATTTCTCGATTTTATGATTATTATATTACATTTTGGCACGATTTTCTAGAAATGATGAAATTGATGTTTTGGGCTAGGCCCGGGATTGAAAATGATATTTGGACTCGGATTATGAGTCAGTGATTGATTTTATGGATTTACGTGATCGTGGCAACTCGGGTTTACGATTGCACGGATTTACGTGAAAATGATATTTTGGGCTTGAGACCCAATGGAATGGTGTTTCTGATTGGATTTGTATTTCCATGTGATTACATGATGATATTGATGATTTCGGATTTATAAAGTAAATCGGGACTTTGGTTATTTTGGGGCTGAGACCCTGTGTTGATATATGATTTGGTTTTCATTGCAACTGTTTTTCACTGGTTTTTGTGATGATGATATGTTGCGGATATTTAGGGCTTTCGGGAGAAAATATGTTTTTCCCCGGAGTGCACCCTGGAGATAACGCTCGCCTTCGGGATGGAAGTGTTTACCCCGAAGAGGTCACGTAGCACGGTCTTTGTCGAGCAGCCGATGGAGGCTTGACTCAGATCAGATATGCTGGATATACATAGATCGGTAAGTGATGTGTTCACTAGATCTGGATTACCGGCTGGTGATGTGTTCACAGCGGCGGATGCTCGGATTTTGAGCGGTCCTTGAGCCTATTGATATGCACGTGTTGCAGGGATAAACGTGACTCTAAGCAACAAGATATGGAAATAAGTCCCGTGGTTTTGTGGAAATTGTTTTGATTGGTCCATTGAACATATTTGACTGATTTCTTACTATTACTCGTGTTTTATGATATGCATGCATGTTTGTGAAAACTGGAGGGTAAGAAATGTGTTTTGGTAAATGTATTTATCAAACCTTGTTTTGTCCACTCACACTTTTACTGTTTTATGCACCCTCCAGGCCAGTGCACAGGTACGGGGGCTAGAAACGAGGCAAGCGAGACAAAAGAATAAATAGACCGTTGCGCACTCAGACACTCTACAGAGTAGGAATTTGACCCCTATCTGTAATAGTACCTGTAACGACCCGTTCCGAATTTCGGGATTTGATTAGTGATTAATCATGATTAGTGGGATTGATCGGGGATTAGTTGGTCGAAATCGGACAAAATGTGCCAAATGACCGTTTTGCCCCTAGTTCGTGGGCAAAACGTTGACTTTTTGATCAGGCAGTCAAACGGACTTTGAACGATGACCGTGACGTAGTTCGGGACGTCACGAGTTCATAGGCAGGCGGCACGTTCGATTTCGACATTCGAGGAGAAAGTTATGACTATCGGAAGTTCAGGGGTATTACTGTAATTTGGACATTTGGGGGCGAAAATGTTGACTTTTCGTCTAATAACTAATTTTCAGTTGACTCAAGGACCGTTGGGTATGTCTCGACGTCCTGAGTCCATTGACAGGCGGCACGCCGAAATCGGACTTCGTACGAGGAAGTTATGGTCAGAAACGTGAAATCGGGAGGTTCGTGTCTCGATTTTCGTATCGAATATTTTATTCTTAAATTTCTGACTGGAGGACACCTGGGGAGTGACAAGTGTCACTCACCCATTGGTTGGATTGGATCAAGCTCCACTAAGCATTTAAATAGGATTTAATCTGCTTTTGATCTCAGCCCTTCATCTCAAAACCCTCAGATTGCATCTCAGCCCTTGATCTCATTTCTGAGATTCAATCTGGGCCGTCCATCATTTCCCTCCATTTCTATATATATTTCCTTACCCGACACCCACGTACTGCCCATTCCATACCATCACACCACATTGCATCTGACCCTTGCTCTGAGTAACACTGGACTGGACGGGTGAGGCGGCAGACGGTAGGGATCACGGCGGAGGACGGCGGCGAGGTAGGAAACCGGGAAACTCGAAACGGTTTTAAAACTCCGATTTTGGTAACTTGAATTCCAACGTTTATCTTCGGTTTCTATTCACCCTAATCGATTCTAGGGACTACCAGGAACCTTTTGGGCTTCAGTTCGTGACCGGAGGTGATCAGGACGGTGGCTAAACGGCGACGGGAAACCAGCTCTGTTCATCGAGGTAGGCCTTCGATCCCGTCTGTATTTGTCGATTTTGATTCCATAGAACCCTTTCTGGGATTAGGACGAACATCTAGGATCAAACCAGAGTGAAAATGGTTGAGTGTGGAGGAATTGGTGACCGGGTCATGATCGCGGGTCTGATCGACCCTAGTTGCAGGAATACGGGTCAACCCGTCTGAGGACAGAGGTGATGACGTGGCACCCTGTCAGATTGTCAGGTGACGTGGACCAATAGTGAGCTGACACGTGTCACATGTCAGTGCACAGTTAGCACTGACATGTCAGTGACGTGGCCCAATCTGGAACTGCCACGTGTCACTGAATGTCAGTGACGTGGACCAGTGCCGTGCTGACACGTGGCACATGTCAGGTCTGACACGTCAGACCTGACAGCTGTCAGATGACGTCAGCATGACGTCAGCAGGAACTGTTCCTGCGTTGACCGACGCGTTGACCGGCGCGTGGGGGCGCGTGTGAACAGTAATTTTGGTGGGACCACCACCATTCTTTAGGTTTCGACGATCCGGATCCAATGGCGGTGGTTTCAAGTCGATCGGAGATCATTAAGTTGGTCAAAATGAGGTTTATTGCCTTGGGAAGCGTGTTCGGGCGACTTTTCCGAACCAGTTTCGGTCTAGGGTTTCATGGTTAAATGTTAGGGGTTTGTATTGACCTTAACGTATACTTTGGATATGACATGGATTGTTTAAGCGTACCAGAACGAGGGTATACGTTCGGTTTCTAGCAGGATTGTACTGTGAGTGGGCCATTTTCTTAAACCCTTGCGTGCATAAATGTTTTCTGGTTTTATTATACTTATTCACATGCTAAAAACAATAATGGTTTTGATGGTATGGAAAAGATGGTTATGGCACGTTTCACGGTATTTGGGCTTGAGACCCGTCTGATGAAACTTAATGATTGGTTCGGATTTTATCTATGTATATATATGCTTTGCATGTGGATATCAATAAACTGTATTTGGTACTGCACTGTATAGATCCTTTCATATTATATTCTCTCCTCCGGCGAGGTACCCCGGAGAGGTCACGGACGTCTAGTACGTCCAGCGTCTATGACGCTAAGCATCAGGTGATGCTGCATCAGGTGATGCTGTACCCGAACGGGATTCGGGGATTTAACTCGGAAATTGAGACCCGAGTGGCACGCGTAGCCTTATTATTATTGTGACCTTATTAGGCGTCAAGAATGTCAAACATCAGGTGATGTCGGGATTGGAGTGTATAGTGCAGCAACTAAAATTATACTTATGGTTTTATTATATGTCTTATGGTTCATATTATATGACTGATGGTTTTAATTACGGATGCATGCATGTTTGGAAAACGGAGGGGTAAATTATATGTTTTACTTATCAAATGATTTTATAAACTTGAGTTTCGGTCCACTCACCCTTATTGTTTTTGGTAACCCCTCCAGGTCGTGATACTGAGGTAGAGGAGGAAACTGAGGCTGAGGCATAGATCTACTTCTGCGTACCTGAACCCCTGTTGGGTGGTTTGCCCGCAGGTTTTATTTTAGAGTCGTGCTCGCAACTTGTAATTTTGGATTTCATCCCTTGTCTGACATCTGTTTAATTCGGATTTGATGTATGACCTTAATTTGGTTATTTATGCATTTGATGTTTTGAGGTTAAAATTGGTATGAATTATTGGGTGTCAGACGGGAGCAGGGCACGTCCCCTTGTGGTCCCTGTGGGATCGGGTCGGGTCCTGTCAGTACCTATGCTCTGTATTGTCTTTGACTAGTCAAACTTGTGACGTCATTGGTCTGTAAAACTTAACTATCCCTTGTCTGACAATGTTTTCGGGATTTGTTGTGTGGTGTATGTATATAAGTTTGGTTACTTTCGGTAATTTTTAGTTATTGTCAGATGGGAGCAGGATTCATCACGACTATCGAGGGATAATCGGGATGAGTCTTGTCAATAGTCGTATAGAATCTTATTTTGTGAAAAAAGGATTCAAGAAGTGCCCCTATGAACACACTTTATTCATCAAGACTGCAGAAAGAGGTAAGATATTAATTGTGTGCCTTTATGTTGATAATCTCATTTTTATTGGCAATGATGAATGTACGTATGATGAGTTTAAAAAATCCATGATGGAAGAATTTGATATGACTGATCTTGAAAGAATGAGATACTTGCTTGGCATTGAAGTATTGCAGAGAGATGATGGAATTTTTATTAGTCAAAGAAAATATGCTTATGATGTGTTATAGAGGTTTAAAATGGATGACTGTAATTATGTACACAATCCTATGGTTCATGGAACTAAGCTTTGTAAAGATGAAAATGGGGTGAAGATAAACAACACTCTTTATAAACAGATGGTTGGTAGTCTCATGTATTTGACTGCCATACATCCCGACATCATGCTCTCAGTAGGTCTTATTAGTAGATACATGGAGTTTCCTATCGAGCTCCATCTTCAAGTTGCTAAGAGAGTGCTGAGGTATTTGAAAGGCACTGTTGATTTCGGGTTGCTGTACAGGAAAAGAGGAAATGGTGAGTTGAAGACCTACTCTAATAGTGACTATGCTGGAGATGTTGATAATAGGAAGAGTACTTCAGGTTATCTCTTTATGCTCAGCTCTAGAGCAATATCTTGGTCATCAAAGAAGCAACCTGTGGTCAACTTATCCACCATAGAAGCTGAATTTATTGCTGTAGCTTTTTTGTTTGCCAAGCAATATGGTTAAGAAGGGTTTTGGAGGAGCTGTGCCACACTCAGCAAGGCTCTACAACTGTTCTTTGTGACAATAACTCAACTATCAAGCTCTCGAGGAATCCAGTGATGCATGGTAGAAGTAAACACATAGATGTTTGTTTCCATTTTCTTCGAGATCTCACTAAGGATGGAACGGTGGAACTTGTTCACTGTCAATCACAGGAACAAATTGCAGATATAATGACCAAGCCTTTGAAGCTTGATGCATTTGTGAAGATGCGTGGGTTGATGGGTGTTTTCCTAGATCCTAGTTCTGATGTAAACTAATTGTTATGACATTTAGTTTAGGGAGAGTGTTAAAGTATGTGTAGAGATCAGTTAGTTGTTTAGTTTGATAATAAGTCCTATTGTTTAGGGACACTTAAACTAGTCTTCAATTGTTATCCCGTGTTATTAGGTTTGTTAAACGTGGTTCCCTTTTTATTGCACCGTTTATTTTTGTATGGCTATTTAAGTCTCTTTCAAGTCAGCATTCAATGATAAGTTTTTTTGTTTCTCTTAAACCAACTTTATATAGAAAACTTCAGATTTCAACAAAGATGACGACGATGGTGATAATGATGAAGATGACGGTGATGGTGATGTTAATGAAGACAGTCGGCTGAAAAGAGAAGAAGAAAACAGAAGAAAATGGAGTGGGGCGAAGACTCGCCAGGACGTGATTGTTATAAAGAAGAAAATATAACAAACTAAAAAGGCATTTTAGGAATTCAGTGTTTATAAACAGGGGAATCCTACTTCCCTTTTAGTAGATAGAGAAAAAGAAAAAATTGAATGGGACAGCTATTCAATAAGGGCAATTTTGGAATAATGTGAAAAGCAAGGGGCAAGAGCAGAATAAGACGAAGGAGACAAGAAGGCTCGTATATGCCAATACTGCAGTACTGCAAAATCCCTCCTCTGCTGTACGTACGTGGCTTCTTGTCCTTTGCTGACACGCGTGCCCAAATTCTTACCAGGCAAGCCGGTTCAACCAAGCCCGGTAACTGCTTCAGCCGGTCTCCACTCTCACACTCACTCACACTACCAAAGGTGCCACTTCCCGCTCACCATAACACACATGCCAACCTTTGCTGCTGCCTCACAGCCATGGGGATGCTTCCAAACAACGTCAACGCCACTTCTTCGCTTTCTCAAACCTTCAATCGACTCTCGGTTCACTCAACGTCATAAACTCCCTTCTTCTTTTCATATTTCGCAGCAAAATCAGACTTTTATTCAACCTCTGTTCTCTTCATGCTGCCTTTAGGTGAGAAAATGGACCCAGCATTTTTTTTATTTTACTTTCTGTTGCTTTGTTTTGCCTTTTGTTGTTTTTTCCAGAAATTAGATCCGTTTGGTTTCCGGGAAAATGTTGGAAAAAGGATATAAAAGAGTATGCTTAGATTTTTATAACTTCTTAGAGATGAAAATTGGGCTTTATCTTACTTAGTCTCCATTTTTCATGAGATCAATGTTTCCAGGACTTTTTGCTGAGAAAGGTTTAAGATTTTGCTTAATTTTTCAAGAATTTTGTACATGGATTTTGCTTCTTAAGCAACTAATATGCTTGGACTCTTTATTTTTCCGTAGAACTTTGTTGGTGGACTGGTGGCATGTGTTGTTCTTTTCTCATGGCTTTTGGAAACCAGAAAGTCTTATTTTTTGGTTTAAGAAATGCTTACTTTGATTCTTATCAATTATTTGTTTGTGTGTTTCCTATTGACTGCGTAATTCAGCTCTTGTCTTTGTTAGTGGTAGTTAGACCTGAGAATTTTCACACGCTTTGCTGGAAAGTATGATCCAGGACGAAAACTGGTGTTTAATGTTTGAATTTATTTCGATGGCCTGTGACTTTCTTTTGATAATTCAGGTACTTCAAACTCTTCAGTTGTAGCTGTTTCCTCCAAATTGCAGCAGAAGTAGCATATAAAACGTAAATTCTCCCAGATGCCGCCTAAGAGGAAGCATCATGGGTGGATTTTTGGCGATGCGCCTTGGCCAACATTGAAGAAGCACCTTCCACGTATTAATGATGGAGAACATGAACCACTTAGCTCAAATCAGAGGCCTAACAGAACTAGACCACATGTCAGGAAAGGGACTAGTCTGAACAAAAATGAATATCAGCCGCTACCACTGCAGAGTGAAGACTCTGAGGAATTGCGAAGAAATAAATTGCAAATACAGGCATTGTTTCAGTATAATTTGTCACAACATCAAGATCAACGAATGATTTTGCATTCTGCTCTGCCGCTGAAGGGAGTTGATGAAGAAAAGCAGCAGCAACAGATGTACAATCTGATACCACAACAGAATGTTGTGCATCAAGCATCTGCTAGGCACCTCCTTGATGAAGGTGTTTGTTCACGCCGGCTAATGCAGTACATATATCATCTTCGAAACCGGCCACCTGTTAGTAGTTAGCTTAACTGATTATACTGCCATTGCTTTTATTCGTGAATTATAACCATTGCACTTGCTTTCATATTTGTCATCAATGCTTCCTCTTCATTTTCAACTGATATAGCTTGAAGATCATCTTACTCTCTCTTTCCCCCTTTAGGACAATAACTTAGCCTATTGGAGGAAATTTGTGGCTGAGTATTACGCTCCATGTGCTAAGAAAAGGTGGTGTTTGTCTTCATATGATGAAGTTGGACACGATGCCCTTGGTTTTTTACCCAATGTAATGACGGTCAGTCTTCATTTTGCTGCTCCTTTTGTTTCCTCAATACCAATAAAGACAATTCATCATCTATAGTTGCGTACACCCATCCGAACTTTTCATCAGTCTCTGAGTTTGTCAATCTTCATTACCCAAAATTTCCAATAGATGCACACTTTGTAATATCTCTAACATGCTCGCTCTCATAAGAACACTCCCATTTCTTCTTTCTCTCTCCAAACTGAAAATTAGTAGCTTTGCTGCTGTTGTCTCTCCAGGTACCAGGGCAGTGTAATATATGTCGCTGTAAATCAAGGAGGGGATTTGGTGAGAAAGTTTAGATTTACTAGCTCTGGAAATCTGGCTCTCTTTTCTTTTTTTTCTTTTTTTTCTTTTTCAATTTTTTATCTTAAAACTTATTTTGCTCCTTTACCACTTGATAGAGGCAATTTTTGAAGTTCTTCCAAGGCTAAGTAAAATAAAATTTGGCAGCGGAATGATTGATGAGCTCTTGTTCCTCGGTTTGCCACGTGAAAGTAGATTTCCTTCTGGATTGATGTTGCTGGAATATGGAAGAGCAGTTCAAGAAAGTGTCTATGAGCAAAATCACATTGTTCATGATGGTCAACTTCGTATTGTTTTTTCTCACGATTTGAAGGTAAGCCCACTTTGTATGAACTGTGGGGGTTAAATTGCTAATGGTGTCATAGATCTTTATTTATCAGTGTTTATTGCTCTTTGTGTAACTTCATATGCGCAATCATTTTCAGATTTTGTCCTGGGAATTTTGTATATGTTCGCATGATATTTTTCTCCGTCGAACTGCAGTTGCACCTCAGGTACGAATTCTTTCTTGTTTGTGCTTTGTATTTTTGAAGATTCCTATTTGGTCATACTTCAATGTAACTTTCTTGTAACTTGCATTATGTCATACTTCTAGGTTATTCAGCTGGTTCATTCAATACAGGATTTTAATTTCTCTATTGATGATAGGCGATCTGATGGAGTTTGGTGCCAAGATCCACAAGAAAATTGCAATATGTAAGAGCAAATGTTTCTCATTTTGAAAATCAGTTGATGGCTTTGTTCAATTTGTTATTGTATAAACCTAGTGATGATCAAATAATTGAAAAAAAACATTTGCTTCATGTGGTTACTTACTACTTGCTAGTTCAGATTATATTTTGCTTTTCTAGTTATTCTAGAATCTCATCTTTAGAGGAGATGACTGTATGTAGAAGCTAGTTTTTTTTTTTTGGCCTTAATTTTTTCAGAAAGAGCGCTGCCATGGTAATGGATTTAGTGTAGTTCTTGATCATTTAACTTACTTTAGGATCTTGGAAGCCGGGGGACAACTTGCAATAACTTTGGATCAGCAGGTGGTTGATGATTTGGGATTTTCCAAAAGATACACTCGGTGCTTGCAGGTATGTGGACATTCATGTTGCCTTACTTTGACGCTTATATCCAATTTTTAACTCATATGAACGGTTAACAGATAGCTGAGATTGTCCAAAGTATGAAAGATTTAATGACTTTATGCCACCATAATGACGCTGGGCCAATTGGTATGTAGCAACTCATATGGTTCTGTTGATTGCTGCTTTCATGTACCTTAGTTTTCAGTTTAGCAATTTCTTGGTTTTTGGGCATCAGTAATTTACTTCTGTAAGTTTGTGTTGAGTAGCTTCTGAGATTGTTCTTTGCACCCTTATGCATGAGGATTATGCTTTCTTTTCCAAGTAAAAGATTGAATTTTTCTTTTAAATAAGATATTGTCAGTTGGTGCTGTGAATGCTTGACCTTGTTTTTCTCCGTAGATGGAAGTTGTAACAGTAAAATTTCAAAAAAAAAAAAAACTCCCTTGTTGGCTGTCGCTTGAATTCTTATTCAGTTTATGCTTAATCCCTAGTTGAGGTAAACTTTACAAGTTTATTTGCAGAGTGCCTGAAGAGTTATTGCCGAGAAACTGCCTCTGCCAAACTTCGGAAACCAGAAACAAAAGGAAAAGGGCAGCTAGACAGTGCACAAGATCCACTGAAAGAAAATAATAAGATGATGGCTTCATCTTGCGATTTTACAATTAAGGCAAATGGAAGCTCACTTATCGGTAACGGAGGACTTTTAACTAGCACAGAACTGGAAGCATTGTTGCTGCGTGGTTCTCACCATAAAACAATAGGACAAAGCAACTTGACTTGTATTGCAAGCAAAGCTAGGAAGAAGCCGCACATCGAGGACACCTCTTCTGAACTATCTCAGGGTCCTAAAACCTCAAACTTTGTGGAAAGTGGGTTATTAGGTCTAGATTCCTCACTGCCTCCGTGTGCCATTCAAAAACTAGTTCAGGATATGATCAACAATAGCCGATCAGGAGATAAGCCTGGTAAGGACTTGGCTTCAGCTGCAGCTGCCCCAGGAAATGTGGTGGACATTATTGCAGGAAGGACCAGCAGCTCGAGGGGAGCATGGGGCTTGTCTGAAGTCTATGACATTAATTGCTCCACCAAGAGAGACGCTGAGTGTCCTGGAAAGCTTCATCTACCGGAACCAAAGCCTATTTCTTATGGGTATCATGATCATAATACAATCTATGGCAATGGCACCGGCAATGACAACGACATGGGCTATGCCTGGAAGCCCTGAACAGTCTTGGGTTAGTATTTCTTGTGAGATTTGGGTGTGTATGCCTGGTGGTGCTTCATACCCGGGTTTGTACAGACAACAGATCTCCAGCGGCAGATTTGATCCTTTTGCTAATATTAACAGATGACGGAGGGTATTATTAACACACTTTTTTATGGATCATGATCAGTTTGAAACAAAATATAAAATATGATGATTTCTCTTGCACATAACGTTTGGTCTTTTGCAGCTTGAGCTGGTTACTGATTTTGCTGTTAAATCCTTTTTGCATTTATCTTTCTTTTTCCACCTAATGTGACACCTCACACATGGCTTGAAGTCGAACATGCTCATTCCTTGAGCAAGAAGGAATCGACTGAAAATTGGGACCAAGTTGAAAGTGAAAGGACTTGTTGAAAAATTCTGCAGTAAGTCTTGGTCAAGCAGCGTTGCCTTACCTGACATATTTAGCATTCAAGTTCAACACCACAAAATTTCCTAAGAGAAAGTTGAGGCTAATTAGGGCTCGTCTGGTAACGTTTAACAAAGCTGTTACTGTAAGACTCGTTGAAAAATGAGAAACGGAAATGACAAGTACAACCATTCAAATAGAGAGTAATAAACAAGATCTCATTCTGTAAATATGTATCTTTCACCAAGTACTCAAAATCCCATGAGGCAGAAGCCGTTGACTATGGGCTGTGACTAATTAAACAAAGAGAGAATGAATTTACAGGTTCCTTTGCTAACATAATAATACACAGGATATGACCCCAAAAGGAGACAGACACCGACACTAAATTCACATTCTTCTGAAGTAGCCTACCTCTTAAACACAGGACTACCTAACTGAAAGGATTAAGAGCAAACTAAAAATGCTTTAGCCTTTCTCGAAATTCACTCGGGTATATAAGTACAGAATCTAAACAGAGACCACCTTTGGTGTGGGTGCAATCAATCTGGGTCATGGAAAGCTTGATCTTTGTTGACGCATTCGGCTTCTCCACAACAAAGTCCCCCACATGATAGTAATTCCATTTTCCGGGTTCAGTTAAAAAGCACTGGGATGAGGCGTAATGACCTTCTGAAGTCCATAGCTGGAACCTCACTGGTTTTATGTCCCAACCATGGACATGCTCAATGTTGCAAATTCGGCGACCAAACCTCTTCTGACACGACCGCCCCAGCTGCAGCCTAAAGAATAGGCTGTAGGTCCCTGGTGAAAATGGGAACTCAAGCTCCCCATCGACTTCAAACCACCATATTTGCTGAAGATATGCAACACTGCTAAATCTGCATTATGCAAAGAAAATTCAACTTAGTTTACAAACAAGTTTAGTGCAGAAGTAATAGGTAAAGCATCGTACTCCAGTGAGGCAACCTCAGTCAGGAGGATATGCAATTCCAAAAACTCAAGAACCAGGGGACTTGTGGACATCATAGCCACAACAGAAGTAAGCAGTCCCCAACCTTTCGGTGTATTTCACATGATCGCATTAATATGCGTTGTGTTAGTCATGAGGCAAAAATGAGCACCAGAATGGAATTAAAGCAAAAATACACATCAATCTTGTATTCTATACCCTTTTTTGTTTTTCCTCTGTAGTTACTTTTAAACACGTTCTGTAGTGTAGGATGACATCATCTTATAGAGAAAAGCTGACCAACAATGCAAAAGTAACAAGAAGTTCATAACAAGTTAATTTTTTTTAATGAGTTGCTTTACTACTAGTCAAGCTATGTACTAAGAAAACATAGTATTCCTAAGTCCCACCCAGGAAAATCATTTAAGGTTCATATTGCCTACACTGTATGACAAGTGACCAAGCAGGTTGGCTTTTAAATTTTTGTTATAATTCTATAAGCTTCTCCTTCCTTCCCATCTAACAACAGAAAGGAACTACTTCTACATGCAGACAATAGGTTTTGTTTATCAAACCACACTATTGATCATTAAAACGTTTAAAATCAGGGCGAAAAGGGTGATTAACACTGGTAAAAACAAAAACAAACAAACAAATGAATTTGGTGAGTTTTTATTTTTGACACGCTAGACCCCAAAACACAAACACCACAATAAACTTCCATATCCTAGCATCCCAAGTATAATAGCCATATCATTCAAACCACCATATTTGCTGAAGATATGCAACACTGCTAAATTTGCATTATGCAAAGAAATTTCAACTTAGTTCACAAACAATTTTAGTGCAGAAGTAATAGGTAAAGCATCGTATTCCAGTGAGACAACCTCAGTCAGGAGGATGTGCAATTCCAAAAAACTCAAGAACCAGGGGACTTGGGGACATCATAGCCACAACAGAAGTAAGCAGTCCCCAAACCTTTCGGTGTATTTCACATGATCACATTAATATGCATTGTGTTAGTCATGAGCAAAAATGAACACCAGAATGGAATTGAAGCAAAAATACACATCAATCTTGTATTCTACAACCTTGTTTTGGTTTCCCTCTGTAGTTACTTTTAAACACATGACATCATCTTATAGAGAAAAGCTGACCAACGATGCAAAAGTAACAAGAAGTTCATAACAAGTTAATTTTTTTTAATGAGTTGCTTTACTAGTAGTCAAGCTATGTACTACGAAAACATAGTATTCCTAAGTCCCACCCAGGAAAATCATTTAAGGTTCATATTGCCTACACTGAATGACAAGTGACCAAGCAGGTTGGCTTTTAAATTTTTGTTATAATTCAATAAGCTTCTCCTTCCTTCCCATCTAACAACAGAAAGGAACTACTTCTACATGCAGACAATAGGTGTTGTTTATGAAACCACACTATTGATCATTAAAACGTTTAAAATCAGGGTGAAAAGGGTGATTAACACTGGTAAAAACAAAAACAAACAAACAAATGAATTTGGTGAGTTTTTATTTTTGACACGCTAGACCCCAAAACACAAACACCACAACAAACTTCCATATCCTAGCATCACAAGTATAATAGCCATATCATTCGGAAACCGATAAAAAAGATGAACTAAAACAAAGACAAACCTAATCTGGCAAATTTTAACAAAGAAACCTCACCTAACAACATAAAATTTTCATATTTCAACTCGAATTTCAATCAATTAAGAAAAAAGAAGATCACTATTTCTCACCTAGATTCTTCAGTTTGAATATGATTCCAATATCTCCGGTCATCAATACCAGTGATTGCTAATCCCTTAGAAGAAATCGACAAGCAAACGGATCCTGTACGTTTATCCAACCAAACTGTCTGCACCCAGCCCAAAAGAAAGTAAATATCAAAGAAAAGAAAAGATGAAACTTATTTACCTCTGACGCTAAGTCAAAGAGTTGAATTTCGATTCCCCAAAACATGAAAAATCTTAAGTTGGAAAATTAATATTTCATCTTTCAAACAAATTTCTGCAAAAAACAAAAAAAAACAAAACTCGACATTGAATCTCGAGGTTATGGGAAAAAATAATACCGATCAAAACTAAACCAAATTTAAGTCAGATTATCGGGTTCTCTCTGAAACAATTCAAGTCAAAGACCCCATCTTCTCTAATATTCAGAGATTTTCCCGGCATCCAAACAGAAAAGGAAACAAACCAACAACCAAAAAACAATAGATGACCCACCTTGCTACCGTCATCGAAAGAATTAGGCTGACAAAGCCTCGTATAAACATCTCTTTTACCCAAATTTTCCAAACCATCACCGAAAACTTTGCTAACAATAGTTTGATAATTCGAAGGCAATTTCGATTCCCAAATGAAGTCAGCCCAAGAAGCGCCACGAAAAGCCCGATTCAGGTTGGCCAATTTGCAAATCTCCGGCGGATCCAAATAACCCAGAATCTCAGCCGCGCAGCTCTCCGGCAAATCCCCAAGACTGGGTTTTGATTGTAAAGGCAAAGACCCAACTGCTAGCGGGTCTGATTTGCAGGCAGAGAAAGTCGCACCCATAGTCAAGAGAGCAATTAGAGAGGAAAGAAGCTCAGAAGGTTGTAAAGAATGAAACTTTTATGGGTATGGTAGGAGTGGTCATGGAGATTTTAATGTTTGAACAACCTTTGTAGAGGGACGCGTCGATTCCAAGCTGTGGGATCGTTTTAGGCTGTTTGTTTCCCGAGAAAAGGAGGGAGAGGACAGCGGTATCTGATGTGGAACAATAGAGGGTCAAGAAAGACCGTCATATTGTGGTCGTTTTAATTTTTTATTCTCTTTTTTTTTTTTCCTTTTTTAATTAAAAGCTTGGATAGCCATGGACTCAGCGCGGTTGGTTCACACAGTAAAACAGTTTCTGGTTTTCGACTGTTGGATTTGGTTTTTTGACTTTATTTTTGTTTCCCATAATTTCCTAAATTTTGTGTATTGTAATTAATTTTCTCTGTTTCATCAACAGATTGGAAGATAAAAAATGTAATCGTTTTGGTTAAATAGTTTGTATCGAAATATAGGAAAAATTAGAGTTAATTTTAAATAGTCCACCAATTATATCTTTTAAGTATCATTTTGGTCTTAATTAAATTATTACATTTTTCAATCCTCAGAATCTATCAATATGCCAAGAAAAGTCAATTTTGACCATTTTACATTCAATTTCTAAGGTTAAATTCATATTCTTTTAATTAAAAAAAACATTTTAAAAAATGTAAAAGTATAAAAGCACGAAAAATTTACCTGTTCACTTTATTAATGTCTCCACTAAAAAGAATGATTAACCTAAATCCTCCCTCTTTCTTTTTTAGGTTTCCCATTATTTTTTTATTTTATTTTTTATAATTATGGATCACTCTTATATTCCTAAAAAAAATCAAGATATGGTTAAGAAGGACCAATTTTGTATATGTGGTCGAGATTTTAAGATAATACAAGATTCTTGGATAAAAAAAATGGAAAATCAAGATTAGATGAGAAATTATAGTAACACTAGAATAATAAAAGGGGCAAAAAAAATCAATTTATATGCCTTTGACAAAAAAAAAAATCAATTTCCATGCCACTGTGCAATCCAACCAATTTATATGTGATAATGCAATGTGTATTCCAATCAATTGAATCAATTCATATGTGATAAAATAGGCAGTTGATATTCTTCAATTATATGCTATAAAATCAACAAATATCCACATTTTTCATCTTCTTTTTTGGGTATATTCTGCACCGAGTAAAGATTATGTCCACTATTGGAGCATGGAGACAACTTATTGAAAAAAAAATATAGCATAATATATATATATCCATATTTTGTGCACTCTATCCTTTGCCTACACATTTTTTCTTCTTCTCGAATATCATACATTTCCTAATAAATATCTTCTCCAAAAACATATTTATTTTGAAATCATTAAGTATTCGGAAATTATAAAACTGCCACATGGCCCACATAATATTCATACTATTATTTATAAGAGTGTTATCCCCCTACAAACATTTGTATCTTTATTAATGTATTTGTCAGCTGAATATATTAACTAATAAGATAATTTGACAAGACTCTTCCTGAATTTCTTAAGAACTTTGTGAAAAGCCCTACTCTTGTCTGAAAACTTGATAAGAGTCCTACAATACTCTGTCAAACAGGGGATGAATACCAACCTTCTTGATAACATCGTTTCTCTAGAGTAATATACCTAAAAAGTTTCACACGTACATGATCAATAGTATCTCATCGACCTGGGGTCACCGCCCACACCAACCCACTAACCCCCGACAATAAAAGTGTAGCCTTGTCAGATAACTCAAACTCTAGTTGCTACCCGCGATATGAATCATCAAATCACATAAGCCATTAATTCCTTCAGATATCTATCGTCAACTCACACATCATGACCCAATGATTTGATCCAATTCAATATTTAAGACTTGGTTGAATTAAGAATCGCCATCTTTATCTTGAACCATAACCTGATATCCCGAATCTTTTTGAGTCATAATCTGATATCTTATTCTCCTCAAGTCATAACCTGATATCTCACTCTTCCTGAGCTATAACCTGATATATGGACTCTTCTTGAGTCATAACATGATATTGTGCCTCTTCCTGAGCTATAACCTGATATACTGACTCTTCCTAAGTCATAACCTGATATTCGAACTCTTCCCAAGTCATGACCTAATATCCCGACTATTCTCGAGTCATAACTTGATATTCTAACTTTTCTCGAACTATAACCTCCCAAAATCTCAGAAGATCTACATGTGTCAAAAGTAAAAGTGCAACTACTTCCGACGCCTATAACTAACCCTAAACGATGCCTGATTTACCCGAAGTCTACGCCAACAAGTCTATAACATCAAAAATACGTTTTGACTAGAGTTCAAGAAAGCGCTCCACACAGTGCCTGTAACGACCCGGACATTCGAAAAAAGAAAAGTTGGAAATTTTGAAGAAAATGACGATTTTGCCCATAGAATCGGGCGAACGGTTGACTTTTGGTTTGAGCGGTCAAACGGATTTTGACCGATGACTGTGACGTAGTTCGGGACGTCACGAGTTCATAGACAGGTGGCACGTCCGATTCCGACATTCGAGGAGAAAGTTATGATGTTCGGAAGTTCAAGGGTAATTTGGTAAATTGGTTAAAAATGGGCAATTTGTTGACTTTTCAAACGATATGGACTGTTCACGTAATTCGAAGACCGTTGGGAAGATCTCGAGACACTGAGTTCTTAAACAGGCGGCACGCGTCAATTGGAGTTCGGACGACCAAGTTACGGGTCTAGAAGTGTGAAGGGCATTTTGGTAAATTGTCAAAGTAAGGGCAAAATGGTAATTGGGCAATTGATTAAGGAATGGGACGGAAATTGGGCTGATTCATGCCATGGGATGCCACCCCAATGACATCTGTCAAATTGATGAAGCAATTAGTGGCACAAGGAAGTGTGTGTAACAATGGGAAACTTAAACTAAGTGTGTTAGTGGGTTTGGGAACATATGCATAGTAAACTGTGTTGGTGTTTTTGAAATGGAAAAACAGAGACCGACGAACAACTACTTGATCGACCTCCCCAGTAACGAATTGAGAGAAAATAAGAATTGGAGAGGAATTGAGAGGATGAAATAGTGTGGAAAAAAGAAAGAAACAGGAAGGAAAACCCCAGAAAAACTGAACCCACCCAAAAACCTTGAAATTGCTAACTTAAGCTCAAATTTTGAATTGGACGATCAATTGATGGAAACGGAGAGATGGATGAGCTTCTAGAGGTTTAAACGAGTCGAATGGAGTTGAAAGTGAAGAAATTGGTGAAGAAATGAGCCCAGACGACACTTGAGTTCAGTTTTGGAAATCCCAGTTGAGTTGGAATGGTTAGTAGAGTTTGACGTTGAAATTGAGCTTGGAAGTCTGTTCTTATGGATCCTGTGAAGCTTCTGCGTGAACCAATTGAAGAAAACGATGAAGATCGATGAACTTTGATGCAGAAACAGTGTTCGGATGTTCATCGGAAACTTGAGCTCGAATTGACAGATTGAGGTGAGTTCTGATGAAATTTAACTTATAGAACCATAATTAGCTTCATAATGATGCTTTCGAATAAATCAATTGAAGGAATAGAGTTGGATTTGAGCAGGATTGAAACGAGTAATCACGCAGGTTGAACGACCCATTTAACAGTTAGCCGGGTGAGAACGATGAACAGTACTTGCACTGTAGCTAGCACGTGAGTTTCACGCGCAGCCACTCACGACGGCTCATGAGGGCGCGTGGGCTCAATTCTCGAGGTGAGTTCAACACGACTTTTGTTCTATGCAATGTAACGAACATTTTGGCGTTGATTCCGAGTTAATCGGACACCATTTCGATATTGTTTCGAGGGTCCGAAGGTTTATGTTACGTTTTTAATTAATATTTAATTCCCGAAAAATTATGGGAAATTAGTATGATGTTATTTGAGTCCTGAGTGACCCTGAAGAATGATTTTGGACAGGATTCGAGATTCCTGAAAACTATCTGTAAACCGCGTGCAGCTCGGAAGCGAGTCGTTTGGACGATGTGTGAGTGGACTTTGTTTTCTAAATTGCATTGCATGCATAACTGTTTTTTGTGCTTTATATCTATGATTTCTATGCTTATGATTATGGTACTTATGATTTCCGTATTTACACGTATTTCGCTATGCAATACGTAATTGCACGTATTTCGAGACTATGATTTCTCCTATGCTTTAATGATGGTTTAATGAATGATTGTATATGAATTATGCGTCTCATGTTTTGATAATGTTTTGGTTATGATTGTGTGTATGATTTACGGTCGTGGCACGTATTTCGAGATTATTACGGATTTGCACGTTTTACGAGATTTCGAGTATGTTGTGATTTGACCATGGTTTTGATGATTTGAATTTGGGATTTGAAATATGATTTGATTTCAAAGATTTAACACGGATTTTGGAAAAGGTGATTTCGGACTTGATGCCCAGTGCATAAATGTAATTTTGATGAACGAGATTTCGGGTTTCGGAAACGTGAAAGTGGATTTCCAGATTTGAGTTCGGAATGGTTATTTCCGGATGCTAGCTTATGGAATAATGGTTCCAAATTCGGATTTGGAAATGGATGGTGGATATGATTTGAGATTTGAATATGAAGTTCGGACATGAGTTCTATGCATAGTAAACTGTGTGTAAACTGTGTTGGTAACAATGGGAAACTTAAACTATGGGAAACTTAAACTAAGTGTGTTAGTGGGTTTGGGAACATATGCATAGTAAACTGTGTTGGTGTTTTTGAAATGGAAAAACAGAGACCGACGAACAACTACTTGATCGACCTCCCCAGTAACGAATTGAGAGAAAATAAGAATTGGAGAGGAATTGAGAGGATGAAATAGTGTGGAAAAAAGAAAGAAACAGGAAGGAAAACCCCAGAAAAACTGAACCCACCCAAAAACCTTGAAATTGCTAACTTAAGCTCAAATTTTGAATTGGACGATCAATTGATGGAAACGGAGAGATGGATGAGCTTCTAGAGGTTTAAACGAGTCGAATGGAGTTGAAAGTGAAGAAATTGGTGAAGAAATGAGCCCAGACGACACTTGAGTTCAGTTTTGGAAATCCCAGTTGAGTTGGAATGGTTAGTAGAGTTTGACGTTGAAATTGAGCTTGGAAGTCTGTTCTTATGGATCCTGCGAAGCTTCTGCGTGAACCAATTGAATAAAACGATGAAGATCGATGAACTTTGATGCACTAACAGTGTTCAGATGTTCATCGGAAACTTGAGCTCGAATTGTCGGATTGAGGTGAGTTCTGATGAAATTTAACTTACAGAACCATAATTAGCTTCATAATGATGCTTTCGAATAAATCAATTGAAGGTATAGAGTTAGATTTGAGCGTGATTCAAACGGGTCATCATGCGGGTTGAACGACTCGTTTAACAGTTAGCCGGGTGATAACGATGAACAATGCTTGTACTGTAGCTGGCGTGTGAGTTTCACGCGCAGCCACTCACGGTGGTGCGTGAGGGCGTGTGGGCTCGATTCTCGAGATGAGTTCAACACGACTTTTGTTATATGCAATGTAACGAACATTTTGGCGGTTGTTCCGAGTTAATCGGACACCGTTTCGACATTGTTTCGAGGGTCCAAAGGTTTATGTTACGTTTTTAATTAATATTTAATTCCCAAAAAATTATGAGAAATTAGTATGATGTTATTTGAGTCCTGAATGACCCTGAAGAATGATTTTGGACAGGATTCGAGATTCCTGGAAACTGCCGGATTTTGGAAAAGGTGATTGCGGACATGACACGGATTTTGGAAAAGGTGATTTCGGACTTGATGCCCAGTGCATAAATGTAATTTTGATGAACGAGATTTCGGGTTTCGGAAACGTGAAAGTGGATTTCCAGATTTGGGTTCGGAATGGTTATTTTCGGATGCTAGCTTACGGAATAATGGTTCCGAATTCGAATTTGGAAATGGATGGTGGATATGATTTGAGATTTGAATATAAAGTTCGGACATGAGTTCCATTTCGATAAAACGTGATGTAGGATTGGGTTTTTGGCATTTGAATTCCGATGGATTCTGGTTTGGTTTTGAATTACATTTTTCTTGGGTTTAAAGACCCGATACTATTGCTGGATCATGTTTTGGGTCTAAAGACCCAGTTGATTGATGTGACGGAGGAGGGCCCTTGATATGTTTTGAGTTTAAGGACTCGGTTATTGTGATATCCCCCGAGACCTAGTGATTGTGTTTTGAGTTTAAAGACTCGTTGATATCCCGGGAAGGCCTGATTATTCGCATGATTTTGAGTTTAAAGACTCGGGCGCACTTGAGATCCAGCAGATTGATTGACTTGTGATTTACCTTTGATTTCTGATGTTTTCGAATGTGTTGGGCAATGGCCCGGTTTATATGGTTTGATGGATTTGTGGGTTATGTTATGTACTTGGGTTTTGATTCATGGTTTCGGGCTAAGGCCTGAGGTTTGAGAAAAGGAAAATGATTTTGATTTTCATACACGATTTTTCTGGTACTGGAAATGAAATGGATTGTGAAAAAGTTTTCGAATGCATGCATTGGTTTTACGTGGAGGGTAGAAATGTCTTTTCTATAACATGTTTTATAACTGAATTATTTTTGTCCACTCACACCTTTTGTGTTTTTATTAACCCTCCAGGTCGTTTCGCGATGATCGAGGCTATTCGAGAGGTGGAGGCATTAGTGGGCACATGTATGATTATCCCTTATTTGGCAAGTGCTGAGGGTAATTTGGGAACTTCAGTCGACTTGCCAGACGGGAGCAGGACTGAGCACGGTTATCAATGTTCCCTCAGGGACGGTCCTGTCAACTTGGTATCAGAGCACTAGGTTGCTGATTCTGTTGCCACATCATGCATTCGAAACATAAGCCTCGTGCGCGACCTGGTACTGAGACGGGTAGACGAGGGTGTACGAGACCTCGTGATAGATCTCAGACGAGATTGACCCTGAATTGAGGGTTAGATGTAAATCGGTGTATATTGTTTGTTAGACATAGAATTATATGGGTCGCAGGGACGAATGAGCCCAGTGGCTAGAAAGGTTGCACAATTGGGCAAGTTCACTCGTGATGAGATTATTTCCAGTGAATTCCTTAAGTGGAATGTGTGTCTAAAGAGTCTAGAATGTAATGAGATGTCCCTTATGCCTTATAGGTCGTATAAGATATGGTTGACCATCGGTATTTGCTCGGTTACTGGGTATGCCAATGATGGCATGGCTGATTGGTATGAGATTGGATTCAAGAGGAGTCGGGATATGGATACAGGACTTGAAATGAGTCAGGATATTGGTTAGGACTTGAGATGAGTCATGGTAATGTATTAGGGCTCGGGAGGAGCCGGAAGGGTTGAATATAACTATGGTTACTGACGCGGCCGACCCTTGATTGAGGAATGTTTGGCACCGGGGATGCCAAGGACTGGTATAGGGTCAGGCACTGATGGGTTATAAATATATGGATTAGTTTTGCTTACCTTTGTTCACTGTACTTATGGGACGCGTAAGTTTCATTAGTGACTGAGGCTCAGGCGGAGACCCGAGATATATAGGGATTTGGACTCAGGAGTTAGTCCAGTTCAGTGGGACGCTAGTCGGGTCCACTGGGAAACAAAGTAATAAGGGTAATTATGCAGTAATCGTTATGATTGTGAGTCGTCTGGTCACATCATAAAGAAATGGTTATATAGATTGATTGATATAAGTGAGATGGCACTGTTGGGGTGTGATAGAGAGAGGATTGGTGTAACACCCCGGACATTCGAGGACTTTAATATTGTAATTTAATGTATCAATTGACGTTTTTACCCTTGTTAATGGTATGGCCAAATTGTTGACTTTTTGATTGGTGGGTCAAATGGACCTTGACCAATGACCGTGACGTAGTTCGGGACGTCACGAGTTCATAGACAGGTGGCACGTCCATTTCGGACGATCAGGGAAAAAGTTATGACTATCGGAAGTTTAGGGGCATTACCGTAATTGTGACGGTTAGGGCGAAAATGTTGACTTTTCGTTTAACAATTAATTTTCACACGACTCCAGGACCGATAGGTAGGTCTCGACGTCCTGAGTCCGTAGACAGGTGGCACGCCGAAATCGGACTTCGTATGGCTGAGTTACGGGTCTAGAATGTGAAGGGCAGTTTGGTAATTATTTGAACCAGGGGCATTTTGGTCTTTTTGCCCTGGTTACTGTAGCAAACCGCGGGGGTCATGGGCGGCACCACCATGTGCGGTGGCTCTGAGTGCGATTTGGTTACTGGTGAGTGTGGGTTGGAAAGTATTGATTGTTTAAACCTTTTTGAAGCATCAAATGTGGTCTGATTCTTCCAGCTACACGATCAAATTGATTAATCAAAATTCGAAGCTTTCGGGGGACAAATTTCAGTGGACAAATTGGACACCCACGAGCCTCTAGGACGGCTTGAATTTGTTTAAAACTGATTAGGACATAAGTGAGCATCACTCTGATGCAGAGATAACTGAGAACGGGTGAGAAAAACCAGAGAAGCCATTTCTGGAAAAAATTGGAGGGAAAATCGGATTTTGATTTCTGGTGATTGTTGGACCAAACCAAGGCCTGGTTTAGTCTTCTGGGAGTGTTTGGAACTCAACCGCATCGAAATCGAAGGCCATCAGCCACGGCTGAGCTGGGACGGTGACTGCTGTTTTCAGGGAAATCGCAGAGCTTGGGACGACGACCTTCAGGTACTTTCGGACACAATTGATTGTTCATTTTGGTTCGTTTTGATCCTGTTATACTTCCTGTGAAGTTAATTGGACAATGGGTTTGAAACCAGTGAGTTCTGGTGATTGACCCGTTTGGATGATCACGGGTCGAGGGGCCGTTTAAGGATTGGTTTTGGATAATTAATAACTCAGAACTTAAATTAGATGTTTAAATAACATGTTAGGATCAAATTGGATTGAAATCAAGTAGGAATTGACGGGTAATTAACCGGGTCAAGCCGCGGGTGGCAGGCCCGAATTACAGACAAACGGGTGAAGGTGCTGACACTGTAGCTACAGTGTCAGGCGCGTGACTTTCACGCGCAGCCACTTTGGGCGGCGCGTGAGGGCGCGTTGGGGCTTATCTCCGATCACGATCAACATGACTTTTATTCCTCTCATCATTCTGAACATTTGTGGTGAATTAACCATGTTGATCTGAGATAGTTTGAAGGGTCAGGTTAGGGTCGGTTGCCTCGGGAAAAGTGTTGACGGTTTCCCCGAACCGGCTTCTGTTTCGAACTTTCTTTCGAATAAATATTAAGGACTTGTAGTGACCCTTACGTGTGAATTGAACTGACAGGAATTGTACGATAATCTCGGTACAGGTTCGTACGCGCAGATTCGCAGCGGAATCGTACAATGAGTGGGCCCGTTTTCATTAAACCCTTGCATGCTTAAATGTTTTCTGATTTACTTATATGTTCACATGCTGGAATCTATAAATGGTTTTGATGATATTGAGATTTCGGTTATGGCACGTTTCACGGTATTTGGGCATGAGACCCGTTTGATGAAACGTAACGATCGGTTCAGATTTTACCTATGTATACATATATGTTTGCATGTGGATATCAATAAAATGTATTTGGTACTGCACTGTATAGATCCTTCCATATTATATTGTCTCCTTCGGATGAGGTACCCCGGAGAGGTCACGGACGTCTAGAACGTCCAGCGTCTACGACGCTAAGCATCGGGGATGCTGTAACCGAACAGGGTTCGGGGATTGAACTCGGAATTGAGACCCGAGTGGCACGCGTAGCCTTGTGATTGTGACCTTATTGGACGTCAGGGACGTCAGACATCAGGGATGTCGGATTGGAGTGTATAGTGCAGTGGCTAAAATTATGGTTATGGTTTTATTACATGCCTTATGATTCATATTATATTATTTATGATTTTAAATGATGCTGCATGCATGTTTGGAAAAAAGAGGGGTAAATTATATGTTTTACTTATCAAACGATTTTATAAACTTGAGTTTCGGTCCACTCACCCTTAATGTTTTTGGTAACCCCTCCAGGTCGTGATACTGAGGTAGAGGAGGAACCTGAGGCTGAGGCATAGATCTACTTCTGCGTACCTGAACCCCTGCTGGGTGGTGTACCCGCAGGGTATTGTTAGAGTCGTGCTCGCAACTTGTAATTTTGGATTTCATCCCTTGTCTGACATCTGTTTAATTCGGATTTGTTGTATGACTTTAATTTGATTATTTATGCATTTGAGGTTTTGAGGTCAAAATTGGTATGAATTATTGGGTGTCAGACGGGAGCAGGGCACGTCCCCATATGGTTCCAGAGAGGATCGGGGCGGGTCCTGTCAATTGGTTCCTGTATTGGTCGTTGATGTGGCAAGCGTGGGAAGAATTGGTAGGGCCCGTGACGGATCGTAGGGGCGAAATCGGATTGGGACCACTTGCATGATGATTGCAGTCACTTGCAGGAGTTCTGAGTAGCCCCGGAGTGATGATTTTGATACCTATTATTGGTGGTCATGAATATGTATTTGGTAGGTCCCGGGCTATCCAATCTTCCATCTCTTGAGATTGTATATTGGACGGATATGGCCATGTTTGTGATTGGTTAAGTTATGGCAGTCGATGGGTCGACTGGAGGTATGTGGTATCCTTGGTAATTATCTATGGTGACATTGGTGACACATAAGAGGGGTAGACCTATTAATGTGAGGTTACCCAGGATGACTAGTGTATTCGCCTAGTGACTGACTTAGATTTGGATGAATTGGATGTAATCCTTAGATTGGATGGGTTGATGACTCATGAGACCTCTATCGAGTATGTTGATTAGGAAGTGATATGTGGAATCTAGGATTCCAGAGGTTATGTTTCAGGGAGACTCGAGGGTGTTACCCTCTAGGATGATTTTGATCCTCACAACCAATAGATGGTTGGTATGAGGTATTCAAAGTTTGCTGGTGTAACGACCCGTCTGGAATTCCGGGATTGGATTAGTGACTAATCTTGATTAGTGAGGTTGATCGGTGGTTAGTAGGGCGAGATTAGACAAAATGTGCAAAATGACCGTTTTGCCTCTGGTCGTGGGAAAAATGTTGACTTTTTGATCGGGCGGTCAAACGGTCTTTGACCGATGACCGTGGCGTAGTTCAGGACATCATGAGTTCATAGACAGGTGGCACGTTCGATTCCGACATTCGAGAAGAAAGTTATGACGATCGGAAGTTGAGGGGCATTTTGGTAATTTGGCATATTAGGGGCCAAATGTTGACTTTTTGACCGAGAGGTCCGATGGACGAGGGCCAAGGACCGTTATGTAGGTCTCGTCGATACGAATCCAATGACAGGCGGCATGCCGAAATCGGAGATTCGACGACGAAGTTATGGTCACGGGAACGGACTCAATTAACCGAACGAACCGGGATTAAAATATTATTTTATTATGAACAGTACTCGGTGACTGAACACACCTGGATGAGTGACAAGTGTCACTCATCCCTTAATTTGGGGCTTAAAACCAGAATCCATGTTTTGGGGAGGACATGATCATTGTGTTTTATTATATTTAATTATACTTAATCTTTAATTAATCCTCCATTAATCCTCTTTGTCTTCAAACCGTGCACAAAATGGGGAATCAGAACTGGGAGAATTTGCTCCCTTCCTTTGCCGTTCCTGAGAGAAAAATGAGAGATTAGAGGACTGTGATATCAGGGGAAACACGAGGGATTGAAAGGGTGTTGAATTCTGGGTTTCGGGTTTTAGAAATTTTGGGGGGAAAATTCGAATTGGAAGAATTGTGCCTTAAGGATCGAAATTGAAGCTCGAGTAAGCTTTCTGGGATCAATACGAATCGATCTGCAACAAGAACGAAGGGAATTGGGGTCGAATTGAGGAAGAACAGAAGGAAGGAGGTCTCTGAAATTTCGACCTTGAGTCGAGGAATTTAAGGCTTTGATTGATGAAATTGAACTGGGAATTTTGTTCCTGAGGATCCCACGATGCTTCTGGAAGGATCAATTGAAGAAAATCGATGGCTTTTGGCTCTGAACAGACCTGGTAACAGTAAGGAAAATTCGAAGTTGGGACGTATTGATAGAAAGATCAAACGATGCAATTGAGTTCAGGAAATAGTTTCCCATGGTCCATTGATGCTTCTGGGTGAATCAATTGGAAGAAACCAGTAGCCATTTACCGAATTCGATGAAGGAACAGTGACGGGTGTTCTTCATTGTTCATCGTGAAATCGTGGGAATTTGGGTAAGTGGTCGTGTAATTGAGTTGACAGATCTTAAATTGAACTTAAAACGAAACTAACTGAATGATCAATTGAAGGAATTAAGGCTGAATTGATAGGAAACCAACCGGGTCATCTCGCGGGCAAAAGGACCCGTTTATCAGACATACGGGTTAGGACGATTTTCGTCCACTCACAGCTTTTGGTTTTTAATGCCCTTCAGGTTGATCACAGATGTGACTGCAGCAGAGACTGGGACATTGCATGCCTCCTCCATCGATCCTTGCGCACTCTGGAAGCCCCGTTTGGGCAGTAACTTTTGGTTATCCCTTGTCTGACACCCCTTGTTGGACGGGAGCAGGGCACATTCCACGGTAATCCCAGGGGGGATTGGGATGGGTCCTGTCAGCTGGTCACATGTGTGGTGTATGTGCTTCGTGTATGAGATGCCTAGTGAGGGCTGAGGATGCACGGATTTTTCAACGTATTTCCTGTGGTTTTTCCAGGATGAGAAATTGAGTTTACGATGATCTGAGCTTATATGTTGATTATGGACAACTTAATAAGGTAACGGTATGGGATACGTATCTCGTATCACGAGTTAAGGATTTGTAGTTTCGTGGGAAGGTTGTGATGAGTGACCTTATTAAGAGAGGTCAACTTGGTGGTGATTGTTGATTTTGAGTAAAAGAGAGAAAAAGATAATGTCCGGATTTGATATGGCTAAGGTTAGTCGATGGTGATACCCTTGGATAGCCAAATGGACCGGTTCTATTTGTGAGCTGATGAGTCAGATATTCTGACCACATTGGGATGGCATATGACACCATGATTGATGATTGGTTGGTGTACTTACGTGTACTGATGAGCGTATAATATACTGAACAGATGTATTGAATGCCCTCAGAGAGAGAGATAGTTGAATAAGTGATAGGTCTGATATACCAGAGTAGGTTTGGGGAACATGAGTTGGTCTGAGATTTGATGGAGACCATAGAGGATTGTAGGGGGGGTTCTCTACTGTGTTTTTCCAGTTATGGTGATTGACCCGGAAGGAGGTCAGAATTATTGGAAATGAGAACTGAGGTATAATGGTTACAAGTGGAGAAATGGTGACTTATGTTTGATGGTGATCCTTTATGTGTGTATAATGAGATGTTACTACGAGATTTGGGACTCGGTGAGTTGTGTGTTGATGCTAGCTGAACCCTCAGAAGTTTGACTTTCCTTGTACGAGTTGAGTTCGACCCACGGGGTTGAGTATGCAGAGGTCATATACCTTTGGGAAGGAATGTACGAGTACTGTATCGACCATCAGGATTAGTAATGATTGATAAAAAGAAAGGCTTAATGTGTGGTAAGGCGATGGTCGGGATACATTGAGATTAACGACTGCATTGTCGGGTCAGGTATTATTTGGGGAGGAAGTTGTCATGTTTGGTCACTTAAGGATAGATGAAATCCTATAATGGGTGGAACTCCATAGGATTTGAGTATTACATGATTTCTGATTATTCGGAATATTGGAGTCTAATTGCAGGATCATACTTAGTGTGCGATGGAGTCGAAGTTAAGAAAGGGATGTGATTGGCGCTATAGTCTGAATGATTGTACTGAATTCTTATTGGGATTAACCTAGCAAGGTGAATGAGTTCCCGAGTTATTGAACCTTATGAGATTATTGGCCTAGTGGCTTGATGACATATGTGTGAGGATTTAGCCATTGTATCATGTCACAAGTGAATGACATGTAAACGAAAATTCTTGTGTATCTTGGATTGTGTGGACTCGAACGTGAGCTAGGCTACGTATTCCGAGCCAATATGTGGTATGACTGCCCATGGGGCAGGGATTTACACAGAGGTTGAGACTGGTTGTGTGATTTCTATAAGTGGGTATGACTTATATCCGGTTGAGAGTGATTATGTTGCGGGTTCATCTTAAACATGTTTCTTCGAGAAAATATTTTGGCACTTACTGATTGGAATTTCGAGGACGAAATTCTTTAAGGGGAGTAGGTTGTAACGACCCGGACATTCAAAAAAGGAAAAGTTGGAAAATTTGAAGAAAATGACGATTTTGCCTTGGAATCGGGCGAACAGTTGACTTTTAGTTTGAGCGGTCAAATGGACTTTGACCGATGACTGTGACGTAGTTCGGGACGTCACAAGTTCATAGACAGTTGGCACGTCCGATTCCGACATTCGAGGAGAAAGTTATGATGTTCGGAAGTTCAAGGGTAATTCGGTAAATTGGTTAAAAAGGGGAAATTTGTTGACTTTTCAAACGACATGGACTGTTCACGTAATTCGAAGACCGTTGGGAAGGTCTCGAGACACTGAGTTTGTAGACAGGCGGCACGCGTCAATCGGAGTTCAGACGACCAAATTACGGGTCTAGAAGTGTGAAGGGCATTTTGGTAAATTGTCAAAGTAGGGGCAAAATGGTAATTGGACAGTTGATTAAGGAATGGGACGGAAATTGGGCTGATTCATGCCATGGGATGCCACCCAATGACATTTGTCACTTTGATGAAGCAATTAGTGGCACAAGGAAGTGTGTGTAACAGTGGAAAACTTAAACTAAGTGTGTTAGTGGGTTTGGGAACAGATGTACAGTAAACTGTGTTGGTGTTTTTGAAATGGAAAAACAGAGACTGATGAACAATTGCTTGATCGACCTCCCCAGTAACGAATTGAGAGAAAATGAGAACTGGGGAGGAATTGAGAGGATGAAATAGTGTGGAAAAAAGAAAGAAACAGGAAGGAAAACCCCAGAAAAACTGAACCCACCCAAAAACCTTGAAATTGCTAACTTAAGATCAAATTTTGAATTGGACGATCAATTGATGGAAACAGAGAGGTGAATGAGCTTCTAGAGGTTCAAACGAGTCGAATGGAGTTGAAAGTGAAGAAATTGGTGAAGAAATGAGCCCAAACGACACTTGAGTTCAGTTTTGGAAATCCCAGTTGAGTTGGAATGGTTAGTGGAGTTGGACGTTGAAATTGAGCTTGGAAGTCTGTTCTTATGGATCCTGTGAAGCTTCTGCGTGAACCAATTGAAGAAAACGATGAAGATCGATGAACTTTGATGCAGAAACAGTGTTCGGATGTTCATCGGAAACTTGAGCTCGAATTGACAGATTGAGGTGAGTTCTGATGAAATTTAACTTATAGAACCATAATTAGCTTCATAATGATGCTTTCGAATAAATCAATTGAAGGAATAGAGTTGGATTTGAGCAGGATTGAAACGAGTAATCACGCAGGTTGAACGACCCATTTAACAGTTAGCCGGGTGAGAACGATGAACAGTACTTGCACTGTAGCTAGCACGTGAGTTTCACGCGCAGCCACTCACGACGGCTCATGAGGGCGCGTGGGCTCAATTCTCGAGGTGAGTTCAACACGACTTTTGTTCTATGCAATGTAACGAACATTTTGGCGTTGATTCCGAGTTAATCGGACACCATTTCGATATTGTTTCGAGGGTCCGAAGGTTTATGTTACGTTTTTAATTAATATTTAATTCCCGAAAAATTATGGGAAATTAGTATGATGTTATTTGAGTCCTGAGTGACCCTGAAGAATGATTTTGGACAGGATTCGAGATTCCTGAAAACTATCTGTAAACCGCGTGCAGCTCGGAAGCGAGTCGTTTGGACGATGTGTGAGTGGACTTTGTTTTCTAAATTGCATTGCATGCATAACTGTTTTTTGTGCTTTATATCTATGATTTCTATGCTTATGATTATGGTACTTATGATTTCCGTATTTACACGTATTTCGCTATGCAATACGTAATTGCACGTATTTCGAGACTATGATTTCTCCTATGCTTTAATGATGGTTTAATGAATGATTGTATATGAATTATGCGTCTCATGTTTTGATAATGTTTTGGTTATGATTGTGTGTATGATTTACGGTCGTGGCACGTATTTCGAGATTATTACGGATTTGCACGTTTTACGAGATTTCGAGTATGTTGTGATTTGACCATGGTTTTGATGATTTGAATTTGGGATTTGAAATATGATTTGATTTCAAAGATTTAACACGGATTTTGGAAAAGGTGATTTCGGACTTGATGCCCAGTGCATAAATGTAATTTTGATGAACGAGATTTCGGGTTTCGGAAACGTGAAAGTGGATTTCCAGATTTGAGTTCGGAATGGTTATTTCCGGATGCTAGCTTATGGAATAATGGTTCCAAATTCGGATTTGGAAATGGATGGTGGATATGATTTGAGATTTGAATATGAAGTTCGGACATGAGTTCTATTCTGATAAAACGTGATGTCGGATTGGATTTTTGGCATTTGAATTCCGATGGATTCTGGTTTGGTTGTGAATTACATATGTCTTGAGTTTAAAGACCCGGTACTATTGCTGGATCATGTTTTGGGTTTAAAGGCCCGGTTGATTGATGTGACGGTGGAGGGCCCTTGATATGTTTTGAGTTTAAGGACTCGGTTATTGTGATATCCCCTGAGGCCTAGTGATTGTGTTTTGAGTTTAAAGACTCGTTGATATCCCGAGAAGGCCTGATTATGCGCATGATTTTGAGTTTAAAGACTCGGGCGCACTTAAGATCCAGCAGATTGATTGACTTGTGATTTACCTTTGATTTCTGATGTTTTCGAATGTGTTGGGCAATGGCCCGGTTTATATGGTTTGATGGATTTGTGGGTTATGTTATGTACTTGGGTTTTGATTCATGGTTTCAGGCTAAGGCCTGAGGTTTGAGAAAAAGAAAATGATTTTGATTTTCATACACGATTTTTCTAGTACTGGAAACGAAATGGATTGTGAAACGGTTTTCGAATGCATGCGTTGGTTTTACGTGGAGGGTAAAAATGTCTTTTCTATAACATGTTTTGGACACTGAATTATTTTTGTCCACTCACACCTTTTGTGTTTTTATTAACTCTCCGGGTCGTGGCGCGATGATCGAGGCTATTCGAGAGGTGGAGGCATGAGTGGGCACATGTATGATTATCCCTTGTTTGGCAAGTGCTGAGGGTAATTTGGGCACCTTTTGTTGCTTAGTGATACTTCACCGTCAGTTTCGAAAATATGAAATTGTCGATCTTGTTGAATGGCCAAAAATGGCTGCTACTGCACACAAAGTGTAAGTAAGTTGATTTTTCTAACATAACAGTGTACGCATTAGGTTAAGATTTTAAAGTCGGTTATATGACACACTCACTAATAACAGTTAAGATTGTGTCTACTTCATCATCTAACTAGGTGTGAGGTTTTATATTTCAAAAGATCTTAGTAAAAGTAGAACCATTTTTTATTTGATGTATTTATTTTCTGCAAGTTTCCTATATAAGATTCCAAAAATATTTGGGTTACTAAGAATTTATACAAAAAACTAATACCAAATGAGTTGGCATATTAAAAATGGAAAGATAAATCATGATATTAATTGGCTAAAAATTAAATATTTTCTTAATTAGATATGTCGCATCATTTGATATTATATTTTTATACAACTCCTATGTAAATATTTCTCCTTCGAGAAAAAATCCACAAAAATAGCGACATCTCGCTATTAGATATTTAAGAGAGAATGCTAACAGAATAATTATTATTAATTTTGACTCAATTACTAGAAAAAATTAAGTAGACACTGGTTAATAAAAGGGTATTTTTATTAATAATGATACAAATTAACAGTTATTAATAATAATAATATTGGTTGAACGATTTGGGCTAAATTATACAAGAACGATCTATCTCCACAGTAATATATATATACCCTCATGGCAGGCGACTCCGTGCCTACAGGAGGCTTTTCAGCACACTCCCCATTCCATGATGTGCTATTCGAGATTTTATTATTTATTACTAGTCTCATCGTTAGAGACGCCCTCCGTGTGCCATTTTGTGTTATTCAATATTATATTATTTATTATTTACAAGTCCCGAATCTTGAGTATAAAAATCATCAAATCATATAATAAAATCAAATAATTTACAAATTAAATTTTACATAAAAATGATGCCTAGTTAGGAAGATTATGAATTTTTCTTTACATAAAAAAGATGTCTACATTAAAATGAAAATTCAAAATCTCTCTAACTAGACATATTTTTTTATGTAAATTTTAATTTGTAAATTATTTAGTTTTATTATATGGTTTGATGAGTTTTATACTCGATAATTATACATAATAAATGATGTAATCCCATGTAACACAAAATGGCACGTAGTCTCATGCAGGCATGGAGTCGTCTACGGTGAGGCTAATAATAAATAATGAAATCTCGAGTAGCATGGAATAGAGCGTGAAGTGTGCCAAAAAGCCTCTCGTAGGTGAGGAGCCGCCTACGGTGAGGCTAGTATCAAATTAAAAGATGTCATTTAAACTTCCCAAAAATTTATGCACTTAGATTTTTTTTTAGAGTATTTTTGTACTATTTAAAAAAAAAACTAAAGACAGAATTAGAATTGAACTACTGTAATTGTTTTAGGATTTTGGTTGTTATTTTTTGCAGGCTTTGTTTTAAGGTTTGCGTGATTTTACTGATGTATATTTCAATTTGAATTCCTATAATTGTTTGCTTTAGTATCGTGAATTACATCTGTCTTTTTTCTCATCTTCTTGTGCTAAACATTTGTCAAGTTTGCAATTTTGCATAAGCGTAGCTTTTAATTGTTTTAGGATTTTGGTTTTTTTTTTTTCTTTTTGTGGGCTTTGTTTTAAAGTTTCCATAACTTTAATGATGTATTTTTCAATTTGAATTAATTAATTGTTTGCTTTAGTATCGTAACTTAATGTGGCTTTTTTCTCATCTTGGTGCTAATTTTGTAAATTTTGCAATTTTGCATAAGCATAGCTTTTGATGACTACCTCGTTTCTAGATTATTAATTAAGTTTTTTTTTCTTCTTCTTAGTTTGAGAAGACGATAAACTAATCCACCGTGACTTACTCAAAAGAATTATGGTGAAAAAAAATAGATATACTATCCTTAAATATAATTTGTATTTACTTTAATTACGATAATAAAATTGAAAGAAAATTAGTTTAAAAGGTGCATGAATTTCGATACCAATTTACAGTCGACATAAATAATTTTTAAAAATATTTAAACCCCATGCAATGTTTGGTACCCAATTATAATTAATATATAAAGTTTGTACATATTAAACATACATATTTAAACCCCATCCTACTTCAAGACCACTTGCTCCACCCTTTATTTGTAGTTGATCTTTCACTTTTTCATTGTCAGTCTAAAAAAAAAAATGTATGAGACCAAATTTCACAATAAAATTGAATTAAAATTGTACTAATATAATAAAAAATAATTAATTAATTATTTTAGATTACACATAATACCTTAAATGTGGATAATCTCTCCAAGACATCTTATATACTCCAAACGTCGGACGAAGTCTACCAGAAATAATTTTACGTTCATTATAAAATTTAATGTTCTTAAATATTACTTTAAAAAAAATTAAAATTGATAATATTCTTTGTTATCTTGATTTTTGCCTTATCTTATTTACGAAAGAGATGTGACGATCGATGCTTGTTGTTGCACTGCAGTACTATTAGTTGCTCATTTACTTGATATTACTAAATTAATTAGTAGTTATATCAAATAAGAATAATTGTACTGACTGCTCATCTTTTTTTTCTTTTTCTTTTTTCCGTTCCTTCAAAATCAATTGACCAAAATCAATTACATTCATTGTAATAGAATAACTTGAACCTGTGAAGACAATCGCAACATAACGCATACGCTTTGCGTTATTGTCTTTTTTTTTCATCTTCGATCTTCTCCATTTGAAAGTTTTCCTACAAAACCATAATATATAGAATGTTACAGATTGATCATAGTATTGAAACTGAAATAATTTGTGAAAGAGTTGGTAACTTGTTAAACCTCATTATATACACAATTTTTTAGGTTGAACGTCACTCATAAGCCAATTATGAGGCAATTTTTCCTACAAACCAGTATACGAAAATTATTAATGAAGCCTAAATAATAACGTAAAAAAAGATTAATCTGTGTGTATCATTTACGAAATATTGTAAATTGCAGAGATTTCTGTTTAATGTAACACCTCTTGTGTGTATCATGTAGAAAGAGATTAATCTGTGTGTATCATATACAACTAGGCAATTTTTCCTAAAAATATTGTAACACCTCTGGTGTGTATCATTTCTTCGAAATTACAGAGATTTCTGTTTTTTTGACTGGTGTTAATTTCGATATTGTTCACATCTTTTTGTTGTAGGAGAAATTTCTCCCTTCTTCCTATAGCTTCTGGTTTTCTTCTTGTAACATTTTTTTTCCTTCACAAAATTTATGCGTGCGCAGAGTATCATAATGTGTGGTGAGAGGTAAACGTGCAAGGGCTTTTTTTGTTATAGGGGAAGGATAATTTTTGAAAATTATTCATATAAAATATTATTGAGATTCAAATTTGAAATCAATTATTTACAAATTAATATTAAAATCAACTGAACTAAATTTACTTAATATAATGTGCAAGGATAAGCTCGTAGGAATAATTCTCAACGGTTCATGCAAGGCAATTAATTCTTGATAAAACCTACCCCGGGCACGTCTACGATCACATCAGAATTTTCGTTCGTATAGTTAAATTAATTTTTTTTTGAGTGCTTTTCTTTCATACATTTCTTGTATTCCTCAATGGCATCGGCGGCTATACATTAAACAATTCCATATCAAACATACACAACTAGTCAAAACAACATTTGTTCGCTTATTTTATGGCCAAAAATATGACTAGCTAAATTATTTTTTACAAGTTTAACGAACATGATTGGAAAAGGGATGCTAAATATAAACTTAAAAGTTAAATTATTTTATGCTGTTACTTCTCCTAAATTTTTTTATTTACCATCTCAATTATTGGGAGTCGAAAGTTTGTGATGAGATTATATATATTCAAATCTAATATAATATAATTCTCTTTTTAAGGAGATTTTGTCTATAAAAAAAAAGACATAGCTAGGGTTAGCTATTCTTTATAATTAGAAATTTAATAATGCCACATTTATAATACTATGTTCCATAATTGATAATCATAATAATTAACGAACAAGTCCTCCTTATCTCGGATTAATTAACAATGCCATTCAGAAGAAACGGGTGGTTGCCTTTTTCGTTTTTCAATTTAAAATGAAATCAAATACGTGGACAATTCATCCAAAACAGTAAAGAAAGTCTGCAAAATATGTATATATATATATATATATATATGGACCAACGAAAATGTTTAATACCATATGTCAGGCTTTTGCCGACGTTAATTCGATGCCATAATTTAGCCCCCCTTGGACTGTGTCTAATTATTTTCATTTTTTCTAGTTCTCTCACAATCGAACAAGAGAAGATGAGAAGGGCAGCAAATTGTTTTAGATAAATAATAATATTATGAGAGATTCATAATTTTTTTTTGAGTAAGGAGAGATTCATAATTTTAATATATATTAATTTTTATGGAAGATATAAGATTTTATTGATCAAATAAAGATACAAAGTAAAGACAAACTAGGATGTAATTATTTGACGATAAACATGGACAAATACTTCCGGTGATCATGTTTAATGTCGGTCAAAATGATTTACAAAGAATAACTCACAAAATAATAGTATAATTTGAATCCCTTAAGTATCATCAAGGTCATTACTGCTCGAACAACTAATCTTTGTAATCCTACAACCAACCGGAAATAAGAGACGCTGAACTTATTTGCACAAAGCAAAAAAAAAACATAAATAAAGGTATAAATAAGTCACTTCCACCGTTGTCACTACCTGTCACTTTCCTCATTACTGCTTATGCGGTATTCTGAAGATGACGACTGACGATGATATCTTTCACCACCATATCGCAGATGTTTCAATAATCCACCAAGATATTAACACCACACCACCAATAGAGAACTGTGATGGCTCTCTCAAAGATTACCACGCCGCATCACGAGTCAAAACCATGTGAAGGCAAAATCAGACTCTTGAAGATAAGAGTTTCATCGGCAACCTGAGTAGCCAGGACGCCGTAATTTGTGATCATAATCGTCACTATGATGATAAATGAGAAAATGATGCATGAAGACGAACAAATTTTGGTAAAATTGACATTAGGACGGGTTGAATTCCAATTTATTCACTAATATCCCTATGTATACTAGGGGGGAACCCCTGGACCCCAAAAAGAACAACTGAAGAATTTTTATTTTTATTTTTTGAAGAAAGATTTTCTTTTGAAGAGGAGAGGGTTTTGGATTAGGAAAAAGAGTGTTTAGTTTGATTTTTTTTTTTGAAAAAAGTGTTTAGTTTAATATGTATTTCGGTATCTTGGCGCAGTTGTCAGTTGGTATTTTGGCTTAAAGTTGAGCTGTGAACTGCAATTTATTGGAAGCTAGGTTTGTTTAATCGTATATAGAAATTGTAAATTTTTTGGATCACATGAAAATTAGAGGTGGGTATAGTGTGATTCGATACAGATATTGATAATATCCAAATCTAAATCATTAAAATCTTAACGGTTTGATATGATTTGAATTTTCTAAAATTAGAAATGAAACCGTTTCAATCCAAACTGTTACTAACCATTTGGTTTGGATTAAAAACGGTTTAAAACTGTTTAGACAAAAAAAAGGCAAACCTAGAAAATGGGCAAATTTTCAAGCGTGAAACAAGTTATGCGGGATCCAATTATCTTAAAAAATTGGCAAACTTTGAAAAGTGATTCAGGGAATGCAAAGAGAGTGGAAGGAAGTTTGTATGCCCTCTGACTCTAAAGGAATTAAAAAACACTGATCTAAAGTCTAGCATTACTTTGAGGAACACTCACTAACGGACTCAATATCCACCGTATGGACCGAAACTTTAACTTGAGACTAAAGAGACTATTTTCTTCTTTGGAGTCTTGGTTTATAAAATCTTCCAATTGCCATTACAATTTGGTAAATGATAAATATGATTAGAAGGCTAGGGACTTGTTTGTGATCATTAGCAGGTGCAAAGAGCCATATTGTTGTTGGGTTTGCTTCTTTCAAGAGCCATATTATTGATCACAAATTTTTACTTTATATTAAAAAAAAAATTTTAAATAAATAAAAATTATTATATTTCTTAACGGTTCAGTTTGAATTTGATGGATTTGGATTTGGAAATCTAAATCCAAACCGTTACTAACAGAATGATTTGGATTCTCAAATCGTTTGACTTTTATCCAGTCAAATTTAAACCATTGGATAAATAACGGTTTGGAGCGGATCAATTAATGATTTTAACGGATTCGTGCCCACTCCTAGTGAAAACTCCTCTCTTAATTATCTCTTGTCAATAATAATCAAAACATTGATATCGTTGAAGTGAATTTGTGAGTTGGATGATTTCCGGATGTAAGTAAAAAGCGCGATATTGAGTTAATGTAAGAGTTTTTTAAGGTTTAATTGATGACAGATGTAATTTTAATGTGACTTTTAAAAAAAGAGAATTTCCTTAAGAACACGAATATATCAATTTATTAATTAGATTTTATTTTGTATGTAAAAAACGATCGGATTTATCTCAAACTGTAAAAACCGATTATCCGAGCTGTCCGTTAGAATAAATACTGGCACCAATGCTTCAGATTATGTATGCTGAGGTTGAGCATACATATACCTGTATTTAACCAACAGTACACTTGATTTTCTAATAAAAATCTAACTATAACTTTATTAATAAATCGTCTCCCCAAGCATTTAAACTTTTTCAGTGTTCATATACCAAAGCACTTCTACTAATAATAAAGCACTTTTCTAATAAACAGATTATTAGATTTTGTATCTTCAGACTTCGATCAGTTCCATTTTTTCAAAAAAATTTAACTAGTACATGCAAGAAATAAGCGTAGATAGCAGCATTTTGCTCTTTTTTTTTCTCTTTTTTTTTTGTAAAGTCTTATTGTAATCAATACGAGTCAAAGAAATATCATTAATCTGTCGATTTCCTTTAATTAGAGTTTCTAAGTTGAAATGACCAATAGATATATATATATATATCTTCTAGTTCTAGACCAATGAAGACTTGTTCAAACAATGTGTGTACAAGTTAAAGCTCGTGACTGTGTGAAATTGGAAACTGATTTGGCATTACTATAGCTATAGGTCTTTCGGTTTTCATTTGGGAAACTGTCTGCCAAACCAATATCATGACAAATATACATGCATGCAGTACGTACAGTAAATATCGGCTTAATTAGCTACCACGAAAATATCTTTAAGTACTTAATTAATAAATTATAACAATGATCCAATTCCAAATAACAAGTGATTAAAAGTAGATTATACGAAAGTAATTGATCGATGATAATATCGTTGGTTAAATATATACAGGTATATCTTGATAGGTACCAGAAATCAGAGAGAGGAGAAAGAATTAGAAGAGAAGAAAGAGTTACCGAATGAAGATGTGAGTAATGAGAAAGAGAGATCAGTTGAGAGAAAAGTAGACTTAGTTTTCATTCATTCACACTTACATCATCAAGGCACGGGTTACAGCATTTATACAATTCATAGACTCCTGCCTGATTACTTAGCCTTCAAGCAATGATTTAGTTAGTCGCCTCCTAGTGTTAGCTTCATTGAACAATACAGTTGGAGTAACTAACTCAAGGAACAGCTGGAAGGTAGTTATGGTTGTTTGTGATAGCTGGAACGGTTGCAAGGGAACGACTATAGTGCTGCAGCTGCATCAGGAGTTATTGTGCAGTCAAGAAGGTTAGGACACGTGTTACTTAACAGCCCCCCTCAAGCTGATGAGGAGAGGGACTCGAGCATCAGATTGGAGGAGTGCAACCAGAACAGATCATCAGTCAGAGCCTTGGTAAAGATGTCTGCGGTCTGATCATGTGAAGCCACATTTTGGACATCAAGATCACCTCGAACGACACGTTCTCTAACGAAGTGATAATCAATTTCGATATGTTTGGCTCTTGAGTGGAAGATGGGGTTAGCACAAAGGCTGGTAGCAGAGGTACTATCACACAGAATCAAGGGAGGTTTGGATAATGAAACGTGAAGAGCATGCAAGAGTTGTCTGATCCAAGATACTTCAGCAGCTGTGATTGCAAGAGCCCGATATTCTGACTCTGTGCTGGACCTAGAGACCGTGGTTTGCTTCTTTGACATCCAGGAGATGGGATTTTCTCCAAGATAAACAACTAAGCCAGTGGTGGACCGTTGATCATTTGGGTCCCCAGCCCAATCTGCATCTGTGTAAGCAATGAGATCAAGAGAACCGGCAGTGAAATTAAGGCCACGGTGAGGAGTGCTCTTGAGATGCAAGATCCGTTTGACAGCCATAAAATGAGTTTCAGCTGGAGAGTGCATGTATTGGCACACCTGGTTGACAGAGAACACGATATCGGGTCTTGTGAATGTCAAGTACTGTAAAGCACCAACAATACTCCTGTAGTTGGAGGGATTGTTGTAGAGGGGGCCACTGTCCTTCTTCAATCTGGAACCAGGAACAATGGGAGTTTCAACTGATGCACTGTCCAACATGGAAGTTTTGGTAAGTAGATCATGTATGTACTTGGACTGAGAGATAAGCAATCCAGTGGATGTATATGTAATTTGTAGACCAAGGAATGAAGCTTGCCTAAATCTTTCATGTCAAACTCAGAGGTTAAGGCACGAACAACTTCTGAGATTGCAATAGGACAACTTCCTGTGAGAATTATGTCATCGACATAGAGAAGAAGAACCACAATGGCAGAAGGAGTGTGTTTGACAAACAAGGAGGAGTCTGCCCATGTGGTTTGAAAACCAAGACCAGGGAGAAAACTGGTGAACTTGTTGTTCCAAGCACGAGGGGCTTGCTTGAGACCATACAAGGATTTTTCTAGTTTGCAGACAAAATCAGGGTGATAAGGATCCTCAAAGCCAGGTGGTTGTGCCATATAGACCTCTTCTTTGAGCTCTCCATGCAGGAAAGCATTTTTAACATCCAGTTGTTGAAGGGGCCAGTTGTAGTGGGCTGCCAATGCTAAAACCAGTCTTACTGTTGTGGTTTTAACAACAGGACTGAATGTGTCTCCATAGTCGAGGCCCTCTTCTTGACTGAAACCCTTGGCAACAAGTCGAGCCTTGTGCCTTGCAATGGTGCCATCAGCATTTCTTTTAAGTCTGTACACCCATTTGCACCCTACAAGATTCCTGGAGGTAGGAAGAGGGACAAGAGTCCAGGTGTTCTGGCTATAGAGTGCGTTCATTTCCTTCTGCATAGCCTCCATCCAGACTGGAACAGAAGCAGTAACTTTGAAAGAAACATGCTCAGTCTGTGCAAGATCAACTGTGGAGGACACTGGATGAGCAGACAGATAGGCCTTTGGTTTGACAATTCCACTCTTGGAGCGTGTTTGTATAGGATGCATATTTATTCCAGTAATGGGAAGCACCACTTGGAGGAATTGAGGCTGAAAATCTGAGTCTTCTGTAATATGAGGATGAGGAGAGGAACTGGATGTACTTGCAATCTGATTTGGGTCCAAATTAGAAGAGATGGGAGTGGTTGGTGAGGACTGAGAATCAGAAATGGGATTTGGATCATGAAGATCAGTGGATGGAATCGATTGATCAGAAGCTGGAAAATCTGAAGTAAGAGTGGCAGAAGGAGGAAAGAAAAAAGGACTAGGAGAGGATGAGGGTACAGGTAAATTGGGGATGACAGAATTAGTGTGAGAAGGGGAAAAGCAGTAGAGTAAGGAAAATGGGTTTCATTAAAGACAACATGTCTGGACACAAAGAGTTTGTTCTGAATAGGGTCATGACAGATATATCCTTTATATTTCTCTGCATAGCCTATGAAGACACACTTCTTGGTTTTAGGCTGCAATTTGGTTGTGTTGTACGATTTTAACAGAGGAAAGCATGCACATCCAAAAACTCTCAAATGAGTGATATCTGGAGGTTGTAGATAGAGAGCCTCAAAAGGAGATTTCATATGGAGTGTAGGGCATGGCATCCTATTAATGAGATAAACAGCAGTAGCACAACCATGAAACCAGAAGTGTGATGGAAGAGAAGCATTCTGCAGAAGAGTTATAGCAGTTTCAAGGGTATGCCTGTGTTTCCTTTCAGCTAAGCCATTCTGCTCAGGTGTATGAGGGCATGATCTATGATGAGCAATTCCCTTAGTAGATAAGAAACTTTGAAAACTATGACCTACATATTCACCCCCACCATCACTTTGAAGAACTCTGATTGTTGCAGAAAACTGAGTGAGAACATACTTGATAAAAATGTGTAAAAATAGCTTGAACATCAGATTTATTCTTCATGGGAAATATCCAGGTATATCGTGTACAGTCATCAATCAAATTGACATAGTATTTAAAACCTTCATAGGAGGTAGTAGGGGAAGGACCCCAAACATCTGAATGCACAATTTCAAAAGGAACAGATGACTGAGAACTTGAAAGACAGAAAGACAGTTTTGATAATTTCCCTTCTAGGCACGACTCACAGATGTCTTTGGTGGAGTCCATGATAGGTTGGATGTTAGACTTGTGCAGAGTAGCTGAAACAATTTTGTTGGAAGGATGGCCTAGTCGTTTGTGCCACAGCTGAGACTGAATGTTCTTGCCAAGGAAAGCACACTGAGGAGAACTGCTCTTAAGACCAGATAGGTTGAAGTGAGGTCTAAGGAGAAGGAGGTATAGAACATCCTTACTCAGTCCTTGAAATAGTGTAGTTCCCGTGATTCTGTCCTGAATTAGAAAGGAAGATGAATCACATATGAATCTACAGTGATTATCCTTGCACAATTTGTGAACAGACAGTAAGTGTGCTGAAATATGGGGAACATGTAGAAATTCATTCAACACAAATTTATGAGGGGAAGGGGAAACAGTCACAAGAGAGGAGTGACCAGTGTGAGCAACTTTCAAACCTGTCCCTCCAGCAGTTGTGATAACATCTCCTGTAGTAGAAGTGACTGGTTTCTGAACGTGTGATAGCTCAGAAGTCATATGGGCTGTAGCTCCTGTGTCTGCAACCCAATATTCTTGCTGATGAGTAGGGTAAGAAGTCTGTGCACTCATTGCAGTTAAGGTGGATGGAGGAGAGGTTCCCTGATAGGTATAGTTCTCTCTTTGAAAACAGTTCACTGCAGAATGACCATTCTTCCAACAAATTTGACAGGGTTCATTTGATTGAGGTGTCTGGTTTTGATGTCGATAATAACAGTCTGAAGCAATATGCCCCTTCTTACTACAGATTTGACAAGTTGGTGGAGGCTGATAGAAGTTCTGATGTGGTGATCCAAGAATGCCAGGGGCTGAAGAGTGATTGGGCACTCCTCTGTTGCTTTTGTTCCAGGACTTCCCTCCATTGTTTCCTCCATTATTGAAGCCCCATTTACCCTTGTTATTCCATTTGTTACCATTGCCTTTGTAACCAGAGTTGAAGTTGTTGTTTTGTGCTCCATTGTGTGGATTATAGCTTCCATTATAGCCAAAAAGCTGATTATTTGTCGTCTGATGAAAGTTGCTTGGATTATGATTTGAGACCTGCTGAAAATTCTCTGGCGCACTAGTGGACTGAAAGAAGGGTGCCTGTTGTGAAACTTCAGAACTGTTACTTGCAAGAGAGATGTTACTCGAGCTGCTATGATCATAACTTGGCTGTGAGAAAACAGAACCTCCAGGCTTAGTGGCAATTAGTGCAGACAGGAAAGAAGGCTGATCAACAGATTGTTCAATAACACTTTCTTCAGCGAGGAGCTGAGACCTGAAATCCTTGAGACTAATGGAACTCTCCCTTCCACGTATAACACATCGAAAAGTGTTGTACTCCATAGGCAAGCCTCTTAAAGCAAGAATGGCAATATCATCATCCCCAAAGTGAACATTGCAAGATTCAAGGAGATCTCTAGCATTCTTAATCCTCTGCAGATACTGAGTCATATTCTCAGATCCTTTTCTAATGTTTTGCAAATCAGTCTTCATTTGAAAAATTGAAGCTTTTGTGGAAGAGGCAAACCTGTCTTTAAGGGAGTTCCACATGTCTTAGGCACTTTTGCACCCTATTACACAGGAGATGGCTGAAGGAGAGAGAGTTGCAGTGATGAGTTGCATCAGTGCTTGATTGTGCATCTTCCATACCTGATAGGCATTAGAGACTATGCCATCGGATCCAGAGCCCGGTTCTGAAGAAAAACGAGATGGACAGGCTTGAGTACCACTCACAAATCCGAAAATGCTATTCACATTGAGAAGCAACTCCATTTGAAAGTTCCAAGTGATGAAATTGTGATCATCGAGCTTGACTGTGACTGCATTGCTTACTGTTGGAATCAGGGTAGCAATTGGTGATTGCAAAATTTGCAATTGAGATACTGTGACCATACTTGATTGTTGAGGAGGATAAGAGAAGACTCAAGAGAGGAATAAAACCAAGCACCTGGTGTGCACAGTCTAGAGAGCAGATTAACAAGATACACGATTCTGTGGATTTTTCCAAGAAGAGTAGGAAGAAAGGAGAGAGAGGATTCAGAGAAAGTTTTCTTGACTTTGATTAGCGGAAGCACCAAGATCATTCATGTATGGTGATTAGCCATTGGAAACATGACCAAGCTTTGATACCATGATAGGTACCAGAAATCAGAGAGAGGAGAAAGAATTAGAAGAGAAGAAAGAGTTACAGAATGAAGATGTGAGTAGTGAGAAAGAGAGATCAGTTGAGAGAAAAGTAGACTTAGTTTTCATTCATTCACACTTACATCATCAAGGCACTGGTTACATCATTTATACAATTCATAGACTCCTGCCTGATTACTTAGCCTTCAAGCAATGATTTAGTTAGTCGTCTCCTAGTGTTAGCTTCATTGAACAATACAGATGGAGTAACTAACTCAAGGAACAGCTGGAAGGTAATTATGGTTGTCTGTGATAGCTGGAACGGTTGCAAGGGAACGACTATAGTGCTGCAGCTGCATCAGGAGTTATTGTGCAGTCAAGAAAGTTAGGACACGTGTTACTTAACATATCTATGCTCAACCTCAGCATATCCAATTAAGTCTCTGACGGAAGAAAATATATGGTTTTGTTGCAAGTATCAAAGTTTAATAGTTTCAAATTTCCAATGTTATACACATGGTTAGATTAATCATCAATTACTTAATCAATATGTTAATTAATTATACATCAAGCTGATCCTTAAAAATTAGGAAATGGATCGCTATTGATCTAATCTTTTTTTTTTCTTTGCCAACGTACGTATATGCATGCAGTCTTATGGATTGAGTAATATCCAACTGTATATACTTATTACTGGCTACACAACATATAACAACCAGTTTTCACTACTTGGCCGCTCCTAGTTTTTTTTCACTAACATTTCACGAGGTGTTTCGATACGTACTCTCATATCTCATATGAGATTAATTTTCGCACTCATGGGACTCCGTCTATCATATAAAGTTAAATACGGCCAGAGGCACTCTGTAAACCTTTTGGTGGGCACAAGATATAGCAACAAGTGAAATTCAAATACCCCTTTGTGTTTATTTGAGTTTTTTTTTTATACAAAGATATTGAAGAAAGTAAATTACACGTATTTGATGTCAACTACGTTCTTTATAAAAGTTGATGTTAAATAATGAGATAGATACTGCAACATGACATTTTTATTCTATCACTTGGCAATTCAATTGACACTTTTAATTTAGCTTCTAACACTTCAAACGTAAGGTATAAAGTGATTACATATACGATTTGAAAAGTCGAAAATTTAACTTGGGGGGCTAGCTAATTGAAAAACCTAATGGTTAGTGTATGCATGAAATCTCAAAACTTTGGTGAGGATGACAACTACCAGTCTATGTACTGGTGTACGTACGAGGGCGAAGAGGAACAAGACAAACAGATGACATGAACAAATTGACAGCAACTTGAACTAATATTTGAGACGGCCGAATTTAGGGATCTTGATATCGACATTGCACTATTAGCGGCAAATCTAAGGAGAAGAAGGGTGGCCCATCAACATCACGTTCTTCAATTTCAACTTAATTATTTGTATTGGATTTAGCGTAATTCAAGGGGATTGAGAAATATTTTTTTTCTTTGCTTTAAGAGAAAACGTAAGTATTTGATAATCGACTTAATCAAAGGAAATCAAAGGAAAAATATTACTAATTCAAAACACAGAAAAATACAAAAGTTGCCTATCCTCTATCAAGATTAGATAATCGGGCATCATTGTTAAGAGTAGAACTACTGTACAGTCCAAAAGGTCTCGATGTGCCACATTGGACATTAAGCGCAGAAGTAAGCGTAGGTAGTAAACCAGCACACCAATATATATCATCCCTAATTTGCAAGTATTACATATATAGTTCAATAGGACGTAAAGTTTTATCACAAAAAGTCTCATATTATTAGGAAGAGAACTCTTCAAGCCAAATATCAACCTCACCACACAGAAAAACCAAACGAGCAATATGATGGGTGACACTCCGTGACAGTGTGACACCATTAATTATCTTGAAGATCATCATGGATAATGACCATTTAGTAATCCAGTGAAATGAATATGGATATCTTCAATTATGACTCTTATGGGAAGCAAGGTATGAACAATGGAAGAGAAGATCATCAACTACGATCAAGTAAAATTATATACTAATCAATATATCATAGATAAACCTTTGTTAACTCTACAATGTTGAGGATACACGTAAAATAATTAATTAAAAAAGGTACGTTTAATTTTATATAAATAATTTCAGCTACTTTTGGGCGTCGAACTAATTAAGTATTAAAATTATTATACTCATTGAACTTTATGTTGTGATATAAATTTTATTTTTTATTATGATATCAGAGATGATTGATTATTCTTTATTATGCTACCTATTTTTATTATTTATTATTTTTTGTTAAATATTAATTTTAGTTATTTTAGTCTTTTAAAAAATAAAAATAATAAAAATTAAACATAAAATTATTTTCGGATGAACCGTATTGTGGTTATTGTGAATAACTATTTAGCTAAATAACCGTGATTATAATCCTAAATAGTTATGGTAAAAAAAAATTGTGGTTAATCACCAACACTTTTTTTGCCCATTTTCATTTTGATATTTTAAATATATCGAATTTAAAAAATTATTCCATTCAATTTAATCTTATTTACGAAATGGGTCATAATGTTAATAATTATAGGACGAAATTTTTTTTTTTTGAGAAGATAGGACCGAAGATTCTCAAACATTCTTCAGATAAGAACTCATCTATTTTATACGAGAGTGAAGAGGAACAAGACAAAAAAAAAACATGAACAAACTGATTGACACAGGCACACAGCCAAAGTAAGGTATTGATGTCGACGTTAGCGACAAATTCTACTACTTCCAACTTTGTATAGCTAGCTAACCTTTATATTATCTCCTAAGGTGGTGCCATACACCAATATCTAGCTGCCCAAATAGTACACAGGAATTTGCCTCCAATTAATCAATCTAAATATCTATTTTACTGTGGAGATAATGTTCGTTTAAGTTTTTTTTTTTTTTTTTTTTTTTTTTTTTGCAAACATAATAAATTTTGCACCACCAATAAAAATAAACTCATTACGTGCAATATGAATTAGAACTGAACTGAAATTTCAGTTCACATTTGTAAATTCTACATAATTAAGTAGTAGAGTATGGAATTAACTATTAGAAAGAAAGACTATACATACAGTGCGTAAATTTGCTTAGCTAGCTAGGTTAATTTTTTTCCTTAATTTACCTAACTAGCTAAGCTAGGTTAATATTTTTCTTATCTATATCTAGCAATTGGCTTTCAATGACTTTGTACATATGGTACTTTCAAATCCATCCAACCTAGTGTTATTTAGTTTTTTTTTTTGGTAAATTTAACTTTATTATCACATCCAAATTCAAATTCATATTTCATATTCAAATCTTTCATAAAATAATCGAAGTTGATCTAGTCGGGCTTATAAATATCTAACTTCCACTTTTTAGTTTTTGGGTCATTGTGGGTCACTGGAAAATGCCTGGCCCATGAACTTTGTCAGTTATTTCTGCGCAAGTGGAACAGATGCTGAAAGCTGACAGAATAGCAATCCCTCTGAAGACGCATCAGTGGTTATTCATCACCGATCTAAAGAGGGGTTCCTTGATTGGCAAGTTTCTTCAAACCAGTAAATGATGCAACAAGTTGCTTTGCCACATTGTTAGATGTAGTTAAAGACAGGAAATCAAAGTGAAACCAGTACCACCAATATTTCATATATGACCAAAAATTTAATGCAATTTCCAGCTACATTGAAAGATCAAATCGATAACATGACTCGACTGATGAAAGACTTACAAAGAATTTCAAAGAAGAATCACAAAAGATGCCTCTGGATACAAAAGAATTGAAATGAATATGTAATTCTTACAAAACAAATGGTTGTTGACACCTACTGAACTGACTGACTGATGAATTTTTATCTGCAAGGAAAGAATGAAAGAATGATAATAATGACAGATTTCCGCTACCTACAAAGAATTCTGTATCACTTTTTTTGTATGTGCTACAATGGAATGAATCAAAAGTACTCCTGGTGTATGTATGAGAAGAAATTTAGAAATCCCGCGTCCATTTAACTTGGTTGCGAAAATGATGATGAACTGCCTGCAACATCTGCTGGTGTCCATGCTGAGACTGTGTATAGAGCCTGATCCATCCAACTTAGAGTAAGTCCTGCTACTGCTGCTGCTGATGAAGATCCATCTTGTTCTTGCTTCTTCACGCTGTAATTCTCACCACCATACATCTTCAACAGAAACTGGCTCTGAAGCATTTCCCTATCCGTGATCCCCATTGATCGAAACCTTCCTTGTTCCATCAAATTCCTCCACTTATCAAAACTCTCATGCCTCTCCAACCTGTCACTTCCTTCACAAGCAATGACATTTCTAATTTCACGCGCAAACATCTCCTCTACTTTGATTCTGGCCTGGCTCTCCGAAGGAAGGCTGGAGCTAATCATGTCGAAAATGGTGGAGTAGTACTTCAGTGAATTGGACACTCTTGTCTCCCATCTAGCCTCATTGTGCTCAGCCTCTTGTTCTGCCATAACAACTACTGTCGGGTTTGTGCTTCGAATCAGTCCCAAAAAATCTCTCAAAGCTCCTGCAGTCCCATCATAAAGCGTCTTGTGAAGCTGGGAAACACAATTCACAGCCACACTCTCTTGCTCCTTCACGTGAAGCATCCAAAGCCTCACATCCTCCAACCTGTCTACAACTGGGTGGAACTCAAAAGGCAGGTTCAAAGCCCTGGCAAATCCAGCAAGCCTATCTCCTGTCTCGTTGAGCTCTTGCTTCGACTCCCCAATCCCCGTGATTCTAACATGGCTTGGAGGATTGGCCCTAGAAGCTAAACTCTGGAACAAACTAGGCCATTGCAACCCTTGCTTGATGTCGAAATCTATGATGTGAACCCTGTCCTTCCCTTCAAAAGCTCTCAGAAGTATCTCATTTGAAGTGAAATGAAGAAACTTGAGAATTGGGCTAACCTGGTTTAGAAGCCTCAATGCAGTGCCAGACTCGTCATCTCCCCTATCGAATTCCCTAGGAGGAGTAATCTGAAACACATGAGGCCAAAGCCTAGTGACTCTTAAAGCTAAAGCCTCAGTGTAATACGCTGAAAGGCGGCTAATTGCGGTGGCTCCTCTTGGAGATGCAAGCTCCCCTAGCTTAGCTATAAAATGGTTAATTGCTGCAATGTTCTTCAACCCAATTGCCTCCACACAAGCAGTGAGCAAGGTCACAAGCTCAAACCCTTGGTGCTCAATTTCACTCTCAGCATCTTCATCATCTGCCCCAACCCCTGCAGCACCACTTCCAAGAGGAATAAATGGATGACTTCCAGATCCATTACCAGCTTCATGTTCTGAGGCACTCTCATTCCTAAAACCCAAGCTGTGGCTCTCAGATGAGGCACTGGACCCCGCTGATGGCTCCCGTCCCACTCCACGGCTTGTCTCCTCCTCCTTACCTAAATCTGTGATCTCCGTCACAATTGAGTCCAACCAAGGATTGTTTGACAATGGCATTGGCTGTGAAATTGCCTCACCCGGAACATAACTCACCCTCTCATCATCACCTGAACATGTCAATGGAAAAGGAAGCTGAGGACCACCATGGAGATCAGGCTGATACCAAAATTGGCCTAAACTCAAACCTTTCTCATCATCTCCGCCATTATCACTGCAACCCCTTTTTCTCTTAACTCTGTTTATGTAACCCTCACAATCATCATCCTCATCATCATCCACAGCAAATCTCTTCAAACCCTTCCCCCTCTTCTTCTCCCAAAACTGATCAACACCCCCATCCTTCCTCGCCTCCACAAACGCCACCGTCTGAGCTGCCCCAGTTGTGGCAAGAGGAGGCAGTCTGATGCTCTGCTTCAAAGAACAACCGCCGGCCTTCGAATCAATTGATTTCTCCACTGAAAGCCCCACAGGCCTAATGGGTTGTGACCTTGAGGTGTCCTTCCGAGGAAACGTGCATGGCAAGTCCAATCTCTGCGTGCTCATCGATGGTAGCTGGAAATGGCAAGCTTGTAACTGGGCTGCTGCTTCACTTCTCAATCTATGCCTTGGTGACAACAATGTGGAACTAGAGCACCCAGCCAACATTCTTCTCTATGATCTCTTCCAATTGTTTTTACTCTTTGTCTTTGTTAATTTTTGTTTTTGTGCAAGTAAGATTCACATTCACCCACCCAATATATTTCTTTGTAGTAATTGTTATCTCCCTATCTAAAAGTTATCAACTTTGAATGAATTTGTGAACAAAATGCAGAGAGATAGAGAGTATGTGATCAAATCTATGTGAGTGTGTGAAAGAATTTTTAATCTGAGTAAAAACAAATAGGAATCCGATGAGTGAATAAGTCAATCGAAAGGTGTTTGTGTATGATTTTGAGTGTTTTCCTATATGTGTGTGTTTTCTGTTTATGCAAGAACGAATTGAATCAAATGAAATCAAACCCAACCCCGAAATAAAGAATGAAAGAATTTCAGAATAACAATCAATCAAATAATAATCAAATTCCTACAAGAACAAGGTCATCGGATTCCAAAATGTTCAAAGAAAGCTCATTGGAAAAAGATTTGATTTTGCTTCACCACGGAGCTAACAGAATGATAGGGAAGAGTGTAGATACATACATGCTCAAACTGGTGGATGAAAAAGCTCTGAGAAATTTTCTGACCCAGATCAGCATTTGAGAACTCCACCATCTTCACCACCATGACTGAAGCAGAAGCAGAATCAGAAGCAAAACCCAGAAACCCTTTAACTTTGCATGCATGAAATGAAGAAGCTGATTATTATGTATGATCTTCAAACACTCAATCACTCAGTCACTACCCAAAAAAGCCAAAACCCATAGAACCCTTGTGTTTTTATATACTAAAATGCTTTCGGTTCTTCCTCTCTCTCTCTCTTTCCCTTTCTAATGATCTATACCACTTCCATGACTGTCTCGATCATTAGATTTCTTTTTCTTTTTTTAATTTGTGTGAAAAAATTGAGAGGAGGAGGTAAAAAGGGTGTTGGAAAAGACTAACGGGGGAAGTTGGGTTTTGTGGGCCGTGGGATTGTGATCGGACGTTGGAGATTGAGGAGGCATATGACCGTTAGGGGTTTGTCGGTGAAATATGACCGTTGGAGGGGATTTGGTGTACGGAAGAGGGGCTATTGTTTTTCTTTATTTGCGAGAGTCTGCTAATAACGCACGTAGGGGGCACCTTGCGTTCACTCGACCGTTCGGTTGCGTCATCATTGGGCTTTTGGCTTTCTTTTATTTCTCTCTTAATTAAGTATGCTTAACTTCCTTAACTTCTTTCATGGCCCCTAACCAAGCACATTTTAGACACGTGGTGCCCAAACTATCTGCCATGTGTACATCCTTACTTTATTTATATTTTTCATCAACCTCTATTTCAAAGTTATCAAACGAGCTAGACCAGCATAGTACTAAATAGACACAAAAAAACAGACAATAAAAAATTATATAATTACAAAAATATTATATTTTCAGCATCGATGCACCAATTTATCATTGACAATAAGATCATTGTCTTTTTTTTTAATCAAATATCATTGTCCATTTTTAATTACATACACATAATAAAGTTTATTACGTCCATTTTAACTGTCTGCCTAAATCATTTTATAACAAAATAAACCCGATCATATTAGATGTGCAACAATTTGTAATAAGAACATGTCAACATGTATATTATATATTATATATATGTGTTTAATTGAGCTTAAGATTTTTGGCCTATTGGTAAAGTACATGGCGTTTGTCCTTAAGAAGTGTCTAAATTCGGGAGTAATGTAAAAACTAGGTGTGGCAATGGGTCGTGTCGTGTCGGGTTCGTGTCGTGTCATGAATTCTGTTTTACCCATTTATGCCCAACCCGAATCCGACCCGTTTAATAATCGTGTCAAGAATGTCCAACCCGAACCCGACCTGTTAATGACCCGTGTAACCCGTTTAACCCATTTAATAAACAGGTCATACTCAAAACTCAATTAACCTATGACCCGTTTGACCCGTTTAACCCGTTTAACATGTTTAACCTATTTAAATTATAAAATTTAATAGATATTTAGGTAGTAAATGGGTAGATATATGGGTTAGTAATGACACGTTTATTAAATGGGTCAATATATAAGCCAATATACGGGTTAACCTGTTAACCCGAAATCTACCCATTTATTAAACGGGTTAACAGGTTATTAAACGGGTTAACAGGTTGACCCGAAACCCACCCGTTTAATAAACGGGTCATAACGGGTTGACCCGAAAATGACCCGAAATTTTAATCGTGCGGGTTGACCCGCATAAATTTCGTGCGGGTTTCGAGTCGTGTATCGGGTCGTGTCAAAAATTGCCACCCTTAGTAAAAACTGGCCAAAAAAGGACTACGCCCACAAACAAACTAGAATTGGGCCCTTCTTAAGGTCATTTTATTGTCTATATATACTTACCGAAATGCTATATTTTCAGAGTCTATGCATTAATTTATCACTGACAACACGACCGTTGTCCCTTTTTAATTACCTACATATGTATGAAGTTTTATTACGTCTATCTTAATTGCCTACTTAAATGATCTTATAACAAAACAAACCCGATCATATTAGATATGCAACAATTTATAATAAGAACACGTCCACATGTAATTGAGCTTCAGATTTTTGGCCAATTTGTAAAGTATACGTCGTTTGTCCATTCTACAAACCGATCAATCAATATATAATGTCTAATAATAAACTTACATTCAAATAGCACATAATGTTTATATTAAAATATTTCACTCCGTATTACGTTATTTCATACCTAACACATCTAACAATAAATCTCCCAAGTGCTTGTTAATCGACTCAGGCCATTACTATCAAACAAGAAGGATTTTCCTTCTCACTTATGCTGGGATGAAAGAGACGGGTGTTTACGATGTTTATACAGATTGTGATTTTCTAATCCAAGATTTCGTATTAAAATTCAATTAAAAAAAAATAGACATACCGATGCATGGGAAACAGAAAAAGACATTGGCATAAAAATGAAGAAAGATGGAAGAAATGTCGGTATAATGATAGAATCTAAGTCGCATAGAAATGCCATAAGCCTAGGAGGAGTTGGTTTGGCTTTTAGCATGCCGCATCATTAGCATTGCACAAAGGAATCATATAACTCCCATCATCACAAATGCTTACATGAAATTGTAACCCTATCTGTCCATACTCCCTCTATAGGCCCATGATAATAATTAGAATTCTTGCAAACTCTTTATTTGAAATGGATAAAAAAAAAAAAAAAGTTATAAAGTGCAAAAAACGACTGTTAAAAGAACTTGATGCGAAGCCCAGGCATGGAAACAAGTACAACGATAAGATTCCCATTCCCACACCCCCAAAAGTAAAATGTCGTATGCTCTTTATTTACCTTTTACTTTTTACTTTCTACTTTCCATTCTCTAGACCATTTTGGATACAGAAATTTTAAAAACAAGAACAAATTTTTAACTTCGTATACTTCATCTAAGTTAAGAGATCAAACTAGGGACATTTATCAATGAAAATTGAGAATTGTTCAAACATTTTAGAAGAGAAGAGAAGGAAAAAAGACATCTGAAAATCTGCAAACGTAAACCAGACATCAGAGGGAAATTCCAGTCACAGAAGCCAAAATCTATCTATTGTAGTAGTACCACACTACCACTAATGCATGGAAGGCATATTCCCCGAATTCGCAAACAACACGACACTTACCAGAACATACAATGACCATGAAATTATTCTGCCATTTAAATTTGATTCTGCCCATGTCCTCAAACCCATGTATGAAGAAGGTATTCAATCCAATCAAACTCCAAACACCGCAAAGCCAAAAGGAAACCAGGATTTTTCATTTGACAATATATGCAGATAAATTCAAATTATTCTATATTTCTACATTTTGGAGTCGGCTGTTAAATCAACTCCAAAAACAAAGCTTCTTGTTTGCTGGTTAGGCCGAGTTCATTCAGCGTCAAAGCACTCTCTCCATCGCTAAAAGCACGCCTGGGGAATGGCCTCACCTATAGAGGCAAAGTAATTAAAACAAAGGAGTATAAAGACTAAAAGCCTCAAATACCATCTCAAGTTTGCTTGTGATATCTAGAATTCACATGCTGTGTTGATATTTCTCCATGAAAGCAATAAATTGACAAAGCAATTTGCAACCAGTAAAAACATAACACTTAGACGAGTGCTGAAAAAAATTGCAAACTTGACTCACCACTCTATAAGAGCCGGGCTTGACCCTTCTACCAATATCAATGAAGTCGAAAAGAGACTGCAGTGAAATCACACTCTGGTTTAGCAAGGATGCCCAAAAAAGATAATGCAGATAGATCCAACTTCACAACAATCTTACCTGCAGCTTGTCTGTCCTGAGAAAACGACGGCCGTGGCGGCTGCCATCGGGCATACGGACCAGAAGGGTTACAGCACTTTCATCATCTGATGCTGGTTCCTGACTGAGAGTGGCCTCCTTCGCTGCTAATTGTCTTTCCAATTCCTGCAAGGAACAATCATACAGAATGGAGATATCAGCAACACCTAAAGTAAAGTTCAATAAGAGCCATCCCTGTCCATCCGGAATGTTATACTCGCGACTGAAGAAAAAAAAAAAAAACAAGTGTGACCAAGGGGCCAAATATTTCTCAGTAAAAACCACAAAATTGCACAACTTTGGCATTAAAGTAATAAGGCCAGACTATTGTTGGGAATATCAGACCGTCTGAGTGGAAAACTGTCAATAATCATCTCCAAACAAAAAATTGTAAAACTAATCCCTGTATCTAGCATACCAAAAAACTAAAACACTAAATAAAGTTCTATGTGTAGTCTTCTTCTACATAAAAGTAACACTTCAAACTCACTCTTGCCATAAACTTCTTTAAAATTTTAGCTATCCTGATTCTAGCTGAAATAAAGAATTACCATATAATTTATTGGATTAGAAATTACTAGTCACTATCAAAGACATTTTCCATCTGAAATAATGTTAGAAGTGTTTTATTGGCAAAATCGCACCTACAAAAATGCTGGTTCTAGCTGAAATATTGTTAGAAGAGTGGCTACATTCCCCTATCCTCATTGCTCGACAGACCCTAACTTTCAAAACACTTGTTCCAAGTTTCTTTCATTTTTGCATTCCTTTTCAATTTCAAAGGGAAAAAAGAAAAACCAGAGGGCCACTAGCCATCCCTGCTGCCAGGCTAGCCACTGGCAGCCTGGAATGGTGCTTGATGGTGAACTCTGCAAGCGCTGAGAATAAATATTGTAAAATACGATAAAAATATAGTAAATTATTTTTCAAGAGGTAGGGTATGAATAGTCATTCTTATAAAGTTCACCAAATAAGTTGTCTAATTTATAGCAAGAGTCATTATATATATATATATATATATATATAAACCGAGAGAGAGAGAGAGAGAGAGAGAGAGAGAGAGAGAGAGAGAGAGAGAGAGAGAGAGAGAGAGAGAGAGAGAGGAACTTAACAAGCATCAAATATTCTACAACTAAGACCACATATATATATAGTACCTGCTCCTCCTCAATTTTTCTCCAAGATTCTTCCTCTTTCAGTCTGTCTTCTTCACGACGAGCTTCAGCTTCCTCAATAGCCTTCAGTTCTTTTTCTCTGTCAGCTTGCAGTGATGCAAGATATTCATCATCCTGCATGGTATCAAGTTAGTAAAACCAATCACACCACATTTGGTCGCCAACTTTCAGATTTTTTTTCCAGTATTCAAAACCTGCTGTTCCCGAATCAACCTCTGAGCTGTCAGAGAGGGTGAAGGAGGACGGGCTATTGGTCGGGGATATGAACTCTCAGGTCGCATAAAATGATGAGGTGCATATGGCATGCGAAATCCAGTCCCTTCAGGAATTCCACCAAACATTGCAGCCTCAAGCATCACTGCTTCGTCGTGCTCCTCGGAAGAGATGCCTCCCCACTTCAATTACAAGAATTAGTTGGAGGTCAAAATTGGTTGGTATAAACATTTACCAGAATGATCAATTAACAACAATTTGAAATAGTAATTCAGAAAGTATAACTACAAAGGGAAGACACCTCAGAAGGGAAGACACTGCCACTGTTCCTAGGATGATCACCCACATCCTGCTCTCCAGGACTTGAAGGTGGGCTATCCTCAGTAAATCCATCTTCTTTGGCAGACTCCAGAGAGCCAGGTGACATGCGCCTGGACCTATGCCTGACAAGAGGCTCCTCCTCCACGTCTTCAGTTTCATCTTGGATGGAAGAGTTTCCTGCCTCCAACCTAGAATTCATCCGAAGCACCCTCATCAGAAATAATATGTATAGCACTTAAATAGCAACAATGACATTTACCTTCCATTTGATGCTGCTAATTTTCCTAGCTCCACCTCAGCTGCCATAGAATCCCCAATCTCTGAAGTGCTAACCTTTCCCTCCTGGCCACGCAATGCTTTCTCTTCCTCTGCTGCCTGGAACCGGTTCATGTTAAATGACAGACTACAGATACCAATAAGGAAAAAAATAAAAATAAAAATAAACATACCTTCAGTGACAATGAAACTGCATGTGCAAGTTCAGGATCCTCTGGGTTAGATGGCCTTTGCTGAGGCCCAGTATCATCAAACCGCTGCATCAAGATAAAAATTAATGCAAAGACAACCAATTATGCAAGAAAACCACAAACACAAGGTCCAGCCCATCCGCATAGGATATTGTCACATACAGTTGGTGCACCAATTTGTTGATTCAATTGGCTTTCTTCAACTTCCCGCTTTGAAGCCTCAATGGCAGCTCGAATCATTTCCTCTTCAATATCATTGCTATAATCCTGTGGTTCATCAAATCGAGGAGCAGTAGGTCCAAAATTTCGGTCTTGAGATCCATCATTGGAAGAAATATCTGGTGCCAAGCTCCCTTGCCCAGACTGAACAGTTGGGGCAATTGGAATATCATCATCTTCATCATCGATAATAACAGTCCCTTGGATACCTGGGCCATATGCATGTTCTGTTCCAGTGACATCATCAATGGTAGGAGTATGCCCAGAATGGCCAGACGGATGATCACTATCCTTGACTTCTATGGGGATCTCTCTCACCTCTCTTGGATGAGTAACAAATGGTGCACGGTTTGTAAATTCTGTACCACTCTCAAATATGCTTCTACCAAAGTTTGGATTAAGAGGAGAAAATGGATTTATATCAGGCATTTCAGACAGAAGTGATAGAGGATCTCTCAGAGGTCCAACCGGAACTGGATCGTCGATATCCATGAACTCATCTTGAGCTGCAACAGGTGCTTCATGCACACTGGAAAAAAACATAAATGTTAAAGCTGAAGACAAGGTCCAATAGTTGGAAACTCAACATTTCAAGAATGAGCAGAAGAAAAGCATACTTCGCCAATGTGCTTCTATCTCCTTCACTAAAATGCGCATTCACAGCTTCATTGAGATCTCCTCCATGTTCCTAATTGCAAGCAAAGATAAAGAAAATATTATAATATATAATAAATTGGCGAACATTCTAAAGCTGTTTATTCATTTTTTCTTATCTTTTGCTTATTTATCTATTTTTCAGACTTACACCCCTAATAATTCAAAAAAGAAAGAGCTTCCTCAAAACTCCGAGAAGTAAACAAAAACCTACTTATAAAAGAAGATAAATAGTTTAGTTGTAATAATAGTTAGAGACTCATAAACCATAGTTCATGAGGGTTGTGCCAGATGGAGCTTAAGTGAGTATTTGTTTCTCACCCCAACGCATTCGCACACAACTCAAAGAAAAATCACTTGCAAAATAGATATAAGCGGATATATTATGAGGGCCAATTAGACTTTAGGGAGATTATAAAGGACTAGATTCAATCAAGTGCAAAAGAAGCTACCTTAGTTATTTTATTACAAAATATGAGAGGATTGAGGACCATAAGTGCAACATCAGGTAAGTGTTGCCTCAATTTCTACTCCCACTGTTTGCACATATATATTTCATCAAAAAGACCAACCAAAGTGTACAACTTAGTTGTTTATTGATAACCATTCAATAACCAGTATATGGTAGACTGAACCAAATTCCTACATCTGAAAGTTGTGTAAGTACCAGTGAATTCACAACCCTCTTTTACTTTTGGTCAATTAATCACTGTACTGACAAACTCTTCCCCAAGCTCCAAACAACCACCCCTACACCCCATTTTTTGTAGCATTGAAATTGCCAAAGAGAATACTAAAAGAATAACCAGTAGTCTAATTGTCCTATTAAAAAAAAATATTCCCTCTACCTCCTCTGTCCCTTCACACCCTAAAAAAAAGAAAAAAAAAATTAAATCTTCAAATCTTTCAAGCTTAACTGACTATTTCACGTATCTAGTATCAATTTACAAAATTAATAGCCCACCATTAAATTATAAATTACAACTTCCTATTAACTTTAGCATAGAGCATCTGACGACTGATCGTATTAAATAGAAACCAAACTCTATATGCACTCCATCTTAATATTCCTGACGCAAGCAAAATCACCATGACCAACTAAAACTGAAATCCAAATTTCAAAATTCTCAATAAAATGAATCCAAATACTCTTCAACCAAAATTCCCAATCAAAATTCATTACCCAATGCAATATAGGCCCTACTAGCAACATTACGATATTTATCAGCCTAAAATCGAGAATTGACTCTGCGATTCTAATTACAATCTCAGAATCCACTCAGAACTTGAAGAGCTACCTCAAGCATTTGCACGGCGACAGCTTCGGAAGCGCCGGTGATGCTGATGAAGGTATCGATTGCTTCCTGATTAGGCCTCGCCATGGAAATTGCTCTAGAACTTTAACCAATTTCTGCGAGCTCCGATTTTCAATGTTGGGTTTTGTAATTTTGATTTTGTTCAGAGCAAATTTGTAATGATATTTATGCGTGGAAAAATGTAGGCTGTATTTATGCAGTTATAGTTATATACTTATATTATATAGACTGCACAGATATAGAGGGGGGATTTAAGGGTGTGTTTGGAAGACTGCTTTATTTGGTGTTAAAATGGTTAAATAAACTGCTTTTGGGTGTTTGTTCTCCATTCTTCTACGTCTCTCTATCGGAGTTTGAAGGGTAAAATTATGAGAGCCACATCACACAAGCACCACATGGATAACTTGTTGTCTAAGCAGGCTTTAAAGGCCGCATGCCATCGCATCAAATTGGGTTTCCTAGTAATTTAACCTACTAAGCATGAGCTAATTTCAAAAGAAAAAGAAAGGCATATTAAATATATAAGGACCCTTTTTTTATTAAATTTTTCAATAATTTCTGTTTAAAAATATACATGAGTGCACAACTTTATCATATTCTTAACAAAAATTGTTAAGAAATTTAACAAAAAGATTATCCTTATACGTTTAGGTATAGTTTAGAAACGTATACTACTAATAATAAAATTTATGAATAATAAATAAGATTATAGCCTGTTTATTTACCAACAATAATGGGAATGAAATCAAAGGCAATTATTCACATTGCTTAGTTTTCATATCAAGGCCGTCCCAAATTAAATAGAGACTTAAGGCAAAATTACAAATGAGGTTCTTTTGTTTAATATTTAAATATAAATAAATAATATATTTAATTTAAAATATTATTCATAAAATTTACTTTTAGAAAGCAAAAGTGTCCGTTAATATTTGCACTTCAATTGCTTGCTTGATAATTTTGGAAGAATGTTAAGTGTTTCAAAGAAATAAAATAACAACTTTGAAAAGAAAAAGAAAATAGATTAAAATTAACCAAGAAAAATCAAATGCACCATTACACTTTTTCTCAACAATTATGGGTACAAAAATAAATTATAGAAATTAGAGATTGAAATTTGGGAAGTGAAATTTAAAATAAACTATTAAAAATTTAGAATATATAAATTAACAAAAGAAGTAAAATTGAGGACTATAATATATGGATCAAAATGGAAGGAAATTAAAATAAGCGGAATTTTTTTTTGAGGCCTCCATCATCTCCCTTCACAAAGCTCATTATAAAAGTTGGAGATTTGTTTTTGAGGCATCTAACATCTGCATTTGCATAGCCCAATATAAAGTTCTATTTGATAATTTTTTTAATATATATATATAATGGGCTAGATAAAATTGAGGTCTTTCTTTAAAGTACGCTTCAAGGCACAAGCTGTAACGACCCGTCCCAAATTTTTGGGATTAATTAAGAATTAATTATGGATTAGCAAGGCTAATCGGGGATTAGTCGAGAATTATCGAACGTTCAGGGAGAAATTACGATTTTGCCCCTAGACGAGGGCAAAAAGTTGACTTTTGACCCGGGAGGTCCAATGCATGAAGACCGAGGATTGTTACGTAGATCGAGTCGATACGAGTCCGTAGACAGGCAGCACGTCAAAATCGGACGTTCGGCGGAAAAGTTGCGGGTTACGAAAGTTCCGAAGTACTATTACACGTTTTATGAGACAAATACCATTTGTCGTTAAGTGGGCCCAGATATTTTGGAACAGGCCCAATGGATGAGTGACGAGTGTCACCCATCCATTGCTCCCATTACACAGATACATGCACCCACCTTTTTCATCCTCATCTGTTTCATTCGATCAAGCCAACCCGAAACCCACAAACACCTCATCCACAACACCACCCCATCTCACCCCTTACTATGATGACTAAGTGACTGAGAGTGAGAGGGAGGCTATGACGACGACGGTGTAGGTGGCAGGACCGTCGTGGACGGCGGAGGAAACCTAGAACCCAGGTAAACCCGATGACACATTTAGTGACACGACCCACCCTCAATCCCCCGGGATTAAGGGATAAGTCACTCCCGTCTAACCCACGTGCGACACGAAGACTAAATACATGTCTAACCTCCATGGAACACATAAGCCAAACAAGAGATACCCAGGTCAACGTACCAAAATCAACGTCTGGTTTCCCAAACTGCGCAGAAACCAATGTGGATCGCATGTGTGATGTCTCCATTTCACTAACAATAACCCGCACTGGATCGACCTGGAGGGTATCAAAAACAGAAAATACTGTGAATGGACAAAAAAAAAATAATAAGTTCATAAAACATTTTATAAGAAAATACATTTATACCCTCCAAGTAAAACCAATGCATGCATCTAATCCCGAAATCCGAGATGGGTCGTTACATTTAGATTTTGAATTTTCAAATTCTAGTTTTGGACTTTAAGTGTAACGACCCGGACTTTCGGAAAAGGGAAAATTTGGAAAATTTGAAGAAAATGACGATTTTGCCCCTAGAAAGTAGGCGAACGGTTGACTTTTGGCTCGAGCAGTCAAACAGACTTTGACCGATGACTGTGACGTATTTCGGGATGTCACGAGTTCATAGGCAGGTGGCACGTCCAATTCCGACAATCAGGGAAGAAGTTGTGATGTTCGGAAGTTCAAGGGCATTTTCGTAATTAGGACGAAAAAGGGGAAAATGTTGACTTTTTGATTGACCACTATTTTTGACGCAATTCGAGGACCGTTAGGTAGGTCTCGATGCCCTGAGTCCGTAGACAGGCGGCACGCTGAAAACGGATATCAGACGGATGAGTTACGAGTCTAGAAAGAGGAGGGGCATTTTGGTAATTTTGGCAGAAGGGCAAAATAGTAATTTTACACAGGGGCACTGTTTGAAACCGTGGAAACAGGGACTGAACCACAGTGCTTGGGTGGTCTGATCAACGAATTGCTAATTGTTAGTGGCCTTGGGACAACTTTGAGTTAGTGGGAACAATTTGGTGTGGCTGGTAACAGATCACAGTGCACCGGGGGGGAGGGGGATTTAAAATTGGTTTTGGGTCTTTTGAGGGAAACAGAGAGACAGTGGGACTGAGGTTCCCTTAGGTTTCTGTGAAGGTCGAATTGATTATAGGGAGTGAGAGTGAGGCAAGAGAGAGAGTCATTTGGAAAGGAAGAGGCTGAGAATTGGAGAGAAAACTGAGTCGGGAAAAATTGGAGGGAAATTCGAAAGTTAAATTGTGAGTCGAGAGGAACAAAACCAAGGTTAGAAACAGTCTTCTGGGATCATTTAGAGTTCAACCGTACCAACATTAAAGGGAATCGATCACGGTTTGGCCAAGAACCCAAGTTCCAGTTTTGAAGAAATTTCAGGCTTGAGGATGATCACCTACGGGTAAGTTTTCCTGAAATTGATTATGGTTTAGTGTTCGTTTAGGTCCTATGAAGCTTCTGTTTAAGTTAATTTGAAAACTGGGTTGATTCAGGTGAGTGTCAGAGATTGACCCGTTTGTTTGATCACGGGTGGATTGATTGATTTAGATCTTGTTGAAGGTAATTAATGAATGAGAACCTAAATTAAAATGTAAAGGAAGGATTTAGGTGGAAGAAGGATAGGAATTGATTGAGTTTTGATAGGGATTTAACCGGGTTGTGTCGCTGGTTGAACAACCCGTTTGCAGTCTAGTAGGGTGAAGAAGGTGACAATGTAGCATTATTGTAGCAGGCGCGTGAGTTTCACGCGCAGCCACTCACGGCGGCGCATGAGGGCGCGTGGGCCCGATTCTCGAGGTGAGTTCAACATGACTTTTACCCTATACAATGTAACGAACATTTTAGCTTTGGTTTCGAGTTAAACGGACACCGTTTCGATATTGTTTTGAGGGTCCGAAAGTTTATATTACGTTTTTAATTAAATTTTAATTCCTGGAAAATTATGGAAAATTAGTATGATGTTATTTGAGTCCTTAGTGACACTAAGGAATGATTTCGGACAGGATTCGAGATTCCTGGAAAATGTCGAAAATTACGGGAACGCGTGTACCGCGAAAACGAGCGTTATGGACGGTGTGTGAGTGGACTTTGCTTTCAAAATTTAATGCATGCATAAATGTTTCTATGAATTCTATGATTATGATTATGATTTATGATAATTACGATTTTCATATTTATACGTATTTTGATATGCAATACATAACTGCACGTATTTCAGGACTATGATTTCCCCTATGCTTTGATGATGGTTTAATGAACGATTTCATATGATTTGTGTGTGTCATGTTTTGAGGATGTTTTGATTATGATTGTGAGTATGACTTACAGTTTTGACACGGATTTTGAGATTCTTACGGTTTTGCGCGTTTTACGAGATTTCGAGTATATTGTGATTTGATCATGGTTTTGATGCTTTAACTTTGGGATTTGAAATATGATTTGGTTTCAAAGATTTAAAACGGATTTTGGAAAAGGTGATTTCGGGCTTGATGCCCAGTTCATGAAAGTGGCTTTGATGAACGAGATTTCGGGTTTCGGAAACTTGAAGGTGGATTTCTGGGTTTGTGTTCGGGGTGATATTTTCAGATGCTAGCTTACGAAATCATTATTGCGAATTCGAATTCAGGAATGGATGACGGATATGATTGAGGATTTGAATGCGAAATTCGGACATAAGTCCTATTATGACAAAATGTGATTTTAGATTGGTTTTGGAATTTGGATCACGATGGATCCCGGATTATTGTGATTTACAAATGGTTTTGGGTTTAAAGACCCGGTACTATTGCTGGATCATGTTTTGAGTTTAAAGACTCGGTTACTGTGATGACGGGGGATGACCCTTAATGAGTTTAAAGACTCGAGAGTTTAAAGACTCGGTTATTGTGATACCCCCCAAGGCCTATTGATTATGTTTTGAGTTTAAAGACTCGTTGATATCCCGGGAAGGCCTGATATATGTGAGTTTAAAGACTCGGTAATTGATATCCAGTAAACTGATTGGCTTGAGGCTTACTGTTGATTTCTAATGTTTTCGGATGTGTTGGGCAGTGGCCCGGTTTATGTGGTTTTGATGGATTTCAATTATGTTGTGTACTTGGATTTGATTCATGGTTTTGGGCTGAGGCCCTGTGTTTATGATTGCGGGCTAAAACCCAAAGGTTAAGTAAGGAAAAATGATTTGATTTTCGTACACGGTTTTCTTATATTGGAAATGAAACGGATTGCAAAATGATTTTCGAATGCATGCATTGGTTTTACGTGAAGGGTAGAAATGTCTTTCTGTAACTGTTTTATAACTGATTCATTTTTGTCCACTCATACCTTTTGTGTTTTTATTGACCCTCCAGGTCGTGGCGCGTTGGTCGAGGTTGATCGAGAGGCGGTGGCATGAGTGAGTGCGTGTGTGGCTATCCCTTTTTTATCAAGTACACAGGGTATTTTGGGAACGTCAGTCGACTTTCCAGATGGGAGCAGGACCGGGAACGGTTATCAATGTCCTTTCGGGAGAGGTCCTATCAATTTGGTATCAGAGCACTAGGTTGCTGATTCTGTTGCCACATCATGCCTCCGAAATGTAAGCCTCGTGCGCGACCTGGTAGTGATACGGGTAGACGAGGGTGTATGAGACCTCGTGCTAGATCTCGGATGAGATTGACCCTGGTTTGAGGGACCGGTGTTATCTAGAGTACACTGTGAACTACTGTTTGTTAGACGTAGAATTGTGTGGGACCCATGGACGAATGAGCCCAGTGGCTAGAAAGGCTGCATAATTGGGCAAGTTGCACCCATGGTGGGATTATTTTCGGTGAAATCCTTTAGTGGAATGCGTGTTTAAAGAGTCTAAAATGTGATGGGATATCTCTTAGGCCTTATCGGTCGTATAGGATACGGTTTACCATTGGTATTTGCTCGGGGACTGGGTATGTCAGTGATGGCATGATTGATTGGTATGAGATTGGACTCAAGAGGAGTCGAGATATGGGTACGGGACTCAAAATGAGTTCGGATATTAGTTAGAAACTTGAGATGAGCCATGGTAAGGTATCAAGGCTCGAGAGGAGCCAGAAAGGCTGTTTGAGGAACGTTTGGCACTTAGGATGCCAAGGACTGGTATACGGTCAGGTACTGAGGAGTTAGGAAATTATGGCTTGGTCTTATGTTGGACTTTTGGGACGCACCAGTGTCCTTAGCGACTGAGGTTCGGGCAGAGACCCGAGGTATACAAGGATTTGGACTTAGGAGATAGTCCAGTTCAGTGGGACGCAAGTCGGGTCCACTGGGAGGTAAAGTAACAAGGGTAATTATATAGTAATAGTTATGATTGTGAGTGGTCTTGTCACATCATAAAGAAATGGTTATATAGATTGATTAATATAAGTGAGATGGCACTGTTGGGGTGTGGTAGAGTGAGGATTGGCTCCTATATTGGTTGTTGATATGGCAAGAGTGGGGAGAGTTGGTGGGGCCCGTGATGGACCATTGGGGCGTGGTCAGTTGGGACCACATGCTCGGGGATTTGCAATTCCTTCGTAGGAAGCCTGAGTAGCCCTGGAGTGATGGTCTAGATACCTATCACTTGTGGTCATGACGTAAGTTTAACCAGAACGTATGTATTGGGTAGGTCCCGGGCTATCTACTCTTCCATGTCTTGAGATTGGCTATTGGTCGGATATGGTGTTGTTTGTGATGGGTTATGGTATAGAAGTCGTTGAACTGACTAGAGTTACCGATGTGATACTTTGATGATAGTTACGTAGTAACCCTGGTATTTATATATGGTAAAATTGGTGAGATAAAATGTAACGACCCGTCCCGGATTAACGGGATTAATTAAGGATTAATTACGGATTATCAAGACTAATCGCGGATTAGACGAGGATTAGCGAATGTTCGGGCGAAATGACAATTTTACCCTTGAAATGGGCAAATCGTTGACTTTTCATTCGGACGGTCAAATGGACTTTGGCTAATGACTGTGACATAGCTCGTGACGTCACGAGTTCATAGACAGGTGGCACACTCGATTCCGACGTTCGAGGATGAAGTTATGACATTCGAAAGTTCAAGGGCATTTTAGTAATTTAGGTGAAAAGTTGACTTTTGACCTGAGAGGTCCGATGGCCGAGGGTTAAAGACTGTTACGTAGATCGGGACGATACGAATCCGTAGACAGGCGGCACGTCGAATTCGGACGTTCGACGGAGAAGTTACGATTCACGGAAGTACGAAAATGCTATTGCACGTTTTACTAGACGAGGAACTTTTGGAATTAAGTGGGGCCCAGATTTTATCCCAAGGCCCAATGGATGAATGACAAGTGTCACTCATCCACTGGACATCACTTTCATTCATGCATTTCACCTCCCTTCTTCATCGATCATTTTCTTCCTTATTCCCAAAACCCAACCCGATCTCATTTTTGAGCCAAACCAATCCAACCCTTTTCCATCTGATCGTGAGTGAGACCAGGAAAGTGAGAGGAGGCTGAGGAGCAGAGGACAGTGGCTGGAGGCTGCCTGGACCGCCGTACACGGCTGAGAGAAGGTAAGGGCTCGGTTTTGATTTTTGAATCCAAGATTTTGATTTTGATTTTGATGTTATGGATGCTTTTGGATGATTAGAGGAGGGTTAGTGAGTTGCTAGCGGGGGTTTTAAGAGGATTTGGAGGGTGGTTCAAGGCGGAGGAATCCGTGAGGGTGGCCGAGAAAAACAGGCACCGTGGGGGGTGATTTTTATGGATCGATTTAAGAGGTTTTGATTGGTTTTGTTAATTGGAATGGATAGAAAACAAGAAAATAGGATTTTTAGGATTGAATCGGGACAAAACGAACAAAAAATGAAGAGTGTAGGGGCCTGGACCGGTCACGCCGGTCCAGTTAGACTGAAACTGCAGAGAAAACCGGACCGACTCGGTCGGACCGGTCGGCTAGAACACAGGGATGAGCTTATGCAGTGGCGCGTGAGGCCTACGCACAGGGTCATCTCGAGGCGCGTGTGGGCGCGTGTTGAGGAATTTGAGGATGGTTCCAACATGTAATTTCATCTATTCGATGTAACGAACATTTTGGGACTGGTTTCGTGTCAATCGGACACCGTTTCGATATAGTTCTGGACGTCCGAAGGATTAGGTTCGGTTTTAAAAATAGTTAGAAATTCTGGAAAATTACGGGGCTTTAGTGTGAGGTTATTTAAGTAGTTAATAACCCTCTAAATTAATTTGGACAGATTCGGGAATCCCGGAGGCGACGTTTAACCCCGGAGGCCGTTATGGCACGCGTATCGAGGCGCAACTTCGGACAGTCTGTGAGTGGACCCTTCTCTCGGAATTGATGCATGCATAAATGTTTTATAATTGTTTTTAATATATGTTTTGTGATGCCATGAGTGCAATTATTTGTGGTAGCCTAAGATTTACGTATTTGCACGTATTTCGAGATTTACGGTTTTGTACGATGCATATACGTTCTAGGTTTTCAACGAGGGTTTAATAAATGGATTTCGGATTTAGAAATATGAAATCGGGCACGAGACCCATTTGATTTAGAACACTCGGACTTGGAGTCCATTTGATTTGATGAGGAATCGGACCTAGGGTCCATTTGAGCTATATGATCGGACCGAGGGTCCAGTTGGTTTACGATTCGGGTTTGAGGCCTCGTTAGTGTTACTATCGGGTTTGAGGCCCCGTTAGTGTTACTGTCGGGCTTGATGCCCCGTTGATTTATGATATCGGGCCTGAGACCCATTTAGTTTAGATATCGGGCTTAAGGCCCAGTTGGTTGTGAAATCGGACGTGAGGTCCTATTAGTTTATGGTTTCGGGCCTAGGGCCCAACTGATTGTGAAATCGGGCTTGAGTCCCAGTTCAGTTTATGAAATGAGTATTCGGGCATGATGACATGACCCGCCCCGATCCCACAGGGACCACAAGGGGACGTGCCCTGCTCCCGTCTGACACCCAAAATTCATACCAATTTTAACCTCAAAACATCCAATGCATAAATAACCAAATTAAAGTTATACATCAAATCCGAATTAAATAGATGTCAGACCAGGGATGAAATCCAAAATTACAAGTTGCGAGCACGACTCTAAAATAAACCTGCGGGTAAACCACCCAACAGGAGTTCAGGTACGCAGAAGTAGATCTATGCCTCAGCCTCAGGATCCTCCTCTACCTCAGTAGCACAGCCTGGAGGGGTTACCAAAACATTAAGGGTGAGTGGGCCGAAACTCAAAGTTTATAAAACCGTTTAATAAGTAAAACATATAATTTACCCCTCCGTTTTCCAAACATGCATGCATCAGAATTTAAAACCATAAATCATATAATATGAATCATAAGGCATGTAATAAAATCATAACATAATGATAGTCACTGCACTATACACTCCAATCCTGACATCCCCGATGTCTGACGTCCCTGACGTCCAATAAGGTCACAGTCTCAAGGCTACACGTGCCACTCGGGTCTCAATTCCGAGTCCAATCCCCGAACCCCGTCCGGGTACAACATCTCAAATGCCTAGCGTCCTAGACGCTCGACGTCCCTGACGTCAAATAAGCAATCCTGCTCCTGAGTCATTTTACGGTCCGGTTCCTCCGTAGAATGACCCCTCGCAGGCAATGCGCTATGACCACTCCGGGGTACCACATCCGGAGAAGACAGTATCATAAGAATGGATCTATACAGTGCAGTACAAAATACATTTTATTGATATCCACATGCAAAACATATATATATACGTAGATAAAATCCAAACCAATCTTTAAGTTTCATCGAACGGGTCTCAAACCCAAATACCGTGAAACGTGCCATAACCATAATTTCAATATCCTCAAAACCGTTTCATGATTCCAACATGTGAATATATAAGTAAATCGGAAAACATTTAAGCATGCAAGTGTTTAATGAAATCAGGCCCACTCACAGTACAATCCTGCTGAAAACCGAACGTATCCCCTCGACCTGGTACAATTGTACAATCCCTGTCATGTCCAAAGTATACATAAAGGTCAATATAAACCCCTAACATTCAACCATGAAACCCTAGACTGAAACCGGCCCGGAAAAGCCGCCCGAACGCGCTTCCTGAGGCAATAAACCTTATTTTGACCAACTTAATGATCTCCGATCGACCCGAAACCACCGCCATTGGATCCGGATCGTCGAAACCTAAAGAATGGTGGTGGTCCCACCAAAAGTACTGTTCACACGCGCCCACACGCGCCGGTCAACGCCCTGGTCAACGCAGGAACAGTTCCTGCTGACGTCATCTGACAGCTGTCAGGTCTGACATGTCAGACTCTGACAGGTGCCACGTGTCAACACCCGATTGGTCCACATCACTAATCTATCAGGCCACGTGTCAGATCTGTCAGGCCACGTATCAGATCTGACATGTGCCACGTGTCAGTACGGCACTGGTCCACGTCACTGACATGTCTGTGACACGTGGCAGTCCCTGATTGGGCCACGTCACTGACATGTGACACGTGTCGTCCGAAGAATGGTCCACGTCACCTGACAAGTCTGACAGGGTGCCACGTCATCACCCCTGTCCTTCTGACGGGTCGACCCGTATCTCTGCAACTGGGTCGATCAGACCCGCGATCTGACCCGGTCACCATTTCTTCAATTCACAACCATTTTCGTTCTAGTTTCTTCCTAAATGCTCGTCTCAATCCCAGAAACGGTTCTATCGAATTAAAATCATCAAATAAGGACTGAATCGAAGAGTTACCTCAATGAACAGACCCGGTTCTCCCGTCGCCGTTTACACTTTGTTCAGGCCACCACTGGTCACGAAATCGAGTCAAATGGGTTCCTATCAGTCCCTGTAAGTGAACAGAATCAAAAGGAATCGAAGATAACGTTGAACCATCAAGCTTCCATTTCTGAGTTTTTAGAAGGTTTTCGGGTTTGAACCCGCTTACCTCACCGCCGTCTGCCGCCGTTCACCGCCGTCTCTCAGCCTCACCAGCTCAGTCCAGCAACACACAAACACAGGGAATGGGTGCAATGCAGTTGTTTGATTGTATGGGCAGTATGTGTGTGTCGGGTAGGAAAATATATAGCATGGAGGGAAAAGGAATGGACGATCCATATTTAATCTCAGGAATGAGATCAAAGGTTCAGATTAAGTCTGGGGTACTTAGATGAGTGGCTGAGATCAAAAGTGGGTTTTAATTCTATTTAAATGCTTAGTGGAGCTGATCCAATCTAGCCAATGGATGAGTGACACTTGTCACTCATCTAGGTGTCCTCCAATCATAATATCAGAATAAAATATTCGACACGATTACCGAGACGCAAACCTCCCGATTTCACGTTTTTGACCATAACTTCCTCGTACGAAGTCCGATTTCGGCGTGCCGCCTGTCTACGGACTCAGGGCATCGAGACCTACCTAACGGTCCTTGAGTCATGTGAGAATTAGTTGCCAAACGAAAAGTCAACATTTTTGCTCCAATTGTCCAAATTACGGTAATGCCCCTGAGCTTCCGATAGCCATAACTTTTTCCCTGATCGTCCGAATTGGACGTGCCACCTGTCTATGGACTCGTGACATCCCGAACTACGTCACGGTCATTAGTCAAAGTCCATTTGACCCTCCAATCAAAAAGTCAACAATTTGGCCATACCATTCACAAGGGTAAAAACGTCAATTCATACAATAAATTACATTATTAGAATCCTCGAATTTCCGGGGTGTTACACATGAGACCCTATTGAACTGTGGATTTAGGCTGAGGCCTGTGAAATGGATTTGAATCAGATTCGAGGAATCCCATTGAGATGAATCAAGTATGAGACCCAGTTGAGAAATGAGTTTTGAGAAAGAAAGTATTTGAGAAAGAAAGTATTTGAGAAAGAAAGAAAGAGATTTGAAATGAATGAACCCTCCATATTGATTATATGGTCTTCTCCAGCATCGACCTGGAGAGTCACGATCCACAGACCAGAGTGGGTATCCCCATAGGGATCCCGTTCCAGGAGTAGTTGTTACTATATTATGTTGTGGTCCCGGACCAGATTCCGGAGTGATGTGTGGACTAGATCCAGAGAGAGCTCGGACTAGATCCAGTGATTGAGCCTCCCAGATGGAGATTCCTGGGAGAAGACTCGGAGTGAGACCCCGAGTATTGTGCACACTAGATAGAGATGTTTGATATCGTGACTATATCGGGGATGTGTTCCCTAGGGGCTGTGTGCCCCGAGTTGGCATCTTCTACGGAAGTACCTAGGATGGGTTATACGTATAACGGTACGTATGAGATTTTATGAAGTGTTTTGAGGCGAGACCCCGTATTCGATGTTTTAGAAATGATTTGGGGGCAGAGACCTCGTATTCTGTGTGTTGGTATTTCAGTGAGAAAGGTTTTGAACTGAGACCCAGTGACATGATTTGGGGCTGAGTTCTCATGTTTCGATTGATGGTTTTTGAGTTGTGATGTCGGGTCGAGGACCCAAATGGATTTATGGGCCATGACGGTTTATAGGGTTGGGCATGAACCCTTGTAAGGTTTTGAGAATATTTTCAAGTGGTTTTTATGTATAATTGATAAATGGTTTTGAATGCATGCATATGCTTTTATGAAGGGCATAAATGTCTTTATGCGAAAATGTTTTTAATAAATTATTAAATTGTCCACTCACAGTTTTCGTGTTTTAATGCCCTTCAGGTTGATCGCGGATGCGGGCTGTAGCAGAGACGAGACATCACTCCCCTCCTCCTACAATCCTGATGCACTCTGATAGCCCCGGCGAGGGCAGAGATGGAATTTTCCCTGGTCTGACACGTGGTGTCAGACAGGATCAGGCGGGTCCCACGTTAATCCCGGGGGATTCGGGACCGGTCCTGACATATAAGGGGGGTAGACCTATCGATGTGAGGTTACCCAAGATGACTGGTGTTTTTCGCCTAGTGACGGACTTAGATTTGGATGAATTGGATGTAATCCTTGGATTGGATGGGTCGATGAGTCATGAGAACTCTATCGAGTCTGTTGATTAGGAAGTGATATGTGGAATCTAGGATTCTAGAGGTTATGTTTCAGGGAGACTCGAGGGTGTTACCCTCTAGGATGATTTTGATCCTCACAATCAATAGGTGGTTGGTATTAGGTATTCAAGTTTGTTGGTCATATGTGTAGTGCATGAGCTTCGTGTATGAGACGCCTAGTGAGGGCTGGGGATGCCCAGATTTCTCAACATATTCCTGAGGTTTTTCCAGGATGAGGAATTGAGTTTACGATGATTTGAGGTTACATGTTGGTTATAGATGACTTAATAAGGTAACAGTATGGAATAAGGATTCCGTATCACGAGTTAAGGAATTGTGGTTTCGTGGGAAGGTTGTTGTTAGTGACCTTATTAAGAGAGGCCAACATGGTGGTTGTAACGACCCGTCCCGGAATTCGGGATTAGATTACTAACTAATCACAATTAGCGGGGTTAATCGGTGATTAGTTGGGCGAATTCGGACGAACGGTGCAAAATGACCGTTTTGCCCCTGGTTGTGGGCAAAACGTTGACTTTTTATTCGGGCGGTCAAATGGACTCTGCCCGATGACCGTGACGTAGTTTGGGACGTCACGAGTTCATAGACAGGTGGCACGCTCGATTCCGACATTCGTGGTGAAAGTTATGACGTTCGGAAGTCTAGGGGCATTTCCGTAATTTGGTCGAAATAAGGAAAAATGTTGACTTTTTGATCGGGGGGTCCGATGGTCAAGGGCCAAGGACCGTTAGGAAGGTCTCGATTCCCCGAGTACGACGGCAGGCGGCACACCGAAAACGGACATCGGGTGACCAAGTTACGGGTCACGGACGGTGAGGGGCATTTTGGTAAATTGCCAAGTGAGGGCAAAATGGTAATTTCCTACTGAGGGGCTGTTTGAACCGTGAAACAGAGGAAGCACCCGTGCCGTGTGTGTCTAAAATCCAGCAATTATTTAACCCAAGTGGTCTGATCAGTAGATTGTTTAACCAAGATAGTGACCTTGGGGAGTGTTAGTGGCTTTGAGGCGTGGTATGGACAGAATGGGACCGTGCACGGGAGGTTTTGTAATGGCTTTGTGTTCTGTTTGTGGGAAACAGAATTTCAGTGAAGGCAGAGGAATTCCCACGGTTTGTTTGCTGCCCGGTTTGGAAACAGAGAGATTAGGGACATTTGGGGGTCTCCGAGGGTCATTTTGGTGAGGAATGAACTGAGAATTGAGAGAGAACTGAGTCGGGAGAAAACTAGAAAAAATGGAGGGAAATTCAAAGGTCGAGTTTTGAGGTGAATCGAGCCAAACCGTGGGTTGGATTAGCTTCCTGAGATCAATTCAAACATGACCGTACAAAAATCGAAGGAGTTGATCGCTGTTTGCCCAGGAACCTGAGTTCCAGTTTCTGGAAAACACAGTGTTGTGGACGACGGATACCAGGTAACGGCTTGTTCAATTGGTTGTGAAATTATGTTCGTCTAGGTCCCCTTATGCTACTGGTGAATTTAATTTATGAACAGAACCGTGTAGGGTGAGTCCCAGAAGTCGACCAGTTCGACTGTTCGAGTCTGGGTTGATCGATTTAAGGTTTGTCGAGGGTAATGTTGGATGCAGACTTTAAATTAATAGATTAGAGAAGATGTTAGGATTAAAAAGGAAAGGAATTGATTGAGAATTGATAGCTATCTAACCGGGTTGTCACGCGGGTTGCAGGACCCGTTTGCAGAGGAAACGGGCGAGGATGACGAACTGTTCATCGTCACTGTAGCAGGCGCGTGGGTGTCACGCGCAGCCGCTTGCGGCGGCGCGTGACGGCGCGTGGGTTCGATTTTCAAGGTGAGTTCAAAACGGCTTTTGTCCTACACTTTGTAACGAACATTCCAGCGTTGGTTTCGAAATTATCGGACACCGTTTCGATGTGGTTCCGAGGGTCCGAAGATTTCTATTACGTTTGTAATTAATGATTAATTCCCGAAAAATTGTGGGAAATTAGTATGTTGTTATATAAGCCCTTAGTGACACTAAAGTATGTTTTCGAACAGGATTTGGAATTTCTGGAAAATATCGGAAATTACGGAACCGCGTGCGGCGTAAAACCGAGCCCTATTGGACGGTGTGTGAGTGGACGTTGCTTTAAAAATTTAATGCATGCATAAATTATTTCTATGATTTTATGATTATGATTATAAGTTGTGATTGATTTTGATTTCCGTATTTATACGTATTCGATCCCCGTATTTATACGTATTTTTACTATACATGTGAAATTCCACGTATTTCGAGACTATGGTCACTCGTATGCATAATGATGGTTTAATGGAAGAAGTTATATGAAATGGGTGTAAAATGATTTAAGAAGGTTGTTTATGATTTGCGAGTGTGACTTACGATTTTGACACGTTTTTCGAGAAAGTTCCGGTTTTGCACGTTTTACGAGATTTTGAGTTATTGTGATTTGATCACTGTTGATGTTTGAATTGGGGAATTAAAATGAGACTTGTGATTTTGAGGATTTTAAATGTGGGTTTTGAGTAGGTTTTGCTTGGATTGTGATTTTGGAAATTATGATTGTGGTCTTGATGTTTTGATAATGAGATTTGAGAAATTAAGTGATTTCAAGGAATAAAAATGGATTTTGAAAAAGGTGATTTCGGGCGTGACGCTCGGGGCATAAAAGAAATTTTGACGAACGAGATTCGGTTTTCGGAAATTTAAAGTGGATTCTTGGTTTGGGTTCGGGATGATGTTTCCGGATGCCGGCTTACGGAATCATTATTGCGAATTCGAATGCGGGAATGAAAAAGGATTTAATAAGTGATTTGGTCTGATTTTGCATGCCCCGTGTTTCATGATAATTTGATTATGTTGGTAAAGTCTGATTTGGGGAAAATGAATGTGGAAGTTCGGACCATGGGTCCTGTTGTGAAAAATATGATTTTGGGGATGGATCCCACGTTGTCGTGATTGATAAACTGTTTTGGGGTTTAAAGACCCGTTGAAAACTACTTGGGGTTTAAAGACCCGGTGCTATTGCTGGAGCACGTTTTGAGTTTAAAGACTCGGTTAATTGATGACGGGGGAGGGCCCTTAATGAGTTTAAAGACTCGTGAGTTTAAAGACTCGGATACTGTGATACCCCCGAGGCCTATTGATTATGTTCTGAGTTTAAAGACTCGTTGAAATCCCGGGAAGGCCTGATGATGCGCATGGTTTTGAGTTTAAAGACTCGGGCGCACTCGATATCCAGCAAACTGATTGATTGTGATTCATTGACGTTCTTTGATGATTGGATGTGTTGGGCGGTGGCCCGGTTTATATGGTTGATGGATTGGTTGATGTCGTATACTTGGATTTGGACTTTATGGTCTTGGGCTGTGGCCCTGTGTTTATAATTTGCGGGCTATGACCCGAAGGTTAAGAAAGGAAAACGATTTTGGTTTTTCATATACGGATTTCTTATGTTGGAATGTTAACCGATTGCGAAATGATTTTTGTATGCATGCATTGGTTTTTACTTGGAGGGTAAAAGCGTCTTTCCGTAACTGTTTTATGAACTGAATTCTTTTGTCCACTCACACCTTTTGGTTTTTATTGACCCTCCAGGTCGTGGCGCGTTGTTCGAGGCTGTACGAGGGGCGGAGGCATGAGTAAGTATGTGTGGCTATCCCTGGTTTGGCAAGTACTGAGGGTAATTTGGGATTTTCAGTCATCTTGCCAGACGGGATCAGGACCGTGCACGGTTATCGATGCCCCTTTCGGGGGCGGTCCTGACAATTTGGTATCAGAGCGCTAGGTTGCTGATTCTGTTGCCACATCATGCCTCCGGAGCGTAAGCCTCGTGCGCGACCTGGTAGTGAGACGAGTAGGCGAGGGTATTTGGGACCTCGTGTTAGATCTCGGGCGAAATTGACCCTGGTTTGAGGGTCAGATGTCGGGTAGTGTACGCTGTGAACTGTGATTTGCGCGACTTGCTGGACCTAGAATTGTGTGGGTCGCAGGGACGAACGAGACCGGTGGCTGGAAGGCCGCATTTTTGGGCAAATTGTACTTTCTCTTAGGCCCTATTGGTCGAATAGAAGGTGGTTGAGCATTGGATGTTGCTCGGGGATTGGGTATGTCAGTAATGACAGGATTGGTTTGGTATGAGATTGGACTCAGGAGGAGTCGAGGTGTGGATGTGGGACTCACATTGAGTCAGGATTTTGAGTTAGGAACGTGAGATGAGTCATGATAAGGTGTCAAGACTCGAGAAGAGCCAGAAAGGCTGAATGAGGACCAGTTTATGGTCAGGTATTGAAGGAGTTAGGAAACTACGACTTGGCTTTGTGGAACGGTGGTCTTGTGGAGTTTAGCTGATGCTCAGGGGTACTTGGTGTAGTGGTAATAGTTGGGGATTATGGGGCGATCAGGGAACGTCCATCTATCCTGATGTGGATTTTCGGGATGGTGGTACCTATGGTTGCGGGGTACGAGTAGTGATGCGGGATCGTCGCTCGGTATGAGCGGAGATCCAGGGCTACCCACTTTGCACACGGTGTGCTAGTGTGGATGATTGTACGTTGGTGCGGGTACTAGTGCTGGTGCTAGTGTCAGCGAGTGAGATTGTGTTGAGCCACGAGTTGGGGTGTGACTCTGTCATGTTGAGAGTGCGTTGGTATTTGAGATTAGTAGTGGTCGACTTGTGGACTGGATAGGATCCAGCGGAGGTTATGAGGTATTGGGGTAAGTCCCAATGGTGACGAGGTGACAAGAGTTGAGTAATTCCCTGTCGGAATCAATGTATGTGCATAGTTAGTCATTAATTGACGTGAGGTCTGAGTATTGGGCCAATGGTGGACGCGTGGTTGTCCAAGTGAGTTACGGATGTAGGGAGTCCGGCGGTTGGACTTGAAATCCTAGTGGATCATCCTTGGTCTCTCCTAGGTGGAGTGGCAGGGATCGATATGAGGTAAATGGAGGGGATCCACAGAGTGGATGTGTTACGTTGTTGAGTGATTGTTTGGGGGAGAAAATAGTTGAGGAATGTTGGGTGATTGACAAGAAATCTAGTGGGTGTGAGACCTTATTATCGGGTTCCAGGTGGATTGCCAGCTGTGAGCATGGGTGGATCCTAGGTGGATCTGGATTATTGAGGTTGTGGGCCTTGGGCGTGGTGACGATCCAGGATCGTGGTGTTACCAGTCGGGTGACGTGGTAACGGACCCGAATTGTGATCGCCTTGATCAGGCTAGGTGAAGAGCTTATCGCTCTGTCGTAAATGCTTAGATATGAGGATTGTTGGATTGAACTTCTTTTCGAAGTTAATCCGTGCTCGAGCGAGTGGGGACGGTTGTGAGTTGAACTCGAGGCTTGACTTGTGGATGAGTGGATATCCAACCAAGTCTAATTGGTTAGTTATAGATATGTGCGATTTGGATTGGCTTCTTTTCGAAGTCAATCAGAGGTAATGTGGTAACCGTTGAGCGGGTATCCGATAGATTATGAGTTGGTGTGCCTCGGTATTTGTGAATGAGATCATACGCCCACTCGGCATGACTGTACACGCCTTGGTGAGCGTGCTTGGGTTGGTACGTCTTGGATGACGTGTTTGGGGGTTGATGTTGTGTTACTGGTCGGGTGACCATGGGATCCAGAATGGATGATGAGCGGAATGATCGATTTGTCTAGTATGAGATTGAACAGGAGAACCCCAGTATCGAATCATGATTGACTGCGGGCCATGCAGTGGACTTATTAGGGAATGGATGTACGTATCTTGCACGGTGTACAAGGATCGGTATTGGACTGGCCGTGTGGTGCATGGTGACCGCACATGTGAGGTACCAGTGGCGTATGGTTATACGTGTTGATGGTCGGCTTAGTTCCGACACCATTGGATTTGGTGGTGGGTGTGAACTGGACATTGAATACTATGCACTGGGCAGAGTTAATTTTGTTGGGTTCAGTGAATTCATGAGCATGCGCTCTTTGCCACGGATGGCTAGTGAACCCCAGTGTGGAGTTGGGCGAACACCGATGGGCTAGTATTCAATGTGTGTCAGTTACACCACCTGATTGAGTTTGGTGACGGTATACGTACGCTCAGGATGAGTGAGTTGGTGACTGCGTCACTACGTGTGGCCTTGCATGATGTTATCACACCGAAATGATTCCAGCTTTGTAGTTCGCTGAGGGAATTGACAGTTATGGACTTGAGATGGATATGTCGCAGGATTGGGTTGCCCCTGCGAGATGAGATCACGTGGTTGATCTTACGCTACTTGAGCGAGTAGTAGGATGAGGTGTTATCGCCGTTTGGCTGTTGGTTGGTGCTATGTCAGGGTGATGAAGCTTAGTGGTGACAGTTTGGCTGGTAGCGTCAGCACGGACTGACAAGTGAGATTTGGTGACTCCCAGTGGGAGCAGTCATTAAGTGATCATCTTCACTCGAGGTGGTCGAGTGTGGTCGGTACGACATAAGACTATGATGGGGCCCCTGAGTACGGATGAGTTTAGCTGGTGTACGGGTGTACACGTGTTGAGGGGCCAAATGTTTTCCACGTGGTGGATGTGGAATGAACGTAATTGGAATTCCGAGAACGAAACTGGTTTTAGGGGGGATGATCGGTTGAGACTTGGTCGGTTGGAATTTCGGGGACGAAATTCTTTAAGGGGGGAAGATTGTAACGACCCGTCCCGGAATTCGGGATTAGATTACTAACTAATCACAATTAGCGGGGTTAATCGGTGATTAGTTGGGCGAATTCGGACGAACGGTGCAAAATGACCGTTTTGCCCCTAGTTGTGGGCAAAACGTTGACTTTTTATTCGGGCGGTCAAATGGACTTTGCCCGATGACCGTGACGTAGTTTGGGACGTCACGAGTTCATAGACAGGTGGCACGCTCGATTCCGACATTCGTGGTGAAAGTTATGACGTTCGGAAGTCTAGGGGCATTTCCGTAATTTGGTCGAAATAAGGAAAAATGTTGACTTTTTGATCGGGGGGTCCGATGGTCGAGGGCCAAGGACCGTTAGGAAGGTCTCGATTCCCCGAGTACGACGGCAGGCGGCACGCCGAAAACGGACATCGGGTGACCAAGTTACGGGTCACGGACGGTGAGGGGCATTTTGGTAAATTGCCAAGTGAGGGCAAAATGGTAATTTCCTACTGAGGGGCTGTTTGAACCGTGAAACAGAGGAAGCACCCGTGCCGTGTGTGTCTAAAATCCAGCAATTATTTAACCCAAGTGGTCTGATCAGTAGATTGTTTAACCAAGATAGTGACCTTGGGGAGTGTTAGTGGCTTTGAGGCGTGGTATGGACAGAATGGGACCGTGCACGGGAGGTTTTGTAATGGCTTTGGGTTCTGTTTGTGGGAAACAGAATTTCAGTGAAGGCAGAGGAATTCCCACGGTTTGTTTGCTGCCCGGTTTGGAAACAGAGAGATTAGGGACATTTGGGGGTCTCCGAGGGTCATTTTGGTGAGGAATGAACTGAGAATTGAGAGAGAACTGAGTCGGGAGAAAACTAGAAAAAATGGAGGGAAATTCAAAGGTCGAGTTTTGAGGTGAATCGAGCCAAACCGTGGGTTGGATTAGCTTCCTGAGATCAATTCAAACATGACCGTACAAAAATCGAAGGAGTTGATCGCTGTTTGCCCAGGAACCTGAGTTCCAGTTTCTGGAAAACACAGTGTTGTGGACGACGGATACCAGGTAACGGCTTGTTCAATTGGTTGTGAAATTATGTTCGTCTAGGTCCCCTTATGCTACTGGTGAATTTAATTTATGAACAGAACCGTGTAGGGTGAGTCCCAGAAGTCGACCAGTTCGACTGTTCGAGTCTGGGTTGATCGATTTAAGGTTTGTCGAGGGTAATGTTGGATGCAGACTTTAAATTAATAGATTAGAGAAGATGTTAGGATTAAAAAGGAAAGGAATTGATTGAGAATTGATAGCTATCTAACCGGGTTGTCACGCGGGTTGCAGGACCCGTTTGCAGAGGAAACGGGCGAGGATGACGAACTGTTCATCGTCACTGTAGCAGGCGCGTGGGTGTCACGCGCAGCCGCTTGCGGCGGCGCGTGACGGCGCGTGGGTTCGATTTTCAAGGTGAGTTCAAAACGGCTTTTGTCCTACACTTTGTAACGAACATTCCAGCGTTGGTTTCGAAATTATCGGACACCGTTTCGATGTGGTTCCGAGGGTCCGAAGATTTCTATTACGTTTGTAATTAATGATTAATTCCCGAAAAATTGTGGGAAATTAGTATGTTGTTATATAAGCCCTTAGTGACACTAAAGTATGTTTTCGAACAGGATTTGGAATTTCTGGAAAATATCGGAAATTACGGAACCGCGTGCGGCGTAAAACCGAGCCCTATTGGACGGTGTGTGAGTGGACGTTGCTTTAAAAATTTAATGCATGCATAAATTATTTCTATGATTTTATGATTATGATTATAAGTTGTGATTGATTTTGATTTCCGTATTTATACGTATTCGATCCCCGTATTTATACGTATTTTTACTATACATGTGAAATTCCACGTATTTCGAGACTATGGTCACTCGTATGCATAATGATGGTTTAATGGAAGAAGTTATATGAAATGGGTGTAAAATGATTTAAGAAGGTTGTTTATGATTTGCGAGTGTGACTTACGATTTTGACACGTTTTTCGAGAAAGTTCCGGTTTTGCACGTTTTACGAGATTTTGAGTTATTGTGATTTGATCACTGTTGATGTTTGAATTGGGGAATTAAAATGAGACTTGTGATTTTGAGGATTTTAAATGTGGGTTTTGAGTAGGTTTTGCTTGGATTGTGATTTTGGAAATTATGATTGTGGTCTTGATGTTTTGATAATGAGATTTGAGAAATTAAGTGATTTCAAGGAATAAAAATGGATTTTGAAAAAGGTGATTTCGGGCGTGACGCTCGGGGCATAAAAGAAATTTTGACGAACGAGATTCGGTTTTCGGAAATTTAAAGTGGATTCTTGGTTTGGGTTCGGGATGATGTTTCCGGATGCCGGCTTACGGAATCATTATTGCGAATTCGAATGCGGGAATGAAAAAGGATTTAATAAGTGATTTGGTCTGATTTTGCATGCCCCGTGTTTCATGATAATTTGATTATGTTGGTAAAGTCTGATTTGGGGAAAATGAATGTGGAAGTTCGGACCATGGGTCCTGTTGTGAAAAATATGATTTTGGGGATGGATCCCACGTTGTCGTGATTGATAAACTGTTTTGGGGTTTAAAGACCCGTTGAAAACTACTTGGGGTTTAAAGATCCGGTGCTATTGCTGGAGCACGTTTTGAGTTTAAAGACTCGGTTAATTGATGACGGGGGAGGGCCCTTAATGAGTTTAAAGACTCGTGAGTTTAAAGACTCGGATACTGTGATACCCCCGAGGCCTATTGATTATGTTCTGAGTTTAAAGACTCGTTGAAATCCCGGGAAGGCCTGATGATGCGCATGGTTTTGAGTTTAAAGACTCGGGCGCACTCGATATCCAGCAAACTGATTGATTGTGATTCATTGACGTTCTTTGATGATTGGATGTGTTGGGCGGTGGCCCGGTTTATATGGTTGATGGATTGGTTGATGTCGTATACTTGGATTTGGACTTTATGGTCTTGGGCTGTGGCCCTGTGTTTATAATTTGCGGGCTATGACCCGAAGGTTAAGAAAGGAAAACGATTTTGGTTTTTCATATACGGATTTCTTATGTTGGAATGTTAACCGATTGCGAAATGATTTTTGTATGCATGCATTGGTTTTTACTTGGAGGGTAAAAGCGTCTTTCCGTAACTGTTTTATGAACTGAATTCTTTTGTCCACTCACACCTTTTGGTTTTTATTGACCCTCCAGGTCGTGGCGCGTTGTTCGAGGCTGTACGAGGGGCGGAGGCATGAGTAAGTATGTGTGGCTATCCCTGGTTTGGCAAGTACTGAGGGTAATTTGGGATTTTCAGTCATCTTGCCAGACGGGATCAGGACCGTGCACGGTTATCGATGCCCCTTTCGGGGGCGGTCCTGACAGTGGTGATTGTCGATTTTGAGTAAAAGAGAGAAAAGGATAATGTCCGGATTCGATATGGCTAAGGTTAATTGATGGTGATACTCTTGGATAGCCAAATGGACTAGTCATAGTTGAGGGATGAGGTGTCGGGTAGTCTGACCCCATTTAGACGATGTATGATACCATGATTGATGATTGGTGGGAGTACTTACATGTACCGATGGACGTGTGATGTACTGAATAGGTGTATCGAATATACCCTCAGAGAAAGAGTTAGTCGAATAAGTGTTAGGTCCGATAGACCAGAGTAGGTTTGGGGAACGTGAGTTGGTCTGAGATTTGATGGAGACCACAGAGGATTGTAGGGGGGTTCTCTACCATGTTTTTCCAGTTATGGTGATTGACCCCGAAGGAGGTCAGAATTATTGGAAATGAGAACTGAGATAGAATGGTTACAATTGGAGAGACGGTGACTTACGTTCGATCACTCACTATGAGTTTGGGATTCGGAGAGTCGGGCGTTGAGGCTAGTTAAACCCTCAGAAGTTGACCTTCCTTGTATAAGTTGAGATCGACCCACGGGGTTGAGTATGCAGAGGTCATATACCATTGGGAAGGAATGTACGAGTACTGTATCCTCGGGAAAATTTTATGGCTCCCACTAATTGGAATTTCGAGGACGAAATTCTTTAAGGGGGTGTAGGTTGTAACGACCCGGACTTTCGGAAAAAGGAAAATTTGGAAAATTTGAAGAAAATGACGATTCTACCCCAAGAAAGTGAGCGAACGGTTGACTTTTGGCTCGAGCGGTCAAACAGACTTTGACCGATGACTGTGATGTAGTTCGGGACGTCACGAGTTCATAGGGAGGTGGCACGTCCAATTCCAACGATCCAGAAGAAGTAATGACGTTCGGAAGCTCAAGGGCATTTTCGTAATTAGGATGAAAAGGGAGAAAATGTTAAATTTTTTATTGACGACTATTTTTCACTCAATTCGAGGACCGTTAGGTAGGTCTCGATGCCCTGAGTCCGTAGACAGGTGGCACGCTGAAAACGGACATCGGATGGATGAGTTACGGGTCTAGAAAGAAGAGGGGCATTTTGGTAATTTTGTGTAGAAGGGCAAAATAGTAATTTTACATAGGGGCACTATTTGAAACCGTGGAAACAGGGACTGAACCACCGTGCTTGGGTGGTCTGATCAACGAATTGTTAATTGTTATTGTCCTTGGGATAGCTTTGAGTTAGTGTGAACAATTTGGTGTGGCTGGTGACAGATCACAGTGCACGGGGAGGGGGGATTTAAAATTGGTTTTGGGTCTTTTGTGAGAAACAGAGAGACAGTGGGACTGAGGTTCCCTTAGGTTGCTGTGAAGGTCGAATTGATTATAGGGAGTGAGAGTGAGGCGAGAGAGAGAGAGTTATTCGGAGAGGAAGAGGCTGAGAATTAGAGAGAAAACTGAGTCGGGAAGTTTTGGGAAAAATTGGAGGGAAATTCGAAAGTTAAATTTTGAGTCGAGAGGAACAAAACCAAGGTTAGAAACAGTCTTCTGGGATCATTTAGAGTTCAACCGTACCAACATTGAAGGGAATCGATCACAGTTTGGCCAAGAACCCAAGTTCCAGTTTTGCAGAAATTTCAGGCTTGAGGACGATCACCTACAGGTAAGTTTTCCTGAAATTGATTATGGTTTAGTGTTCGTTTAGGTCCTATGAAGCTTCTGTTTAAGTTAATTTGAAAACTGGGTTGATTCGGGTGAGTGTCAGAGATTGACCCGTTTGTTTGATCACAGGTGGATTGATCGATTTAGAGCTTATTGAGGGTAATTAATGAATGAAAACCTAAATTAAAATGTAAAGGAAGGATTTAGGTGGAAGAAAGCTAGGAATTGAGTGAGTTTTGATAGGGATTTAACCGGGTTGTGTCGCGGGTTGAACAACCCGTTTGCAGGCTAGTCGGGTGAAGAAGGTGACACTGTAGCATTATTGTAGCAAGCGCGTTAGTTTCACGCACAGCCACTCACGGTGGCGCGTGAGGGCGCGTGGGCCCGATTCTCGAGGTGAGTTCAACATGACTTTTACCCTATACAATGTAACGAACATTTTAGCGTTGGTTTCGAGTTAAACGGACACCGTTTCGATATTGTTTCGAGGGTCCGAAAGTTTATATTACGTTTTTAATTAACTTTTAATTCCCGAAAAATTATGGGAAATTAGTATGATGTTATTTGAGTCCTTAGTGACACTAAAGAATGATTTCGGACAGGATTCGAGATTCCTGGAAAATGTCGAAAATTACGGGAACGCGTGCAGCGCGAAAACGACGTTATGGACAGTGTGTGAGTGGACTTTGCTTTCAAAATTTAATGCATGCATAAATGTTTCTATGATTTCTATGATTATGATTATGACTTGTGATAATTACGATTTTCGTATTTATACGTATTTTGATATGCAATACGTAACTGCACGTATTTCGGGACTATGATTTCTCCTATGCTTTGATGATGGTTTAATGAACGATTTCATATGATTTGTGCGTGTCATGTTTTGAGGATGTTTTGATTATGATTGTGAGTATGACTTACGGTTTTGACACCGATTTCGAGATTATTACGGTTTTGCGCGTTTTACGAGATTTCGAGTATATTATGATTTGATCATGGTTTTGATGCTTTAACTTTGGGATTTGAAATATGATTTGGTTTCAAAGATTTAAAACGGATTTTGGAAAAGGTGATTTCGGGCTTGATGCCCAGTTCATGAAAGTGGCTTTGATGAACGAGATTTCGGGTTTCGAAAACTTGAAGGTGGATATCTGGGTTTGGGTTCGGGATGATGTTTCCAGATGCTAGCTTATGGAATCATTATTGCAAATTCAAATTCAGGAATGGATGACGGATATGATTGGAGATTTGAATGCGAAATTCGGACATAAGTCCTATTATGACAAAATGTGATTTCGGATTGGTTTTGGAATTTGGATCACGATGGATCCCGGATTGTTGTGATTTACAAATGGTTTTGGGTTTAAAGACCCGGTACTATTGCTGGATATGCTTTGAGTTTAAAGACTCGGTTACTGTGATGACGGGGGTGGGCCCTTAATGAGTTTAAAGACTCGGTTATTGTGATACCCCACGAGGCCTATTGATTATGTTCTGAGTTTATAGACTCGTTGATATCCCGGGAAGGCCTGATATATGTGAGTTTAAAGACTCGGTAATTGATATCCAGCAAACTGATTGGCTTGAGGCTTACTGTTGATTTCTAATGTTTTCGGATGTGTTGGGTAGTGGCCCGGTATATGTGGTTTTGATGGATTTGGATTATGTTGTGTACTTGGATTTGATTCATGGTTTTAGGCTGAGGCACTGTGTTTATGATTACGGGCTTAGACCCGAAGGTTAAGTAAAGGAAAATGATTTGATTTTCGTACACGGTTTTCTTATATTGGAAATGAATCGGATTGCGAAATGATTTTCGAATGCATGCATTGGTTTTACGTGGAGGGTAGAAATGTCTTTCTGTAACTGTTTTGTAACTGATTCATTTTTGTCCACTCACACTTTTTGTGTTTTTATTGACCCTCCAGGTCGTGTCGCGTTGGTCGAGGTTGATCAAGAGGCGGAGGCATGAGTGAGTACGTGTGTGGCTATCCCTTGTTTGGCAAGTACGGAGGGTATTTTGGGAACTTCTGTCGACTTGCCAGACGGGAGCAGGACCGGGCACGGTTATCAATGTCCCTACGGGGGCAGTCCTGTCATTAAGGGTTGTTCTAACGATTGGGTTGCACTTCTGGGGTCCCTGCGAGTTGAGGAGGATGGTTTTGAACGGAGGAGGACAGTGGAGCAACCTGGACAGAGGCCTGGAAATTGGGTCGTGAGGTTCATGATCGAATAGGTACTTTCTAGATCTGTTTTCCCTATTTTGAACCCATAGAACACCTTGGGAGGATTGGACGAAGCTATAGGGATGAACGGTTTCGAAAATGGTGGCCGGAGTTGGGAGAATCGGTCTCGTCGGTCTGGTCGAACCAGAAACCAAAGAACTGGGTCTGAATCGGTTCGACGGAGATTGAAGGTGGCACTGTTTACTAGCGCGTGGGTTTCACGCGCAGGGCCTTTGGGTTTCGCGTGAGGGCGCATGAGCCCGTATTTCGAGGCATGGTCAACATGTAATCTTATCCTTTCGATGTAACAAACATTTTGGCACAAGTTTCGAGTCTATCAGACATCGTTTCAAGGTAATTTTGAGTGTCCAAAGGTTTAGGGTTTGTTTTAAATATGTTTAAAAATCTGGAAAAATTGGGGGATTCAATGTTAGCCTATTTGAGGTAGTTAGTGACCCTCGGGTATGATTTGGATTGGTACGAGAGTTCTGGAGATGGTGATTTAGCCCGAAGAGGCTTATGACACGCGTATCGAGGCAGTAGTTTGGACAGTCTGTGAGTGGATTTTGTTTTATGACCTTGATGCATGCATAAATATTTTATATGTGTTTATGAACATGTTTTGAGATGCCATGAGTGCATATGATTTAAATATGATTTGTTGGGCATTTTCGGTGGAAAATGCATTATTGCACGTAGTTCGAGATTTTTGTTTTGTCTATTATTTGGGCTTCGGTCGAGTATGCTACGTGCATGAGTTATATGTGATTCTGAAGGTTTCACGGAAAGGTGAGAAATCGAGGAACTGATTTACGATTTTCTGAGGATTTCACGGGGAGGCATGAAATCGAGATTTGGGCGCGAGACCCATTTGAAAGGCCCTGACTTTGCATGAAGTCAGGGATGATTGGAAAATGTTTTGGAAGTGAGAAATGATTTTCATGCTTGGAAATATTTTTCAGGCATATGACCCCGTTGATTTGAGGTTTGACTTAAAGTATAGTCAAACGTGAGATAAGTCGGGCAGTGACCCAGTTATGAGTTTTATGAAAGATATTTTGGGCATGAGACCTAGTTGTGGATTTGATAGGATTCGAGAAATCTTGGGATGTGAAGTGTCGTAGGACACTGGATTTTCGGGCTGTGACCCATTTGGTGATGTTCTGTGTTTGAGGCCCTATGTATGATGATAACATTCGGGTTCATCCCGGGTGTTAAGGTGCTCGCCTCCGGACTGTGATGTGCTCCTTTCGGAGAGGTCACGATGCACTGTCTGTTGTCGAGTAGCCGCGGAAAGCAATGACCGAAGGAGACTCAACTTAGGAGTGCTGATAAGATATTCTGAGATCGATCAGCGATGTGTTCGCGATGATCTAGAGACAATCGCAGCGAATGATGTGTTCACGGCGACATGCTAGGATTGTGAGCGGTCCTAAGCAGTATGCATGTAACGACCTGTCCCGAGAGCCGGGATTAGCAGAGTGTTTAAGAACGGATTAGTGAGCTTAATCGGTGGTTAGTTGACGACTTTTGGGTCCGTTAGCGTATAATGACGATTTTACCCCTAGTTTGGGCAAAAAGTTGACTTTTAGTTCGGACGGTCAATTGGGTATTGACCGATGACCGTGACTTCGTTCGGGATGTCACGAGTCCGTAGACAGGTGGCACGCCCAATTCTGACATCCGAGGAGGAAGTTATGATGTTCGGAAGGTTGAGGGCATTATCGTAATTTGGGTAAAATAGGGGGAAACGTTGACTTTTCGTGTAACGAGGTTTTGACACGAAGACCGAGGACCGTTAGGTAGATCTCGTCGTCTTAAGTTCAACTGTAGGCGGCACGTTTTTATCCGACATTGGACGGGCGAGATACTGGTCTAGAACGACAATGGGATAATCGTAATTTTGACTCACAAGCAGGGGTATTTTGGTCTTTTGCACATTGGGATTTGTGAAAATAGGATCAGGACAAGTGTACAGTGAAGATTGGGATATTTGTGAGAGGGCTGAGGGGATGGTGACCTGTGGGGTTGCTCTAGTGGGTTCTAGGCGTGTGCACGGTCCCAATTATTTGGGTTGTGTATCGTGTTCGAAGAAGAGAGAAACAGAGGGTGAGATTGAGAGAAATTGAGAGTTGGCCGGGTGTGTTGGTGTGTTCTGGTGACTGAGGGAGTGAGTAGAGATCGAGAGGGAGGTAGTGAGTGAGTTGTGAGGGCAGCTCGAGTGAGTTTGAGGGTGTGAGGAGTGTTTGAGTTCACGGGAAAACCAGGAGACAGAGAGGGTGGTTGGTGGTGTTGTTGTGTAAATCGATCAATCGAGGCTGGTGGTGGTGTCTAGAGGACGGAGGAGGCTTAGAGGGGTCGCACAGCCACGGTGGAGCTCACGGCGGCGTCCTAAGCACAGGTAATTTCTTCCCCCCGTATACTTGCTCTGTTTTGTCGTGGAAGTTCAAATTGATAGTTGTTACGGTAGGGGCTGAGTCGAGGTGTTTGGTGAGGTCTGGTGAGTTCATTAGGGTCCTAGGTAGCTACTGGTTGTGCAGCCGTGACGGGGGATTGCACGGCGGAGGCCAGAACGTTGGTGAGTTACAGTGTTCTTTGTTTTTCAGTTTGGGTTCAAACTTAAAGTTGTGGTTTTTGAGTACGAGTCGAGGGGTCTGGTAGGTGATAATTGATTCCTTAGGTCCTTAGGAACCTTTTGGTGTCGAAGCCGTGAAGGGGAAGTGTACAGGTGGTCAGATTGAAAAATAGGGGATTGAACGGGTTTTGTTTTGAGCTAGGGACGACGGGTTAGAGATTGTGTTGAAGTGTTTGTAGTAGGGGGACCGATTACTGGGAAGAGGACGAAGAGTTTGGTGAAAAGAGGAGCAGAAATGGTGGACGGACAACAGAGAACCGCTCTCGCCGGTTCAGACCGGTCGAGTAGCTGAGGAAGACGATAAACCGTAGTCTGTGTGCAGGCGCGTGAGGCCCACGCGCAGCCACTTTGGTCGGCGCGTGGGGGCGCGTGGGGTGTTTTCTGGGGAAAGTTCCAACTAGGTTTTTGGTCTAGAGGTTGTAACGGATCTTTTGGGATAGGTTTCGGGTTAATCGGACGTCATTTAAGGTTAGTTCGACTAGGTTGAAGGTTTAGGGTCTCGGTTTGTTATGTTTAGAAGTTCGAGAAAATTGGGGAAAATTAGGAGGACCTTAGTAGACGTGTTAGTAACGTATTTTGGTGACTGTTGACAGGATCGGGAATCCCCGAGGAAGCTGAGGAACGTACGGGACACAAGGGACGCGAGTGACGTGCCCGGTATCAGTGAGTGGACCCCTTCTCTATAACTGAGCATGCATAACTGCTTTTAATGACTTGTTTTATGGTTTTATATGTGATTTCATGGTTATTTGAATATGCTATAATTGTTTTACTTAATTGCACGTTTTTCGAGAAATAACGTATTTGATACGTTTTACGAGAAAAGCTTGATTTCTGATTATGATTCCATGGTTTTGGGATTTCAAATGATAAATGGTTTTCAATGATTATAAATGGATTTGAAACATGATTTGACAATCAGGTTTTCAGTTTAAGAATCGGATTTCGGAAAGCGGAATTTGGTTTTGAAGTTGAAAAGTGGATTTCCGGATTTGGGTTCGGAATGACGGTTCTGGATGCCAGAATGGCGTCAGAACAGTGGTTTCGGATTCGGGTTTGGATATGGCTTTAGAATGGTTTTCAAATGGTTTTGGATTGGATTTGCTGGATCTGGTTATTGGGTTTAAAGACCCGGATATTGTGATTGACGGGGGACGGGCCCGGATTGGGTTTAAAGACCCGAATTGAGTTTAAAGACTCGGGAGTTTAAAGACTCGGATATATTGATATTTTGCTCCTTAGGCCTGTTGAGTTTAAAGACTCGGAGTTTAAAGACTCGGATTATTGAGGTCTGGTTATTGAGTTTAAAGACTCGGATAGGTCCAGCAGGTTTGATCAGATAATGAATGCTTGGTTTTATTTTTTATGATACGGTTTTATGATGCTTATGACGTGATTTCTATAACTGTTTTTATGCTGATTCTGAAACTGGTTTTATGACGATCCTTATGTGATTTATAACTGTTTCCAACTAATGGGTTATGCATGTATGTTTTCAAAATGGAGGGATAAAACCCTGGTTTGTTATAAAACGGTTTTTGAAACTTTATTCTTTATGGTCCACTCACACTTTCTGGTTTTATTTGCCCTCCAGGTCGTGGAGCTAGCGCGGGGGTTGACGTTGAGGCAGCGTCGGAGGCATAGAGTACTCGAGAGTTTCCTGGAGTGTTTCCGATTTCCCGTTATGCGCGTACTTTGTTTATCGGTTTTTGATTTTCTTAGTTTGGTACTATGCTCTGTATAATGTTGACTCTGAGATTGTTTTAAATTCTCTTGCGTTTGACAATGTAGTCGTGAGGTTGTTCCGGTCTTTCGTTTTTGGGGTGTCAGACGGGAGCAGGGTTTAGTCCCTAATTCTGGGGGATTAGGGGTGGGCCCTGACAATGCACATGTGCTAGGATGAGAATCGTGAATGATATTGGGATTAGTTCCCATGAGATGTGTTCCCCACGTGTTCTATGGTTTGGGCCGAGGTTCTGTATGTGTTTCCTATTTGGGCTGAGACTCGCATTTGTTTTCCATGATCGGGTTTAGGTTGAGACCCAACCGAGATACTGGTTTCAATTGAGAAGCAGTTTTCATTGGTTTTGATTTGGGAAGCAATACGTCTTGCTTCTGAGAAAGCATTTGAAACACTATTTTATGATGCATGCATGCTTTTACGTGAAAGGTATATGTCTTTTCGATAAAAATGAGTTTTATAAACTGTTGTTTTGTTCACTCACAATTTTAATGGTTTTAATACCCTTCAGGTTGACAGCGGATACGGTCTGTAGCAGAGATCGAGACATCACATGCCACCTCCGATTCTGGTGTACTCTGATGGACCCCGAGCGGGTGACGAGTTTATCCCTGGTCTGACACACGGTGTCAGACGGGAGCAGACACATCCCACAATAATCCAGGGGGATTGGGACGGGTCTTGTCACAAGCCTTGTCTTCCTTGGCTTTGAGTCGAACTTGCTCGTACGTATACTTGCAACTGAGTAATCATTACCCAATCAAAATAAATAATTTCATCACCCATTAGACAGTCCTTACTAGTAAGAATGAGATTAATCCTTACACCATTAATTTGATGACAAGAGTTTTTTTTTTGTAATAAATATTAGAATTAAATGCACGTCATAATTAAATGAGAATAAAAAATTTATACAAGTGGTGCAATGTTATTGGGCCAAATAAAAACATAAAAATATCTCATCATAACTAGTGAGGACCCAAGTATAATCCGTACCCATTTTGGGATAATCCTATTAATTAGGGGGTGACATTAATGATTCCCATTACCTTTTTTCATCATTTTAATTTACTAAGGCCGCCTAGAATTTTACAATAATTATAAATACTACAACCAAATATTAAAAAACAAAAAATAAGAACATATGTAATGATCCAGAAATTTGAAAAAGGTAGTTCCGATAATTTAAAAAGAGAATTAAAGGTATTACCCTTGTATGTCAAAAGTTGACTTACTGCTCAAAATACTTTTTGAGCTTTTCGTGAAGACCGTTACGTAGGTCTTGGAGTTCTAAATCCGTAGACAGGTGACACGTTAGAATCGGAGTTTAGACGAGACTGTTATGGGTCTAAAATATCTATGGGTATTTTGGTAATATTGAGACCAGGGGCATTTTGGTATTTTTTTTATGTTGATGAATCAACAGCTGTTGTGACTCACCCCACTTATTGAGAGACACTTGTCACCCTTAGGCTGGGATTAGTGGCACCTTACATTGTGTGTGTGCCGTGTAGGGTGTTTTGTGTCTTGTGTTTGTATGTTTGTGTATGGGTTGCAACCCAAACCAACAAACTCCAAATTCTTTGATCATTTAACAGAGAGACAGAGCATAATAAAAAAAAGAGAAACATAGAGAAGAAAGAACAAGAAAAGAAAGAAAATATAGGAAGAGAAATAGGGAAGGAGTGAGGAAGAACCAAACCCGAAAATTTGAACCTGTGAGCTATTAAACCATTTCAAACCTCCAAGCTTAAAATTAAGCCGACTAACATCTTGGTTGAGTTCCTATGATCGTGTTGAATCAAGAATTTGAAGGTTTTTTATGCAGGAGATGCTCAGGATGAAAGCTTAAAGGTTGACCGAAATTAAAAAATGAAGCCCTTGAATTCAAGGTGAGGAATTACTTTTATGAGACCATAGGAATTACAAATTGTGGTTTAAAACATGAAATTTGGACAAGATTTGGTGGATTTTGGACGGGGTTGGGTCGCCTGGGTCGGGTTCGAGTTGCAGACTCGTGGGTCAACCCAGCGGAAGGAAAAAGGCGAGGGCAGGCGCATGCCACGTCATCTCGAAATGTGATCTGACACGACCCACCCCCAATTCCCCGGGATTAAGGGCTAAGTCATGATAACGTCTAACCTACGTGTGACACGAAAGTTAAACTGACGTCCAACCTCCATGTAACACGTAAGCCGGACAAAGGATTTCCAAAATGAACCATCCATAAGTACCGGACTTCCCAGAACGCGCAAAATCTACTGTGGATCGTGTGTGTGATGTCTCCGTCTCTCTCTACCAACAGCTCGCACTGCAACAACCTGAAGGGTATTGAAAACACAAAAGACTGTGAGTGGACAAAAATAAAGGATAAGTTTAGAAAACAGTTTATCAAAAAGACATTTATACCCTCCATTCAAAAACCAATGCATGCATATAAAATCCATGTCATAAAACCACTTTATTCCAAGTTATTATAACCATTCATAAAACCAAAAGCCAGAAGTCATTTCACCTTCTCAAATCCCGGGCATTAGTCCAAAACCATCGAAATCTATATCGTCCGGGGCATAGCCCAAAACCATCGGAAAACCATTAGTGAAAACCATCATTATTAAAAATCATCAAATTATCCTCGAAATCCAAAACACATTTAAAATCCATTTCAACCAATCGAACCTGCTGGATCTATCCGAGTCTTTAAACTTCCGAGTCTTTAAACTAAATCCAGACCTCAATATAATCTGAGTCTTTAAACTCCCGAGTCTTTAAACTCAATAGGCCTACGGGGGAAATCACAATATCCGAGTCTTTAAACTCCCGAGTCTTTAAACTCAATCTGGGTCTTTAAACCCAATCCGGGCCCACCCCCTTCATATATCACATCCGGGTCTTTAAACCCAATAATCAGATCCAGCAAATCCAATCCAAAACCATTTTAAAACTATTTCCAAATCCATGTCCAAATCCAAATTCGAAATCACCATTTCGAATTCCAAGCCGAATCTGAAATCATCATCCCGAATTCAAATTCAGAATCATATCCATAATCCATTTCCAAATCCGAATCTAAAACCATCATTCCGTAAGCTAGCATCCGGAATAATCATTCCGAACCCAAATCCAGAAATCCACTTTCGAGTTCCAAAATTGAATCCTGAATCGTCATCCTGAAATCTGATTCCAAAACCCGAAATCGCGTTTATCGAAACCACTTTTATGAACTGGGCCTCAAGCCCGAAATCACTTTTCCAAAATCCATTTTAAATCATTGAAATCAAATCATATTTCAAGTCCCAAAATCAAATCATCAAAACTATGGTCAAATCTCAACATAAATCGTAAGCTCGTAAAACGTGCAAATACGTAATCGTCTCGAAATACATGCAAAATCGTAAATCATAAAATTCATAATCATAAACATAGAAATCACGTATAGAAAGCATATAAAACATTTATGCATGCATCATAAGTTTGAAAGCAAAGTCCACTCACAGACCATTAGCGTCGCCGCCTCGATACGTGTGCAATTACGCTTTCCCGGCTAATACACTATCACCGACTTTCCCGAACCTGTCCAAATTCCATAATAACGTTACTAACTACTTCATTAAGCTTCTAATAAGGTCACGTAAGTTTTCCGAATTTTTAACTATTTTTAAATGAGCTCTAAAACCTTCGGACATCCCGAAACATATCGTGACGATTTTCGATCGACTCGAAACCAATCTCAAAATGTTCGTTACATCAAATAATTTAAAAGTCGTGTTGACAACTTCCCCGGAATATGTCCCACGCACCCTCACGCGCCGCCCAAAGGGGTTGCGCGTGGGCTTCACGCGCCAGGTTACTGTTCATATTCAACCTCTCGCTGGACCAGTCTGACCGGTTTGAACCGGCGGTCACAGTTCACGGTCCAATTCCAGCCCGATTTTAGTCCTATTTCTTTCATTAATTTCGTCCTTTCAATCCCATTTAGTTTAGCTAATCAAAATAGGGAATTGAGACCTAAAACTTACCTCCTCGATCAATCAACAAACGGCCAACTCCCCGTCGTCGAGTTCCTACGATCTCGGCCACCTTTGCTCGTGGTTCCAAGCCCAAACATCACCTTGAAACCTTCAGAAGCCTAGCCAAGTAACCAATTCGATCACCACTCATCAAAATTGAGTTTGCCATTTTCAAATGAAAACTGGACTTTTCACGGTTTCTCACTTACCGTCCGCCGTGCTTACCGCCGTGACCACTACTAGCTTCAGCCCAGTCTCCCTGTCATATTTCATTCACAGAGTGTCAACAAAGGGTGAGGTTTGTGGGATGTTGGAAAACTGGGATTTCACGGGCATTCCTCCTTGTCTCTGTTCTCCACAGCTCTGCTTCCACCGTCCACGACGGTTCACAGTGAGCCTACCAGACAAGTCTCTTTTTCTAACTTTTGTTTACAGGCAAGGGTGAAGAGTTAAAGGAAGTCGATGGGGGGAAATTCTCATTTGCACGCACAAGTACTCTGTTTTTCCTTTCAAATCGTGCAAACCCCAAAACTTGATATATTTTGAGATACGGTGATGAGGGTTCTATGACCTTCCAGGAAGGGGCAAGTGTTCCAAAACCATTGGGCACACTCCCCAAGACACCAAGTGGCACCATTTTACTAGGCACAGATTCTTAGGCAGCGAAAAGACCAAAATGCTCCTGCCTTGATAAATTACCATTTTGCCCCTATTGTACTTCACCTCATAACTGAGCTGTCCGACGTCCGATGATAATGTGCCGCCTGTCATTGTACTGAGGGGATCGAGACCTACCTAAAGATCCTTGAAATACGTGACAATAACTTGTCGTATAAAAAGTAAATCATTTGCCCCGTTTTAACCAAATTACCAAATTACCCTTAAACTTCCAAACATCATAACTTTTTCCGCGAATGTCGGAATCGGACGTGCCACCTGTCTACGGACTCGTGACGTCACAAACACGTCACAGTCATCAGTCAAAATCCATTTGACCGCTCGAACCAAAAGTCAACCATTCACCCAAATCGAGGGGCAAAATCGTCATTTCGCACCATCCGTCCGAAAGCATCCAACTAATCCCCGATTAACGTCACTAATCTGTCATTAACCACTAATTTAATCCCAGTTTCCAGGACGGGTTGTTACAATCTCCCCCTCTTAAAGAATTTCGTCCCTGGAATTCTGAATCTCGTACGTTCGTAACTTACTGGGGGAATCCAACTGATCTCATACCTGGGTCTCCTACCCGGTCTCCATCACCTGCCAATCCAGCCTTCTTCTGATGTTCCAAAACGTTACTAATCATAGCACTACACCTGTCACCACAACTCGGCCAAGCGAACCAATTTGACCAACTTTCGGTCCATCTGGCGATCATCTTATTCTCACTGAAATCAACACATTCCAACTCGTACCCACGATATTTCTATCGTCACACCAGCCGACACTCGCGGCTCCACTAACAGTAGGTGCGCCACAACACCACTGCTACCAGTCACATCAATCTTAGACTCCTTCTCGAGTCTAGCGCACCTTGTACCAACACCTCAATACATTGTGCGAGTCTGCCGTCAACAGGCACGAGTCTCGCCCTGTATGCACCCAACAACCATGATACTCATTTCCATCGATATTTGCTCAACGTTCCAACTTCCATCAGTGACCCGCGCCGACCTCACCGGAGTCACAATGTCCCGCTCTCAACAACTATGCAACAAATCATCTCACTGGTGGTTCCCCTAACCACCAACACAGTCATTCCTGTGGAAACACTATCCACATCTTATACTATCTCTCTGTAACTGGACCCTATCACAAACCTATTTAACCGTGATCAAACATCTCAATGTCAGGGTCTCACCAGCCACTCATGGCTCTGAGCGTCTAGCTCACAACAGTCCTGACTCCTACCAACCAGCCAGATCACTCCGATCCAGTCCACATGCTCAGTTCCACAAGCATCTCGGACTTACGCCGATTCATTAAGATAACAACAACATACCTCGACACTAAGCCGATCACCAACTTCTTACCAGAACATCACGATGCACGTCCAATCGAATCGAAATACATCTCAAATACATGCACTAATCACAACCAACCAGAATCACGGTGCCTACCACCAAACACATGTAACAACAACCCTACGAACTTGAATAAAACAAATATATTTTAGAATACCTCAAACACAACTCATAGAGTACATCCTCAGGTACTTCCAACGACATTATAGTGTACCCGTCACCCTCACAGTGTATCTCCAGGGTACACAAACATCCTTGTAACCATACAGATGACCACCTGATTACGAGCCAAACATGCTTCACTTTTGAAGCCCATCGGTCCAATCCAATATTAGGCCAACACGTCATGCCCAACACGTCTTCTAAAGAACACCAACTCAAGTCTATTTCGAGTCTCCCGGTCTCTTGGGTTTCCTAACCCATATGAAATCCAATCGCATCTCAACTACAAACGCAGAGCAGAACCAGTTACCAGTTCCAAGTCCCATACCATTCGTATGTGAGATGGACCACATGCGTCCTGTACAACTCCAAGATGGTCAAGATATTCAGTCACTTTCACTCCTACAAGACAGAGCAATTTCCGCATCTGCTTGTCCAACATATCCAACCTCTGTCTTATCCTCTTTTCCTCATGATCCACTATACTTCAATCCTGAGCTAGAACCAATCCAGTCTCGATCCACTCACTCCTAAGTGGATCCCACTCTCGTCCATACAACTCTTACCATCAGACCATCACATCGAAATAAATCGATCGAGAATACCACACGTCTAGATTGTGGGTTCTCTTCAATAACCTCATATAGATCAATTATAGTCACTCCTTCTCTGCTTCCTTCCGTCATCCTTCAACGGAATACACAATGGTCCTCAACCATGTCATCACAAGTCATTTTACCTCAATCCATCTAAACACAATCCCCTAACATTCGCCACACAGGCCATACCCGGCGTCAGCAAGTACTCTTTCTACTCCTGAACACATCCACTCGTGTCCACGACCAAGGGGGGTCACAACTCCTAGAGTGCCTCCACTAGGTCACCCGAAGCGACGCCAGAGTATCCAACCCTCGAAATCAACAGTGGTCTCATCGTCGCAATCACAACATCTCCTGATTCTGAGATTCCAACCATGTTGGAAGTATGTCCATCTCTTCCAACCATGGGACTTCATCCTCAAGTATACCACCTCCGGACTAACTGTCCAAACGTCAACTCCTCTACGAGACTTAGAAAAGTCCACACCTCCTACGGGTCATAAACACGTGTGCGTAACCAAACCAAATCACCGATCAACTCGCATGTCGGTTCTCACTGTTTAGACACATCCAAAGGATGTTAATCATCACTCCTTCTGATGTTCGCATCCCAAACTTTCCGAGGTTCAACCCCGAGCACTACTATCATACTCGTAACCAACTCTCGAGAAATCACCAAACACTAGCCTCGACATCACCCAAATACCAACCTCGGCATTTCTAACACATCAGGATAAGTCCACGAAATCAACCTCACGGATAGTCAAACCCGACCATACCAACCTAGCCTGATCCAACACGAAGCATAGGTCCACCGCGCTTCCGCTGCGCCACTCTGATCAAACCAACAGTATCCTGACCGTTCGTACAGAACATGACCTGCCCATGGTCATCACATCTCCCAGCTCTGTTCATAGTTCATTCCAGACACCGGCATCTCACGCCTGGTCACAACCTTAACTCACGATGTGCCCATTGTATCATTACAAGCCTTCCAGCTCGTGGCACATCATCCTCTATCTCGTGCTCACAGCACCCCAGTCTCGAACCTCAGCTCTTATCGAGCCAAAACTCTCAATCTATGCTCAAGTCGGGGGAATTAACATCCCTCGTAATCCACAACTTTGAGCAACTCAATGTTCAACCAATGTAGCAGTCTCACTGGACTCGTCCAGAGTCGTCCACCAACCATTCATTACCTCGGCTGCACCTAGCAGCACCATCTCCAATCCGACCGTAAATCGGCCCAACCACAACAACTCCTTAACCACAAAGCCCAAATCAAGTTTCCCAAACTAAGCATTTACTCTGGATTTCTCACCAAGGAACTCACAGTCCAGACCAGTCATCCCACGGGGTTTCTCAAATCATCCCCGTCATACGGGTTATCCAAACCCGCAACAGCCATTGGTTCACAACAACCTTACCACTCGGGTCGTCACACCCGACTAAGACCATCCCTTATCGTAACTCTACACACCAACGTTAAACAGTATCCAACACTAGGGGGATTCCCTTAAATCCTTAAAGTAGTTTCCTATACCCCGTCACTCGAGGCATCCGGCTACTCGTAGCCGCACAAATCCAATCTCAACCAAACTGACCAAAAGGTCACCAAAGGGTCATCCGGCCTAACAAGCCACCGTCAACCGGACTCATCGGCCCACGCGTACCACCAGCGAAACAAGCTATCATCAGGAACCACATGTTGACCAGTCGACCATCAATCGTATCTCACCATCCAGGAAAAGCACCCTAGCACACAGTCGACCATCTATCGGCGCCACTCCATCTGACCCTAAAGGCCAACCGACTATCGAGCATATCCAGCGTCAAACACGATATCCTTTCCTACCCAAAGCCGACAATTACCACACCCAGTCGAGTATCGGGTAACGCATCACCCAGTCGCTCGTACTCTCGCCACTAAGCCACTGGCTATCACCCGCGTATCCAGGTTGATGACGGGCTATTCCGCATCGAGACATCACATCCACAGTAGCATCACATCACGCTAATCGACAAATCACCTACTCTGGAAGCCAAACTTCAAGCAGAGCACACAAAACCTACTCTGATACCAATTTGACACGAACCACCCCTAATTCCCCGGGATTAAGGGCTAAGTCATGCTCCCGTTTAACGTACGCGTGACACAAAGGCTAAACCGACGTCCAACCTCCATGTAACACGTAAGCCGGACAAGGGATTTCCAAAATGAACCGTCCACAAGTACTGGACTTCCCAGAGCACGCAGAATCTAATGTGGATCGCGTGTGTGATGTCTCCGTCTCTCTCTACCAACATCCCGCACCGAAACAACCTGGAGGGTATCTAAAACACAAAAGAATGTGAGTGGACAAAAATAAAGGATAAGTTTAGAAAACAATTTATCAAAAAGACATTTATACCCTCCATTCAAAAACCAATGCATGCATATAAAATCCATGTCATAAAACCACTTTATTCCAAGTTATTACAACCATTCATAAAACCAAAAGCCAGAAGTCATTTCACCTTCTCAAATCCCGGGCCTCAGCCCAAAACCATCGAAATCCATATCGTCCAGGGCATAGCCCAAAACCATCGAAAAACCATTAGTGAAAACCATCATTATTAAAAATCATCAAATTATCCTCGAAATCCAAAACACATTTAAAATCCATTTCAACCAATCGAACCTGCTGGATCTATCCGAGTCTTTAAACTTCCGAGTCTTTAAACTCAATCTAGACCTCAATATAATCTGAGTCTTTAAACTCCCGAGTCTTTAAACTCAATAGGCCTACGGGGGAAATCACAATATCCGAGTCTTTAAACTCCCGAGTCTTTAAACCCAATCCGGGCCCGCCCCCGTCGTATATCACATCCGAGTCTTTAAACCCAATAATCAGATCCAGCAAATCCAATCCAAAACCATTTTAAAACTATTTCCAAATCCATGTCCAAATCCAAATTCGAAATCACCATTTCGAATTCCAAGCCCAATCTGAAATCATCATCCCGAATTCAAATCCAGAATCATATCCATAATCCATTTCCAAATCCGAATCTGAAACCATCATTCCGTAAGCTAGCATCCGGAATAATCATTTCGAACCCAAATCCAGAAATCCACTTTCAAGTTCCAAAATTGAATCCTGAATCGTCATCATGAAATCCGATTCCAAAACCCGAAATCGCGTTTATCGAAACCACTTTTATGAACTGGGCCTCAAGCCCGAAATCACTTTTCCAAAATACATTTTAAATCATTGAAATCAAATCATATTTCAAGTCCCAAAATCAAATCATCAAAACCATGGTCAAATCTCAACATAAATCGTAAGCTCGTAAAACGTGCAAATACGTAATCATCACGGAATACATGCAAAATCGTAAATCATAAAATTCATAATCATAAACATAGAAATCACGTATAGAAAGCATATAAAACATTTATTCATGCATCATAAGTTTGAAAGCAAAGTCCACTCACAGACCATTAGCGTCGCTGCCTCGATACGCGTGCAATTACGCTTTCCTGGCTGATCCACTATCACCGACTTTCCCGAACCTGTCCAAATCCCATAATAAGGTTACTAGCTACTTCATTTAGCTTCTACTAAGGTCCCGTAATTTTCTCGAATTTTTAACTATTTTTAAACGAGCTCTAAAACCTTCGGATATCTAGAAACATATCGAGATGATGTCCGATCGACTCAAAACCAATCTCAAAATGTTCGTTATATTGAATAATTTAAAAGTTGTGTTGACAAATTCCCCGGAATATGTCCCACGCGCCCTTACACGCCACCCAAAGGGGCTACGTGTGGGCTTCACGCGCTAGGTTACTGTTCATCTTCAACCTCTCGCTGGACCAGTCTGAACCGATTCGAACCAGCCCGATCCAGCCGAGCCGGTGATCACGGTTCAGGGTCCAATTCCAGCCCGATTTTAGTCCTATTTCTTTCATTAATTTCGTCCTTTCAGTCCCATTTAGTTTACCTAATCAAAATAGGGAATTGAGACCTAAACCTTACCTCCTCGATCAATAAACACACGGCCAACTCCCCGTCGTCGAGTTCCTGTTATCCTGGCCACCTTTGCTCGTGGTTCCAAGCCCAAACATCACCTTGAAATCTTCAGAAGCCTAGCCAAGTAACCAATTCGATCACCACTCATCAAAATTGAGTTTGCCATTTTCAAACGAAAACTGGACTTTTCACGGTTTCTCACTTACCGTCCGCCGTGCTTACCGCCGTGACCACTACTAGCTTCAGCTCAGTCTCCCTGTCATATTTCATTCATAGAGTGTCAACAAAGGGTGAGGTTTGAGGGATGTTGGGAAGCTTGGATTTCACGGGCATTCCTCCTTGTCTCTGTTCTCCACAGCTCTGCTTCCACCGTCCATGACGGTTCACGGTAAGCCTACCAGACAAGTCTCTTTTTCTAACTTTTGTTTACAGGCAAGGGTGAAGAGTTAAGGGAAGTCGATGGGGGGAAATTCTCATTTGCACGACAAGTACTCTGATTTTCCTTTCAAATCGTGCAAACCCCAAAACCTGAGATATTTTGAGAGAAGGTGATGAGGGTTCTATGACCTTCCAACACGGGACAAGTGTTCCAAAACCATTGGGCACACTCCCCAAGACACCAAGTGGCACCATTTTACTGGGCACAGATTCTTAGGCAGCGAAAAGACCAAAATGCTCCTGCCTTGATAAATTACCATTTTGCCCCTACCGTACTTCACCTCATAACTGAGCTATTTGACTTCCGGTGATAGTGTGTCGCCTGTCATTGTACTTAGAGGATCGAGATCTACCTAAAGATCCTCGAAATACGTGACAATAACTTGTCGTATAAAAATTAAATCATTTTCCCTTTTTTAACCAAATTACCAAATTACCCTTGAATTTCCTAATATCATAACTTTTTTCGCGAATGTCGGAATCGGACGTGCCACCTGTCTACGGACTCGTGATGTCACGTACTACGTCACAGTCATCGGTCAAAGTCCATTTGACCGTTGGAACCAAAAGTCAACCGTTTGTCAAATCTAGGGGCAAAACTGTCATTTCGCACTGTCCGTCCGAAAGCATCCAACTAATCCCCGATTAACTTCACTAATCCGTCATTAACCACTAATTTAATCCCGATTTCCGGGACGGGTTGTTACATGATCAATACGTATTTTCATGGTTTTGATTTTATGGACATTTGACATAGGTTTTGAGTTGATTGGACATTGTCTCAGGGTACTTTTGTATGTGCGAAGTGTTATGTTATGTTTTAAGTACGTAAGTTATCCCAAAAATTAGTGGATTTTAACGTGAGATTACTACGAACAATAATGAATTTGATAGGCTAGAGAGCTCCCGAGACTTTTGAGGAGCACACAGCTCGAAATTGAGCTACTTAGATGGATTATGAGTGGACATTGATGCATGCATAGTTAAATGTTTTAAATGCTTGATTGTATGATTTTTGTTTCAATGATTCGAATAATGATTTGAAATGATTATCTCATGATTTTTGGACACAAATTTTACGGTATTGTAGAATCAATGTTGTGGGCCCAGACCTAGTTCGAAAATGTTTTGACTCGGAATGTGAGTCAAGGATTTGTTGTGAAAGAAAAATTTTGGATTTAATCTATGGATTATTTTCACTGTTGTTGTGATGAGTTTCTAGACGATCAAAGTTAGGGGTGTTCTCCGCATGACTAAAGCTCAAGGTTAGCGTTTCCAGGACAGCTAATGTTAGGGGTGTTCCTAAACGTCTGATGTTTGAGGTGATTGTTTTCCTAGGTAGCCGAAGCTAGGTATATTCCCATACAACTAATGCTCAGGGTGATTGTTTTCCCAAGCAGTCGAAGTTAAAGGTGTTCTCAGACGACTGATACTCGGGGTGATTGTTTTACCAAGCATCCGAAGTTAGGGGTTTTCCTAAACGGTTGATGCTCAGAGTTATTGATATAGTTATTGTTATTGTTCCCAGACAGCCAAACCTCCGGGTGTTTCCTAGACGATTGATGCTCGAGGGATTCAATGATTGGTTATTGATATTGGTGTCGAGAGGTTTGTCACACGATTTGATAAACAAGGTTTCAGAGAAATGTGTGCCACGAACTTTTGATATATATATATATATATATGTATATATATTATGATTTTGTGGGAGGGTAAAGGCTTGTTTTCCGAAATGTATTTTCAAATGATTATTTTTGTCCACTCACACTTTGAATGGTTTTGTTGACCCTTCAGACCGTTGCATAGAGATCAGAGCTGATCTAGAGACGGAGACATGAGTAGGACATCAGTGTCGTTATTGTCTTTCATGTGTTAAAGGACATTTTCAGAACTTCGATTTATTTGTCAAACAAGAGTAGGATCAAGTACGGTTATTAAAATTTTGGAACGGGTCATGTCAACATAGTTTACAAGTATTAATTACAATAATTCTAGCTAGTAATGATATTCTCATAAGAATAAATCCTCATTTTCCAAGCTAACTCCTTCAACGACTAAAAACATGATTTACAATATTTATCAATAAGTTATATACTGCTAAAAAAACAATCGAGCATTCTCATATTTTAGTAGTGAATAATCCCAACTTGACACATGACATTTTAGATTTGTTACTAATTGGTTATGTAATGTAACGACCCGTCCTAAATTAGCTGGATTAATTAAGGATTAATGACGGATTAGCAAGGCTAATCGAGGATTAACGGACGTTCAGGGCGAAATGACGATTTTGCCCCGAGAATGGGCAAAACGTTGACTTTTTGTTCGGACGGTTAAATGGACTTTGGCCGATGACTGTGACGTAGTTCGGGACATCAAGAGTTCATAGACACGTGGCACGCTCGATTCCGACATTCGTGGAAGAAGTTGTGACGATCGGAAGATCAGGGGCATTTTGGTAATTTGGGTGATTAGGGGCCAATAGTTGACTTTTGACACGGTAGGTCAAATGGCCGAGGGCTGAAGACCGTTACATAGAGCGAGACGATACGAATCCATAGATAGGCGGCACGTCGAATTCAGACGTTCGACGGCGAAGTTACAGTTCACGGAAGTTCGAACGTACTATTACACATTTTACGAGACGGGAACTATTTGGCAGCAAGTGGGGCCCAAATATTATTGGACAAGCCAATGGATGAGTGACAAGTGTCACCCATCCATTGCCCATCCAAACCAACTCATGCATATCCCATTCCCCTTTCATCGATCATTTTCTTCATTTCCCAAGCCCAAACCTGATCAACTTTCACCCCAAATCCAAACCCATGACCCTTTGAACATTTGTGAGACGCCAGAGGATGAAGTGAGGACCAGATGGTGTGGTGGCTAGCATAGGCAGCGCCGCCATGGAAGGCGGTGGAGGAAACCGATCGAGGTAATCGGTTTTAACCGATTTAATCCATTTTTCAATTCTGATCATTATGGGCCGTTTTCATTGATTTCTTTGAGTTAAATAGGTTGCTAGGGTTGTGTTAGGATAGTTTTGAGGGAGGTTGGAGGTTGAGAAGCCGTGGGGAGGAGTTTGAAAAACTGGACCGTGAGAACCAAGTTGGACCTGTCGGGTTTTCTAGGTTTTAGAGGTTCTAGTTTATAGTTTCAAGTTCCTAAGGTCAAAACAAGAAGATTAGGATTGATTAGGGAGGAAAACATCGAAGATTGGAATGTGTATGGAGCTGGACCGGTCACGCCGGTCGAAGTTTCAGTCATGAACTGAACAGGCTGGTCTGAACCGGCTAGAGGAAGAAGACGAAGCACTTTAGCACTAGAGCGTGAGGCCCACGCGCATTGCAATCCCAGGGCGCGTGCGGGCACGTAAGGGAGAATTTGAGGATGGTTCCAACATGTCAAATCATTTATTCGATGTAACGAACGTTTTGGGACTAGTTTCGAGTCGATCAAACATCGTCTCGATATAGTTTGGGTTGTCCGAAGGTTTCAGTGCGCGTTTAAAAATAGTTAAAAATCCCAGAAAATTAGGGGACGTTAGTGATGGGTTAATTAAGTAGTTAGTAACCCTCTAAAGTGATTTGGACAGGTTTCGGAATCCCGGAGATGACGGTTGACCCGAAAAGGCGTACGATGCGCATATCGAGGCAGCAGCGCGGACGGTCTATCAGTGGACTTTCTTTCTGAAATCGATGCATGCATAAATGTTTTATATGTGTTTTAATATGTGTTTTGGGATGCCTTGAGTACATTTTGGTATGTGTTTACGTATGGGCTCGTACTTCGAGGTTTTCGGGTTTTATACGTGCTTATACTCGCTTATGCTTTCGATTTTCATGAAATAGTTTTGAAAAGGTAAAACCGGGCATGTGACCCATTTGGATTTGGTTTTGACTCGGGCATGAGACCCTATTGATGACCCGTAGGTCTGTGTCATGGTCGCGACGGGTACTGTGTGCAAGGCGATGGACGACGTGACGCTCGCCTTCGGATTGGGATACGTTCCTTTCGGAGAGGTCACGATGCACGTCCCGTTGTCGAGCAGCCAATAGAGGCTTGACTTTGGAATGCTGACGGTTTAGAAGATCGATCAGCTACGTGTGCACTATGGTCCCGAGATGGTCGCGGTAGTGATGTGTTCATGGCAACATACCAGGATTGAGAGCGGTTTTGGATTGATGGTTGCACGCATCGCTATGATCGGGATCGTGACTGACCCTGAGATATCGGGCTCGATGCCTAGTTATTGTGAAATCGGGCTAGAGGCCCTATTGAGTCCTATGTTCGGGCTGAAGGCCCAGTTGATTTGTGTTATCGGGCATGAGTCCCGTTTTTATGGTTTTATTTGTAACGACCCGAACTTTCGTAATTATTATTTTATTGTAAAATGACCGTTTTACCCCTGAGAGGGGGGGAAGTTGACTTTTATCTCGGGAAGTATTTAGGACTTTTACCCATGACCGTGACGTTGTTTAGGACGTCACGAGTTCATAGGCAGGTGGCACGTTCGATTCCGTCGTTCGAGGAAGAAGTTGTGACATTCGGAAGTCTAGGGGTATTTTGGTAATTTGGTCAATTAGGGGCCAAATGTTGACTTTTGACCCGGGAAGTCCAACGGACGAGGGCCAATGACCGTTACGTAGGTCTCGTCGATACGAATCCGTAGACAGGCGGCACGCCAAAATCGGACTTACGACGAAAAAGTTATGGTCAAGAACGTAATTACGATTAAACCGAACTAACCGAGACTCGGAATAAAATAATAATAAAATATTAGAATCTGATTACTTTAACCCAATCAATCTGGACCTTTGGATGAGTGACACAAGTCACTCATCCCCACACTCCCTAGAACCAGGATCTTTGTCTGCCTTTTGATTAATTAATTAATTAACTTCCTTAAATCCTCACCTTTCATCCTTAAGTCAGACTCAATCTCAGCCGTTGGTTCCTATTGCCTATGCTGTTTTAAACTCATCAAACCATACTCCCACACTTTCATTCTCTTAACCGTGTGCTCTCACCCTTCAAACAATCACACCAGCAACTACACCACCTCTCAGCCTCAACCCACACACCAGACCACCTCTCAGCTACCTCCAGACGGCCACCAACACCACCACGGACGGCGGCACAACCCCAAAACCCCCAAACCCGAGAAGGAAACCCGATCAGCCCAAACTGTCCAAACCGTCCAAACCGTCCAAACCATGACTTCTGGGCTCGAACAAACCTAGGGCTAGGACCACTGAGACCTCTGGACGGCTCAGGACTGGACTGCGCAACCCACGGCGGCGACACGGCGGCGGTAAGTCCAGAAACCCGAGAAGACCAATTTTCTTTCCCTGTCTCGAAACGTCCGTTTTTGACGTTGGAAATGTTTGGTTGTTTTTGAGACATATCCTAGGGGACTAGACGACCATTTCGGACCTAAGTTCGCGGCTGGAAGCTCGACGACTCGCCGAAGAAGACGAACCAGAGCCGGCAGCCAGTTTCCCGTCGATTTTCAGGTAGCTTCTTGACCCTAGGACCTTGTTTTAATTACACAGAACCATAAAACATGATTAGACGAGTTCATAGGAACAAATCCCATCGATTTTGGTGGTCGGGTTGATGAGAACTGATCGGGTCGAACCGTGGGTCTGCGGTGACCCAGTTCTCAGACCCGGTTACTGTAGCTGATGACGTCATCATGCTGACGTCAGCAGTGACGTCATCATGTCAGAAAACTGTCAGACCAGGGACCAATGGGCTGTTGACACGTGTCCTCTGACACTGTCAGTGATGACGTCATGCTGACGTCAGCAGTGACGTCATGCTGACGTCAGCATCACTGTTGCACCGTTGACTAGAGGGTTGACCGGCGCGTGGGGGGCGCGTGTGAACAGTATTTTGTGTGGGACCAGTGCCATTTTCAAGGTTTCAACGATACGGATCCAATGGCGGTGGTTTCGTGTCGATCGGAGATCGTTAGGTTGGTCAAATTAGGATCTGACGCCTTGGGAAGCGTGTTCGGACGGCTTTCCCGGGCCGGTTTCAGTCTAGGGTTTCTTAGTTGTTTAGTAGGGACTTAATGTGACCTTTACGTATGCTTTGGATATGACAGGAATTGTACTTTAATCCTTGGACGGGGCTTTACGCTCGGGATTGCAGCGGGATTGTACTGTGAGTGGGCCTTTGATTTCACTAAACCTCGGCATGCATAACTGTTTTACTTTCTATTATATCTATATGTGATTCAAGTAAAAGTATCTGTTTATCTTGAGTCTGATTTATGGCACGTATTACGATGTTTGGGCATGAGACCCGTCTGGTTGTTTATGAATGGTTTTGAGTCATGTATATGTATAATGGATCTTGATATTATCTGTGGTACTGCACTGTATAGATCTACCCTAGGATTCTATCTCCTCCGGATGTAGGTACACCGGAGTGGTCACGGCGAATTGCCTGTGATGAGTCATTCTACGGAGGGACCAGACCGTAGAGTGACTCAGGAGCAGGATTGCTACTATTGGACGTCTGGGACGTCAGGCATCTAGAATGCCATGCTCGGACTGGGTTCGGGATTTGGACTCGGGATTGAGACCCCGGGTGGCACGCGTAGCCTTGGGACTGTGACCTTATTGGGCGTCTGGGACGTCGGGCATCTGGGATGTCAGGGTTGGGATGTATAGTGCAGTGACTGAGATTATATTATGTTGATATTACTCTGCTTATGATTATATGATTTTGTGGTTTATGATACTAATGCATGTCTTTTCGGAAAACGGAGGGGAAAATCTATATGTTTTCGGAATGGTAAACTATTTTGTAAACCTTGAGTTTCGGCCCACTCACCCTTGTTGTTTTACGTTGCGCACCTGAACCCTACTGCTGGGTAGGTTGGCACATAGTGTGTCTAGAGTCGTGCTCAATAAACTGTATTCGGGAACTATCCCTTGTCTGACACTATTTGTATTCGAGTATTTGTGTGCCGTTCTATGTATGACTTAACTATGGATTTTCTTTATGCATTTTACTTTCAATAAGGGTAATTATGATATTTTAATGTCGGGTGTCAGACGGGAGTAGGGCACATCCCGGGTGGTCCTAGGGGGATCGGGGCGGGTCCTGTCAACTTGGTATCAGAGCACTAGGTTGTGGTCAGCATGCTAGACTAGTGGTCAGTACTTAGTTTAAAAGATGTCAGTATCTAATCTATGCCTCTTAACAGTGGGTTATGCCTCCAAGGAGAATTCCTCAAACACAAACTGACGAGGAAATCGCGAGAGAGATGGAATGTGCTAGCATTGAGTGGGCTCAAAGGTTGGGAGCCACACCTTTCAACGGGGGATCAAACTCAGAAGATGCCCATGAGTGGATTGCGAAATGGGAAAGAATCTTCACCGTGATACACTGCCCACCCGGCGAGCGGGTGGCACTGGCGGCCTTCTTACTGGAAGGCGGGGCTTATCAATGGTGGCATGGTCTTGAGATGTCGGGGTGGTCTGTCCACACCACCACATGGGAGGTCTTTCGTGCCCGATTCTTAGATCAGTATTACCCGCGATCATTTCGCATGGCACGAGAGGCAGAGTTCCTGCGGCTGGAACAGGGAGATATGTCCGTGGCAGATTACGAGCAGACTTTCGGGAAGCTTTCCCGTTTTGCCGCAGCTTTTGTGAGTACTGAGGAGGAAAAATGTCAAAGATTTGAGCTGGGACTCCGAGGAGAGTTACGGGCAAGTGTGACGGCTACTAGTTACGCGACTCTGAAGGACATGGTCGACGCTGCAGTTCGTGTCGAGGCCAGTCTGGCAGCATACCAAGCGCGACAATCATCAAGCGAGGGGCAGCGCCGGGATCATCCACATCCTGGACCAACCGGCCCAAAGATCTCTAAGGGGGGAAATTACCGAGGAGCACCCTCATCTTTACGTGGTCGTGGCTGGTCAGGTCGACATGGGAGCTCTCAGAGGGGCGGATCGAGATTCAGCTCTGGACAGCATCCGGCTTGGAGTGGTGCATCAGGAGGGTCTTGGGATGGACCGAGGACAGTTAATTGCTTTGCTTGTGGAGGAGCGGGCCACTCTGCCCGAGATTGCCCTTTACTGTCGAGGAACAACGAGGCTAAATGTGTTAGTGTTGCACAGAGTTCGGCTTCCAACCCTGCCGGAGGCCGAGGACAGGGTGCTGAGCATGGCGCGCGTGGGCGTGGACAGACTGCGGAGCCCAGGGCTCGTGTTTTTGCAGTGACTCAGTAGCAGGCGAGGTCAGCCCTAGGCGTGCTTACAGGTACTCTTCATATCTCAAATCTTGTTGTACGGGTGTTAATGGATGCTGGGGCTACTCATTCTTTTATTTCGAAAAGTTGTGCGGGTATGTTAGATCGCGAGGTGTCAGCCTTGGATAGTGAGATAGGTGTTGGTACACCGATGGGCGTTGTGTACATAGTGAATCAGGTGATCCGGAGATGCCCAGTAAGGGTGGAGGAGGTTGATCTGCTAGCTGATCTAATCCTTATGGATATCCATGACTTTGATGTTATCTTGGGAATGGATTGGTTGACAGAGCACGGTTCGTTCATCGACTGTTGTAGTAGGCGGGTGATTCTGCGGAGTCCGGGTTTGCCGGTGGTTAATTTTCAGGGGGAGCGCGACGGTTCGCTACCTGAAATAATCTCTTCACTTGCCGCTACCAAGCTTCTACAGAAGGGATGCCAGGGTTATCTGGCGCATGTTGTGACGACGCAGAGTGATACTCCGAGTGCCGATGATATACCTGTGGTGCGAGAATTTCCGTATGTGTTCCCGGAAGATTTGCCTGGTTTACCACCACATCGGGAGATTGAGTTCACGATTGAACTACTTCCCAGCACACGACCTATATCGCAGGCACCATATCGGATGGCACCAGCGGAGTTACGGGAACTGCAGGTCCAATTGCAGGAGTTGGTGGACTTGGGATTCATCCGACCGAGTACATCACCGTGGGGAGCACCGGTATTATTTGTGAAGAAGAAAGAGGGGAGCCTTCGTTTGTGTGTAGATTATCGACAGCTCAACAAGGTCACGGTAAGGAACCAGTTCCCCTTACCCAGGATTGATGATCTCTTTGATCAACTGCGGGGAGCACAGTACTTCTCGAAGATTGATTTACGATCTGGTTATCATCAGTTGAAGATTTCTGAGGGGGATGTCCCGAAGACAGCGTTTCGGACCAGATACGGGCATTATGAATTCCTTGTGATGCCTTTCGGCTTGACGAATGCTCCAGCAGTATTCATGGATCTGATGAATAGGGTCTTCCGATCCTATTTGGATAAGTTCGTGATCGTGTTCATTGATGACATCCTAGTGTACTCAAGGAGTGCTCAGGCTCATGAGAAACACTTACGATCGGTGTTAGGGAAGCTGAGGCAGAACCAGTTATACGCCAAGCTGAGTAAGTTTCAGTTTTGGCTAACCAGCATTGGTTTTCTGGGACATGTGGTGTCAGCAGACGGGATCAGTGTGGATCCCCAGAAGACCGAAGCGGTGACAAATTGGGCTAGACCGACAACCGTGACAGAGGTACGGAGTTTCGTTGGTTTGGCAGGATACTACCGGAGATTTGTTGAGGGCTTCTCTAGTATCGCTGCACCGTTGACTCGTTTCACCAGGAAAGGAGTAAAGTTTGTTTGGGATGAACGGTGTGAGCAGAGTTATCAGGAATTAAAACGTCGGTTAACTACCGCACCTGTTCTTGCCTTGCCGGATAACAGTGGAGAGTTCGAAGTCTACAGTGACGCATCATTACAAGGTTTGGGTTGCGTGCTGATGCAGAATGGCAGAGTTATCGCTTATGCATCAAGACAGCTAAAGACACATGAGCTGAACTACCCTACGCTTGATCTGGAGTTGGCGGCTGTGGTTCATGCTTTAAAAATCTGGCGACATTATCTGTACGGGGTGACTTGCAGGATCTTCACCGATCATCAGAGTTTAAAGCATTTGTTCACACAGAAGGAGCTGAACGTGAGGCAGCGACGGTGGTTAGAACTGATCAAGGACTATGACTGTACAATTGAATATCATCCAGGGAAGGCAAACGTTGTGGCAGACGCACTCAGCAGGAAGTCAGCAGGATCGCTTGCACACTTGAGGCTGGTGTACCTTAGTTTGCTAGTGGAACTCCGAAGAGCTGAAGTTATGCTGGGGATGGATGACCAGGGAGCTTTGTTGGCCAGTTTTCATGTATGACCTGTGCTAGTCGATCGGATTATCGAGGAAAAATTGGAGGATCCGACACTTTGTATCTACAGGATCGAGGTCGACGCGGATGAGAGGCAGGACTTTACTATCCGACGAGATGGAGCTCTGGTGAAACTGGGCCGTTTGTGTGTTCCTGCAATGGCAGAGTTACGGGCAGAAATTCTCGATAAAGCCCACAGTTCGGCTTATGCCATGCATCTGGGAGGTACAAAGATGTACCGTACCCTCCGGAACCATTATTGGTGGGCTGGGATGAAAAAGGATATTGCAGAGTTCGTGAGCAGATGTTTGACCTGTCAGCAGGTCAAGGCAGAGCGGCAGAGACCGTATGGAGCTATGCAACCACTTCCGATTCCTGGGTGGAAGTGGGATCACATTACCATGGATTTTGTCTTCAAATTGCCTAGAACTCAGAGAGGATTCGATGGAGTTTGGGTGATTGTCGACCGATTGACCAAGTCAGCTCATTTCTTACCGGTACAGGAGACATTTAAGCCAAACCGACTGGCTCAGCTGTTTGTGAAGGAGATCATTCGACTTCATGGTACGCCGGAGTCGATAGTGTCTGATCGAGATTCGCGTTTCACTTCCAGGTTCTGGCGAAGTTTGCAGAACGCCTTGGGTACAAACTTACATTTCAGTACAGCGTTCCACCCACAGACCGATGGGTAGTCAGAGAGGACTATCCAGACTCTGGAGGACATGATGAGGTCTTGTGTACTGCAGTTTCAGGATTCGTGGGATACTCATTTGCCTTTGATGGAGTTCGCATACAACAACAGTTATCAGGCAAGTATCGGGATGACACCCTACGAGGCACTGTATGGCCGACAGTGCAGGACACCTATCTGCTGGATGGAGGTAGGAGAGCGAGCATCATTAGGACCGGATTTGATGGACATGACTCAGGAAACAGTTTGAATCATCAAGGAAAGATTGAAGGCAGCGCAAGATCGCCAAAAGAGCTATGCTGATCGACGAATTCGAGACTTGGAATTCGAGGTGGGAGATTTTGTGTTCCTTAAGTTATCTCCTTGGAAAGGAATTATCCGTTTTGGTTGACGCGGGAAGTTGAGTCCACGTTATTTTGGGTCGTTCGAAATCATAGAGAGGATTGGACTAGTGGCATACCGGTTGGCATTACCTCCAGAACTTGCCAGAGTACACGACGTTTTCCATGTGTCCATTTTACGGAAGTACCTACGGGACGATTCACATGCCTTGTCGGAACAACCAGTAGAACTGATGACTGATCTGAGCTTTGAGGAGAAACCAGTGCAGATTCTGGATCAGAAGAACAAGGTTCTGAGAAACAAAACGATTCCGTTGGTGAAAGTCCTATGGAGGAACCATGACGTCGAGGAAGCGACGTGGGAACCCGAAGACTTGATGAGGGAGCAGTACCCGTTTTTATTCGAGTAAATTTCGAGGACGAAATTTTTGTAAGGTGGGTAGATTGTAACGACCCGAACTTTCGTAATTATTATTTTATTGTAAAATGACCGTTTTACCCCTGAGGGGGGGGGGAAGTTGACTTTTATCTCAGGAAGTATTTAGGACTTTTACCCATGACCGTGACGTTGTTTAGGACGTCACGAGTTCATAGGCAGGTGGTCGTGTTGATGAGAACTGATCGAGTCGAACCGTGGGTCTACGGTGACCCGGTTCTCAGACCCGGTTACTGTAGCTGATGACGTCATCATGCTGACGTCAGCAGTGACATCATGATGACGTCATCATGTCAGAAAACTGTCAGACGAGGGACCAATGGGCTGTTGACATGTGTCTTCTGACACTATCAGTGATGACGTCATGCTGACGTCAGCATCACTGTAGCACTGTTGACCAGAGGGTTGACCGAAGCGTGGGGGGCGCGTGTGAACAGTATTTTGTGTGGGACCAGTGCCATTTTCAAGGTTTCGACGATACGGATCCAATGGCGGTGGTTTCGTGTCGATCGGAGATCGTTAGGTTGGTCAAATTAGGATCTGACGCCTTGGGAAGCGTGTTCGGACGGCTTTCCCGGGTCGGTTTCAGTCTAGGGTTTCTTAGTTGTTTAGTAGGGACTTAAAGTGACCTTTACGTATGCTTTGGACATGACAGGAATTGTACTTTAATCCTTGGACGGGGCTTTACGCTCGGGATTGCAGCGGGATTGTACTGTGAGTGGGCCTTTGATTTCACTAAATCTCGGCATGCATAACTGTTTTACTTTCTATTATATCTATATGTGATTCAAGTAAAAGTATCTGTTTATCTTGAGTCTGATTTATGGCACGTATTACGATGTTTGGGCATGAGACCCGTCTGGTTGTTTATGAATGGTTTTGAGTCATGTATATGTATAATGGATCTCGATATTATCTGTGGTACTGCACTGTATAGATCTACCCTAGGATTCTATCTCCTCCGGATGTAGGTACACCGTAGTGGTCACGGCGCATTGCCTGTGAGGAGTCATTCTACGGAGGGACCGGACCGTAGAGTGACTCAGGAGCAGGATTGCTACTATTGGACGTCTGGGACGTCAGGCATCTAGAATGCCATGCTCGGACTGGGTTCGGGATTTGGACTCGGGATTGAGACCCCGGGTGGCACGCGTAGCCTTGGGACTGTGACCTTATTGGGCGTCTGGGACGTCGGGCATCTGGGATGTCAGGGTTGGGATGTATAGTGCAGTGACTGAGATTATATTATGTTGATATTACTCTGCTTATGATTATATGATTTTGTGGTTTATGATACTAATGCATGTCTTTTCGGAAAACGGAGGGGAAAATCTATATGTTTTCGGAATGGTAAACTATTTTGTAAACCTTGAGTTTCGGCCCACCCACCCTTGCTGTTTTACTACCCCTCCAGGTAGTGCTATTGTGGAGGAGGATCCCGAGGAAGAGGAGGAGGATCCCGAGGAAGAGGCATAGGTTTACGTTGCGCACCTGAACCCTACTGCTGGGTAGGTTGGCACGTAGTGTGTCTAGAGTCGTGCTCAATAAAATGTATTCGGGAACTATCCCTTGTCTGACACTATTTGTATTCGAGTATTTGTGTGGCGTGCTATGTATGACTTAACTATGGATTTTCTTTATGCATTTTACTTTCAATAAGGGTAATTATGATATTTTAATGTCGGGTGTCAGACGGGAGCAGGGCACGTCCCGGGTGGTCCCAGGGGGATCGGGGCGGGTCCTGTCATTATTATACTGGTATGTATATACCCTCCTTATGAGCCTATTGATTGGTCTCCTCCAGACGTCGACCTGGAGAGTCACGATCCACATACCAGAGTGGGTATCCCCATAGGGATCCCGTTCTAGGAGTAAGCGTTATGATGTGGTCCCGGACCAGATTCCGGAGAGATGATCGGACTAGGTCAGAACATAGAGCCTCCCAGATGGAGAATTCCTGGGAGAAGACTCGGAGTGAGACCTCGAGTAGTATGCATACTTATATATATATAGACATCGTGACTATATCGGGGATGTGTTCCCTAGGGGCTGTGTGCCCTGAGTTGGCATCTTCTCCGGAAGTGCCTAGGATGGGTTATATATGTATATATGTATATGTGTATGAGTTTTCACTAAGATGGCGTTGGGCTGAGACCCACGCGTATTGGCTTTAGGCTGAGACCCATATGAGATGGTTTTGGGACGAGTTCCCACGTGTTTTGGTTTGGGCGGAGGTCCCATGTGTTGTTTGACTGATTTCGAGCCAAGGCCTAAATGGTTTGATGGTTTATGACGGTTTATGGGAACTGGCATGAACCCTAGAAATGGTTTTTGAATGCATGCATATGTTTTTAATGAAGGGCATAAAGATCTTTTGTGAAATGTTTTTATAAAATAATTGTTTTGTCCATTCACAGCTTTTATGTTTTGAATGCCCTTCAGGTTGATCGCGGATGCGTCTGTAGCAGAGACGAGACATTCACATTCCTCCTTTGGATCCTAGCGCACTCTGATAGCCCCGATTGGGCAAATGACGGAAATATCCTTGATCTGACACTTCGTGTCAGAAGGGAGCAGGCACGTCCCACGCTAATCCCGAGGGATTTGGGACGGGTCCTGTCATGTAAGGATCAACATCGATCTTAAGAAAACCAATATATATAAAATAATATATATATATATATATGTGTGTGTGTGTGTGTGTGTGTGTGTGTGTGTGTGTGTGTGTGTGTGTGTGTGTGTGTGTGTGTGTGTGTGTGTGTGTGTGTGTGTGTGTGTGTGTGTGTGTGTGTGTGTGTGTGTGTGTGTGTGTGTGTGTGTGTGTGTATGTGTGTGTGTGTGTGTGTGTAAGGACATTTTAGTAATCAAGTTAGTTTTATTTCGATTAATATGAGTTAGTAAACATAATAATGAAAATCAGTAGCATTACCTTTTTAGTCCTTTATAGTTAGTAAACAGTTTAATGGGAATGATTCCATGTTTATTTGATTACCCACTTTTCTGATTATCTACTTATCTCATTATCCACCATTCCCGTTTCTGATACGCAAATGCGCTTGAGAACAATTTTTACAATAAACAAATATATAATCATACAATATTTTTCAAAGTCAATTTTGCAAGATAATTGTTTAAAGTGAAAATAAAAAATAAAATTTTGCATTTTTTGATATTTCATACATCTCAGAGTCATTTCGAAAATGATTTTTAATTTGATGAAAGCACGAAAACACATCCTGATATGAATATATAAAAATAAGTACATACATGTTTTGTTGCAAAATTAAAAAAAAAATGGTGGGGGTGGCTAGGGTTGGGCACAAATATGTTAAAACCACTAATCGATCCGATTAAAACCGTTATTTATCTAACAATTTAGATTTCACCGAATAAAATTCAAATAGTTTGAGAATCAAAACCGCTCTATTGGTAACAATTTGGATTTGGATTTTCATTTTAGAAATTCATTCAATCCAAACCGGACCATTAATGAATATATTAATTTTTATTAAGTAGTAATGTTTGTTTGATAAATCTTAATATGGTGATAATGTGTTGAAGCAGAAATCGAACCCGCCACGAAAAGTTCTCACAATTCCTGCAAACAGCAAACAATTAGCTATCGTTGCCTCGATCGATTACCCGGGGGGTTGTTCGACCAAGAATATTCTGATGCCTAAGTTAGCTTTGAGAGAGGAAAAGGATATACTTCGAAGCGAATAATTGACTTACTTTTATTAGGAAATGTGTACCCCTTATATAGGGGTGAGTGAGATATTCAATTTCCATAGTTTCGATGTGGGACAAATGCTCCTTGATTTGCATGCTGACACGTGTTACATAGATCGAGGGTGGAAAGGCTTCCACATGTCATCCTAGTTTGGACCCAATGTTGGGACTATGTAAGCGTTGTGGGCTTGAGCCATGTTCGGTGCTTTGACTTTAAGTATTATTTCTAAGGGCAATTTGGTCATTCTAGAAATTATGGGCCACGTGGCAACTCCACATTCTTTTGGTGATTTTGGGTTCCACAAATGCCTCCACATCGCTTAGGAATTCAGGGACTCCTAAGGGATGTAATTTGTATTGGAGTCCCGATAAATTATATATAGGAATAGGACTCCGCTTGATCTTCAATTTCATTGTACTGTTGCTCTTGTGTATGATAAATTCCGCTGAGTTTGAATGTCATATCAAAATGACATAAATATGCTTTAGGCTTGGAGTCTGATATGTGTCTGTACTATACCTCCTAACTTGGACTTAGTTAATGGATCATTTGAGGTTAATTCTCCAACTAATATAGGAGTTTGTAACCTCCAATTAACTCTCCCATTGATGATGCGAAATTTATTCCCTCATTCAATTGTGCCAGTTTGTAACTTCTATTTACAGAATCAAAACTCTTCATTGGTGAGGAATAAATATGGTGGTTTTTGGTGCGCTTTAGCCGAGAAGTGATTCCACGTGTTCGCTTAGTTAGAATCCACTTCGAGGGGAGGATGTGCAATTTCAGGGACCCGAAGAATTGATGGCATGGAAAGCTTTCAATCGGATTGCCTTTCCAATGACGTCTTTGCCTTTCCAGCCAGTAGACAATATAAAGACTTTCTCCTTTGGTCATCAGTTGAGGCTGAAACTTTTATTCTCAAAAAGCTTGGAAGGTTGAAGACCTTCCAAAAGCTTGGTCAAGGAGTAGCTGAGCACCCAAGTGTATGTGACAATTGCCGTCATCTTGAAGAAGAATATCAAAACAGAGGCTTGACTTTCCTTCAAAGAATAAGTCAAGTCCTGAATTGCCTTCCAAGGCTGCTCGAGGCCATTTGCTAGTTGTTATGGCTTATCAAGGTCATCCAGCAGGTTTAGACTTTCCATCAGTCCTTCCGAGCACTTGATGAAGGTTTTAGAAGTGGAAAACTCAACAAGGGTGGAAATCCTGCTATTTGAGGCTTGAATGGTTTTTGCTATCATATGCCCCCGCAACTTTGCTCCGAAAAGAAAACAAGGAGCTTAAGTTGGGTATGATGAGTTGTAACGGAGTCCCTTTCAATCAGCTGGAGTTGGAACAAGAGTTTGAGGTCGGGAATGGTGGATGGCTTTCCCCATACTTTCGGCTGAAGAATGGACCGAGTCTTAAAGGATGATAGGCATTGGTGCCTTGCCCCCATAATTCTCATAGAGTAGTTGTAACGACCCGTCCCGAATATCGGGATTTAATAATATTTAATTGTGATTCACTAATCTGGGATTAGTTGGGCGATTTCGGACGAATTGTACAAAATGACCGTTTTGCCCTTGGGCGTGGGTAAAACGTTGACTTTTATTTCGGATGGTCAAATGGACTTTGACCGACGACCATGACGTAGTTCGGGACGTCACGAGTTCATAGACAGGTGGCACGTTCGATTCCGACGTTCGTGGTGAAAGTTATGATGTACGGAAGTGCAAGGGCATTTTCGTAATTTGGACGAAATAGGGGCAAATGTTGACTTTTTGACCAGGATGTCCGATAGCCGAGGGCCAAGGACCGTTACGTAGGTTTCGTCGATGCGAATCCAACGACAGGCAGCACGCCGAAATCGGAGATTCGACGACGAAGTTATGGGTCACAGAAGTTTGGTTTCGTTATGCACGCATTACGAGGCGAGGACACGTGGCGTTCTCTGATTAGTCTGAAATTCTGAGTGGGACACGTGGACCACTAAACTTAAATATTGGGATCAGATCTGGATCGGTGAGATTTGATTAAATTATAGGATTTAAATAATTAAAAGAATTCCCACTTATTGCATCTTTTGATCTGGACCCTTAATCTTATTGGTGAGATTAAATCTGGACCATCCATTTTTCTTTATCATCTCCCTCCCCATATTATAATTGCTACCCGAGTGCACAACCATTCGAACCGTGCACCAGATCTTCACACATCTCCTCTGTGCACAAGTGTGAGTCACTGACATTGTGAGAACCGGCGGGAGGCGGCCGGACGACGGCGGAGGCCACGGTGGACCACGGCGGCTGTGTTAACCCGAGGAGGAAGTTATGCCCAGGTTTTTGGAAATCGACAATCCGTTGTGTTTCTGAGCTCCTTCTTGATTTCTTTGGGACTTGGGGTCATAAACAGACACAGGGGACTGGTTTTCGAAGCTCGAAGTGAGCTGGGCACGGCGGGGACGGCGGTGCCCGTAACCCGGTTCGAAACCAAAAATGGTGATCGGGTTTTGGATGGGTATTGGTCGTTGGATTTGATCCTATGGTGTTCTATGAACATAAACGAATCTTGTGGACGTGAATTTGGGATTCGTTGCGGCCGGAATCGGGAGGAAGGACGATCGGAAATTCTGAGCTTCGGGTTTGAGTTCAGAGGTATGATTCATGACGTTACTTTTGGTTTTTGATTCCACAGAACTGTTGGTTGAACTCAGACGGTCTTGCAGGTGAAAACCCCGTCCAAAATGATCGAGGAACGGCGGAGAACCAGTCGGGTTGGCCCGCGGGTCACGGCGACCCGTTTTACAGTCATTCGGGTTGAACGACGGTGAACAGTACCCGGCGCGTGGGTTTCACGCGCAGGGAGTTCAACCGGCACGTGGGGGCGCGTGTGAGGTAATTTTGGGAAACTTCCAACATGACTTTTGTCGTATACAATGTAAGGAACATTTTAGCGTTGGTTTCGTGTCGATCGGATCCCGTTTCATTACTGTTCGGGATGTCCGAAGGTTTTAAATCCGATTTTAAAAAAAAATTACTTAAAAATTCGGGAAAATTACGGGACTTGAATAGGATGTTAATGATAAGGTTAGTAATCCTCTAATGTGATTTGGACAGAATTGGGAGTCCTGGTGATAGTGGTGTGGCCCGGGAAGGCCTATGGCACGCATATCGAGGCACTCGGTTAAACGGTCTGTGAGTGGACATTGGTTTCATAAATTCGATGCATGCATAACTGTTTTATGATTGTTATAATTATGATTAAATGATTTACTTTGGATATCGGTGAATTTAAAATGATTTCACGTATTTCGAGGTGAATTACGTATTTGCACGTAAACCGAGATTTTCTGGATTTACACCGATTTCCATAAATGTGGTTGGATATGATTTCATGAAACGGTTACGAACTTGAATAATGTAAAATCGGGCCAGGGGCCCAGTTGAACTATGAAATCGGGTCAGGGGGCCAGTTAATATATGGATCGGGCCAAGTGTAATGACCCGTCCCGAATATCGGGATTGAATATTAATTAATCATGATTTAGAATGACTAATCGGGGATTAGTTGAGTGAAATCGGACGAAACGTGCAAAATGACCGTTTTGCCCCTGGTGTGGGCAAAATGTTGACTTTTAGTTCGGGCGGTCAAATGGACTTTGACCGATGACTGTGACGTAGTTCGGGACGTCACGAGTTCATAGACAGGTGGCACGTTCGATTCCGACATTCGTAGTGAAAGTTATGATGATCGGAAGATGAGGGGTATTTTGGTAATTTGGCATAGTAGGGGCCAAATGTTGACTTTTTGATCGGGAGGTCCGATGGACGAGGGCCAAGGACCGTTACGTAGGTCTCGTCGATACGAATCCAACGACAGGCGGCATGCTGAAATCGGAGATTCGACGACGAAGTTATGGTCACGGAATCGGGCTCGATTAACCGAACGAACCGGAATTAAAAATAATATTTTAATAGGAACAGTACCCGGTGACTGTGCACATTCGGATGAGTGACAAGTGTCACCCATCCCCTGAAATCTGGTCCATGTTTCCCTCCCAACACCATCATTACAACATCATCATTTATCCTTCATCATTTCCTCCATTTTCTCCTTAATTCCCTCTTCTTTGTTTTTCTAAACCGTGGACTTTGGGCATCAAAATTGGGGAGAATTGAGCTCCCTTTCACAACCAGCTTCGAGGGGAATTTGAGAGTTATGAGAGTGGATTAAACTGGGAAAACACTGGGGATTAATTGAAGGCTGGAGACTGAGAATCGAAAATTTAGAAAAATTGGGGGGAAATTCAAATACTGGGAATTGAGCCGTGAGGATCGAAATTGAACTCACTTCGAGCTTCCTGGGATCATTACGATCAGAAACGTCGAAAGAACGAAGGAAATTGGTGTTGTTTTGACTCTGAACACACTTGGTGACAGAGGATGAAATTCGAGGTTGAGTCGAGGGAATTGAGGCTTCGATTGATGTAATTGATGTGGGGAATGTGTTCCTGAGGATCCCACGATGCTTCTGGATCCATCAATTGAAGGAAAACGCTGGAGATTGACTGAACTCCATGGTTGCACAGTGACGAAGAATCGAGTTTGAGTCGTGGCGTTTGAGCCACGAATTGATGCAATTGAGTTGGGGAAAATACTTACCTGAGTCCATTGAAGCTTACTGGTTAATCAATTGAACGAAATCAAGAAGGTTTGATGGTTTTCGAAGGATGAACAGTGGCCGGATATCCTTCGATTGATCATCTGTGATCGTGAGGATTGAGGTAATGTTTCATGGAATTATTGTTACAGAACTCTAATTGGACTTAAGTAGAAGCTAATTGATTGATCAATTGATGAATTTAGTGTCGAATTGATAGGATTGGAACCGGGTCTGATCGCGGGTTAAACGACCCGTTTACCAGACAAACGGGTTGGGACGGTGACACTGTAGCAGGCGCGTGGATTTCACGCGCAGCCACTCACGGCGGCGCGTGGGGGCGCGTCCGGCCTAGTCTCAAGGTGAGGTCAACATGACTTTTGATCCTCTCAGTGTAACGAACATTTTGACGTTGATTTCGATGAAATCGGATATTGTTTCGTTAATGTTCCGCGTATCCGAAGTTTTGTATTACGTTAAAAATACGTATTTAAATCCCGGAAAAATTGGGGAAAATTATATGTTGTATTTTGAGATGTTAGTAACCCTCTATAATGATTTTGGACAGGAGTTGTGATTTCCAGATTTTACGGAAAAACGTGCAGCTCGGAAACGGACCGTTTTGGACGGTGTGTGTGAGTGGACTTTGTTTTCTAACAGTGATGCATGCATATATGATTTAAATGCCTTATTATATGATTTTATATGCTTGGGCATGATTTGTGTTTCAATCCGGTAATTTCTCGGTTTTATGATTATTATATTATTATTTTGGGCGATTTTCGAGAAATTACGAAATTTGGTAAAAATAATGTTTGGACTTGGTTTATGAGTCCGGGATTGAAATTGATTGAAAATAATGTTTGGACTCGGATTATTGAGTCATGGATTGAAAGATGATGTGGTGACTTGGGAATGAGTCGAGGGTCAATTTTGTGGATTTGTGTGAAAATGGCAACGGAGGTTGCAACGCAAGGATTTGCGTGATAATGATATGTTGGGCATGATAACCCAAGTGAATAGTGATTTTGACTCGGTTTTGGAGTCACTTGTGAATTTGATGAAATTAATGATTTTTGTGATTTTATGATTATTTTAATCAGTCCTTTCGGGCACGTTTTACGAGGTACGTACAAATGATGTTTTGGGCTAGGCCCGGAGTCTAAATGATTTCTAAAATGATGTTTTGACTTGGTTGGTGAGTCAATGATGATTTCCGGATTGTTCTATTGATTTAAATGTGATTTTAACGGTTTATGTGTAAAAAGTATTTTGGGCTTGAGACCCAGTTGAGAATGACCTTGACTTGGTATGAAGTCAAGATTTGATTGAAATGTTTTGGGATGTAATTCCCGGGATGGTGTTCATTGTGATTGTGATATTCCCAGACGGTCGGTGCTTGGGGGGGGATTACCCAGACGACCGGAGCTTGGGGGATGTGATTGTAGGATCGGGAGTTGATCCTATGGTAGTCAGCTTCTCGGATGATACTGAGCCTGGATGTACCACTCGGAGGTGTCTGATCCTGGGGATGTGTTCGCCCAGAGGTGACTGAGCCCGAGGGGGTTGAGCCCAGAGGTGTTTATTCCCGAGAGAGTGACTGGATATTGGCCTACGCGTAGTGCAGCACTTGTGAGTAGTGCAGTTTGATTGATTGTGCACTTGTGAGTAGTGCAGTTTGATTGATTGTGCACTTGTGAGTAGTGCAGATGTGATTGGTGTTATTTTATGCACTCGTGAGTAGTGCGGATTGATTGGATTGATATATTTATTGTGCACTGGTAAGTAATGCTGATTGGTATTGATTGTGATGATGTACTGGTATTGAGTACGGGTTTTTGGTCCTTGTGGCCAGGTGATTATGTTTTCACATGTTTTGGCCTGAGAGCCGGGATTTGATGTTTTATAACATGAACTGATTTGGTGAGCATGAGTTTTATGGACCATGGGAAAATATGTTTTGAATTTATCGGTCACTCATGTTTTACGATATGCATGCAAGATTGTGAAAACTGGAGGGTAAGATTGTATTTTGATAAATGTTTTTATCTAAGGTCATTTTTGTCCACTCACACCTTTTCTGTTTTATGACCCTCCAGGCCGTGGTACGACGTTCGGGACTGATCGTGAGGCAATGACAGCAGCAGAAATCCGCGCAAACATCCTTTGTCTGGCAAGCACTGAAGGGGAGTTTCAGACCTTTAGTTGACTTGTCAGACGGGAGCAGGACCGGGCACGGGTTTTGACGTCCAGTTGGGACGGGTCCTGTCAAATTGGTATCAGAGCATTTGGTTCTTGATTTCTGTTGATACGTCATGCCTCCGAGTCGTGCGTCCCGTACACGGTCTGAAGATGGGAGGGGCGAGAGTAGTGTTAGTAAAGGCCCAGATATTGAGCGAGCTCGACGGTTGGGAGCCACTGTGTTTCGTGGTGATTCGGGGCCGGATGGTGCCGAAGATTGGCTTACTCGATTGGAAAGGATTTTTGAGGTTATGATATGTCCCCTAGAGGACATGGTACCCTTGGCCACTTTTCTTTTGGATGGCTATGCTTACAGGTGGTGGCATAGTTTACAGTTGACTGGCTGGGATGCCCGTACCTTGGCGTGGGATGCATTCCGAGAGCGATTTTTGGATCAGTTTTATCCTCGCTCATTTCGGAACGCTAGGGAGGTTGAGTTTCTTCAATTGCAGCAAGGGAATCGGTCAGTGGTCGATTATGAACAGCAATTTTTGCACTTATCTAGTTTCGCTCCTCTGTATGTGGCTACAGAGGAGGATAAGTGTCGAAGGTTTGAGCAGGGATTGAGGAATGAGTTACGAGGAGCTGTAACTGTTGGCTCGTATTCTACCCTGAGGGAATTATCGGATGCTGCTATCCGAGTGGAGGCTACTATTTTACCTGTGTCAGAACAATCTTTGGGCTCTGGACGACGTCGAGAGCGTCAGGATACTAAACAGATAAGTCAGGAAACAACGAAGCGAGTTAGCCTTCATACTCTTGTGTCGCAACCCTCGGTAGGTGTTCATTCGGGTGGAACATCAACCCAGTCGACAAGTAAGCGGCGTGGTGGGGCAAGTCGCCTCAGCACTGCCACTTGTCACTTTTGTAGGAAACTTGGACATTTGCGAAGGAACTGCCCCGATCGACTTGACCGTAGGTCAGAATAATTGTATTGATGCATGTTTTCGTGATACCTTGTAAATGGTTTGTCTTGTCCATTTGTGTTGTAATATTGTATCATGTGTTTTGGGTGTGTCGGACTAGTGTGGGTCCGGATGGTTGTTTTTGTTCACAGTTTGGTTTGTAGATAGATGGGCGTGTTGGGCCCAGAATAAACTTGACCTGGGGATGAATATTGGTGTTATCGTTTTGGGATCATCCTTGGTTTTCCCTAGGTGGATCGGGTTTGTGATGTCATGGACATTGGGCATTGTGACGATCTAGGATCGTGATGTTCATGGCGAGCTGATGTAGTGATGGATCTGGACTGTGATCCTGATGATCCAGTTGGGTAGAGAGTTTGCCACTCTTACTCCGGTATGTGAGTCGTAAATGACGGGACTGAACTTCTTTTCGAAGTGGAGCCCTTTTATGGTATATTACACGAGTGAGTAGGTTTCCGAAGTGGTCGGATTTTGTCAACCTTAACCGTGTGGTTGTTGGATTGGCCTCCTTATGAAGTCAACCGAGTATAATGAATGGGTAACCGATAGGTTCGGTTTTGGTACGTCCGAGTGGACGTGAACGAGATTTCGGGTTTTGGAATCGAATTTCTGGGTGACGATTCAGGATTCGATTTTAGAACTTGAAAGTGGAATACTGGATTTGGGTGCGGAATGATTATTCCAAATGCTAGCTTACGGAATAATGATTTCGGATTCGGATTTGGACATGAATTAAAAATGTGATGTGTGGGTTCGGATTCGGGATTTCCTACGAAATTGCGGATTCGAATTCGGAATTGGAATTAGCTGATTGGTGGAGTTTCGATTTGTCTCTTGCTGGTTTGGGCAAATGGACTCCATTATTGGAACATGTTTGGCTATGACCTAGGTGGTTGTAGTCTTGTCAATGGATAGATGTATGTACCTTGTTTATGGTTTGGGGTACGATACTTTGCAGACTTGTGGTGTCGGGTGACGGTATACGGGTTATACCAGTAGTACGTTGGTGAACGTGTTAGTAGTCGGCTTAATCCTGATACCATTGGATGGGTTGTGAACGTGAACTGGACATTGAACACGATGTACTGGGCAGGGTGATTCTGATGATTTCAGTGATTGTTTGAGCAGGTGCTCTTAGCCATGGTTGGCCAGTATAACTCTAGTGATGGGTTGTGTGACCACTGCTAGGCTGGTGTTCAATGTGTTCCAGTTACACCGTCTGTTTGAGTGTGATGACGGTATGCATATACTCAGGATGAGTGAGTTGGTGGTTAGTGTGACCGCAAGTTGCTTTGCGGCGAGATGTTACCTTGTCGTGACCTTACCAGCATCTGGGATCGCTGAGGGGGTGACAGTTGTGGATACTGCTTTTGGTATTTGTCGCAGGATTGAGTTTGCCCTGCGAGGGGAGATCATGTTGATGATCATACGCTACATTGACGGACGTTGTAGTATGATGTGTTGTCACTGACTTGTTACTGATTGGCGCTTTACTAGGGTGGTAAAGCTTGGTGGTGACAGTTTGGCTTGTGGTGTCAGCATGGACTGACAAGTGAGTTTTGGTGACTCTCTATGAGAGCGGATGTCAGGGCACATTAGTGATTACGTGGGGCCGACAGGCTGAAGGAGTCAGCTTGGTGATGACATTGCCAATTTCTGGTGATTCATTTTCACTCGGGGTGGTCGAGTGTAGTCAGTGCGACGTGCATCTGTGATGTGACGTCTGAGTGCAGACGAGTTTTGCATTGGCTAGTGGGTGTACAGGTGTACACGTGTTGTGAGACCCATTTGTTTTGGAATACGGATAGTTGGAATTTCGGGGACGAAATTCTTTAAGGAGGGAAGGTTGTAATGACCCGTCCCGAATATCGGGATTGAATATTAATTAATCATGATTTAGAATGACTAATCGGGGATTAGTTGAGTGAAATCGGACGAAACGTGCAAAATGACCGTTTTGCCCCTGGTGTGGGCAAAATGTTGACTTTTAGTTCGGGCGGTCAAATGGACTTTGACCGATGACTGTGACGTAGTTCGGGACGTCACGAGTTCATAGACAGGTGGCACGTTCGATTCCGACATTCGTAGTGAAAGTTATGATGATCGGAAGATGAGGGGTATTTTGGTAATTTGGCATAGTAGGGGCCAAATGTTGACTTTTTGATCGGGAGGTCCGATGGACGAGGGCCAAGGACCGTTACGTAGGTCTCGTCGATACGAATCCAACGACAGGCGGCATGCTGAAATCGGAGATTCGACGACGAAGTTATGGTCACGGAATCGGGCTCGATTAACCGAACGAACCGGAATTAAAAATAATATTTTAATAGGAACAGTACCCGGTGACTGTGCACATTCGGATGAGTGACAAGTGTCACCCATCCCCTGAAATCTGGTCCATGTTTCCCTCCCAACACCATCATTACAACATCATCATTTATCCTTCATCATTTCCTCCATTTTCTCCTTAATTCCCTCTTCTTTGTTTTTCTAAACCGTGGACTTTGGGCATCAAAATTGGGGAGAATTGAGCTCCCTTTCACAACCAGCTTCGAGGGGAATTTGAGAGTTATGAGAGTGGATTAAACTGGGAAAACACTGGGGATTAATTGAAGGCTGGAGACTGAGAATCGAAAATTTAGAAAAATTGGGGGGAAATTCAAATACTGGGAATTGAGCCGTGAGGATCGAAATTGAACTCACTTCGAGCTTCCTGGGATCATTACGATCAGAAACGTCGAAAGAACGAAGGAAATTGGTGTTGTTTTGACTCTGAACACACTTGGTGACAGAGGATGAAATTCGAGGTTGAGTCGAGGGAATTGAGGCTTCGATTGATGTAATTGATGTGGGGAATGTGTTCCTGAGGATCCCACGATGCTTCTGGATCCATCAATTGAAGGAAAACGCTGGAGATTGACTGAACTCCATGGTTGCACAGTGACGAAGAATCGAGTTTGAGTCGTGGCGTTTGAGCCACGAATTGATGCAATTGAGTTGGGGAAAATACTTACCTGAGTCCATTGAAGCTTACTGGTTAATCAATTGAACGAAATCAAGAAGGTTTGATGGTTTTCGAAGGATGAACAGTGGCCGGATATCCTTCGATTGATCATCTGTGATCGTGAGGATTGAGGTAATGTTTCATGGAATTATTGTTACAGAACTCTAATTGGACTTAAGTAGAAGCTAATTGATTGATCAATTGATGAATTTAGTGTCGAATTGATAGGATTGGAACCGGGTCTGATCGCGGGTTAAACGACCCGTTTACCAGACAAACGGGTTGGGACGGTGACACTGTAGCAGGCGCGTGGATTTCACGCGCAGCCACTCACGGCGGCGCGTGGGGGCGCGTCCGGCCTAGTCTCAAGGTGAGGTCAACATGACTTTTGATCCTCTCAGTGTAACGAACATTTTGACGTTGATTTCGATGAAATCGGATATTGTTTCGTTAATGTTCCGCGTATCCGAAGTTTTGTATTACGTTAAAAATACGTATTTAAATCCCGGAAAAATTGGGGAAAATTATATGTTGTATTTTGAGATGTTAGTAACCCTCTATAATGATTTTGGACAGGAGTTGTGATTTCCAGATTTTACGGAAAAACGTGCAGCTCGGAAACGGACCGTTTTGGACGGTGTGTGTGAGTGGACTTTGTTTTCTAACAGTGATGCATGCATATATGATTTAAATGCCTTATTATATGATTTTATATGCTTGGGCATGATTTGTGTTTCAATCCGGTAATTTCTCGGTTTTATGATTATTATATTATTATTTTGGGCGATTTTCGAGAAATTACGAAATTTGGTAAAAATAATGTTTGGACTTGGTTTATGAGTCCGGGATTGAAATTGATTGAAAATAATGTTTGGACTCGGATTATTGAGTCATGGATTGAAAGATGATGTGGTGACTTGGGAATGAGTCGAGGGTCAATTTTGTGGATTTGTGTGAAAATGGCAACGGAGGTTGCAACGCAAGGATTTGCGTGATAATGATATGTTGGGCATGATAACCCAAGTGAATAGTGATTTTGACTCGGTTTTGGAGTCACTTGTGAATTTGATGAAATTAATGATTTTTGTGATTTTATGATTATTTTAATCAGTCCTTTCGGGCACGTTTTACGAGGTACGTACAAATGATGTTTTGGGCTAGGCCCGGAGTCTAAATGATTTCTAAAATGATGTTTTGACTTGGTTGGTGAGTCAATGATGATTTCCGGATTGTTCTATTGATTTAAATGTGATTTTAACGGTTTATGTGTAAAAAGTATTTTGGGCTTGAGACCCAGTTGAGAATGACCTTGACTTGGTATGAAGTCAAGATTTGATTGAAATGTTTTGGGATGTAATTCCCGGGATGGTGTTCATTGTGATTGTGATATTCCCAGACGGTCGGTGCTTGGGGGGGGATTACCCAGACGACCGGAGCTTGGGGGATGTGATTGTAGGATCGGGAGTTGATCCTATGGTAGTCAGCTTCTCGGATGATACTGAGCCTGGATGTACCACTCGGAGGTGTCTGATCCTGGGGATGTGTTCGCCCAGAGGTGACTGAGCCCGAGGGGGTTGAGCCCAGAGGTGTTTATTCCCGAGAGAGTGACTGGATATTGGCCTACGCGTAGTGCAGCACTTGTGAGTAGTGCAGTTTGATTGATTGTGCACTTGTGAGTAGTGCAGTTTGATTGATTGTGCACTTGTGAGTAGTGCAGATGTGATTGGTGTTATTTTATGCACTCGTGAGTAGTGCGGATTGATTGGATTGATATATTTATTGTGCACTGGTAAGTAATGCTGATTGGTATTGATTGTGATGATGTACTGGTATTGAGTACGGGTTTTTGGTCCTTGTGGCCAGGTGATTATGTTTTCACATGTTTTGGCCTGAGAGCCGGGATTTGATGTTTTATAACATGAACTGATTTGGTGAGCATGAGTTTTATGGACCATGGGAAAATATGTTTTGAATTTATCGGTCACTCATGTTTTACGATATGCATGCAAGATTGTGAAAACTGGAGGGTAAGATTGTATTTTGATAAATGTTTTTATCTAAGGTCATTTTTGTCCACTCACACCTTTTCTGTTTTATGACCCTCCAGGCCGTGGTACGACGTTCGGGACTGATCGTGAGGCAATGACAGCAGCAGAAATCCGCGCAAACATCCTTTGTCTGGCAAGCACTGAAGGGGAGTTTCAGACCTTTAGTTGACTTGTCAGACGGGAGCAGGACCGGGCACGGGTTTTGACGTCCAGTTGGGACGGGTCCTGTCACCAAGGGCCTAGTTAACTTGTGAAATCGGGACAGGGGCCCAGTTGATTTCTACATACGATTGCGGGTCGGGGACCCTAAATTGGAATTGAATAAATGTTTTCTATTTTACATTTTATATATGTTCACATGCTGGAATCAATAAATGGTTTTGATGATATGTCGGTTATGGCACGTTTCACAGTATTTGTGCAGGAGACCCGTTTGATGAACGTAACGATCGGTTCGGATTTTACCTATGTATACCTATATGTTTTGCATGTGGATATCAATAAAATGTATTTAGTACTGCACTGTATAAATCCTTCCATATTATATTGTCTCCTCCGGATGAGGTACCCCGGAGAGGTCGCGGACGTCTAGTACGTCCAGCGTCTATGACGCTAAGCATCGGGGATGCTGTACCTGAACGGGGTTCGGGGATTGAACTCGGAAATTGAGACCCGAGTGGCACGCGTAGCCTTGTGATTGTGACCTTATTGACGTCAGGGACGTCAGACATCAGGGATGTCGGATTGGAGTGTATAGTGCAGTGGCTAAAATAATGGTTATGGTTTATATTATATGCCTTATGGTTCATATTACTGGATTTATGAAATAACTCTTGGATTTACTTTTGGAAATTGAAACTATGCTTTGGTTTCCGGGCTAAGGCCCTAATGGTTATTTCTAAATAAATATGGGATTATTGGTTTTGGTGCATGCATATGATTTTACTGAGGGGCATAAATGTCTTATAAATGTTTTAAGCAGACTTGTTTATTTTCGTCCACTCACAACTTTTGTTTTTAATGCCCTTCAGGTTGATTCCGGATACGACTGCAGTAGAGACTGGGACATCATACACCTCCTCCATCGATCCTTACGCACTCTGGAAGCCCGGTTGGGCAATGGCAACAGGTTATCCCTTGTCCGACATCTCTTGTCAGACGGGAGCACGTCACATTCCATGGTAATCCCGGGGGGGATTGGGATGGGTCGTGTCAGTAGTTACTTCTTGTCCATGATTGTATTTTCATTTCTACATTGAATGTTTGGTGTGAGCAATCAACATGTTATTTACCAACCATTTTCCAAATAATGAAATGAAAATTTTGAATTTTGAATTCATGTGTGAAGTGAAGTTTCCTCTGCAAAATTTTTATTTGTTTGAATTAGCTTCCATACTTGTAGGTTTGTCAAATGCCCCTGTTGCATCTATGAGAATCCAATAAGAGTTTTTCCACTCCAATTGGTCTAGAGTGGTTCCCAGAAAGAGTCTTGGATTGCTTATGGGGTGAAGACTTTGATTGCTTCTGGAGAAAGGCTTTGATTGCTTCCTCAAGGAAAGTCCTGAGATGTTTCCCGGAGGAAGACCTTGATGCTTCGCAGGGAAAAGTTCTGGATGCTTTGTAGGGTGAAGGCTTGGGTGCTTCCCAAGGTGAAGGATTGGGTACTTTGCAAGGCGAAAGCTTGGGTGCTTCGCAAGGCGAAGGCTTAAATGCTTCGCATGACGTAGGCTTTGATGCTTCGCATGGCGAAGGCTCTGGTGCTTCGCATGACGAAGACTTTAATACTTCGCATGGCAAAGGCTTTGGTGCTTCGCATCAGTGAAGGCTTGGATACTTCGCAAGGGCAAAGGCCTTGGTGCTTCGCATGGCGAAACCTTCAGATGCTACACGGGGGTGAAGGCTTAGATGCATTGCAGGGGTGAAGGTTTTGGTGCTTCGCGGGGGTGAAGGTTTTGGTGCTTCGACGAAGCGAAAGCTTTAATGATTTACGGGAGTAAAGGCTTCAGATGCTTCGTTGGGGCGAAGGCTTTGGTGCTTCGTAGGAGCGAAGACTTTAGATGCTTCGTTGGGGTGAAGGCTTTGGTGCTTCACGGGAGCGAAGGCTTGGATGCTTCACGGGGGTGAAGACTTTAGCACTTCGTGAGGGCGAAGGCTTGGATGCCTTGCTGGGGTGAATTCTTTGGTGCTTCGCAAGAGCGAAGCTTTGATGTTTCACGGGGGTGAAGACGTTGGCGCTTCGCTGGGGCGAAGGTTTTGGTTCTTCGCTGGGCGAAGGCTGACTACGCCCAAACTACGCATTAAATTAAACATGTAATTCGAGTGTTATGCAATTTAAACCCTTTTTGTGTAGATGTAGTATTGATAAATAGGGATCGTTCTTAACCGGGGAAATTAGGGAACATTAATAATATGTTAGTGGATTATGAATAAAAGAATAATGAATTAGAGAATTAAATAATAAAAGAATTAAACAATCAAAGAATTAATAAATTAAAGAATAGATGAACAAGATAATAATAAATTAATGAATTACAAAGAATTAATAAATTAACGAATTAAAGAATGAAATAATAGAAGAATAAAGGACTTAGTTAATCAAAGAATAAAGGAATTAATTAATCAAAGAATCAATAAATTAAATAATAAAGGAATGAAAGAATAAAAGCATCAAAGAATAAAAGAATAAAGAATAAAAGAATAAAGAATAAACAAGGGGGGTTTTGAAGAGGTTTGTAATTATGTAAATAAGTAAAAGCATAGATAAACTCATTCTATTTCTATTCTAACTTATGCACAAAGTAGACTTCCCGTAAACACAAACTTCAACAACATACTATAATTGCAAATATTTGAATTAATCACGAAATTATACCTTCACAAACTCATATTTCTTCATACATTATTCATATTATAAATGCACCGAACAACGGATTTTTACTCATAATATAATTACCTTAAGTTTGTGATTTAATGCGCCGAACAGCGGTCATACATTAAATCTCTCCAAATCTACTCTAAATGCCCCGAACAGCGGATCAACTGTAACGACCCGTCCCGAATATCGGGATTTAATGATATTTAATTGTGATTTACTAATCTGGGATTAGTTGAGCGTTTCGGACGAATTGTGCAAAATGACCGTTTTGCCCCTGGGCGTGGGCAAAACGTTGACTTTTAATTCGGATGGTCAAATGGACTTTGACCGATGACCGTGACGTAGTTCGGGACGTCACGAGTTCATAGACAGGTGGCACGTTCGATTCCGACGTTCGTGGTGAAAGTTATGATGTACGGAAGTCCAGGGGCATTTTCGTAATTTGGACGAAAGAAGGGGAAATGTTGACTTTTTGACCGGGATGTCCGATGGCCGAGGGCCAAGGACCGTTACGTAGGTTTCGTCGATGCGAATCCAACGACAGGCGGCACGCCGAAATCGGACTTCGTACGAGGAAGTTATGGTCTGGAACGTGAAATCGGGGAAGTTACGTCTCGGTAACTGTGTGGATTATTTTATTCTGAAATGGTGGTTGGAGGACACTTGGATGAGTGACAAGTGTCACTCATCCGACGGCTAGATTGGATCTTGATCCACTAATCATAAACTATATGCTAAAAGCTTCCACTACATAATAATCTAAAATTTAATCCCTGCTTTTGATCTGAGCCATCCATTCCACCCCCCTGATTTCATCACAGCCGTCCATCTCATTTTCCCCCTTCCATTTCTGATCATTCCTCCCTCACCGTGAACAAACAAATTGAGAGATTGGGTTCTGGCCATTGCCAATCTCTCTTCCACAATTGATTGCGCAAATGTTTAATTGGTGAGTTGGGGAAGGTTCTGGCTGAGGGAGAGCACGGGGGACTGAGTGGGGTGGTGTAATTCGAGAATCAAAGTTTCGGGGAATTGGAGGGAATTTCGAATTGGAGTATTTGGGCCGTGTCGATCAAAATGGGGATTAGCTGGAGTCTTCTGGGATCAAAACGTGAAGCTTTGCAGCAAAAACGACGGGAAACCATGTCGGATTGAGGGAGAACTGAGCTTCCATGGCAGCTCGAATTCGAGCTTGGGTTCAGTAAGTTTAAGGTGTGAATTCATCAAATTGTTTGTGCAGAAACATCCCTTACACTCTCACGATGCTTACTATATGATTTAATTTGGAAATCAGGGACGGAATCGGTGAACCCGATTTGGAAACCCGTCGAGGATCAATCGTGAGTCGTGGAGATTTATACCCTAAATTGTGTAATTCAATCTACAGAACTTAGTTGGTGATTGATTACAAGGGATCAGTGAAAAGAACGGATGGATTTGATGTCGAATTGGGTGTAATTGGACCGGGTCTGTTCGCGGGTTTTTCAACCCGTTTTACAGACAAACGGGTGAGAGGGATGACTGTGCGGGTACTGTAGCAGGCGCGTGGCTTCCACGCGCAGCCGCTTGCGGTGGCGCGTGGGGGCGCGTGAGTGCGAATCCCGAGGTATGATCAACATGACTTTTATCCTATACATTGTAACGAACATTTTGGGATTGGTTTCGTGTTGATCGGACACCGTCTCGATATTGTTCGGGATGTCCGAAGGTTTTAAATCCAATTTAAAAATACTTAAAAATTCGGGAAAATTACGGGACTTGAATAGGATGTTAATGATGAGGTTAGTGATCCTCTAAATTGATTTGAACAGGATTGGGAGTCCCGGTGATAGTGAGGTGGCCCGGGAAGGCCTATGGCACGCGTATCGAGGCGCTTGGTTAAACGGTCTGTGAGTGGACATTGGTTTCATAAATTCGATGCATGCATAACTTTTTTATGATTGTTATAATTATGATTAAATGATTTACTTTGGATATCGGTGAATTTAAAATGATTTCACGCATTTCGAGGTGAATTACGTAATTGCACGAAAACCGAGATTTTCTGGATTTTCACCGATTTCCATAAATGTGGTTGGATATGATTTCATGAAACGGTTACGAACTTGAATAATGTAAAATCGGGCCAGGGGCCCAGTTGAACTATGAAATCGGGCCAGGGGCCCAGTTAACATGTGAATCGGGCCAGGGGCCCAGTTAACTTGTGAAATCGGGCCAGGGGCCCAGTTGATTTCTACATGTGATTGCGGGTCGGGGACCCTAAAACGGAATTGAATAAATGTTTTCTAGTTTACATTTTATATATATTCACATTCTAAAAACAATAGTGGTTTTGATGATATGGAAAATCTGGTTATGGCATGTTTCACGGTATTTGGGCTTGAGACCCGTCTGATGAAACTTAATGATTGGTTTGGATTCTATCTATGTATATATATGCTTGCATGTGGATATCAATAAAATGTATTTGGTACTGCACTGTATAGATCCATTCATATGATACTGTCTCCTCCGGATGAGGTACCCCGGAGAGGTCACGGACGTCTAGAACGTCCAGCGTCTATGACGCTAAGCATCGGGGATGCTGTACCCGAACGGGGTTCGGGGATTTAACTCGGAAAATTGAGACCCGAGTGGCACGCGTAGCCTTGTGATTGTGACCTTATTGACGTCAGGGACGTCAGACATCAAGGATGTCGGATTGGAGTGTATAGTGCAGTGGCTAAAATAATGGTTATGGTTTATATTATATGCCTTATGGTTCATATTACTGGATTTATGAAATAACTCTTGGATTTACTTTTGGAAATTGAAACTATGCTTTGGTTTCCGGGCTAAGGCCCTAATGGTTATTTCTAAATAAATATGGGATTATTGGTTTTGGTGCATGCATATGATTTTACTGAGGGGCATAAATGTCTTATAAATGTTTTAAACAGACTTGTTTATTTTCGTCCACTCACAGCTTTTGTTTTCAATGCCCTTCAGGTTGATTCCGGATACGACTGCAGCAGAGACTTGAGCATCGCACACCTCCTCCATCGATCCTTACGCACTCTGGAAGCCCGTTTGGGCAATGGCAATCGATTATCCCTTGTCTGGCGCCTCTTGTCAGACGGGAGCACGTCACATTCCATGGTAATCCCGGGGGGACTGGGATGGGTCGTGTCATCAACATTTAGTTTCGAAATGAAGTTTAAGCTCTAAAATGTAAGAAGTGAATGATTTTTAGAAAGTAAAACACATGGAGATTATACTCAATTTTCACAAAAGATAGGAAGGAGAAACCAATACATATATTGCATTATAATTAGAACCAATAACAAATAAAAGAGTTTAAGAGAATGGAGAGCAAATGTTACACTTTTCAGATTGGATGAGAACAATGGATTGTTTTTCACAAGGAACACCGAACAGCGGCTGGAACCTTATGAAGATGGAAGAGGATTAAACAAGGAAATTCGGACTTGAACTCTCAAAATTGTATTGGAACTATTTTGCCAAGATTTCTCCTAAAAGAAGCTCAATTTTGTGCTACTTGGAAGTGATTTCAACAAGTGAAATCAACTCCTATTTATAGGTGGAGAAAGCTACTAAAAATAATATAAAAATACAATAAGTGAGAACTTGTGCTGCGACGAGCGGCTGAGGTCATGGATGACCATGTGGATGACTCTAGTGAGTCTAGTCTGGATTATGGGATTCGATCCACGGATGCGGTTATGAGATAAAATATGGAATCCCGTGTTGGATCGAATATTAGTGTGATGTGTGGGTATGGATCTTGACAACGATGACTGTTGGTCGACAGTTGTGTCGAGATAACTGGCTATCGAGGGTAGTTAGTGTGGTTTTAATACTTGGGGACGTTCAGGGAACGTTCATTATCCTGATGTGCCGATGGCAAAAGTTGGAGGTACCCATAGTCCTGGGGTACGAGTGGTGTTACGGGATCGTCGTTCGGAATGAACGGAGATCCAGGGTAACAACTTTGCACACTGTGTGCTAGCATGGATGTTCGTGTGCTAGCATGGGTGTTCGTGTGCTATGTATGGATGTTGGTACCTATATGCCAATACTAGTATGGATGCCTGTGTGCTGATACTGGTATTGATGATGGTGCGTGGTGCTGGTACCGGTGTCGGTGATTGTGATGACGAGGAGCCACCATTTGGGGTGTGACTCTGTCATGATGGACAGATGATTGGTATCTGCGACTCAGTGGTGGTTGAGTCTTGGACTGGATGGGATCCAGTGGAGGTTGTGTCGTGTTGGGATAAGTCCTAACAGATATATGACGACAAGTGATGAACGGATAAAATGGTATGATTGAAACTTGGGGAATCTAGGGACGATGTTCCCTATGTCATGCGAGTTGGTGGATTTGGGGAGTTGTGGTCAACTCCGAGATTGGTAAGTTGTGTACTGCTTATATCCCCTGAGAGTACAAGGAAATTATTGAAATTTGAAAAGTCGGGGAAACCATTCGTGGTGGTGATGTGGGATTTTGTGATTGTGAATCACTTGGAACCTGAGGATTGAACCTGTTTAGGTTGAGATGTGAGACGGAGGCAGTATGGTATGCACATTCAGGCAAAATTGTGGATATTCCGTTCGGAATCGAGGTGTGTGCATACATGATTATTGGCGGACGTGAGGTCCAAGTAATGAATTGATTTTGGACACGTGGTGGTCCAAGTGAGGTATGGACGTGGGCAGTCCAGTGGTTGGACTTGACATCTCTTTGGGAGCATGTCTGTTTCCAACATGGTTGGAACTCCCGTTTCGGGGAGAGTTGTGATTGGGAGACGAGAGGAGTGCTCGTTTCCGAATCAGTGATTGGTATTCCGAAGTCATTAGGGTTGACTTCATATTTTCCTGCCGTGGCGGATGACGATTGTTGCTATCAGTACGTTGAGCGTGTATTGGTAAGTGGACCCATGTTTGGCTTGGGTCATTGGACACAAGAAGTTGTGTGTGATTTTGGATTTGGTGGTGGTATGCGTGGTCATCTTTCCACCAAGGGAAATTTGGCGAAGGATTCAATTGAGGGTGTAAGACCCTACGATCGGCTTTCGGATGGACTGTTAGCTATGTGAGCATGTGTGGATCCTAGGTGGATCTGATTTGCGATGTTGTCGACTTTGGTCGATGTGACGATCTAGGATCGTGATATTACTTGTCGGGTGACGTAGCGATGGATATGGATTGTGATCTTGATGATCCAGATGGGTGGAGAGTTTATCACTCTTACCTTGGTATGTGAGTCATAGATGACGGGACTGAACTTCTTTTTGGAGTGAGTCCATATGGTTTGTGACTTGGTTGAGTAGGTTTCCGATGTGGTCGGATTATGTCAACCTTTGACGTGTGAATATTGGGATTGGCTTCCCTATGAAGTCAATCGAGTGTTTTTGAGCAGGTAACCGATAGGATCGGTTATGTTACGTCTTGATGGACGTAAACGAGATTTTGGGTTTTGGAATCGAATTTCTGGGTGACGATTCAGGATTCGATTGCGAAGCTCGAAAATGGAATACTGGATTTGGGTGCGGAATGATTATTCCAATGCTAGCTTACGGAATAATGATTTCGGATTCGGATTTGGACATGGATTAAAAACATGATGTCTGGGTTCGGATTCGGGATTTCTTACGAAATTGCGAATTCGGATTCGGAGTTGGGACTAAATGACGGGTGGAGTTCGTTTTGTCTCATGTTGGTTTGGGCAAATGTACTCCATTACTAGAATGTGTTTGGCTATGACCTGGGTGGCTATAGTCAGATTGATGGATTGAGGTACGTACAGGGTACGTTGTACGATGTTTGATACTGGTTAGGCTGAGTGGTGCCTAATGGCGGTACAGGGGATGTACCAGTGGTGTGTAACTAATGTGTTGGTAATCGGATTGGTTCTGATATCATTTGTTTGGCTATATTGTGGACTGGACATTGGATACTGTGCGCCGGGCAGAGTGATTTTGTCTGGGTTCAATGATTGTATGAGCAGGAGATCTTGGCCACGATTGGCTAGTGGAACCCCGGTATTGATATGTGTGTTTACTGCTGGGCTGGTATTCAATGTGTTCCAGTTACACCACTTGATGGAGTAAGTTGACGGTATACGTACACTCAGGATGAGTGAATTGGTGGTCTGAGTAACCACAAGTAGCCTTGTGTGACTTGATCACACCGTGATTTCCCAGCATTTTGGTTCGCTGAGGGAGTCGGCGATTATGGACATTGAGATTATTTTGTGTCGCAGGATTGGGCTTGCCCTGCGAATTGAGATCACGTGGTTGATCTTACGCTACATCGAGGGTGATGTAGTACGTGGTGTTGTCACGGACGAACAGATGGTTGGGGCTTTACTAGGGTGGTAAAGCTTAGTGGTGACAGTTTGACTGGTGGTGTCAGCGTGGACTGACAAATGAGATTTGGTGACTCCCAATGGGAGCAAATGTAAGGATTTATTGAAAATGGAAAGGAACCGTCTAGCTGAAGGAGTCAGCTAAATGGTTAGGCGATTTTATCGCGAATCAGGTGATCATTTCCACTCGAGGTGGTCGAGTGTTGTTGCTATTATGACGTATGACTGTGATGGGATGTCTGGGTACAAACGAGGCTGGTGTTGTCCCAGTATGTGGGTGTACACGTGTACACAGATGTGTGGTCGCATTGTTTTCCACAAGGTGGTTGTGGAATAAGGTTATTGGTAATTTCGAGGACGAAATTCTTTAAGGAGGGAAGGTTGTAACGACCCGTCCCGAATATCGGGATTTAATGATATTTAATTGTGATTTACTAATCTGGGATTAGTTGAGCGTTTCGGACGAATTGTGCAAAATGACCGTTTTGCCCCTGGGCGTGGGCAAAACGTTGACTTTTAATTCGGATGGTCAAATGGACTTTGACCGATGACCGTGACGTAGTTCGGGACGTCACGAGTTCATAGACAGGTGGCACGTTCGATTCCGACGTTCGTGGTGAAAGTTATGATGTACGGAAGTCCAGGGGCATTTTCGTAATTTGGACGAAAGAAGGGGAAATGTTGACTTTTTGACCGGGATGTCCGATGGCCGAGGGCCAAGGACCGTTACGTAGGTTTCGTCGATGCGAATCCAACGACAGGCGGCACGCCGAAATCGGACTTCGTACGAGGAAGTTATGGTCTGGAACGTGAAATCGGGGAAGTTACGTCTCGGTAACTGTGTGGATTATTTTATTCTGAAATGGTGGTTGGAGGACACTTGGATGAGTGACAAGTGTCACTCATCCGACGGCTAGATTGGATCTTGATCCACTAATCATAAACTATATGCTAAAAGCTTCCACTACATAATAATCTAAAATTTAATCCCTGCTTTTGATCTGAGCCATCCATTCCACCCCCCTGATTTCATCACAGCCGTCCATCTCATTTTCCCCCTTCCATTTCTGATCATTCCTCCCTCACCGTGAACAAACAAATTGAGAGATTGGGTTCTGGCCATTGCCAATCTCTCTTCCACAATTGATTGCGCAAATGTTTAATTGGTGAGTTGGGGAAGGTTCTGGCTGAGGGAGAGCACGGGGGACTGAGTGGGGTGGTGTAATTCGAGAATCAAAGTTTCGGGGAATTGGAGGGAATTTCGAATTGGAGTATTTGGGCCGTGTCGATCAAAATGGGGATTAGCTGGAGTCTTCTGGGATCAAAACGTGAAGCTTTGCAGCAAAAACGACGGGAAACCATGTCGGATTGAGGGAGAACTGAGCTTCCATGGCAGCTCGAATTCGAGCTTGGGTTCAGTAAGTTTAAGGTGTGAATTCATCAAATTGTTTGTGCAGAAACATCCCTTACACTCTCACGATGCTTACTATATGATTTAATTTGGAAATCAGGGACGGAATCGGTGAACCCGATTTGGAAACCCGTCGAGGATCAATCGTGAGTCGTGGAGATTTATACCCTAAATTGTGTAATTCAATCTACAGAACTTAGTTGGTGATTGATTACAAGGGATCAGTGAAAAGAACGGATGGATTTGATGTCGAATTGGGTGTAATTGGACCGGGTCTGTTCGCGGGTTTTTCAACCCGTTTTACAGACAAACGGGTGAGAGGGATGACTGTGCGGGTACTGTAGCAGGCGCGTGGCTTCCACGCGCAGCCGCTTGCGGTGGCGCGTGGGGGCGCGTGAGTGCGAATCCCGAGGTATGATCAACATGACTTTTATCCTATACATTGTAACGAACATTTTGGGATTGGTTTCGTGTTGATCGGACACCGTCTCGATATTGTTCGGGATGTCCGAAGGTTTTAAATCCAATTTAAAAATACTTAAAAATTCGGGAAAATTACGGGACTTGAATAGGATGTTAATGATGAGGTTAGTGATCCTCTAAATTGATTTGAACAGGATTGGGAGTCCCGGTGATAGTGAGGTGGCCCGGGAAGGCCTATGGCACGCGTATCGAGGCGCTTGGTTAAACGGTCTGTGAGTGGACATTGGTTTCATAAATTCGATGCATGCATAACTTTTTTATGATTGTTATAATTATGATTAAATGATTTACTTTGGATATCGGTGAATTTAAAATGATTTCACGCATTTCGAGGTGAATTACGTAATTGCACGAAAACCGAGATTTTCTGGATTTTCACCGATTTCCATAAATGTGGTTGGATATGATTTCATGAAACGGTTACGAACTTGAATAATGTAAAATCGGGCCAGGGGCCCAGTTGAACTATGAAATCGGGCCAGGGGCCCAGTTAACATGTGAATCGGGCCAGGGGCCCAGTTAACTTGTGAAATCGGGCCAGGGGCCCAGTTGATTTCTACATGTGATTGCGGGTCGGGGACCCTAAAACGGAATTGAATAAATGTTTTCTAGTTTACATTTTATATATATTCACATTCTAAAAACAATAGTGGTTTTGATGATATGGAAAATCTGGTTATGGCATGTTTCACGGTATTTGGGCTTGAGACCCGTCTGATGAAACTTAATGATTGGTTTGGATTCTATCTATGTATATATATGCTTGCATGTGGATATCAATAAAATGTATTTGGTACTGCACTGTATAGATCCATTCATATGATACTGTCTCCTCCGGATGAGGTACCCCGGAGAGGTCACGGACGTCTAGAACGTCCAGCGTCTATGACGCTAAGCATCGGGGATGCTGTACCCGAACGGGGTTCGGGGATTTAACTCGGAAAATTGAGACCCGAGTGGCACGCGTAGCCTTGTGATTGTGACCTTATTGACGTCAGGGACGTCAGACATCAAGGATGTCGGATTGGAGTGTATAGTGCAGTGGCTAAAATAATGGTTATGGTTTATATTATATGCCTTATGGTTCATATTACTGGATTTATGAAATAACTCTTGGATTTACTTTTGGAAATTGAAACTATGCTTTGGTTTCCGGGCTAAGGCCCTAATGGTTATTTCTAAATAAATATGGGATTATTGGTTTTGGTGCATGCATATGATTTTACTGAGGGGCATAAATGTCTTATAAATGTTTTAAACAGACTTGTTTATTTTCGTCCACTCACAGCTTTTGTTTTCAATGCCCTTCAGGTTGATTCCGGATACGACTGCAGCAGAGACTTGAGCATCGCACACCTCCTCCATCGATCCTTACGCACTCTGGAAGCCCGTTTGGGCAATGGCAATCGATTATCCCTTGTCTGGCGCCTCTTGTCAGACGGGAGCACGTCACATTCCATGGTAATCCCGGGGGGACTGGGATGGGTCGTGTCATCAACATTTAGTTTCGAAATGAAGTTTAAGCTCTAAAATGTAAGAAGTGAATGATTTTTAGAAAGTAAAACACATGGAGATTATACTCAATTTTCACAAAAGATAGGAAGGAGAAACCAATACATATATTGCATTATAATTAGAACCAATAACAAATAAAAGAGTTTAAGAGAATGGAGAGCAAATGTTACACTTTTCAGATTGGATGAGAACAATGGATTGTTTTTCACAAGGAACACCGAACAGCGGCTGGAACCTTATGAAGATGGAAGAGGATTAAACAAGGAAATTCGGACTTGAACTCTCAAAATTGTATTGGAACTATTTTGCCAAGATTTCTCCTAAAAGAAGCTCAATTTTGTGCTACTTGGAAGTGATTTCAACAAGTGAAATCAACTCCTATTTATAGGTGGAGAAAGCTACTAAAAATAATATAAAAATACAATTAAAAAAAATGGAATAATGGAATGATGAGTAATAAAGATTTGTGATGATGTTTAGAGGTGGTTTGAGTTGTAAAGTTGTAAAATTGGGTTGGAAAGTTGTTGGAAGGTGGCTGGAAATTGAGTGGAATCTGCTGGAAAATAGGGCAGGAATTTTCGGTGGCTGGCTGCTGAATTGGGAAGCTGGTGCTCGGCAGGAGGCTGCTGAAATGAAGTGGGCTCTCGCTGAGGAGAAAGCCTGCAGTCGGGACACGCGCGCCGAAGTACTGGACGGGGCGTCGGTAGGCGCGCTCCGAAGCTCTCTGCAGGGCTGAAACCAGATGGGCTGACGCGCTGGGCCGGCGGCTTGCTTCTGGGCCGCACGGGCTGGGCTGGCGGGCCGGGCTGCACGGGCCGGATTGGGCTGAGGCGCTTGGCCAGGCCACTTGGCGACGGGCTGGGCTGCAAAAATAATTGGGTTTGGGCTGTATTAATTAATTTAATTAAAATATAAATAAATTAATTATTCCACCGAATTTCGTCCATATTTTATTCGTTATAATTCCGATCGAAACGATTCTTTCGCCAAAAATACTCCAAATTACAACCTTTATTTTTATAAACATAAAAATCACAAAATAATTTATTTTATCAATTTATTTAATATTTTAATATTAAAAGTCAAGTATAAAGGGTATAAAATAATATAAAATAATGCTTATTTAACGTCCTATCAAATACCCCCACACTTAAACTTTTCTAGTCCCTAGCAAATACTAAAATCAAACTACGAATTCAAAACAAGTAGACCCTTAACCATTTGTCTCAAATTTCATTGTTATAATCATGGCATAAAAGATTTTCACTTAAAACATTTAAGCAAATGGAATTCAAAAGTTAATATATGGTAACAAAATGTTCAACAAGTAAGATAATGAGTAAATATGGTGAAATGGAGTTCTGCACGAATAAGACAAGTATGAATCAACTCACAAGGATATGCACTCATAAATTCACTCAATTTGTGAGGGTTTGTGTTTGCACTCAAAGTATGTGAGAAATACTCACATAATCGAAATGAAGTACTTTTGCAAAATTTCAAACAAACACCTCAAGATAAAAACAAAACATACTTGCACAAATGAACCAAAACCATAAGCTTACTCAAGTGATTGACTCAACTAATCAAAATTTACCATCTTAAGGATCATAAGGTCTTTACGAAGGTTGTAATGGGGCTAAGTTTAGAGGCAAGGAATATATAGGACAAGTGGTGCTCAAATTCGTTCCAAGACTCAATAGACTCCCAAAACGTATCATAACTTCCCAACCTTAGTGCAATGATGTCAGTAATCCATCCCTTCGAACATAGGCCTAATTTCATCTTGTTGGGCCTCGAATTCATTCTTTGTGCCGGATTTACAAATGTAAAGGACTTAACTCAAACATTCATAATCAAACCTTATTACCTTGATAAAAACTTCAATATATCTTTCTTTCTTTTTTTCTTCTCTTTTTTTTTTCATATATCAAGGTAATAACATGTGTCAAAAATACAACAATGTTTGAGTAAGTAAATCCACAAAATACACATAAAAGTCTTTCAATATCATCATTTTCTCTTTACATAATCATTATGTCTTCAACCGAGTCCTTGGAACAAAGGTAAAAGATGTCTATACTAAGCTCAAGTGTTTTAGATAATCATGGTGAGGAAATAAAGGCTTAATGTGGGCTCAAAAGGGGTAAAACTAAGGGGGTCGCAACTTGTGCGCACAAAATAGGGAACATGGATGTTTGAATTTGTGGTGTTAACCCTAATGCCTTAATCATTTCCAAAATCAGAGAATTTATTGACTTAAAAGCTTTGAAAATCACATAGAATAAGTTCTAGTGCTCTAGAGTTCATTAAAAGCTATGGCAAGCAGTTATGAGGCATATGTATATCAATTTAAACAAAGAACTTATGAATCACTCATCAAAGATGTATATAAGTTCTAAAGCTCACATAAGGTTCAAATGATTCATACTTATCATATCATGCTTATTTATGTACCAATTTACATACATTATCTTCAAGTAGTAACACTTAATCACAAAATATTAACAAACAAATTCAAGTTGTAGTGATCATCTTTATAGCCATAACATATTCATTTCCGTTCATTTATATCATTGACAAGTTAAAGGGCAACTTGATACTCGTAAAAACACTACGTTAAAACAAAAAGACTCAAGAAAGCAATAATAATTTTTTATTTTTTTTTTATTTTTTTTATATTATATATATATATATATATATTTTTTTTTTTGAGAAAGAAATAAAACAATTGAAAATTAAGAAGGACTTAATAAAACAATTTCAAATGCACAAATAAATTTGTAAACCATTCCCCCACACTTAAATCCTACATTGTCCTCAATGTAGGAAAATACGAAGTAATTTAAACATAGAATCAAAGTAAGGAAGATGATTTAAGAAAATGAAATAAGAAAGAAAAACATAAAAGAGAGTGAAGGGTTGAAAGAAAGCAAATCTGTGTTGATGACTCCTTCACACTCGCGAACACATTGGGTTGCCTCCCAACAAGCGCTTGAAGTTTAACGTCCATCCAGCCTAGACCAAATTTAGTTCATCTGATGGGACGTCGTAGCACTCTTTCTGACTCCACATCGTGCTCGCCAATTGCCTCGATATAAGGCTTCAATCTATGGCCATTGACTTTGAACTCTTTTCCAGTTCCAACGTGTTTTATCTGTATGGCTCCATGGGCAAAAATATTAGTGATAACAAAAGGTCCTACCCATCTAGAACATAACTTACCAGGAAAGAGTCTAAGCCGAGAGTTGAAAAGCAAAACTTTCTGGCCAATGTCAAATGCTTTACTCCTGATCTGTTTGTCATGAAATGCCTTTGCCTTTTCCTTGTAGATCAGAGTGCTTTCAAATGCATCATTTCTTATTTCCTCAAGCTCACTCAGTTGGAGCTTTCGATGCAGACCGGCGTCATCTAGCTTGATGTTGAACGTTTTGACGGCCCACCATGCTTTATGCTCTAGTTCCACCGGAAGGTGACATGCTTTTCCGTACACCAACCTATAGGGAGACATTCCTATAGGTGTTTTGTAGGCCGTCCTGTATGCCCAAAGTGCATCATCCAACCGTTGGCTCCAATCCTTTCGATTAGGACCCACAGTTCGCTCTAGTATCTTCTTGATCTCTCTATTACTGACTTCCGCCATTCCACTCGTTTGAGGATGGTAAGGTGTAGATACTCGATGAGTGACACCATACCGTTTCAGTAAAGCTTCAATGGTCTTGTTGCAGAAATGACTTCCTCCATCACTTATTAGGACCCGCGGGATCCCAAACCTGGAAAGAATGTTAGTTCTGAGGAAATCTGCAACAGCTTTAGAGTCATTAGTCTTGGTGGCCTTAGCTTCCACCCATTTTGATACATAATCAACGGCAAGTAAGATATAGAGATAGCCATTAGATTGAGGAAACGGACCCATAAAATCGATACCCCAAACATCAAATATTTCAACAGTAAGAACATAATGTTGTGGCATTTCATCCCTGCGTCCTAAGTTTCCTGATCTTTGACATTTATCACAGGCTAAGCAAAATGAATGTGCATCTTTAAAAAGTGTGGGCCAATATAGTCCAGATTCTAAGATTTTGAGTGCAGTTTTTCTAGATCCAAAGTGGCCTCCACAAGCATGGCTATGGCAGAACTCTAGGACTGACCTATGTTCAATATCAGGGACACATCTCCTAATCAATAAATCTGCACAGTGTTTCCACAAATAAGGTTCATCCCAAATATAGTGCCTAGCATGCTTCTTAAGTTTATCTTTTTGTGCACGGGAGAGGGTGGTGGGCAACTGCTTGGTGACTAAATAATTGACAATATCAGCATACCAAGGAGTACCTCCCTCGATTCTGAAGAGTTGTTCGTCTGGAAACATCTCTTGAATCGCCACAGGATCTCGCTCATGTGCAATGCGACTCAAATGATCCGCCACCACGTTCTCTACGTCTTTCTTATCTTTAATCTCGATGTCAAACTCTTGAAGAAGAAGAATCCATCGGATCAGTCTTGGTTTCGCTTCCTTCTTGGCTAGGAGATACTTCAGTGCTGCATGATCAGTGTAAATAATGACTTTAGTTCGAAGTAGATAAGAACGAAATTTATCTAAAGCAAATACAACAGCAAGCAACTCCTTTTCTGTAGTGGTGTAGTTCATCTGGGCATCATTTAAGGTTCTGGATGCATAGTAGATGGCGTAGGGCTTCTTATCCCGCCTTTGTCCGAGTACGGCTCCAACTGCATAATCAGAGGCATCGCACATTAGTTCAAAGGGTAAGGACCAATTAGGGGCACAAAGAATGGGGGCAGTGGTTAAGAGATTTTTAAGCTTTTCAAAAGCTTCCTGACAGTCTGCATCAAAGACGAAGGGTGTCTCCTTCTGAAGCAGTCGGCATAAGGGCCTTGCAATGTGGGAGAAGTCTTGGATAAATCTTCTGTAAAATCCTGCGTGACCAAGAAATGAACGGATTCCTCTCACCGAAGTGGGAGAGGGTAAGTGGCGCACAGTATCAACTTTAGATTTATCGACTTCAATTCCTCTTTCAGAGACAATATGGCCCAAGACTATCCCTTGTCTAACCATGAAATGGCATTTCTCCCAGTTAAGTACCAGATTAGTTTCGACACACCTTTGTAAGTTAAGTGCTAAGTGTTCTAAGCATGCATCAAAACTATCCCCAAAGACACTAAAATCGTCCATAAATACTTCAATTATTTTTTCGACGTATTCAGAGAAAATAGAAAGCATGCATCTTTGGAAAGTACCTGGGGCGTTACATAAACCGAAAGGCATTCTTCGGTAGGCAAAAGTGCCAAAAGGACAAGTGAAAGTCGTTTTATCTTGGTCATTTTGAGCGATACAGATTTGATTGTACCCGGAATAACCATCAAGAAAGCAATAATAGGAGTGACCTGCTAACCTTTCAAGCATTTGATCAATGAAGGGCAAAGGGAAGTGATCCTTCCTAGTTGCTTTGTTCAGGCGTCGATAGTCGATGCAGACTCTGTATCCGGTCACTGTTCGCTGGGGCACTAGCTCTCCTTCACTGTTCGCAACAACTGTGACTCCACTTTTCTTTGGGACTACTTGGACTGGTGAGACCCATTTGCTGTCTGAAATTGGGTAGATGACACCACAGTCCAAGAGTTTGATGACCTCTTGTTTCACAACTTCCATCATCGGAGGATGGAGGCGACGTTGGGCTTCGCGAGAGGGCTTTGCATCATCTTCTAGTAAGATTCGATGCACACAAGTTGTAGGGCTGATTCCCTTGATATCTGACAGAGTCCATCCAATGGCTGTCTTGTACTTTGTCAAGACCTGTACCAGTCTATCTTCCTGTGACTCGGTTAGTGCAGAAGACACTATGACGGGCAGAGTGTCGTCCGAGCCAAGATAGGCATACTTCAGGTGGTCAGGCAAAACTTTGAGCTCGAGAACTGGGGCCTGAATCACTGAAGGAGGAGTGGCATTAGTACTGATTGGAAATGACGAGGGTACCTGATGATTCATCATTCTGGGGGTCTCATTTAGGGTCATGACTTCATCCCAAATTCGAGGTTCTAGTTCGTAATCTGTATCCTCAACCAAGGCGTCCCCTGATTGTGTTAGGCCAACTCCTTCCTGGATTATCATGTTGAGTGTGTCTTTTCGAATTGAATCAAAATGTTTCTCTGCGAGAGAAGTGCACACGTCAATAGAAAAAGTAGTATGAGTTGCGGAACTAGGGTACCTCATGGCATCAAAGATGTTGAAGCCAATCTCCTCTCCGTCTACTTCCATAGTTAATGTTCCGTTGAACACATCAATCTTTGTCTTGGCAGTTCTCATGAATGGTCTTCCCAACAGCATTAGTGGAGCTTGATTCGTAGGGGAATCCTCCATGTCTAGGACATAAAAGTCAGCTGGGAAGATGAGCTGGTTAACCTGCACAAGAACATCTTCTACGTATCCCTTAGGATACACATTAGAGCGATCGGCTAACTGAATGATAACATCGTCATGCTGTAATTTACCTAGACCTAGGGCAACATATAGTGAATATGGCATAACATTAATGGATGCGCCTAAGTCTAGCATGACTTTATCAAATGACTTGTTACCAATCACGCAGGGAACAGAAAAACTCCCTGGATCCTTCAACTTTGGGGGTAGCCGACGCTGGATTACAGCAGAAACTGTTTCACTCACCATCACAACCTCCTTCTCCCTCGTCTGGCGCCTTGGAGTGCATAACTCTTTCAGAAATTTTGCGTATTTCGGCACCTGTTTAATGCACTCGATCAAGGGCATGTTGATTTGCACCCTTTTGAAGATCTCCAAGATTTCCTCATCGGATTCATTCTTCTTAGATTTGGCAAGCCTACTTGGAAATGGTGCATGCACAAACGGGGAATTAGTAACAACAGAACTTGAAGGGATTGGGTTATTACCTTGTGTGTGGGTAGGTTGAACTGGCGGTTGTGTCGTGGTGGTCTTAGTTGCCACCTTGTGCTTTTCAGCCTCAGAAACGGCTGGATCTGGTTCTATTTCTCCGAGCACTTTACCACTTCGAGTGGTGATTGCATTGGCTTCAGGTCTTACATTTGGGTTGGGCGTAGGTTGAGGTGGAAGCACCCCGCTAGCTTGGATCTTACCCATGAAGTCCACGACTTTGCCCATTTGGTCCTTGAGATCAGCGATGTCTTTTTGTTGATTTTGCTGACCTGTGACAAGAGCCTGAGTTGACGCCATTAGTGTTTGCTGCCCTTGGGAAAGAGCAGCCAGCATTTTATCATAATCAGGATTAGAAGATGAAGAAGTATGATTATTTGCATGATTATGAGAAAAGTTAGAAAATGGGACCGGGGGCCTTGGTTGCCATGTGGGCCTTGGTTGCCATGTGGGCCTTGGGAACTGGTCTGGGACACGGTTTGGCCCGGTCGACATGTGCTGAGGGTTTAGGACATTGTTCGGATCTCTCCAACTGTAACCTTGGGTCCTTGGCCCTCCTTGATAGCCTCCAATGGCGTGTGCCATTTCAGTTCCGGAGTCTTCTTCCCTTGCAGTGTAGGGACATTGTTCCTCAAGATGGCCTTGAGTGCATATGGAACAAACTGGAGCTACCTGTTTCTTTAGCTCAAGCATATTCGAAAGCATAGAGGTGATTTTATCTAACTTTGAATCATTTATAGCATGGGAACTTACCTCATGTACCTTTCTAGAAATGGGATCGGCACCTTCGTATTGTGCATCATTGAGTGCACGGCTTTCAAGTAGTGCACGACCATCTACTAGGCTCCGAGCTAAGAAGCTTCCATTAGCTGCAGCATCAAGCAGTCCTCTATCCCAACCTTTGAGTCCTTCATAAAAGTAGGTTAAAAGATAGCCTTCTGTGATCCCGTGAGTAGGGCATGAAGCACAAAGTTCCTTAAACCTCTCATAGTACTGGCTGAAATTCTCATCATGTTCTTTTTGCTTGATTCCAGTGATCTCTTAAGACCGTAATCTTTGAGGCAGGGAAGTACTTGGTAAGAAACTCCTGAACCAACTTCTCCCAAGAGTCAATATGATTGGGTGGGAGACTTAAAAGCCATACCCGTGCTCTTTCTTCCAAGGACAATGGGAAAGCTTTCAGCTTCATGATTTCCAAGTCCGCATCATCCGGACACATACTACTAATGATGAATTGGAACTCCGTTAAGTGTTTGTGTGGATCTTCATTTCTGATTCCACGGAACTTGGGTAGTTGATGAAGAACTCCACTCTTAAGCTCAATATCTTTCTTGTTGGTTCGAGGCTCGGGATACTGGATGCAGAAGTCTGTAGTGCCATTTGTGTTTGCACATGTCTGCTCCCGGATACTCAGGTTTCGTGCCATGGTTATCGGTGTTCCGAAAATCTGTTCTTCTTCTGAATTACTCTTCTCGCTTTTGGACTCACCGAATATTGGGGATGGAGGTTCGAACGAACTGGTTTGCTTAAGTGCGTCTCTGAATGTGGCGTTGCTTGGTGAGATGTCAAGTTGTCTTCTCAGCCGATCAAGCTTAGATTGATGAGCACGCATTCATAAGTTCGTATCTCTATGAAAACAAAACTCTAAGTTAGAAGGCAAGTATACACAAGAAGAGATAATAAGAGTAAGATAGTAGAGATTTCATAAAGTATCACATAAATGGAAACCAGGATTAACAAAAAGTTACGTTAATGGAAAGAAAATACACAAGTTTCAAATGCAAACTAATAATGCAATAAGTAGAGTTTTAGAGTGTCATGAATAACTTTCCCCTTCCGCTTCTCATAGTACTTTCCTGGGCGTACGGCCTGCGCGTACTGATAACCACCATTCCACCATTCAACATTAATCATGGCCAGTTGAGATAGATGTAACGCGAGAAGTAAGGATAATTTTAAGAGCACCCCGAGGCTAGCTTGGCATATACTCCATTGGTGTTCCCTTTCTTAATCCAAAACTTGTCACCAGTCATAACTCTCCTAGACACCATAATTAATCCAAATGATGACGTAGAGAATTACCAAACCCTAGTGTTTACAAACTCCGCCCCAACCTCATGTCCATAGATTCGAGTCTATGGTATGTGGTGATGAAATCCACACATCATGAAGGGTTAAGGAGAAAGTAAATAAGAGGGGCACTACCTGTTCCCGAAAGTAAGATTTTGAAGAAAAGGGGACTAAGAGATTCATGCAACTCTAAAACAATTAATAGGAAACAATACTTACACTTTAGGAAATTCAAAGATGAATAAAGTTTCATAAAAAAAAAAAAAATTTTAATTTTTTTTAAATTTTTTTTAAAAAAAATTTTTTTAATTTTTTTTTATTTATTCCGAATTTTCTTTTTTTCATTTAAAATTTAAAGTTTAACAAGACATAAACAAATAATTGATTACATAAAAATAAAATAAGTGTAAACATAAAGTTAGTGGAACATAAAGGTTATGTAATAAAATTAAAAGAAAGTTAATGGAATAAAGTTAATGTAATATAATTAAAGTTAAGGGAATAAAGAAAAAGTGTGAATATTAAGTTAATGGAATAAAGTATAATGGAATAAATAAAAGTAAAAGTAAAGAAAAGTGAACATATAAAATATGCATTTATGAACAAGTATCAAATTTATTATGAACAAATATATATATAAAAAAAAATTATGAACATTTATGAACAAGTATAAATTAGAAATTAAGAAAAAGTAAAGTATGAGCATTATAAACAAACATAATAAGAACAATAATAAGATGGATAAATAAAATATAAACAAGTAAGTAAATGTTATAAACAAATATAATATTAACAAAAATAAAATTTATAAACAAGTATAATATGCACAATTTATATACATACACTAACAAATTAAAATGATTTTCAATTTCCCCGGCAACGGCGCCAAAATTGACTACGCCCAAACTACGCATTAAATTAAACATGTAATTCGAGTGTTATGCAATTTAAACCCTTTTTGTGTAGATGTAGTATTGATAAATAGGGATCGTTCTTAACCGGGGAAATTAGGGAACATTAATAATATGTTAGTGGATTATGAATAAAAGAATAATGAATTAGAGAATTAAATAATAAAAGAATTAAACAATCAAAGAATTAATAAATTAAAGAATAGATGAACAAGATAATAATAAATTAATGAATTACAAAGAATTAATAAATTAACGAATTAAAGAATGAAATAATAGAAGAATAAAGGACTTAGTTAATCAAAGAATAAAGGAATTAATTAATCAAAGAATCAATAAATTAAATAATAAAGGAATGAAAGAATAAAAGCATCAAAGAATAAAAGAATAAAGAATAAAAGAATAAAGAATAAACAAGGGGGTTTTTGAAGAGGTTTGTAATTATGTAAATAAGTAAAAGCATAGATAAACTCATTCTATTTCTATTCTAACTTATGCACAAAGTAGACTTCCCGTAAACACAAACTTCAACAACATACTATAATTGCAAATATTTGAATTAATCACGAAATTATACCTTCACAAACTCATATTTCTTCATACATTATTCATATTATAAATGCACCGAACAACGGATTTTTACTCATAATATAATTACCTTAAGTTTGTGATTTAATGCGCCGAACAGCGGTCATACATTAAATCTCTCCAAATCTACTCTAAATGCCCCGAACAGCGGATCAACATTTAGTTTCGAAATGAAGTTTAAGCTCTAAAATGTAAGAAGTGAATGATTTTTAGAAAGTAAAACACATGGAGATTATACTCAATTTTCACAAAAGATAGGAAGGAGAAACCAATACATATATTGCATTATAATTAGAACCAATAACAAATAAAAGAGTTTAAGAGAATGGAGAGCAAATGTTACACTTTTCAGATTAGATGAGAACAATGGATTGTTTTTCACAAGGAACACCGAACAGCGGCTGGAACCTTATGAAGATGGAAGAGGATTAAACAAGGAAATTCGGACTTGAACTCTCAAAATTGTATTGGAACTATTTTGCCAAGATTTCTCCTAAAAGAAGCTCAATTTTGTGCTACTTGGAAGTGATTTCAACAAGTGAAATCAACTCCTATTTATAGGTGGAGAAAGCTACTAAAAATAATATAAAAATACAATTAAAAAAAATGGAATAATGGAATGATGAGTAATAAAGATTTGTGATGATGTTTAGAGGTGGTTTGAGTTGTAAAGTTGTAAAATTGGGTTGGAAAGTTGTTGGAAGGTGGCTGGAAATTGAGTGGAATCTGCTGGAAAATAGGGCAGGAATTTTCGGTGGCTGGCTGCTGAATTGGGAAGCTGGTGCTCGGCAGGAGGCTGCTGAAATGGAGTGCAAGACTTCGGCAGGCTCTCGCTGAGGAGAAAGCCTGCAGTCGGGACACGCGTGCCGAAGTACTGGACGGGGCGTCGGTAGGCGCGCTCCGAAGCTCTCTGCAGGGCTGAAACCAGATGGGCTGACGCGCTGGGCCGGCGGCTTGCTTCTGGGCCGCACGGGCTGGGCTGGCGGGCCGGGCTGCACGGGCCGGATTGGGCTGAGGCGCTGGGCCAGGCCACTTGGCGACGGGCTGGGCTGCAAAAATAATTGGGTTTGGGCTGTATTAATTAATTTAATTAAAATATAAATAAATTAATTATTCCACCGAATTTCGTCCATATTTTATTCGTTATAATTCCGATCGAAACGATTCTTTCGCCAAAAATACTCCAAATTACAACCTTTATTTTTATAAACATAAAAATCACAAAATAATTTATTTTATCAATTTATTTAATATTTTAATATTAAAAGTCAAGTATAAAGGGTATAAAATAATATAAAATAATGCTTATTTAACGTCCTATCAAAGGCTTTGGTGCTTTGCGGGAGCAAAGGCTTCAGATGTTTCGCTGAGGCGAAGGCTTTGGTGCTTCGAGGGGCGAAGGCTTTGGTGCTTCGAGGGGCGAAGGCTTTGGTGCTTCGCAGGAGCGAAGGCTTCAGATGCTTTGCTGGGGCGAAGGCTTTGGTGTTTTACGGGAGCAAAGGCTTCAGATGTTTCGCTGAGGCGAAGGCTTTGGTGCTTCGCGGGAACAAAGGCTTCAAATGCTTTTTGGGAGCAATGGTTTCAGATGCTTCACGGGAGCGAAGGCTTCAGATGCTTCGTTTGGGTGAAGACTTCAAATGCTTCGCTAGGGCGAAGGCTTTAGTACTTCGCGGGGCGAAGACTTTGGTGCTTCGCTGGAGCAAAAGCTTCAGATGCTTCGCTAGGGCGAAGGCTCAGGTGCTTCGCGGGAGCAAAGGCTTTGGTGCTTCGCGGGAGCAAAGGCTTTAGATGCTTCGCTGGGGTGAAGGCTCAGGTGCTTCGCGGGAGCGAAAGCTTTGGTACTTCGGGGAGCGAAGGCTTCAAATGCTTTGCGGGAGCAATGGTTTCAGATGCTTAGCGGGAGCGAAGGCTTCAAATGCTTCGCTGGGGCAAAGTTTTTGGTACTTCGCGGGAGCGAAGGCTTTGGTGCTTCACGGGGAAAATACAGCTTCAGATGCTTTGCTGGGGCAAAGGCTTTGGTGCTTCGCGGGAGCAAAGGCTTTGTACACCTTGCATAAGCGAAGACTTTGGATGATTCGCAGGAGCGAAGGCTTTGGATGCTTCACGAGGGTGAAGGCTTTGGATGTTTTGCATGAGCGAAGGCTTTAGATGCTTCGCATGGGAGAATGCTTGGATGCTTCGTTGGGGGCAAAGTCTTTGGTGCTTCGCGAGAGCGAAGACTTGGATGCTTCACTAGGGCGAAGGCTTTGGTGCTTCACGGGGCGAAGACTTTGGTGCTTTGCGGGAGCGAAGACTTCAGATGCTTCGCTGGGGCGAAGGCTTTGGTGCTTCACAGAAGCGAAGACTTTGGATGCTTTGCAGGAGCGAAGTCTTTGGATGCTTCACAAGGGTGAATGCTTTGGATGCTTCGCAGGAGCGAAGGCTTTGGATGCTTCGCAGATGCGAAGGCTTTGGTGCTCTTTTGGAGACATAGTGTAACGACCCGTCCTGAATTCCGGGATTAGATTAGTGACTATTCTCGATTAGTGATGTTGATCGGTGATTAGTAGGGCGGAATCGGACAAAATGTGCAAAATGACCGTTTTGCCCCTAGTCGTGGGTAAAATGTTGACTTTTTGATCGGGCGGTCAAACGAACTTTGACCGATGACCGTGACGTAGTTCGGGACGTCACGAGTTCATAGACAGGTGGCACGTTAGATTCCGACATTCGTGGAGAAAGTTTTGATGTTCGGAAGTTGAGGGGTATTTTGGTAATTTGGCATGTTAGGGGCCAAATGTTGACTTTTTTACCGGGAGGTCCGATGGACGAGGGCCAAGGACCGTTACGTAGGTATCATCGATACGAATCCAAAGACAGGCGGCATGCCGAAATCGGAGTTCCGACGACGAAGTTATGGTCACGGGATCGAGCTCGATTAACCGAACGAACCGGGATTAAAATATTATTTTATTATGAACAGTACCCGGTGACTGAACACACTTGGATGAGTGACAACTGTCACTCATCCCTTAAATTGGGGCTTAAGACCAGAATCCATGTTTTTGGGGGAGACCTAATTATGGTGTTTTATTATTATTTTAATTAATTGATTAATCCTTATTTTCCATTAATCTCTTCTGTTTTCTCTCAACCGTGTACAACCAAAACACAATTCCTTCCATCCTTAATCTCCTCCCTATCAACCGAACTTGAGAGTGAAAATTGGAGAGAATTCAGAGACTAACTCAACTGGGATTACACGGGGGATTGATTGAGTGAGGGAGACAGAGAATCAGAAATTTGGTTTTTGGGAGGGAAATTCGAAATGGAAGATTTGAGCCGTGAGGATCGAATTGGAGCTTGGAAGTAGCTTCCTGGGGTTGAGATGAGTTGTTTCAAATAAAAAACGAGATGAATTCATACCCAATTGGCTCTGAACGGGTTTGGTAACAGTGAGGAACTTCGAGCTTGAGTCGTGGCGTTTGAGGCTTCGTTTGATGCAATTGATGTGGGGAAACAATTCCTCATGGTCCATTGATGCTTCTGGGTTCATCAATTGGGAGAAATCAGTGGCCATTATGGAAATTCCATGGTTGCACAGTGACGGGTATTCTTCGTGTTCATCATCGAAGTCGACGGGTTTTAGGTATGTGATCACGTAATTGAGTTTACAGAACTTAAATTGAACTTAAAACGAAACTAACTGAATGATCAATTGGAAGATTTAAGGTTGAATTGATGGACATTGAACCGGGTCGTCTCGCGGGCTAATTGGACCCGTTTACCAGACATACGGGTTATGCTGGTGACACTGTAGCAGGCGCGTGGGTTTCACGCGCAGCCACTCACGGCGGCGCGTGACGGCGCGTGACGGCGCGTGGGCACGAATCTCGAGGTGAGGTCAACATGACTTCTGTCCTATTTAATGTAACGAACATTTTGGAATTGGTTTCGTGTCGATCGGACACCGTCTCGATATTGTTCGGGATGTCCGAAGGTTTTAAATCAAGTTTTAAAATAATTAAAAATTACGGGACTTTGATAGGATGTTAATGTGGAGGTTAGTAACCCTCTAATGTAATTTGGACAGGATTGGGAGTCCCGGTGATAGTGGTGAGGCCCGGGAGGGCCGGTGACACGCGTATCGAGGCATACCGTTAAAACGGTCTGTGAGTGGACATTGGTTTTATAAATTCGATGCATGCATAACGGTTTCATGATTTTTATAATTGTGATTAAATGATTTACTTTGGATATCGGTGAATTTAAATGATTTCACGCATTTCGAGGTGATTTACGTATTTGCACGTAAACCGAGGTTTTTTGGATTTGCACTGATTTCCAAAAATGTGGTTGGATATGATTTTATGAAACGGTTACGGATCTGATAAAGTAAAATCGGGCTAGGGGCCCAGTTAACTTATGAATCGGGCCAGGGGCCCAGTTAACTTGTGAATCGGGCCAGGGGCCCAGTTAACTTGTGAATTCGGGCCGGGGGCTCAGTGGACTTATGAATTCGGGCCAAGGGCCAGTTAACTTATGAAATCGGGCCAGGGGCCCAGTTGATTTATACATGTGATTCGGGTCGGGGACCCTAAAATGGAATCGAATAAATGGTTTTGGATTTAAATCAACTATTTGGACTTATAATGGTTTTGATGATATTGAAATTATGGTTATGGCACGTTTCACAGTATTTGGGCTTGAGACCCGTCTGATGAAACTTAAAGATTGGTTTGGATTTTATCTATGTATATATATATGCTTTGCATTTGGATATCAATAAAATGTATTTGGTACTGCACTGTATAGATCCTTCCATATTATATTGTCTCCTCCGGATGAGGTACCCCGGAGAGGTCACAGACGTCTAGTACGTCCAGCGTCTATGACGCTAAGCATCGGGGATGCTGTACCCGAACGGGGTTTGGGGATTGAACTCGGAAATTGAGACCCGAGTGGCACGCGTAGCTTTGTGATTGTGACCTTATTGACGTCAGGGACGTCAGACATCGGGGATGTCGGGATTGGAGTGTATAGTGCAGTGGCTAAAATTATGTTTATGGTTTTATTATATGCCTTATGGTTTATATTATATGATATATGATTTTAAATGATGGTGCATGCATATGCTTTTACTGGGGGGCATAAATGTCTTATAAATGTTTTAAACAGACTTGTTTATTTTCGTCCACTCACAGCTTTTGGTTTTAATGCCCTTCAGGTTGATCACGGATGCGATTGCAGCAGAGACTGGGACATTGTACACCTCCTCCATCGGTCCTTGCGCACTCTGGATGCCCCGTTTGGGCAGTGGCTCTTGGTTATGACTATCGGACCAAATGGACTTTGACCAGTGACCGTGACGTAGTTCGGGACGTCACGAGTTCGTAGACAGGTGGCACGTCCAATTCGGACGATCGGGGAAAAAGTTATGACTATCGGAAGTTCAGGGGCATTACCGTAATTTGAACTTCGGGGGCGAAAATGTTGACTTTTCGTTTGGCAACTAATTTTCACATGACTCAAGGACCGTTAGGTAGGTCTCGATACCCTGAGTCCGTAGACAGGTGGCACGCCGAAATCGGACTTCGTATGGCTGAGTTACGGGTCTAGAATGTGAAGGGCATTATGGTAATTATTGAACCAGGGGCATTTTGGTCATTTCTCCCCTGGTTACTGTAGCAACCGCGGGGGGACATGGGCGGCACCACCATGTGCGGTGGTTCAAATGTGCAATTGTTTATCCAATTGTGTGCTGGAAAGATGGGAGTGTCTGATGCTTTAGAACGTGGTCTGTTGCATCCACCTTGCACGACCCCATTGTTAATTCAAGTTCGAAGCTTTTCGGGGAACATTTTTCAGTGGACAAATTGGACTCCCACGAGCCTCTGGGACGGCTGAGGTTATTTAAAACTGATTAGAACGTGAGTGAGCATTACTCTGATGCTGAAAGAACTGAGAACAGGTGAGGAAAACCAGAGAAACCATTTCGGGCAAAATTGGAGGGAAAATCGGGTTTTGATTTCTGGTGACTGTTGGACCAAACCAAGGCCTGGTTTAGTTTTCTGGGAGTGTTTGGAACTCAACCACATCGAAATCGAAGGCCATCAGCCACGGGTGAGCTGGGACGGTGACTGCTGTTTTCAGGGAAATCGCAGAGCTTGGGACGACAACCTTCAGGTACTCTCAGACCCAATTGATCGTTCATATTAGTTCGTTTTGATCCTATTGAGCTGCCTGTAAAGTGAATTGAAGTTTGAATTAGAAACCAGGAAGTTCTGGTGATTGACCCGATTGGTTGATCACGGGTCGATGGGTCGTTTGGGGATGTGTCGAGGTTGATTTTTGTCACAGAACCTAAATTGGATAGTTATTGAACATGTTAGGATCAAATTGGATTGAAATCGAGTAAGAATTGATGGGTATTCAACCGGGTCAAGCCGCGGGTGGCAGGCCCTTATTACAGACAAACGGGTGAAGGTGGTGACACTGTAGCTACAGTGTCAGGCGCGTGACTTTCACGCGCAGCCACTTTGGGCGGCGCGTGAGGGCGCATTGGACCTTATCTCCGATCACGATCAACATGACTTTTGTTCCTCTCATCTTTCTGAACATTTTTTGGTGAATTAACCATGTGGATCTGAGATAGTTTTGATGGGTCAGTTTAGGGCCGGTTATCTCGGAAAACGTGTTGACGGGTTCCCCGAGCCGGTTTCTATTTCGGACTTTTTGGTTAAACGTTTAAGACTTGTGGTGACCCTTACATGTGATCTGGACTGACAGGAATTATACGATAATCCCGGTACAAGTTCGTACGCGCAGGTTCATCGCGGGATCGTACTGTGAGTGGGCCCGATTTCATTAAACCCTTGCATGCTTAAATGTTTTCTGATTTACTTATATGTTTACATGCTGGAATCAATAAATGGTTTTGATGATATTGAAATTTCGGTTATGGCACGTTTCACGGTATTTAGGCATGAGACCCGTTTGATGAAACGTAACGATCGGTTCGGATTTTACCTATGTATACATATATGTTTTGCATGTGGATATCAATAAAATGTATTTGGTACTGCACTGTATAGATCCTTCCATATGATACTGTCTCCTCCGGATGAGGTACCCCGGAGTGGTCACGGACGTCTAGAACGTCCAGCGTCTATGACGTTAAGCATCGGGGATGCTGTAACCGAACAGGGTTCGGGGATTGAACTCGGAATTGAGACCCGAGTGGCACGCGTAGCCTTGTGATTGTGACCTTATTGGACGTCAGGGACGTCAGACATCAGGGATGTCGGGATTGGAGTGTATAGTGCAGTGGCTAAAATTATGTTTATGGTTTTATTACATGCCTTATGGTTCATATTATACGATTAATGATTGTAAATAATACTGCATGCATGTTTTGGAAAACGGAGGGGTAAATTATATGTTTTACCTACTAAACGATTTTATAAACTTGAGTTTCGGCCCACTCACCCTTAATGTTTTGGTAACCCCTCCAGGTCGTGCTAATGAGGTAGAGGAGGAACCTGAGACTGAGGCATAGATCCACTTCTGCGCACCTGAACCCCTGTTGGGTGGTGTACCCGTAGGTTTATGATAGAGTCGTGCTCGCAACTTGTCGTTTGGATTTCATCCCTTGTCTGACATCTGTTTAATTCGGATTTGATGTATAACTTTAATTTGGTTATTTATGCATTTGATGTTTTTGAGGCTAAAATTGGTATGAATTATTAGGTGTCAGACGGGAGTAGGGCACGTCCCCTTGTGGTCCCTGTGGGATCGGGGCGGGTCCTGTCAAGCAGGGCACATTCCATGGTAATCCCGGGGGGATTGGGATGGGTCCTGTCACATAGTGCATTCTCTGCTCCCTTTCTGAGCTGCAAAGGCTGAATTGCTACCTTCAAATGATCTAATGGATAGTCATGCCCTAACCACGTTGAATCGCAAGGATTGACGAAAAGTTCCGACAAACAATGAACAACATTGAAGAACTTCGAACATAGTCGATAAACGACGAACGAAGTATAATGAACGATGAACATGATTGTTGAACAACGCTCAAGGACTTCCAAACATTGTCGATAAACGACGAATGAAGTACGATGAACGATGAACGCGACTGATGAACAACGTTCAAGGACTTCCAAACATAGTCGATAAACGACGAATGAAGTACGATGAACATAGCTGAAAAACAATGAACAACGTTCAAGAACTTCGAACATTGTCGATGAACGACGAAGTAAGTATGATGAACGATGAACGATCGTGAGAGCTTCCCTTGAGTATTTCTCAATCGGTTCTCAATGAAAGCACCAATTGTTGAAGTAGAAATGGAACCCGCCGCGAAAAGTCCTCACAATTCCTGCAAACAGCAAACAATTAGCTATCGTTGCCTCGATCGATTACCCGGGGGTTGTTCGACCAAGAACACTCTGATACCTAAGTTAGATTTGAAAGAGGAAAAAAATATACTTCGAAGCTAAGAATCGACTTACTTTTATTAGGAAATGTGTACCCCTTATATAGGGGTGAGTGAGATGTTCAATTTCCATAGTTTCGATGTGGGACAAATGCTCATTGATTTGCATGCTAACACGTGTTACACAGATCGAGTGTGGAAAAGCTTCCACATGTCATCCCGGTTTGGGCCCAATGTTGGGGCTATGTAAGCATTGTGGGCTTAAGCCATGTTCGATGCTTTGACTTCAAGTATTATTGCCAAGGGCAATTTGGTCATTCCAGAAATTATGGGCCACGTGGCAGCTCCACATTCTTCCGATGATTTTGGGTTCCACATAATGTTTACAATTCAATACTCGCCAAGCTTAATATACAAAATTTTGAATATTGATTATTATGTTTTTTATATCCTTATTGTATGCTTAAACAGTTTCAAACCGTTTTGATCCAAATTGAACTGTTAGTAACGGGTTGGATCGAAACAGTTTTATTTTTAATTTTAGAAAATTCAGACCATATCAAACAGTTAAGATTTTAATGATTTAGATTTATATATTATCAATATTTATATTGAACGAGTGATAATTGCGGTAAAGATGGTGTAAGAACGGTGGTTATGGCCATGGTGCAATGGTGGGAGGCGAGAAATGGTAAACATGGTGAATACGGTGGTGGCGATGATTTTGAGTGGCGACAATGACGGTGAGTGGTAGCAATGATAATGGGCGTGATGGTGGTCAAGATGATTCTAATGGTGTACAAATGAATTATATTCACAATTCTAATTTATTTTGTAGGTATTCAATACTTTAAATTTTAATGGATTGTATTCTTGAGAACACGAGAGTATCACTCTTTACATTTTACAAAAATACAGGAAATTAATTTTTCTTATGCTTTGTTTTACATTTATTAAAAATCAACTACTAAATTCTTTTTACACTTATTCCGATGACTGAAAATGAAAAAGTAATTGAAAATATTACCAAATAAACTTTAAAGCATCCTCAATCATGATCCTTACTTTTTATTTTGGACCAATAATATTGTATCGCGTGTATCAATTTTTTAATCAAATTAATTAACACATGCAATTAATTATAGTATTTATTATAATAAAGACATCTCATCTTTACTTCGTTTAGACCTACAGATTTTTTTTTTTTTGGTAAGCTTATTCCAGTTTAATTTACCTAAACATTATCCCTTCATAATCAAGTAGTAAGCATTAAATATAAAATTCATGACGTTAGATTTTAAGCACTCTGGTCTCCCTCTTCCAATTTAGGAGATCTTAGAGGGCAAATTATTTTAAAAGGTAGTATGGTTGGAGTTGAATTTTAAAGCATCCTCCTTACAGTTTGACGTATGAGTAATAGGAAAGGTGAATTCTCCATGCATTAGTATTAACATAGTTCTTTTTTGGTTCAAAGAGACGTTTTTTTTTAAAAAACACCATGAAAAAAAAATAAAGAAATAGATACAGTCTCTTGCGTACTCAGTCATGAATAGCCGGAATAAGAACAAAATTTGAAGAAAAAAAATTTGCAGTTTGAACTAATTCACATGAAATAAAACCATAACCAAAAATAAAAAATAAAGCTAGAAAAATTACAAATGTAGTAAAAACTCGAAATAATTGACTCATACATCGATCTTAATCTATTCATCATCAAGTGAGGATGTTTCTATGAATTTCGGGCTGTTTCGTTAAGAAATTTACCCAAAAAAATTCAGTGGAAAAAAGCGTTGATATTAGCATAGGTTAAAAGTTGAGTGCTTCTGAGAGCATCTCCAATAATTGTGTTATATGGAATTGTTTAGCCATTTTAACCCAAAACGTGAAAAAAAAAACTCAAACTTAAATTCAAGAGAGTAGTTCTATATTCGGACTCAAATTCACGAACTCCCCCTTGAAGATAGTGATGTAAGTCAAAGACGATTGGATCATTTGTGATTTGGTGGTGGATGGTAATCTTGCGGTGGCACATGCCCATAAGTACATTTTGTGTGATTGGTTTTTTTTTTTTTTTTTAAGCTTGGTTATAGTAAACATCGCGATATGTCTTTACATTTGAAATGTGAACTTAATTTTTATTTGAGGTGTGTGTTGTCTTTAACCACCAGGGTTAGCTAGAGGGTAGGGCAAACGGTGCTCAAACATTATATATTATATAATATAATAAATTAATCAATAAATATACAAAGCAAACAAATAGATAAATAGTATAAGAGTGTGTAAGTTTGTGTTGGTTCAAATTTTTTAAATGATGAACTAATTGTTTTTATTGAATATGAAAATTGTAGTCTATTAGTCTTGAATGTGAGTATTTTCATATATATATATATATATATATATATGTGTAAGTTAAAAAAATATGGATGTCTTTTTTTATTTATGAACTGAATGTAATGTTTTGGATATTGGGTACTTTTTTTTCTTTGTTAGGAGTATTATCATAATGAGTTTTTTCTAGTAAAAGTTTTAATGAAACCACATTGTATAAAACTTAAATAATCAGTTTATAAAAATTTAAATTTTAATAATTAAGTGTGCAAATTAAGGACATTTTTTATTTTTGCTCTGAGCGTTTAAATATTTGGATCGGCTCTGACGACAACAACTCACATTTAGTTTTATTTGTCCAATTAAGTTCCCTCATCTGCTTTAAGGTTGATTGTGTTAGTTTTTCTTTACTTTGAGATTTCGAAGATTTTGATTATTGATACGGTTGGGATTTCAAATTATACTGTTTTGTACATGATAGCGAACCCTTCGGTTCAGCCCGATTTCGGTTTCTTCGCTACCAACATAAAACCGATCTAATCAGAAACGGTCGGGTTCGGTTTCTACCCATATTGTACAAAAAGCAGACCGAAACGCAGCCGTTTTAAATCTTCCAAACTCGTCTGTCGTCTCCCTCTCTCTCTCAGTGATCTCGCTCCGAAAACACACAGCAAAACTGTAAGAAAATGGAGGTGAGGAAGGAGGAGCAGTGCCCAAATAGGAAGAAGCCGAAGCAGGGAGGGTTCTGGACATGGGTGGTAGCGTCAGTGTTATTCAGACTCATTCTCATCTACTTCCCCAAAAATCTCAACCTCTCTTCTCGCCCCGAAGTCTCCACCCCCCTCACCAGCATTCGTCGCCGTACTTGCGCTCTCTTCTCTCTCTCTCTCTCTAGCTTCCTCAGAACCCTAATCTATCAACTTTTAGCTTCTAATTTTCTTCAATTTGCTTTCTTATTCAGTGGCCGAGGGTTACTGGTTGAAGCAGTCATCAATGTCTCCCTATGCAGGTTTCTCCTTGATTTGATTTTTATCCTAAGCATTTATGTCTAAATTCGTAAGTTCTACGTGTTTTGTTCATTTGTTTCTCTGTTGGGTTTGCAGGATCTATGTACCATGGATCTCCTTTGTTGCTCTCACTTCTTGGACCACTCACAGTCAAACGGTAGGCTTCAGCTTAAACTGTTTTTCTTTTTTCAAAATTTGTCCCCATCAACCTCTTCATCCAGTTTTAATTACTCTTCCAATTCCATTGGTGGTTAATCATCTTGTTCTAGCAACACATCTACCCTTATGGAAATCAAATAAAGTTTATTCAGTGAATCCCATTTAAGGGAATGTAAAACTCTGGTGCTAGATTTTTTTTTTTTAAACTAATTTTCTGTTGTTTATTTGTTGAACTTTTAATTGGTTCTGCAGAATTGAAGGGCAACCCAACCATCTTCTATGCAGGTAAGAATGATTTTTACCTTTTTTTTTTATCGTACTTGAGAATTTTATCCACACTCGAAACACACATCTTATTATTGGAATAAAGGATAACAAGATTCACTGTGAGAAGTCTTTACCAGTTTGCTTTGAGGGTACGCGACTAATTGATCTTTATGCTGTGAAAGCATGATACTTTTCATTTTCTGATAATTCAGAGTTTCCTTATTTTTCTTCTTGAACAGTCTGGATTATTCTGAATTTGTAGTCACACTGTTGATATCGATACATTGTTGTATACAGTTTGGTCTTTGTGGTTGCAGATATCTTGAATGCAATGCTGATCCGTGCTACTGGTCAGACTCTTCAGATTGCATATGGGCAAAGTTTGAAATCTCTAGATCTTGAGATGATATCAGAAAGTATGTGTAATTCTAACATTAAAAGGTCAAGATACTTCTATAATGTCTGGTTTATGAATAGTCATATTTGATTGTATGAATTCCCCTAATAAAGTCTGAAACTAAGATATCTGTAGACGTAGTGATTGCCGGTTGGTTGTCTTGTTGAGATAAAATTTTGATTAGTCCAATGAACTTAAGATAATGAATTACTTCATTTGATAACCTGTAGTTTCCTTAAGTCAGAGTTCTTTGGGTACTACTGATATTGTTGAAGAAGAGTATGTTTGATGGTGTGGGCATGCGTGCTTTTGGTAACTATTTAGTGGAGTGTGGAAATATGGAATAACTGGCATGATAGGGAAATGTTCTTGCCATTGAAGGATCTCGGATAGATTTTCATGAATATTTATGGTGGCAGTTATTGAACCTTAGTCGTTTTCGTCGTGTATGGCAGCACACATTTCCTGGCATTATTTTTGGACTCTTAACAGAATGGCTTAGCATTTTCTCGATGGCTACCTGAAACTATTAATTTCCTTGTTGACTCATATTTATGAGAAGGTTAACGCATGATCTCATTTATGCAATTACTTTAGGATGCAAAGCTTTGCCTAACCTAGTTCGATTCACAGGCTGATGCATTACTTATATTTGTTGTTTTTAGAGGTCCTCCCATCTGGTGATACTGCTGCTCTTGTGTACCTATGGAATCCTTTCACAATAGTTGCATGTGTGGGTTTGTCTACCTCTCCAATTGAAAATCTGGCCATCATATTGGCCCTATTTGGAGCATGTAAACGTAAGTTAACTATAATCCTTGTGATTTGTAGATTTGAGTACTTAATTTGGTTCTTTCAAAATACTTTCAAGTATTATTGCTTTTTGTTTGTCATCATCTTTATAAGAATTATTATTTCCATAATATGAAATATATTACACTGAACTTTGGTTATTAGATTTCTTGTTCCCAGTTTAGTTTATGTACGCACTCATGTGATAGGCATTCCCCATGCAACTATCTGCCTTCCTGTTGTTGTGAATTGTGACATAGTTAATTACAGGCAGATTATAGTCTCATTATAGAAATTAACTTTATCATGCTTCTGTTTTGGAAAACTTAATTATAACTCTTATTGATGGGGTATCACTTGATCATACAGGACGTTCTGACTTAGGTGGTAATGGTACCATGCAAGTCCAGTCATATGACGTCAGTATCATTAGAGTATAATTTCTAATTCCATCGACATGCAAACACTTTATCAAAGAAGATATTTTTTCTAGTTGCGTTTGGAAAGATTTTTTGTCCATCTTCAGTATGTTTTAAAGTCAGTTATTAGAATTTGAATTAGGAATGGGTGAAGGAAAGTATGTCAGCAGCTTGTACTTTCTTTAATTGTAACTTCCTATCTGATATTGTTCGTCTGATGTGCTGCAGGAATGGTTCCATTGGCTGCTTTTGGATGGGTCATGGCAACACATCTTTCTCTTTATCCTATAATTCTCATAATTCCAGTATGCTTTTTCTTTCGTTGACTTATCGTGTTTGTTGTAATCAACTAAATGTTGTGGCATTCTATTAATGATATATTGCTTCTTTTAAAAAGAAAAATAAACTCTCTTTCATGCAACAGTTGAAAGTGAAATTATGTTTTGTTTGTTTTCTTGCTCACTCATGCTTAGTTACCAATATTGATTTTTGTTCCAGATGATTCTCTTATTAGGATATGGTCCAGATACTCCTAGGAAATTATTGCTACTGAGAAGATATGGTAAAATTGAAGATGATTCCTCGAGTGATTGTGTTAAACAAAAGGGACACGTTATCAATCAATCGGAACTACCCAATGTTTTCTCTTGGAGACCTGTCCTGCTTTTCTTATTCTGGTCTACTGCGTGGTCAATCTATTTGTTACTGCTGTGTGGCGTATATGTCAAACAGTATGGTGGTTTCTGGGAGATGTTTGAAAGGTATCAAGAGCACATTGTACATGTATGCATTTCTTTCTGCTCCAGTTCTTAGGTTTTTGTTTAAAGCAATATAAAAAAATAAAAACAAAATCTGTTGTAAAGGAGAGTTCCAACTTCCTAGGCCTAGTAAGAGAGTGGACTGATCAGTTGAGCATTATGATCGATCCAAGTTCTTTATATGGTAGACTTCGATATCACTCAAAGTTCTCAAGTCTATAAGAACTTATTGTACGGTTCCCAAAGGTCATCCAATCCACATATTAAAGTTTAGATGAGTAAATATTTAGTCAATGGAATTGTATCTGAAAATGAATTGAGAAGAAAGCAAATTAAAGATGGCACAGTTTATAAAGCTATTCCAAATTGCCCGGAAAATATTATTCAAATTAGTATCCAGTCAAGATCAGCTGCCTATAGACTAGAGCGCTGCACAGGATGTCCTGGTGTTTTCTACGGTAGTTTTTTCTATTGTTGATCCAGGTGATATCGATATTATCTTTTTGCCTTACAAATGCCGTACTTCCTATGGTCTGAAGGATTGCTTTTAGTCTTTATTATCTTATTGTTAAATCAGTAGTCTGAATTGTTCCTAAACTTTGTGACTGGTTTTTGCAGAATGTATGGTTTCATTCTTACTGTGCAAGATTTGTCTCCCAATATAGGTGTCTTATGGTGAGCCCCAAACCTGTTCTGCAAATAGATTGTGGTCTTAAATTGTACTTTTGAGTTGTGGCATCATTTTGATCATTTTTCTAATATTTGGTGCAGGTATTTCTTTGCAGAGGTCTTTGATTTCTTCAGAAATTTCTTCCTCATTGTTTTCCATATGAATATTCTCTTTATGATACCTCCATTGGCCATACGGTTGAAGCACCGTCCCTGCTTCCTTGCTTTTGTTTACATCACCATCTCATCAATGCTTAAGTCCTATCCTTCTGTAAGTTCTCTGTTTGTCTCAGTAGTCACCTACTTTACCTGGTGCCGATGCTAAAGTCTTTGATGTCTGTTTTGACTATGAAGTAATAGGACACCTGATTCTTTGTTCTCCCATTGTTTATTTTGTTGCAATTTTGTTTAGGTTGGGGACTCAGCTCTATACTTTGGTTTGTTGGGCTGGTTTGTTAATGAACTGTCAGGCAAGTGAGCAGGTTCTCTTTTTATTTCTTTTATGCATTTTACAAGGTTATCTTAAACCTTATATTTTCATGATATACAGAAATGCAATTCTCGTTCTGCCTCTTCAGTGTTTATGTCGGGGTTTCTCTCCTTAGCCCTGTGATGCACAACCTATGGATATGGAGGGTAAGTCTCTCTACAGCTGTTCTGTACCTTCAAATAGCATATAAGCATTTCTTATATATAAGGAACTTTTTCAAACTTGCAGGGTACGGGAAATGCAAATTTCTACTTTGCCACTGCAATTACTTATGCTTGTTTACAGGTGTGTGAGCTCTTATCAGTTATTCTTTTCCATTTATTACCTTGACACTTAGGTATTGACCTTGTTATCGTGATCATTTTTTATGAGTTTGAATTTGGCCATTTGGATAATTTGGGGCATCTGTCTTTCCTGTTATTGTTTCCCATCATCTAAACATTCACCTCATGTCAAGTCATGCTTTTCCTTGTGAGTTTTTTTATTCTGATGTCTTTTCTTCTCAGCTTCAGATGACACCTCTAGTAATAAGTGTTAATCGCTAACAACTTGAAATTCTGACAGTTAAAGTACACCAAGATTAATGAATCTCTTTTTTCTGACGAAGATTACTGAATATAGGAGATTCATTTTTACGTTGAAGTAAAAGCTGGAAATGTAATCTTTCATATGGATTTGGGGCTCCCTATGATCTGCTTCAAGTGGGCACCTCCAAAAACCAAAATTGTCAAGCTAAAGCTTACTAAAACTATAGAATATACAAAGATATTAGGTTTCAATTTATAAAATCGTGATAAACTAATGGCTGATTCACCTCAGTTTATTTGTTATATGTATGGAATTTTGGGGTTATCCATCTTACTACTGTATGGTGTGGACACTGCAGATCGTTTTGGTGGTGGAGAGTGTAAGTGCAATGCTCAATCACGACAGGAAGCTAAGAAAGCTATCGAATGCAAAGCTTGAAGATGCCAAGCCTTAATCACTTACAAATACAGTTTGTCTCTTAGCATTCGGGTTCTCCGTATACCCTCCCCTTTCATCACCAAGAGAAGAGGCGGTGTAACAGCGTAACAGCAGATGCTCATCTCCAACTGCTTGCAGACAATCGGTTTTGAAACGCAGTGGTTAGCATGGATTAGGAGATCCCTACTTCTTTTGAAACACACGTTTCATTTCATTGGCATATATTCAGTTTTTAATATCTTCTTTTTTGTTTTGGTTAAAGTTGGGGGGTTTTCCCACAGACATTGATGATTTGTACGATTAGGTATAATACTTCACATGTTTTTTTTCTTTAGTTTTACTTTATTTACTCTCCTAATCTCCTTGAAAGAATGATTAATGCCGGTAATCGTAATTCGACACATTCATGAATCATTTAACAAAAATAGATGGTACTTGGATTTGTTTGTTTTTTATTTAATGTAAAGGATCTCATTTACAATGATCACTTGGCTGAAGGGGCCAGAGAAAATAAAAAAGTCGGGGGTGATGGAATCTGTTTTATTTTCTTTACATTTTTTTTTATTTGATGGGAATGCTATTATTATATGTTTACTTCGTTCCTTGTGTCAATAGAAGATGAATCATTAGTGTAGAAAACTAAAAGAGGTATGATCTGAAGGCTTGACTTTCATTGATCGTATGATGCCAATTTATACAAGTATGAAAGCAGATTACATTGTATATTCAAAATTCAAATGTACAGGATTTTAGGTGATCTTGATAAGTCGGAGACGAGTTAGTTTCCAACTAGGAGAAGGATTGCGAGGGAAATTTAACATCCCCTCGCAAACGAGGCATCAGAAGGTGTACGAGTTTGGACCGAAAATGAGTATGAAGAGCAGTGAGCAGACCTTTAGTGAGCAAATTAGCAGGTCAGGATTGCAAAGGAATGAAGCGAACAAGATAGCTGCCACGATCGACCCATTCTCTGACAAAATTATAATTTAGTTCGATGTGGCGAGTGCGAGCATGGAAGACTGGATTTGCAACAAGATACGTGGTAGATAGATTATCACAGTGAAGGAGTATGGAAAATTGAACAGAGATACCAAGCTCATGAAGAAGATAAGTTAGCTAGACGGTTTCAGCGCAAGCATGAGAGAGAGCATGATATACTCAAACTCTGCACTAGAGCGGGAGACAATGGGCTACTTTTTGGAGCACCAAGAGATCAAGTTGGAGCCCAAGTAAATGAGATAGCGGGTGGTTGAACGGCGAGTGACAGGACAACCAGCTCAATCTATAACCGAATAGGTAAAGATGGAAAGGGAAAACGGTTGAGGCAAAAAATTGAGACCAGACTCCAAGGAGCCTTTAAATTAGCAAAATATCAGTTTAAATGACATGAGATGAAAATTCCTAGGAGCACTCATGAACTGAGCAACATAATTCATAGCATAAGAGACGTCAGGTCGGGTGAGCGTGAGGTATTGCAAACACCTGACAAGGCAGCGGTACTCAGTAGGGGGCGCAAAAAGCTCACCATCAGTGGAATTGAGGACCTGCTTGGCAGCAGTAGAAGTGGGAACTGGCTTGCATAGAAGCATATCGCTTGTTTAAGGATATCAACAACATACTTGAGCTGAGAAACATGCAAACCAGTAGGGGTGGTAGTAACTTGAAGTCCCAAGAAATAAGTGTGGGGACCAAGGTCCTTCAAATCAAACTCCTGCCCTAAGGAGGAGAGGAAGGATGCCAGAGCACGGGAGCAGTTGCTTGTGACAACAATATCATCCATGTAGAGGAGTAACATAATAGTGATACCAGAACTTCGAAAAACAAACAGAGAGGAGTCAACACGACTCTAATAGAAACCATATCAGACTAAGAAGGCACTGAACCGTTGAAACCAAGCCTGTGGAGCCTGTTTAAGGCCATACAGTGCTTTATGCAGCTTGCAGACATAAGAAGGACATGTAGGATCAACAAAGCATGGAGGCTGAGACATATACATGTCTTCACACAAAAGCGCCATGTAAGAAAGCATTTTTTGGCGTCAAATTGGCGAAGAGACCCTGTTGATACCATATTAACCAATCAGACTTCATACAAGTAGGGCCGCCATATAATCGGCAGGCCCACGAGTCGGTTAGGCAATGCCAGTGGTGTCGGTCGACAGGCGTTACAAGGTGATGTCACTCGGAAACTAACACGGGTGGTTCTAGTCGGCAGGCAGACCCAACATTCCACTCGGTAGGTGTGATCGGCACATCTCAGTCCAATTTGCCAGTTGTCAACACCAACTCCCATACACACCAGGATGTTGGTTGCCACCTGGCATACATCTTGAATTTGCGGGGCACATGGCAGCATCTCATGTTACGGCTTGGAACCTACTTCAAACAGTGTTCAACCAACACAATCATTACTCCTATAAATACCCTCAAACTCTTTGTCAGGGCCCACCCCTAATCCCTCAGGATTAGGGACTAACCCTGCTCCCGTCTGACTTACGTATGACACGAAGGCCAAACTGACGTCCAACCTTCACGTGACACGTAAGTCGGACAAGGGATTCTCGATCCGACCGTCCAAAATCTTCCGAATTCCCCAGAGTGCGCAACGTTTACTGTGGATCGTACGTGTGATGTCTCCGGCTCTCTCGACCAACATCCCGCGCCGCAACAACCTGGAGGGTATCGAAAACACGAAAAGACTGTGAGTGGACAAAAATAAAGTTTAAGTTCAAAAACAGTTATCAGAAAACAACAACAGTTATACCCTCCGTTTTGATAACCAATGCATGCATATCAAGTTCACATCATAAAACCTCATACGAAACAAAACACATTTTCCTTTTTGCTCAAATCCCGGGCCTCCGCCCAAAACCATCAAAAACCATTATAACCAACGAAACCATTTCATCAACTCTCAGGGAAATCCAAAACACATTTGAAACCATATGCTCATCCATCGAACCTGCTGGATCTATCCGAGTCTTTAAACTTCCGAGTCTTTAAACTCAATAACCAGGCCTCAATAATCCGAGTCTTTAAACTCTCGAGTCTTTAAACTCAACAGGCCTACGGGGGAAATATCAATATATTCGAGTCTTTAAACTCCCGATTCTTTAAACTCAATCCGGGTCTTTAAACCCAATCCGGGCCCGTCCCCCGTCAATCACAATATCCGGGTCTTTAAACCCAATAATCAGATCCAGCAAATCCAATCAAAACCATTTGAAACCCATTTCTCAATCCATATCCAAACCCGAATCCGAAATCACTGGTCTGATGCCCTTCCGGCATCCAGAATCGTCATTCCGAATCCAAATTCAGAATCATATCCATTTCCTTTCCAGATCCGAGTCCGCAACCATCATTCCGTAAGCCGGCATCCGGAATAACCATTTCGAACCCAAACCCGGAAATCCATTTCAAGTTCCAAATCAAATCCCGAATCGTCACCCGGAATTCCGATTCCAAAACCCGAAATCCTCTTTCTCAAAACCACTTTTTCTGAACTGGGCTTCAAGCCCGAAAAACCCTTTTCTGAAAACATTTTTCCGAAATCCTTTTAATTTCTTTGAAATCAAACCGTATTTCAAATCCCGAGATCAAATCATTAAAACCATGATCAAATCCCAAGAACGTTCAAAAACTCGTAAAACCTGCAATTCCGTAATTCCTTGAAAAACATGCAAAAATCATGAACCATCACAATCATAGATCAAATCATAGAATCGCGTATGGAAACATATTAAAAATATATATGCATGCATCAAGAGTTAGAAAGAAAAGTCCACTCACAGACCATTCCGTCGTCGCCTCGATACGCGCGCACCTATGCCGTTCCCGGCCAGTTTGCTATTCTCGGCTTCCCCGAACCTGTCCAAATTCCATAACGAGGTTACTACCTACTTCACAAAAGTCCTACTCAAATCCCAAAACTTTCCCGAACTTCTAAGCGTACTTTAAACAGGACCCTAGACCTTCGCTCCCGCAAAACTAACCCGAAACAAAGTTCGAATAACCCGAAACCTATTCCATTGGATTCGTTATGACATTTAGAACAAAAACTCAGTTGGACTCTTCATCGGAAACCGCCGCACGCGCCCCCACGCGCCGTCCAAAGTGGCTGCGCGTGGGCCTCACGCGCCTGCACACAGTACACTGTTCATCGTCGTCTTTCTTGGGTGAACCGGTATGAACCGGCGTACCCGGTTCTCCACCATTCCCCCACCGTTTCGACTCCTCTTTTCACCATTCTCACCGTCCAGTCGTAAGCAACCTATTCCCCTTACTCTCACACCTCGACACAGCCTATAACCCTTCGTCCCTAACTCGAAATAAAACCCGATCAGTCCCCTGTTTCACAATCCGGCCAACCAGCTACTCCCCCGTCACAGCAACCACCATAGATGACTCCTAAGACCTCATTGAGTCTCACACAACTCACCAAATCCCTCGACTCAGTCCCTAAGTCCACGACTTTCCGTTTGAAATTCACGGAAAAACAGGGCATATTCACGGGGATGAGAAATTACCTGCAACCGTCCACCACCGTGCTCGCCACCGCGTTCCCTGGAATCTACAGAGTCGTCCCAGCTTCCTCTTGAGCCCAATCGATCAACACACGTTCACACCACCACCAATTTCCCTCAGCATCTCTCTGTTTTTCCCGTGAACTCACACCTCACACACACCAATTCCCCTCACAACATCTCACTCACCTTCACTCATTAGCTCTCACTTAATCTCTCACACACTCAACAATTCACACAAACACCACACACCGCCCTTCACTTGCTCGATTTTCTTTCTCTTCTCTGTCTCTGTTTCTCTCGTCTTCGAACAAGCACGAACACATTGCACACCCGTTTAATTGGACCGTGAGAGATCTTAGAAGCCACTAGACCCCTAGCACGTGTCACCACCCCCTCAGCCCTCTCACAATTATCCAAATCTCATCAGTACACTTGTCCCAATCCAGTTACACAATTCCCAATGTGCAAAAGACCAAAATGCCCTTCCTTTGAATCAAAATTACGATTATGCTACTACCTTTCTAAACCCGTATCTTACGCATCCTAACTCCGATGAACACATGCCGCCTGTCGTTGAATTTAGGACGACGAGATCTACTTAACGGTCCTAGGTCGACGTGTCAAAACTCGATCGTACAAAAAGTCAACTCTTTCCCCCTAGTTTAACCAAATTACGGTAATGCCCCCAACCTTCCGAACATCATAACTTCCTCCTCGGATGTCGGAATCGGGCGTGCCACCTGTCTACGGATTCGTGACGTCCCAAACTACGTCACGGCCATCGGTCAATGCCCACTTGACCGCCCAAACTAAAAGTCAACTTTTTGCCCAAACTAGGGGCAAAATCGTCATTCAACGCTAACGAACCTATCGTAACCAACTAACCACCGATTAAGCTCACTAATCCTTCACTAATCACCGTCTTAACCCAAATTTCTGGGACGGGTCCTTACACTCTTTCATAAAGGTAACTTTCTCTCATCACTTCTCTCTCTAAACACACACAATCTTGATTGCAGTCTTTGTGTTGTGATCTTCCTATTTGGTGTTCCATACGCTTACTAACTTAAGTATCAGAGTCTTTTAGGCTGGCACCCCATCGGTGTCAAGTTTTTTCTCTCTGCCTCATAGGTCACTCGTGGACAGAAGCAGGATTCCAATCAGCACCCCAACAAGTTCGAACACCCATTAGCGGGTCCTAGATCCCCTAGTAGGTGTCATCACGTTAGATCCATTTTGGGATCAAACAGACCCACTTTCACCCCCACGGTATTGAAAGACAGAGAAAGGGGAACTATAGACCAAGTCTGATTCTTAATGACACGACCCGTCTCAATCCCCATCGGGATTATCACGGGATGTACCATGCTCCCGTCTGACATGAAGTGTCAGACAAGGGATAATTCAAAACCTTCACCCCGACCGGGCTTCCAGAGCGCGCTAGAATCAATGGAGCAGGAGTGTGATGTCTCGGTTTATGCTACAGCCCGCATCCGTGATCAACCTGAAGGACATTAAAACCATAAAAAACTGTGAGTAGACGAAAATAAATAGTTTAATAAAACTCATTTATCTCAAAAGACATTTATGCCCTTCACTAAAAAGCATGCATGCATACGAAAACCATTTATCAAACCATTTACTTTAATTAAACCATTATTAGGGTCTCAGCCCAAATTCTGTAAATCCAAGTCATACAGGCCCCTTCCCAAATCTATTTACAAAAATCCAAAACATATCAACCATATGTGGGAACTCAGCCCAAAATCGTAAATCCGAATATGTGGGTCATTGCCCAAATCCATTTACTATTCACAAAACACCATTTCATAAATCCAAGAAATCATGTTTACCAAATATCATATAACCAATCCTGTCACGATTTCCAAAGCTACGCGAGTGCTACATGGGGTCTCAAATCTCAAGTCTCCCCAAGGTCCACCCAGGTCAATATCCGCATATCAATGACTCTCTCTGAGGGTTATAATCCATAATGCCTTCCTGAGAGTAAGGTACCCCACAGGGCGACTCCACTTAGTTAGTGCTTCGTGACTACTCCGGGGTCCACCCAAGCCAACAACCCTCCCCGGATGAGACAATCCATAAATAAAAGGATGGTATAAAAAAAACCATTTTGTAATCATTCTCAAAACCTTTCAAACCTTTCAAAGGATCCATGCCCTGTCCCCATAAATCATCATGAAACTAGAAATCCATGTTTCCAAATCCAAATCCATTTAGGGTCTTCGAACCCGAAATCACATTTATAAACCATAATGGGACTCATGCCCGATATCATAACCAATTGGGCCTCAAGCCCGATCATGTAAACCAACTCTGCCCCCGACTCGATGCCTTATTAAATCAAATGGACTCCACGTCCGATAGTTCGTAAATCAAATGGGTCTCAAGCCCAGTTCCATATTTCCAAATCCAAAATCCATTTATCCAAATCCATTTACGGGTCTCCGACCCGAAATCACATTCATAAAACACAATTGGACCTCATGCCCAATTTCGTAAACCAAATGGGCCCCTGGCCCGATAATATAACTCAAATGGACTTCATGTCCGAAGGTTTCCAAAACAAATGGTCTCATTCCCGAGTTTACCTTTTCAAATCCAAAACATCTCATCAAACCATCACCGAAACCACAAGCACGTATAATCAATGTAAAACCATAAACTTTGATGTACGTGCAAATACGTAAGTCGCCTTGAAATACTTGTAAAACCATGTAAATCACAAATACCATAATCATCATGATAGAAATCATATATATAAAACATATAAACATTTATGCATGCATCACATTTTAGAAATCAAAGTCCACTCACAGACCGTCATACGTTGTCGCCTCGATATGCGTGCCATAAGCCTCCCCGGGCTAATCACCGTCACCGGGACTCCCAAACCTGTCCAAACCATACTAGAGGGTTACTAACTACCATATTAACCTCTTATTAAAGCCCCATAATTTTTCCGAATTTTTAAACATTTTTAAACTAGATCCTAAACCTTCGGACACCTCGAACTATATAGAAACGATGTCCGATCGACACAAAACTAGTCTCAAAATGTTTGTTACATCGAATAGATTAAAAGTCATGTTGAACACATTCCCAAAATAGCCCCCAAGCGTGGTCGCAAGAGATTGAGCGTGAAACCCACGCTCGGTGAACAATACATCGTCAACCTCTCACAAACCCGGTCCAAATCGGTTCAGACTGACCCGATCCAACCTGAACCGACGTGACCGGTTCTCGCTTAATTCTCCATCTTTTTCAGTCCTTCCAATCCCTATCTCTTTGTCTAATCCCCCTCAATCAATCTATAACTTCAAAATCGTGAAATAAGGTTGAGATCGTACCTGCGATCCGTCGACTGCTCCCAGCTCTGACCACCATTCATCACGATTCCAAGCTCCCTGAGCTCGTCTCACCTCCACGAACAACATCCAAGCCACCAAAACAATCAACACACCTTAGAACTCAATCTACCATTTATGACTTGAAAACAGGGCTCACGGGTTTGGGCTTACCTCGCCGTCGTGAGTATTGTCGTGGCCACCATCATGGTTGTCTCGACCCCAGAAACACCATCCAGACCTCCAAAACGCTCAACAGCCATCAACACCAAGTTCCCAGTTTCGAATACAACACAGTCCGTCCCTGTTCTCCAGCCACCGTCCACGACGGTTCAACCCGTTGCCACCATCAGCACCGCCTCACATTAGTCTTCCTTTTCCATTCACACACTGAACACTAATGGTGAGGTTTGGAGGGGTAATAATAGGGTTGGGTGTTCAGGTTTGAAGGTGAAAATAAAGAAGAAGATGAAGGTGTAGTGCACGGGGAAGAAGAGAGAGAAATGAGAGGGAAAAAATATAAAATAATAAAAATAATATTATTTAATCCTACACCATCCAATCACCTTTTAGATCCACAAATTGGGGTTAAGGACCAATGGGATGAGTGACACTCGTCGAACGTCCGATTTCGACGTGCCGCCTGTCTATAGACTCGTGACGTCCCGATCTACGTCACGGTCATCGGTCCTCGTACGTTTGACTCCCCGAGTCAAAAGTTAACTTTTTACCCAAGACCAGGGGCAAAACTGTCATTTTACACCGTTCGTCCGATTTCGCTCAACTAATCACCGATTAATCTCACTAATCCTTCATTAATCACTAATCTAATCCCAGAATTCGGGACGGGTCGTTACACTTAATCAGTGCATTGAATTTGTCATTCATGGCGTCCCGCCACACATGTACCTTATGAGCATGAGTAAAACAAGTAGGCTCCTTAGACGAAATGGTCGTGAAAAGAGCTTTGGGAATAAGATACATGATAGTTCCATCTGTACACTGCTGTTGAGATTGGGTGTCATCCATGGAGTAGGTAATTATAAGGTGAAAAGTGATTGAGGCAATGGTTGACCCCGATGGAGCAAGTCGTGGTGGTACAGAGACCAGGGGAAGGCAAGGAGCAGAAGAGATTAGACGGGGCATCACGTTTAGTTGAGGAGGTAGGAAAAAGGGCATCACTAGGGTGCAAATGAGGCAGAGCAGTTGCCCATGGACCAACAACATGGGCATGGACTGTAGAGGAAAATGGGCCTGTAGATGTGGGCTGAGAAGCTGTTGACATAGATGGACCCAAACCCAAGTCCAAGATAAGAGATGAGGCAGCCGAGACAATAGAAAATCTTGTTCGTTAAAGACAACATGGTGAGATATATAGATACAACGTGTGGGAGAATGAAGGCACTAATAACCCTTGTGGCAGGAGCTGTAACCCAAAAACACACATGGAAGAGAACGAGGCAGGAGTTTGTTGGTGACATAAGGACCAGGATGGAGAAAACAAGTGCACCCAAAAGTGCGAAGATGAGAATAAAAGGGAAGTTGGAGAAAGATAAGGGCGTGAGGGGAAGACCATTATAGGGTGGAGGTGGGAAGAAGATTAATCAGGTAAACAGAAGTAAGGACAACTTCAGCTCATAGGTTAAGGGGAGCTTGCGAGGAAACAAGAAGGGTACGAGCCATGTCGACGATGTGATAGTGTTTTCTTTCGGTAACGCCATTTTGTTGGGGAGTGTGAGGACATAAAAAATAGTGCTAAATAAAAAGAGATTGACAGAAGGTAGAGAAGGAACTATTTGTATACTCAATTCCACCGTCACTTTGAAAGTATTTGATGGATGGTTGGAAGACATTTTTTAACATGGCGACATAGGTTTATAAGTGAGAAAAAACTTCAGATTTTCATCGTATAGGGTAAACCCAGGAGTAACGAGTGTAGTCTTCAGTGAAAAGAACGTAGTATTTGTAGCCTGAAATAGATGGGACAGTGGAGGACCAGACATCAGAATGCACTAAGAAAAAAGGAAAAAAAAAACATGCTCTTTATTGATTGAAAATGGTAATTGAGTGGACTTGTCAAGTGCATAGTCATTACAAAGGAATTAGAAAAAACGAAAAGAATCGCCTAAGGAGGAGCCTAAATGAGAGAGCATACTTTTGGAAGGATGACCGAGGCGGTTGTACCACACGGCCAAGGAAATGATGGTAAGGGTGAGGAGCTGAAAGGTTTTAGAGAGTAAATACCGTCCATACAATGGCCTTGTAACAATAAGAAACCTGTATGTAAATCAAGGATTTGAAATTGTTGGGATGAAAATGAATAGCAATAGAATGATCCTTAGTGAACTAGGAAACAAAAATAAGGTTTTTACCAAGATTAGGGACATAAAAAGTATCATAAAGTGGTAAGGAGTGAGAACCAAGAGTGAAAGGGGACAATACCAGTGTGAGAGATAGGGAGGGAGTCATCATTACCCATATAAATGAAGTTACTATGATAGGGATGTGTGTTTTGGACAACTGGGAGGGGGGGGGGGGGGGGGTTTACCGGTCATATGGTGGGTTACCCCACTGTCAGGATACCACATCAAGTTCGGAGGAGGCACCACATGAGAACTAGCAAAGTGGTGAGCAGAAGCAGGGCCGATGTAGCAGCGAGGGCATTACGCAGCATTGTGGTGAGAAGTCAAACATGTGGGACACTAATAAGGTAGAGCTGTTGACAGGACCCATCCCAATCCCCCCGGGATTAACGCGGGATGACCCTGCACCCGTCTGACACGAAGTGTCAGACAAGGGATATTTCCGACCTTTGCCCTCCCGGGCTATCAGAGTACGCCAGGATCCGGAGGAGGCATGTGATATCTCGGTCTCTGCTACAGTCCACATCCGATGTCAACCTGAAGGGTATTAAAAACAGAAAGACTGTGAGTGGACAAAAATAAAGTGTTTATAAAACATATTTCATAAAAGACCTTTATACCCTTCACTAAAAAGCATGCATGCATTCGAAAACCATTTATCCAATCATATACGTTAAAACATCCATAATTAGGGTCTCAGCCCCAAATTCTATAAATACAAGTCACCCGGGCTCCTACCCAAAACCATTTACAGAAAATCATAGTATAGTAAACATACGTAGGATCTCAGCCCAAATCCATTTATCATCATAAAACACAATTTCCCAAACCAATTGAAATCATGTTTATCCATTATATTCATATCCAGAACCTGTCACGGTAAAATAGAGCTACACGTGTGCTAACCGGGGTCTCAAACCCAAGTCTCTCCAGGGTCCACCCAGGTCAATGTCCGTAGATCAATGACCCTCCCTGGTGGTAACGAACCATGCCCATCCTGAGAGTAAGGAACCCAACTGGGGGGCGAATCCATTCAGTCAGTGATCCGTGACTACTCCGGGGTCCACCCAGGCCAATGACCCTCCCCGGAGGAGACAATCATATATAAAAGATGGAATATGAAAAACCTTTTGAAATCATTCCTTTAAATCTTTCCAGGATTCATGCCCGGCCCCCATAAGCCGTCATGAACCATAAAATCCATTTCAAGGGTTCATGCCGGTTCCAATAAATCGTCATGACTCGTAAAAACCATTTGTAACACATAGATGGGCCCTAGGCCCTAATCCACATACAAACTGGACCTCAAGTCCGATTCGTAAACCAACTGGGCCTTGTGCCCGATTTCGTAAATCAAATGGGTTTCGAACCTGAGATTACCTTTTCAAATCCAAAACCATTTCATTAAACTATTTCCAAAACCATAAGAATGGAAAATCAGAGTAAAACTGAAAAACCTTCACAAATATCCAAATCAACATCATAAAATCACATTCATAATCCATATAAAACATTTATGCATGCATCACAGTTTAGAAATCAAAGTCCACTCACAGATCGTCCGAGCTGCCACCTCGATTTGCGTGCCATAGGCTCTCCCGAGCCGATCACTGTCACCAGGACTCCCAAACCTGTCCAAATTTTAATAGAAGGTTACTACTACTTAATTAACCTCCCATCAAAGCCCCGTAATTTTTTCGAACCTTTAGCTATTTTTAAACCGATCCTAAACCTTCAGACATCCCGAAACCTATCGAAATGATGTCCGATTGACTCGAAACCAGTCCCAAAATGTTCTTTACATCGAATAGAAGATTTCCCGTGTTGAACACTTTCCCAAATTATGGCCCACGCGTCCTCACGAGCCCCTAGAAGGTCAAAAATACTATTCATCACCATCAACCTTGGAAAACTGGTTTTTCTGGTTTTCCTGGACCGGGCCGCACTGTGTTGAACCGGCGTGACCGGTTCAGCATTCCTCCGTCCTCATTTTCGGTCTGTTTGTTCCCATTTTAATTCCTAAATTCCTATTTCTTCATTTCCTATCTAACCCAATTCATTAAACTAGTTAAAACCGCACAAAACCCATGGTTTAATTATGAACCAAACGGTTCAATCTTTCCAAAACTCACCCACGGCTGCCCAGCCGTCCAACCACCATAGAAACCTTCCTAAAACTATCCTAGAAACCTATTTGATTCATTAAAACCATTAAAATTGAACCATAACAAGAAAAATGGAATTTGGATCGAAAACGGACTAACCGGGTACCCGCACGGGCTCGTCCCTTCCAGCCGCCGTTCACGGCGGCCCTAGCCATCCAGGCCGGCCACCACAGCTCCCTCAGCCTCCTGGTCCTCTGTCCTGGTCTTGGGTGGAAGTTGGATGGGTTTGGGTTGCACGGGAACGAGAGAAATGGTGAGATCGGGTGGGTGTTTGGGTTTGAATGAAAAAGGAATGGTTTGCACGGTGCATGAATCAATTTGGGTGTCCATTGAATGGGTGACACTTGTCACTCATCCATTGGGCATCAGGACAAATATCTGGGCCCACTAGAGTCCAAAAGTGAACACATCTCGTAATTCGTGCAATAGTGCACTTGAACTTCCGTGAACCGTAACTTCGCCGTCGAACGTCCAAATTCGACGTGCCGCCTGTCTATGGATTTGTATCGTCCTTATCTACATAACGGTCTTCGGCCCTCGGCCATCGGACCTCCTCGTCAAAAAGTCAACATTTGCCCCTTTTTAACCAAAATTACCAAAATGCCCCTAAACTTCCGAACGTCATAACTTCTTCTACGAACGTCGGAATTGAACGTGCCACCTGTCTATGAACTCGTGACGTCCTAAACTACGTCATGGTTATCAGTCAAAGTTCATTTGAACTCCCGAATGAAAAGTCAACGTTTTGTCACGACTAGGGGCAAAACGGTCATTTTGCATCGTTCATCTGATTTCGCTCAACTAATCACGGATTAGCCTCACTAATCATGATTAGTCACTAATCTAATCTAGGAATTTGGGACGGGTCGTTACAGCTGCACCTAACAGACCTTGGCCAGATCACAGGTAATGAGGAGAAAACCCATGGGGAAAAGGTTGTTGGGGAGGCCACGATGTTGGAGTTAGAGACCGGGCAGGCTACGAGGACTAGGGAAGTGGGTTGTTGTTTCAGGAACCACGACAGCGGTTGCGGTTGCGACCAGATCGATTACCATGGTAGACACCAAGATTAGGACAAAAGTTGTAGGAGAACTCTGAGGGAGTTCCAAAGGCAAACTGACTAGCAATGGTGATAAGAGCTGTGTGCGGTGCAAATGAGTCAGGAGAGTAGGGACTCTATTGAGACTTAAACGACATCAATCTAGCATGAAGATCAGAGAAATCAGAAAGGGGTGGATAATTGAGAATCACGGTCACAAGCACCACGAAGGACAGCAATGACAAGGTCTTTCTTAGACACAGGTTCATGGATAAAGGCTAAAGCATCGGCCAAGGACTTGGCATGTTGGAGGTATTTATTGAAATGTTTGGAGCCTTTGGAGAGGTCGAGGATTTGAAAGCGAATATTGGCTTCATTTGCTACAAACCGCTAAGAAAAGCGTCGCTCAAGGCAGGACCAGGGGGTGGTAGAGGTATCGTGACTAACGGTGAGGGCTAGGATAGGCTTAGAGAGGGTGGAAGTGATGTCGCTGACAACCAGCTGATCTTTCTAGTGCTAGTCAAGGAAGGTATGATTTTTTTGGGTATGGGAGACGATGTTGGTGGCAGAGTCATTGTCGTAGTTAGGAGTGGAGGTAGTGACAATGATGGTGGGAGTAGAGGAAATGGTGTCATCAACAAATTTCCAGAGATCGTGACCAACAAGGAAGGGCTTGATTTGGCGAACCGAGAGGAGATAGTTTGAATCACCAAGCGTGAGAAACTAAGCAACATTGGGGTCGGGAAGAGAAGCGGAAGAATGAGTGGTTGAGGTGGCCATGGAAAAAGGAAGGAAAGGATCGAGAAAAAAAATTTGTGAGAAAGGTATGGCTAGTCTGATACCATGTAAAAAACTAAACGAGATATGATGTGAAGGCTTGACTTTCATTGATCGTATGATGCGAATTTATACAGGTATGAAAACAAATTACATCGTATATTCAAAATTCAAATATACAAGATTGTAGGTAATCCTTGAAAGTCGGAGAAGAGTCAGTTTCCAACGAGGAGAAGGATTGCGAGGGAAATCTAACAATTAGATTGAGGCATGTATATGCAGCGCCACCACCTTATTTACCCTTTTTCTCACAAGTCACGACACTCTCCATTTACTTGGTCCCTAAGACAAACTTTGCAATTTCTATTCTCGCTATCTAGGATTCCGAGAGGGTTTCTAATTTCAATTTCCTCTCGCTTTCTTCATCTTCATGCTCGATCGACAATGTCAATACCCATAATTGAGATTTTTATTTTGACTTTGCTTTCCTTTTGCTCAGTTGAACGGTAACTAGGGTTAAGGTTTCTAGTTTTTTTTCATTTCGAAGAAAGTTAGGATTTATAGTTCTTTAATCTTCTTGATTTTCGAGAAATTGAGTGCACAAATTGAGAGTGTTGAAGCGTTAAATGTTCCAACTGTCGATTACTCATCATCCAATCACCAAATGACGTGTGTCCTTCCTCGTAGCCCGTCAACTAGGAAAGTAGTGGGTCTTCCGTTAGTACGGGCACCGGTGTGGTGCCAGCCTAAAGTTCTCCGACGGTCAAGTCAGTAACTTTGTTCGTAAAAGGAAACAGTAAATGGTAAGTTTGGCAGAGTAATTATGAATTGTCAGGACCCGACCCTCCTGGGTCAGGACCCGACTCATCTAGCAACATATTGTCGGCTTTGGGCCTCGCCCTCACGGTTTTGTTTTCGGGAGCTCATAGTGCAACTTCCCAGGAGGTCACCCATCATGGAATTGCACCAGCCTCAACTCGCTTAACTTTGGGGTTCCAATCGCCCCCAAAGCCACATGAGCTCCCAAAAGGCCTAGTGCTAGATAGGTGTGTGCCTACACCTTTAACGCACACCGCCATCCTCTCCCAGACCATTCCCCCTCGCAGGAATGTGAGATTTTTCACCGTTCCCTCCAGGACACGGGTCTTACATGAATAGTAAATATTAGTTAACTTTTATTGGGAAATGTGTACCCCTTTTGTATGGGTAAGTGGGATGTTCGATTTCCATAGTTTCGATGTGGGACAAATGCTCATTGATCTGCATGTTGACATGTGTCACACAGATCGAGGGTGGATAGGCTTCCACATGACATCCCGTATCGGGCCCAGTGTTGGGGCTATATGAGTACTATGGGCTTGAGCCTTGTTCTGTGCTTGGACTTTAGGTAAACAGTCCAGTGGGTCTGGTCAGATATGGTGTTAACAGAGAGAAACACAATGGGCACAAGAATGGAGATACAAAAGAGATCTCCATCTCAAAGCAATGGTAATTGCTCCAAAGAGTCTAGGATGGGGCGGTTGTATTGCTTGTTTCTCAAGGAATTGGGAGCAAAGCTTCAATTGCCTCCTGTTACGGTTTCATATGCGATCTTCTTGTGGCACCAATTCTCCATGACATTCTCTTACACAAAACGAATAGAATATCATTATGAATTCAAGTATGCTTGTTGTAACGACCCGTTCCGAATTTCGGGATTAGATTAGTGACTAATCAGGATTAGTGAGGTTAATCGACGATTAGTTGAGCGAAATCGGACAAACGATACAAAATGACCGTTTTGGCTCTGGTCGTGAGAAAAACGTTGACTTTTTCGTTCAGGCGGTCAAATGGACTTTGGCCGATGACTGTGACGTAGTTCAGGACGTCACGAGATCATAAACAGGTGGCACGTACTATTCCAACATTCGAGGAAAAAGTTATGACGTTCGAAAGTTCAAGGGTACTTTGGTAATTTAGTTAAAAGGGGCATGATAGGAGCATATTTATGCAACATTTTATCTTTTTTTCTTACGTTTTTCTTAACTTGTTTCCTATGTTTTCTTGGTACTTAGTTTGTGTTCGTGTTTCGTAGGTTTTTTTTAAAGCAAATTTACAAAAGGAGCCAATTAGTTGTTGTTTTGGACAATAAAAGAGAAAACTTTGAAACTATCTGCGGCACATATGTCAACTTCCCGGAATAAACTGCACCTGCTCGGGAAGAACTAGCTGATGAGCCATATATCGTTGGAAAGATACGGAAGTCTAGTTTCTAGAGAATTTTACAGTTCATGAATTGGAATTTTCTACAAGGAGTTATGGCTGTTTTAGTACAGCAAGCAATAAACAAGGAAAAACGTTTTAGGCAAGCAATAAACAAGGAAAAACGTTTTAGGCGGCAATAAATAAGGAAAAACGTTTGGAGCAGCAGTGAAAAGAGAAGAAACCGCAGCAACGGCAGCATCAAACAATTTTTGACTTGGGGGAGGATTTTGGCAGCAGCAAGTAGACCAGAGAGGATTTTGGTAGCAGCAAGGACACCTGGACGTGACCGTGACGTTTGTCATTCCCTCACTTGGCAGCAACACAACAACCACATCCATATCCTACCACCATTCCAAGCGTGACCGTGACGTTTGTCATTCTCTCTTCATCTTTTCTTTTGTTATTCTTGTTTCAACTTTCATATTTGATTATGTATTGCGTTTCAAACATAATAAGTATGTCTAGCTAATTCTCTTTATAGCTAGGGGTGATTTCAAAACCCCAAACATGTGTTTAATGAATTGATTTTATTCAGTCCTTCTTTACTCATTGGTGAATGTGTTTTGCTTATCTTTTTTATAGATAACTTATTCTTGTTTGCTTGTTAGGCCAGTAAGCATGCTAGGATTTGATGCTAGAATATAAGAGAGTTTCACCTAATAGTTATGATCTTATATTCATAAGTAGCAACTATAAATGGACGTTGGTATGTTAAGCAAAACCTAGGTTCAACTAAGATGCGGTTCATACTTATGTTTGCCTAGATAATGTCTAAATTTTCTATAGAGCTTAATGATCTCTACTTGTTCATTTAACTTGCAGTTCATGATTAGATGATATGTAGAGAATGGTTTGAAAGCGACGCTAAGTTTAATTCAATAAAAGTGGGAAAATAATAAGATTAATTAGTGCTGTTCACGATTGATTCTAGACATTGTCATTCACTAGTTTGTAAAGAAATATCTGGAAATTAATTCATGTGCATATGTTTGGTGTGTGAAGATTGAACCTTTAGCTACATTCTCCTCTTATCAAACTCACCTTAGATTTTATTACATTTACTTTAATTTTGTCATATTGATGATTCACCATTCTCCCCCAATTAATCGTTTTATTTAGTTATCTTTTCTTTTCATTTTCCCTTCGTGTTAATTAGCAAACCCTCTAATCCCTAGCGTAGAACGATCCTTGCTTATCCTATACTACATACTACAACTTTTGCAGGGTATTAAATTGTGTGTTCGTAAGAAGCATACCAATTTTTGGCGCCGTGTCGCCGGGGATTAGTAAATTGCTAGTTAGCTTGTTACATTTTACTTTACTTGTTCGCTCTTTTTATTTTTGTTGTTATTTTTATTTATTTTTTATTGTTTTTGGTCCTAAGGTCTGTTCTTGGTTTCAGGCACTAGTTTATGAGCACTAGAACATTTGGCAAGGGTTTCGCAGATTACGATTCGGAACCTGAGAGAACTTTCCATAGACGCAGGAGAGAAATTGCAAAACCTGAGAGGTCTAGCTCTGAACCCGAGAGTTCTAGCTCTGAATCTGAGAGGTCTAGCTTTGAATCCGATCTTGAAGTGCTAGACATGGCTGTAGACAACAGGTCCATTAAGGAGCTTTCAGCCTCAAACTTAGACAATCCTGTGCCTCTATGCATTTAGTATCCGGAAACAGCTCAGGGAAAGACAGATGAGTTCGAATTGAAGTCCAATTTGCTTCATCATATTCCGAAATTCCATGCCCTCTCTATGGAAGATCCGAATAAGTCTCAAGGAGTTTGAGGTTGTTTGTTCCAGTATGACACCGACCAATGTGGATGAGAGTATTCTCAAGCTGAAAGCCTTTCCATTCTCGCTTGCAGACAAGGCTAAGGATTGGCTTTATGACTTACCTTCCGGAACAGTCAACTCCTGGGACACAATGAAGAAAGCATTCTTGGAGAAATTCTTCCCCACATCCAGAATCATCTTGTTGAGGAAGAAGATAAGTGGTATTCAGCAAGGTCCAGGAGTGTCATATCCAGCATATTATGAGCGTTTTAAGACTCTCATTGCATCATGTCCTCAGCATCAAATGAAGGAGGAGCTCTTGATTCAGTACTTTTATGAGGGATTGCTTCCTCTTGAGCGCCAAATGTTGGATGCATCAGCTGAAGGAGCTTTAGTTGACAAAACCCCAGCAGCTGCCAAAACCCTTATTGCAAATCGAGCACTGAATGCTCAACAATATGAGGGTGTTGGAGAGCCTTCACGCCAAGTCCATGAGGTAAGTGGTAAATCTAATTTAGAAGCTCAAATTGCTAAACTTACTTCTCTTATGTCTCAGGTTTTGGAGAAGCCGAAAGTGCAAGGAGTTGCACATGCCTGTGGTGTGTGTGCCATGTCAGGACATCCTACTGATCAATGTCCTCAGCTGATTGAGAATGGCGGATGGGAAAGTGTCAATGCTATTGGATTTCAAGGGCAGAATCGACCTAGGAATGATCCTTTTTCTAACACTTATAATGAGGGTTGGAAAAATCATCCCAACTTTAGATGGAGAGATCCGGAACAGCCTCAACAACAAGCTTTCACTAGGCAACCACCTGGTTTCTTTCAATGACCGCAAGCACCACCTCATCAAGGTTCAGGTACATCTCCTAATTATGATGAAATTCTTAAAACACTAACTGCTTCCCATGCTTCTTTGGTACAGGGCCAACAAAATCAAGCAAAGGACATCTCGGATTTGAAGCTACAAATGGGGCAGATAGCTGAATTTATGGGACAAATCCGGGAACAAGGCAAACTCCCTAGTTCCACCATTCCAAATCCGAAAGGGGGATTTGAGACAGCAAAGGCCATCACACTAAGAAATGGTAGGCAGATTGAGAATGAGCCGAGAGCCCCTAAAAGGAATAAGAATATGGAGGCTGAAGTCATAACTGAGCATGAAGAGGAGGATCCAGCCACAGGACCAACTGAGCAAAACCAGCCGAAGCAGACTTTGAGCAGCTCTTCCCACACCAAAGCAAATTCGACACTTTCAGGTAAGAAAGTGATTCCAAATTCGGTCTCCACTAATCCATCTTCGTATTCGTTGCCTTTTCCACGCAGGTTTGAAAAATCTAAAAAATAGGAACATGAGAAGGCAATCTTGGAAACTTTCAGGAAAGTCCATGTCAACATTCCACTCCTTGATGCTATTCAACAAGTTCCAAAATATGCCAAAATTTTGAAGGAACTTTGTACCACAAGAAGACGGATTCAAGATGGAGAAGTAGTGAGGGTCAGTGAGAATGTTTCTGCAGTTCTCCAAAGGAAATTGCCGCCTAAGTGTAAAGACCCGGGTAGTTTCACTGTCCCATGTGTCATTGGAAATACCAGGTTTGAACGTGCTATGTTAGACTTAGGTGCTTCCATTAATGTCATGCCATATTCTGTGTATCTCTCTATGAATCTTGGTGAGCTTAAAACTGATGGTGTTATTATTCAATTGGCTGACCGTTCTAATGCATATCCTAGAGGTTTGTTGGAAGATGTGTTGGTGCAGCTTAACCATTTAATCTTTCCTGCGGATTTTTATGTGCTCGAGATGGGGGATCCAACATCTTCATCCCCTCTGCCTCTTCTTTTAGGCCGCCCCTTCATGAAGACAGCAAGGACAAAGATTGATATTTTTGAGGGTGCATTGACTATGGAGTTTGATGGTGATGTGATCGGCTTCAACATCTTTGAAGCCATGAGGTATCCGGTTGATGATCACTCTTGTTTTTCTATTGATGTGATTGATATCTTAGCACAGAAATTCTTAGACATTTTAAATGACGATGTACTTGAGACAACCATCACCAATGGCATAGGATTTGAGACAACGGGGCTTCCTTGTGACACAAGGAGGGTCTTGACTGAGAGTATCAATGAGGAAATTTTTGAAACTGTGGCCGCCTTGGAGTCCTTGCCACGGTTTGAGGGTAAGCTATCTCCTCCAATTTCTTTTCCTTTATCTAATATCAAGTCTTTACCTTCTGTGATTCAGGCACCTACACTTGAGCTTAAACCCTTACCGGGTCATTTGAACTATGCTTACTTGGGAGACAATGAGACATTGCCGGTCATTATCTCATCATCACTCTCGGCATTGGAGAAGGAGAAGCTAATTCGTGTTCTTAAGGAGTACAAGACAGCTATAGGATGGACCTTAGCCGACATTAAGGGTATTAGCCCTACGACTTGTATGCATAGGATACTTCTTGAGGAGGGGACAAAACCCACTCGAGAGGATCAACGCCGTCTCAACCCTCCCATGATGGAAGTTGTGAAGAAGGATGTTATCAAACTCCTAGATTGTGGTGTCATCTACCCTATTTCAGACAGCAAATGGGTTTCACCTGTTCAAGTAGTGCCAAAGAAGTCTGGAATTACAGTAGTGAAGAATGAGGAGAATGAATTCGTACCCACACGAGTACAAACTAGTTGGAGGGTTTGTATTGATATATAGGAAGCTGAATGCTACAACTCGGAAGGATCACTTTCCACTTCCCTTCATTGATCAGATGGTTGAAAGGTTAGCTGGTCATGAATTTTATTGTTTTCTTGATGGTTATTCTGGGTATAATCAAGTTTTCATAGCTCCAGAGGATCAAGAGAAGACTACCTTTACTTGTCCCTTTGGCACTTTTGCTTATAGGCAGATGCCGTTTGGATTGTGTAATGCCCCAGCAACTTTTCAGAGGTGCATGGTAAGTATATTTTCGGACTTTGTAAAGAAAATCATTGAAGTTTTTATGGATGACTTTAGTGTATTCGGTGATTCTTTTGACCATTGTCTAGATAATCTTACTTTGATTCTGAAACGATGCATTGATACTAATCTTGTGTTAAATTGGGGAAAATGTCATTTTATGGTTACTCAAGGTATTGTTCTGGGTCATGTAGTGTCAGCGAGGGGTATTGAAGTAGATAAAGCTAAAATAGATCTTGTGCGTTACTTACCCTCTCCTACTTCGGTGAGAGAGGTTCGTTCTTTTCTTGGACATGCAGGGTTCTATCGGCGCTTTATCAAGGACTTTTCCACAACCTCTAGACCCCTGTGTCTACTACTACAAAAGGATGTGCCTTTTGTTTTTGATTTAGAATGCAAGAAGGCCTTTGACAAGTTGAAAGAGTTGCTGACATCGGCACCTGTCATTGTACCTCCAGATTGGAGTCTACCATTTGAGCTCATGTGTGATGCATCGGACTACGCAATTGGAGCTGTTCTTGGCCAAAGGAGGGACAAACGTCCCCATGTCATCTATTATGCCTCCCAAACACTTAATGATGCTCAATTGAATTATTCCACAACTGAAAAAGAACTTTTAGCTGTTGTATTTGCTTTAGAAAAAATTCGGTCTTATTTGCTTGGAACTAAGGTAATTATCTTCTCAGATCATGCAGCTTTGAAATATTTGCTCACGAAGAAAGAGGCAAAACCAAGACTTATTCGTTGGATGCTTCTAATTCAAGAGTTTGATGTGGAGATTAAGGACAAGAAAGGTAGCGAAAATGTGGTGGCAGATCACTTGAGCCGTTTGGTGCGTGATGAAGAGTCTCTGCCTATTCAAGATAGCTTCCCGGATGAGCAACTACTTTCAGTTGAGGTGAGTGAACCATGGCATGCTGACATAGTGAATTATCTTGTTTCTAAAAAGATTCCAGATACTTTGTCCCGTGCTCAAAAGGATAAGCTTAGGAAGGTGGCATGGCAGTTTGTTTGGGATGACCCTTACCTCTGGATGTCAGGACCCGTCCCAAATATCACCTCGATACTCGGGATGAACCCTGCTCCCGTCTGACAATCATACTTACAATACCAAAAAGAAACTTAATACAACTATAAGCATAACCATCAGACGAAGGAGTAAATATATATAACAGTAAGTCAGAGCATAGTTCTACAAAATGGGCACCAAAAGTCCTACAAGTCTAAGTCCGCAACGGAAGAACGTCGGAAGCCCTATGCCTCGATCTCTGCCTCAACGTTCACCCCAGCGCTATCACCACGACCTGGAGGGAAAAATTAAAAACAAAAGGTGTGAGTGGACCAAAAAGAATGAAAGTTTTAAAACCGTTTACCAACAAATCAACGTAAGGAAATAAAATCGTTTGTTCCCTCCGGTTTAAAACCAGGCATGCCAATGAAGTATTAGAAAAATCATAATATGAAAAACATCATAAGAAACAGAGACACTATAAATACCATAAGAAACAGATACACTATAAAACATCATAAGAAACCAAAGTATAACCCGATCAAACCTGCTGGACCTATCCGAGTCTTTAAACTCAACCAGGCCTCACATATCAATCCGAGTCTTTAAACTCCCGAGTCTTTAAACTCAATAGGCCTATGGGGGTAATATCATAATATCCGAGTCTTTAAACTCCCGAGTCTTTAAACTCAATCCGGGCCCGTCCCCCATCAATATCAATCCGGGTCTTTAAACCCATATCCAGATCCAGCAAATCCAATCCATATCCAGTGTAAAACCAGTTCAAAATCCATCGCCAAATCCGAATTCGAAATCCCCGGTTCGAAGCCCTTCCGGCATTCAGAACCGACATTCCGAACCCAAATCCGGAAAATCCATTTCCATACTAAAAACCATAGGAAATCCCTAACCATGTTTCATAACCCATTTACCATCATCAGAAAACAGTTATAGGGTGAATTTCTCAAATATGGCATCAAAATCTGAAAATAGGCTTTTTCTCGAAAAACGTGTAAAACCCCGAAAATATCTCGAAAAACGTGCAAACATCTCAATCACGTATAACCATCATTTAAAACATAAAAACACACATAGAATCATAAAACAGTAATTAAAACAGTTTGGCATGCTCGGAAATAAGGAAGAGTCCACTCACAGTTTACGACACGTCACTCGCGCTCCGTGCGCTCCTCAACCGTCTCCGGTGTCTCCCGTCCTGTCAATAGATACCAAATAGGGTCACAATAACATCAAGGATACCTTCCCTATTTTCCCCAATTTTTCGGGAATTTAATAATATTTTAATCATAAACCCTAAACCGTACGGATTCCCGAACCATTCCGTAACACCGTCCGATTAACCCGAAAACTATACCATTGGACTCCTTAGGACATTTAGAGTTAAACTCATGTTGGACACTTAACTGGATTCCTTCCCACGCGCCCCCACGCGCCGCCCAAAGTGGCTGCGCGTGGGCCTCACGCGCCTGCTACAGTCACCTTCAACCTCGAGTCACCCGGTTCAACACAGTGAACCGGCGTGACCGGTTCTCCGCCGTTCACCCACCGTTCTTCTCCATTTCAATCCCACTAGCTTCGTCCAGTTCCCTGCAATCAATCCCAGTCCTAAAATCCAGCAATCACGGCCTAGAACCCTTCGTCTTCAACCTCGAAAAACCTTGCCCGTGGCTCTGTTTTCCTTCCCGGTCGTCCACAGCTTCCCCCTTCACGGTGGTGATACCAGCACCACCCTAGGACCTTACTTAGTCCTACCCAACTCACAGAATCCGTCGATTCATCCCCGAAGTCCACGACTTCAAGTTTGAAATCACGGCCAAAACAGAGTATTGGATACTCGCCGTCGAACCACCAGCCACCGTGAACCTCCCGTCACGGCAACCACCACAGACGACGCCTAAGACCTCCCTGAACAACACCCTGACCTCCTAATCCCTCGACTCTAAGCCCATCATCACGACTTTGCAATTGAAAAAGCCACGAAAAACAGAGTAAACGGGCTTACCTTTCGATACCGGCGCCGCCGTGAGAACCGTCAACCACCACCGTGCTCGTGGGACTCCCCTCAACCTCCTGAGTTTCCTACCGCCTCGGTTTTCCTCACCACACGGCACAACAGCCTCCACCGTCCACGATCTCCTCTGTTTTCCTCACACGTTCGCCGCACCACCACCGTGCCGCCGTGCACGATGCCAATCCCAAAACACGATCAGCACCTCACCCACGTCTCTCTGTCACTCTCAGCAGTCACTCCTCACTCTCCCTAGCCTCTAGATCGATCACCGCCTCACCCAATCTCCTCTCTGTTTTCAGTTGCCTTCGAATTGGTGCACGGTTCAAAAATGTCCAAGTGTGGCCGTGCACACTTAAGTTCCTCCTGGAACCATCTAGGGTCCCCCACGTGTCCATCAGCAATTGGCCATCCCAAAATATCTGCCACTTGCCCTTATCTGATTGGGCTGAGGAAAAATGACCAAAATGCCCCTCCTGCACAAAATTACCATTTTGCCCTCAGACTTTCCAGACCCGTATCTTTTCCGTCCGACGTCCGATGACAGCGTGCCGCCTGTCGTTGAACTCAGGACGTCGAGACCTATCCAACGGTCCTCGGTCTACGTGAAAATCACACATCCTCCAAAAAGTCAACATTCCCCCTTTTCACTCAAAATTACGGTAACGTCCCCAACCTTCCGTACATCATAACTTTTCCTCCGGTTGTCCGAATCGAACCTGCCGCCTGTCTACGGACTCGTGACGTCCTAACCTACGTCACGGTCAAGGGCTAACACTCATCCAATCAATTTTACAAAAAGTCAACTTTTCGTTTACTATTCACAGGGGCAAAATCGTCCTTTTTACAAAACTTCACAGAAATTACATTTTTACCCTTCCCGTAGGTACGGGTTGTTACACTGGAAGCATTGTGCTGACCAGTTGATTAGAAGGTGCGTGCCCGACTCTGAATTTCAATCTATACTAACATTTTGTCATTCTTATGCTTGTGGAGGACATTTTGGAACTCAAAGAACAGCCCATAAGGTTCTTGAGTGTGGGTTTTATTGGCCTACTCTATTTAAGGATGCTAGAATGTTCTGTATGACTTGTGACCGGTGCCAATGGACAAGTAATCTAGGCCCTAAAGATCAAATGCCACAACACCCTATCTTTATGGTTGAAATTTTTGATGTGTGGGGCATTGATTTTATGGGACCATTCCCTTTCTCTCATGGTTTCATTTATATTTTGCTTGCTGTGGATTATGTGTCAAAATGGGTGGAAGCAAAAGCCACCCGGACTAATGATTCCAAAGTTGTTGCAGAGTTCATTCGTTCTAACATTTTTTCAAGGTTTGGAATGCCAAGAGCAATTATAAGTGATGGAGGATCCCAATTTTGTAATCGTACAATCGAGGCTTTACTTAAGACGTATAATGTCACACATAAGGTTTCCACACCTTATCATCCTCAGACAAGTGGACAAGCAGAGGTTTCCAACCGAGAGATCAAAGGGATTCTTGAGAAGACGGTCAGCCCGAGCCGAAAGGATTGGAGTTTGCGTTTAGATGATGCATTGTGGGCATATCGCACTGCTTATAAGACACCGATAGGAATGTCTCCATTTAGGAGTGTATATGGGAAGCCATGCCATTTACCTGTGGAACTTGAGCATAAAGCGCATTGGGCAATTAAAACGTTTAATATGGACATTGATGTCGTTGGTCTACAAAGAAAATTGCAGTTGAATGAGCTGGAAGAGATTAGGAATGAAGCATATGAGAGTGCTCGGATTTACAAGGAGAAAACAAAAGCTTTTCATGATCACATGATCCGTGGGAAAACTTTTGTTGTTGGACAGAAGGTTTTGTTGTTCCAATCTCGCCTTCGGCTATTTCCAGGTAAGTTACGTTCTAGATGGGTTGGTCCGTTTGTTGTTACTCATGTTTTCCCCTATGGTGCTCTACAGGTTCAAAGTATGAGGACGGGTAAGGAGTTTAAGGTGAATGGGCGTCGGTTGAAGCCCTATTATGAGTCTTTTGTGGAGCATGACGTGGAGGTCATCTCACTCCATACTGCCACTCCTTCTGCGGATTAATTAGACATATTCGTTTGGCTGAATGACGTTAAAGCAAGCGCTTCTTGGGAAGCAACCCATGTGAAAAGAATGATGACAGTTTTGGTGCTCTACAACCAATGACAATCAGATTTGCTTTCTCACACCCTTTCCTTCTTTGTCGTTAACTTTGTTTTTGTTTGCATTATTTTGTTTTGTTTTATTTTCTTTGTTTGTTTCTCCTTCCTTAAATGCTTCACTGTTTATGCTTTAAATTTTCAACATTGAGGACAATGTTAGATTTATGTGTGTGTGTGTGGGGGGGGGGGGGGGGGGGGGGGGGGGGGGGGGAGACACTTATGTTTGTCATTGATTGTGCGTTAGAAAGAAAAATATATATATATATATATATATTTATAGCTTTGTTTTTAGCTTACGTTTGTGTCGGTTTTAGTAGTGTTCTTTGGGTAGTTTTTGTGTTTGTTTGTGTCTTAGGTTTCTTTCCAACACAGTGATGAGATTTGGTTTTTAATTGCATGACTTTAAGATGATTTCTAAGCATGATTCTAGGTCTGAAATTATTCTTTGGTTAAATACTCAATTGTTCATGGTTATCATATGCAAATTCACATGTAATCACCCGAGCAAGTGCTATCCATAACATGCTTAATTGAATGAAGCTCAATACAATCCTTTTGTGAGCTTTTGAGCCTTTATCCTTTGTTTGAGAGAGTTGTATTTATTAAATCTGTCACTTTCTTGTCAATTAAGTTGTTGCATGATCTTATCTTTCTTTGCTTGGTTGCTACTTGAATTGCTTATCATCATTAGAACTAAATGCTAGAACTGGTACTAATTTCTTTTCGAGGCATTAAATTGATTTGCATGACATACTTGAGATGATTAAGGCACTTAGATTACCAACATTGTCCAATGGCCTTTGACCCAAGATACACTTTCATATAGGTAAACCCCTGTTGAGCCTTTGTTTAAGTTTTTTTTTTTTTGTTTCATAGCCTTCATTTCCCTCACCTAGCCTAAACACTTTTATCCTTACCCTTTTTCTTAAAAGATTAGTGAAGCATAATTTGTAGAGACTTAATTGTGAATCAAGGTGTGTTGAATGAGCAAGTTTGGGTGATTTTATTCAAAAAAGAAAGAAAAAAGAAAAAATCGGTATTGTGTTTGAATCGTGAATGACCTAACCGTTCATGTATTGATTGTTGAAGTATGATCCATAATGTTCAAATCGACCATTGAGTATATGTACTTGCTCGGTACTTATATGATTTTTGAGCCTTGATAGTAATATAAGTTCTTATGTCTCTAATATCATTGCATGCTTCTACTATTTCTTTAAGGAACTTTGTGTTATCCATATCCATTATTTCTTTAACCCTAACCCTTTGGCCCCATTACAATCTGCACAAAGACCTTTTGATCTTGTTTGTTGTGTTTATATCAATATGTGGAGATTTGAATGAGGTATAAGCGTATGGTGTCAATGGTTCTTGCATTCAAGTGGTAACATTCCTTTCATGAGATCATATTCAAAAGAAAATTCTGAAAGCACCTTCTTTCTTGTTATATCATATGTGAGCAATTTGTTTCCCTTTTACATCAATCCTCTCACATATAACTAGTATAGGAAAAGTGACTTAACCAGAAAATATGAGGTAAAATCAGAGCGTATTCCGTGAGATTTTTGAGTTAATTCTATTCAGCATGTATCTCTCTTTGTACTTGCTTTGATTGATTTAATTGTGAGCTTCTGTATGAGTTCTATGAATGTGTATTAACTCTCGAATCATGAGGATCAATTCTTATGCTTATGATGAATCTTACATGTCATGATCCATTGAGAATCTCTTAGACAAATGTTGGAAGGTTTAGGTTGAATCATTGAGTCTTTGTTTTCTCTTTCATTCATTGTTTTTGTTTTGCTCGAGGACTAGCAAAAGCTAAGTATGGGGGAATTTGATAGGAGCATATTTATGCAACATTTTATCTTGTTTTCTTACGTTTTTCTTAACTTGTTTCCTATGTTTTCTTGGTACTTAGTTTGTTTTCGTGTTTCGTAGGTTTTTTTTTGAAGCAAATTTACAAAAGGAGCCAATTAGTTGCTGTTTTGGACAATAAAAGAGAAAACTTTGAAACTGTCTGCGGCACATGTGTCAACTTCCCGGAATAAACTGCACCTGCTCGGGAAGAACTAGCTGATGAGCCATATATCGTTGAAAGATACGGAAGTCTAGTTTCTAGAGAATTTTACAGTTCATGAATTGGAATTTTCTACAAGGAGTTATGGCTGTTTTACTACAAGCAATAAACAAGGAAAAACGTTTGAGGCAAGCAATAAACAAGGAAAAATGTTTTAGGCGGCAATAAATAAGGAAAAACGTTTGGAGCAGCAGTGAAAAGAGAAGAAACCACAGCAACGGCAGCATCAAACAACTTTTGACTTGGGGGAGGATTTTGGCAGCAGCAAGTAGACCAGAGAGGATTTTGGCAGCAGCAAGGACACCTGGACGTGACCGTGACGTTTGTCATTCCCTCACTTGGCAGCAACACAACAACCACATCCATATCCTACCACCATTCCAAGCGTGACCATGACGTTTGTCATTCTCTCTTCATCTTTTCTTTTGTTATTCTTGTTTCAACTTTCATATTTGATTATGTATTGCGTTTCAAACATAATAAGTATGTCTAGCTAATTCTCTTTATAGCTAGGGGTGATTTCAAAACCCCAAACATGTGTTTAATGAATTGATTTTATTCAGTCCTTCTTTACTCATTGGTGAATGTGTTTTGCTTATCTTTTTTATAGATAACTTATTCTTGTTTGCTTGTTAGGCCAGTAAGCATGCTAGGATTTGATGCTAGAATATAAGAGAGTTTCACCTAATAGTTATGATCTTATATTCATAAGTAGCAACTATAAATAGACGTTGGTATGTTAAGCAAAACCTAGGTTCAACTAAGATGCGGTTCATACTTATGTTTGCCTAGATAATGTCTAAATTTTCTATAGAGCTTAATGATCTCTACTTGTTCATTTAACTTGCAGTTCATGATTAGATGATATGTAGAGAATGGTTTGAAAACGACGCTAAGTTTAATTCAATAAAAGTGGGAAAATAATAAGATTAATTAGTGTTGTTCACGATTGATTCTAGACATTGTCATTCACTAGTTTGTAAAGAAATATCTGGAAATTAATTCATGTGCATATGTTTGGTGTGTGAAGATTGAACCTTTGGCTACATTCTCCTCTTATCAAACTCACCTTAGATTTTATTACATTTACTTTAATTTTGTCATATTAATGATTCACCATTCTCCCCCAATTAATCGTTTTATTTAGTTATCTTTTCTTTTCATTTTCCCTTCGTGTTAATTAGCAAACCCTCTAATCCCTAGCGTAGAACGATCCTTGCTTATCCTATACTACATACTACAACTTTTGCAGGGTATTAAATTGTGTGTTCGTAAGAAGCACACCAGGGCAAATAGTTGACTTTTGACCTAGAGGGTCAGATGGCCGAGGGCTGAGGACCGTTAAGTAGATCGAGACGATACGAATTCGTAGATAGGCGGCATGCCTAAATCAGACTTCGAACGAGAAAGTTATGGGTCACGGAAGTTCGATTTCACTATGCATGCTTTACGATGCGATGATTAAGTGGCATAATCTGATTGGTCAGATATTTAGGAGGGACCCATGGATGAGTGACAAGTGTCACTCATCCTATTGGCCCAAACCCCTAAATTGTGTATCTAACTAATTAAATAATATTAATTTAATAATTTTATATTTTAATCCCTAACCACTTTTAATCCTAACCCTCCATTTCATCTCATCCCTTCATCCTCACCGTCCATCTCATCTCCCTCACACTTGAACACCAGCCATCCTCCCTCTCTGTTTTCTCACAAACCCGAAACCATATTTTCTCGATTTCTCCATTCTCTTGAACAAACACCCACACCACATCACACCACCATCACCTTGCATCATCACGGTCGTGGGAGGAACCTTGAGAGACTATGTTACTACCTGAACCTTCAAAAAGGGCCAAAATGTAAATTTGGAAAATATTTGTATAAAAATGACAGTTTTACCCTTGTGAATAGTATGGTCAAATGTTGACTTTTTGATTGGCAGGACGAATGGACGTTGGCCAATGACCGTGACGTAGTTAGAGATGTCACGAGTCCATAGACAGGTGGCACGTCTGATTCCGACGACCGAGGAAGAAGTTATGATGTTCGAAAGGTCGAGGGCATTTTCGTAATTTGGTTAAAAAGAGGGAACTTATTGAATTTTTGTTTGACCATTAGTTTTCACGCGAATCGAGGACCGTTAGATAGGTCTCGATGTCCTAAATACAACTACAAGCGGTACGCCATCATCAGACATCGGATGGTTAAGTTATGGGTCTAGAAAGTGAGGGGTAAAATGGTAATTTGGACTTTCAGGGGCAGTTTGGTCTTTTAACACCTGGGGAAATGTGTCCAACTGGATAAGGACATCTGGGAAGCTTGGATTGGATATTTTGGGCTGAGTCCACTGGGTGATAGACACCTGGCCATTTCTTAGAGGCTTCCATCCTTCTCTCACGGTTAAGCCAAATTTTAAATTGGCTTGTTAATCGAACAAATGAGAAAACAGAGACAGAGAGAACATCGACCCATTTCCAGTGAGCGTCATGTGATTCCCTTGTGCTTGAGTGAGTGCCAGAGGTTGTGTGATCGTGTTGAGGGAAACTTAAGGGTTGGCTGTGTGTGTGAGAGGTGAGAAAAACAGTGAAAACAGAGAGGGAGTCGTGGGTCGTGGTTCAGCCTCAATCGATCAAATTGATCTAACTTGGTCTGTGGGAATGTTTAGAGGGCTGAGGATTTCTTATTGGACTCAAAGAACCACCGTGGAGCTCACGGCGAAGGACAGAGGAGAGGTAAGGTACGTTAGATGCTCTGTTTTTCCCTTTTCGTTCAAATGACCAATCGACGGGTTTGGCTCCTTGTTGAATCACTGTGATGATTGTTTATCATCATAGAAGTAACTAAGGTGCCTAGAGAAGTGAAACTGTGACTGGAGAGGCGACGACTGGCCGGAATCCGAAGGACGAATTTCTGAGTTTTGGTTCGAAGTTTGGAAGGTAAGGTTTAGAGTTTTATTTTGACATTTTGTTAAGTGAATCAAACCCAAATTCAAGGAGGAAATTAATGGTGAAAAAAGGACTGAAAATGGCTGGAAAATGGGTGAAAACCTGCCTCACCGGCTCGGTTAGACCGGACCGGTTTGAACCGAGTTGGCTGGAGGTTGACGATGACGCTATAGCAGGCGCGTGGCTCTCACGCGCAGCCTCTTTGGGTGGCGCGTGAGGGTACGTGGGACATGTTTTTGGGAAGTGTCCAACATGGTTTTCACTCTAATCGATGTAACAAACATTTTGGGACAAGTTTCGAGTCGATCGGACACCGTCTCAGGTTAGTTTTGAGTGTCCGAAGGTTTATGGGTTAATTTAATTACGTTTAAAAATCCTGAAAAATTGGGGAAATTAGTGAGAACTTAAATGAGGTGTTTGTGACCCCGAAATTGTGGTATTTGACAGGTCGGGATATTCCTGAGGCAGTCAAGGAGCGTACGGAGCGCGATTGACGCTTTCGGACCTAGTGAGTGGACTTTTATTTTCTAACCGAGCATGCATAACTTTTTTTATCTACTTTTCCATGTTTTTAAATATGATTTTATGTTATTGATTATTCTATATCTGTTTTACATAATTGCACGATTTTCGAGATGTTTCTTAGATTTATACGTATTTCGGCACGTTTTACGAGATACGATATAATTATGATTTCGATGCTATGGTTTTGGGTATTTAAATACATGACTTGTTTTTAATGATTACAAATGAGTTTTGAAACAATGATTTCGATAATCAAGGTTTTCGATTTTAGAATCGGATTTCGGAAATCGAGATTTGGTTTTAAAGCTTGAAAAAGGGATTTCCATATTTGGATTCGGAATGATGGTTCTGAACGCCGGAATGTCAGGGCCCATCCCTAATCCCCCAGGATTAAGGGCTAAACCCTGCTCCCGTCTAACTTATGCATAACACGAAGGCTAAACGAACGTCCAACCTCCATGTAACACGTAAGTCGGACAAAGGATTTTCGTTCCGACCGTCCAAAATTTCCAAACTTCCCAGAGTGCGCAAAGTCTACCGTGGATCATACGTGTGATGTCTCCGTCTCTCTCGACCGACAGCCCGCGCCGCAACAACCTGGAGGGTATCAAAAACACGAAAAGACTGTGAGTGGACAAAAATAAAGTATAATTTATAAAATAGTTCAATAAATCAATTACATTTATACCCTCCACGCAAAAACCAATGCATGCATATCAATTCAAGTCATGAAACCACTCAATTCAAAAATCATCCACGAAACCATGTGAAATCCCGTATCATCCAGGCCTCAACCTCAAATCACAATTCAATCTCAAATCCGGAAACTCAGTCCCAAAACTCGTCAAATCCACTTCATCCGGGCCATTGCCCAAAACATCATAAAACCAGTGAAAAACATCAATCATACAAGTTTACTGGATCTCAAGTGCGCCCGAGTCTTTAAACTCAAAACACAATGCGCAACAACCAGGTCTTCCCGGGATATCCGAGTCTTTAAACTCAAAACATAATCACAGGCCTCGGGGGGTATCATATCTGAGTCTTTAAACTCAAAACCATACCGAGTCTTTAAACTCAAAACCATCAGTCCAGGGCCCTCCCCCCGTCAATCAATCCGAGTCTTTAAACTCAAAACCAGATCCAGTGGGTTTTCTTTTCTTTCCGGGTCTTTAAACCCAAAACCATTTTCCATTCAATCAGTGAAAATCACGGAAAATCCACAGTCGAATTCGCAACGATGATCCCGTAAGCTGACATCCAAAACCATCGTCCCGAACCCAAATCCAGACTTCCTTTCCAAACCTCGAAAACCAAATCCAAAACATCCTTTCTGAAATCACAAGAGCTGGGCTCTAAGCCCAAAATCACTTTTCCAAAATCAATTTTAAAACCTTGAAATCAAATCATCTTTCAAATCCCGAAATCAAAGCATTAAAACCATCGTCAAATCACAAGAGAAATCGAAAACTCGTAAAAAGTGAAATTCTGTAATTTCCTCGAAAAACATGCAAAACCGTAAACCATCACAATCATAAATCAAATCATAGAATCAAGTATAGAAAACATATAAAAACATATATGCATGCATCAAGAGTTAGAAAGCAAAGTCCACTCACAGACCATTCCGACGTCGACTCGATACGCGAGCATTTATCCTCGGCTTCCCCGAACCTGTCCCAATCCCATAAACAGGTCACAAACTACTTCACAATGGTCATACTAAGATCCCATAATTTTTCCATATTTTTAGCTATTTTTAACCAAGCCCTAAAACCTTCGGACAGCCCAAAACATATCGAGACGATGTCCGATTGACTCGAAACTAGCGCCAAAATGTTCGTTACATCAAATACTTTAAAATTTGTGTTGGAACCATCCTAAAAAACATGCCACGCGCCACCCAAAAGGGCTGCGCGTGGGCCTCACACGCCTGCACTGTTCATCTTCTTCAACCTTTGTCCACTCGGTTCAGATCGGTCCGGTCGAACCGGGCTGGCGTGGCCGGTTCTCACTCAAATCCAGTCCAAACTCAACCCTATTTGAACCACTAGTTTCGTCCTCTTACTAGCAAGCTAATCAACTACTAAAATCACGAATTAACTATAAGACCCGGTCTTGGAAGCAAGAACGGTGAGCAAGACCCGTGAGCTTGAGAAGCAAGAACGGTGAGCAAGACTCGTGAGCTTGGAAATGTAAGATCGGTGAACGATCCCACATCGCTCGGGGAGGGAAAGGTGAAGTACCTTATATGTGTGGGCACGTATCTATCTAACACAAGGCCTTTTGGGAGCTCAGTGGCTTTGGGGGGGATTGGAACCCCAAAGTTAAGCGAGTTGAGGCTGGTGCAATCCCATGATGGGTGACCTACTGGGAAATTGCACGTGAGCTCCCGAAAACAAAACCGTGAGGGCTGGGCCCAAAGCGGACAATATTGTGTTAGATGGGCTGGGTCGTGACATTAACGGTCTACAACTTACCTCCTAGACTCGAAGAAAACCCCAGAAAAACCAGGTTCTGGTTCCGGCCACCACCAGTCCTTCCGGTCACGGATTCGAGTCCCCGAGCTAGCTAGAAGCTTCCTAAAGCTGCCAGGATCAACAAAGTCATTCAACCAAGCTTAAAACTTCATGACTTCCAATTTGAAAAAATCGGGAAAACAGGGGACAAGAGCCTTACCTGTTCCTCTGCTCACCGCCGTGAGCTCTACCGCGTCCTTGAGCATCCCCCAATCATTCTTTCGTCCTCTGAACACCACCACAAGCCACATTTTGATGAATTAAGGTTGCACTACAACCACGACCCCCCCCCCCCTCTGTTTTTCGGGTTCTGCTTACCTCACACACCCAACCTCACTCCAGTTCCTCCCAAAACATTCACTAATCTCTCAACTAGTCCCAGAACACACCCACTCGAACTCAAGGACTCTCACTCCCTGGAAATGATCAATTTCGCATCTCTGTCTTCAGTCTCTCTGTTTCTCTCTTTGTACGACTTAAACTAGCACAACATTTTTAATTTGTAACCGTGAAAGTGGCTAGAAGCCACTAGACAGTGACCAGGTGTCACTCACTCAATGGACACAGCCCTTAAGTAACCAATTTAAACTGTCCACTTGTCCTTATCCTGTCTGCACAAAACCCATGAAATAAAAAGACTGAAATACCCCTACAAGTCCAAATTACCATTTTGCCCTTCACCTTCCCAAAACCATATCTTATCCGTATGAAGTCCAATAAAAGCGTGCCGCCTGTCGTTGTACTCAGGACGACGAGATCTACCTAACGATCCTCGGTTTGCGTGAAGAAACTTCGTCGTGCAAAAAGTCAACATTCGCCCCTCTTTTAACCAAATTACGAAAGTGCCCTCAACTTTCCGAACATCATAACTTCCTCCTCGGATGTCGGAATTGGGCGTGCCACTTGTCTACGAACTCGTGACGTCCCGAACTACGTCACGGTCATCGATCAATGCCCACTTGACCATCCGAACTAAAAGTCAACTTTTTGCCCATTCTAAGGGCAAAATCGTCATTCTACGCCACCTTTCCAAACGTATCTAACTAATCACCGATTATCTTCGTTAATCCGTCATTAACTACTAAGCTAATCCCGACTTCCGGGATGGGTCGTTACACGGCATGACTTCAGAATAGTGATTACGAATTCGGGTTTGGACATGGATTTAGAAATGATTTAAAAACGGTTTGGATTGGATTTGCTGGATCTGATTATTGGGTTTAAAGATCCGGATATGATATGACGGGGGCGGGCCAGGATTGGGTTTAAAGACCCGGATTGAGTTTAAAGACTTGGGAGTTTAAAGACTCGGATATTATGATTTTCCCCTGTAGGCCTGTTGAGTTTAAAGACTCGAATTATATTGAGGCCTGGATTGAGTTTAAAGACTCGGGAGTTTAAAGACTCTGATAGATCCAGCAGGTTCGTTTGGATGATGATATGTTGTATTTCATGTTTTTATGATGATGTTTCCATAACGATTATTATCAGTTTATATAGTTGTTTTCAAATACTTAGTTATGCATGCATGTTTTTAAAACGGAGGGAAAAATCCTGGTTTGTTTCTAAAAACTATTTTTGATACACTTATTTATTTTTAGTCCACTCACATTTTTATGGTTTTAATTACCCTCCAGGTCGTGGAGCAAGCGTCAGGGTTAACGTTGAGGCAGAGGTAGAGGCATAGAGTTTTCCGTTGCGCGTTTAGTCAGCTCATAGTAGGACTTTTATTCTTATCTTGTACTGTTACTATGCTCTGTATTACTGTTGATTAGTTGTTTGATAACTTCTCTCTGGTCTGACAATGCATGCTTTGTGGTTGTTGAGGTTATTTTGGTCTTTTGAGTGTGATTGTCAGACGGGAGCAGGGTTCGTCCCGGTTATCAAGGTGATATCGGGGTAGGTCCTATCAGACTAGGAATGAGGGCTCACGGCGGCTCAACGGCGGGGGTGAGCCAAACCAAACCCGAGAGCCATTTTCCATTTTCAAAAATCGAAGGTGAAGTTTTAATCACGGTTTTGAGTTCCTTTTCGTTCTATTATGACCTAGGGACCAAGGAGACTTGAGGGGGGATCATTTTGGAAGGAAATGGGTGGCTAGGAAGCTATGAAATCAAGCTTGAAGATCAAACTTTTGGTTTAATCATGGAAGGTGAGTTTTCAATGGACTTTTCTATGTTTTTATTAGCTAGGAAGTTTGGGTTTAATGCTAGGAAGGTTTAGGAATTGAAAGGGGAAAGAATGGAACAAAAATGAGAGGGATTAGACGTTGAACTAGCCATGCCGGTCCAGACAGATTCAGCCCAGTTCAGCCCAGTTCAAAAACCAGAGGACCCGGTTCTGTCGCGTGAAGGGGAAGATGAACAGTGGCGCATGGCTCCCACGCGCAGCCACTTCAGGCGGTGCGTGTGGGCGTGTGGCCCACTTTCTGGGGGAAACTTCCAACACATGAAATCTTCTATTCGGTGTAACGAATATTTTGGGATTGGTTTCGTGTCGATCGGACATCGTTTAGATAGGTTTCGGGTTGTCTGAAGGTTTAGGCTTGATATTTAAAATAGTTAAAAATTTGGGAGGTCTTCAATGAGAGGTTAATAAGGTAGTTATTAACCCTCTATTACGCTTTGGACAGGTTTGGGAGTCCCGGTGACGACAATTAGCCCAGTGAGGCTTACGACACACAAATCGAGGCGGCAGTTTAGGACGATCTGTGAGTGGACCTTGATTTCTAAACTGTGATGCATGTATAAATGTTTTATATGGTTTATAAATATGATTCTATGATGTTGGTTTGGATATTGGTGAATTATATGGTTTCACACTTTTCGAGGCGATTTACGTGCTTGCACGTAAATCGAGGTTTTCAGTTTTACACTGATTTTTCTTTCTTATAGTTTTGGAAATGATTTAATAAAATGACTTTGGACTTGGAAAGATAAACTCGGGTTCGAGACCCATTTGTTTTGGAAACCCTCGGACTCGAAGTCCCATTTAGTTACGTTCTCAGGCCAGAGGCCCAATTAGTTCTTCAATCAATTTCGGATTTGGAAATATGGATCGGGCACGAGAACCATTTGATTTACGAACTCTCGGACTTGAGGTCTATTTGATTTAACAAGGCATCGGGCTGGAGGCCCAGTTGGTTTACGAATCGGGCTCGGAACCCAATTGACTTACGTATCGGGCATGAGGCCCAGTTGGTTTACGAATCGGGCTCTGAACCCAGTTGACTTACATATCGGGCACGAGGCCCATTTGGTTTACGATATCGGGCACGAGGCCCATTTAGTTCACAAAATCGGCCACGAGGCCCAGTTGGTTTATGATTCGGGTTAAAGGCCCAGTTTGTATGTGGATTCGGGCTTAGGGCCCAGTTATGTTTTAAGATTGTGATTTCGGGTCATGGACCCACAAATGGATTTCTGGTTCATGATGGTTTATGGGAACCGGCATGAACCCTTGAAAGGTTTTTATGGTTCATGACGGTTTATGGGAACCGGCATGAAACCTTTATGGGAACCGGCATGAATCCTTGAAAGGTTTTCATGATTCATGACGGTTTATGGGGGCCGGACATGAATCCTTTAAAGTTTTTTCGTATACCATCCTTTATATATGAATTGTCTCCTCCGGGGAGGGTCGTTGGCCTGGGTGGACCCCGGAGTAGTCACGGAGCACTGACTGAGTGGAGTCGCCCCCGTTGGGTTCCTTACTCTCAGGAAGGCTATGGTTTATAACCTCTAGGGAGGGTCATTGATCTACGGACATTGATCTGGGTGGATCGTGGAGAGACTTGGGTTTGAGACCCCGGGTAGCACGCGCGTAGCTCTAGATACCGTGACAGGATTGGTGATATAAAACACATGGATAAACATGATTTCAATTGGTTTGCAAAATTGTGTTTTATGATGATAAATGGATTTGGGCTGAGATCCCACATATGTTTGCTATGTTATGGTTTTCTGTAAATGGTTTTGGGCAGGAGCCCGTATGGATGTGGTTGCTTAAACATATATGATTGGATAAATGGTTTTACTATGCATGCATGCTTTTTAGTGAAGGGTATAAAGGTCTTTAAGAAATGTGTTTTACGAAACTATTACTTTTTGTCCACTCACAGTCTTTCTGTTTTCAATGCCCTTCAGGTTGAATACGGTGCGGACTGTAGCAGAGACCGAGATATCACATACCTCATCTGGATCCTGGCGTACTCTAAAAGCCTTCAGGCTAAAGGTTTTAATTTTCCCTGGTCTGACACTCCGTGTCAGACGGGATAAGGGTCGTTCCTCGTTAATCCCGGGGGGGATTGGGAACGGGTCCTGACACTTGTTGCCTGCAAATTCCAAGAGACATTGAAGCCTTGAACGATTTTGTGTTTGTGGGATGCGAGATTGCCCACTAATCGGACCCTTTTGGCTTTGTAGAAGATCAAACACAGAGACATTTTCGAAAAGCAAAGGGAGTTGATCTTGCAAGGTGAGATGCATGTGCTCCAAACAATTGGTTTGATCGTGATCACTTAGCTTCCTTACCCTTCACTTGTTGCAGGGCTAAAGTGCTTACATGACAGGACCCGTCCCAATCCCACTGGGACCACCAGGGGACGTGCCCCGCTCCCGTCTGACAATGACTCTAAACATACCAAAATTACCCTTAAATAAAAACCGAAAACTTAAATAGATAGATAACGTACAACCACAGTGTTTAAAGCGATACTGTCAGACAAGGGAAAGTAAAATACAACATGTGAGCACACTAGTCAGAGTATATTTATTCGGTGCTCAACCTACCCACAAGTGGGTGTACAGGTGCACAGCTAGGCAAACTAAACCTCTGCCTCCTCCTCCGGGTCCTCCTCCTCTATTTCCGTGTCAGGGTCTGGAGGGGTCAGTAAAACAAGGGTGAGTGGGCCAAAAATAACAGTTTAGAAATCAATTTGATAATAAAATAATCATAAGGTTTTACCCCTCCGTTTTCCAAATCTTGCATGCAGTGAAAATATAATATTATAATGAAATCATAACATATAAACCACAATAATAATCGAAAGGTGAAACTAACATATCAGTGCACTGTAAAACCCAACCCAAATGATGTCACGGTTCTAAGGCTACGCGTTGCCACTCAGGGTCTCACACCCGAGACTCTCTAGGTACATCAGCTCCCGGTATCCCGGTCACTGCCCGAGGTATATGAACATGCCTTCCTGAGAGTAAGCAGCCCAACGGGGGTCAACTCCACTCAGTCAGAGCCCCGTGACTACTCCAGGGTCCACCCAGGCCAACGACCCTCCCTGGAGGAGACGATATACACAGGTAGGAAAGTACAGTACAATAACAATATAGTTTACCCTATGTCCCCCGGACATCCCAAACAAAATCCACATAAAATCCAGACGGGTCTCATGCCCAAAACATAGCAGATATAAACAGTTCATAAGACTCATCAGTGGAAATAGTAAAACAGTTTATGCATGCAAGCCTTTTATAAATCAAACAGCCCACTCACACTCGGTCCTTGCTGCACAACGATCTTTATAAACCTGTATTATTATTCCTGAGGGTTACTTAAGGACCCTATAATATCAATACCAAGACCCTAGAACAGATCCGCCTCAAAATCGCATCCCGGGCACTATTCCCGGTGCTTCAAACCCCATTTTGACTAACATAACGATCTCCGATCGACACAAAACCACCTCCATTGGATCCGTATCGTCGAAACTTTGAAAATGGTACCGGCCCCACCAAAATCACTGTTCACACACGCCCCCACGCGCCTGGTCAACGTGTGGGTCAACGCTGCTACAGTACTGCTGACGTCAGCAGTGACGTCATGCTGACGTCAGCATGACGTCATCACTGACACTTGTCAGGTGACACGTGGCATGTTCTGATTGGTCCCTGGTCTGACAATATCTGACAAGATGACGTCATCATGACGTCAGAAGTGACGTCAGCATGATGACATCATCATGCTACAGTACCGGGTCAGACCCGTTTGACTGGAACCAGGTCGCCGTCGACCTGCGGCTTGACCCGATTCAACCGTACAATTCCGGCCACCATTTTCGACGGGGTTCATCCCTATAGGGTCGTCTAGGTCTGTTCTATGGTTCTACAACCTCAAAATGGAAAGAAAACGGGAGAAAACTCACCAGTTCGTCTCTGAAACTCACGGCCAAAGTCCGATCGTCTTCTCCGGTGATCCACGCCGTCTCCGTCATCCAAACCGGTCGTGATCAACTCGTCTCTCACCCTAGAACATTTCTAACATCACACAATCAATTTCCTAGCACTAAAACACGTTGGTTCGAAATTGAGGATCAAAACGGGTTCTCGGGTTTTCGACCTTACCGCCGCCGTGTCGCCTCCGCAGGCCGCGCCGTCGTCCAGTTAAGCTCCTGGGGTCCTCACGGTACAGACTGGAGCTTCCCCTGCGTCGAGGTGATGTGGTTGTCACGGTTTGCTTCTTGGACCCGTTTCCGTCGTGTTTCGGGTCTGAGTTTTTGGACGGGATTTTCAGGCGGGGAAATGGGCTGGTGGTTGCCGGTGTTGCACGGTGGTGAAGACCAGATAATGGTGGTGCTGTGGGTGGTCGTTTGGTGTGATAAGGATGGCTGGTTTGATCGCCTTGGTCGAGAGAAAATGGAAGAAGAAGCACGGGTTGTGGGGGGATGAATGTGTGTCTGTGTGTGTTTGTAAGAAAACAGAGATCGTGCATGAATAAGGGAGCAGATGAGAATGAAGGGCCAGGATTCAATCTGGCCAAAAATCCAATGGCTGAAATCAAATGGAGGGAAAAATAATTAATATAAAAATGGATTAAATAGTGTAAGTTGCTTTATGGGAATAGTGTAGGCTTGGATGGGTGACACTTGTCACCAATCCACCGGTTTGATTTAAATATTAGGTTGGCACGGATTCCCGTAATAAATTAATATTTTATTCCGTTGTTCTTGGTTCGTAAATTCCGCTAAAATGCTTCCTTGACCAAAACTTCTTCATACGAACTCCGATTTCGGCGTGCCGCCTGTCTACGGATTCGTGACGTCCCGACCTACGTCCTAGTCATGGGTCAAAGTCCAAATTGTTGCCCGGGTCAAAAGTCAAAGTTTCCCCCCTTCAGGGGCAAAATAGTCTTTTTACATTAAAATATTATTATTCTCGGTTCGGGTCGTTACAACCTACCCACCTTACAGAAATTTCGTCCTCGAAATTTACTCAAACAAGTATGGGTACTGCCCTCTCATCAATTCCTCGGGTTCCCATGTCGCTTCCTCCACCTCGTGGTTCCGCCATAGTACTTTAACCAAAGAAATCGTCTTGTTCCTTAAGACCTTTTCCTTCCTATCCAGAATCTGCACTGGCCGTTCCTCGAAACTCAAATCTGTCATCAGTTCCAGTGGTTGCTCTGGCAGTGCATGAGAGTCATCCCGAAGATACTTCCGTAGCATCGATACATGAAATACATCATGTACTCGGGAAAGCTCCGAAGGTAGTGCTAAACGGTAAGCCACTGGACCAATCCTCTCGACAATCTCATATGGTCCGATATAACGAGGACTCAATCTCCCACGTCGTCCAAATCGAAGAATCCCTTTCCACGGCGATAACTTTAAAAAGACAAAATCACCAACCTCGAACTCTAAATCTCGGATCCGTCGGTCTGCATAGCTTTTCTGACGATCCTGGGCCGCCTTCAATCTTTCCCGAATAACCCGAACTGCCTCCTGGGTCATATCCATCAGATCCGGCCCCACTGCGGTTCTTTCTCCAATCTCCGTCCAGCATACCGGTGTTCTACACTGTCGACCATACAGTGCCTCATAGGGTGCCATCCCTATACTCGCATGGTAGCTGTTATTGTAGGCAAACTCCATCAATGGCAATCGATCAGCCCACGAATCCTGGAATTGCAACACACAGGCTCTCATCATGTCCTCGAGAGTTTGTATTGTCCTTTCAGACTGTCCGTCGGTCTGTGGGTGAAATGTTGTACTGAAGTGTAATTTCGTACCCAAAGTAGTCTGTAGACTCCTCCAAAACCTGGATGTGAAACGCGGATCCCAATCCGACACGATCGACTCTAGGGTACCGTGTAGTCGGATGATCTCATTAATGAATAGCTGGGCCAAACGGTTGAGCTTGTACGTCTCACGTACAGGCAGAAAATGTGCTGATTTAGTCAACCGGTCCACTATTACCCAGACTCCATCAACTCCACTCCTTGTCTTCGGTAACTTGAAGACAAAGTCCATTGTAATATGATCCCACTTCCATTGTGGAATTGGAAGTGGCTGCATAGCCCCATACGGACGCTGCCGTTCTGCCTTGACCTGCTGACAGATCAAACATTTGCTGACAAACTCAGCTATCTCCCTCTTCATCCCTGGCCACCAATAATAGTCCCGGAGGGTACGGTACATCTTTGTCCCTCCTGGATGCATAGCATAGGCCGAACTGTGGGCCTCATCTAAAATCTCTCTCCTCAACTCTGGTACCGCAGGTACACACAATCTCCCAAGCTTTACTAATGCTCCATCACCCCTGACGGAGAAATCTTGTCTCTGTCCGGATTCAACCTCGTTCCTGTAGTCACAGAATATCTGGTCCTGTAGTTGAGCCTCGATGATCCTGTCGACCAACACGGGTCGCACATGAAAGCTAGCCAACAAGGCTCCTTGATCGTCCATCCCTAACATAACTCCGCTCTTCCGAAGTTCCACTAGCAAAGGAAGATACACCAATCTCAAATGCGCAACTGATCCCGCCGACTTCCTACTAAGTGCATCAGCTACGACATTTGCCTTGCCAGGATGGTACTCGATCGTACAGTCATAATCCTTCAACAATTCCAACCATCTCCGCTGTCTCATGTTGAGTTCCTTCTGAGTGAACAAATGTTTAAGACTCTGGTGATCGGTGAATATTCGGCATGTCACACCGAACAAATGATGTCTCCAGATCTTTAGAGCATGAACCACCGCTGCCAATTCCAAATCATGAGTAGGGTAGTTCAACTCGTGCGTCTTCAGCTGCCGGGATGCGTAAGCAATCACTTTTCCATTCTGCATCAATACACAACCCAAGCCCTGCAGCGATGCATCACTATATACCACAAACTCTCCACTGCTGTCAGGTAATGCAAGGACAGGTGCAGTGGTTAATCGGAACTTTAATTCCTGAAAACTCTGTTCACACTGATCGTCCCATACAAACTTCACCCCTTTCCGGGTTAACCGAGTCAACGGTGCGGCAATCTGGGAGAAACCCTCTACGAATCTCCGATAGTAGCCTGCTAACCCAACAAAACTTCGCACTTCCGTCACCGTGGTCGGTCTTGGCCAATTTGTCACAGCCTCCGTTTTCTGAGGATCTACACTTATCCCCTCGGGTGATATAATGTGACCCAAGAATCCAATACTATTTAGCCAAAACTGACACTTTCTTAACTTAGCATACAGCTGCTCCTGTCGTAGTTTACCCAATACCATTCGTAAGTGCTCCTCATGAGCCCTGACACTCCTGGAATACACCAAGATGTCGTCGATAAACACGATCACAAATTTATCCAAGTATGCTCGAAAAACTCGATTCATCAAGTCCATGAATGCAGCTGGTGCATTCGTCAGTCCAAAGGGCATCACCAAGAACTCATAATGCCCATACCTCGTTCGAAAAGCTATTTTCTGAACATCCCCCTCGGCTATTCTCAGTTGATGGTATCCCGACCTCAGATCTATCTTGGAGAAATATCGGGCTCCACGTAACTGATCGAACAAATCATCGATCCTGGGTAAGGGATACCGATTCCTTACCGTAGCATTGTTCAATTGCCGATAGTCCACACACAACCGCAAACTACCCTCCTTCTTTTTCACAAATAAGACCGGCGCTCCCCATGGTGAGGTACTGGGTCGGATAAACCCTAGATCCACCAGTTCCTGTAATTGGATTTTCAATTCCCGTAGCTCCGCCGGTGCCATACGATACGGTGCTTGTGAAATCGGTCGAGTCCCGGGGAGTAACTCGATCGTAAAGTCGATCTCCCTGGGTGGTGGTAATCCAGGTAAATCTCCTGGAAAGACATCAGGAAATTCCCGCACAATCGGAATATCCTCAATACTCAAAGATTCATCCGTAGACTCTACCACATAAGCAAGATAACCCTGACACCCCTTCTGTAAAAGTTTAGTAGCTGTGAGTGCAGATATTACCTTGGGTGATGCGTCTCCACACTCCCCCTGAAATATCACTTCCGGTAATCCCGAACCTCTCAAAGTCAACCGCATGTTACTACAGTCGATGAGTGAATTGTACTCCGACAACCAATCAACTCCAAGTATCACATCGAAATCGTGAACATTCATCAGAATTAAGTCGGCCGGAAATTCGACTCCCTCAATCTCCACAGGACAAGCTCGTATCTCCTGGTTCACTTGGTAGGTCACACCCATCCGTGTCCCCACTCCCATCTCGTGCTCAAGTGCGGTCACCTCACGGCCCAACAGACTCGCACAACGCGGTGAAATAAAAGAATGAGTTGCCCCCGAATCCATCAATGCACGAACAACCATACCATAAATATGTACAGTACCTATCAACACTCCCGGAATGGATCTGGCCTGCTGCTGGGTAACAGCATAAACACGAGCCATAGACTTTGCAGGTCGTCCCCGTCCTCGAGCTCCTCGATCACGGCCACCACAACACCGCGTGTCCGGCTGCTGTCAGTCTGGGATGCTGAGCTCTGTGCTGGCGTAGTACTGCCTCGAATCAGTGGACACTCAGAAGCATAGTGCCCCGGCTCACCACAAGAGAAGCAAGTGACATCCCTAGGTCGACCCGAGTATTCTCCCGGTGAGATGCTCATCGGTGAGTACGACCGCTGCCAAGCTCCAGAACGCTGTCCAGACCGCTGAGGACTCCTGAACTGACCAGAACGTCCTCGGCTGCCAGAAGACGAAGATCCACCAGAATGTCCTCCCTTCGAGCCACGACGGCCCGAGAATCCCAAGTGTGGGCGATCACGTCGCCGTGTCTCCCCCTCAGCTCGCTGACGAGCCAGGATACTATTCTCAACCCTGGTCGCCGCATCAGTCAGATCCCTCATGGAAGCAAGGGGCGTTGCAGTCACCATCGCCTGAATCTCAGGTCGCAGGCCCCACTCAAATCTGCGACATCGGTCTGCCTCGGTGATCACGAAGTTCTCAGCAAAGCGAGACAACATCAGGAAGGTCTCCTCGTACTCTGCTACAGTCTGATCTCCCTGCCGGAGTTGCAGAAACTCCGCCTCACGGGCGTTGCGAAACGACCGTGGGTAGAATTGGTTGAGAAACCGCTCTCGGAAGGTCTCCCATGGAATGGTGTGAACGGTCCAACTGGCCAAAACAAGATTATGCCACCATCGATAGGCGCTCCCATCCAGTAGGAAAGTCGCCAGTACGACACGCTCCTTCGGAGGACAGTGCATGACCTCGAAAATCCTCTCCCAGCGGTCAATCCACTGGTGTGCTTCCTCAGGGTCGGTTCCCCCACTGAAATGTGTAGCACCCAGGCGCTGGGCCCGCTCAATGCTCGCAGTGTCTCCATTTCCTCCATTGCCCTCGTCAACACATGCACGGGGTTCACGTCGGGGAGGCATATCCAACTGTTAAGAGGAAAACAGGTTAAAAGACATCGAAAGCGACCATGTACAAAGTACAAACCGCTATCCTAGTACTCTGACCACTAATCCTAATGCTCTGATACCAAGCTGACAGGACCCGTCCCAATCCCACTGGGACCACCCGGGGACGTGCCCCGCTCCCGTCTGACAATGACTCTAAACATACCAAAATTACCCTTAAATAAAAACCGAAAACTTAAATAGATAGATAACGTACAACCACAGTGTTTAAAGCGATACTGTCAGACAAGGGAAAGTAAAATACAACATGTGAGCACACTAGTTAGAGTACATTTATTCGGTGCTCAACCTACCCACAAGTGGGTGTACAGGTGCACAGCTAGGCAAACTAAACCTCTGCCTCCTCCTCCGGGTCCTCCTCCTCTATTTCCGTGTCAGGGTCTGGAGGGGTCAGTAAAATAAGGGTGAGTGGGCCAAAAATAACAGTTTAGAAATCAATTTGATAATAAAATAATCATAAGGTTTTACCCCTCCGTTTTCCAAATCTTGCATGCAGTGAAAATATAATATTATAATGAAATCATAACATATAAACCACAATAATAATCGAAAGGTGAAACTAACATATCAGTGCACTGTAAAACCCAACCCAAATGATGTCACGGTTCTAAGGCTACGCGTTGCCACTCAGGGTCTCACACCCGAGACTCTCTAGGTACATCAGCTCCCGGTATCCCGGTCACTGCCCGAGGTATATGAACATGCCTTCCTGAGAGTAAGCAGCCCAACGGGGGTCAACTCCACTCAGTCAGAGCCTCGTGACTACTCCAGGGTCCACCCAAGCCAACGACCCTCCTTGGAGGAGACGATATACACAGGTAGGAAAGTACAGTACAATAACAGTATAGTTTACCCTATGTCCCCCGGACATCCCAAACAAAATCCACATATAATCCAGACGGGTCTCATGCCCAAAACATATCAGATATAAATAGTTCATAAGACTCATCAGTGGAAATAGTAAAACAGTTTATGCATGCAAGCCTTTTATAAATCAAACAGCCCACTCACACTCGGTCCTTGCTGCTCAACGATCTCTATAAACCTGTATTATTATTACTGAGGGTTACTTAAGGACCCTATAATATCAATACCAAGACCCTAGAACAGATCCGCCTCAAAATCGCATCCCGGGCACTATTCCCGGTGCTTCAAACCCCATTTTGACTAACATAACGATCTCCGATCGACACGAAACCACCTTCATTGGATCCGTATCATCGAAACCGTGAAAATGGTACCGGCCCCACCAAAATCACTGTTCACACGTGCCCCCACGCGCCTGGTCAACGCGTGGGTCAACGCTGCTACAGTACTGCTGACGTCAGCAGTGACGTCATGCTGACGTCATCACTAACACTTGTCAGGTGACACGTGGCATGTTCTGATTGGTCCCTGGTCTGACAATATCTGACAGGATGACGTCATCATGATGTCAGAAGTGACGTCAGCATGATGACGTCATCATGCTACAGTACCGGGTCAGACCCGTTTGACTGGAACCGGGTTGCCGTCGACCCGCGGTTTGACCCGATTCAACCGTACAATTCCGGCCACCATTTTCGACGGGGTTCATCCCTATAGGGTCGTCTAGGTCTGTTCTATGGTTCTACAACCTCAAAATGGAAAGAAAACGGGAGAAAACTCACCAGTTCGTCTCTGAAACTCACGGCCAAAGTCCGATCGTCTTCTCCGGTGATCCACGCCGTCTCCGTCGTCCAAACCGGTCGTGATCAACTCGTCTCTCACCCTAGAACATTTCTAACATCACACAATCAATTTCCTAGCACTAAAACACGTTGGTTCGAAACAGAGGATCAAAACGGGTTCTCGGGTTTTCGACCTTACCGCTGCCGTGTCGCCGCCGCAGGCCGCGCCGTCGTCCAGTTAAGCTCCTGGGGTCCTCACGGTACAGACTGGAGCTTCCCCTGCATCGAGGTGATGTGGTTGTCACGGTTTGCTTCTTGGACCCGTTTCCGTCGTGTTTCGGGTCTGAGTTTTTGGACGGGATTTTCAGGCGGGAAAATGGGCTGGTGGTTGCCGGTGTTGTACGGTGGTGAAGACCAGATAATGGTGGTGCTGTGGGTGGTCGTTTGGTGTGATAAGGATGGCTGGTTTGATCGCCTTGGTCGAGAGAAAATGGAAGAAGAAGCACGGGTTGTGGGGGGATGAATGTGTGTCTGTGTGTGTTTGTAAGAAAACAGAGATCGTGCATGAATAAGGGAGCAGATGAGAATGAAGGGCCAGGATTCAATCTGGCCAGAAATCCAATGGCTGAAATCAAATGGAGGGAAAAATAATTAATATAAAAATGGATTAAATAGTGTAAGTTGCTTTATGGGAATAGTGTAGGCTTGGATGGGTGACACTTGTCACCAATCCACCGGTTTGATTTAAATATTAGGTTGGCATGGATTCCCGTAATAAATTAATATTTTATTCCGTTGTTCTCGGTTCGTAAATTCCGCTAAAACGCTTCCTTGACCATAACTTCTTCATACGAACTCCGATTTCGGCGTGCCGCCTGTCTACGGATTCGTGACGTCCCGACCTACGTCCTAGTCATGGGTCAAAGTCCAAATTGTTGCCCGGGTCAAAAGTCAAAGTTTCCCCCCTTCAGGGGCAAAATAGTCTTTTTACATTAAAATATTATTATTCTCGGTTCGGGTCGTTACATTACAACATCGGGGCTTTCTCGAATATTGGGAAGTTGGCTTGGTGTCGGGTTGATGAGTTGGTTGGCTCCAGGGACGGATCCAGAAACTAAAAATAAGGGGCGCTAAATTTACACACTTATATATTATGTTAAAATAGGAAACTAAAATGAAAAATAGGAAATAGGAAACTAAGATGAAAAATATGAAAATAATGAAAATAATGATTAAAACTAAAAATAAGGGGGCTAAATTTATATACTTATAAATTGTATTAATAAAATAGGAAATGAATGAAAGTAATGGAAAACAGCCTTAAGGATTCGAACCTGGGTGTTTGGGAGAGACAACCAACATCCAAGCCAACAGGCCAAGCGAACTTTTGTGTTAAAGCTAGAGCAATATTATACATAACATAAATATGACCTGGGCTATAGCCAAGGCTGCCCCCTTCAGCAGTCCGTCCCTAGTTGGCTCAAGAAGGACTATCCATTGATTGGTCGTTAACATCATTAATAATTATTCAAAACTCTCCTAATCATATTTTTGAAACTTTCGATCATTAACCACCATAATAATTACTCAAAAAACTAAAAACTTTTAATCTCTATTTAATAGTTTTTTTCCCTTTTATTTTATGAAAACATTACTCCTACTTATATAAATTTTTCTTTTTCACTTGTTCATTTTAAGTAGTAATGTTAGGACAACCCAACTTAAAACAAGATAATTGAGAGCAATAATTCTTCAAAAATATTTTTAAATTTCAAATTTGAAAAATCTTCATTATTCGAATTAAAATATTAGGTTAATCATTTATGATTTAGAGTTTAGTTCTTAAATTTTGTGTCAAAATTCGAGAGTTAAACCTTAAACTCTATGTAACGACCCGTCCCGAATATCGGGATTTAATAATATTTAATGGTGATTTACTAATCTGGGATTAGTTGAGCGATTTCGGACGAATTGTGCAAAATGACCGTTTTGCCCCTGGGTGTGGGCAAAACGTTGACTTTTAATTCGGATGGTCAAATGGACTTTGACCGATGACCGTGACGTAGTTCGGGACGCCACGAGTTCATAGACAGGTGGCACGTTCGATTCCGACGTTCGTGGTGAAAGTTATGATGTACGGAAGTCCAAGGGCGTTTTCGTAATTTGGACGATATAAGGGGGAAATGTTGACTTTTTGACCGGGATGTCCGATGGCCGAGGGCCAAGGACCGTTACGGAGGTTTCGTCGATACGAATTCAATGACAGGCGGCACGCATCAATCGGAGTCCGTATGACCGAGTTACGGGTCAGGATGCGTGAGGGGCATTTTGGTAATTTTCTGCACAAGGGCAGAATTGTAATTTTCTTCACGGGACACTGTTCCATTGAATTAGCCGTGAGGTGGATGCCTTGTGCGATCGATCCCATGTTTGTTTATCAATTAAATGATGGAATTGGACCGGTTTGGGGTGGGATTGCACATGGGAATGAGTTGGCATCGATTGCACGACATGTGCACTGGGTTTTCTATGATTTTCTGGCCAGTGCGGGAACTTTTGCACAGTGGAAATTGGACACTTTTGGATGCCTTTAACGGCTAAATTGAATTAAAGGAATGAAGTGTGTGTCGAGGGCAGTTCACTGAGATTGAGAGATGGAAGAATGGAGTGGAAATGGTGGAGGAATACTCAAAAACCCGAAACTGGGTTCTGGGGAATTCAAATTCGAATTTCCAGTTTCAGGCCAGCCCAAGCCTAATTGATGAGTGATTGAGCTTCCTGGAACTTCAACGAGTCGAACCAGATCAAATGGGGCAAGCTTGGGAGCTCCTAGGGCCGTGAACGGACATGGTGGACGGCCGGAAAACTCGAGCTTGAGTTGTGACGATTGAGGTATTTTCGAGTTAAATTAATTATGCTAATTAGTTCGAATTAGTCCTTATTAACTTCCTGTGAAGTTAATTTGATTTTGGTTAAGGATTGGAGGAGCTCTGGTGATCGACCCGTTTTGGGTGATCACGGGTTGTCGACAAGATTGATCGACGGTTGATGCTAATCATGGACACAGAACTGAAATTGGTGGTTTGGTGATTGTTGTAGGATCAAGAACGGATGGAATTGATATCGAATTGAGGGTGTTTGAAACGGATCCTATCGCGGGTAATCTGACCCGTTTACCAGTCATTCGGGTGAAGAAGGAGCACTGTAGCAGGCGCGTGGCTTTCACGCGCAGCCACTCACGGCGGCGCATGACGGCGCGTGGGCACGAATCTCGAGGTGAGGTCAACATGACTTTTATCCTATACTTTGTAACGAACATTTTGGGATTGGTTTCGTGTCGATCGGACACCGTCTCGATATTGTTCGGGATGTCCGAAGGTTTTTAATCCAACTTAAAAATACTTAAAAATTCGGGAAAATTACGGGACTTGAATAGGATGTTAATGATGAGGTTAGTGATCCTCTAAATTGATTTGAACAGGATTGGGAGTCCCGGTGATAGTAAGGTGGCCCGGGAAGGCCTATGGCACGCGTATCGAGGCGCTCGGTTAAACGGTCTGTGAGTGGACATTGGTTTTATAAATTCGATGCATGCATAACTGTTTCATGATTGTTATAATTGGGATTATATGATTTATTTTGGATATCAGTGAATTTATATGTTTTCACGCTTTTCGAGGCGATTTACGTGTTTGCACGTGAATCGAGGTTTTCTGGATTTGCACTGATTTCCATAAATATGGATGGATATGATTTCATGAAACGGTCACGGATTTGATAATGTGAAATCGGGCCAGGGGCCCAGTTAATTTGTTGAATCGGGCCAGGGGCCCAATTGAATTATGAAATCGGGCCAGGGGCCCAGTTAACTTATGAATCGGGCCAGGGGCCCAGTTAACTTATGAATCGGGCCAGGAGCCCAGTTGACTTGTATATGTGATTTCGGGTCGGGGACCCTAAAATGGAATTGAATAAACTATTTCGGATTTGATTCAACCATTTGGACTTATGACGGTTTTATGGAAATTCGGGGCAGGGCCCTTGTGATATTTTGGAAATGAATAATAAAATGTGTTCCATAAAACCATCTCGATATGAGGATATTTATATCCTGGTCTCCTCCAAGTGTCGGGGACACTGGAGAAGTCACGGTGCATTGCCTGCGAGGGCTCATTGTACGGAGCTACCGGACCGTATAGTGATCCAGGAGCAGGATTGCTAGACGTCATGGACGTCAGACATCGGGGATGTCAGAGATATGGACCCGGTGAGACCCCGGGCAGCACGCGTTGCTTAATACCGTGAGATATGACGTCTGGAACGTCAAGCGTCTAGGACGCTAGGCATCGGGGATGCCGGAGATGGAAAAATAATAAATGAATATTACTGGATTGATGAAATAACTCTTGGATTTACTTTTGGAAATCGAAAATATGCTTTGGTTTCCGGGCTAAGGCCCTAATGGTTATTTCTAAATAAATATGGGATTATTGGTTTTGGTGCATGCATATGATTTTACTGAGGGGCATAAATGTCTTATAAATGTTTTAAGCAGACTTGTTTATTTTCGTCCACTCACAGCTTTTGTTTTCAATGCCCTTCAGGTTGATTCCGGATACGACTGCAGCAGAGACTTGAGCATCGCACACCTCCTCCATCGATCCTTACGCACTCTGGAAGCCCGTTTGGGCAATGGCAATCGGTTATCCCTTGTCTGGCGCCTCTTGACAGACGGGAGCACGTCACATTCCATGGTAATCCCGGGGGGATTGGGATGGGTCGTGTCAAGTGGTATCAGAGCAGGTTTTGCTCTTTTGTGCGCGAAGGACGAGGGTGTGATGTCTCTTTGGGCTGTTGTTCCGTTGTCAACCTGATAGATAGTTTTGGGTTGTATGGTGAATTGGGTGTGTTTGGCCCGATACGCCGTGCATGGTTGCGATTCAACCCAGGTGGGGTTGTATACGATTAACTGGTAATGTGGGACCGTCGGTTCGGTCATGAGATGATGGATTGTTGTGCCACTGGGCACAGCTAGGTTCAGGGAACCCCATTTGATTGGAAATGTGAAACTCAGTTGAGTATTGGTCTAAGTCTTGGACCCTAGTAGTGTTGGCTAGTGTACGGGTGTTGGTGCATCGGAGTTAGCCGATGACCTTCGTGGTGGAACCCACGAAGGAACCCACGTTGAATTGACGATTGGATTGGATTGGACGTCTATACGATGTCAGGACCGCAGAGTCGGTCAGGTTGTGGATTTTACTGCAGAAGGCAGTTGGGTTCGGTGGAACCCTAGGGTGTGACCTTGGAACCCTAATTTATAATTGATGGACCGAAAGGTGAACCTTAAGTGAGAATTTGTGCTGCGACGAGCGGCTGAGGTCATGGATGACCATGTGGATGACTCTAGTGAGTCTGGTCTGGATTATGGGATTCGATCCACGGATGCGGTTATGAGATAAAATATGGAATACCGTGTTGGATCGAATAGTAGTGTGATGTGTGGATACGGATCTTGACAACGATGACTGTTGGTCGACAGCTGTGTCGAGATGACTGGCTATCGAGGGTATTTAGTGTGGTTTTAATACTTGGGGATGTTCAGGGAACGTCCATTATCCTGATGTGCCAGTGGTCAAATTGGAGGTACCCATAGTCGTGGGGTACGAGTGGTGTTACGGGATCGTCGTTCGTAATGAATGGAGATCCAGGGTAACAACTTTGCACACAGTGTGCTAGCATGGATGTTCGTGTGCTAGCATGGGTGTTCGTGTGGTATGTTTGGATGTTGGGATGGTGATACCTATATGCCAATACTAGTATGGATGCCTGTGTGCTGATACTAGTGTTGATGATGGGGCGCTGGTATTGGTACTAGCGCTGGTGCCGGTGTCAGTGAGTGTGATGACGATGAGCCACCAGTTGGGGTGTGACTCTGTCATGATGAACAGATGATTGGTATCTGCGACTCAGTGGTGGTTGAGTCTTGGACTGGATGGGATCCAGTGGAGGTTGTGTCGTGTTGGGATAAGTCCTAACAGATTTATGATGTCAAGTGATGAATGGATAAAATGGTATGATTGAAACTTGGGGAATCTAGGGACGATGTTCCCTATGTCATGTGAGTTGGTGGATTTGGGGAGTTGTGGTCAACTCCGAGATTGGTAAGTTTGCGTACTGCTTATATCCCCTGAGGGTACAAGGAAATTATTGGAATTGGAAAAGTCGGGGAAACCATTCGTGGTATTGATGTGGGATTTTGTGATTGTGAATCACTTGGAACCTGAGGATTGAACCTATTTAGGTTGAGATGTGAGACGGAAGCAGTGTGGTATGCACATTCAGGCAAAATTGTGGATATCCCGTTCGGAATCGGGGTGTGTGCATACATGATTATTGACGGACGTGAGGTCCGAGTAATGAATCGATCTTGGACACGTGGTGATCCAAGTAAGGTATGGACGTGGGCAGTCCAGTGGTTGGACTTGACATCTCATTGGGAGCATGTCTGTTTCCAACGTGGTTGGAACTCCCGTTTCGGGGAGAGTTGTGATTGGGAGACGAGAGGAGTGCTCGTTTCCGCATCAGTGATTGGTATTCCGAAGTCATTAGGGTTGACTTCATAGTTCCTGTCGTGGCAGATGATGATTGTTGCTACCAGTACGTTGAGCGTGTATTGGTAGGTGGACCCAGGTTTGGCCTTGGGTCATTGGACACAAGCAGTTGAGTATGATTTTGGATTTGGTGGTGAAATGCGTGGTCATCTTTCCACCAAGGGAAATTTGGCGAAGGATTCAATTGAGGGTGTAAGACCCTACGATCAGCTTTCAGATGGTTTGTTAGCTATGTGAGCATGTGTGAATCCTAGGTGGATCTGATTTGAGATGTTGTCGACTTTGATCGATGTGACGATCTAGGATCGTGATGTTACTTGTCGGGTGACGTAGCGATGGATATGGATTGTGATCTTGATGATCCAGATGGGTGGAGAGTTTATCACTCTTACCTTGGTACGTGAGTCGTTGATGACGGGACTGAACTTCTTTTCGGAGTGAGTCCATATGGTTGTTACTCGGTTAAGTAGGTTTCCGATGTGGTCGGATTTTGTCAACCTTTGACGTGTGGATATTGGGTTTGGCTTCCCTGTGAAGTCAATCGAGTGTTTTGGAGAGGCAACCGATAGATTCGGTTACGTTACGTCTTGATGGACGTAAACGAGATTTTGGGCTTTGGAATCGAATTTCTGGGTGACGATTCAGGATTCGATTGCGAAGCTCGAAAATGGATTACTGGATTTGGGTGCGGAATGATTATTCCAATGCTAGCTTACGGAATAATGATTTCGGATTCGGATTTGGAAATGGGTTGAAAATGTGATGTTTGGGTTTGGATTCGGAATTTCTTACGAAATTGCGGATTCGGATTCGGAATTGGAACTAGATGACGGGTGGAGTTCGTTTTGTCTCATGTTGGGTTGGGCAAATGTACTCCATTATTGGAACGTGTTTGGCTATGACCTGGGTGGTTGTAGGCAGATTGATGGATTGATGTGCGTACAGGGTACGTTGTACGAGGATTGATACTTTGCAGGCTTGTTATGCCTGGTGACGGTACATGGGTTGTACCAGTGGTGTGTGATTGAACGTGTTGGTGATCGGCTTGGTTCCGATATCATTGTTGTTTGTGATTGTGGACTGGACATTGGATACTGTACGCTGTGCAGAGTGATTTTGTCGGGTTCAGTGATTGTGTGAGCAGGTGCTCTTGGCCACGGTTGGCTAGTGGAACCCCGGTATTGAGATGTGTGATCACTGCTGGGCTGGTATTCAATGTGTTCCAGTTACACCACTTGATTGAGTAAGTTGGCGGTATACGTACACTCGGGATGAGTGAGTTGGTGGTCAGAGTAACCACGAGTAGCCTTGCGTGATGCTACTACGCCGTTATATTTTTCCAGCGTCTTGGTTCGCTGAGGGAGTCGGCGATTATGGACATTGAGATTTACTTATGTCGCAGGATGGGCTTGCCCTGCGAATTGAGATCATGTGGTTGATCTTGCGCTACATCGAGAGTGATGTAGTATGTGGTGTTGTCACGGATAGACAGATGGTTGGGGCTTTATCAGGGTGGTAATGTTTTGTGATGACAGTTTGACTAATGGTGTCAGCATGGACTGACAAATGAGATTTGGTGACTCCCGACGGGAGCAAATGTAAGGATTTATTGGCAATGGAAAGGAACCATCTAGCCGAAGGAGTCAGCTAAATGGTTAAGCGATTTTATCGCGAATCAGGTGATTATGTCCACTCGAGGTGGTCGAGTGTTGTTGTTGTGACGTATGACTGTGATGGGATGTCTGGGTACAAACGAGGCCGGTGTTGTCCCAGTATGTGGGTGTACAAGTGTACACAGATGTGTGGTCGAATTGTTTTCCACAAGGTGGTTGTGGAGTAAGGTTATTGGTAATTTCGAGGACGAAATTCTTTAAGGAGGGAAGGTTGTAACGACCCGTCCCGAATATCAGGATTTAATAATATTTAATGGTGATTTACTAATCTGGGATTAGTTGGGCGATTTCGGACGAATTGTGCAAAATGACCGTTTTGCCCCTGGGTGTGGGCAAAACGTTGACTTTTAATTCGGATGGTCAAATGGACTTTGACCGATGACCGTGACGTAGTTCGGGACGCCACGAGTTCATAGACAGGTGGCACGTTCGATTCCGACGTTCGTGGTGAAAGTTATGATGTACGGAAGTCCAAGGGCGTTTTCGTAATTTGGACGATATAAGGGGGAAATGTTGACTTTTTGACCGGGATGTCCGATGGCCGAGGGCCAAGGACCGTTACGGAGGTTTCGTCGATACGAATTCAATGACAGGCGGCACGCATCAATCGGAGTCCGTATGACCGAGTTACGGGTCAGGATGCGTGAGGGGCATTTTGGTAATTTTCTGCACAAGGGCAGAATTGTAATTTTCTTCACGGGACACTGTTCCATTGAATTATCCGTGAGGTGGATGCCTTGTGCGATCGATCCCATGTTTGTTTATCAATTAAATGATGGAATTGGACCGGTTTGGGGTGGGATTGCACATGGGAATGAGTTGGCATCGATTGCACGACATGTGCACTGGGTTTTCTATGATTTTCTGGCCAGTGCGGGAACTTTTGCACAGTGGAAATTGGACACTTTTGGATGCCTTTAACGGCTAAATTGAATTAAAGGAATGAAGTGTGTGTCGAGGGCAGTTCACTGAGATTGAGAGATGGAAGAATGGAGTGGAAATGGTGGAGGAATACTCAAAAACCCGAAACTGGGTTCTGGGGAATTCAAATTCGAATTTCCAGTTTCAGGCCAGCCCAAGCCTAATTGATGAGTGATTGAGCTTCCTGGAACTTCAACGAGTCGAACCAGATCAAATGGGGCAAGCTTGGGAGCTCCTAGGGCCGTGAACGGACATGGTGGACGGCCGGAAAACTCGAGCTTGAGTTGTGACGATTGAGGTATTTTCAAGTTAAATTAATTATGCTAATTAGTTCGAATTAGTCCTTATTAACTTCCTGTGAAGTTAATTTGATTTTGGTTAAGGATTGGAGGAGCTCTGGTGATCGACCCGTTTTGGGTGATCACGGGTTGTCGACAAGATTGATCGACGGTTGATGCTAATCATGGACACAGAACTGAAATTGGTGGTTTGGTGATTGTTGTAGGATCAAGAACGGATGGAATTGATATCGAATTGAGGGTGTTTGAAACGGATCCTATCGCGGGTAATCTGACCCGTTTACCAGTCATTCGGGTGAAGAAGGAGCACTGTAGCAGGCGCGTGGCTTTCACGCGCAGCCACTCACGGCGGTGCGTGACGGCGCGTGGGCACGAATCTCGAGGTGAGGTCAACATGACTTTTATCCTATACTTTGTAACGAACATTTTGGGATTGGTTTCGTGTCGATCGGACACCGTCTCGATATTGTTCGGGATGTCCGAAGGTTTTTAATCCAACTTAAAAATACTTAAAAATTCGGGAAAATTACGGGACTTGAATAGGATGTTAATGATGAGGTTAGTGATCCTCTAAATTGATTTGAACAGGATTGGGAGTCCCGGTGATAGTAAGGTGGCCCGGGAAGGCCTATGGCACGCGTATCGAGGCGCTCGGTTAAACGGTCTGTGAGTGGACATTGGTTTTATAAATTCGATGCATGCATAACTGTTTCATGATTGTTATAATTGGGATTATATGATTTATTTTGGATATCAGTGAATTTATATGTTTTCACGCTTTTCGAGGCGATTTACGTGTTTGCACGTGAATCGAGGTTTTCTGGATTTGCACTGATTTCCATAAATATGGATGGATATGATTTCATGAAACGGTCACGGATTTGATAATGTGAAATCGGGCCAGGGGCCCAGTTAATTTGTTGAATCGGGCCAGGGGCCCAATTGAATTATGAAATCGGGCCAGGGGCCCAGTTAACTTATGAATCGGGCCAGGGGCCCAGTTAACTTATGAATCGGGCCAGGAGCCCAGTTGACTTGTATATGTGATTTCGGGTCGGGGACCCTAAAATGGAATTGAATAAACTATTTCGGATTTGATTCAACCATTTGGACTTATGACGGTTTTATGGAAATTCGGGGCAGGGCCCTTGTGATATTTTGGAAATGAATAATAAAATGTGTTCCATAAAACCATCTCGATATGAGGATATTTATATCCTGGTCTCCTCCAAGTGTCGGGGACACTGGAGAAGTCACGGTGCATTGCCTGCGAGGGCTCATTGTACGGAGCTACCGGACCGTATAGTGATCCAGGAGCAGGATTGCTAGACGTCATGGACGTCAGACATCGGGGATGTCAGAGATATGGACCCGGTGAGACCCCGGGCAGCACGCGTTGCTTAATACCGTGAGATATGACGTCTGGAACGTCAAGCGTCTAGGACGCTAGGCATCGGGGATGCCGGAGATGGAAAAATAATAAATGAATATTACTGGATTGATGAAATAACTCTTGGATTTACTTTTGGAAATCGAAAATATGCTTTGGTTTCCGGGCTAAGGCCCTAATGGTTATTTCTAAATAAATATGGGATTATTGGTTTTGGTGCATGCATATGATTTTACTGAGGGGCATAAATGTCTTATAAATGTTTTAAGCAGACTTGTTTATTTTCGTCCACTCACAGCTTTTGTTTTCAATGCCCTTCAGGTTGATTCCGGATACGACTGCAGCAGAGACTTGAGCATCGCACACCTCCTCCATCGATCCTTACGCACTCTGGAAGCCCGTTTGGGCAATGGCAATCGGTTATCCCTTGTCTGGCGCCTCTTGACAGACGGGAGCACGTCACATTCCATGGTAATCCCGGGGGGATTGGGATGGGTCGTGTCACTCTAAGTCATAAGAAGCACCGCATTGCCCTTAAAACTTTCTATGCCCTCCGCTTGTTGCAGGCCTAAAGTGCTTACAACATCGGGGCTTTCTCGAATATTGGGAAGTTAGCTTGGTGTCGGGTTGATGAGTTGGTTGGCTCAAGAGGACTATCGATTGATTGGTCGTTAACATCATTAATAGTTTTTCAAAACTCTTCTAACCATATTTTTTAAACTTTCAATCATTAACCACCATAATAATTACTCAAAAGACTAAAAATTTTTAAATCCTATTTAATAGTTTTTTTTTCCTTTTATTTTATGAAAACATTACTCCTACTAATATAAATTTTTCTTTTTCACTTGTTCATTTTAAGTAGTAATGTTAGGACAATCCAACTTAAAACAAGGTAATTGAGAGGAAGAATTCTTCAAAAATATTTTTAAATTTAAAATTTGAAAAATCTTTATTATTCGAATTAAAATATTAGGTTAATCATTTATGATTTAGGGTTTAGTTCTTAAATTTTGTGCAATTTTTGTGCCAAAATTCGAGAGTTAAACCTTAAATTCTAAGTCATAAGAAGCACCACCCCTTCGCCCCCCTTGCCCTTAAAACTTTCTATCTATGTCTTACTGTTAAATTCAAATATCACGGATTTCATTCTTGGTAAAAGAAAATTTCAATTATAATATATAATTTTATTTATGAAAATGTTTTAAGTTTAATTTAAAATAAGGGGGTTAGAATTATAATCATACATTTACAAGAGAATGACAATAAACATGCATAATTAAAAATGGTGTAAGAATCTTAAAGTAAAGAATTGTTATATTCCAACTTTTAAATAAAATATAATCTTGTTAAGAATTAATTAATAGTTTACTTAGCTCAATCATGACCTTAGGGTTCAAGCCCAATTGCCTTGTTGCTGGTTCGGCGGCCATTGCTACTTAACTTCTTAATGCCAAAAAGTCAAAGCTAAATGTCTTAAATGGAAAATATGTTTAGCATAAGTTTGAAATTTATCGGAGATCACTCCACCCGTTTCCACGCGATCGCCCACTTGCCTGCCACATGGCACGCATCCGCATCGTAGCTGGCACATGATTCCACATGTCAGTTATGTACCAGTCACTTGTCTTCGTCAGCTGATGACTAGCAGTCGGAAATCTGAAAAAACTCGCAGGAAATTGTTATTTCTGACGAGCTTCATTTTTCTTCGTTTCTTCGCCGATTGTTACGATCTAGTAGTCCAAATTCATTTACTCGATGAAAGAAATCCAAATTTAAGGTTCAAATTTAAGGTCCAAATTTAAGGTTCAAAGTTTGTGGTGGCCGAAAAATGAACAAAAAGTTTGAAAATGCCTTCAACCTTTCCTTCCTCGATTCTCACGCTATGACAGCCGTTGGCCATGGATGTTAGTATGGTTGGGCTCGTCTCATCACTGTGATTCTTTAGGGTAAAATCAATTTTTGAAAATTAAATTATCGAAACGTCAAACTTACATGAACTACTAGGAAAGACCTAAAACACAAAGGAGGACAACAGAAAACGAAACGCAACCGTTTAGACTTTCAAAAATTTAAACTCGTATGTCGTCACCCCCTCTCCTCGCTCCAAAAACACAGAAGAATTTAAGGAGGGAGCGACGTTAGTGTTATTCAGGCTCATTCTCGTCTACTTCCCCTATAAATCTCGAACGCTGTCCCCCCCTTGAAGTCTCCACCCCCTCACAAGCATCAGACGCCATACTTTTCTCTCTCCAGCTTTCTCAGAACCCTAATTTTCACTGTTTTGCTCCTAATTTCGTTCAATTGAAATTTTGTTGCTTTTCTTTGTCATCAATGTCTCCCTAGCTATGCAGGTTTCTCATTTATTTCTTTAGAAAACATTAATTTTTAATTTTTTGATGTTGTGTATATTTGTTTATTCTTTCTCTGCTGGTATTTCATGATATCCTCTATTGCTCTCACTTCTGGTACCACTCACAGTCAAACGGCACAGCTTCAGCATAAGCTTTTTTTCTTTTTAACATTTTATTTCCATTGGTCTCATCATCTGATTTTAATTCCTCTTCCGTTTTCATTGGATGATTAATCATTTTGTTCAAGCAACATATTACACTTACGGAAATTATTTGAAGTTGATTGAGTGAATCCCAATTAAGTAAAAGTCAAACTCTGCAGCTAGTTTTTTTTTTGTTTTTGTTTTTTTTTTTTTTAACTCTTCAATTGGTCATTTGTTTTGGTTCTGCAGAATGAAGGGCAACCCAATTTATTTTTGATGCAGGTAGAGTGATCTCTTCCTCTTTTTCCTTCGTACTTGAGAACTGTCCACGCTTGATTCGCACACCTTACATTTGGGATAAACGTTCATGGTTTTAATTGTGAGAAGTATTTAATAGCTTGCTTTGTGGATAGGAGACAAAATTGATCTTTATGTTATAAAAGGACGTCACATTTCATTTTCCGATAACTCGCATTTTTCTTATTTTTCTTCTGTCATTGTTTGTATATTCTGAATATTGACATCGACACATTGTGGGATACATTTTGGTCTTTGTGGTTGCACATATATTGGATGCAATGCTTGTCCGTGCTACTGGCCAGACTCTTCAAATTGCATATATGCGAAGTTTGAAATCTCTAAATCTTGATATGATATCAGAAGACAGAAGCTATGGCCTTGTTCTAATTCTGGTTGATAGAAAAAGATACTTCTATGTCCTTTCCATGGATTATTATTTACATAAGATGTAGCTATAGTACGTTCAACTTTGGTTACAAGATTTCTTGTTCCCAGTTTAGATTAGATACGCACTCATATAATAGGATTATCTTCACAAAGTCAATTACATATAGGTTATTGTCTCACTACAGAAAATAACTGTAGTATTCTGTTTTGGATGCTTAAATTTTGTTACAACTCTAGTTGGAGCGGTATCAATTGATTTTTGTCCCAGATGATTCGTTTATTAGGATATGGTCCAGATACTCCTAGTAAATTGCTGCTATGGATGGAGATATGGTAAAGTTGAAGATGGTTCTTTAAGTTATATATGAAACATCAGGGAAAAGTTATTCAATTGGAACTGCCCAATGTCAGTCTATGGTGCTACTTTGCTGTGGCATATCTGTTAAAAAGTATGGTGGTTTATGGGAGATGTTTGAAAGGTATCAAGAGCATTGTACATGTATGCATTTCTATCTGCTCAGATTTTCTAGGTGTGTGTGAAAAAGAAGATATAAAATAATCTGTTGTAGAGAAGAGTTCTCATTTTTTAGCCCTAGTAGTAGAGTGAACTGATGATCATTTGAGTATTATGACTGATCCAAGACCTTTATATGGCAGATTAAGATATCACTAAAATTATTCAAGCCTATAAGAAGTTATTGTACAGTTCTCAAAAGGTCATCCAATCCACATGTCAAAGTCTGTATAAGTAACATTGGTTCAATGGAATTGCATATGAAAACGAATTAAGCAGAAAACAAACTGAAGATAGCACAATTTATAAAACTATTCAAAATTTCCTCAAAAATTGCTGGAATTGTATATGGTACTTGTTTCTATTATAAAACTATATAGATATTGGCTTTTTGACTCACGAATGCTGTACTCTCCTAAAGTTTGACTCTTTGTCTTTGTTATCTTATTGTTAAACCAGTATTCTCAATTGTACCTTTGAGTAGTGGTATCATTTTAATCGCTCATCTAATATTCGGTGCAGTTATTTATTTGCAGAGGTTTTTGATTTCTTCATAAATTTCTTCCTCGTTTTCCATTATGAATACTCTCTTTATGACATTTTCATTGTCCATATGGTTGAAGCACCGTCCTTGTTTCCTTGCTTTTGTTTTCATCACCATCTCATCAATGTATGTGCTGTCCTTCTGTAAGTTATCTGTCTGGTTCAGTAGTTAACTACTTGGTCCTGATGCTAAAGTCTTTGATGTCTGTTTTAACTGTTAAGTGATAGGAGACCTGATTCTTTCTTCTTCCTTTGGCTATACAATTGCATTTTTGTTCTGGTTGGGGACTCAGCTCTAAACTTAGGTTTGTTGGGCTGGTTTGTTAATGAACTTTCAGGCAAGTCAGCAGGTTCAAAAGGTTCAATTTGACAAAGAAAAGGTAGTAAGCGAGACATAAAGAGAAGCAACTAGGACAAAAAAAGAAATAACTTAGATAAGGGTATAGCAGAGCAGAGGCTGAAGGTATTCAGCGATGTCCTTCCTCAACCCGTGAATCAATAACGAGTAAGGAATTTTTGCTTGCCGGGTTCTGGAAATGCAAATTTCTGCTTTGCCCCACTGCTTGTTTACAGGTGTGTGAGCTCTTATCACTGATTCTTTTTCCATTATTGCTTTGACACTTGTGTGAACTGGCCTTGTTAGCATGGTCATTTCTATGCATTTGAAATTGGCCATTTTGCCTAATTTTGGGCATTTTTCTTTCCTGTTATTATTTCCCTATCATCTATACATTCCCCACATCGTCAAGTTATATGCATTTCCTTACGACTTTTTTACTTTTCTGCCTTTCCTTGTCAAATTCACCTAGATTCTTGTCATTCAAAGGAAATGGCCACTCTAATAATTATAAGTATTAGTCCCTTGTAACATATTTTTTCTCCAGATAGTAGATTTGTTTATTGTTGCAATATTACGCATGGTTTTCCAAGAAAAAATATGTTCAATTAGTTTGATTAAAATCAACGTATTAAAAATTTAAAAGTTAATTCTACCCGATAAGAGATCCATATTTTTTAATTAGAAACACATATTTTCATTTCATTAGGTAATTTTCAGTTCACACGCTTTATGTTTCATTCTTACTGATAATGTATGATTTTACTCTAATTACTCTCCTTACTATCATGAATGATTTTTCAAATAGGGTTCATAATTGGAACTGTTTTCTGATTTTGGGTATAAAGGTTCTCATTTGCAGGGACCACGGAGAGAATAAAAAAAAATGGGGGTGCCACAGAAACTGAATTCTTTTTTCTTTTTTCTTTTTTCTTTTTTCTTTTTTCTTTTCAATTTTTTGTTTTTTTATTGAAATATTATTATTTTTTTATTCGTTTTCCACACTGGCCAATTAGATTTAAGCGTACACCACCGCCTTTATTCCCTTTTTCTCGCAAGTCACAACACTCTTCATACTTGGTCTCCAAGTAACTTTGCGATTGAAGTCTCGTTTCCTTCTTCTGTTTGGAAAAAGCCAAGATATATTAGGAATCTGAGAGGGTTTCTACTCTCAATTTTCTGTTTCTTTCTTCATCTTGTTGCTCGATCGACAGTGTCAGTACGCAAAGCCCGAGATTTTATTTTAATTTTGATTTCCTCTTGTTCAGTTCGGTAACTAGAGTTAGGGTTTCTAGTTTTCAATTTTGGGGAAAGTTAGGGTTTCTAGTTTTTATTTCGGGAAAGCTAGGGTTTCCAGTTTTTTATTCCGGTTGATTTCTGGGAAATTGAGCGTGAAAATTGAGAGAAACACAATGGGCAGTGGACAGTGGTATTTCACGAGATTGGAGATTCAAAAGAAATCTCCTTCTCGGAGCGATGGGATCAGCCTGAAGGTGGAGTCTGGAGTGCGGCGATCGTATTGCTTTTTCCTCAGGGAATTGGGGGCAAAGCTTCAGTTGCCTGCTCACACGGTCTCGTATGCGATCTTGTTGTGTCACCAGTTCTTCATGCGGCAGTCTCATGCCAAGAACCATTGGCAGATCGTTGCGAATTCAAGTATTCTTGTTGCCTGCAAATTTCAAGAGACGCTGAAGCCTTTGAACGACATTGTCTATATGGGATATGAGATTGCCCACAAATCGGACCCTTCGGCTTTGCAGAGGATCAGACACGGAGAGTTTTTCAGAAAGCAAAGGGAGTTGATCTTGCAAGGTGAGATAATTGTGCTGCAAACAATTGGTTTTGACTGTGATCGCATCAAGCTTCCTTACACTGCACTCCTTGCGGGTCTAAAGTGCTTCAACATCGGGGCTTCCTCGGACATTGGGAAATTGGCTTGCTGTCTGGTTGACGAGTTTGTTCGGTCAACACTGAGCTTGGAGTTCAAGCCCAATTACCTTGCAGCAGGTTCGTTGGCCATTGCTGCTGAACTTTTGCATGTTAAACAGTCAAAACCAGATGTCCTCAATGGAAAATATCTGTGGTACGAGTTTGAAATTGATCGGAGACACTTTCACGAAGTTATTGAAAGGATGCATTGTATGATCGTGAAGGCGGACGGAAAACCAGCCTTCCTGCCTCCGCCTCCGCCTCCACCTCCGCCTCCCACTGAGAAGATAAAACCTGTGGACCTCCATACTGAGAGCAGAGTCAACAGAGGAAGAAAAAGAGGTGAATCCGATGATGATCGGAAGTCAAGATACAAGACTGTTCGTGTCCATGATCATCACTATGAAAGGTATCGGTTTCGGAAGGCAGATTTGAATTGGAGCAGATCCGATGCATCGAGGAGGAGGAGATGTGATCATTACGGGAGACATACACAAGCTGCGTGGAAGAAACAGAGGATTGTCTTCTGATCTGATGGATAAATTCATATGTTTTTTGACACGTTCCTGCTTGTAATCATGTATCTACACTCTTGGAATTCAGATTATCAATCAAGAAAGACATTATTGACAACTGCTTGTAATTAGTTTCCTCATATAAGTTCTTCATGTTATGCAACTGCATCTCAGTTGTCTATATCTGATCGTCTCAATTAAGTGTTGGGTTGGAGTAAATCTCCAAAATGCAATTTTTTTTTCTCAATCATTTCAAGCGCTGTCTGTAGAGATTTAATTAGTTCATATGCAGTTTATTTGAGACAACAATTTGAGACTAGTGAAACTCCACCTTACTGTCATTACAAATTGCTGGGATTCAACTTTATTTCTAGATGTGGTTATCCTGCTGTTAATGCTTCACACTAGGACATGAGCTTCCATCCTGTTTTGAATAAGGACCTGCAAACTTTAATTGCGATTCCTGCAAGTAATCATCACAACTATCTCAACATTTGGTTTCTTTTCTTTTTGTCCTGTTTTCCTGAGTATACAATTTCTCATTTTTTTTTTATCACTATATATGTCGATCATTTTCAAGAGCTAGAGTTGACATGATAACTTTTTTTTATCACCATATATGTCGATCAATTCATGGATTATCAAGTGCTGCAATTACATTGGGACCTATAAGCTGCATCATATAGTGAAAATTCAACTTCAATAAAGTTAGATTTTGAAGGGAGAAATAGACAAGCTGCTTGGAAGAAACAGAGGGTGGTCTTTTGATACTTAACACACTTCGATAAGATAACATTGTCTGATAGAACACAAATTTGATAAGGTAACATATTTCTCTCGAATCCTAATATAGTATAGTGTAAATTGATAAGATAGCATATATTTCTTAACTATATTTTCACTCAAAGGTTGAAAGTCGAGCCTGTTCAAAGAAAAAGCCAGAGACTGCAGTCTCAGGCAACAAAGCCAGCTTCACCGGACCTTTTGCGGCTTCTTCAACCGTGCCGGTCCCTCTATAGTTGTTCAAGTCTGTGGCAGTGAAACCGGGACACACTGCGTTCGTCGCAATGCTTGGAAACTTACTGGCCACAACCCTCGTGTAAGCATTCAGAGCTGCTTTTGATACAACGTAAGGAGATAAATTACATGGCCAGCCTTTGGCTTCAATCAAATCCTGCTTTACATCCTCCAAAAATTCCTCTACTAAGTTGTCCACTTTCTCTTCTGTGAGGCTCTCAACCTCCCCTAGCTCCTTCCTGGCTTTCTCACTTGGAAGGGCCTGCAAATTAGTTGAAATTCGAAAGTGAAAAAAGTTCCAACTTTTCTTTGAAAATCTTATGATAGGATTGAAGATCACATTTGTACACATCTCTAATACATGTAAGTAGGGCTGATACGTACCCTGAGCTGTCCCAATCCTGAAGAGACGTTAACTATCGTCGACGAGTGGGATCGTTGAAGAACTGGAACAAGGGTTTGAGTGACTCGCTTCACTCCATAGTAATTTGTTTTCAAGCAATCACTTGCTGTTTCGTAGGTGTGGCTTAAATATTCATTCTTGATAGCTTTGGGGCCTATAAGCTGCCATCATGTGACCTTCATATTATTCAAGTACGTCGCTATTTTTTTTTTCTTTCTATAAAAATAAATTTTGGAATTGGATCGACTTACATCATTAGTTCCAAATGCCAATTTCGCTTTGTCGTCCGTGAGATAAATGGTTCCATTAATTGCTGCATTATTTACCTGCAAGTTCCATGAAGTTATATATCTATGCATGTTATGCAAAAATGAGGAAAAAATTTCATAAAAATTCCATAAAATTACCAAAATGTCTAGCTTTCCAAGTTGAGTCTCGAGAAAATGAGCTAGGGAAGCGATGCTAGTTTGGTCAGTGACATCAAGCTGATGAAAGACAACATGAGAGAGACCAGAAGCTTTTAGCTTGTCAACAGCCTCTGTGCCCCTCTTCACATCTCTTGCGGTTAATATCACTCCAACTCCATTAGAGGCTAGTTGCTTGCTTATCTCAAATCCAATCCCTTTATTGCCTCCAGTGACTACTGCAATCCTATCATCACAAAAAATACCATGTATTCAATACTTGTAATATTTGCTAACAGCAAACCCAACAGTCCATGACAACTTTTATGTACAGCAAGAGCTATATAATATTGTATACAAATGGTATTCTAAAAATGACTTGGGCTACAATTTAGGTTGCCCTTTCAATGGTCCGTTTCTGAATGATATACAAATGATATATTTTGTCGAATTGAAAATAAGAAATAGCTCTAATTAAGGCCAGACGTAAACTTTTAAGTCTACAAAAGAAACTCAACGATTGAGGTACCTCTTAGACCCAAAAGTGATGTTTGTTTCTGCCATTTGTTGTAGATTTTGGAGAGAGAACGAATGTGAGGTTTTGTAGATGATGGTATATTAGGAATTCAAGTGTTCATGCTTAATAGTAATCAAGGTTATTTATAGTTTAATTAATTGGCTACTGATTTGTAAAAGTTGGTCTAACCAATGAGTCCGTAGTAGTAACGTATGCGATGACATATTTCCTAGGTTGGTCTACGGCCCGTAGTCGTCTTTGCATCTCAATCATCTAAGTTGAATATGGGTGTTCAGGCACCTAGATAAAATTTGAATTTGGTACTTTTTAAATATTAATTAAACGTATTGATAGTTTAATTAATTAGCTACTGATTTGTAAAAGTTGGTCCAACCTCGTTCGGATTTTTTAATCAATAAAGATGTTAATTTGATTTTGATTTGAATTTCATTAATAAATTTTTAATCGGAAATTTTCGATTACTTGTATATTAAGACGTGATCTAATTAGGATTCTTAAGTAATAGTAATAGGTGATTATTTAAATTTTAAGTCATAAAGATATTTCTTTTGAGTTATTTGATAGACAAGACTCAATAAGCCAATATTCCTTTTCATCAGACACACCGCAAACAATTTCACTACCCCATATTTAGCATTGTGGCAAGAGAGGTCTAGTGCTGTGAAGAAGATGCTGGCCTTTCCCTTGTGGTTCTAATCGTTTCCAATCCAATCAAATGGCAGCAAGAGGAATGTCCATATATTAACATGTAATGTCTTGGTTTTAATTGGAAGGTATTGACACTGTATTGGATCAAACACTAAAGGCTAAAAACCTCAAACCTAATGAGCAAGCCCAAGATCAATCTACATACTCAACAGAACACATGGGCAAACCCACATCACTAAAGTTTGAGCAAGCCCAAGATCAATCTACATACTCAACAGAACACATGGGCAAACCCACATCACTAAACATTCCTAACAAGGACCACCTACTCACTCACACTTAGGCATAACCTCACCATCTATCTAAACGCCATGTGTCATCTTTATAAGTATTTATCCCACCTCAAAATTATTCATTAAGTCTCTCTTAACATCAATACAAAGAATGAACATTTCCAAAAAAAAAAGTAACTAAAATTTACTATTCACTATTACTCTAAAAATTATTATTTACCGCATATTTCTTATATGCACAAACTTACCAGTATTGACTTTGACATTGAAGTATTTTTAGACCAGCATCACACCGATACTTATCCTAATTGACAAGAAAACCTATATGCCTTCTTTTTACAGGTCATATAAATGGCACATAGCAAAATAGAGTAAACTAAAGTATCATTTTTTTTAATAGTGTTTATATTAACATGTATTTAATAATTTCACGAATGGTAAAATAATTTCATATTAGTATCATTGATATGGAAAAAATATAAAATAATACATTTAATAATTTCACGGATGATAAAATAATTTCATATTAGTATTATTGATAGGGAAAAAAATATAAAATAGTTACAAATTATATTATAAAAATATGACGATAGATATAAGTAAAATATTTTTAATGATCGATTATTGGACATTTGTCAAAATAATCTGAAAGGAATATACAAAATTAAAATCTCGGAGCTTATAAATACTTATACATACATCTATAGAATAGCATTATAAAAAATCATGAGGTTAACAGGGTTTCAGCTCTAATTTACAAATGATATTAACGAAATGTTGATAATCAAAAGTAGATGTTGATTTCTGAGGGGAAAATTAGGAATATTGACATCCAAATCACAACTAAATCGTTACCAGGGTTTCAACTTAACATCATACAAAGATTAAGAATTGAAAACAGCTGCGGATTTAAAAAAAAAAAAATAGAAGAGGATAGCTTTCATGTCATGAAAGGAAATCACCTCAGATGAACACCTAATAGTGAAGACTGGTTTCATCTGTGGTCAGAGATTCTGTGGAAACAAAAAACCCACCATCAATCACAACAAAAAATTGTAAGCCAAAAATGTGTGAAGAAATTGAGAAGCCGCAAGACACGGCGCTGGATGACGATGAAGCTGCGACGACGAATGGTGTCTGGCGATTCAATGCTGATGCAAAGCTGTTCATTGGGATTGAGTCGTGATGAAAGAGGAGGTGAGGTGAGGTGGCGATTCAATGTCTGACGATTCAATACTGATGCAGAGCTGTTCATTGAAAGAGGAGGTGAGGTTGATGAGTCTTAGATTGAGTCGTGATGAAAGAGATCGATAGAGAAGATAGATGGGTCTCTGGTTGGTTCGCGAACAAAGAAGAAAATAGGGGAAAAATATTTGAGGGCGGTCGACTACACCCCGTCGACAGCTATAAGGGGTAAAGATGCAAAATTACTGCTCACGATGATCAAAAATAGGAAAATAGAGGGACAAAATGGTCAATCGAAGGACATAACAGTAATTGTGTAGTTCACAACAAAAGAAAAGAAAAAATAAGGGTAAAATCGTAAAAATGCTTTTAGTGAACAGTAGAACGCTACAGTCGTTTTAGTATATTAGTAAAGTAATTACAACACCAGAATAAAATAAAAAAAATCATAAAAGATGGATGGAAACAAAAAACAAAAAAATCAAATCAAATTCAAAGTAATTGAATAGATTTCGGAAAAAAAAAAAGTAATTGAATAGAAGAACGACGATCTTCCATCAAATCTCCAAGACACCGATGTTGTAGGCCTCATCTACTATTTTCACATCCTCTTGCACTCAGCCACATCTCACTTCAACATTTTCCCCATCAAAGTCGCCACCCAACCATCTTCCTTATCGCACCGTGTCCCAAAATCTGGTCTTAATCTTTCAAAACACTACAATTTTATCATCGGTGAAAAATCACAAGAAATTTCAATTGTTTCAATTTTCAGATAATAAAAACTAATTTTTTTTACAATTTAATCTGGTAATCAACAAAATGAAAGAAATTTTAGTATTATACATAAAAAAAAAAATTGAATAAGTCATGGAGCAGATTCTAGCTAGACCAATGTATATATACATATAGTTGGCTCTCTTGCATTAATAGTTTAATATGGAAATATTATTTCCTCAAACATAAATATTGCGAAAGGATATTTTTGCAATTTAAAATTTCAAGTGCAACATGAAATTACAATACCAACTCTTTGGAAGTAACCTTAAGTAGAAACTGTAGAATATGAATTTATTTCCCATTCTAAGTCTAAATTCGAAGCAAAAAAGTGAAACATCTGTTTATTTATTAATTTGACTGCCATTTAGTCAAGGATTGAATTATCGATATCAACGGATATATCGCTAGTTAAATTTACGGATATCTCGTCCCAAATATCGATATCGATATCGATTACGGTCAGCAAAAATGATGGAAATTTGGTCTTAAAGTTGGAAATTTAGAATGAAACTTTGGGAAAAACTTAAGTACTCAATGATGGTGATATAGGACTAATAAAAATTATAAAATAACTTTGATATAATAAATATATAATGAATAATATGATACAATAGAGTTCTGCCGATAACTAATAATATAAAATTTTAAACATAAACATAAATTGAAGTAAATTACTATAATTGAATGTTAATATAATTAAAAACATAACAATAAGCATAATAATGAAGTTTACATTTACATAATAATTTAGAAAATCGAGGATTTTAAATTTACATAATAATTAAAAAAATTGGACATAATAAGTGAAAATTAGACGTAAAATGAATTCTTATTAACTGTATGTTCATCTTATATTTTTCTAAAATCCATTAATATTCAAATTAACCATTTAACATAATTTGATTCAATTCAACATAATTTGCTTCAAATTAACTATCTCTACGAATTCTTCCATTCAACATAATTTGCTTCTAAAATCCATTAATATTCAAATCAACCTTAGATTTATATTCTCAAATTTTCTCACATCAAATACTAATTTAAATCTAAAACATATTATATCGGATATTTAGAAATATACTAATATGGTATCCAATTAACTTAAAAGTTGTACCATTAAACTCAAAACTTAAAAACAAACATAGACTTCGTAATATATAACTAAATAGAAAGTTAACTTCAATTTTTTCATGGTAATTCAAAAAATTTATTGGCAATTTTTAAAAAAATGAGATTCAAAGTGAAAAGACCGAATTCGTAAAAAATTGAAAATACATTAGATTAAAATAAAATAAAATATAACATTATTTTTAATTAAATTATAAATTCTTAATTATATTTAATTATAATTTATTTGAATACATAGAGGCTATATAGCATAATTGACAGGACCCATCCCAATCCCCCCGGGATTACCGTGGAATGTGCCCTGCTCCCGTCCAACAAGGGGTGTCAGACAAGGGATAACCAAAAGTTACTGCCCAAACGGGGTTTCCAGAATGCGCAAGGATCGATGGAGGAGGCGTGCAATGTCCCAGTCTCTGCCGCAGTCGCATCCGTGATCAACTTGAAGGGCATTGAAAACCAAAAACTGTGAGTGGACGAAAATCATTAAGTTTATTAAACATAGTTATAAGACATTTATGCCCTCCAATAAAAGCGTATGCATGCCACGAAAACCAGTAACCAAAACGTTTGTTCAACCAAGCCATTAGGGCCTTAGCCCAAAACCATTAACTTAAAACCAAGTGTGGGAACTCAGCCCAAAACTGTGGAATACCACTACCAGACATATTAAAACCATGTGGGCCACCGCCCAAAGCCATAAACATAAATCCATAAATCCAAAACCATTTAGGGTCCCCGACCCGAAATACCATAACATAACCAATAATCCATTTTTACCACATAGCACAAATCCAACCGAAAAGCCATCTCATAGATTCATTAATTCATATTTACCATTACCATCACCAGCATCTCAGATGCTTAGCGTCCCTGACGTCATATCTCACGGTATAGTAAGCGACGCGTGCTGCCCGGGGTCTCTCCGGGTCAATATCTTTGACATCACAGATGTCCGACGTCCCTGACATCAATCATAGCAATCCTACTCCTGAATCATTATACGATCTAGCAACTCCGTACAATGACCTCTCGCAGGCAATGCACCGTGACTTCCCCAGTGTCCCAGACACCTGGAGGAGACCATCATATATCCTTGTATCCAAATGGTATATGGAAAACAGTTTTATTAAATCATTTCACAACATTACAAAGGGGCCCTGCCCGAAATCTCCATAAAACATCACAATTCCATTTAGGGTCCCTGACCCGAAATCACATTTATTAAACATAGGGTCCCAGACCCGAAATCACATTTATTAACATAGGGTCCCAGACCCGACATCACATTTATTCCCCAACTGGGCCTCATGCCCGATTTTATAAACCGTTGGGCCCACGCCCCGATTTTATAAACCACTGGGCACACGGCCCGATTCATAAATCAACTGGGCCCCTGGCCCGATAATATCACTCAAATGGGTCTCAGCCCGATTTCGTAACAACTGGGCCCCTGACCCGATTTCATAAACAACTGGGCCCCCAGCCCGATTTCATAACTCAATTAGACTCCAAGTCCGAGGTTTCCAAAATAATTGGGCCTCAAGCCCGAGTTCATCTTTCCAATTTCAAAACCATTTCATCATATTATATCCAAGTCATAAGTATGGAAAATCCGTGCAAAATCGAAAAACCTCGATTTACGTGCAAGCACGTAAATCGCCTCGAAATACGTGAAACCGTATAATTTACCAACAATTAAATCAACATCATACAATCACAATCAAAATCCATATAAAACATTTAAGCATGCATAGAATTTATAAAACCAAAGTCCACTCACAGACCGTTTAACGGTATGCCTCGATACGCGTGCCATCGGCCCTCCCGGGCCACACCACTATCACTGAGACTCCCAATCCTGTCCAAATCACATTAGAGAGTCACTAACCTCTTCATTAACATCCTATTAAAGTCCCGTAATTTTTCCGAATTTTTAATTGTTTTTAAACTTGATTAAAAACCTTCGGACATCCCGAACAATATCGAGACGGTGTCCGATCGACACGAAACCAATTCCAAAATGTCCGTTATATTAAATAGGACAGAAGTTATGTTGACCTCACCTCGAGATTCGTGCCCACGCGCCGTCACGCGCCGCCGTGAGTGCCTGCACGTGAAACCCACGCGCCTGCTACAGTGTCATCGTCCTAACCCGTATGTCTGATAAACGGGTCCTTTTGCCCGCGAGATAACCCGGTTGGTTTCCTATCAATTCAGCCTTAATTACTTCAATTGATCATTCAGTTAGCTTCGTTTTAAGTCCAATTAAAGGTCAGTAACATCAATTACACGATCACTTACCTAAAATCCATCGATTTCACGATGAACAATGAAGAACACCCAGGTACTGTGCATTCATTGAATTCCGTCAATGGCTACAGATTTCTTCCAATTGATTCACCTAGAAGCATCAATGGACGATGAGAAATAGTTTCCCCACATCAATTACATCGTTTGATCACTCAATGATCACGACTCAACCTCGATTTTCTTCCTCTGTTACCAGGTCTGTTCAGAGTGAATTGGTGGCCAATTCCCTTCGTTCTTTCGACGATTTTGATCGTGGCACTCCCAGAAAGCCTGAATTGGGCTCCAATTTGATCCTCAGGGCCTTAGGATTTAATTTCGAATTTTCCCTCTCAAAACTCAAATTTCGAATTCCGGTCATACTACCCAGTCTCAGCCCCCCGTGTTTTCCCCAGCTAATTCAGTCTCTCCTAGCCTTCCATTTTCTCTCAAGAACGGCCAAGGAAGGAGGCCAATTCTCCCAACTCTCAAACTCAGTTTGTGTTGCTCACGGTGTAAGGAAAATAAAGAAGAAGAAAATGGTTGATTTAGTATAATTAATTATAATTAACAAATAATTAAACATCATGATGATGTTGGGAGGGAAACATGGATCAGGTTTTGGGGCTTAGATTAGGGGATGGGTGACACTTGTCACTCATCCAAGTGTGCACAATCATCAGTTACTATTCATTATTTTAATATTATTTTAATCAAAGTCTCGGTTCGTTAATTCGTTCCCGTGACCATAACTTCGTCGTCGGAACTCCGTTTTCGGCATGCCGCCTGTCATTGGATTCGTATCGACGAGACCTACGTAACGGTCCTTGGCCCTCGTCCATCGGACCTCCCGGTCAAAAAGTCAACATTTGGCCCCTAATATGCCAAATTACCAAAATGCCCCTCAACTTCCAAACATCATAACTTCTTACTCGAACGTCGGAATCGAACGTGCCACCTGTCTATGAACTCGTGACGTCCCGAACTACGTCACGATCATCGGTCAAAGTCCATTTGACCGCCCGATCAAAAAGTCAACATTTTACCCACGACTAGGGGCAAAACAGTCATTTGCACATTTTGTCTGATTCCGCCCTACTAACCACCGATCAACCTCACTAATCAAGATTAGTCACTAATCTAATCCCGAAATTCGGGACGGGTTGTTACAATAATTGAATTGAAACCCCCAATTCTTGAAACCCCCAATTTTTAAGTACTCAATTCGGTCTATATTTCTATATTATTAAAAAAAAAATTAAGTTATTAAAACCCCTTTTCAAATAACAATATATATATTTCAAGGGAAAAACAAAACAATATAATATATTATCAATATTTAATTTCCTATCTTCTCTCTCCCCCTCCCGAAGACCTCCTCAGTTCCCACTTCCCAGTATTCATCTTCTCTGCAATCCTGCAACTCCATAGCCAAATCCAATCAAATTAGGACTAAATTTAGTCATATTTTTCACAAAAATCATTCCCCATGTCGCGGTAAACAAGATGAGGAAAACCCAGCCCTTCTAAGCCTGCTTCGACGCCGGAATCGAACGAACTGAAGCTTGAAGGTACGGTGGAAATGGATAAAAATCGGTGAAATCGGTGGATTTCGGTGGAAATCGCTGATATACTTCGATATCTGACGAAACCATGATATTGAGGGAAGAAATTTCTTCCCCGCTTGTTTAGATGTCGAAGGCTAAGTTTTCCTATATATCAATCGAAATATCAACGAAACTGCTGATATTTCAATCCGTGCATTTAGTACAAATATTATACCAGTAATATTCCTTTGAATTGTATATAGTGGGGAATATCAACTACAAATTCGACACTCGTTCAAATATATATATATATATATATATAAAGAATAGCTTGATTGCTTATGCATATTTGCAATTTATTGTGCCTTCCAAGATTTGGTTGCTCTATGAGTAGCCCTCAGCATTGGGCTGGGCCGGGCAAACCCGATCCAAATTTTTTGGGCTTGGGCCGGGTCGAGCTGAGCTTATTAAATAATTTTTAAATTTATGGGCCGGGCCAGGTGGGCTTAATGACATAAAAACAGTCCACGGGCTTTTATCGGCCCGGGTTTATATCTGGCTTTTTAGGTCGGGCCTATTAAGCCCACTTGGATCGAGCTTACGTGAGCTTTTGCAATAAACCATGTCAGGACCCGACCCTCTTCTGTCAGGCCCCGATTCATCTAGCACAATATTGTCCGCTTTGGGCCTCCTTGCCCTTGCCCTCACGGTTTTGTTTTCGGGAGCTCACGGTGCAACTTCCCAGGAGGTCACCCATCATGGAATTGCACTAGCCTCAACTCGCTTAACTTTGGGGTTCCAATCCCCCCCAAAGCCACTTGAGCTCCCAAAAGGCCTCGTGCTAGATAGGTGTGTGCCTACACCTTTAAGGCACACCACCATCCTCTCCCAGACCATTTCCCCTCGCAAGAATGTGGGATTGTTCACCATTCCCTCCAGGACACGGGTCTTACAATCCACCCCCCTTAGGGCCCAGCGTCCTCGCTGGCACACTTCCCGGTCGGGGTCTGGCTCTGATACCAAATTGTCACGACCCGGCCCATCTAACACAATATTGTCCGCTTTGGGCCTCCTTGCCCTTGCCCTCACGGTTTTGTTTTCGGGAGCTCACGGTGCAACTTCCCAAGAGGTCACCCATCATGGAATTGCACCAGCCTCAACTCGCTTAACTTTGGGGTTCCAATCCCCCCCAAAGCCACTTGAGCTCCCAAAAGGCCTCGTGCTAGATAGGTGTGTGCCTACACCTTTAAGGCACACCATCATCCTCTCCCAAACCATTTCCCCTCGCAGGAATGTGGGATTGTTCACCATTCCCTCCAGGACACGGGAGCGGTTTTTGGACATCTACCCCCCTAAAAAGAATTTCGTCCCCGAAATTCAATGAAACAAGTAAGGGTACTGTTGGCGCATTAAGGCCTCGGGTTCCCAGGAAGCTTCTTCCACCTGATGATTCCTCCACAATACTTTAATTAAGGGAACCGTCTTCCTCCGTAAGACTTTGTCTTTCCGATCCAAAATCGCTACAGGCTGCTCTTCAAAGCTCAAGTCTTCCCTAAGCTCCACAGGTTGTGCTTCCAGAACATGTGAATCATCCCGTATATACTTCTGAAGCATAGATACATGAAAGACATTATGTACCTTTGCCAAATCTGCTGGTAAAGCCAATCGATAAGCAACATGACCAATCCGCTCCAAAATCTCATAGGGTCCAATGTAACGAGGACTCAGCTTCCCTCGCCTGCCAAACCGTACGATTCCCTTCCAAGGAGATAACTTCAAGAAAACCCAGTCTCCTATGGTAAACTCCAAGTCCCTGATCCTACGGTCGGCGTAACTCTTCTGTCGGTCCTGTGCTGCCTTCAATCGATCTCTGATCAGTGCCACTTTTTCCTGTGTAAGATCTACCAGCTCGGAAGTAGTCAATCTCCTCTCACCAACCTCGATCCAACACAACGGAGTCCGACACTGTCGCCCGTACAAAGCCTCGTAAGGAGCCATCCCAATACTCTCCTGATAACTGTTATTGTAGGCGAACTCCATCAAAGGTAAATGTGATTCCCAAGTACCCTGAAACTGCAAGACATAAGCTCTCATCATGTCCTCGAGAATCTGGATGGTCCGCTCAGACTGTCCATCAGTCTGAGGATGAAATGCAGTACTGAAATGCAACTTTGTCCCAAAAGCTTCCTGTAAGCTCTGCCAAAACCGGGAAGTAAATCTCGGATCTCTGTCAGATACTATCAACTCTGGTGTACCATGCAGCCGAATAATCTCATCAATAAACAACTGTGCAAACTGCGTCAACCTGAAGTTCTCCCGTACTGGTAAGAAATGAGCAGACTTCGTAAGTCTATCCACTATCACCCACACACCATCGTGTCCCTTCGGTGTCCTGGGAAGCTTGAATACGAAATCCATCATCAAGTGATCCCATTTCCACTCGGGGATCGGCAAAGGTTGCATGGCTCCATAGGGTCTCTTCCGCTCAGCTTTCACCTGTTGACAGATCAAGTATCTACTGACATACTCCGCAATCTCACGTTTCATTCCTGACCACCAGTAATGCTCTCGAAGTGTATGATACATCTTGGTCCCACCAGGATGCATCGCATAAGCTGAACAGTGAGCCTCATCCAGTATCACCTTCTTCAAGGCTTCGTCCTCGGGTACACACAACCGTCCATCCTTAATCAAGGCTCCATCCTCGCGAATCTCAAAGTCTTGTCTCTCTCCAGCCTCGACCTCAATCCGTATGATGCCCAAAATAGGGTCCTCAAACTGAGCATCAATAACCTGATCAATCAAAACAGGTCGCACGTGGAAACTCGCTAGGAGTGCTCCCTGACCATCCACAGTCAACTCTACTCCGAGTCTACGGAGTTCAACCAACAGAGGTAACAGGACCGTCCTCAGATGCGACAAAGAACTAGCTGACTTCCTGCTCAAAGCATCTGCTACCACATTAGCCTTTCCTGGATGATACTCGATAATACAGTCGTAGTCCTTAAGCAACTCCAACCATCGGTGTTGTCTCAAATTCAGTTCCTTCTGAGTGAACAGATACTTTAAACTCTTGTGGTCCGTGAAGATCCTGCACCTCTCACCGTACAAATAATGTCGCCAAATCTTTAGTGCATGAACCACTGCAGCCAGTTCCAAGTCATGTGTAGGGTAGTTCATCTCATGGGGTTTCAACTGTCAGGAAGCATAAGTAATCACTTTCCCGTGCTGCATCAACGCACAGCCCAAACCCTGTAAAGAAGCGTGTAACGACCCGTCCCAGAAAGTAAAGTTTAGATAGTGATTAAGATGGGATTAGTGAGCTGAATTAGTGGTTAGTTGGTCTCGTTGGGGTCGTTAGGGTAGAATGACGATTTTACCCTTGGTTTGGGCAAAAAGTTGACTTTTAGTTCAGATGGTTCAATGGACTTTGACAGGGGACTAGGACGTAGTTTAAGACGTCACGAATCCGTAGACAGATGGCACGCCCGATTCCGACATCCAAGGAGGAAGTTATGATGTTCGGAAGGTTGAGGGCATAACCGTAATTTGGCTAAATTAAGGGGGGAAAAGTTGACTTTTTGTACGAACGGGTTTTGGTATGTTGACCTAGGACCGTTAGATAGATCTTGTCGTCCTGAGTTCGATGACAGGCGGCACATATTCATCGGATGTACAATGTGGGAGTTACGGGTCTAGGAAGTCAGTGGCATAACCGTAAATTTGAGTTAAAGGAAGGGTAATTTGGTCTTTTGGTTATCTGGGGATTTGTGCACAGAGAGGGAAAAGTGGATGGCTGAGATTGGGCCAGATGGTGAAGGCATGGGCAGATTGGTGACATGTGGCAATTGTGTAGTGGGTTCTGGGTGGTTCTCGTGTGTGCACGGTCCAATTATTTGGGGTGCACCCGTGTTTGTGTGTTGTGGTTGTGTTCGACGAACAGAAAACAGAGGGAGGAATTGAGAGGAATTGATAAGGTAATCGTGTAGGTTGGTGAGTCTGGTGAGTTGTGAGGGTGAAAGGAAGAAGAAAGGAGGTTGATGATCGAGTTTGGGACCGAGATCGTGCACGGAGACACGGTGGTTGGTGAGGCTGAGTTTTCTGAGAAAATGGAGAGACGGTGAGACAGAGACGGTGGTTGTGCTGTGAGGTGGCTCAATTCAAGCCAAGAGGAGGCTGGGACGAGTGTAGAGGACCTGTTGGACACCGTGGTACACGGCGGTGCAGACGGCAGAGGAAGAATCGAAGGTATACCCGATTCCCCTGTTTTTCTCATTTGTTTCAATTCAAAAGTCGTGGACCTAGGGCTAGAGTCGAGGGATTTGGAGGTTAGGGTGAGACTCCTGGAGGTCCTAGGAATAGTCTGGGTGTGTTGCCGTGACGGGGAGTGTACGGTGGAGGCTGGTACGACGGAGAGTACCTGTGTACTCTATTTTGCCGTCGAGCTTCAAATGTAAAGTCGCGAAGTTTGGGGTAGAGTCGACCGTTTTGGTGAGTTGGATGAGGTGTATGACCGTCCTAGGAAGATTTTGGGCTAGCCACCGTGACGGGGGGTGACCTGGGTGGCCGGAGTAGAAAACAGAGGATAGTACGAGTTTTCTTTCGAGTTTCAGTCGACAAGTATGGGGCTGTGTCGAGGTGATTGGAGTACGAGAATGGATAGGGTAGGTCTGGACGATGAGAATGGTGAAGAAAGGGAGGGAAATAGTGCAGGCACGGCAGTGAACCGCTCTCGCCGGTTCAGGTTGCAGGCCATTGGTGCGAACCGGGTCGACGTGAGGTTGACAGTGGTACTGTAGCTGGCGCGTGAGGGCCACGCGCAGCCACTTTGGGCGGCGCGTGAGGGCGCGTGCGGCGGTTCTGGGGAAAATGGTCAACATGGTTTTTGGTCTAAGAGTTATAACGAGTCTAATGGAAGTGAATTCGGGTTAATCGGACGTCGAATCGAAGTCGTTTCGCGAGGGTGGAAGCTTAGGGTCCCAGTTTCTTACGTTTAGGATTCGGGGATTTTTGAGGGAAATTAGGTGAACCTTCGTAAGTGTGTTAGTGACGTAATTTGGTGGTTGTTGACAGGATCGGAATTTCCCGAGGAAGCCGAGGAACGTGCTGGACGTTCAGGACGCGATTGAGGGCGCAGTACTGTGAGTGGACCCCTTCTCTATAACTAAGCATGCATAACTGCTTTTCATTACTTGTTTTATGGTTTTATATGTGAGTTTATGATCATTTGAAAATGCTATGTTGGTTTTACATAATTGCACGTTTTTCGAGAAATAACGCATCAGACACGTTTTACGAGAAAGGCTTGATTTCTGAATATGAAGCTATGGTTTCGGGATTTCAAATGATAAATGATTTCTAATGATTTTGGAACATGATTTCGATGATCAAGGTTTTCGGTTTTAGAATCGGATTTCGGATAACGAGATTTGGTTTTAGAAGTAAAAAGTGGATTTCCGGATTTGGGTTCGGAATGACGGTTCGGGATGCTGGAAGGGCTTCGGACCGGTGATTTCGGATTCGGGTTTGGATGTGGATTTAGAAATGGTTTTCAAATGGTTTTGGATTGGATTTGCTGGATCTGGTTATTGGGTTTAAAGACCCGGATATTGATTGACGGGGGACGGGCCCGGATTGAGTTTAAAGACTCGGGAGTTTAAAGACTCGGATATATTGATATTTCCCCCGTAGGCCTGTTGAGTTTAAAGACTCGGGAGTTTAAAGAATCGGATATTATTGAGGCCTGGATTGAGTTTAAAGACTCGGGAGTTTAAAGACTCGGATAGGTCCAGCAGGTTTGATCGAAAAATGATGATTGACGTTCATGGTTTCTGAGACGGTTTATTGATTCATATGCTGTGGTTTCTATAACTGTTTTATAGTGTTTCTATTTCTTATGATGTTTTATAATGATTGATTTATAACTGTTTTCATAACTGGGTTATGCATGTGGTTTTCAAAACGGAGGGTAAAACTCGGTTTTCTTACAAAATGGTTTTAGAACTTTCCTGTTATTATGGTCCACTCACACCTTCTGTTTTAAATTGCCCTCCAGGTTGTGGAGCTAGCGCGGGGTCTTGACGTCGAGGCAGCGTTTGAGGCATAGAAGTCACGAGAGGGATCCCGGAGTGTATTAAATTTTCCGCGTGCGTGCATTTAATTTATCGGTTTTTCTTTTTTGTGTATTTTGTACTATGCTCTGTAAAACTTTAACTTCGGGATTTATTGAGTGTATTCTCCTGCGTCTGACTACATTTAGTGTCGGGGTGTCAGACGGGAGCAGGATTTACCTCGGGTTTCGGGGTGAAACCGGGGTGGGTCCTGACAAAGCGTCACTATAAACCTCGAACTCCCCACTGTCGTCTGGAAGGGCCAACACAGGAGCCGATGTCAACCGCCTCTTAAGCTCCTGGAAACTCTGCTCACAGTTCTCATCCCAATCAAACCGAACTCCTTTCCGAGTCAACCGTGTCAACGGAGCAGCAAGAATAGAAAAACCCTCAATAAAACGCCGGTAATAACCTGCTAATCCCAGAAAACTCCTGATCTCTGTCACCGTCTTGGGCTGTTCCCAATTTGCTACCGCCTCAACCTTCTGAGGATCCACTCTGATGCCCTCGACTGAAATCACATGTCCTAGAAATCCAACACTGGTCAACCAAAACTGACACTTGCTCAACTTCGCATACAACTGATGCTCTCTTAGGGTCTTAAGCATTATCCTCAGATGCTTCTCGTGCGCCTTTGCACTCTTCGAATACACCAAAATGTCATCAATGAAGACAATCACAAAACGATCCAAATACGACCGGAACACTCGGATCATCAAATCCATAAAAGCTGCTGGGGCATTAGTCAATCCAAAAGGCATCATAACAAACTCGTAATGACCGTACCTGGTCCAAAAGGCCGTCTTGGGTACATCCTCCTCTTTGACCCGTAACTGATGGTAGCCAGAGCGAAGATCAATTTTCGAAAAGTACTGTGCTCCCTTCAACTGGTCAAACAAATCATCAATCCGGGGTAAGGGATACTTATTCCGAATGGTTACCTTATTCAACTGTCTGTAGTCAACACACAATCTCAAACCTCCGTCCTTTTTCTTTACAAACAGTACAGGCGCTCCCCAAGGTGACATACTCGGTTGAATGAATCCCATATCGACCAACTCTTGTAACTGTGCCTTAAGTTCCCTCAATTCTGCAGGTGCCATGCGGTAAGGAGTCTGTGAAATAGGCTGTGTACCTGGTAAAAGATCAATCGTGAACTCGATATCTCGATGAGGTGGTAATCCTTGCAACTCCTCGGGAAAAACATCAGGAAACTCCCGCACCACTGGTATATCCTCCGCCCTCACTGGCGTAGCACGTGTATCCACCACATGAGCTATGTAACCCTGACACCCCTTACGCAACAACTTGCTAGCCTCAAGTGCCGAAATAACTCCGGTATGGAGTGCACGTTGATCCCCCTGAAACGTAGTCTCCGGTAATCCTGGACTCCGAAAGGTCACTCTCCTATCGAAACACTCGATAGAAGCATGATGTCTCGTCAACCAGTCCATCCCCAGGATAACATCGAAGTCCCGCAGATCCAACAATAACAAGTCCACCACTAACTCAACCTCTCCTACCAACACCGGACACTCTCTCAGAACCTGAGTCACTACCAACACCTCCCCAGTAGGTGTACTCACCCCTAAGGCACAATCCAAGGTAGACACCTCCCTCTCCGTAACCAGACTATACAAGTGAGTAGCCCCGGGATCTATCAAAGCAAAAACAGGGTGACAAAGTATGGTAAGTGTACCTGTCACCACTCCCGGTGCTGATCTGGCCTCCTGCTGGGTCATAGCGAAAACTCGCGCCTGAGGTCCTGATGACCTACCGCGCCCTCTAGAACTGCTCGTGGCACCACCGCCACCCCTAGGGCCTGCAGTCCCCGACACAGATGCAGTACTCCGCCCAGGTTCTGCTGTACCTCTGCCTGCTCCACCCTCCTGGACTAACAATGGGCACTCTCTCCGAAAGTGGCCACGCTCTCCAAAATAATAGCAGACATCTCTACCGGGTCCACCAGTCTGTCTCCCAGTAGAAGCAACAGAAGTAGCACTCGCCTGAGGAGTCGGTGTGCTCTAGTTCCCCGAAATCCAGAGCCCTGAAAACTGCCTGGTCTGCCAAATCGGGCTCCACCAGCTGATGAAGTACCACCATAGTTACCCATCTTCGGGGTCATCTGACTCGACGCTCCAGGAAAAGAATGCTCACGGCATCGCACACTGCCCGAGTACTGGGGCCGGGCAGGTAAACTGGCCTCCACTCTAACAGCAGCGTCTGACAACTCCCTGAAAGTAGCAAATGAGCCGGCTGTCACAATGGCTCTAATCTCTCCTCGAAGACCCAAATCAAATCGACGACACTTCTCAGCCTCGTTTGCCACAAATGCAGGAGCGAATCAGGACAACATCTGGAATCTCGGCTCATACTCGGCCACTGTCATGCTCCCTTGCTTCAACTGCAGGAACTCCGCCTCTTCGGCATCCCGAAAGGAGCGAGGATAATAATGGTCCAAAAACCGCTCCCGGGAAGTCTCCCAAGTCACAGTATGAGCGTCCCATCTTGACAACTCTAGCGTATACCACCACTCATACGCTGCGCCATCTAACAGAAAAGTAGCCAACAACACACAATCCCCCGGAGGACAATGCATCACCCCGAATATCCGCTCAAGTCGGGTGATCCATCGGTGAGCTTCCTCTGGGTCTGCCCCACCACTGAACGTAGTAGCCCCAAGCCACTGGGCTCGCTCAATCGATGCACTCTCCGCTTCTTCAGGTCGTGGAAGGGGTTCACGTCTCGGAGGCATGGTCGAACGTACGCTGAAAGAGGCATAGAGTTAGTAAAACAACCTAAAAATGACCTCGTACCGACACAAACCGACAAACCTATGCTCTGATACCAATTGTCAGGACCCGTCCCAAATATCGCCTCGATACCCGGGACGAACCCTGCTTCCGTCTGACAATCACACTTAAAGTACCAAAATAACCTCAACACCACTATAAGCATAATTATCAGACGAAGGAGTAAATATAATACAACTGTAAATCAGAGCATAGTTCTACAAAATGGGCACAAAATCCTACTATGCTAGTCTCGCAACGGAAGAACGTCAAAAGATCTATGCCTCGATTCCTGCCTCAACGTTCACCCCAGTGCTATCACCACGACCTGGAGGGTAAGTTAAAACCAAAAGTGTGAGTGGACTGAAGGAAAATAAGAATTTCAAATACGAATTAGAGGTAAAATAGTTTAAAGAAAATAATAAGGTTTTTCCCTCCGTTTTAAAATATGCATGCCCAACTAAGTATCAGAAAATCACAACATAAAACAGTATAACAAGATCACATTCTAAAACCAAATCCACAAATATCCAAGGTTGATCAAACCTGCTGGGTCTATCCGAGTCTTTAAACTCAACTAGGCCTCAAATGTAATCCGAGTCTTTAAACTCCCGAGTCTTTAAACTCAATAGGCCTACGGGGGTAATCTCGTAAATATCCGAGTCTTTAAACTCAATCCGGGCCCGTCCCCCGTCAATCATAATCCTGGTCTTTAAACCCAATATTCAGATCCAGCAAATCCAATCCAAAACCAATTTAACAATCAATTCTAAATCCACATCCAAACTCGAATCCGAAATCCCCGGTTCGAAGCCCTTCCGGCATTCAGAATCGTCATTCCGAGCCCAAATCCGGCAATCCACCTTTTCCGACTTTAAAACCAAATTTCGTTTCTTGAAATCCGATTTCAAAACTAAACCTTGATTTCCAAAATCATACTTCATAATTCACTTATAACCATCAGAAAACAATTCTAGAGTGAAAACATGAAACGTAACATCAAAAATCAAAATCCAGTTTTTTCTCGAAAAACGTGCAAAATCCCGAAAATGTCTCGAAAAACGTGCAAACATATCAACCACATATAATCACCATCAAAAAACATAAAAATCATATTTAATATCATAAAACATAAATAAAACTGTTAGGCATGCTCGTAAGGAAAGAAAGAGTCCACTCACGAATCGTAAAATGTCAATCGCGCTCCGTGCGCTCCTCGACCGTCTCAGGCGTCTCCCGTCCTGTCAATAGGCACCAAATAGGGTCACAATTACATTAAATATACTAACCCTAATTTCCCCAATTTTTCGGGAATTTATTCGTAATTTAAACGTAAACCCTAAACCGTCCGGATTCCCGAACTATCCCGTAACCTCGTCCGAATAACCCGAAAATTACACCAATGGCTCCCTTAGAACATTTAGAACCAAAACCATGTTGGAAGTTTGGCCGGAATCCTCTCCACGTGCCCCCACGCGCCGCCCCAAAGTGGCTGCGCGTGGGCCTCACGCGCCTGCTACAGTGCTTCTTCAACCTCGAGTCACCTGGTTCAACTGTGTTGAACCGTCGTGACCGGTTCTCTGTAATTCCTCCACCATTTCAGCCCCTTTCAATCCCAATAGCCTCGTCCAGTCCCTAGCAATCAAACCCCGTCCTAAAATTGAAGAATCACGGCCTAAAACCCCTCGACTTCGTCCTCGAAAAACATGGCCCGTAAGCCCTGTTTTGGCCACCGGCCACCCAGGTCCTCCCCCGTCACGGCGACCATGTAACGACCCGTCCCAAATTCCATGGTTAGATTAGTGATTAATCACGATTAGTGAGGCTAATCCGTGATTAGTAGAGCGAAATCGGACGAACGATGCAAAATGACCGTTTTGCCCCTAGTTGTGGCAAAACGTTGACTTTTCGTTTGAGCGGTCAAATAGACTTTGACCGATGACCGTGACGTAGTTCGTGACGTCACGAGTTCATAGACAGGTGGCACGTTCAATTCCGACGTTCGAGGAAGAAGTTATGACGTTCGGAAGTTTAGGGGCATTTTGGTAATTTTGGATAAAAAGGGGTCAAATGTTGACTTTTAACCGGGAGGTCCGATGGCCGAGGGCCAAAGACCGTTACTTAGATAAGGACGATACGAATCCTTAGACAGGCGGCAAGTCGAATTCGGACGTTCGACGGGGAAGTTACGGTTCATAGAAGTTCGAGTGCACTATTGCACGTTTTTCGAGACGGACGCGTAATTTGACTTTAGTGGACCCCAGCTTTTTCTCAGACCCAATGGATGAATGACAGATGTCATTCATCCATTCCCCATCATTTTCATTCATGCATCAAACTTCCCCGTGCATTTTCATTCTTCCTCCAAACACAAACCAAACCCGATCTCAGGGGACCCCAAACCCATTCCAACCTTCAACCCTTGACCATGACTGAGAGGACCAGAGAGGGAGGAGATATAGGTGGACAATGGTGCTGGCCAGGACAGAGCCACCGTGCACGGCGGAGGCCCGAAACCCGGAAGGTAATCGATTAAACCATTTTTAATCCATTTTTCCATTTTGATGTTAGGGTTGGTTTTGAATGATTAGGGAATGATTATTAGGTTGCTAGGGGGGTTTTAGGAAGCTTTTAAGGGCGGCTCACGGCGGTGGAAGGCTGGAAGGTGGCTGGGAAAAACAGGGACCGTGAGGGGCTTCGGGTTTATGGGTTCTAGGGAGTTTTGAAGGTCCAAATTGATATGGTTAGATGCACAAAGATATAAGGGAGATTATAGGATTGATGTAGGGAGGAATCAGACTGAATTAGGGGGAGAAAAACTGCTGAACCGGTTACGCCGGTTCAGGCCGGTCCAGAACCAGAGAACCGGTTCGATCGCTGGAGATGACGGGTACTGTAGCGGCGCGTGAGGCCCACGCGCAGCCACTTCAGGCGGCGCGTGCGGGCGCGTTGGGGAGAATTTGGGGATGTGTTCAACATATGAAATCTTCTATTCGATGTAACGAACATTTTGGGACTGGTTTCGTGTCGATCGGACACCGTCTCGATATGTTTCGGGGCATCGGAAGGTTTAGGTTCGGGATTAAAAATAGTTAAAAATACGGGAAAATTACGGGGCTTTGGTAGGAGGTTAATTAAGTAGTCAGTAACCTTCTATTACGATTTGGACAGGTTCGAGAGTCCCGGTGATGGTTATCGGCTCGGGGAGCCGTATGGCATGTAAATCGAGGCGGCAGCTCGGACGGTCTGTGAGTGGACCTTGTTTTCTAAATTGGTGCATGCATAAATGTTTATTATATGTTTTATTACTTGTTTGATGATTCCATGGGTGCATTTGTATGTGGTTACGTATAAGCACGTATTTCGAGGTTTCGGCCTTATACGGTGCTTATACGGGTCTGTATTTCTTTATTGGTTTTAATGAAAAGGTTTTGGATTTCTAAATGGATAAACTCGGGTATGAGACCCATTTGGTTTTGTCTCGGGCATATGACGCTATTTACGACCTTCGGGTCTAAATCGTGGTCGCGACGGGTGCTATATGCACGGCGATCGACGATAGGACGCTCGCCTCCAGATTGAGATGTGTTCCTTCCGGAGAGGTCACGATGCACGTTTCGTGGTCGGGCAGCCTGGGGAGGCTCGACTTCGGAGTGTTGACGGTTCAGGATATCGATCGGTGATGAGTGCACCATGATCTTGTGGTGGTCGCGTCGGTTGATTCGTTCACGGCGACATACCAGGATTGAGAGCGGTCTGGATGGATGGTTGCACGCATCACTATGATCGGAGTCGTGACTGACCCTTAGATATCGGGCACGGTGCCCAGTTGAGTCATATGTTCGGGCACGAGACCCAGTTACTTTACGGTTTATGATTTCGGGTCAAGGACCCTACGTGGATTTCCAAGTTCATGACGGTTTATGGGAACCGGCATGAACTCTGGAAAGGTCATTCTAGTTCATGACGGTTTATGGGAATCAGCATGAACCCTTGTTGGTTATTACGGTACATGACGGTTTATGGGAACCGGCATGTTACCTTGGTTATGGATATTATGGATCATAACGGTTCAGGGGAACCGGGCATGAATGTTTATGTTATGTATATATATGTATTCATATACCTTCCTTTACTTCTATTATCTCCTCCGGGGAGGGTCGTTGGCCTGGGTAGACCCTAGAGTAGTCACGGAGCACCGACTGAGTGGAGTCACCCCCCAGTTGGGTTCCTTACTCTCAGCCTCTCAGGAAGGCTATGGTTACTATTACCTCGGGTAGGGTCAGTGGTCTGCGGACATTGACCTTGACTTTGAGATGACTCGGATTGAGACCCGGGTAGCACGCGCGTAGCTTTGGATACCGTGACAGGATTGGTTGTGTGACTTATATGTATATATATATGATATATAATATGTGGTGTGCACAGGTGTGCACAGGATTTGAGCAGTGGCTCGTATACTTGGTTTCTTTATGGTTTGGGGCCGAGTCCCTTATGGATTTGGGCAGTGGCCCGTATGGTCATTTTCATTGTGGTCCTTTCGACCTTGGTTTATATCTGCTTTGGGCTTAGTCCCACATATGGTTAATGTTGGTTAAATGGTTTTCGAATGCATGCATGCTTTTTAGTGGAGGGTACAAATGTCTTATGAAATGTTTTTTATAAACTTTTGTTTTGTCCACTCACAGTTTTTAATGTTTTGACTGCCCTTCAGGTTGACATCGGATGTGGACTGTAGCAGAGACCGAGATATCACATACCTCCTCCGGATCCTGGCGTATTCTGATAGCCCGGGAGGGCAAAGGTCGGAAATATCCCTTGTCAGACACTTCGTGTCAGACGGGAGCAGGGTCATCCCGCACTAATCCAGGGGGGATTGGGATGGGTCCTGTCAGACCATCCTAGACGACTCCTAGGACCTCCCTGAACCTCACTTCACTCACCAATACCCTCGACTCTAGCTCAAAGTCCACGACTTTTGAAAACAATAAAAACGGGAAAACAGGGGATTCAGGGTATACCTTCGATTCCTTCTCCGCCGTCTGCACCGCCGCGTACCACGGTGCTCGTTGAGTCCCCTGCAATCACCTGAGCCTCCTATTGCCTTGGTTTGCACCACAACACGGCAGAACCACCACCACAGTGCCACCGTCTCTCTGTTTTCTCTGAAATTCGAACCGTCCACCGCCGTGTCTCCGTGCACGATTCCACTCCAAAACCCGATCACCAACCTCCTCTCTTCTCTCTTTCACTCTCACAACTCACCAGAGTCTCACCCACGCACAGAATCGATCAAGAACTCTCACAATTCCTCTCCCTGTTTTCCGTTCTCCCAAGCCAAATGCACGGTTCAAAAACGATCAATATGTGGCCGTGTGCATTTGAGACCGTCCTAGAACCATCCAACCATCCCCACGTGTCATCTTCTCCATGGTCTGCAGTGCAAAATATCCAATCTCACTCAAGAAAAATGGCCTTATCTGATTGGGCTTAAGGGGAAAAAGACTAAAATGCCCCTAGTGTTAAAAATTACCTTTATACCCTCACACTTTCCAGACCCGTAACTATGTCGTCCGACGTCCGATGACAGCGTGCCACCTGTCGTTGTACTCAAGACGTCGAGACCTATCTAACAGTCCTCGGTCTACGTGAAAATCACAAGTCCACTAAAAGTCAACATTTTCCTCGATTAGTCAAAATTACGGTAACGCCCTCAATCTTCCGCACATCAAAACTTTTTCTCCGATTGTCCAAATCGGACATGCCACCTGTCTACGAACTCGTGACGTCCTGAACTACGTCACGGTCAATGGTCAACACTCATCCAACCTGTAAATCAAAAAGTCAACTTTTGACGCACTATTCACAAGGGCAAAATCGTCATTTTATACAAATCTTACAAGAATTACATTTATACCCTTCCCGAAGGTACGGGTTGTTACAAACCATGTCTCAAATTTTAAAGTTACAAAAAAATATATGCATGAAAAAAATATGAATAATGGAAAAAAATGCTCAAAAAACGTGATCTCGTTAAAATAAAATACTCAAAAGTGCAAAAACGTTGGGCCTATTAAGTAGGTGGAGGAGTGGTTAGGGTTTGTATTGGATATTGGGCTTTTAAAAATAAATTAGGTGGATTTGGGACTGAGATTTGAGTTTAGATTGAAATATTAGTATTAAGAATGAGTTGAGTATTAATTTTTAAATAATAAGTATTTTATATTTTCGAATTTATGGGCTGAGTTTATTACGGATGGGTCGGACTGGGCTTACCGGGCTTTATCGGGTTCGAGCTTATAGGGGTTTGAACACCGTAAGCCTAAGCCCAGCCCGCTAACTCTCGGGCCGAGCCGGCCCACGACCTATAGAGAATCGGGCCAGACTTAAGTTCATGGGCTTAATAGACTAAATAGTGAGGGGCTATCTACGAGTATAAACCCAAGAAGCATACAACAAAATATAGGCCCAACTACACCTTCAAAACTTAAACCCTAAACCAGTAAACCCTCTTCTCGTCTTTCCTCCTCTCTTTAATCGGTATTATGTAGTTACCCGTCACTGATCAGTGACAACAAATGTCTGCTTCGATCCTTATTGAACGTTCGAGGGATATCTCGAAGCTCCTATGCAGGCTCGTATTGACACGCCCCATGGGCGGCGGACCTCGGACTTTCCTGGGAGGCGTCACGAAGTGGAAATGGAAGCGCATGCACGAAAAACGCGCCAAAGAGAAGGAGAAACGACTCTTAGAACAAGAGAAACAGCTCTACGAGGCCCGTCTCCGCTCCCAAATCCGGGCGAAAGTCGCCGGGAAACCCGACGCGTTTGCAAGCACGGGTGCGGGAACCGGACACAATCCTATGAACCCGAATGAGCACCTCAAAGCCCTAGCCGATCGGTTCATGAAAGAAGGCGCCGAAGACTTGTGGAACGAAAACGACGGGCCGATTCATGAACGCCCGCAACCGGCTGGGTCGGACGGACGACCGGGATCCATTGCCGCGCCGCCGTTAGACCTGAGGAAGCTGATATCGAAAGGTCGTAATTGGGCGGGAAATGATGGAAATGTGAATTTGACTCATCCGAGTGGCAATTACGGTAGCATTAGGAACTACTCAGCGCAAAGCCGAGGGAGGTTTCGAAGAAATAATAGTTCTTCGGACGACTCGGATTTCGATTCTGACTGCGAATCCATACAGCCTTTTGGGAGAAATTTGATGAAATCAGGGAGTAGTGCGTCATTGGGAAATTATGATATGAAGATTATTAAGAGGAGAGTGCCTCTTAATTCATTAGATGAGGAGGGTGATTTTACGCAGGAGGTTGAGTCAATAAGGCACGAGCTTAGTAAGAAAAAAGCTGCTGAAAATGAAACAGGGGTAGAGAGCGAGAAGGAAGAGACAATTCTTAGTGAGACGAGGTATGCAAAAGTATTGTACTTTGGATGGTTTTCAAAGGGAACATTGCGAAATGAATGTGTTGAAAGTTTCAGTCTTTGCTTATTTAGTTGTGTATGTGCTCATTGGTGATCCAGTTGGTTTTCCGTTTTTGGCAGGTTTGACGCGTGTGGCATATCTCCATTGACAGTCAAGGCCCTTACTTCTGCTGGCTATGTTCAAATGACAAGGGTGCAGGAGGCTGCTCTCTCTGTTTGCCTTGAGGGTGCGTTAGTTGTTATGTTGTCACCTTTTTACACTCTAACTATTGCAGTCAAATTTCGCCTTTAACATGCAGAGTAGATATTGTTGTTTTGTTAATAAGATATTTTTTCCCCTTATGCTATGATTGGATGAGTAGGTTTGGCCAAATCCTTAAGTATAAGGAACTTATCATTAGAAGGAAGGATTTCAAATGGCTAGATGCAATGCATTTAGAAGGATTTGTAATAACTAGTTGATAGGTGTTACTTTTGGAAATCCCTTGTTTAGTGGTTTTGTTAAGCTCATGTGGTGCATGTACTCCCTTGCTAGTTGCTCAAGCAGCTACTTACTAATCCCTCTATTAATTATTTTTAGTGCATTTTTTGATAATATATCCTGAATCCCTTGGGACTTTGAAAATCCACATCCAAACACACCCTTTCTGAATTCCATTGTTTTTATTCGGAGAGATGAGATCTTGAGCCACTAGGGGTCCTTTGCCAAACCATTTTCTCAAAGCTACCAAGCTTCATCTTGCAACTAATGATTACTTTCTTGTTCCTCCAGTCTTAGCCACTTTGTATTGTTTATAAAGTATGTGCTGATTTGCTTAGTAAATACAATTGAATGGTTAATGGTATCTATCTGATGATTTTCTTACTTCTTTGGGACAGGAAAGGATGCTCTGGTCAAAGCTAAAACAGGCACTGGAAAAACTGCAGCTTTCTTGGTACATCAAGTTGTCCTTTTTTGTACTTTTTAATTGATTCATAGAGATTTGGGCTCTCTTTGTCGATTATTTTGCTAAACACAAACAGCTTCCTGCTATTGAAGCAGTTGTGAAGGCTATGGCTAGTAACACAAGTCAACGGGTGTCTCCAGTTCTTGTCCTTATCCTTTGCCCCACAAGGGAACTTGCAAGTCAGATAGCTGCAGAAACAAATGTTTTGTTGAAGTACCATGATTGCATAGGTATGCAAACATTAGTTGGAGGCACACGATTTAAAGAGGACCAGAAACGTCTAGAATCAAATCCATGCCAGGTTTGCAATTTTTCTTGGGCATTGAAACTTCTACTTGATTGTACTAGTCTGATAGTTAAGAGAGTGAAGTTCTGTTCCAAAAATGTTTCGCAGATAATAGTTGCAACTCCTGGAAGATTGCTGGATCACATTGAAAATAAGTCAGGCTTGTCCGTGCGATTGATGGGACTGAAAATGCTAATACTTGATGAAGCTGGCCACTTGCTAGACCTCGGATTTCGGAAGGATATAGAGAAAATTGTTGATTGTTTGCCTCGTCAAAGGCAGTCATTGCTCTTTACAGCAACAATTCCAAAAGAGGTTTGGGCAGTTTTTTGGATACCCCTTATAGTTAATCTCTGGTGTTTAAAGGAGCACTACTTACTGTGTTATCATGAATGTTTCGTTTCTTTTGCTTCATGAACCCACCCAAAGCTCAGATTTTGTTGATTCTGAATATGCAGGTTCGCCGAGTATCACAGCTTGTTTTGAAAAAGGACCATGCTTTTGTTGACACAGTGGGTTTAGGTTGTGTTGAAACTCATGCTAAGGTAAATAATGTCGACCACTTGGTAATTTTCCAATATGCAAGTATGATAATTCTTGTGTTTCTAGTTATATTCATCCTCCCAATTTAAAACTGTTCTGTTGTACTTTGTACATCATTTTAGTTACTTTATTGTTGATGATTGAAATAGTTCTGATAATGGCCGAGGCATAAAGTATGACAGTTGGGGTCATAATCCTATCTTACTCGTGAATGCAGGTCAAACAGTCATGTCTTGTTTCACCACATGAATTGCATTTTCAAATAGTGCACCATCTTCTGATGGAGCATATCTCGCAATCTCCTGATTATAAGGTTTGATGCTCTAGCTTCTGGATTCAAATTTTTTGGTTATGCTTGGATTGTATGTGCCAGAGGTGTAACCTTATACTTTTCAGGTTATTGTTTTCTGTACAACTGGAATGGTGACATCTCTCCTCTATCACATTCTCCGTGAAATGAAAATGAATGTAAGGGAGATGCATTCCAGGAAGCCTCAACTTTATCGAACTCGTATATCTGAGGAATTCAAGGTTTCAAAACGACTGATCCTTGTTACCTCTGATGTATCAGCACGTGGAATGAACTATCCTGATGTTACCTTGGTTATTCAGGTATTTTCCAACTCAAGATGCATTTTAATTTATGTTTTGCTTGTAGGTTTACCTTAATTATATCACTGACATTTAAATTTGCTGATCTTTATGACATTTGTAAAGGCCACATGTATATCTATTTATGTATACAACAATAAAGGGGGCCAATATTAACATGCTCTAACTAGACTACAAAGGATGTGATTAGGCTGGGGTTCTTTTTTCTTTTCTCGTATTAGGTGTACATGGCATTCTCGGGCACAGTTTTGTATTATACTACTACATTGTATATACTGACGTCTCTTATGTTCGGAGACAATGGAAATGCTTTTCTCATTGAGTATTGATGTATATAGTGTTCTTGGGTATAATTTTGCATTCACTGCTAAGATTTATGGTAATAAGATTTGCTGAATTTTTTTTCCTGAAAAGATCCATATCGATGCCTCAAAAGTCAGAACTAACTCTCTCTGCATTAATTAACTCATTTAGCCATGCGTGCGTCCAACATGACATATTTTTATCAATGAATGATTCAGTTGTATACTTGTATGGCATCAAGGTTTGTGGGGAACTCGAAAATATTTGAATGCATAAAGAGCTATTCACCTGTGATTCTGTGAAACATTAGTACAAAGATTTTTGCATCTGTTACTGTTTTGCATTTGACTCATGATGAAGACTTAAAATATAACTAATGAAAGCATTTTGGAATGTGGTGGCATTGCCTTGTAAAAATGATCTGCTGTCTGACTGTTACAAGGTGGGTATTCCTTCTGACCGGGAACAATATATACATCGTCTTGGAAGAACAGGACGGGAAGGTAAAGAAGGACAAGGCATATTATTACTTTCACCATGGGAGGAGTATTTTTTGGATGAATTAAAAGATTTGCCTGTTGAAAAATTTCCTTTGCTCCGGTTGAATCCAGACACTACACTCAAGGTTCTTGCATCACCTCCTTCAGTTGTCTTCTTTATGGTATTGCATGTTGTATCTGAATTAATTCAGAGATTATTTGTGGCCATATGGAGAAGGTAAAAAGTTAAAAGAAGTTGAATAAAATCTGAACAAAAATCATCTTATTAATGGAAAAATAGGTAATGTTTACAGTTAACAATTTGAAATTCTTAGAGCTTGCTGTCTTTTCATGGCCCAACCTTGATAATTTAATTATTGAATTTGTATCCTTCATTTGAATTCCGGAAATAGTAGCGTTTCAGCCCTAAATTCCCATAGTTGTGGTAATATCTGCTAGTAGCTCTTCGGTTTCCTTTATCTTGTTGGTAACAGTTGGTTGAAATGGAATCATGTGCAGGTTTCTTATTTCTGATGCTTGGTACTTTTGTATTTTTGTAGATTGAGGACTCAATGGCGAAGATTGACACTAGCGTCAAAGAAGCAGCATTTCATGCTTGGCTTGGCTACTATAACTCGATCAGGGAAACCGGAAGGGACAAAACCACACTCGTTGAGCAAGCCAACCAATTTTGTAAATCAATTGGTTTACAAAAACCTCCATCTCTATTTAGAAAGACAGCCTTAAAGATGGGTTTGAAAGATATACCTGGCATAAGAATACGGAAGTAGAGCAAACTGTTTGGAACACTTGGATAAGCAACCTGCTGATTGACTGGCTGGGAATGGAAGACAGAATTCAAGTACCTTTATTCTTGCTTAAAGTCATTAAAAGGGGTTCACCTACTTCAAGATCTTTCACATGAAAATATTTTCCTTGAAATCACTGTAGAAGCACCTTTTTCCTCATGTTATTGCCACATACAATGGTTTCATTAGGTTCCATCATGCTATTCATTTATGTTGTGTCTTAGATGTATGCCACATTGTACATTCTCTTATGTAAACATTCTGATTATAATCTGAAGTTGCAGTTTCTGTTTCTTATGTTTTCAATTCTGTGCATCTCAATAGAACTTCTCTTCCCTCTCTTCCATATGTAATTCTCTTTGAAGCACAAACAGCCATGCATACACATATAACAACCATGAAAATTATAAAACTTCTCGAGAATATAATGAAATTTAGTTTTTATAAACATGAAGAACGCTAGAACTTTTTCGTCAATAGCAAACAGAGGAAGTTTCAGTATGCCTTCGGTTTACAGGCTGGGAATTTGTTGTCTGTATGGGCCTTTGGTCTTGCACTTAAGCTTTATGCTCCTTGTTTTTGTTCTGTAAGAATAGTGTCATTAAAAAAATATTATTCTTGAAAAGTACATTTTTATCCCTTTAGTAAAAACTGTGAACTCTGGACTGTTAGAGCAAATAGCTTGTCATGCTCATAAATTGAAGGTAATCAAAGCTCAAAGCTCAAATGGAAGTTAATGAATGTTCTCGAATTGTAACAGTTCGAAATCTACAGGGTCCGTATAAAATGAAATTGAAGTCCAAAGCTCCCCGCAAGATAGGACAAGTTAAGGAAAGGAAACAATGGCTGTCAGTTTTTATATTTTTTGTTTTGTTTTTGGAGGTGTGTTTCATATAGTTTGCTATGAATTTATTTTACATGACATGATGACATATTAGTCGACACTGAAAAGCAACCTAATCCAGACAAATCTGCTATAGGAGACATTCAATGCACTTAAATTCAGCAAAACCAATGAATCCAACTTTTTCACTTGAGACTATGAAACCTTCAACCATTTTCGATGAAACATGTTTCTGGGAACACATACTGATAAACAAAAACAGACCAATTTTTCTTTTTTGGGAGAAAATCGATATAATATTATTGATAAAAAAGGATTGAAATACTTGAATTATACTCGGATATCAATAGATAATTAGGCAAGCTGGTGGGTATATTGAAAAAGAAAAACTGTAGTAGTCGAAGCAACCATAGCAGATTAATGACCTTTGCATTTGGGGCCCATAACTGCAAACATGGGTTTTCTTCTCTACCTGTCAGAATGCATGGCATACAGGGTTTCAACCAGAAACAGAAGTCACTGCAAACTTTCAGCCACCTGACTGAAAGGAAGCTGCAGTTGCAAAGTTGTCACATTCCCATTGGTCTCGCCATTTCTGTACGTCAAAAGTGGGAATGGAGCTTTTGGTGATTTCAATGCGAGTACACCCGCTATAAATTCAGTCTCATTTGTGTGTGTCATCAAAGTGTCTGAGAGTTGGAACAAAACAGCACCCGGTGACACTCTGGCGTGAAGGTAAACTCAGAGCTGCACTTTGAGTGGTTCCTTTCTTCTTCTCTTGTTTTCTTCATGTATTCGCAATAACTCAAATTCAATAATCGAGAAATTCTTGTTTTTGTTGGAGAGGAAAAAATGAAATGAAGACTATTTCCTTAGCCTTTGGAAAGTTTTAGGCTGTACTTTCTTTTTCGTTTGACAATGAAATTTAAGCTGACAGCTTGAATTTGATGCAGATGTATTCTTGATGCAGAAGCTTCTTGTTGTTGTTGCTGTTCTCGTTGACCATTAGATTATAGTTTCCATTATTGAACTATGTGCTGTTGGTAAATATTATCATTTTATTTACTTCATTTATCATATTGATCTTTTTTTTTATACTCGGCAGTGATCTCCAATTTGTTCGAAGTTGAAGCATGATGCCTCGTTGTTAAAAGGGTTTTGATATGGCATCAGAGTGGAATCACTGATGTGACCCTCTAATTATTCATCTGTATGCTTACTTCAGTATCCTGGTTTTTTCTCTTCCTTCAGTATGCAAGTGATTTATGGATTCATCATGTTTTCTACAAAGCAATGAGGTTATTTTAAGCTTTCAGAAATGGTGGATCAAATGATTGGTTGACTTAATGATAGGCTGTCGTTTAGCGGACATCAACTGTACGAATACTGATGAGATAGTCGGTGTACTCGTTGCTCTGCGGTATACTATGTTGTTATGCATAACATATAACTTAATTCTTGTTCCCTGGTTAGGAGTTGGTGTAGAGCCTGTTTGCTTTAAATGGTTAGCAAACTTTATGCGCCTCTGAAATTGGAAGTCATTAATTTCAGTTTGAGCAATTATCTGCAGTTTCCTTTTTAGCATTTTTTATTTTATTTTAGCATAGTGAATTAGTGGTTAAGAGTTGTCATGGCATCATTTTCTTGTCATCCTTCTTTTAATTTTTAAGAAGTCCAAGCTCTAGTTTTCTTAAAAAGCGCACTTCTAATACTAAATACACATCCATGTTGATATGCTCAATCTGGAACTGATATTTTTTACAGCCTCGTGGACAGAAAAAGGTGGGCAGTGACATTCTTGTTTGTTAGAGAAGTTTCCTAGTCTAGCTTGAATCAGGTAAATAACAACGATGCATTTCTTAAATGAAGGCTTTCTCTTTCACATGTGTAGCCTTTCCATGTATGATACAACTGGAAATGATGATGTTTAAAACCACTTAGTACCAGAAGTAAAAACACTGGGAAACTCTTTAATATTATTATGTTCGTAACACCAGACTAGCTAAGAAGTCTCTTTTGTTGTTACCCTGTTATATTCATGGTGCTTTGCATTTCCCTACAAAATTGTTTAAGTGAATGATATTCAATATCCAAAAGTATAAAGTTCACCAGCTATCTCGTGGAATATTAGAGAACAATTAGGTTCTATTGTTTTTCACGGATCACTTCAATACTGGCTTTCAATATTTTTCCTTTATTGAGGTATCTGGTTTCATCCTTGATGGTTGTAGGTACAATCTCTTCGAAATGGCGGGGAACAAAGGCTCTGGACTCCGAAATTGGGCCAATATGGATTCTGATATCCTAACAAGGATTTTTACAACTCTGAGTTTTCTGGATTTGATATCTGTCTCTTGCGTGTGTAGCTCCTGGAATGGAGCTTGCCGGGATCCAGTACTCTTCTGGCTCTGCTGAAGTTCAATTTCTTCAGCATTCCTCGAAGATTGTGTACTTTGTCTGGTGATCAACAGCTAAAGGAAATACTGAATGTGCGTTACGTCTCAGTTGTGGAAACTTATCTTCATTGGTTCTCCATTTCTCTGTGTACATAAATGATGATCACTTGAGCTATGCAGCCGAAAGGTATTAATTTTCACTTCCAAAAGTGTACTAAGAAACCGTCAGTTGAAACATAAATGGTCTGATCATACTGAATCGGGAACGAATACTTATACTCTTTATTTCTTGCAGAACCCCGCACCTCAAACTACTTGTTCTACCAACCTTGAACCCTTATCACCGCAACTGGATATGAAAAAGCTATGAAGAAGTGGGAAGGACTTGAGTCGTTGGCTATTCCATGTCTTCATCTTCCTTTCAAAATCCTGAAGCTTGTTGGTGGTCATTGCAAGAATTTCTTGCAGCTTAAACTTACGTGCTCCTTTGGCATGGATTGTGCAAGGGCCATTGCTTTCTACACCCCAAAGCTCAAGGTCTTAAGTTGCACAAAGGTTCACAAGGAAGCTTTGGTTTGTCTACTGAGCAAGATGGAGCATTTAGAAGTGCTTAATATATCTCACTGCACAGTCATAGAGGACTCTGAGTATTCCGAATACTCTTATCTCTGCGAAGAGATTGATAAGTCAATCCTTGAACAGGCCTGGAGGCTTAAGAAAGAAGTTTATCTTTTGTCAGAAACGAGGGTCCTGTGATTTGTGAGGATAGAATGGCTGATGGCGAAATCTATTTAATTGTTGAGGGAATAAATTTGGCACACCATGCGTGCATTGCATGGTTCTTCTTTAGGAAATTTGCTTTTATAGAAGACTTCCTTTTCATGCTGCAGCTAGCTTGTGATCCGTCTTTATATTTTTCGTTTTTTAAGAGAGATTTGATTGAGCATCTGTTTGATGCAATCCAAACAAATTATGTGGAGGATTGCGACGTTTAATGCAATTAATTTTTACAGATGCGGGCGCAGTTGCACATGCGTTGGCTAGAGTGGCAAGAGCCCTTATGCTACCGAGTTCGAATACCGCGTGTATCCAAAAAGAAAGAAGTGACTCGCCCCTAAACAATTTTTGAGAAGTACATCCATGGAAACAGATTGTTTGAAAGCCGTGGTACTCGTAAGAATCTGTCATCTATGAAGCTTTGGAATCTTTTGCAGGCAAGAAAAGTTGGATGCAAATATGGTCCAACCAATATATATAAACATACAAATGTAAACAAGTATTGTAACAAAAGGTGGATCATATATTTATGAATTGCCCTCAACATCATTGAGAAGTGATTACTCAATTAGAGTAATGTATTGGAGATTTCATCCTTTCAATCATCGTCGATACACATGAGAGCAACTGTTGAGTCACCGCAGCAGTCAATTGGTTATTGTTGTCCGCCATAGTTGTTTTGCGCACAATTCAAGTTTTGTTTAACATGTTCTTTCTAATTTTGTAATGATTATTTTAATATTAGTTATTATTTTTATTTTCATGGTTTATTTTTTAATTAATAAAAGTGGTTAGAAAATGCAATAAAAATTAACGGAAGTTAAGTGCTTGGATTGAAAAAGGATCATGGGTTAATGAAAGCCTAAATATTTAAACATTTTATTTTATCATTTAAGTTTTGATTTAATAGGTTTCTCCACTTTGGAAGAAGCAATGATTTTTGTACTTTTTAACGGAGAATTGCTATGATATGCTCAAAAAAGGTAATAAAGTAATAAACATAGTAAGCAATGAGATTCATACAAAGTTGTGGGATAGAATAACACACGCACAGCCTACTTCAATGAACACAAGGAATCATTTTTAGTAGTTCTCACAGCCTCCTTCAATGAACATGAGTAATCATTTTTAGTAGTTGCTGATTGCTTAAAATTCTTTTTTCCAGATGTATTCAATGAAAATGATTACATTATTTCTCGATTACTTATTTTTTGGATTATTAACTTTCTCGATTACTAGGGATGAATCTAGAAATCTGAAATAGAATTGACTAAAATTTTCACCCTCATAAATTATTTTTACAAGTGCATATTATCTTTTTTTGGTTACCTAAATATTAAATTGAAGAAAATGTGAAGTTTATTAACACGTATGATATTTTATTTTTTTCTAACAAAATTGAAAATTTTGATAAAAAAAATTGATCAAATAGATAAAAATATAGTAGTCACGCAAGAGGAGCCGAATTCTTGCGGAGAAATAGGTTAGAAAGCATATAAACCAATTGGACGCGATCATATAAACCAATCGAATTATGTATCTTTTTCTTTTTATTGTTCTCCTTCACTATCTTTAGTCTCCATAAACAAGTAATAAATAGAATGGAGTCGAACTATGAGATTCATATAAGATTTTGGGTAGTTTTTTCTCAATGGTTCATACATTGATCAACATTCAAAAATGGTTAGCTGAAAAAACATTTTTCCAACTATATTCAATAAGAATTATTATATTTTTGTCCGATTAATAATTTCTCCGATTATTAAATTTCTCAAGTACTTCTAAGTAAACATATTCATAATCATATTTTGTCTCACCTTATATGTATACTAATATTGTATTCATATAGCTTGATTACTGATTCGAAATAATGCTGTATAAACTTTCACTTAATTGTGAGGAGGTAATAATCTATTTCATCATTTTCTTTGTTGATTCGTTTCTCTATTGATACCTGTCATGTATAAATCATGACATATATATATATATATATATATCAACGGAATGAGGCAGAAGTTCATCACTAGAGGTTGATATATATGTTTTTGCACATTCGTACATATGTTCTGTCCCCCTTAAAAATAACTCTAACATGTGGTTTTATTTTTCTTAATTATTATCTTAGGTTTGTAATGATGTGAAAACACTTGGTGATGCTTTGATTGATTGCATATATGATTGGAATATTGATCGTAAATTATTTACATCGCTCGTTGACAATTGCACAACAAATGATCGTATGATATATACACACTCCCACCAAGGTTTAGTTCTACTTAGCTTTTGTTGAATAAAGATTATTTTCACATGCGTTGTGTTGCGCACATTTTGAATTTAATATTAAAAGATGGTCTAGATGTCATTAAGAAAAATCTTGCCATAATTCGGCCGAGTATTTCATATTGGACACACACACAAAAGGGAAGAGAAATTTGTTGAAATATGTTGTCAATTGAAAGTTAAGTCTACTAAGAATTTGGCACTATAGATTGTGAAATAAGGTGGAACTCTACATATACAATGCGTAGTATAACATTGATATATGAGGATGTTTTTCCTCGGTTGAGAAACAATAAATATAGTGAGGAGGATGTTGTCTAAGTTGATAGATGAAAGTTAAAATGTCTATGATGCTACTAAGTTTTTTCCTAGAACGAAGTATCCTACATCCAACCTTTTTCTCAACTATTTGTGATATTAGGTTGGCTATTAATGATTGTTGAGCATGATGAAGTGAAAGGAATGACAAAAAAAATGTCATTAAAATTTGACAAATATGGAGATCCAATTCATATGATGTTGGCAATTACAATTAGGGCTATTAATCAATTTTTCGATTCGATTACTTAGCCAAAATTGAAACCGAATCGATGTGGCAAACGAGTATCGGTGCGGTTCAGTTTCCTACCCCCATATCGATGGGAAGCGAAAACTGAACGAACTGATCAGTGTCGGTTTAGGATCGATTTTTCTCGAGTTTGAGCGACATAGAGATTGAGTACAAAATTATAGATCCAAAGTTTCAAACACCAAGCAATTACAGATCCAAACAATTTTACAAAATTATAGAAGCACAAATCCAAACAGAAATTATATAAATAAATAAGGGTATATGTTAAGAACCTTGATCCACCATCGATCCACTAACTGGGCGAGGTGAGGTGATCCACCATCGATCCACCATCCTCTTTGAGAACCTCGATCCACCGTCCTTCTCAAGAGCCTTGATCCACCATCAGAGGTGAGAGTCTGAGGTGAAGTCGTGTGGCTGTGAGGCCAGTACACTATGAGGTGAGACAACGGCTTTATAATGGATATCATGAAAGATTGAGGGAGAGGAAAGAGATGGCCACTTGGTCGGTACGCCATGAGGTGAGACGGCCATGAGGCCGGTGCGCAGTGAGGCGAAACACAGTGTGAGGTTGAGAGATTGGGAGAGATGAGAGGGATGATAGATTGAGGGAAAGAATGAAAAATCGATCATATCGAAGGAGATAGGAGAAAGCGACATCATTTCATACTTTCATTGAGCATGTGGGCTTCCAACACTTTCACTTCTAATTCGGTCGATTTTTTCGTATCAATTAACAGCCCTAATTGCAACTATTGTGTATCCAAGATATAAGATGAAATTGATTGATTTTTATTTCCCTCTCATATAAAAAGAGGAAGCTCTAATATAAATTGAGAGGATCCAAAAACTAGTTTTTTCCTTGGTTGATCAATATTAGTTGAGGTATTAACATCAACCTAATGGTTCTTCTTAACCTTCATCAAGCCCACATATCGGAGATGGGGATAATATGCAGAAGTTTGGGATGTTTGGTTTTTACTACACTAGTAGTGGTGCTGCAAAGTCAGACTTGGATAATTATTTGGTACAAGAACTGTTACCAAGAATCGTTAACTTCAAAATATTAGCTTGGTGAAAAATGAATGGAAAAAAGTTCATCATTATGCGTGATATTGTTAGAGATATTCTAGCCATTCTAGTGTGCATTATTGCTTCCGAGTTTACATTTAATACTTGTGGAAGAATTGTATAACGTAGTCGTCTCCAATCAAACACAATTGAGAGTTTAATCTTAGGAGTAATTGACCTCATTTGCTTTCCTTCACTTACAGAGAGAGACTGAACCTCAGAGAGGGACATGAACGGAATAAAGGAGTTAGCACTCCCTTAATCCTCCAAGAAATGCTTAATACTAGAGACTTGGGGGAAAGAGAATGGTAACTAAGGAAAAAGTCTTGGCTACAAATAATGCTAGTGAGACTCTCCTTACCTGAGAGCCACTCATTTGATAGATAGATTCTTTTAGTCGGTCACTTCCTCTATGGCGTCTCCCCTACGCTTTTAGGGGCTGCAGGGAGACGCCTAATAGTCTGTTTCCTAACTTTTGAAAAGTACCGTTCGACTCCTTTCGAGGGAGCCTCACTAACATTCTGCAATTGTTCACAAAGTATCTCAGTTAATGCAAGTAACTAGCGAACCTTAAAGTGGCTAATCCGTACTAGAGTACACATTGAACCTCAGGTTATTGACTTCGTTCCCATTCTTAAGATTTTTTTTTAGGCTAGCAGGCCTCTAACTTCCACTTCCTTGCATTGAACATCCCATTCAACTCCTTTTGATGGAGTCTCATTCCTATTCTATGCTTTGTTCAAGGAATGGAGCATTGGACAGAGGGATCGTTCGAGCTCCTTACCTGACTACAACTCACTTGATATATAGATTCTTTTGGTTGGTCACTTCCTCTATGGCGTTTCCCTTACACTTTTAATGGTTGTAGGGAGACGCCTAGTAGTCTATTCCCTCACTCTTTGAAAAGTACCGTTCGACTCCTTCGAGGGAGTCTCACTAACATTTTGCAGTTGTTCACAGAGTATCTCAATTCCCCAGCCTCTGTTTCTGTTCTTCAAACACATGAACACACATACACGGTGCCCTAATTATTTGGACCGTGCACCAATTACTGGAACCCTCTAGTTCCCCCACACGTGTCACCAATCCACCACCTCTCTCCCATGTGGTTCAATCTCAGCCCTCCATCTGTCCTTATCTGTTGCACACATCCCAGAGCACAAAAGACCAAAATACTCTTCCTTTTAAATCAAATTTACGGTTTTGCCACTACCTTTCTAGACCCGTAACTCCCACATCGTACGTCCGATGAATACGTGCCGCCTGTCGTTGGATTCAGGACGATGAGATCTATCTAACGGTCCTAAGTCAACAAGTCAAACCCCAATCATACAAAAAGTCAACTTTTTCCCCTATTTTACCCAAGTTACGGTTATGCCCTCAATCTTCCGAACATCATAACTTCCTCCTCGGATGTCGGAATCGGGCGTACCACCTGTCTACGGGTTCGTGACGTCCTAAACTACGTCCGGGTCATCGGTCAACACTCAATTGATCACCCGAACTAAAAATACACTTTTTGCCCAAACTAGGGGCAAAATCGTCATTCTACCCTAACGACCCCAACGAGACCAACTAACCACCGTTTAAGCTCACTAATCCCATCTTAAACACTATCTTAACCCTAGTTTCTGGGACGGGTCGTTACAACAACTCACTTGATATATAGATTCTTTTGGTTGGTCACTTCCTCTATGGCGTTTCCCTTACACTTTTAATGGTTGTAGGGAGACGCCTAGTAGTCTATTCTCTCACTCTTTGAAAAGTACCGTTCGACTCCTTCGAGGGAGTCTCACTAACATTTTGCAGTTGTTCACAGAGTATCTCAATTATCATAAGTGACCAGCAAATCTTTAAATGGCTAATTCATAACAGAGTACACATCAAAATCATGAAGAAAAAACGACATTGGTTTCTTAATGAACTCACGAGAGCTACATGCTTGGGATAGGCCAACCTATCTATTGCTTTTATTACTATTTTAATGTGATCCGATTTGCCTTCAAATTCGACTTCTATAAATACTGAATCTGATACATTTGACGATGACATTAACGCTGAGATTGTTGTTGTTGATGACGACGATGAAGATGATTTAAACGTCCTCACTATTTGGTTATAATTTTATAAGACTGAACTTAAATTTATAATGTTGTGAACTTTTATGCATAAACTAGGACCAAAAGAGAAACTAATGTTGTGTTTAAAATTTTTAAGATGATATGTTATTTGTTATAATGGAGGAGGAAACAAAAAGGATAAGTAAAAGAAATCGAAAGGAAAAAAAAATAGAAGTTAAAAACAAAATGAAAAGTAAGAAAAAAATTTTAAAAGAAATTAATTGTCATTGATACTATTATTTTAAAAAAAATTGAGAATGTTTCTAAATAGGCATAATACTCATTTGTATCCATATTATGTGAGAATTTATCGTCGCCCTCAATTTTACCCAAATTCCATATAATCCAACCTCAATGTACTGATAATAAAAATAAATTATTTCATGAAATAAGAACATTGTAGAAGATCGATTATAGATCTACCATACATATTCATCAAAGGACGTACAAAATAAAAACATAATAATATGGCAGATACGAGTAGAGCATGTGTGGATACAAGAATTTAAACCCTATCCTGATGAAATCAAGATTAATGTGGCCCGCATTTTTAATACAAAATCTAAATGAGGTCCCATGATAGGATGTAATTGCAAGCCATAGAAGAATGTTGCAAGTCGCACCTTTTTTTTTTTTTTTTTTTTTTATTTATAAGGAAGTAGTATTATTAAAAAAAAAAAGGGAATTATAAGTTTACATGAGGTATACAGTATACACCAGTAAAAAAAAACAAAAATTATCTTAGATACACCCACAAACAAACCTATAAACAAAGAGTCCAAAATTCAACTTAGATCATATATTTACAAGAAGCATTCTTCCAAGAAAAAGCAAGAACTCACATAAATACACACATCCATGCTGCTTCTGAAATTACTATAATGCTCTAGGCTTCTACCCTATAACATATAGAAAAGACTAGAGTTTGTACCCTAGCCTTTCATCCAATAAAATGATTGACCTGCAAGACCGCCAAACCTAATCTGTCCCTATAGAAAAATGGAATCATTTATAATTCTAATTAAAAATTTCTCAACATCTCAATCGCCCTTTTTGTTTAAGATGCCTTGTTTGAAAATCTTTCTATTAACAAAGCTTTGTTTGAAATTTTGATGCTAACATCTAAAGATCGTAAGGGTCAAGAAGATGTTGGTTTCTAAATTTTACATGGAAACATAACGAAAAATCATGGCATATGCGGAGTACACATAATTTTTCACTAATAATCTTCATGGTTAATTTTTCACTAATAATGTTCATGGTTCGATCATTTGGTGCTTAGAATTGAATTAAACAAGACAACTTGTTATATTCAAAGTGTGTTCTAAGATACATGAAGAGATTAGTCTATGTCGAACGTAGAAGATGAATTACACATGAAATAAACTTATTCCCATCAATATCTACAAAATTACAGAACTAGAAGGAGACGTTTTCTTCATGTCTAATCCTTTTTAATCAGCTAAACATGAAATTCATTCATCTCTGATTTCAAAAATGTCTTAAAATTTATGAATGGACTAATTTAATCCAATTATAGACGCCAAACAAGTGCTATATGAAACAAGGACAATTAAGAGCATTAACATTTCTCTGAGTCGGGTCAGGTGAATGACGTTTCAGAGGAAAATAGGAAAACTAGAAAACAAGATTGTCTTCGAAAGGACTACTTCCATCTTAGACACGCCACAGGTACAAAACTTCAAACCTTTCATCAGTTTTCTTGTCCCCTAAACATATATTTAGTAGTTAATTATATTTACATGGCTTTGGCAAATCTATATTAAAAATAATTAAACTAATAATTTATATTTAATGCTCAATTTACTTCCCACTTGTAGATTAATAACTGTCAACTACTGATAAAAAACAACCATGCCTACTATAATTCAGTTCTTACACTCACCCTTCCCAGTTGAGCTAACCCCTAAAGATTTAACCAGACCTGATTTCATCCTCCATTCACCTTCCTCAATTTATTTTTCATTACTATGGGCCCTCTATTGCATATCATTGGAAGATTGGAAAAATGAGTGACCAATGGGAGAGCCCACATTTGGGTTCTTATGTTTGTGCCTACATGATACCAACTTGTTATTATTTAATAACCTGCTTCAAGGCTCCGATGGCTATCCTTTAATATCCAATTAGGAAAGATCAACACTTAGAAGCAAAAACATGTGACGGTGTGATGCATAAATACTAAGAGAACAGAACATGAGTGCCACTTGTCAGTGGGATCTTGAACCAAGTGTCCCTAAAGGGTACCTCAATTCTAACCAATAATTACAGCATAAATTAAATTATCAAACTAAATGAGCATTAGAATAGAAGGAAACAATTTGTGATAAAGTCAACTCTACACAATCTGTTTTTCAAATTAGCATTTTCATTGGTTACTAAAAGACCAGATTATCCTTCAAGCTCTAATAATATTCAGAAGCCTCAAATGTATAAGAAATTACGTTCAGAACTAGTAACAAAACCTGCAACTGTTTCCAGGTAATCTAACTCTCAAAGCTTTCTGTAAAGGCCTGCAAGGCTGCAACCCCAAAAAAAATTCATATTTTGCTAGTGTTATTTGAAAATACCAGCTACATGCATAAATTCCTAACTTTGGACAATTTGGGTAATTAAATGTTTTTTTTTCTAATTTTTTTTTTTCCAAATTCAAGAGGATTGGGCAATTACGTCATTTCAGCATAATTAATTGTGAATTTTGGCTCTATCATTGCCACAAGTTTCCATGCCTGACCCCCATATTAAAAGACTCCACGCTGCTTGCTATTGAGAAATGAGAAACAAACTCAGCTTTAATTTGCTTCCTTTTTTCTTTGTAAGCATTCCTGACTTTCATCATCTTATGAATCATGAGAAATCAGCATCTCAGGCTTGTTTGTGTGGTCTTCATTATCTTGCTTATGATCATTCAGATATCTAGTTATCGTCACATCGATAGAACATCAAGTGAAGGAGCAAAGCTAACGGATAAAGTTGGATCCCACTCCAAGTTTTCATGGCATTTCTTTACAGAATCACCAGGGGTCTCCAGCATAGATGAAACCGACCCCCTTAACGCTGTTTCTCTACGAGAAGTTCCACAAGGACCAAACCCACTTCACAACTGATCAGCCTTCTTGCAATTATGTGTATTATTCAGTCATATAATTTTCTTTTGCAGTTTATAGCGTAAATCATTTTCTTTTTGTGTAGTGAAAAAAATTTCATAGTTTCATAGATCCAGTTGGGAAAGAGTGTAGTTTATGAAAAAAGTGCAAGTGTAAAAACTATTACACATTTTCTGCACTTGATTTCTTAAAAAAATCACATGTTTACACAGAGGCTGTACTTTGTTTTGAATATCTTAGTTGAAGAAATAGATAAGATGGTATTATGCTGATCTGAATAGTATTAATTTATTTATTTATTTAGTACATGAATACTATTATTCTATCCTAAAAAAAACTTAAAAAAAGATCTCAGGAATCAATTAGTTCTAAGAAAAAAGTCAGAACCTAGAAACTAGAAAGCAAGCTCTTGAAGAAAAAGGTTTTAAAAGTACAAGTGATGGCTAGTTTAACTGGTATTACATCATCCACTAGAAGCATGTGTGTAGTTTTAAAGGATCTACAGTGCGTTACATAAGAAGTCAACATGCAAACACATCTAATTGATTTTTGGCTTAAATATGGTGGCACCAACTTTGGCTTCTTATGTAGCATAAAATAGTTGAAACTTAAAATACTCATATTTTGTTTGCATACCATGCGTTTTAGTTTTTCCATATGAGGTCAAAAAGTGCATTTGGATGGCTTCTAAGATGTAACTTCCATGTCAGGAAAACAAATGGGAAGGTAGATAACTTTAAGTACATATGCTAATTGAATACATGGGAACTTAATTTCTCCTATGCATTCAGGAAAGACATACAAGATTAGTGCTGCAAGCAACCCAGTGCTGGGCAAGTTTGACTGGTCAGATACATTACTAAAAAGATCCCTAACAAAGAATTTTCTCGTCATCTAAATTCAGTGTTGATTGGATATCCTACCAAAGATAGAAGAAAAATACAGATATCGTACCGTATGGAACACGCTTGTCTTATAATGTCTATGACTTGACTAATTAGATTACTTTAATTTTGTACAATAATTTTCATGAAGATTGATTGAGTACCTGGTTGAAAGAACAGAAGGAGAAACCAGCTTGCATGCTTGTTCTTTAATAATAAAACAATTCGAGCAAGAATGCATGTTCAAAACCCTGCAGGGAATATACGATTCTTATAAGATATACCACTCTTGATGCATTCCTAGGGTTAGGTCAATAGAGGAAACAAACCTCAAAGGATCCTCTCTACATAATCTCATTGCCAACTGGATCAACTGAAAAATGAACAGAAAGTGTTTTCCAAGTGATTTGCTCGAACTTAGACTTCCATATCTGCAATTTTGTAATATTTCCAAATGTTAGTTGAATGAAACAGAAGCAGATCTGAAAACGATAATTCCAATGTGTCTAAACTCTAAACCATCAATTATTCAGGAATCAAAACTATATATTAAGCTGTTATAAAATCGAAGTTGTTAAGCTAAGAATAAGCTAAAAGATTGGGTACACTTAAATGGAACCTAGATGTTCTAGGTCACGATTGAGGTTATCAAAATTGTAGTGCAAGGTCAGATAAGAATGCATCCGTATGGGAATAGGATTCAGATACACAAATAGATTGAACCAACACATTGGCTACTTACTTCTTTGTATTCTGAGCTTTCTACGAATATCTCAAACACGTCAACTGCAAAATATACAGTGGATGACAGTCAGAAAAGTGAAGCCAGCAAGTATTGAATCTACTTAATGCAAAAAAGAGCTCACATGACCGGGATCTGATCACTACTGCATGTGTATACTGCTTGCTGCTGAGATTAAAATTCAAACCTGAAAGACAAACTCTAATAAGCTATAATACATAAAAATATTGTACCCAGAAGAAGAATTTTGTACTATATCTATATCACCAGAACGAAAATTATATAAATTGAAACCAAAATACAACGATATACAAGAGCTACGAGACAGTAGAAATGCCGTGTTCGACGATTTTAGTATACTTCTTAATTAGTCTCCAAGAAGTGTAAGAGGACTTTTGAACTGCCAGCAGCTAGATGTCTTTTAGCTCAGACACCTTGAGTAGATTGTTCAATTAAGGATGGAAATCCCATGACCAGCCCTTCCAAGGAAAGCATTGCCTCTTCCACTTGTCCAGATGCATTAGCAACAAAGGAAAGCAAAAGCACAAACTCCAAGCCAGAGTTGAATTCCTGCTTGCAAGAATAATTAGTATCCCTTTTGGAAATAACTTTTGGATCCCCGGAATCAGAAACAGAAATCATGTCGAAAGATATAAACCCAAAAAAAGACATGAAAAGATTGATTGCAACCAAATTGGTTAAGGAAAAATTTAAATCAATGCCAATAAGGAAGTCATATACAATTTCCAAAGCAGTAAAGTTCTTTTGTTGCATCAACGTTGCCATAATTAGCGACGTCTTTCCTAGTGATGTAAGCACTAGACAAAAAACTACATTATTTAAACTCCACATAATTCACTCTATCATTAAAAGCCATATTACGACGGACGATACTACCAACCTTTCCTTTTCGGAATATAGGAATTATATCATCTTCTACTTCAGATTCGTAATCCACATTCATCAATCCCTGTTTACGTGCATTTAGTGCTAGTTTATATGAGATGAAAAATGTATTTAACTATTTAAAGTAAATTTGATTAAGCCTAAAACTAAAATAAATGTAAGCTAAAAGGACAGAGTGTCGGTGTTTACATGTCAGGGCATACATGGCAGTAAGGAAATACATGCTCCTTGAGAACTCGCAAGTAAAAAGGGTTCTCGTAAAACTTCCCAATGTCTTCTTTTGTCTGGAAACGCGTGTAGACAGCATGTGTGTACTTATCAAGATTTTGATCAGATACTCGTCCTACATGAAAGACTGACCATATAAGCCCATGTTTTAATGCAAACCAGACAACAGAAAACCACCAAACTTAAGGAAGTTTTTGAAAATTTCAGAAAGCGCACCTAATGATACTGAAAGAATGCCTCGCATCTGATACTGGGTTGTATAAAGATAGTCCAGCATATCCTTCTCTTCCTCATCAGATAAATCCTCCTTTGCTTTGATCAGGCATATGTGTTCCACGATTTTTCTGATGTAAAACGGAAATTACATAAATGATTACATTGCATATACGATTGAGGAACAATATTCATATGTATTGGATTAAATAATGAACTTGATTGATTTTGCAAAGGTTGCTTTGTGCTCATTACATGGCTAATTGGCTACATCAGGTATACAGAACAGAAAATAAATGTAACATTAAAGGGATCACATTTTCCGACCACGTTAGCTTACCGCCTTATTTGAAAATTGACGGTCTGGTAACAAAGCGAATTGACATGTCTAAAGAGGCTCATTGGCCTCCCTAGACTAATGAACCACCTTAGAAATTAAACCTTAGAAAAAATTTCAAAGCGCCTAAATTGCACTTAGTTTATTCATCAAAGAGAATGAAATAGTTGAACGAGAAATGAACCTTTTCTTCTGCATATTGAGGGTTGAACTCCGCTCTTCAGAAGCCGACGCTATCACTCCCCGATTCTTTTTCCTCCCAAACCACGCACCCACAACTCCATTCATTCTACATACTGAATTCAAAGATGAAAAAACAAAATTAAAGAAATAAAATAAAATCTTGAATGAAATGAAGCACTAAAACCAAAAGCAAACAATGAAATTGGCATTACCATTAGAAGGGATACGGCGGGAGGTGATAGGGATTTGGGGGTTACGATTTGTTAGGCGAATGGGAGAGAGTACGGAACACTGCCATTGAACGAGCATCGTGGCGCTGTGGTGTCTTTTGCTTTTGCTTTTGCTTTCTGGGTGTGCCTCTCTGTGTGTGATGATGGTTTATAGCAAAAGAGAGGGACGATCTCCTCCGGTATAAAATGGGCGGACAAGGAAAAATAACCAACTTATAAATTGTGGGTTTGAAATTGGCGCTTAGTTCTCAAACATTACCAAACTGCCCTTTTGTTGTTAATACGAGTTTTGCTTTATTTTATTTTTTTCTGCCCTTTTGTGCCATTATGAGGTTCGCTTTAATTTGGTGCCATATTTCAAAAACAATAGTTTGATATAATTTTGGATTTTAAGAAAAGAAAAAAATATTGTATGCATTCATCCTAACATCGCATTTTCAGTTTACACAACATATGAGACTTTTTATATTCGCCCCAAGAAATGTTCGATTACGTGACATGGAATGTTAAACCAAGCACGAGTAAAAATTACAAGCTCCCAATACCATGGCATTCGAAAAGCACATCCAATCCTAAAATTGTCATTTTTGGAGTCAAACATGGCAGTGAAATCACAGACACTCTCATAGACGGTAGACCTTTCACATAACTTGAAGATCGCAAATGCAATCACACTTCACAAGCTCCTACCAGAAGGGCTTTCTTTCGCGAATATAATAATAACCATGCAACTTTCCCAAACAACGTATTGAATATTTCTGTACCATCCATATAACCATCAGTACTTCCGACGACAGCTTGACCTAATTTTTCAGGTTCTGGAAAAGCTCTGGAAGATGGGCATTTGTGAGCTTGGTCCTCTTGCTGATCTCGTGACTCTTCTTCTTGGGTTTGGGCTTGTTAGGAATGCCTTGGCTCTGCGCCAAGGCCCTCCTCTTTGCTGTATCTGTGGCTGGTTTCATCCCATTCTTCTGGAGCTCTTTCTCAATGTCAATCATATCACGCGGCAACTCAATGCCCCTAAAGAACTTCTTCAGCTCTAAATCAACCTTTGATGGAGGCAGCCTGGGGTCATTTGGATATGCTATGTCCTCTTGTGAATCAAAGTTTGAAAGCAACCAGATGTCACCTGCTTCTTTCAAAGCCTGGGAAATAATTTACCTTATTAATATAATCCGAGAAATAATCCAGAAACACCACGTCAGACACAGTAGCCTCTACCAAAAACTGCTAGCTGGATTAAAAGGCAGATGCATATGCTTTGCCATGGTTCATCAAATCAGAAGAAAAATTATACAAATAAAATATACCTGCAAGTCTTCCATCACATTTGGATATGCATCCTTCATATCAATTACAGGTATGCCCTCTGAAAATTTCCGTACTAAGGACCGAAGTTGAGTTCTGTCCTCTATTTTATGCTTGGACTACACATAAGCAATACATACGAACATGTCATATTTCATGGAGGTGATAAGCAAAAAGGTTATCACTAGTTCAGATGAAAAAACCAGGAACATGCTAGTCTACACAGGAATAAATGTAGATGCCTTTAAAGTTACCTTATAAGAGAAGCGCTTCCCATCATAATAAACTTTTGGGTTATTCCTCAGACTGTCAAAAACAGCCTTGTTGCCATTCACATCAACATAGCATGCTTCATTAATCTGCTCTGGCGTAAAGGCCTGCCTTGTCTGCAAAAACAAAGTTGGTTTATTATATGTATAAATAGGAAACTCAAAAGAATAATGTCGGGATTCAGATGAGATTGCACTTGCAGGATAATCAAACCTGGACATCTCAAAGTCATTTGCTTTCAGGTTTTAAAAATTGCACACTCCACACTTATAAATCATTGTGACTCATTGGAGAGTTCAATAAGACAATATCATAGTCATTTTCATGAAGCAAAGGGGAAATGTTTTGTACCTCCAGCAGCAGGTCTATAACTTTCTTGATCTGAGATCCAACAGGGCCTTTCCGTATGCTATTAATGTGTTGGAGTCTCTCTGTATCATTAGAGAATTTGACAGCTGGAGCAGGAGCCCTCGATTCTGCAGGCGCAGGTCTCGGCTTTGCCGTGGCCTTGCCCTTGGTAGAGGCAATGTTGATAAGGGTTGACTGGCATTTCTCTTGCTGCTTCTTGAATTCATCTAAACTCTTCTTCAATGCCATCTGCAATTAACATTATGTATAATTCATCATATCTATCAAATAATTTGGAGAGAAGTACCAAGAAAGTTAGAAACAAATAGCTCCAAAATCAAGCTCAACTTCAAATTGGGAACAACAAGCATATAGTGTTAAGTACTAAAACTGGGTAAGAACCTATAAATTTAAGCATTTCTGTTTTAAAAGGAAAAAAAAAAAAAACCAGTTCAAGGCTTTAAGCTAATAAGCATGCTTCTATCAGACAATACACTTCTTTGCTTGGCTCATATGATTGGATGGAAAAAAATTCAAATCTTCGTCCTTGGCCTCAACCTAAATTAATTTTATCAGTTTGTTTTTAAGGAGTTCAAAAAGATGTTAAATTAGGGTGAGGTTTACTATTCTAGTCTACAGGCCATTTAGCCCAACTGGCGATTTTCGTCTTCCTGAATTGGAAGAGCAAGAACAAGTCTCATCCAATGCTTTATACTTTTCAAGCTAAATGGTATCTTTCAATTTTTTATATCTGTTCAATTGGGGATTAAACACATGGGTTTTTTTTTCTGTCTCCATACTAGTCAGTTTTCAAGGTAATCCTTCATTCTCTGTTCAAATTAGATTGTGATTGAGCCCCAAAAAGAAAAAGTTTCTACAAGTCCTACACTATTTTTTGAAGAAATTTTGTGGAGTCTATGGAAATGCAAAGGCCAATGTCCAATTTCATAGGCTTATAACAAATCAGATTCTAAAACCCCAAAAAAAGGGAAATTTACTGGACTTATGCACACTTGGTAATTGATTTACGTGAATTGAAGAATGAAACTGCAATTTCATACCCGAACTTGCAGCAATGGCTTCTCTGTTGCCTTGGATGTGTGACGAGAGGCACAGAGAGGGTTGGAGATCCACGATCGGAGACAAAGAGAGGAAGGGGATGAGTGCCTTGGCGACCAAAATATCTTTCTGCGGCCACTCCGATTGTCTAAATAAACCCCTTTATTTATTTTTTCGATCAAAAATAAATAGAAGGATAATTAATTCATAGTTATTTGTTAATATATACGTTTACTCAAAAATTTGTATATAGAAAAATTGAACGTATAGATTTTTTAATGAGCCAAATGACTATATAATTTAAAATATACTATAATTTTTATATAAATTACAACTAATTATATTCAATTGGAAACTACTCCAACAACAATCTAAAAAATACTTATCAAAATATATCATGATTTCAACATTATTTTTTATTTTTATTTTTTATTATAAGATTATATTGAGGATTATGAAAACATTACTCCTATTTATATTTTTTTTCACTTGCTCATTTTAAAAGTAATATGAATATCTAATCTAACTTAAAGTAAGATAATTAAAAGTAATAATTCTTCAAAAATACTTTAAATTTAAAAAAATATATTTTTCGAGATTAAATAATTTGGTTAATTATGTATAGTTTAGGGTTTAATTCTTGAATTTTGTGTCAAAATTCAAGAATTAAACTCTATGTCGTACGAGTTTCCACCACCATCTCAACCACCCCTCCCAAAATTCAAGAATTAAACCCTATGTCGTACGAGTTTCCACCACTATCTCAACCACCCCTCCCCCCTCCCAAAATTCAAGAATTAAACTCTACGTCGTACGAGTTTCCACCACTATCTCAACCACCCCTCCCCCCCTCCCAAAATTCAAGAATTAAACTCTACGTCGTACGAGTTTCCACCACTATCTCAACCACCCCTCCCCCCTCCCAAAATTCAAGAATTAAACCCTATGTCGTACGAGTTTCCACCACCATCTCAACCACCACCCCCCTCCCTTCCCACCCCCCCCCCCCCCCCCCCCCCCCCCCCCAAAAAAAAAAATAAATAAATCTATACCCTACCATTGAACCCTAGATAATACGGATTTTATTTTTTTATTTTATAGAAAAAATACAATTGTAACTATATACAATATATATATATATATAATATTTATTATATGCATAATATAATAAAGAACCCAAAAGGCCAAAGAAATAAAACACTAAGGGGCACATGGGACAAAAAGGACAAAAAAAGTCAATATTATTTTTAATTGTTAAAGAATTCTCAATAACTCACTCATTCTCTTTATTGAGATATAAAAGGGTAGATGTGGAATTTATTACATAAATTCTGTTTAGGCACTTTTAAATAAAAAAAAGTTTGGAATAAAGTCTTGTTTTGTTTAATATACATGCATTAAAGGTTTTAAATAAAAGTAAAAGTTGTTAAGGATGTAACAATAATTTACTCTAAATAAAATGATAAAAAAATGGTCGAACCCGTTCGAGGTTTGCTATTGCTAATATGTTTGGCAAACTTTTACCGGGTTGTTTTAATGGTAATATAAAGTGATTTTTACTTTCGTACTTTGTTCAGGAGGGGTCAAATTTGGTAGATATAATTCTCATCTTTATATCGAAGATAAATAGGAATTCAAATTCTTTGTATTTGAATTTCAACTTTATATTGATGATAAGTTCTTCCTTGACAAACTGAGTCGGTTCTACTCTCGTCTGATAACTCTTGTTAGATAAGATATATTCCTAATTTTATTCATATCCATATTTTATTAAATTAACTAAATTAAAATTCATATTTGCAGGGTTACCACTCACGTCCAACCCACTAAACCCTGTCAATGAGTGAAATTACTAATCCAACCTTATTCGGTCTTATTTTCGTTGTTATAATTTACACAAATTGAAATGTCAAAAATAACCACAAAAAATTTAAATACATAACTATTCACATATTTCTTATATTATTAATTTTTTACCTTGTACATCATAAACCGTAATCATATATAACTTATTCTCATAAAGGAAATGGTTCATTCATTATAACATCATCTCATAACATAGTAATCATCATAAACATTCTACACTTATCATCATCACAATATCATCATAATATCCATTTAATATAACTATAACGACCCGAACCTGATTTTATTGTAATTTTCTATTAATTAATGAAAAATGACCATTTTGCCCTTGGAGGGGAAAAAATTGATTTTTGAATCGAGATTTTTTTTTGGACTTTGACCTATGACCGTGACGTAGATCGAGACGTCACGAGTCTGTAGACAGGCGACATGCCGAATTTGGACGCTCGATGCGAAAGTTACAGGTCACGAAGTTTGATGGTTACTATTACGTTTTCCGAGATTTTGTGCCAATTGACATTATTGGATTGGTCAACTGGTTTATTGGACCAATCAGATGAGTGACAATTGTCACTCATCTAACTAGCCCCTTTACCCAAAAGATTGGGGTGCATGTATCTATTCCCTCTCTCCTTGTTCATTCGAATCGTGTACCCATTTTGTGTAAAAACACACAGCCATCAAACCATATTCTCTAACCTTCCATCCTTCAGTTTGTGACTCTTGTGAGTGACGGAGAATGTGGTTGACGGTGACTCAAGATTGAGGACGGCGGCGCACGGCGGATGGGGCGTTCACAGTTAAAAATCTGAAACTCATGATCGAGTCAAGGTGTGGGTTTGGATTTTTAGGCCTTGTTACGTGAGTCTAAGGACACATAACACTTTGTAGGGTCTGTGCGAGTCGATTGGAGCTTGGAACCAGGCACGACGGTGGGACCGAAGGGAGGCAAATCGGGAAAAGTGGGCTTCACAGTTGCTTGAGCTAAGGTACAATTTTATTATGTTTTAGATGTTTTTGAACCCATAGATCCAACCTAGACACCTAGACAATCCTAGGGGTGGCAACGGTTTTGAAAACGGGTAAAAAATGGGCAAGTTACAGCAGGATCGGGTCGCGGGTCTGTGCGACCCTAATAGCAGACCAGTCGAGAGGACATGGACGATGACATCAGCTGATGACGTCATGACACGGCCCATCCCAAATCCCCCCCGAGATTAACGAGGGATGTGCCATGCTCCCGTCTGACACGAAGTGTCAGACAAGGGATAATTCAAACCTCAGCCTGTTCGGGGCTTCCAAAGTGCGCTAGGATCGGAGGAGGAGTGTGATGTCTCGGTCTCTGCTACAACCCGCATCCGCGATCAACCTGAAGGGCATTAAAACCATTAAAAGCTGTGAGTGCACGAAACAAATAATTTAATTAAAAACACATTTCATGAAAAAGACGTTTAGACCCTTCACTAAAAAGCATGCATGCATTCAAAAACCAATTATCAAATCATTTATGCTCGATTCCATATTTTCAAATCCAAAACCAGTTCATCAAATCATCATAGAAATATCAGCACGTATAAGTACAGTCTAAAACCAAAAATTTTGAAATACGTGCAATTACGTGAATATTAAATACCACAACCATATGCACTCAAGGCATCTCAAATCATCGATATAAAACATATAAAACATTTATGCATGCATCAAATGTAACGACCCGCCCCGAATATCGGGATTAGATTAGTGGTTAATGATGGATTAGTGAAGTTAATCGGTGATTAGTTGGGTGATCTCGAACGGACGGTGCAAAATGACGGTTGTGCCCCTAGAATGGGCAAAAAGGTTAACTTTTAGTTCGGGTGGTCAAATGGACTTTGACCGATGACTGTTACGTAGTTTGGGACGTGACGAGTTCATAGACAGGTGGCTCGTCTGATTCCAACATTTGAGGAAAAAGTTATGACGTCGGAAGTTCGAGGGTAATTTGGTAGTTTGGTTAAAAAGGGGCAATTTGTTAAGTTTTCACACGACATGGAATTTTTACGTATTTCGAGCACCATTAGGTAGGTCTCGATTCCCTGAGTAGAACGACAGGCGACACGTTTCCATTGGATATGGAACGGTTTAGTTTGTGGTCTAAACGTACGAGTGGTAAAATGGTAATTTGTGCAATAAAGAGCATTTTGGTCAATTGGCTTGTATTGGGAATAGTGCCCAGTGATCAGTGGACACTTGGATGTTCTTGAAAATGTTGCCCATAGAAAATTGGACACTTGGCCCTATCTGGATGCTTGTGGAATTCTCCTTACCGCCTCACACCTATTTTAAAATGGCAATGGGAGATATTTTGCACGTTTTGAAATAGAGGAACAGAGTGGCTGAGATTGTGTGTGTGAGTGAACCGTGTGAAACAATCCAATCCTCCTCATTTGTGAGAAGTGTGTGAAGGAAATTGAAGGACTAGACGATGAGGTTGGTGCCACCGTGAAGACCGTCGTGGGTGGCGGTTCTGAACCAGGAAATCCTTTGCAACTCGTGAACATCAAATGTACACAATCACCTTCAAACCTCAAATTTTGGCCATAACGTGTGAAGAAGGGTTGGACAGGGGACTCAGACGCACGTGGTGGTGCCCACGGCGGTGAACGGCGACGATGGTAAGTCTTTATTTCAGTAAACGGTTCAGTTGGACTCAGAAATGGTCAATCACGATTTAGTGCTTAGTGATTAGTTTTATTGATTGGAACTTGTCTCTGGAGGTTACATAGGTTGTTTGGAATCGAAAACCAGGAAAATGGGAGGCTAAACCCATGGAAGCACGATGGTGGAAGAACGTTGTTTGAAGGTTGATCAGGCAGGTATTAAATAAGCTCTAATTTCATGGTTTAATTAGCTAGATCACTTGTAGAGATTAGGAGGAAGCTAGTGGGATAAACGGGATTGAAAAAGATGGGAAAACAAGGGAGAACTGTGATCGCCGGTTCGATTGGATCGGCCTGAACCAAATCGGTCTGGACCTAGTTCGGCGAGAGGTTGAAGATGAATAGTGCTGGCGCGTGAGGGCCACGCGCAGCCCCTTTGGGCTGCACATGTGGGCGCGTGGTACGGTTGTTGAGGAAGGTTCCAACACGACTTTTAAAGTATTCGATGTAACAAACATTTTGGCACTGGTTTCTAGTCGATCGGACATCGTCTCGATATGTTTAGGGATGCCCGAATGATTTAGGGCTAATTTAAAAATAGTTAAAATTCAAAAAAATTACGAGGATTTAGTATAACCTTTATGAAGTAGTTAGTGACCTTATTATGGGATTTGAACAAGTTCGGGAAAGCCGGTGATAGTGGATTAGCTGGGAAAGCGTAATTGCATGCGTATCGAGGCGGCGACGCGAATGGTCTGTGAGTGGACTTTGCTTTCGAACTTATGATGCATGCATATATGTTTTATATGTTTTCTATACGTGATTTCTGTATTTGTGACTTGATATTGATGATTTACGGTTTTTCACGGATTTCGAGATAAGTACGTATTTACACGTTTTACGAGCTTACGATTTATACTGTGATTTGACCATGGTTTTGATGATTTGATTTTGGGATTTGAAATATGATTTGATTTCAATAATTCGTAATGGATTTTGGAAAAGTGATTTCGGGCTTGAAGCCCAGTTTATAAAAGGGATTTCAATAAACGTGATTTCGGGTTTTGAAATCGGATTTCGAAAAAAGGATTCGGTTTTGGAACTTGAAACTGGATTTTCGGATTTGGATTCGGGATGATGATTTCGGATTCGGCTTGGAATTCAAAATGGTGATTTCGAATTCGGATTTGGACATGGATTTGGAAATGGTTTTAAAATGGTTTTGGATTAGATTTGCTGGATCTGGTTATTGGGTTTAAAGACCCGGATATGATTGGGACGGGGGTGGGCCCGGATTGAGTTTAAAGACTCGAGAGTTTAAAGACTCGGATATTGTGATTTCCCCCATAGGCTTATTGAGTTTAAAGACTCGGGAGTTTAAAGACTCGAATTATATTGAGGTCTGGATTGAGTTTAAAGACTCGAGAGTTTAAAGACTCGGATATATCCAGCAAGTTCGATTGGTTGAAATGGATTTCAAATGTGTTTTGGATTTCGATGAGAACTTGATAATGATGGTTTTCAATAATGGTTTTCCGATGTTTTGTGCAATGACCCGGATGTTATGGATTTTGATGGTTTTGGGCTGAGGCCCGGGATTTGAGAAAAAAAAATAAGTTTGGTTTTCGTAATTTAATATGAAATGGTTTTATGATAATGCATGCATTGGTTTTTAAACGGAGGGTATAATTGTCTTTTCTTATAAATGGTTTTTCTAAACTTATCCTTTATTTTTGTCCACTCACAGTCTTTATGTTTTTTATACCCTCCAGGTTGTTTCGGTGCGGGCTGTTGGTAGAGAGAGATGGAAACATCGCACACACGATCCACAGTAGATTCTGCGCGCTCTAGGAAGTCTAGTACTTGTGGACGGTTCATTTTGGAAATCCCTTGTCTAGCTTACGTGTTACATGGAGGTTGGACGTCGGTTTAGCCTTCGTGTCACGCATAAGTTAGGCGGGAGCATGACTTAGCCCTTAATCCAAGGGGATTAGGGGTGGGTCGTGTCATCAAAATTTAGAAAGTAAGGTCCATTCATAGACCGTCCTAATTGCCGCCTCGATACGCGTGTCATAACCCTTCCCGGCTAAATCACCGTCACTGAAACTTCTGGACCTGTCCAAATCATACTAGAAGGTCACTAACTACTTCAAATAGGTTACCATTGAATCCCCAAATTTTTCGGGATTTTTAAACGTATTTAAAATGGACCCTAAGCCTTCAGACACTCAAAACTACCCCAAAACGGTGTCTGGTCGACTCGAAACATGTCCCAAAATGTTCGTTACATCGAAAGGATGATTTCATATGTTGACCTCATCCCCAAACTCTGCTCGACACGCCGCCCAAAGGCCCTGCGCGTGAAGCCCACTCGCGGGGAATAGTTCTTCTTCTTCATCTCGATCAGCCGGTCCACTGGTCAGCCGGTCCATGGCTTATATCTCACCCATTTTCAACCCATTTTCATCCATTTCAATTCCTATAGCTTCCTTTCCTCATTTACAACCTATCTATGTGATTAAACCCAAGAAAAACCACCTAGAACCCCTGGTTCGATTCACCCTTCACGACCCTGTTTTCTAGCCCTTTCCTTGGGCTGCTTAGCCACTCTCCGCCTTCCAACATTATTCCCAAACACTCATATGAACCCAATAAACATCCCCATATCATCATAAAACATCCTAAACGTCCAAATCAAAACTTCGAATATTTAAATTCAAAGAGGAGGGGTTTCGGGTTTTACCTTGCCATGAACTCCTCCGCCCCCTACGACCGTCCTACCGCCTCCCACAGCCTGTCAGGACTGAACCCTCCTCGGTCAGGACCCGACTCATCTAACACGATATTTTTCGCTTTGGGCCTCCTTGCCCTTGCCCTTACGGTTTTGTTTTCAGGAGATCACGATGCAACTTCCCAGGGGGTCACCTATCATGGAATTGCACCAGCCTCAACTCGTTTAACTTTGGAGTTCCAACCGAACCCAAAGCCACTGAGCTCTCAAAAGGTCTCGTGCTAGATAGGTGTGTGTCTACACCTTTAAGGCACAACACCATTCCCCTCCTAGACCATTCCCCCCTCGCAGGAATGTGAGATCGTTCACCGTTCCCTCCAGGACACGGGTCTTACAATCCACCCCCCTTAGGGCCCAGCGTCCTCGCTAGCACACTTCCCAGTTGGGGTCTGGCTCTGATACCATTCTGTCAAGACCCAACCCTCTTCGGTCAGGACTGGATATTGTCCGCTTTGGGTCTTCTTGCACTTCCCCTCACGATTTTGTTTTCAGAAGCTCACGGTGCAACTTCCCAGGAGGTCACCCATCATGAAATTGCACCAGCCTCAACTCGCTTAACTTTGGAGTTCCAACCGAACCCAAAGCCAATGAGCTCCCAAAAGGCCTCATGCTAGATAGGTGTGTGCCTACACCTTTAAGGCACACCACTATTCCCCTCCTAGACCATTCCCCCCTCACAGGAATGTGAGATTGATAGGTCGTTAAATAAGCATTATTTTATATTATTTTATACCCATTATACTTGACTTTTATTATTTAAATAATAAATAATTAGATAAATTAATTTATTTTGTGATTTTTCTATTTAAATAAATAAAACTTGTAATTTGGAGCATTTTGGCGAAAGAATCGTCTCGATCGGAATATTAACGAATAAATTATGGATGAAATTCGGTGAAGATATTAATTAATTTATAATTAATTCAGTGCTAAAAGCCCACACCGTTTCTTTTGCTTAGCCCAAATTCATATTTAATCCAACCCATTTTGCTTGTATAGCCCAGCCCAGCAGGAAAAAAAAACCGCCCATTCTGCAGCCCAACAATCCGCTGGCCCAGCCCCCCATACGTCTGCTTCCAGCCTGCACGCTCGAGCCCATGTCACGCCTGCAGCACCCAACAACCCAACCTGCTCCAGCCCGGTCAAGTCCATCAACACCAGGCCACCTACCCACGCATGCGATCAGCCCACTTGCGCCAGCCACCTACCGCTCCAGCAGCCCACCGTCCGCCTGCATCCACCTACCCGATCCAATCCTTTCAGCCTGCAGCCCACTTGCCTTCAAACAGCCCAACTACTCTACAACTGTTTCAGCCCGCCTGCACTGCACAGTGGCCCAGCCCGTATAACTGCTCCCATTTTCTATTATTTCTCTGATTTTCCAGCACAAATCAATCCCAAAAATCAAACATAATTTCATCATTCATCATCATTTTTCATCATTTCCTTTTGTAATATTTTATTACTATTTTTATATTTTATTTTGTATTTTATTTTTAGTTCTTTATGGCCTCTCTCTATAAATAGGGAGGTATTTCACTTGTAAAAGGAGTCCCCATTTTTCCCATTTTGTTTCTCTCTTTAGTGTAGGTTCTATTATTTCTCTCTAGTTTCTCTTCTTTTAGTTCATCTTCTTTGTTTAATTTTGGGGACCATTTTAACTTCTTGTAGTTTCTTTCATTTAATTAACTTTCATTTAATTAACTTTCTTTTAAATTCTTGTTCTTAATTTATGTTATTTCTTAATTTCATTTCTTCTTTACTTTGTTCTTGTGATTTTCTTTGAGATCTCTTAAATACATTTTTATATTTTCCTTAAGAAATATCTAGGCCAAGTATTTCCGAAATAATTCTAGAATTTAAGTTCGCATTCTTATGTTTTATCCTCCATCTTCAGAAGGTTCTAGTCGGTGTTCGGTGTTCCTTATGAATAACATTTCATTGTTTCCATGCACTTTCGGAATCACAAGCTGTTCTTGGGTTCCGAAAGAGTAACTTTTCTCCATTTACTTAAATTCTTGTTATTGTTTTGGTTTTACTTATAATTCAATATATGTGTTGGTATTTTCTTTCTAACATTTGTAAGTAAGAATGCAATCTCCATGTGTTTTACTTTTTGAATTTCTTTTACTTCATATGTTTTAGTGCTTAAGCTTCAATTCTACACACTTAGTAGAAAATCGAAGAGATTTAGATGTTTGACACACATTGAAATCACAAACTTAAGGTGAATCGTATTATAAGTGTTTATGACCGATGTTCGGTGCATTTGTAATATTGAAAAACGTATGCATATATTTGAGATGATTAAGGTAGGATTTCGTGATTGGTTCCATATGAGCATGATGTTGGAGTGTTAGTAAAAATATGTGTTTGAAGAAAGTTCACTTGCACAAAAGTTAAAGTAGAAGTAGAATTCATTCTTAATTGTTTTTATTTGTTTACTTTATTTTATAAGTACAATCTTCACAAACCCCCCATTTAATTCATTATTCTTTAATTCTTTAATTCTTTGATTATTGATTATTCTTTATTCTTTTATTATTTTATTCCTTTATTCTTTATTCCATTAATTCATTAATTCTCTTATTTATTAATTCGTTCATTCTTTTATTCATTAATTCCTTAATTCTTTGTTACTTGATTATTCAATTATTTAATTATTTGATTATTTAATTCTTTAGTTCTTCAATTCATTATTCTTTGATTATTCATTATTCTATTTAACTAACATATTATTAATAATCCCTAATTTCTCCAGTTAAGAACGATCCCTATTTACCAATACTATAACTACACAAAAAGGGTTTAAATTGCATAACACCCGAATTACGTGTTTAATTTAATGCGTAGTTTGAGCGATATCAATTTTTGGCGCCGTTGTCGGGGAAATTGAAAATTATTTTTTAATATGTTGGTGTATGTATATAAATTGTGCATATTATACTTGTTTATATTTATTTTATTTTATTTTATTTCATATTTTAATTGTTCATAACTTGAATATACTTGTTTATATTTTACTTATCCATCTTATTTTTATTTTTATTATTTGTTTATTTTTATATTTGTACATATTACACTTGTTCTTAATGTTTATCTTTATGCATGTTCATATTATACTTGTATATTATTTTTATACTTGTTCAAAACTTTTATTTTTATGCTTGTTTATAATTTTGATTCTTATATTTGTTATATTTATTTTTGTTTATAATGTTCATACTTTATTTGTTCTTATTATATTTGTGCATAAATGTTCATTATATATATATATATATATATATACTTGTCATATTATAATTGTTTATGTAAATTTCAATTTTTATTTTACTTGTTCATTTTATACTTCTTCATACTTGTTCATAATTATTATACTTGTTCTTAATTTTCATTTGTATACTTGTTCATAATTTTTATTTTTATAACTGTTTATGTAAATTCGAACTCTTATATTTCTTGTTCATTTTATTTTATTTATGGATGTATATTATTTGTGGACATATTTGTACTTCTTTGTCTTTTTATTCATAATTGTTCGTAACTTGTATAAATTGTTCATATGTAAATTGTTATGTTATATTTGTAAATTGTGCATAAAAACGTACTTGTAAATAATTCGTGCATTCATGCATTAGTTTTGGCTATATGTAGATCACTTGTGTTTCGAAGTTTAGATTTTGATCTTTAATCGGTGAAGACTCTTTTGTTAACCCTCACCTACGGTGATTGTTAACACTTGAGTTATCTTAATTCCTATGGAATAAGAAATTTTCAAAGGTGATGTCTAGGATAAGAGACGGTACTCATAACGGGTTTTGGGCATAGGAAAAGGACATCAATGGAGTTTAAGCCTCGAGATGTCTTGAAATTAGCCCTGCCTCTTGTGTTTATTCTTTCTAACCGATGTTCGGTGCATTTGTAATATTGAAAAACGTATGCATGTATTTGAGATGATTAAGGTAGGATTTCGTGATTGGTTCAATATGAGCATGATGTTAGAGTGTTAGTAAAAATATCTGTTTGAAGAAAGTTCACTTGCACAAAAATTAAAGTAGAAGTAGAATTAAGTTCTTAATTGTTTTTATTTGTTTACTTTATTTTATAAGTACAATCTTCACAAACCCCCTATTTAATTCCTTATTCTTTAATTCTTTAATTCTTTAATTCTTTAATTATTGATTATTATTTATTCTTTTATTCATTTATTCTTTATTCCATTAATTCATTGATTCTCTTATTTATTAATTCGTTCATTCTTTTATTCATTAATTCCTTAATTCTTTGTTACTTGATTATTCAATTATTTAATTATTCGATTATTTAATTCTTTAGTTCTTCAATTCATTATTCTTTGATTATTCATTATTCTATTTAACTAACATATTATTAATATTCCCTAATTTCCCCAGTTAAGAACGATCCCTATTTACCAATACTATAACTACACAAAAAAGGTTTAAATTGCATAACACCCGAATTACGTGTTTAATTTAATGCGTAGTTTGGGCGATATCAGAGATCGTGTTCCCTCCAGGACACGGGTCTTACATAGCCTCTCTCAGTCCCTCACTCACCCTCAGCCACTCTCTTGGCCTCACACAGAATCAAGTGGGGGGGGAGGGATTGGTTTTGGATTCATCGAGTTTGAAGGAAAAAATGAGATGAACGATGCATGTATGTACAGGAATGGGCAATGGATGAGTGATTAGGCCTGTTCAAAATATCTGGGGCCTACTTGAGACAAAAGTCTATCCATCTCGTAAAATGTGCAATAGTGCCTCGGACCTTTTGTGACCCGTAACTTTTCCGTCGAATGTCTGATTTTAACTTGTCGCCTGTCTACGGACTCGTATCGACTCAATCTACATAACGGTGCTCGGTCCACGAGCATTGGACCTCTCGGGTAAAAAGTCAAATTTTTGCCCTCATTTAGGGGTAAAATCGTAATTTCACCCTGAACATCCGATAATCCTCGACTAATCCCCAATTAGCCTCGCTAATCCACAATTAATTTTTAATTAATCCCAAGAATTTGGGACGAGTCGTTACACATCATCCACCTGTCAGACTGTTAGACACGTGGGCTAGTAGGGATGTGACATGTGTCACGTGCCAGTGCTAACTGTGCACTGACATATCAGTGACGTGGCTGCCACGTGTCACTGACATGTCAGTGATGTGGACCAATTAGCAGCTGACACGCGGCACTGTCAGATTTTGACACGGGTCATGTAAGGACCCGTCCCGGAAATTAGGATTAAGACAGTGATTAAGATGGGATTAGTGAGCATAATCGGTGGTTAGTTGGGTACGATAGGTCTGTTAGCGTCAAATGACGATTTTGCCCCTAAGTTGGGCAAAATAGTTGACTTTTAGTTCGGGTGGTCAATTGGGTATTGACCGATGACTGTGACGTAGTTTGGGACGTCACGAATTCATAGACAGGTGGCACGCCCGATTCCGACATTTGAGGAGGAAGTTATGATGTTCGGAAGGTTGGGGGCACTTTCGTAATTTGGCTAAACTAGGGGAAAAGAGTTGACTTTTCGTACAATCGAATTTTGGCATGTTGACCTAGGATTGTTAGCTAGATCTCGTCGTCCTGAATTCAACGACAGGCGGCACGTGTTCATCGGAGTTAGGATGTGTGAGATACGAGTCTAAAAAAGGTGGTGGCATTATCGTAATTTTGATTCAAAGGAAGGGCATTTTGGTCTTTTGCATATTGGGACTTGTGCACACCAGATGAGGACACCTGGACTAGCTGGATTGGGATATTTTGTGAGAGGGGCTTTGGGATGGTGACATGTGCTAGGGGTCTGGTTGGTTCTAGGGAGCACGGCTCCAATTATATGGCCATGTGTTCGTGTGTGTGTGTGTGTGTGTGTGTGTGTGTGTGTTTAAACAAGAAAGAAACAGAGACAGAGTGAGGCTGAGAGGAAATCGATCGATGGCCGGGAAAGTGTGAGTGTTGTGAGCTGGTGAGAATGAACCGAGGTTAAGGAAGAGTTGAGGAGTGAATTGGAGTGGGTTGTGTGATTGTGAATGAGTGAGAAGGAAGGGTGAGTTCACCGGAAATCAGAAAAACAGAGAGAACTGAGGGAGTTGGTGGTGGTGTGGTTGTGTGTTGCTCCAATTGGACACGAGAGGAAGCTGAGACGGCTCTGTGGACTCCAGGGAACACGGCGGCGAGCACGGTGGTGGATGTCTGCAGGTAATTTCTAATCCCCTTTCGTATACTGTGTTTTTCCGTGATTTTCAAACCCTTAGTCGTGGACTTAGGGACTGAGTCGAGGTATTTGGTGAGTTGGGTGAGCTTCAATGAGGTCGTAGGAACCGTCTATGGTGGTTGCCGTGACGGGGGAGTGACTAGGTGGCTGGGAATCGAAACAAGGGACAGACGGGTTTTTGTTTCGAGGTTGAAGACGACGGGTTAGAAGTTTAGTTGAGGTGTTAGAGTGAGGGGAATAGGTTGCTTAGGATTGGACGAAGAGGCTGGTGAAGAGAGGGAGGAAAACGGTGTAGGCACGGCGGAGAACCGGGAGCGCCGGTTCAGACCGGTTCACCTGAGGAAGATGATGATGAACAGTGATCCTGTAGCAAGCGCGTGAGGGCCACGCGCAGCCACTTTGGGCGGCGCGTGGAGGGTTTTCCGGCGAACCTTCCAACATAGTTTTCGTTCTAAAGTTCATAACGAATCCAATGGAATAGGTTTCGGGTTAATCGGACGTCGATTCGAAGTAGTTTTACGAGGTTGAAGGTTTAGGGTTCCGGTTTATTATGCTTAGGACCCAGGGATTTTTGTGGACAATTAGGAGAGTTTTGGTAGACGTGTTAGTGACGCTCTTTGGTGACTTGTGACAGGATCGGGACTTCCCGAGGAAGTTGAGGAACGTACGGGACGTACGAGGCGCGAGTGACGTACCGGTGACTGTGAGTGGACCCCTTCTCTAAACTTGAGCATGCATAACTACTTTTAATTACTTGTTTTATGGTTTTACATGTGATTTCATGATTGTTGAATATGTGATGTTGGTTTTGCATAATGGCACGGTTTTCGAGAAATAACGTATTTGGTACGTTTTATGAGAAAAGGTGGATTTCTGATCATGATGCTATAGTTTTGGGATTTCAAATGATAAATAGTTTTCATTGAATATAAATGGATTTTGAGACGTGATTTGATGATCAAGGTTTTCGGTTTTACAATCGGATTTCGGTAACGAGATTTGGTTTTAAAGTTGAAAAGTGGAATTCCGGATTTGGGTTCGGAATGACGGTTCTGGATGCCGGAAAGGCATCGGGCCAGTGATTTCGAATTCGGGTTTGGATGTGGATTTAGAAATGGTTTTCAAATGGTTTTGATTGGATTTGCTGGATCTGGATATTGGGTTTAAAGACTCGAATATATTGATATTTCCCCCGTAGGCCTATTGAGTTTAAAGACTCGGATATTATGAGGCCTGGATTGAGTTTAAAGACTCGGGAGTTTAAAGACTCGGATAGATCCAGCAGGTTTGATCGGATAATGATGACTTGGATTTGTGTTTTATCGTACTGTTTTTCATGATGCCTATGTTGTTAATCATAAATGTTTTTATGATGCTTATGATCTGGTTTCTATAACTGTTTTACAATGCTTCTGTAACTGTTGTAAAGGTGATGATTACGTGATTTATCACTGTTTTCAGTAAATGGGTTATGCATGTATGATTTCAAAACGGAGGGCCAATTCCCTGGTTTTCTTCTAAAAGGGTTTTGGAAACTTTCTTTTATTTATGGTCCACTCACATTTTCTGGTTTTAATTGCCCTCCAGGTCGTGGAGCTAGCGCGGGGGTTAGATGTCGAGGCAGCGTCAGAGGCATAGAGTCTTCGAGAGGGACCCCGGAGTAGTTTACATTTTTTCTGCGTGCGTGTACTCTGTGTGTAGACTTCTGTTACTTTATTGTAGTTCTATTGTAACGACCCGAACTTTTGTAAATATTATTTTATTGTAAAATGACCGTTTTTCCCCTGAGGGGGGAAATGTTGACTTTTGCCTCGGAAAATATTTAGGACTTTTACCCATGACCGTGAGGTAGTTTAGGACGTCACGAGTTCATAGGTAGGTGGCACGTTCGATTCCGACGTTCGAGGAAGAAGTTGTGAAGTTCGGAAGTCTAGGGGTATTTTGGTAATTTGGTCAAAGTGGGGCCAAATGTTGACTTTTGACCCGGGAAGTCCAACGGACGAGGGCCAATGACCGTTACGTAGGTCGAGTCAATACGAATCCGTAGACAGGCGGCACGCCGAAATCGGACGTACGACGAAAAAGTTATGGTCACGGACGTAATTACGATTAAACCGAACTAACCGAGACTCGGAATAAAATAATAATAAAATAATAGAATCTGATTACTTTAACCCAATCAATCTAGACCCTTGATGAGTGACACATGTCACTCATCCACTTCATCCCCTAAAACCAGGATCTATGTTTGCCATTTAATTAATTAAATAATTAACTTCCTTAAATCCTCACCCTTCATCCTATACTCTGATTAAATCTCAGCCCTTCATTCCATCTGATCATTCTGTTTTTAAAATCATCAGAGATTCACTCTCATTCCCATTCTCTCAAACCGTGCAAAATCCCTCACTCTCTGCAGAAACACACCAGCACTTCTCAACCTCAACTCACACTCCAGGCAGCACCAGACCGTCCACCACCTCCACCAGACACCGGCCGGCACCACCACGACTGTCCTGCACGGCCGGAAAACTCCCAAACCTGAGAAGAACCCGATCGGCCCAAAACCATCCAACCATCCAAAACATGACTTCTGGGCTCGAACAAACCTAGGGCTAGGACCACTGAGACCTCTGGACAGCTCAGGACGGGACTGCGCAACCCACGGCGGCGGTAAGTCCAGAAACCCGAGAAGACCGATTTTCTTTCCCTGTTTTAAAACGTTCGATTTTTACGATGGAATTCCTTGTTTACTTCTAAGACACACTCAAGGGACCTAGACGATCGTTTTGGACCAAGAACCGTGACTGGAAGCTTGACGACTCGCCGGAGAAGACGAACTAGAGTCGGCAGCCAGTTTCCCGTCGATTTTCAGGTGGTTACTTCTACCTTAAAGTTTGTTTTAATTACACAGAACCATAGAACATGATTAGACGAGTTTATAGGAACAAATCTCATCGAATATGGTGGTCGGGTTGATGAGAACTGATCGGGTCGAGCCGTGGGTCTGCGGTGACCCGGTTCTCAGACCCGGTTACTGTAGCTGATGACGTCATCTTGCTGACGTTAGCAGTGACGTCATGATGATGTCATCATGTCAGAAAACTGTCAGACCAGGGACCAATGGGATGCTGACACGTGTCCTCTGACACTGTCAGTGATGACGTCATGCTGACGTCAGCAGTGACGTCATGCTGACGTCATCATCACTGTAGCACCGTTGACCAGGGTTTGACCAGGCGCGTGTGAACAGTATTTTGTGTGGGACCAGTGCCATTTTCAAGGTTTCGACGATACGAATCCAATGACGGTGGTTTCGTGTCGATCGGAGATCGTTAAGTTGGTCAAATTAGGATTTGAAGCCTTGGGAAGCGTGCTCGGACGGCTTTCCTGGACCGGTTTCAGACTAGGGTTTCTTAGTTGTTTAGTAGGGACTCAAGTGACCTTTATGTATGCTTTGGACATGACAGGAATTGTACTTTAACCCTTGGACGGGGCTTTACCCTCGGGATTGCAGCGGGATTGTACTGTGAGTGGGCCTTTGATTTCACTAAACTTCGGCATGCATAACTGTTTTACTTGCTATTATATCTATATGTGATTCAAGTAAAAGTATCTGTTTATCTTGAGTATGATTTATGGCACGTATTACGATGTTTGGGCATGAGACCCGTCTGGTTGTTTATGAATGGTTTTGAGTCATGTATATGTATATGGATTGCGATACTTATCTTTGGTACTGCACTGTATAGATCTACCCTAGGATTCTATCTCCTCCGGATGTAGGTACCCCGGAGTGGTCATGGCGCATTACCTGTGAGGAGTCATTCTACGGAGGGACCGGACCGTAGAGTGACTCAAGAGCAGGATTGCTACTGTTGGACGTCTGGGACGTCAGGCATCTAGAATGCCATGCTCGGACTGGGTTCGGGATTTGGACTCGGGATTGAGACCCCGGGTGGGACGCGTAGCCTTGGAACTGTGACCTTATTGGGCGTCTGGGACGTCGGGCATCTGGGATGTCACGGTTGGGATATATAGTGCAGTGACTGAGATTATATTATGTTGATATTATTCTGTGTATGATTATATGATTTTGTGGTTTATGATACTAATGCATGTCTTTTCGGAAAACGGAGGGGAAAATCTATATGTTTTCGAGATGGTAGACTATTTTGTAAACCTTGAGTTTCGGCCCACTCACCCTTGTTGTTTTACTACCCCTCCAGGTGGTGCTATTGAGGAGGAGGATTCCGAGGAAGAGGAGGAGGATCCCGAGGAAGAGACATAGGTTTGCGTTGCGCACCTGAACCCTACTGCTGGGTAGGTTGGCACGTAGTGTGTCTAGAGTCGTGCTCAATAAACTGTATTGGAGAACTATCCCTTGTCTGACACTTTTTGTATTCGAGTATTTGTGTGGCGTGCTATGTATGACTTAACTATGGATTTTCTTTATACATTTTACTTTCAATAAGGGTAATTATGATATTTTAATGTCGGGTGTCAGACGGGAGCAGGGCACGTCCCAGGTGGTCCTAGGGGGATCGGGGCGGGTCCTGTCAACTATGCTCTGTAAAATTTTGACTTCGAGATGTTAAATTTTCTCCTGCGTCTGACTGTGTACTTTGGTGTTTTTCGTGAGGTTACTTTGGTCCTTGTGTCGGGGTGTCAGACGGGAGCAGGATTTACCTCGATTTTCGGGGTGAAACCGGGGTGGGTCCTGACATGTCAATTACGTGGACCAATCCTGAAGTGACACGTGACACTGTCAGAGTCTGACATGTGTCAGACCTGACAGCTGTTGATGTTACTGTTGACGTCAGCAGGCGTTGACTTCTCCTTTGACCAGCGCATGAGGGAAAACCTCGAGGTGGGATCAGCATCATTCTCAAGGTTTCGGCGATACAAATCCAATGGTAGTAGTTTCGTGTCGATCGGAGATCGTTTTGTTGGTCAAATGGGGTTTAATATCTTGGGAAGCGTGTTCGGGTGGCATTCTCAGGTCAGTACTGTTCTAGGGTCTTATGTTTGAACTGGTAAGACCCATTAGTGACATTTGGAGGTGTTTGGACAGGTTTAGGCAGTTCGTTGAGCAGCGATGACCGTGTGTGAGTGGGCTTTTGATTTCGAAATGATTGCATGCATAACTTTTTTCACTGTTTTACTTCACGATTGAGATTGGATGATTCTTAATACTATACATATTATGATGTTTTGGGAATGAGACTCGTCTGGATATATATATGATTCGATTTTTGAAGTAAAACAGGGATTTCTGTGGAACTTAATACTATTCCATTGTGTATACCTACCTTATGATTATTGCCTCCTCTAGACATCTCGTAGTATCCTGGAGTAGTCACTGGCACTGCCTGAGAGGGGTTGTCTCGAGGGGTAACTCGCGACCAGGAGTGCAATTATGGTTGATACCCCAGGGAGGGTCATTGATCTGCGGGTCATTGGCCTGAGTGGACCCTAGGGAGACTCGGGATTTGAGACCCCGAGTGTAACGATTCGTCCCAAATTTACGGGATTAATTAAGTTTAATTTGAGGATTAGCTAGGCTAATCGAAGATTAGATGAGGATTTTCGGACATTCAGGGCGAAATTACGATTTTGCCCTTAGACGAGGGTAACAAGTTAACTTTTGACTCGGGAGGTCCAATACACGAGGACTAAGGACTGTTCCGTAGATTGAGTTGATACAAGTCTGTAGACAAGCGGCATGTCGAAATCAGACGTTCGACGGGAAAGTTACGGATCATGGAAGTTCTGAGACACTATTGCACGTTTTACAAGATGGATGGACTTTTGTCTTGAGTGGGCCCTAGATATTTTTCCAGGCCCAATGGATGAGTGACAAGTGTCACTCATCCATTGCCTATCATCCCATATTCATGCACCATTCATCCTTGTCTGCTTCATTCCCACCAAACCTGAAACCCCATCAACCCACAACCCCAATCCTTCCCCCTCACATGTGCTTACTGAGAGAGATTGAAAGTGAGGTTGAGGGTGAGACGTTGACGGCGAGTAGGACAGCTGAGCCGCCGTGGACGGCGGAGGAGGTCACGACCAGGTAACACAAAACCCAATTTTGACCCAAAACTGGAAAATGAGTTTTGGACGTTTGTTGAAGGCTTAGGTCGATTCTAACATGTTTTTAGGGTTCGTACAACCTTGTAGGAACTGGTTTTGATCGCAATGGTGGTCGAAATGGGGGAGGAACGTCGTCGTCACTGTTCAATAATGGAAGGTAAATTCTAAGCTTGGTTTCACGTTTTTGAGGACATAGATCGATAGGAAATGATGAGACGAAGATATAAGAACAAATCCCATTGAAAACGGTTGAGAATTGAAGGAGAACCAGTCTCGATGGTTCGTCGGTTCGGTTGAATCAGACAGAACTAGAGAATCGGGTCTGAATCGGGTTGATGCGAGGTTAGGAACGACACTGTTCTCGACTCGTGGCTTTCACGCGCAACATCTTTGGGCGGCGCGTGGGCTCGATTCTCGAGACAAGTTCAACTTGTAATTTCATCCTTTTGATGTAACGAACATTTTGGGATAGGTTTCGAGGGACACCGTTTCAGGGTAGTTTTGAGTGTCTGAAGGTTTAGGGTTAATTTAAATACATTTAAAAATACTGAAAAAATTGTGGGATTCAATGTTAGCCTATTTGAAGTAGATAGTAACCCTCGAGTATGGTTTGGATAGGTCTGGAGGTTCCGATGATGATGATTTAGCCGTGGAGGCTTATGACACGCGTATCGAGGTGGCGACTTAGGACGGTCTGTGAGTGGACATTTTCTTTCTAAATATTATGCATGCATAACTGTTTTATATGTTTTATATCGATGATTTGAGATGCCTTGAGTGCATATGATTGTGGTATTTATGATTTACGTATTAGCACGTATTTCGAGATTTATAATTTTATATTGTGATTATACGTGCTGCTAATTCTATGATGGTTTAATGGAAGGGTTTTGGATTTGGAAATATGGAATCGGGCATGAGACCCATTTGATTTGGAAACTATCGGACTTGAAGTCCATTTGATTTAATGAGATATCGGGCTGGAGGCCCATTTGGTTTACATGATCAGGCTTGAGGCCTAGTTGGTTATGATATCGGGCTTGAGGCCTAATTGGTTTATGATATCGGGCATGAGTCCCATAGTGGTTTATAAAATGTGATTTCAGGTTCGGAGACCCTAAAATGGAATTTTAATTGGAGGAATTGGATTTATGGATTTACGATGGTTTTATGGAAATCCCGGGCATATCCCTTTCAATAGTTTTGAGATGAATTATGAAATGGTTTTCCATATACCATCATCATGAGTGGTTGCCTTCCAGACATCTCGTAGTATCCTGGAGTGGTTGGTTGTCTCCTCTAGACGTCCCGTACTATCCTGGAGTAGTCACGGAGCATTGCGTGCGAGGGGTCATTACACTGAGCGACTGGTCTGTATAGTGACTCAGGAGCAGGATTGCTAGAGGTTAAAACCTCCCCACATGGAGGGTCATTGATCTGCGGGTCATTGACTTGGGTGGACCCTTGGGAGACTTGGGATTGAGACCTCGGGTAGCATGCGTAGCCTTGGAAACCGTGACATTGGTGTTGACTAGGCATCAGGGATGCCGAGGATTGATTTTGGGTTGAGTTCCCACTTGATTGGTTTTGGGCTAAGACTCACGTGTATTGGATTTAGGTTTAGTTCCCATATGATTAGTTTTGGGCTGAGTTCCCACATGGTTTGATTGGTTTTGGGCTAAGTTCCCACATACTTTGGTTTAAGGTTTTGGGTTAAGACCCCAATGATTTATTTAAGTAAATGATTTGATTACTGATTTTCGAATACATGCATGATTTTTAGTGAAGGGCATAAATGTCTTCCTCGTGAAATGTGTTTTATAAATTATTTGTTTCTACCACTCACAGCTTTCAATGGTTTTAATGCCCTTCAGGTTGATCGCGGATATGGGATGTAGCAGAGACCGAGACATCACACTCCTCCACCGATCCTGTCGCACTCTGAAAGCCCCATTTGGGCTAAGGTTTGAGTTATCCCTTGTCTGACACTTCGTGTCAGACGGGAGCATGGCACATCCCGCTTTAATCCCAGGGGGATTAGGATGGGTCATGTCACCGAGTGGCACAGGTAGCCTTGGGACCGTGACATTATTTGGCATCGAGGATGCTAGACATCAAGGATGTCGGGGTTTGGCTTATAGTGCTCTATCATTATGATTATTTCCCTATTCTGTTATATATGATTATATAATTTCACGATACTATTTCAATTACCTATGTTTTGACTCCATTCATGCAAGTTTAAAAACAGAGGGATAAAATCTTATGATTATTATATTATTAAAATGATTTTGGAAACATTGTTTTATTTTTTTATTGACCCCTCCAGGCCGTGCATACGAGGTAGAGGAGAAGGACCTGGGGTCCGAGGCATAGATTCCTTTGTTGCGCACTTGTACACCCTGTTGGGTAAGTTGAGCACCGTTTTATAACCTGACATTGTGCTTGTATTTTGTATTTGTACTATCCCTGGTCAGACAGTGTTGAACTCTAGATCTGCATGTTTAACTTATCTATTTTAATTTGAAAAACTTTAAGCCTATTAAGGGTAATTTCGGTGTTTTAGAGTTATTGTCATACGGGAACAGGGCACATCCTCGGGTGGTCTCAGGGGGACTGGGATGAGTCCTATTAATAACTATTATAGCTTTATGAATACCATGGCCCTAACATTCACCCTTTTCACATATTGTTCTTTAAAGACTCAATTAACCTTATATTTAATCTCGAATTTAAACACAAGCACATAATATTGAATATTCATAACTATACTCTAATGATGTCCAATTAACCTGAAAAAACACCAAAAGATTCATATCGAAAAGTACTACAATAACCATGTTGAAACTACCTCAAAACAAGGTGGGACACGCCCTCACGCGCCGCCATTTTCCTCTGCACATGGTGGCCACAAACCGCTCAGACCGTCTTTAACATTAAACCGGGTCAACTCGGTTCCTACAACTTGGATCGCTGACCCGCAATCCTAACCTGGCCATATCTCCGTTGATACTCACCCATTTGTAACGATCCAAACATCAAAGTTTGTCTACTTAGGCTCAAGATAAGATCTATGATATCAAACAAAAGAAAATTTACCTTGATTAGTTTGGTTAATTCTTTACGAAGTCAACCATGGTTCATCCCCCATCCTAGACGAATACTTATGTCCAAACTTCCAGCTTTCCAGCTCTAACTATTCACAGAATTTTTAGAAATACATTGGATTGCTTGCTTCTTGCTTTATTGGTCTAGAACCAAAAACCCGATATAGGATCATATGACTTCCTTTACTTCCTTCACTATTTTTCTCCCATTTCTTCATGGTTTTCTCTCATTTCCCCCTCCATCTTTCTCCCCCCCTTCTTCCTTTTCTTTCTCTTTGGTTCTCCCTCCTTCTATCTAGTTTTTCTCCCATTTGCTTCATTTTCCTTCCTCTTGGCAATCTTTCACCGAATTCCCTCCACACACACACACACACACACACACACACACACACACACACACACTTTTATATATATATATATATATATATATATATATAAACACCATGTCGGTGGATGCATAAGGGAGGGAAAATTCAAGAACTCTCTAGACAACTCTAGGTTTTTCTTGTAAAATTACCAAAATAGCCTTATGTCCACAATTATCAAAATGGCCCTAATCATTCTTGACACATAACGAACCTTGACCTCTGTTTTTGGTATACTACTAGTCTATGGATTCAAAATTTCGAGACCTTCGTAACAGTCCTTACGACACGTCCACAAATTGTCCCGGTAAAAAAGTCAACATCTTGTTCTTATAGGGGCAAAATCATTATTTTTACTTTTCTCTCAAATTTCCGGGGCGTTACAATCTATCCCCCTTAAAAACAAATTCCTCAAAATTTAGTACAAATCCAATCTTTAGGTTTATAGAACTATGCATGCATATAAAACCATTGAAAACATAACATAGTTCATGACCTTGAAATACGTGTAAAATATCCATACCATAAACAACATTAGTATTCGTCTCAAACATCCTCAAATACATCGATTTCATAAAACCAAATCCCTGTTTTAGAAACCGGGCCTACGTTCAATACATATTTTGTACAAACCTCGTAAAATGTGCATAATTAACAATTCTCGTGAAAATCACTCAAAAATCATACAAAATCATAAATAACCCAACATCACAACATATCACATCATAAATATCGAGAAACACACTTTTATAACATATAACCATACTTAAACCCGAATCTACAATTCGAACCCCGAAAACACAATCTAAAGAAAATATCGTAAAATGTGAAATAAAACAATTTCCATAAAATCGTCCAAAAATCATATGAAACCTTGACCAATCCAATATCACTTAAATCACATAAAAAAAAACTTTTAAAATATGTGAATATGCATGCATAATATTTTAATAAAATTAATAGTCCACTCATTTATTCCCCAACTCTATTTAAACACAAACAATAACAGAATCCTGTATAATCTTATTTCACATTAGCAATCTCACACCATGCACCTTCCAAGTTACTTTTTAAGAACATAATAATACTAACATCCTTTCTATAGCATTAATCCATAACAAAGCTCAATCACTTACCAACTCAAGTACCAATCCCACCACACAACGATACTATGCGTAGGCCATCACCACAAATATTATTTGAATCAAGTCTGGTACCAACCAGACAATATTAGTATCCCTCAAGGTTATATCAGTACTACTAGTAGTAGATAAATCACTCAGGAACCGGAACCTAACTCGACATCCGAGTGTAACCTCACTCAGGAATCAAAGCTCTGCTCGATGTTTGAGTGGGAACTGACCAATCAACCAACATGCATCCCAATACCAATCTCAAGAATCAGAGCTCAACTCGACGTCTGAGACTAACCAACCACCCTCCACTTAGGAACCGGAGCCTAACTCGACGTCTGAGTGGTCACCCCACAACCAGTCTTAGTAAATCACCAACACAAGCATACACGGAATCATCATAGTATTCATATACAATCAACCTGCCCTCGATACCCAAATACGAATCATAGCCTCATATATCATCCGAGTGTTAGCTCAGAGATACAACATCTGTGTAATGACCCGTCCTGAAAATCGGGATTAGATTAGTGGTTAACGACGGATTAGTGAAGATAATTGGTGATTAGTTGGTTAATTTCGGATGAACGGTGCGGAATGACGCTTTTGCCCTAGGAATGGGTAGGAATGTTGACTTTTATTTCGGGATGTCAAATAGACTTTGATCGATGACTGTGACGAAGTTCGGGACGTCACGAGTTCATAGACAGGTGGCACGTTCGATTCCGACATTCGAGGAGAAAGTTATGATGTTCGGGAGTTCGAGGGTAGTTTGGTAATTTGCATAAAAAGGGGAAATTTGTTGACTTTTTATACAACACGGCTTGTTCATGAAATTCGAGGACCATTAGGTAGGTCTCTATCCCCTGAGTACAACGACAGTACAACGACAGGTGACACATCATCATCGGACTTCGGACGAATTAATTATTGGTCTAAACGTACGAGGGGAAAAATGGTAATTTGGTCATCAAGGGGCATTTTGGTCATTTGATAGCATTGGGATCTGTGCCCAGTTAGGTTTGAACATGTGGCTACCTTAGGAGGTGTGCCCACCAGGTTTTGGACACCTGGCTAGGTCTGGATGGGTGTAGAAGCCTCAGGCTGATTTTAAACTCGTGCACGATGTGTGTGTGTGGTTTACAAACAGGGGGAAAACAGAGACAGAGACGGTCGTGGAACCCCAACCCTCTCAAACCTGATCAGATGAAGATGGGATGTGAAAGAAAGTTGGAAGGAGGCTGTGCTGAGACGCTTGGTGGCCACGGCGAGGCACGACGACGGAGGACGGCGGTGTAGCTGAGAAAAACCCCAGAAGTCCCCTATTTATGTTTGAACTGGAAACGTTGGTTGGAAGGGCTGATGATTGATTTGATTCATTGAGTAAAGTGTTTGAGGTTGTGAGGAAGTGGCAGAGCTGGTTTTCGAGACCTCAGGTTGACGGTAAGTGGAAAAACCCGAAGAAGCATCATTTGAATTCTAAAATGGCAGTTGAAGATTTTGTGACTAATAGTTATAATGGTTCATTAGGAAAGGTTCTGAATAAGATGATGAGTTTATGGACGAGGAATTAGGGCCAAAGGCGGCCGGAATATCAAGGACATAGCGGAGGAGTTTCTGGTTTTCTCCTTCGATTCGAGCAGGTAAATCTTGAGTTTGTTCTATCATTTTGAGTCCATAAATCAAGTTTAGGACCTAGGACGAAACTCATAGGATGAAAAGAATTGAAAACTGTTGAGAAATGGACAAAAACCGCATGCGCCGGTTCGGTCAAACCGGACTAGTTCGAACCGATCTGGACCTAGTCAGCGAGAGGAAGAAGACGATGAACAGTGCAGACGCGTGAGGCCCACGCGCAGCCCCTTTGGGCGGCGCATGAAGCCCACACGCAGCCCCTTTGGGCCGCTCGTGAGGGCTCATGGGGCTCCTTTTGAGGATGTTTCCAACGCGACTTTTAAAGCATTCGATGTAACGAACATTTTGGCACTAGTTTCGAGTCGATCAGATATCATCTCGTTATGTTTCGGGATGTCCGAAGGTTTTAGGGCTCGGTTAAAAATAGTTAAAAATTCGAAAAAATTACGGGGTTTTAGTAGAAGCTTAATGAAGCAGTTAATGACCTTCTTATGGGATTTGGACAGATTCAGGAAAGCCGGTGATGGTTGATTAGCCGAGAAACGACGTAATGCTCGCGTATCGAGGCAGCGGCGTAACTGGTCTGTGAGTGGATTTCGTTTTCTAACTTATGATGCATGCATATATGTTTTATATGTGCTTTATATGTTTATGATTATGCTCTTGATGATTTATGATTTTGCACGTATTTCAAGATTATTACGTATTTGCACGTTTTACGAGTTTTTGGTTTATATTGTGATTTGATCATGGGTTTGATGATTTGATTTTGGGATTTGAAATGTGATTTGATTTCAATGATTTAAAATGAATTTTGGAAAAGTGATTTCGAGCTTGGAGCCCTGTTCATGTGATTTCGATAAACGAGATTTCGGTTTTGGAACTGGATTTCAGAAATGATGCTTCGGATTTGGTTTTGAAACTTGGAAAGGGAAATTCTGGATTTGGGTTCGGGATGATGGTTCCGGATGCTAGCTTACAGAATAATTATTGCGAATTCGGATATGGATTTTCTATGGTTTTCACTTGGTTTTGGGTTTAAAGACCGGTTGAAAAATGGTTTTAGGTTTAAAGACCCGAAAAAAGAAAACGGCTGGATCTGGTTTTGAGTTTAAAAACTCGGTTGATTGACGGTGAAGGGCCCTGGATTGATATGTTTTGAGTTTAAAGATTCGGTTATGATATCCCCCGAGTCCTGTTGATTGTGTTTTGAGTTTAAAGACTCGTTGATATCCCGGGAAAGCCTGATTATGCGCATGGTTTAGAGTTTAAAGACTCGAACGCACTTGAGATCCAGTAACTCGCATGATTGATGTTTTTCACTGGTTTTCAGATGTTTTGGGCGGTGGCCCGGATGAATTGGATTTGATGAGTTTTGGGGCTGAGTTCCCGTACTTGTTGAGGATTAGTGATTTTGGGTTGAGGCTTGGATTTTGAATTGTGGGTTTGAGGAAAGGAAATGATTTTGGTTTTCAATAATGGTTTTCTTATCTCGGATATGGAATGGTTTTATGGAATGAGTTTTGTATGCATGCATTGGTTTTTAAATGGAGGGTATAAATGTCTTTCTAATAACTGTTTTCTGAACTTGCTATTTATTTTTGTCTACTCACAGTCTTTTTATATTTTTTATACCCTCCAGGTTGTCGCGGTGATGGCTGTTGGTCGAGAGAGACAGAGACATCACACACGCGATCCACAGTAGATTCTGCGCGCTCTTGGAAGTCCGGAAGTTTTAAACGGCTCGTTTACAAATCCCTTGTTCAACTTATGTGTCACATGAAGGTTGGACATCGGTTTAGCCTTCGTGTCACGCGTAAGTTAGACGGGAGTATGACTTAGCCCTTAATCCCGTGGGATTGAGGGTGGGTCGTGTCAATCTGGGCATAATCCAATAATCCGAGGAGGGTTATTTAAAAATTCACAGAATGCACAAACATCAAGACAACACCTTTTTATAACATATATCAATTTTGGAAACCAATCCATGTTCCAAGATTCGGGCCTAAGGCCAAGACATAACTCACACAAAAATTTGTAAAACATACATAACAAATCGTTAATAATTTCCCTGAAAATCATCAAATAATCGCTTGACAATAATATTCAAATTAGTTCAAATTATTCCAACATACATCTATTTTTAATAACCGAAATGTCATTTTGAAATCTGAGTTCAAGCCCATCACATTTTTCATAGGATCTCATAAAACGTGCATGCAAAATCCATTTAAAATTCAAAATCCTTAATAATCATTTGAGAACCCAATTCAAATTGTTGTCACACAAATCATACAATAATCTTGACTTATACCTAAGTTAGGCCCAAATTCCAGACTGGACTTTAGTCCAAACACTGTTTATGAAAACATTTTCGTAAAACGAGCATTTCAAATAATTCCATAAATCATCAAATCACTTTAAAATAAATTCATATTCGAATCATCACTAAATAATCATTTAGTTAAAATATGCTATACACAGAGCTTATCATCATCATACCCTCATCACTAAATCGGATTTTAGTTCAAATACCATTTATAAAATCTCATCATAAATGTGTTTCAAATAATTCTACAAATTATCGAAAATCATTAAAACATAATCAAACCATTATCATATACGTCACGTAAGAAAAGGATTGAAATACGCTATACTCGACTCATATATTAAGAGATAATTATTTAGCTCATATGCTTTAATATCAAGTTGACAAGACCCATCACTAATTTCCATCAAAAATCGAGTCGGTCCTGCTTCTGTCTAACAACTCTTGTCAGATAAGGGATATTACCAATTTTATCCATGTTCATATTTTATTAAATTAACCAAATTAAAATTCATCCTTACGAGATTACTGTTCACGTCCAACCCACTAAATCCGGTCAAGGAGCGAAATTACTAATCCGACCTTCTTCAGTCTTATTTTCATTGTTATAATTTACACAAATTGAAATGTCAAAAATAACCACAAAAAATATAAATACATAAATATTCACATATTTCTTATATTACTAACCTTTTACCTTGTACATCATAAACCATAATCATATGTAACTTATTCTCATAAAAGAAATGGTTCATTCATTATAACATCATATCATAACATAGTTATCATCATAAACATCCTACACTTATCATCATCACCATATCATCATAATATGCCTTTGTTATAACTATTATAGCTTTATGAATACCATGGCCTTAACATTCACCCTTTTCACATATTGTTCCTTAAATACTCAATTAACCTTATATTTAATCTTGAATTTAAACGTAAGCACATAACATTGAATATTCAGAACTATACTCTAATTATGTCCAATTAACCTGAAAATAACACCAAACTATTCATATAGAAAAGTACTACAATAACCATGTTGAAACCACCTCGAAATAAGGTGGGATGTGCCATCACGTGTGCGCCCCTTTTTTCTGCGCGGGGTGATCATGTGACACTCAGATCGTCTTCAACCTGAAATCGAGTCAATCCAGTTCCTGCAACTCGAGTCGTCGACTCGCGATCCCAACCCGACCATATTTTCGTTGATACTCACCCATTTGTAATGATCGAAACATAAAAAATTGTCTATTCAGACTCAAGAGAAGATCTATGATATCAAACGAAAAAAAAAACTTACTTGGATTAGCTTGGTTAATACTTCATAGAGTCGACCATGGTTCATCCCTTATCTTGGACAAATTCTTACATCCAAACTTCCCGTTTTCCAGCTCTAACTATTCACAGGATCTCTAGAAAGACATTGGATTATTTGTTTCCAGCTTTATTGGCCCATAACCAAAAACCCAATATGGGATCATACAGCTTCCTTTATTTTCTTCATTTTTTTTTTCCATTTCATCATGATTTTCTCCCATTTTCCCCTCTTTCTTCTCTCTTCTTCCTCTTATTTTCTCTTTAGCTCTCCCTCATTCTCTCTGGTTTTTCTCCCCTTTTTTTCATTTTCCTTCCTCACGACCACCCTTCACTGAATTCCATCCACACACACACGCACTTATATATATATATAAGCACTAGGCCAGTGGATGCATAAGGGAGGGAAAGTTCAAGAACTTCTAGACAACTCTAGGTTTTTCTTGCAAAATTATCAAAATATGTAATGACCCATCCCAAATTCCTAGGTTTTTCTTGCAAAATTATGGACGATTAGGATGAGTTTAAGGGGTTAATATGAAGCTGTTAGGATGGTATTGGTGGGTGGTATACGGCTGTGACACCGTGGGACGGTTTTGGAAACTTTGAACCGTATGGTTCAAAATGGAACCATGGGTTTCAATCGGTTTTGGGGGGTTTAATTGATTGGGTTAGATAGGAAATGAGAAGATAAGAATTTAGGGATTAAAATGGGAGCAAACGGACCGAAAACGAGGAAGGAGGAGCGCTGAACCGGTCATGACGGTTCAGCACAGTAACCGGACCGGAAAACCAAGAAAAACCGGTTTTCCTGAGGTTGATGACGATGAATAGTGATCTGACCCTTCTAGGATCGCGTGAGGGCGCGTGGGCCATAATTTGGGGAAGTGTTCAACACGTGAAATCTTCTATTCGATGTAAAGAACATTTTGGAACTAGTTTCGTGTCGATCGGACACCGTCTCGATATGTTTCGGGGCATCCGAAGGTTTAGGGTCGGTTTAAAAATAGTTAAAAGTTCGGAAAAATTACGGGGCTTTGGTAGGAGGTTAATTAAGTAGTTAGTAACCTTTTATTAAAATTTGGACAGGTTTGGGAGTCCCGGTGATGGTGATCGGCTCGGGAGAGCCTACGGCACGCAAATCGAGGCGGCAGCTCGGACGGTCTGTGAGTGGACCTTGTTTTCTAAATTGGTGCATGCATAAATGTTTATTATATGTTTTAATACATGTTTGGTAATGCCATGGTGCATTTGTATGTGGTTACGTATAAGCACGTATTCCGAGGGTTCGGCCTTATACGGTGCTTATACGGGTCTGTATTTCTTTATTGGTTTAAATGAACTGGATTTGGATTTCAAAAGGATAAACTCGGGTATGAGACCCATTTGGTTTTGTCTCAGGCATATGACCTCAGATTTCGGGCACGGTGCCCAGCTGATGTCCTATGTTCGGGCACGAGACCTAGGTTACCTTACGGTTTTGATTTCAGGTCAGGGAACCTTAAATGGATTTCCCGATTCATGACGGTTTATGGGAACCGACATGTACCCTTGTTATGGTATCGTGGTTCATGATGGATTATGGGGACCGGCATGAACCCAAGTTATGTTATTTTGGTACATGACGGTTTATGGGAACCGACATGAACCCAGGTTATGTTATTTTGGTACATGACGGTTTATGGGAACCGGCATGAACCCTGGTTATGTTATTTTAGTACATGACGGTTTATGGGAACCGGCATGAACCCAAGTTATGTTATTTTGGTACATGATGGTTTATGGGAACCGTAATGAACCCTGGTTATGTTATTGTAGTACATGACGGTTTATGGGAACCGGGCAGGGAGGATGTTATATATATATATGAATGGAATGGATATTATGGATCATGACGGTTCAGGGGAACCGGGCATGGATATTTGTGCTATGTATATATATGTTCATATACCTTCCTTTACTTATATTATCTCCTCCGGGGAGGGTCGTTGGCCTGGGTGGACCCCGGAGTAGTCACGGAGCACCGACTGAGTGGAGTCACCCCCTATTTGGGTTCCTTACTCTCAGGAAGGCTTTGGTTACTAGTTCCTCGAGTAGGATCAGTGGTCTGCGGACATTGACCTTGACTTTGAGAAGACTCGGATTGAGACCCGGGTAGCACACGCGTAGCTTTGGATACCGTGACAGGATTGGTTGTGTGACGTATATGTATATATGATATATATATATATATATATGATATATGATATGTGATATGTGGTGTGCACAGGATTTAAGTAGTGGCTCGTGTATTTGGTTTCAGTCTGGTTATGGCTTTGGGCTGAGTCCCTTATTGGTTTCTTTTATGGATTTGGGTAGTGGCCCGTATGGTCGATTTCATGGTAGTCCTTTCGACCTTGGTTTATATTCTGTTTTGGGCTTAGTTCCCACATATGGTTTCCATTTGGTTAAATGGTTTTCGAATGCATGCATGCTTTTTAGTGAAGGGTACAAATGTCTTTTTATGAAATGTTTTTATAAACTCTTGTTTTGTCCACTCACAGTTTTTAATGTTTTGATTACCCTTCAGGTTGACATTGGACGTGGACTGTAGCAAAGACCGAGATATCACATACCTCCTCCGGATCCTAGCGTACTCTGATAGCCTGGGAGGGCAAAGGTCGGAAATATCCCTTGTTTGACACTTCGTGTCAGACGGGAGCAGGGTCATCCCGCACGAATCCCGGGGGGATTGGGATGGGTCCTGTCAACGTGGTATCAGAGCATAGGATTCCTTATCAGAGCGGGGTTGTCTCTATTCGAGCAACCGCGGAGCTCTCGGAGTGGTACGCAGGTCGAGGATGTGATATCTCAATGGGCTACAGTTCGTGATCAACCTGATGTTGGGGTGCCGGTACGATAGTTAGTAGGATGTCTTGGTTCGGCAATTGATGTCGGGGTTGCCATAGTTCTGTCAAGGTTGACAATGTGGGACCCTACGAGGGGATTAACGTAATAGTAATTAAGGGTTTTGGTCGTGAGACGGTTAGTTGGGATCGTCTTCACAACGTCGTAGGATCGTTTTGACGGTAGTTTGGATGTTGTGACCATCCGATGATCGGATATTGGTTGAGTTAAATGGATATGCTGCAGGGGGCAGCCGGATTCGTGGAATCCTAATTGGACTGATGGTAGGATTGGATTGACGTCCTTATGATGTCAAGACCGCGAAGTCAGTCAGATTGTGGAATATACTGCTTTATGCAGTTGGGTTCAAGGAGACCCTAGGTGTGATCGTGGAACCCTACCTTTGGGTGTATGGTTCGTAATGGTGAGTTGACGAGTGGTTTGACTTGAACGACTATTCGGATTTGGATTCGTTAGTCGGTCTAGTCATGTTAGCTTGTGTTGGGACTGCACTTCGCAGTCTAGGTTATGTTGAACGGTTAGACCTAGTTGGTCGTCGTACTACCGTAGTTGTGATGGATAGCTAGTGCAACTAAGGTCATGGGTGACCTGGTAGACGACATTGGGTTAGTCAAGTTACGACAGGTTAGTGATTGGTTGGACAAGTTATCAGGGTTGGTACTTGTTGATGGAATCCCTGAGTGGGATCTGGAGTGGTTAGTACGGTCGATGGATTCCGTTGGATTCAGAGTCTCGATAGCCAGGTCTGGTAGTTAGGTCTGCACAAGTTTGTGGCAGGCGCTACTACCAAGAGTGGTTGTAGTTACGATTGTTGGGAATCGGGGACGGTCAGGGGACGTTTTCTTTTCTCGTTTGAGTTTTCAGGGTGACTGTACCTAGAGTTGTCGGGTACGAGGGAGGCAGAGTTTCTCCTATTCGAGCAGAGGTACGGGGTCGTCACTCGGTATGAGCGGAGATCCAGGGTGTCAGTTTTGCACACGGCGTGCTGATACTGACACTAGTATTGCTGATAGTGCGTGGTTCTGGTACTAGCGCTAGTGCTGGTATCGGTGATCTTGATGACGGTGAGTTACGAGTCGGGATGTGACTCCGTCGAGATGGGCATGTGTTTGGTATCTGTGGTTCGGCAGTGTATCACGGATATAGTTAAATTGGTTAGGGGACACGTGGTTGATGTCCGGATATGTTGTTTCCAATCTTGTTGGAACTTCGGAATCGCGAGAGGTTGCGATTGAGGTGACGAGTGGAATGCGGGAATTCCGCATTGGTTTTGGGTATGTCGAAGTCATTTTGGGTGACTTCTCAGGTTCTGCCATGGCAGGCGATGCATATGTGGCAGATGATGGTAGATGATGATTGTGTCACCAGTACATTGGTCGTGTATTGGTTGATGGACCCAGGATTTGTTTTGGGTCATCAAGTAGAGTTGAGTGTATCGAAGTTAGGTGATTGAGATTTCTCATTTTCTGCTTGGTGGCAGAAGATGTTGGGTTACGTGGCGTGGTGAGTACAACGAGTTTGGTTGTATTCACGTAGGATGAACTTTGTTGGTGTCATTGTGTTGGGTCATTCTTGATTTTTCTTCGGTGGAATGACAAGGATCGATACGAGGTAATCAGTGAGAACCCACAGTCTCGACGTGTCTCGTCGTTGACTGATCTTTCTAGATGTGGGAATTAGTTTAGGACTTTGGGCATCGTTATGGTTCTGGATCGTGATTTTGATGATCCAGATAGGTGAAGAGTTTATCACTCTTACTTGGATATTTGAGTTGAGGATGATGGGACTGAACTTCTTTTCGAGGTAAATCCCATATGGTATATTACTCAGGCGAGTAAGTGTCCGACGAGGTTGGATTTTTGTCAGCCTTAGATGTGTTGGTATTGTGATTGGCTTCCCTATGAAGTCAATCGATAGTATTGTGGTAATCGGTTTTGGTGCGTCTCGGCAGACGAGAACAAGATTTCAGGTTTTGGAATCAGATTCCTGGATGATGATTCAGGATTTGATTTTGGAATTTGAAAGAGGATTTCTGTATTTGGGTTTTGGATTCGGATTCTGGGTGACGATTCAGGATTTGATTCTAGAGCTTGACAGTGGATTTCCTTTTATGGATTTGGGTTCGAAATGGTCATTCCTAATGCCGGTTAATGGAATGATGCTTTCGGATTCGAATTTGGACATGATTAGGAATATAATTTCTGGGTTTGGATTCGGAATTTCTTACGAAATTGTGGACTCGGATTCGGATTTAAAAATAGATGATGGGTTGGAGTTTCGATTTGTCTAATGCTGGATTGGACAAGTGAACTCCATAATTGAAACGTGATTGGTTACAACCAAGATGAGTGTAGGCTGATTTATGGGTAGATGTACGTACCATGTACGTTGTTCGAGGTACAATACCAGGTAGACTTGTCTTGCCTGGTGACGGTATATAGGTTATACCATGGGTACGTTGGTGAGCTTGTTGGTAGTCGGCTTAGTCCCGATACCATTGGATTAGTCGTGTAAGTGAACTGGACATTGGATACTGTGCATTGGGTCATAGTGATTCTGGTGGGTCCAGTTACACACAGGTCGAGTATTTTGTTGGTAAACGTGTACTCAAATTGAGTGAATTGGTGGTTAGTGTAACCACAAGTGAGTATAGTGTCAGTTTTCGACTGACGACTGTCAAGCGGTGACGGTTTGTCGGAGGTGTCAGCGTGGATCGATTAGTGAGATCTGATGACTCCCAGTGGGAGCAGACGTCAGGATAGTTAGTGTTTGAGTAAGGAACCATCTAGTTGTTTATGTTAGTGAAAGGGTAGATTTGACAAGTGGTGTCAATTCGGAACGTGTGGTTTCTGTCATTCGACGTGGTCGAGTGTAATCGATGTGACGCGAGTGTTAGTGGTACGTCTGGTTGCAGACGAGTAAGTATTGTTTGGTTAGTTGGTGTACGAGTGTACACGTGTTGCGAGGTTAAGATTACTTCCTACGAGGTGGATGTGGAATCAGAATAGTTGGAGTTTCGAGAATGAAACTAAATTAAAGAGGGAAGAACGATTGGATTTAGGTCGGTTGGAATTTCGAGGACGAAATTAATTAAGGAGGGAAGGTTGTAACGACCCGTCCCAAATTCCTAGATTAGATTAGTGACTAATCACGATTAGTGAGGTTAATCTGTGATTAGTTGGGTGAAATCAGACGAACAATGTGAAATGACCGTTTTGCCCCTGAGCGTGGGCAAAATGTTGACTTTTCATTCGGGCGGTCAAATGGACTTTGACCGATGACCGTGACGTAGTTCATGACGTCACGAGTTCGTAGACAGGTGGCACGTTCAATTCCGACATTCGAGGAGGAAGTTATGACGTTCGGAAGTTTAGGGGCAATTTGGTAATTTTGGTTAAAAGGGGTCAAATGTTGACTTTTTGACCAGGAGGTCTGATGGCCGAGGGCCAAAGACCGTTACATAGATAAGGACGATACGCATCCATAGACAGGCGACACGTCGAATTCGGACGTTCGACGGCGAAGTTACGGTTCACGGAAGTTCAAGTGCACTATTGCACGAATTACGAAACGAGGTAACTTTTGGACTCTAGTGGGGCCCAGATATTTACTCCCTGCCCAATGGATGAGTGACAAGTGTCACCCATCCACTGGCCCTTAATTCCCATACATGCATCGATCATCTTCTTGCTTTCCATTCAAACCCAAACACCCACCCGATCTCACCATTTCTCTCATTCCCGTGCAACCCAAACCCATCCAAATTTCACCCAAGGCCAGGACAGAGGAACAGGAGGCTGAGGGAGTTGAGGTGGCCGGCCTGGATGGCCAGGGCCACCGTGAACGACGGCTGGAAGGGACGAACCCGTGCGGGTACCCGGTAAAGCCCAAAACTCTTTTAATTTGATTTTTGATGTTATGGGTGCTTATGGATGATTAGGATAAGTTTAAGGGGTTAATAGGAAGCTATTAGGATGGTATTGGTGGGTGGTAGATGGCTGTGACACCGTGGGACGGTTTTGGAAACTTTGAACCGTATGGTTCAAAATGGAACCATGGATTTCAATCGGTTTTGGGGGGTCTAATAGATTGGGTTAGATAGGAAATGAGACGATAGGAATTTAGGGATTAAAATGGGAGCAAACGGACCGAAAACGAGGAAGGAGGAGCGCTGAACCGGTCACGCCGGTTCAGCACAGTAACCGGACCGGAAAACCGGTTTTCCTGAGGTTGATGATGATGAATAGTGATCTGGCCCTTCTAGGAGTGTATGAGGGCGCGTGGGCCATAATTTGGGAAGTTTTCAACACGTGAAATCTTCTATTCGATGTAACAAACATTTTGGAACTGGTTTCGTGTCGATTGGACACCGTCTCGATATGTTTCGGGGCATCCGAAGGTTTAGGGTCGGTTTAAAAATAGTTAAAAGTTCGGGAAAATTACGAGGCTTTGGTAGGAGGTTAATTAAGTAGTTTGTAACTTTCTATTAAAATTTGGACAGGTTTGGGAGTCCCGGTGATGGTGATTGGCTCGGGAGAGCCTACTGCACGCAAATCGAGGCGGCAGCTCGGACGGTCTGTGAGTGGACCTTGTTTTCTAAATTGGTGCATGCATAAATGTTTATTATATGTTTTAATACATGTTTGGTAATGCCATGGGTGCATTTGTATGTGGTTAGGTATAAGCACGTATTCCGAGGGTTCGGCCTTATACGGTGCTTATATGGGTCTGTATTTCTTTATTGGTTTAAATGAATTGGATTTGAATTTCAAAAGGATAAACTCGGGTATGAGACTCATTTGGTTTTGTCTCGGGCATATGACCTCAGATTTCGGGCACGGTGCCCAGCTGATGTCCTATGTTCGGGCACGAGACCCAGGTTACCTTACAGTTTTGATTTCAGGTCAGGGAACCTTAAATGGATTTCCCGGTTCATGACGGTTTATGGGAACCGGCATGAACCCTTGTTATGGTATCGTGGTTTATGACAGATTATGGGGACCGACATGAACCCAGGTTTTGTTATTTTGGTACGTGACGGTTTATGGGAACCGGCATGAACCCAGGTTATGTTATTTTGGTACATGACGGTTTATGGGAACCGGCATGAACCCTGGTTATGTTATTGTAGTACATGACGGTTTATGGGAACCGGACATGGAGGATGTTATATATATATGAATGGAATGAATATTATGGATCATGACGGTTTAGGGGAACCGAGCATGGATATTTGTGCTATGTATATATATATATATTCATATACCTTCCTTTACTTCTATTATCTCCTCCGGGGAGGGTCGTTGGCCTGGGTGGACCCCGGAGTAGTCACGGAGCACCGACTGAGTGGAGTCAGCCCCAGTTGGGTTCCTTACTCTCAGGAAGGCTATGGTTACTATTACCTCAAGTAGGATCAGTGGTCTGCGGACATTGACCTTGACTTTGAGAAAACTCGGATTGAGACCCGAGTAGCACGCCCGTAGCTTTGGATACAGTGACAGGATTGGTTGTGTGACTTATATGTATATATGATATATATATGATATATGATATGTGATATGTGGTGTGCACAGGTGTGCACAGGATTTGAGGAGTGGCTCGTGTATTTGGTTTCAGTCTGGTTATGGCTTTGGGCTGAGTCCCTTATTGGTTTCTTTTATGGATTTGGGTAGTGGCCCGTATGGTCGATTTCATGGTGGTCCTTTCGACCTTGGTTTATATTCTATTTTGGGCTTAGTTCCCACATATGGTTTCCATTTGGTTAAATGGTTTTCGAATGCATGCATGCTTTTTAGTGAAGGGTACAAATGTCTTCTTATGAAATGTTTTTATAAACTCTTATTTTGTCCACTCACAGTTTTTAATGTTTTGACTGCCCTTCAGGTTGGCATTGCATATGGACTGTAGCAGAGACCGAGATATCACATACCTACTCCGGATCCTGGCGTACTCTGATAGTCTGGGAGGGAAAAGGTCGGAAATATCCCTTGTTTGACACTTCGTGTCAGACGGGAGCAGGGTCATCCCGCACTAATCCCGGGGGGATTGGGATGGGTCCTGTCAAAATACCCCTATGTTCAAAATTACCAAAATGCCCCTAATCATTCTTGACCCATAACGAACCGATTTGACCTTTGTTTTGGCATAATGCCTATCTATTGTTTTAGAATTTCGAGACCTTCGTAACGGTCCTTACAACACGTCCACAAAAGTATTCTGATAAAAAAACTCAACATCTTATTCTTATACGGGCAAAACCATCATTTTTACTTTTCTCAAATTTCCGGGCATTACTTTTTGGAAGAGTAAAAGTTGCATTTAGATAGGCTCATTTCACTACAATTGACTATGTAAATTTTATTATGTAAATGCACTAATTGGAATCAGTGATGTATTAAAATATCGTACAACCATCATTTATATAAAAAATAAAACAATGTTACTTTTCTGTTAAAAGAGATATTTTACTCTAAACATCAACAAGATTACAAAAATAGACACGAAGTCCAACACGAGTCTAATTGTGATCATCAGAGTCAATAACATAATCCAAAAAGATAATCCAAAAAAAATCTGTGACCTGAGTAGGTTAATAGGGAACTAAAAAAATAAAAAATACATTGGTGTTCCACAATTAATGTAATTACAAAGAACCCGTAAATATAGAGTTCATCATTTAGATAGAGCATTGGAAATGTGTAACAGCCAGTCCCGGAAATCGGGATTAGCTTAGCGATTAATGACGGATTAGTGAAATTAATCAGTAATTAGTTGGACGAATTCGGACGGACGGTGCAGAATGACGATTTTGCCTCTGGAATGGGCAAAAATCCTGACTTTTGTTCAGACAGTCAAATGGACTTTAACCGATGACCGTGGCGTAGTTCGGGAAGTCACGAGTTCATAGACAAGTGGCACGTCCGATTCCGACATCCGAGGAGGAAGTTATGACGTTCGGAAGTTCAAGGGCAATTTGATAATTTGATGGAATAGGGGCAAATGGTTGACTTTTTGGATGACAAGTCAATTTCACGTATTTGGATGACCGTTAAGTAGATCTCGATTCCCTGAATACGACGACAGGCGGCATATGTCATTTGGAGTTCGGGAGAGAGAATTTTGGGTCTAGGACCATGAGGAGCAAAATGGTAATTTTGAAATTGCAGGGGCAAGTTGGTCATTTGTTTACCTTGGGAATTGTGCCAGTGTATTTGTGAAACTTGGATGACTTGAGATTTGTGCTCAATCAGATAAGGACACTTGTCCTATGTCCGGAAGGTTGTGGAATGGTGTAAACCGCCTCGCACAAATGTACAAAGGTGGTGAAATGGGGTTGAACGGGAAAAACAGAGCTCTGAAGTTGGAATGTGGTCGTGAAACCCAAGTCCTCAAACCTCTTTGATCTTCAGCCTCTACTAGTACCTTGTGAAGGAAGGTGAGAGATGGTGAGGGTGGTTATCACGGTGGGGCACGACGACAAGGAAACTGTTGAACCCGTGAGCTTCCTTTTGGCATTCAAACATGGTAGCTTAGGTTCTCCAGTTTGATGACGATTTTGGTGATTTGACTAGGGAGACTTAGACAAGCCCAAAGGACTCAAATTTGAGGCTTGAGATGGACGGTAAGGTTACTTCCCGTGAAAAGGCCCTGTTTCGATTTAAAAATGGCAAATTGTGTTTTAGTGATAAGTAATTCAATTGATTGTTTGGACGAGGTTCTGAAGGTCGAAAGGGACGGATTGAGACTTAAACTCGTGAAGGAGGTGGCCGGAATCACGGCAACTGGACGACGACAGTGGACGGTTTCTCCTTCGATTTGGGAGGTAGTCTCTAGCTTGAAATTTCTTGTTTTGATGATGAGAATAGGTTAGAGATGGAAGAACGACACTAAGGGACTAACTAGAACTGAAAATGGATGAAAAATTAACGAAAATCGGCCACACCGGTTCAGGCTGGACTGGACCAGTCTGGACCGATTTGCAGAAGGTTGAAGATGATGAACAGTAAGGCGCGTGGCTTCCACGCACAGCCACTTTGGGCAATGTGTGAGGGCGCATGAGGCCTATTCTGGGCATGTGTTCAACATATGAAATGATATAATCGATGCAACAAACATTTTAAGACTGGTTTCGAGTCGATCGAACATCGTCTCGATATGTTTCGGGATGTCTAAAGGTTTTAGGGCTCGGGTAAAAATAGTTAAAAATTTGGGAAAAATTACGGGGCTTTAGTATAAGCTTTATGAAGTAGTTAGTGACTTTATTATGGAATTTGGACATGTTCGGGAAAGTCGGTGATAGTGGATTAGCCGGGAAAGCATAAGTGCATTCGTATCAAGGCGACGACGCTAATGGTCTGTGAGTGGACTTTGCTTTCAGACTTATGATGCATGCATATATGTTTTTATATGTTTTCTATACGTGATTCTATGATTTGATTTTTGATCTTGATGGTTTACGGTTTTGCACGGTTTTCGAGATATTTATGAAATTGCACGTTTTACGAGATTTCGATTGATGGATGATTTGACTATGGTTTAGATGATTTGATTTCGGGATTTGAAATAAGATTTGATTTCAAAGATTTAAAATGGATTTTGGAAAGTGATTTCGGGCTTGAAGCCCAGTTCATAAAAGTGGTTTTGATAAATAAGATTTCAAGTTTTGAAAATGGATTTCAAGATGACGATTATGGATTCGGTTTTTTGAACTTGAAAGTGGATTTCTGGATTTGGGTTCGGAATGATTATTCTGGATGCCGGCTTACGAAATGATGGTTTCGAACTTGGATTTGGAAATAGTTATGGATATGAGTTCTGGGTTTGGATTAGGGATCCTAATGAGATTGCAGATTCAAATTCGGAAATGGATTAATGGTTTTGGATTGGATTTGCTGGATCTGGTTATTGGGTTTAAAGACCCGGATATGATTATGACGGGGGCGGGCCCATATTGTGTTTAAAGACCCGGATTGAGTTTAAAGTCACGAGAGTGTAAAGGCTCGGATATTATGATTTTCCCCCGTAGGCCTATTGAGTTTAAAGACTCGGGAGTTTAAAGACTCCGATTATATTGAGACCTGGATTGAGTTTAAAGACTCGGATATATCCAGCAGGTTCGATGGACAGAAATGTGTTTTTGAGAACTCGATAACGATGGTTTTCAATAATAGTTTTCCGATGTTTTGGGCTATACCCGGATGCTACAGCTTTTGAGGGTTTTGGGAAAAGGAAATGATTTCAGTTTGCATCAATGATTTTTATTATCTTGGAACTAAACTGGTTTGATATGCATGCATTAGTTTTCAATGGAGGGTATAAATGTACTTTTCTTATAAACTGTTTTTTCTGAAATTATTATTTATTTTTATCCACTCACAGTTTCTTCATGTTTTCGATACCCTCCAGGTTATTACGGTACGGGCTGTTGATAGAGAGACAGAGATATCACACACGCAATCCACAGTAGAGCCTGCACACTCTGAGAAGTCCGGAAGTTTGGAACGATGTGTTGGAGAATCCCTTGTCCTACTTACGTGTCACATGGAGGTTGAACGTCGGTTTAGCCTTCGTGTCATGCGTAAGTTAGACGGGAGCAGAACTTAACCCTTAATCCAGGGGGACTGGGGGTGGGTCCTGTCAAAATGTGCATAATACTTCCCCGTTAAAAAATCTTTCTCAGAAAAATTCAATGGAAAAAAATTTAAGTAAAAACGAGGGAGTATAATGTACTTACTGCAATACGAAAGAATATTAGCTGTTATTAAATTTATTAGTTATTTTGATATAAATAGTTATCAATTCATTTCGAATTTGATTGAATTTTAGGATACCATGATTATAAGGTTTTAGCCCTTTGAAAAATTATTATTCTCATTTCTACACTTGCATAAGCGTTATATACCATGTGACATTACGTGAAGTATCTTTTTGTTTGAGTGATTTATGGTTGATGAGGAACACGTGTGCCGCAGATTGACTACCGGTCCAATCCAGAAGTACTATTAATGTATGTGTAGATGTTAATAGTCATTACCGTACTTCCGTTTACTTCCTATCCTAGACTTGACGACAGAGACAAACCAAAGCAGAGAGAGCCTTCAAACAAAGTCCCCAACTTTGAGCGCCCGTCCACTTTAAGATTCCGGCGATTCCTCACCAGGAACCACAAATTCCGGAGAAATGGTGGCCAAGAGGTCGCCGGACTGGCTTCCCGACGGCTGGGCTGTCCAATTTAGATTGCAAAAGCGGGGTCGCAAAATTGAGGTAACACTTCTGTCAGTTTTTTGCTTCTGCCTTCTAGGGTTTCGATTTACTAGAACTCAATCCTGGCATTAGGTGTTTCACTTTCTCAATTAAATCGATCATGTCAACTTTTATTTGTTGGATGAGTGGCTACTGACTGAGCTACCACGATCGGTGTGCTTGTGGCTTTGATTTGATGGTGTAGATGGAACCATGTGGTCTCTTTAGTTTGATTTGAGTCATTTACGCTAGTTGCATGTTAGATTCGAATGTTCTCATGATGTTGGTTGAATGCTAGTGTTTCTATCTATGTGGAATATGGGATTGGTTGATGAAAGGGATGCACGCTGGTTGTAGCATGAATGCAGTGGTTTGTAGGTAATAAATTTTCCTTTTTAAGGAAATTCAGATGGTTGACGTTTTGGAATCAGTAAGTTGCCTTAAAATGCATATTATACTGGTCCCAATGTGTTTCTTTGTTCGCTTCACGAAGATAATCCAGTACGTAAACGAAGCTTATTGTGTGGGGGATTCTGGAATCTGTCTCAGTTTTCTCTTTGCAAAAATTTGAAAAAGTTGTTTAGATAGTGTCACTCGTTGAAGACCCAAAAAGATTTGAGTGTCATGTGGGATTTGAGAGTGCATTCTGGAGCTAAGCTGAATGCTGGAGTGCACGAAGTGTAATTGATGGATCATGCTGCACATGAATGTTATAAGTAGGGCTTGATATGAACCTGATTGTTGTGGCCCACTAAACTAGCTTTTGTGATTTGATTTGTGATGTTGATGTTAATGAATGACAATACCATTGAACCGTTAATAGTTGCAAAATGGCTGTGCTGAGTGACATTTTGGAATATGAAATCGTATCAATTTGTGGAATAATATGTAGCTCCATTAATTTCTTTTCCTATGTTGGTGACCTAATTGAGAAAAACAGTTAAGTAAGTATGTCAACAGAAACAGAGTATATAATTACCATTTTAGAAAATTCAAATGGAAACCTATTACTGAACTAATAAGGAAAGTTTAAAATCAAATTATAAGGAAAGCTTAAAATCAAATTATTCTTTCATGGTGCTATGACGTAATCAAGTTGGCATTTTACAGTTTTACACCAATTTGGAAACGGGGAAAAATTTATTTTCTAAGGATGATGTCATACGCTATATCAAAATTTCAAGCACTCACAGTGAAAAGCCTCAGCCAATTACTTTGCACATCCAGAACCACTCAGAAGAATTCCATTCTCAAGTGAGTGTATTTTCTTCTTTGGGCTTTTCTTCTAAACCAGTTGCTATATTCATCTATTTTATTGGTCTGTTTGTATCATCAGTTTGGAGGCGACGCAACGGAATATCCTGAATGGTTGCCTAAAGGTTGGAAAGTGGAGCTGAGAATCCGAAAGACTGGTGTGCATGTTGGAAAAGAGTACAAGGTAACAGTTTGTGCATTTTTTTTGGTATATTCCCATTGCTGTTTATTGAATTTATAGTTAATAGTTTTTTGCTCTGTTAATATAAGTTCATCACCAGTAGCTGCCTCTTTTTTAATTTTAGGGTAAATTACATTTTACTACCGTGTAGTTTACACCTTCTAATAGTTTCATACCTAACTTTTAAAATGTTGCAATCTCCCCTCTATGACCCTTTGTTAATTTTTCTGTAAAAAATTCTGTTAAACGTTGATGTGGAATAGTGAGTCCTATTTCTTATTGTTTACAATTATTTTTAAAAAATCTCAATAAATTTTCTTTTTTTAAAAAAATGAAGAAAGATCCCTTCTCTCTCCCTTTGGTTGCCGCTGCTTCACCGACCGCGTCCTAAGCCTGAACCTGATATAGCTGCTCAATTATTGGGTTTTAATACCTATTATCATCAATCTTTGAATCTTTTGGGGAAAAACACTTTATATTTCCATGGCCTTACACAAAAATATTTTTACTTGATTCTTCTGGGATTTGTTTGGACTTGGGTTCATAGGGCTCTGGGTCATTTGAGCCTGATGAAGTTGCATTAAATTGAGTGCAAGAAGTTTCATTGGTTTGGAGGACTGTGTTCTGATTGATCTGAAATTGGTGAAATTTTCTAAGATTCAAGCTTTCTCTTAATGAATTTGAGCTTCTTAATTTTCATTTAAGTCCTTCAACTTGATCTCGTATTGAGTGCAAGGAATTTCATTGGTTTGGAGGACTTGAGTGTTCTGATTGATCTGAAATTGATGAAATTTTCAAAGATTCAAGCTTGCTCTTAATGAATTTGAGCTTCTTAATTTTCATTTATGTCCTTCAACTTGATCTCGTATTGTGTTGGTTGATAGTTCTATCAACTGTTCAAATTCATAATCCAACATTAAAATTCAAGATCCACGCCACAGCCTCCCCCACAAAGCCAAGACCGCACCCAGGCTGCACCCACCTCGCCTTTCTGTCTCTCTGAATCTTTCTCTTCAATAAATGAAATCTGAAAAATGTTTCCAATGTTCAAAACTTCAAACAAAATTGTAGATATGAGAAGTCAAATTTGGTGGAGGCTTCTTCCGGGGAGAATCTAGTAAGTGGGCATGGTCGATGTTGTGTTAGGCACGGACTGGTTGGGTTTTGGGGGATCGTCTTAAGAAGGTCGTGGTGGTGGAGAAAGAGATTGTGGAGATTATTTTCTAATGAATTATGTTTAACATATTTTAATAAGTTTATTATTATTAATTTTGCCACGTGGTACCTATGTATTACTCTTGTAGATTTAATAGTGGGTTCCATTTATCCACATCAGCATTTAACAGAAAAAGTAATGGAGGTGTCATGTTGTCAAGTTTTGAAGAGTATGGGGGGAAAATTGCAACATTTGAAGTCGGGTAAGGAACTATTTCAAGGTGTAAACTACAGGGTTGTAAAGTGTAATTTACCCTTAATTTTACCCTTGCAATTCCCGAGGTTTTTTTATTCATGATTTAGCCAGTATTCCAAAAAAGCATGGTTGGCCTACCACATGCTTATTGGCGTGTACGCCAGATATGTCAAAGAATCAATATTACATGTGTATTAATGACTAGATGGCAATTTAAATAGAACTTTTTTCTTGGTGAATCGGATATGTACAATCCAAATTTTCTCCGCAAAATGTCTGAATAGTCGTATAGCATTGCTATTGTTATTTTAGCAAGTATATGGGTACTATCACATTGGCTAGATGTCAAACTATCAAGAAAAGAAAATAATTTAGTAAATTATTCTATTAGTTAAAGAGAAGTTTTAGGATGATATTTGGGTGGTTTTGAAGGATGCTAAGCATTAAACCATGTTGCTATTGATTTTCGTGTAAAACTTATTCTTGCACTTACTCAGCTATGGTGCTAATCTTATCTTTAACAGTAGCATTTCAGTAAATCATTAGCTGAGATTTTAGTATCCTAGAATCCTGGAAATTGTTTATCATTTATCTATGTCTGGCATACTTGTTCCAACTGTAAACAGTAATATCTTGTGACTTCGTACGTCAAAAAAGTGATTGTATGATATCGTATCCCGTGGTTTAAGTACCTGTCTGTTGTACAGTTTAAGAAGAAAAAGAACGAATCTATTTGATTCTACAAAAAATGGTCTTCTAATTTTGCTATTGAAGTTGATTGTAGATATGAAGAAACTGGAGGCATCTTTCTAATTATATGCTGGCTAGATCACTTCACAATTTCATTCATTTATTATGTAACTGTATTCGTATTGCAGTGTTACATTGATCCCTCAACAGAATATACATTCTATTCCAAGCCAGAGGTCTTCCGATATCTTGACACCGTAAAACGCAAGAGTTGCAAGTCCAGAAAGCTCAAAGCTGTAAGCCTCAAGAGATGCATAACCAAAAAGAAGGTTATCACTCCCGTGCAGGTGGAAAATAAAGTTTGTTCCCCTTGATATTCTAATGGTGTAATTCCTTTTTGTCAAATGTTGTTTATTTGGATAGGAAAAGAAAATTAGAAGACCCCAAAAGAAAATCTATTTGATTTATGAATTGATATCCTCAATCCAGAAGAATTCCCAATGTAGCTACTATCAATTTTGCGTAGAAGCATGTTCTGAGTTAAGAACAAGCCTAAAGGGTATATATGTGTGTAATAATACTATTTTAAGAATCAAAGTTTCACATTTGAGAGTCCCGATCAAATAATCTGCCTCCTTTTATTTTATTTTCATGCAATCACATTCTGTTTCTTTAAATGATGAAAACTCTAACATGATTAAAGGATTTTTATTTTTGTCCAATCGTTTTAGTATTTATTATGGTTGACTTCTCTGCTTAGGTCATTTTATCATGGAATTGAATAATTTGTAAGCTAAATCATAGTCTGCTTTCTAATGTAATCAATGGAATCGAACAGATGGGAGAAATAGGTTTCTGCTAGAGGATTAGTGTTAGGGCATCACTTAACAACAACATTCTTGTGCATGACATACTGAAGTTATAAAACATTGCATTGTCCTTAGGAATTTCTTGTTATTACATTTGTTTAATCAGGTATAATTTTTTATGTATAATTTAGGTTGATGTTGAGAGGGAAGATGTGGAGGATTTACCACCAGGGTGGATTAAGGAGACCAAAGTTAGAAAGTACGCAAATCGACTTAGAAGAGATCCGGTATTGAACATGTTATCCTGATACTTAATTTTAATTCTGCTCCACATCCCGTCTATCTATTCTTCTGCATGGATACATGTGTATGTGTCTTCCTTGCAGTCTTGCTTTAGTAAACATCCACCTAACTGTGCATTAATTCAATGCGTTCTGTACTATATATAATATGCTGATTTTCATTGGTTCAATCCTTGTACAGTATTACATAGATCCAGTGAGTGGATATGTGTTCCGATCCAAGAAAGATGTTTATCACTATTTGGAAACTGGAGAGATAAGTAGATATGCATTTAAGCCCAAGAATATGTGCACCGATGATCTGGAGGTGGCAGATGATGAAATTGCAGTAAGTGCCATTGTTATGCTGCCTTGTCGGTCTCCAATGTTCTCTTTTATTCCAATATGATTGTTCATCAGTTAAACCCTATCTTCTTTCTTTTAAATGTTTGTATGCTTGCTGTATGCTTTACAAACCTAAATGTTGGGAACCATAGTGATCCATTGTTGAAAAATAACATGGTAAAAAGCATAATAATATATGTCTCTTTTAAAATATGTAGAAATACATGACCAAAACAATTCCAAGTTTAACCGGAGAGGCTTGGCGGAATTTAGAATAATGTGTTCCATGTATTTGTGTAGCATAATTAAGTGGCAGCTGTCATTCTTAATTGCTTTCATGAACAAACGACATCTGTCAGTTCAAAAGAAAATACGACGCTTGCAATTATGTGGCAGTGACAATTTTCTTGCATCGCGGGGTTTCCTAAACATCTGATATTCTTAATTGCTTTGGAACGTTGTTTCTGCTTTCCCTAGCATTCTTCAATATTGTTACAAGGTCAATATCAAGTATATTAAATTTTTACCCATCCTTGAACAAAGCTGTTGGATTGCCTTCGGTTTGTACTTCTTTGTTCTTCCGTTTACCAGTCTAAGAGAAATAGAAGCTTCGGAAGAGAAAAAAAAAAAGACATTGAAGAGATTCAGTAAATTTCCTTTAATGAATAAAATTATGAAAGGAACTCCAAATCCAAACTGATATGTTATAACTATGGCCAGATATCTGTAGGGAGCTTCATAGTGACCAATTTATTTCTTCTATCAGTTATCCATTAAATATATCTCCACTTAAGACATTACAGGATGGATTTTTTTTTTTTAATATTTGTAAATATTATGCTTATTCTTGTATTGCTGTTATTTTAGCCATCATCTGCAACCAGAAGGCAGAAAGTTGGATCTGTCACCAGGCAGCAGCATTGTGGAGGTGAGGGTTCAATGGACTGACATCTAGATGAATGGTTCTGTCACAGTGCTTGATTTTTTTGTACTAGAAATTGGTTCAAGTTGAGGGAAAATGACGACCCTGATATGTTCCATTCTTGAACTTCCACCTGCAGGTAAAGGGAATTCTGAAATGAGCAGCTTAGAAATTCCAGAAACTGAAACCTCTCAGTTGCAGGACAAGGAGGTATTTGCTGAAACTCGATTTGCCCATGGTTCAACAGCTGATGTTGTCCAAGGGAAGCATTTAACTGAGAATAAGGTTGAAGAATGTGCCAAAACTGAGGGAGATTGTACTCCAAGTAGGTCATCACAGCCAGAATCTGAACTCTCCGACAGACATGAAGGCAATAGATCATGGCTTGAAGTTGAAGGTTCGGTGATAGATCCAAGTAACATCAGAGAAGCCCAACTAGACTCTAGAAAATTGAAAAACAAGGGAAAGCTTAATTTACCTCGTCGGTGTTCAAAACGACTTGCTGGAGCTGTCCCAGAGAGGCATCTAACTGAAAACAAGGTTGAAGATTGTGCCAAAACTAAGGGAGATTGTTCGCCGAATAGGTCAACGCAGACAATACCGGAACCCTCTGACAGACATGAAGGAAAAAGGTCTATGTGCAAAGTCGAAGGTTCCGTGGTACATCCTGGTTTTGCTGGAAATGAGCTTGTTTACACTCCTGCTGCTTATACCCTGAATGAAGATTCACCGAAGACTATGATGGAAAAAAACAACGGCAGAGAAGCCCAAATAGACTCTAGCCAATTGAAAAATAAGGGAAAGCTTGAGTTGCCTCGCCGGTCTTCAAAAAGACTTGCTGGAGTTCCCCCAGAGAAGCAATTAATTGACAACGTGGTTGAAAAATGTGCCAAAACTAAGGTAGGTTGCTCTCCAAAAAGGTCAACAGAGCCAAAAGCTGAACTCTCTGACATACATGAAGGCGAAAGGTCATTGCTTGAAGTTGAAGGTTCCGTGATAGATCCAGGTAACACGAATTGTTCGTCAAATGAGCCTGTGTCCACTCCTGCTGTTGATACCCTGAATGAAACTGTGAGAGGAAAAAGCGAAGTCAGAGAAGCCCACATAGACTCTAGAAAATTAAACAAGGTTAAATTGCCTCATCGCTCTTCAAACCGACTTTCTGGGGTTGAACCAGAGCAGGTAGCTCACTCAGTTTCCAGTGAAGGAGCTCTTCAATCTGCAACTGGAAAATCTAGTGAAAATCATGCCAGTCAAGGTGCAGATTTGGCCTCAGATAAGTTTGTAAATAAAGCATCTCAGCAACTTGGGGCTGCATCAGCAACGGAGGTTGCACATGACATTTTAACTGACAGAAACTCTGCATCTCACAAAGATCCATTGAACAAGGGCAAGATGCCAATCGATGAGCAATTTGTTCTTAAAGAGCAACAACAGATTTTGAAAACTGAGAAAAAAGATACTGAAAAGCAAGAACCACAACTCAGCTTTCTCTTTGGCTCAGATCCATGCCTTGAATTTGCATTCAAAACCCTTACAGGGGAATTGCCAATATCTAGCACTGTGGAGAAGGGCCCTATTCTGAAATTTGCACCGAAAACAGAGAACTCACTTGAAAGTGGGATGGAAAACAGTTGCAGAAAAAAACCAAGGGCTAATAAATCCAAGACAAATAAAGAACTTAAGCTGTTCCATCAGTCTTCAAAACGGCTTGCTGGGGTTGAATCTGAGCGGCTAGCCAATACAATTTCCAGTGAACAAGCTCTTCGAAATGCACCTGGAAAGTCCTTTACAAGCAAAAAGGCCATCCCAGCTGTGGACTTGGAAAATGAAGTATCTCGGCAGCTTGCGGTTGTTCCAGAGAAAAAACTTGCAAATCATCCTTGTACTACTACTATGAACACTGCAAGGCTAGAGGAATTGTCCGAAAAGAGCAAGAAATCTCTCGAGGAGCAAGCTGTTCCTCAGGAGGAACCGCAGAAGTTTGAAAGTCAGAAGGTAGATGCGCAGAATCCAGAACCACAGTTCCCCTTCGCTTTCATGGATTCTTGGTCTGACCCATGCCTAGATTTTGCATTCAAGACTCTTACGGGTGCAATACCAATAGAGGATGATTTGCTTCATGGTTACTTCCAAGAAAAACTCAACATCTCTCACAACCATAGAGATGGCTTGGCACTACCAGATTTTGGCCCACCTGGCTTTTTTCAAAATGACATATCACCTCAGTTTGATGCACCAGAACAACAGTTTCCTATGAATTCCTCGTTCTGTTCTTCAGGAAATGTGAGCGTTTCAAATTGCAATGGGGTTGGTTCAAGCCAACAGCTATCCATGAATCGCTCATTCTTTCAGCCAGGAAATGCGAGCTTGTCAAATTCCGCTGGGACTGGCTCAAGTCAACAACAGCCATCCATGAACTACCCCTTCCAGCATGCAGGAAATGTGAGCATGTCAAATTGCAGCGGGTTCAGTTCAGTCCAACAGGTACCCCTGAATTCTCCATTCCTTCCGGCAGCAAATGTGAGCATGTCAAATTTCAGAGGGTATGGCTCGGTCCAACAATTACCCACGAATTCACCATTCTTGCCGGCAGGACATGTGAGCGTGTCGAATTGCAGCAGTAGTGGGGTAGGTTCAGGCCAACAGTTGACCACGAATAATTCTCCATTCCTGCCTGCCGGAAATGTGAGCTTGTCGAATTGTAGCGCGGTCAGTTTGCCGACGCCTTGCATAGGAGGCACTAAGGACTCTCATGGAAAGGTAAAGTCATAGAAGAAGAAGAAAAGGTTGTTGGTTTCCAGTCTGTAATGTAGCAATCAGTTATACATTTTATAACCTTTCTAGTGTATCAATATCTGTTGTGTAATCTAGCAATCAAATCCATCTGAGTATAACTTTTATTATCTCTGGTGAATCCATATTTTTTTTTCTGATTCCGATACATCGTATTTCCAAGATGTGGAAATTCGAACTCAAGGTACTCTCTTACCTACCAAGAAATGCATTACTTTTTATTATTGAATAAATTTCACTTTTATAACTTTAATATCTTTACAAGCCACATTGGAGGAAGGTGGATTCAATTTCAGGTCTAAAGGTAGAAGCTTATGAGCTCTTGATCTATGCTTAGGGCATTAAAGGGTAAAGGTAGTTTTAACTCACCCCCCTATTTCTTAGAATTCCACATTTTGATATGTTCTGCATTTCATTCGCCCACTCTTCATTCAGGGCAGTTAGAATGAGGGGAGGATCTCCCACCTTTAAGGTCATAGCACGAGCACCTGCACGGTTACTCTTACTGCGCTTTTCTCAGGTTCACCTATTTTCTTACCATTAGTTACATATGCTTATGTTGGGTGGAATGCCATTAGCAGTTTTGGCGCTTACATATCAGTTACACCTCAAACAGTGTAAATAACAAAAAATGTGTCCCAAGTCCATGGGCTCTTAAATAGAATTCAACCACACTGGAATGGATGGTATAAAACCCGAGTGCCTTTATCTGCTATTCAATAAGTTCATTTTTTGTTTTCTCGAAATGGCCCAATTTTTTAACCTCACCCAGTCAGCTTACTCATATCAGGTTCAGGTTGGTTTACCTAAGAGAGTAAAATCGGCTAGCCTAGCGCATCCTTCTACTTCTTAGATTGCTTTTATCGATCAAGAATTTCACAAGAAAAAATAGTAGTATTTTTATTTTACATTAATTTTCTTCTTGGGATAACCGGGCACAACTCTTGCTTGATGTCTATATGTGATAGGGTCTGGTCAACTACCCGGCCACCTCTTTAGAGCACAGATTTAGGAGATTTTGATAAAGGATAATGCCATGTGAGTGGAGTCCAATTTTGTATAAACCACATGTTTAATACGTATAGGGCTCACTTGTATTGAAAATGGGAAGTAGGCCGGCTTTAGAGAAACCATTCCTTCCTGTTTGAATCAAGTGATATTTTTTGACTCTAGTGTGTCTTTATAGCGCATATATAGGAATTATATATATATATATATATATAAGAGTTTTCTGGTGCTAGAAAACTCATAGGCTTCTCGGAATCTGAAAATTACAGAAAATGCATCAATCTTGTTTTTTGCATAACTTTCTTGTTGCTTAACTGTTTTTTTAGTGATTTAAAACCTAAATGAAAAATTTTCCATGTAGTTTATGATGGTGTTATTATTTAAAGTGAAAACATACAGTATAAACTATATACATAAATCATGAGAAATTTATAGAAATTATGTTTTTAAGGGAATAGTGTTTTCTCTCAATCACTTTTTTCTCAGAAGAGGATATAGTGTAAAAAGGAAAGAACTCGAGTCAATGATCCTATCCTTGATAATTGATCTCCTGCTCTATATATATGGATCTAATTGTGATGTACATTGAATCAGGAGTTAGTTTCATAGAATAAGTCCTAACTTCCTGGAATGGTCATTCCTTGTATATATAAAAGTTGTATCTGTTTGAAGAAATACATATTGAAATATATCAAATACATACTATTCTTTCATGGTATCAGAGCACCGATCTTGGTGACTCCACAACACACAAATTCCCTTTCCCTGTTTCTTACACCAAGTCATCATGAGTGAAGAAAAGATTTCAGAGGCAGCAATTTTGTCTGATCCTCTCACACTCCACCATTCAGATTCACCAGGACTTGTCTTGGTTTCCAACGTCCTTGAAGGACATAATTATGGGCAATGGAGCCGTTCTATGAGGATTGCTCTCAGCGCAAAGAACAAACTCAGTTTCATTGATGGGACTGTCAAAATTCCGGCGACAATAGACCCAAAATACCACCTGTGGCAGCGGTGCAATGACATGGTGATGTCATGGATTCTCCATTCTGTGCACACCAACATAGCCGACAACGTTCTCTACTACAAAACTGTAGCTACAATTTTGGCTGATCTTCAGGATCGGTTCTCCCAAGGAAATGATTCAAGAATCTACCAAATCAAGCAAGAAATTTCTGAGCTCAGACAAGGGCAACAATCAATTTCTATCTATTACACCAAGTTGAAGGCACTGTGGGATGAATTATCCTCTTATCAAGAGCCTCTCCCATGTAATTGTGAAGGTCTGAAAAAGCTCGCTGAGAGAGAAGAAAAAGAGAAAGTGATGCAATTTCTCATGGGGCTACATGACTCATACTCAACTGTCAGAGGCTCAATCTTGATGATGAGTCCCTTACCTGATACCCGCAAGGCTCATCGACTGGCTCTCCAACATGAGAAACAATTGGAGGTGATGAACCATCGAGAAAATTCAGCCACGCCTCACGCAATGCAGACTAGCCGTTCCTCAACCATAGCGTCCTCACAGCCGCGCAGAAACCTAAGGTGTACATACTGCGATGACGAAGGCCATCTCAAAGACCGCTGCTACTACCTCATAGGGTTTCCAGTTGGGCACAAATGGCATGGGAAGAATGTTAAGCCCATAAATCAAAAGACGTCTTCTAACAACGCTGAAATTCCTCAACCCTTGGTCCAAAATCCGAAGACCCATAATTCTGCAGTCACCCAGCAGGCCACACAATTCACTCAGGTGAGCCCAACCTTTACTACTGAAGAATATAATGAGCTCATTGCCCTGCTCAGAGAAAAGAAAGGCACCAGTCAACCAATTGCACAAGTAGCAGGTATAATTAAACCCACTTGTCACGCTACTCACTCTGATCCACATTTACCATTTTATTGGATTATTGATAGTGGGGCTACAGACCACATATCACATATATCACCTACACATAATCACACAGAGACCAATCATGAATTTGTGGGATTACCCAATGGAGGACAAGCAAAAATAAGTGGCATCGGGTCTGTAAAAGTGTCTCAGAACTTGACACTAGATGGAGTTCTTCATGTGCCTAAATTCCGGGTGAACTTGTTGTCTGTGAGTAAATTGACTCAGGCTCTTAATTGCACCATAACCTTTTATTCCACTTTTTGTGTTGTGCAGGATGTGGATACGAAGAAGAAGATTGGCCTGGGAAAGCTTTTTGATGGGCTCTACTACCTCCACTCTTCTCAAAATCCACATCTTGCTAGCCATGTTAATCGTACCTCCTAACTTTGGCATCAACGACTTGGTCACCCTCACCTGCTCCTCTTCATTGTTTGTCTAAGACCTTCCCAGAAATAATGTTTGATTCAAAGCATGTTTGTGATGTTTGCCCTTTAGCTAAACAAACTCGATTGTCTTTCAGTTCAAGTTCAATTCAAACAATTGCACTTTTTGATCTTATTCATTGCGATATTTGGGGACCACATAAAACTCATACATACTCTGGGGCACATTATTTTTTAACCATTGTTGATGACTTTACGAGGTTCACATGGGTTCATCTCATGCGTTTTAAATCTGACACCCAACCTCTCTTAAAGTCCTTCTTTGTTTGGGTTAAGACTCAATTTCATCGTGACATTAAGGCCCTATTGTCTGACAATGGGGGTGAATTTCTCTCAATGCAATCATTTCTTTCTGCCCATGGTACTCTGTTTCAACATTCTTGTGTTCACACCCCACAACAAAATGGAGTGGTTGAACGTAAACATCGACACTTATTAAATGTTGGTCGAGCACTCCGGTTTCAAGCCAATTTACCCTTACAGTTTTGGGGAGAAAGCCTTCAAACAACATGCTATCTCATAAATCGCCACGTCTGGCACTTCAGCGGGAAAGGGGTTGATTACAAGGAGAACTTTGCTCCTGTTGCCAAATTGATCACTGTCCGCTGCTTGTTGTCTATCGCTGCTATCCGCAACTGGCCTCTGCATCAAATGGATGTTCAGAACGCTTTTCTTCACGGCGAACTTCAGGAAGAGTTACATGTCCCTTCCACCCGGCTCTCGTCGACAGGGGGAGACGCTGGTGTGTCGACTCCATAAGTCACTATATGGCCTAAAACAGGCTCCGCGTAGCTGGTTTCACAAATTCACATCTGCTATTAGTACCATCGGGTTCAGACAATATAGGGCAGATTACTCTTTATTTACCCATGCCTATGGAAGTTCTCTAACAATTATACTATTTTATGTGGATGACATGATAATTAAAGGGAACGATGCAATGGAAATTCGGCAATTGAAATCATTCCTTGGAACTCAATTCAAAATCAAAGATCTTGGTCCCTTGAAGTATTTTCTTGGTGTTGAGGTAGCCCGGTCAAAGGAAGGAATTTCTATTTGTCAACGAAAGTACACTCTGGACATCTTGGAAGAAGCAGGTTTTCTTGGTGCCAAACCAGCCAAAGTCCCTATGGACCCTGATATGGTGCTAGTGCCCACAAGCAGTGAACCCCTCAAGGAGCCTACTCGATACAGACGGTTAGTAGGAAAACTGATTTATCTCACAATTACCCGGCTAGAGATTACATATGCAGTCAACACTCTTAGTCAGTTTATGTAAGCACCTACACGTTAATACTAATCTGCTGCACTTCGTTTACTGCACTACCTCAAAGATGCCCTTCGTTAAGGCTTGCTGTTTCCTGCTCAAAACAAGCTTAAACTAATTGGATATTGTGATGCCGACTGGGCTCGTTGTCCAATCACACGCAGGTCCATAACCGGGTTTTACATCTTCCTTGGCAACGCACTTGTGTCCTGGAAAAGCAAGAAACAGGTCACAGTATCACGATCATCGGCTGAATCAAAGTACCGGTCAATGGTTGCAGCTACATGTGAACTTACTTGGTTAAGGTATTTTCTACGTGACCTACGTGTGGACTGTAACGCCCCGGAAATTCGGAAAATGTAATATTGTAAAATATTGAATAAAATGACGTTTTTACCCCTGTGATTCGTTTGGTCAATTTGTTGACTTTTTGATTGGAGGGTCGAACAGACGTTGACCGATGACCGTGACGTAGTTCGGGACGTCACAAGTTCATAGACAGGTGGCACGTCCGATTCGGACGCTCGGAGAAAAAGTTATGACGTTCGGAAGCCCAAGGGCGTTTCCGTAATTTGGACGTTATACGGGAAAAAGTTGACTTTTCGGAATACAATTGATTTTCACACGAATCGAAGACCGTTAGGTTCGTCTCGAAGCCCCGAGTACAACGACAGGCGGCACGCTTGAAACGGACATCGGGTGACCGAGTTACGGGTCACGGAAGTTGGAGGGCATTTTGGTCAATTGCACGGCGGTTACTGTTCACCACCATGGAAAACAGAGTGTAGCCGTGAGTGCCCTGCACGATTCCTTTGTTAAATCCTGTAGTGGACTGATCAGAGTGATTTGTTTAATTGGATTAAGGATATTGGAAACAAGGCGTGATGGTTGGGACTGTATGTCGTGCACGGTGAGTTTTTAAAATTGTTCTTGGGGTCTGTTTGCGGGAAACAAACTGGACAGTGATCAGCTGAAGGATTCCCACGAGTTGTCGTCGCATTTCGATCAATTAACCGTGTTAAAGGAGTGGGGAGTTCATTTGGAGTCAGTTGAGAGTTGAGAGCCAGAGAGAAACCAGAGAGCTGAGTTCTGGAAAAATGGAGGGAAATTTGAAGGTCGAGTTTTGAGGTGAGTCGAGCCAAACCGTGAGTTGGATTAGCCTTCTGAGATCATTTCTAACACCACCGTGCAAAAATTGAAGGAGGAGGAGGACTGGTTGGCCGGGAACCTGAGTTCCAGTTTCAGAGAAAACCAGCGTTGTGGACGACTACTTCCAGGTAACGGCGGGTTCAATTAACTGGTTTGGTTCGTCTAGGTCCCCTTAAGCTACTGGTGAAGTTAATTTGAGAATGAAACTGTGTAGGGTGAGTTCCAGAAGTCGACCAGTTCGACTGTTCGAGTCTGGGTTTGATCGATTTAATGTTTTTCGAGGGAAATATTGGATACAGACCTAAAATTAATGGATTAGAGAAGATGATAGGATTAAAAACGGGGGAAATTGATTGAGAATTGAGGGTTAACTGGTCGGGTTGAGCCGCGGGTAACAGACCCGTTTAGCAGACTAGTCGGGTGAGGGAGACAACACTGTAGCTGGGCGCGTGGCCTTCACGCGCAGCCACTTTGGGCAGCGCGTGACGGCGCGTGTAATGTCATCTCCGATCACGGTGAACATGGATCTTGATCCTTTCAGTCTAATTAACATTTTACCTTTAGGGTTCGAGTCGATCGGGAGTCGTTCGGGATAATTTCGAGGGTTCGGAAGATTAGGTCCTTAAGTTTAATTATGTGGAAAAATCCGAAAAAATTAAGGAAAATCTTACGAGTTATTTGGGGATGTTTGTAACCCTCCTTATACGTTTTTACAGGCCCGGATACTTCCGAAGCTACTGAGGAGCGCACGGGGCGCGATTGATGCGTCCTAAAACCGTGAGTGGACTTTTGATTTCCAAATTGTGCATGCATGACTATTTTACTCCTTTATCTTGTGTTTTCACTTATGATTCTATGTTGCTAATTATGTTATTTCGATTTTACGTGATTTCACACTTTTCGAGATAGTTATCGTATTTTACGTATTTTGAGGTTACGGTTTTTGCCTATGCATGAATGATATTTTGATGAAGTAATTGGATATGATTATGCATGTTACGTGTTTATGATGTTTTGATTATATTTGTGAAGTGATTTCGGGAATTGCATGTTTTGGCATTTGCATGTGAATTCGGACATAAGTCCTATTTTGACAAGTTATGATTTCGGAATGAATTTTTTGGAAAATGGATCATGAGGAATTGTGTCATAAATGGTTTTGGGTTTAAAGACCCGGTTGATTGTTGGATCTGGTTTTGGGTTTAAAGACCAAGTTAATTGATGACGGGGGCGGGCCCGAAAATTGGGTTTAAAGACCCGGATTGAGTTTAAAGACTCGTGAGTTTAAAGACTCGGTTATTGTGATACCCCCGAGGCCTATTGATTATGTTTTGAGTTTAAAGACTCGTTGATATCCCGGGAAGGCCTGATATTGAGTTTAAAGACTCGAATGGATCCAACGGTTTAATTGTGATTATTGATTCACTTTTTACTTGATTTGCGTAATTGATGTTGCAAAATGACGGTTTCTGGATTTTGGTAATATTATATTATTTTACACGAGTTATGATGGTTTTCTGCAATGTTTTCCATGTGTTTCGGAAAAAGGGATTTCGAATGTTTAATACGCGGTTTTCGAATATCTGGTTATCTATGCGTGTTATAAAACTGGAGGGCGAACCCCGAATTCCTTAAACTGTTTTCTGCAAACCTTTATTTCGGTCCACTCACATTTTGTTGTTTTAACTACCCTCCAGGTCGTGGTACAAGTTCGGGGGCTAGCGCCGAGGCAGAGGCAGAGGCTTAAAGTTTTCCGTTGCGGAGTAGTTAGTTCACAGAGTAGGATTTGTTCCTTAACTTGTTTGTAATATTATGCTCTGTGAAATTATGGACTTGATGTCCAGTCGGTTGTATTTGTTTAATCTCTCTGGTCTGACAATGGGTGTGATGTAATATTATTTGGTTTTCTGATCTTTTGGATTCGATTGTCAGACGGGAGCAGGATGCTTTCCGATTATCGATGCGATAATCGGGGTGGGTCCTGTCATGGACCACCATGAACCTGCGAAATTATTCTGTGATAACCAAGCCGCCTTACATATTGCAGCAAACCTAGTGTATCATGAAAGAACTAAACATATTGAAATTGACTGCCACACTGTTCGGGAAAGAATAAAACGAGGGGAACTCAAGATCGGATATGTACAAACAGAAGCTTAACTTGCAGACTTGTTTACCAAACCTCTGAGGTCAGCTGTCTTTAGTTCTCTACTTGACAAGTTGGGAGTAATCAACATTCACTCTCCAACTTGAGGGGGAGTGTTAAAAGGAAAGAACTCGAGTCAATGATCCTATCCTTGATAATTGATCTCTTGCTCTATATATATGGATCTAATTGTGATGTACATTGAATCAGGAGTTAGTTTCCTAGAATAAGTCCTAACTTCCTGGAATGGTCATTCCTTGTATATATAAAAGTTGTATCTGTCTGAAGAAATACATATTGAAATATATCAAATACATACTATTATTTCATATAGGTCATAGGACTCGAATCTAAATTAAGGAGGAAATTGAACCCAAATAAAAGAGGAAATATGGTCAATGATGCAGCCATGGTGGATTTGCAGGGAAAGTAGAAAATGGGAGCGAGAGAATAGAGATAGTCGGAGAGAACACTAGAATCTCCACAAGTCATGCTACCGTACGTATTATTCTTGATCAACAACAACGACAACAACAACAAAAAAGGGAAAGGAAAAAAAGTAAATGAAAGAACTATTATTCCATATCCATGCATGCTTCAAACAATCAGTCGTATACGGCGTCTCTTTCCATCGCCGATCTCAGTCTTCTTCCTCCTCCTCCTCCTCCTCCTCCTCCTCATCACAGTCACGGTGGCCTGCTCCACTGCCAGGCTGAGAAGAACGCAAAATATTAAAACTTAAATTAAACAAATTAAAAAAATAAAGCATGCTTAAATTATTAATATTCTAAAATATCATGAATTGTCAATTCTCATTACGCACATTTTTATATAATAAGGAAAGAAACTATCGAAAGGCTGGATCACAACACCTGCCGTATTACGTACACTTCCGTTCTTTTATTTTGTCTAGTTTTATATATTTTTCATTTTAAGAAAATAGTACGTACGATAATTCTCCCACATAATCATCAGGGGAACCATCGTCCTCGTCATATATTTTGATTCTGAGATCATCTTCTGAACCAGCATTTGTGAAAAGAAACGTTTCGTTCCAATCTGGATCAGACCCTTGACCTGCACCAAATTAAGGAACATTTTTATCTATATATTAATCTATTTTCAGTTATTAATTAGTAATAATTCATTTCCCAATTTATTTTTTTTTGGTTTAATATATAGTACATGATTATTAGCTAGAAACTCACCGCTTGCCACCTGGCTCTTTTTCTCCTGATCTTTGTATGTGATTATGACAAAAGGATCCATCATACCTACACGCATTCATATATATAGTACTAATTAATTATTATTAAATAAATACGTTTGATTACAAATTAAACCACGCAAAGTAATTAATCAACGCACATGATCGAGTTGATTACAAAAAGACAGAGTGATTACCCATACTATCCATGTTTTTAAGATCCTTAGCACCGACAAGTGTAACTTCAAGGGTTCCGCGAGGCGCCATTTGCAGAAAGAAATTAAAAGAAGGAATATTGAAGCCGATCGATCCGGCCAAGAGATCGAGAAGGAGGAGATGATTTATGAGTAGGACGATGATATATGATCTGAAAGAAACTAGCTAGAGTTGTACATGGTACGTTGTTTTTTATTTTTTTATTTATTTTTATCTAGTACGTGATCTCTTCAAGTTTGTTAATTAATTAAATGTACAAAGGTTGACAACGAAAGTAAAATGTCAGCTGGAAGTAGGGTTTATATATATATATATATATATATATATATACTTTTGATGTTGTAATAATTAAAGAGCGGATCAGGGCTGAAAACTCTGATGTAAAACAGGATTAGTGAGCATGCTTAAATTGTGGCCCTGAAAGCCAAGTCAAAGTATGTCCGTCTGGAGCTAGTCCTGAGGAAAGGTAATTATTGGCTGGGATAGATATATATGACAAGCAATTTGTGCGCACTGATCACAAGAGTCGGATCTTAATCATGAAAGGCCATGAATGTACGGATGCTTGCATCCTTATTCAATCGATTAAAATTTTTATTTTCATTTTCCAACAGTCAAATTGTTACTCACAATTGCGAATGGTGAATTCATGTAGTTAATTTTGTAGGGTGGTGTGATGGTGGTAGGATACACGTCGATGAGATTGTATTGGTTGGGATGATATTGGTGAATATTTTGAATTACATTATTATTTTGGGCAATTTAGACTAATTAGTAACTTAATATCAATGACCACTAAGTATCAAATTTCATACAAGTATACAATGTTATTGTGATTTACGTGAACTGGACTTAAATAATCTCACTTAACACTGAAAATGCATGAATAATACTACTACATTGTAGCTCTAGCTAGTAGAGTCAGCCTCTGAAAATAAATTAAACATATTTGAAATAAACAATTAGGTACGTAAGTTATATTAAATTAGATCGATGAAGTGGCCGACGTCCACAAGGCCGGGTCGATGCATGTGCTGGTTTCTGCCCTGGTTGAAAGCCGAATCATAATGATTAGAGCCGTTGATTTCTTATAACATTGATTGTATAAAGATTATTTTTCAAATAATTAACCAAATGATGATGATTATTGGTAATATCTTTATGTATCAAACTAAACAATCGACGACTTTGGTACTAGTTACAATTGACATATATGATGATGAAAAAATCTCCAATTTATTTGATTTTTACAGAGCTAATCTTCACATAAGGTTTCGAGAAATTAGCGCTTTGATCATCAAACTTCCAAATGGAATATTGAATAGTTAATCAACCATGCTGTGGGAAGGGAAGTAGCGCGTCCACTCTTGGATAAATGTATGTATTACTTGTAACTACATACCTCTCAACCTCAGCCATAAAAACAATTGCGAAAATAAGTAAAATAAAAAAGGGAATTCATGGAATATAAAGTTTTTTTTTTCTTTTCAAAAAATGGAACATAATGTTTCAATTGGTGTAATTGGAAAAATGTAAGCACAACTTATTAGAAAATGGAACCCTGAAATGTCCTAATAAGCCGCCAAGAAGGTAAAATTACATGATTAATAATACTCCTAGCTAGCCTGTGGACTCGTTCCATCCACCATAGCTGGATCCTGATTCTTTCCATCCTCCAACAAAGTCCAAAGCCCGATCATTTGATACCTACAAATAAAGCCCAATTTATACACGATATTACAATTATGTGTAGTGAAATAAATACGTTATATTATATTTGATCATATTAGTCGTTTCGTAGAAAAATTAGAAATGAAAAGAAAAGTTACCGCAGGAATGAAGGTAAGGCCAAGTTTAATCTCTCCATGGTACTTTTGTTTTCTCAATACACTGTATTTCATTGGTGGCAGCTTCTCTTCCGCAAACAGAGTTTTTAGTGGAATACTAGGAGGAACGGAACCATAGAAAAATCGGAAATTAATATTGAGGAGGAAATTGATATCATGAAACTTGCTATATATTTGAGACTTTTGAGTAGGTGGAAAATAATAAATTTGCAAACAAGGGCTGCAACTTACGTTAATTCTCCGACGAAGTCATCGGCAGAACCGGAGTCCTTGTCCATTATCTGCAAGTGGAGCTCAGTGACTCCATCAGAGATGCCGAATACGAAATTCTCATTCCATTCCGGATTCGACCCTTGTGCTGCACATATTTTAACCATTAATATATATATATATACATATTTAGTTACCGTTGAAATCCGTTATTTATTTAAATATATTAATTTTTAAATCTACCACATATACATAAGTATATCATAATTGCGGTATTTTTTTGGTTTTATTTATAATGTTGCTGTGTTTTTTATATTTTCGTTGGAATGTTTGAAGCAAATTTGATAACTATTATTGTGTTTTGTTGATTTTAAAGACCTCAAATGTTATTATATTTTGTTAGTTTCATTTCTAAATTCTAATCTTACTGTGCCTTTCATATTTTAGGTTAGAATATTTGAAAAAAATTTGGTTAGAATGTTTAAAAGTTTAATTCTACAGATGGTGACTGTTTGAATTAAGGAATCTTAAGATATTTTAGTTGGGAATGTAATGGTGAGTTCGTATAGAAATTTACATATACTACAAATTTTTTATTATTCCCAAAACTTTCATATCGATCCATAGTAATGATTTAGTTTGAAATGATTTAGTTTGAAATGATTTCATTTCTAATTTTTAAAAATTTAAATCGTATGTTAAAAAATAAAAACGGTGCAATACATACCTGTTGCCACCTTGCTCTTTTTCTGCTGTTTTCTGCAGGTGATGATGACATATGGGTCCATATTGCCTACAATTATGCATTTCAACATTCGTAAAGTGGCTAAAGTAAAAATTAAAAAACAAAAACAATGAATTTGTAAGCAAGATAAATTACAAAAAAGAGAAAGAAAAAAAATAAAAAGTTAACAAAATAATTTGATAAGTCTCAAATTAAGACTTAAAAAGATATAGTCACATGATATTCATCTATCACTTAGAAATAAAAATTTACCAAAAATCTCAGTATTTTTAAGACCCTTGGCATTGATAAGGTTTACTTCAAGAGTTCCGCGAGGCATCCTTATTTACGAATGAAGAGGTAGTCTCCGAGAGAGAAAAGATCGATCACAGACCAAGAAGGATTTGGGTTTTTTTCCTGGACCTCTAAACCTTCTGGCAGCCTATAACATGCTGCACATTCATGCTTATATATCTTCTTCATCATTCAACTATCCTATATATGGAGGTGGAACTAGGTCAAACTCCATGCCCTCTCTATCATGCAGCATTACCATTGAAATCGTAAGGCCCGAAACTTTGTTTCATCAACATGCACTCAATTAAATTAGTATATGTCTTATTTTGATTCATCTAAAAAAGGGATTCTGATCTTAATTTATTGACGCGGAATTATTTGATCCCAGTTTAGCTAGGATGATCATCTAAATATTTTTAGGCATATTTTGAATATTCGAACTGACATGTGTGGTGTTATCGAGTATTTTGCAGTTGGATGTATATAAACATAATACTTGTTGGGGTGTAAGACAATATTTCAAATCGGAAAAATACCATTTCAATTTATTTTTTAAATAGATTTGAACTACTCCCTTATTGCCAATTGATTTTAGAGTGTAATTTCATTTTTTATATGGTATCAAGATAAGATTTTCCCACGTGTAAAGTTTAACCGTCATATGTTTCACACGTTACTTATTCATATTGCTATGTGTTAGGTTGAAAAATCCGTCATACAGGATTGTGAGACAATATCTCATATCAGTAAAATACAACTTTAATTTGTGACTTTAAATAGGCTCGGATTACTAATCCCTCAATTACCAATCAATTCTCACTTTCTACTATACTTCATTTCCTATTAATGTTATATTCTAAAGCCAGAATCTTTAATTAAGCTAATTATATATATATATATATATATATATATATACACACACACTACGATATGGTCTCCTTAATTCCTAACGCCCACCTTGCTGTAATCCAAATATTCATTGCATGCAGCTCGGTGGATAAGGAGATTCATAATTATCATTTCAATATACTTTACATGTAATTACATTATTTTTCACCCATCTTTATCTGAAGTTTGGCATCTAATCAAGGATGATTTCTTATAATTAACATTGTCCTTTCCGTGTTAACCTATGTGTGACATGACATCGGTATTTATCTTAAATTAATTCGAAAGCTTGACAACAGGATAGAGTACGTAAGACACTTGTGTGTGTATATATATACACACCATATTATAAAAAAACATTTATTTTATTTATTTTTATTAAAAACCCACTTTATTTCAAGGCAGTCTATGTTGCATATAGTACACCTAAGTACATAGGAACAACATGATCAACCCCTTATAGGCACTCTGATTAGTACTGTACCACGCTAAAATTACGTTGTTTTTACTCATCATTCATCCCGCCGCGTAGCTCCAAAGGGAAAAAATCATGAGGGGACGCCCTAGGGCAAAAGACCACCCTATAGTTAGTTCCACCTGGGCATGTGAATGTGCTTGTAGGATCATCCTGAGGGTAGCTATAAGCATCTGGGCACCTAGTCTTGAAAAACTTTGAGTAGTTGGTGGGTCCACACGTCCCTTGCCCTTTTGTGCAACAAAATTCATTGGTCTTGAAAACCGTGCAAGGATTGTTGCACCCGCCTGGTGTCCTTAACGCTTTAGGGCACTGCCCATTGATGTCTGCGGTGCACTTGATCCCCCTACAGCCTCCAGAAGTTGGGCTGAAGGCCATTGGAATGTTGAATCCATCGACCAAGGAAATGTCAATAAAGTCCTTGTTGCCAAATTGGTTTAGGGCATACTCGGCTAATGTGTTCGGTGGGGCCCCCCACCCTTTGCACTCTAGGACACCCCCGCAATCCCCAGTTTCACAATGGCCACGCCCACTGCCATCAAATTTACACTTTGTTCGGCCCCATATGCGTGCCATGGCCGTGCCGGCGGGGACATTGAGAGTCCAACTCTGGCCGCCGTTTAGTTGGCGGCCGCCACCAGGAGAGGCAGCCGCCCAGACGGTGTAAGGGCATTCGTTGCGGATGTCGAAGGTGGCTGCATGGGAGGAGATGACAAAGAAGAGGAGGCTCAAGAAGAAGGGGATCGTATGGAAGTTATTGGCTAAGGAACTCATGTTTTGGAATTTCGATCACTATAGTTTTGGTAGAACGCACTTGGCTTACAATGAGTGTGAGACTGGTTTAATTAATTTATAGATAGTAAGGAGGGCCTTTTGGCTTGGTGTACATAATTACAAGGTGCACGTTCTTCATTTTATTAGTGAAAAGTGGAGGCGGCTACTTGATTATGGCTACCCTTTAATTTGCAATCGTTAGTCAAAAAAGAAAGATAAAGTTGAAAATTGAGTAAAAAAGAAAGATAAAGTTGAAAATTGAGACTAGGACATGATCTCTTCTTACTAGATGGTCTTAGATTATTGGTTAACCTAGTAGCTAGAGATTGGAACATTGAGTAAAAAAGAAAGATAAAGTTAAAAATTGAGACTAGGACATGATCTCTTCTTACTAGATGGTCTTAGATTATTGGTTAACCTAGTAGCTAGAGATTGGAAAATGCATGCACTGCTCTCACGCTGGCTGATTCTGATTTCTCAATTTCGTCTTTTTAAGGCATGTGGTGTTTATTAATTGCACTTGGAAGGGTCCATCCGTCCATGTCACCGACACCCCGTTGGGGTCGAAACTTTAATCCAATTCAAATCAAAGATATATATAATAATAACTTAAAGTACTTATCCTCAATATTATTATGAGCGATATGAAAAATAAAAAATAAAAACTAAAAACTTATCGTGGGGGAAGATCCGATCCCAGCACGTACTATACACATTTTGTCTTCCTAGCTAGCTAGATATATACTCCGAGGAAAGGTGAACTTATTCGATACAAAAAAAAATTACTCAAAATCAAGAAATTAAATTTTGATCTACCACCACGTACATGTATATAACGTACCATGTTTGAAATATCTGACGATGTTTTACCAATAAAAGTCTCGTGATTATGGCAACTTTATTTACAAAGTGCATATATACTGCATATATACCGTATAAGAAAAGATAACTGGTCTCATCGAAACTATTTCGCCGTTAAAAATTACTTTATCCGGCGAAACAAAGAAGGTTCTTAGGGAAAGCTCTGCGCAGAAAGACGCCGTCGTTGCCAAGAAAAAATGGACAACTTTGCCCGGCGAGCTATCACCATTCGTTAGCCAACAAACTTGCTTTAGCACGAACAAAAATTTTGGCGCATGAACTTTGCCCGACAGATCATTATATTTTGCCCAGTGAACACTCCGCCGGACAAAAGTCTGCACACATTAAATGTCAACCTGCAGTTACTTTCTTTTTTCGTTTTCCCCTTAACTTAACCTCACACCTCTCATCACTTTGTCTCACTCAGTCTAACTAGACATAACATCATTTCATCATCATTTTCACTACCAGTCAAAATGGTCTTTGAAGCACCCATACCAATTTTGAAGGTTTGAGGATTTTAATAATTTTTTTTTTAGTTTTAAGATTTTGATTTTTTATTAGAAACCAACTAAGTTTCGTGTTTTAGGAAATTTATGATTGATTTGAAAGAATACTTATAAAAAGGTATGTATGTTTGCCTCTCATTTCAATTTTGCTAAGAATTTTAAATATAATTATGCTAGGAAATTGTGATTCATTGTGGAAATTTTTCAGAAAATGTTTAGAATTTGTGGAAAATGTGTAGGAAACTATTTAGAATTTTGGATATATATAATTATGCTAGGAAATTTGTAGAAAATGTTTAGAATGATATAATTATGCTAAGAAATTTTGATTTATCCGTTCATGTGAAGTTATTCAGGTTGATTAACTTTGTATAATGAAATTCAATGGAAAACCTTAAACTCGTTTGAGAGTCAATTAATCAAATTGATTGACTGTAACGACCCGTCCCAAATTTAAAGGATTAATTAAGATTAATGACTGATAACAAGGCTAATCGAGAATTAACCGAGGATTAACGGATTTGACACGACCTACCCCCAATCCCCCGGGATTAAGGGATAAGTCATGCTCCCGTCTAACTTACGTGAGACATGAAGACTAAACTGACGTCCAACCTCCATGTAACACGTAAGCCGGACAAGGGATTCCCAAACGAACAGTCCAAAAACTTCCGGGCTTCCCAGAGTGCGCATAACCTACTGTGGATCGCGTGTGTGATTTCTCCGTCTCTCTCTCTCATAATAGCCCGCACCGTATCAAACCTGGAGGGTATCAAAAACATAAAAGACTGTGAGTGGACAAAAATAAATAATACGTTTTGAAAACAGGTTATAAAAAAGTACATTTATACCCTATACGCAAAAACCAATGCATGCATATGAAAACCTTGTCATAAAACCATTTCATATCCAAGATAAGAAAACCATCAATGAAAATCGGAATCATTTCTTTTTCTCAAATCCGCAACTCAAATCTAGAGCATCAGCCCAAAATCATAAATTCTCATCAAAGTACGGGAACTCAGCCCAAAACTCATTAAATCCAATCATCCGGGCCACATCCCAAAACATCTGAAAACTAGTGAAAAACCAAAGTAAAACATCAATCAATCAAGTTGCTGGATCTCAAGCGCGCCGAGTCTTTAAACTCAAAACACATGCGCATAATCAGGCATTCCCGGGATATCAACTAGTCTTTAAACTCAAAACACAATCAACAGGCCTCAGGGGATATCATAATAACCGATTCTTTAAACCCAAAACCAAATCCAGCCATATCCGGGTCTTTAAACCCAAAACTAAGTTTCAACGGGTCTTTAAACCCAAAACCAAGTGAAAATCATAGAAAATCCATATCCGAATTCGCAATCATGATTCTGTAAGTTAGAATCCGGAATCATCATTCCGAACCCAAATCCATAAATTCACTTTCAAGTTTCAAAACCAAATCCCAAATCATCATTTCCGAAATCCAGTTCCAAAACCCGAAATCACGTTTATCAAAATCCCTTTTATGAGCATGGATTCAAGCCCGAAATCACTTTTCCAAAATCCCTTATAAATCATGGAAATCAATACATAATCCATAATTCAAATCCCAAAATCCATAAAATCCACAAAACCATGATCAAATCGCAACATAAATCGTAAGCTCGTAAAACGTGCAAATACGTAATTATCTCGAAATACGTGCAAAATCATAAATCATCAATACCATATCATAAACATAGAAATCACATATAGAAATCATATAAAACATTTATGCATGCATCATTAGTTTGAAAGCAAATTCCACTCACAGACCATTCGCATCGCCTCCTCGATACGCGTGCACTTACGCCTTTCCGGCTAATCCACTATCACCGGCTTTCCCGAACCTGTCCAAATCCCATAATAAGGTCACTAACTACTTCACAATGTTTATACTAAATCCCCGTAATTTTTCCGAATTTTTAACTATTTTTAAATGAGCCCTAAAACCTTCGAACATCCCGAAACATATCGAGACGATGTCTGATCGACTCGAAACCAATCCCAAAATATTCGTTACATCGAATACTTTAAAAGTCGTGTTGAAAACTTCCCCAAACTAGGCCCCACACGCCGCCCAAAGTGGCTGCGCGTGGGAGCCACGCGCCCAGCACAGTCGTCTTCAACCTCGCTTCGACCTGGTCTAGTCAGAACCGGCATGGCCGGTTTTCTGCCATTTTTAACCCAATTTCAACTCTTTTTTATTCTATTAGTTTTGGCCCCTCACTTCTACCTGATTTTCAATTTCAAAATTGAGAAATAGGAACTGGAATGTACCTCCTCGATCATCCTTCAATCCTTCAATTTTGTCCCCTCTGTTCTTACGACTCCAGTCACCTCAGTCCTCCCTTTCAAGTCCAATAGTTTCCTAACAACGTCCATAACCTCACTATATCAATCAATTTGAGTCTTAAGCATCAAAACGTAAAGTGCCATTTTCAAATCCTTGACTTACTAGTCAAGGGTTCCACGGCCACCAGCCATGGTAGGCTTCGATACTAGGCTCTCTCGTCTCCTTTCAACCTCAGAAACCTCATCCTATGCACTATATCTGTCAGGACCCGTCCCCAATCCCCATGGGATTAACGAGGAATGCCACTGATCCCGTCTGACACGGAGTGTCAGACAAGGAAAAATTCCGACCTTAGCCCTCTCGAACCATCAGAGTACGCTGGGATCCGGAGGAGGTATGTGATATCTCGGTCTCTGCTACAGTCCACATCCGCTGTCAACCTGAAGGGCAGTCAAAACATTAAAAGCTGTGAGTGGACAAAAACAACCAGTTTATAAAAACAGTTTATCAAAGACATTTGTACCCTTCACTAAAAAGCATGCATGCATTCGAAAACCGTTTAACCAAAGAAATCATATGTGGGAACTAAGCCCAAAACCATAATAAAACCACGTACACGGGCCACTGCTCAAAACCTGTATCCATCACACATCATATACCATATATCATATACATCATATATACATATAATTTACACAACCAATCCTGTCACGGTTTCCAAAGCTACGCGCGTGCTACCCGTGGTCTCAAACCCAAGTCTCTCAGAGTGCAAGGTCAATGTCCGTAGACCAATGACTCGCCCTAAGGTTACGATCCATGCCTTCCTTAAAGTAAGGAACCCAACTGGGGGGGCGACTCCACTCAGTCGGTGCTCCGTGACTACTCCGAGGTCCACCTAGTCCAACGACCCTCCTCGGAGGACATAGAAGAAGTAAATGAAGGTATACGAACATACATATACATAAAATAAACATTCATGCCCGGTTCCCCTGAACCGTCATGATCCATAACATCCTTTTAAGAGTTCATGCCCGGTTCCTCTGAACCGTCATGATCTATAACATCCAATTAGGGTCCCTGACCCGAAATCATAACCATAAAGTAACTGGGTCTCGTGCCCGAACATATGACATCAGCTAGGCATCCTGCCAGATATCTCAAGGTTAGTCACGAATTCGATCGTAGTGATGTGTGCAACCATCCATCCAGGACCACCCTCAATCCTGGTATGTCGCCGTGAACGTATCAACCGACGCGACCACCACAAGATCATGGTGCACTCATCACTGATCGCTATCCTGAACCGTCAGCACTCCGAAATCGAGCCTCCATCGGCTACCGACAACAGATCGTGCATCGTGACCTCTCCGAAAGAAACACATCCCAATCCGGAAGTGAGCGTCGTATCGTCCGTCGCCGTGCACATAGTACCTGCAGCGACCACGATTCAGACTCGTAGGCCGTCAATAGGGTCATATGCCTGAGACAAAACCAAATGGGTCTCATACCCGAGTTTATCCTTTTGAAAATCCAAAATCATTTCATTTAGACCATCAAAGAAATACAGACCCGTATAGGCACCGTATAAGGTCGAAACCACGAAATACGTGCCTATACGTAACCACAAACAAATGCACTCATGGCATCACCAAACATGTTTGAAAACATATAATAAACATTTATGCATGCACCAATTTAGAAAACAAGGTCCACTCACAGACCGTCCGAGCTACCGCCTCGATATGCATGCCATACGGCTCTCCCGAGCCAATCACCGTCACCGGGACTCCCGAACCTATCCAAATCATAATAGAAGGTTACTAACTACTTAATTAACCTCCCACTAAAGCCCCGTAATTTTTAACTATTTTAAATCCGGAAACTAAACCTTCCGATGCCCCGAACATTATCGAGACGGTATCCGATCGACACGAAACCAGTCCCAAAATGTTCGTTACATTGAATAGAAGATTTCACGTGTTGAACACATTCCCAGAATCCCCACCACGGGCTTCCACGCGCCGCCCAAAGGGCCCTGCGCGTGGGCTCACGCGCCGGTGCACTGTAGACCATCTTCAACCTCCAGTCAGTTTGATCCGCCTTTTGCAACTGGACCGGCGTGACCGGTCTAGGCCCCTACACGGTCCAGTTTTTGCCGATTTCTTTCCTAATCGATCCTATCCTTCCTTATTTAGTCATAGGAACCCAAATCCATTATCTAAAACCCTTAAAACCCTAAAAACCGACTGGTCCAACTATTTCCCTCACGGTTCGATTTTCTTCTTTTCTCCCAGGGCTTCACAGCCATCCAAACTCCCTCAAGATCATCTTAAAACCTTCCTAATGACCCCCTAAGATCACCCTAATCATCTAGAATCAACCCTATCGTGCAAAATCAAAAGAAAATAAAAAATGGTTTAAACCGAGTACCTCTCGGGTTGTGCCTCCTCCACGCCGCCGTCCACGACGGTTCCAGCCTCCTGCAGCCGTCCTCAGTCCCTCTCAACACTCTCTCGTCTCTCAGGCATGATCAAATAGAAAAAGGTTGGATTGGTTTGAATGGTTGGATGAGATCGGGTTTGAGTTTGAAATGAAGAAATAAAGATGGTCGATGCATGTATTAATTTGGGTGGGCAATGGATGGTTGACAAGTGTCACTCATTCATTGGGCCTCCATAAAATATCTGGGCCCCACTAAATTCCAAAACGCAACCGTTTTGTAATTCGTACAATAGTGCCCCGAAACTTCCGTGAACCGTAACTTTGTCGTCGAACGTCCGAATTCGACATGCCACCTGTCTACGGATTCGTATCGTCCCGATCTACGTAACGGTCCTCGCCCCTCGACCATCGGACCTCCCAATCCAAAGTCAACTATTTGCCCCTTTTAACCAAAATTACCAAAATGCCCTTAAACTTCCGAACGTCATAACTTCTTCCTCGAACGTCGGAATCAAACATGCCACCTGTCTATGAACTCGTGAAGTACTGAACTACGTCATGGTCATCGGCCAAAGTCCATTTGACCGCCTGAATGAAAAGTCAACATTTTGCCTAATCCAAGGGCAAAATGGTCATTTTGCATCGTTCGTCCTATTTCGCTCAACTAATCACCGATTAACCTTACTTATCGTGATTAGTCACTAATCTAATCTCGGAATTCGAGATGGGTCATTACAACCTTCCCTCCTTAATTAATTTCATCCTCGAAATTCCAACCGACCTAATTCCAACTGTTCTTCCCTCCTTAATTAGTTTCGCTCTCGAAACTCCAACTATCCTGATTCCATATCCACCTCGTGGAAAGTACAATCGACCTCGCAACACGTGTACACTCGTACACCAACTAACCAGAACGATACTTGTCTGCGACCAGATGTTCTACTAACACTCACGTCGTATCGACCACATTCGACCACGTCGAATGACAGTAGCCATACGTGCCGAGTTGACACCACTAGTCAAATCTACCATTTCATTAACACAACAACTAGACGGTTCCTTTCTCAATCTCAATCTATCCTACAATATGTTCCCACCGGGAGTCACCAAATCTCACTAATCGATCCAAGATGAAACATCCGACAAACTGTCACCACTTGACAGTCGTCAGTCGAAAATTGACACTATACTTGTGGTTACTCTAACCACCAACTCACTCAACCTGAGTATACGTATACCAACAGAGTATTCGACCTGCGTGTGACTGGACCCATCTGAAACACTATGACCCAGTGCACAGTATCTAATGGCCAGTTCACGTCCTCAACTAATCCAATGGTATCGGAACTAAGTCGACTACCAACACGCTCACCAACGTACCTCTGGTATAACTCATATACCGTCACCAGGCATCACAAGCCTGTCCCGTATCGTACCTCTAACAACGTACAAGGTACGTACATCTATCTACCAACCTACAACCACGACAATAACAACCACCACAACAACAACAACAACACGACCACCTAGGTCGTAGCCAAACACGAGTCAATTCCGGAGTCCATCTGTCCAATCCAATACCAGACAAATCCAAACTCCAACCCATCATCTACTTCCAAATCCGAATCCGCAATTTCATAAGAAATCCCGAATCTAAACCCAAAAATCATATCCATAACCATGTCCAAATCTGAGTTCGAAATCATCATTCCGAAAGCTAGCATTAGGAATAACCATTCTGAACCCAAATCCCGAAATCCACTTTCAAGTTCCAAAATCGAATCCTGAATCGTCATCCTGAAATTCGATTCCAAAACCCGAAATTTCGTTCTCGTCTACCAAGACGCACCTAAACTGAACCAATCGGTTACCTGCTAAAAAGATTACCACATACATTCGATTAACTTCATAGGAAGGCCAATCACAATATCAACACCTCTCTAAGGCTGACAAAATCCGACCTCGTCGGACACCTACCCGCCCGGGTAATATATCATACGGGATTTACCTCGAAAAGAAGTTCAGTCCCATCATCCTCAACTCAAACATCCAAGTAAGAGCGATAAACCCTCCACCTATTTGGACCATCAAAGTCACGATCCAGGTCCATCACTACGTCACTTGACCGTAAACGTCACGATCCTGATCCACTCAGGATCCACACAGTTAACTACCAGATTCCAAACCATAGGGTCTTACACCCTCAACGAATCTGCATACTGGCAGATCGTTCGTTAACCAATTCCCACATCTAAACAGATCAGTCAACGACGAGACACGCCGAGACTGTGGGTTCTCTCCAATTACCTCGTATCAATCCTTGTCATTCCACCTAGGAAAAACCAAGGATGATCCCTCACGATGACACCAATACTCATCCTACGTGGATGCAACAAAACTCGATGCAATCATCACGTCATGTAATCCAACATCGTCTGCCACCTAGTAGAAAATGAGAAATCTCAGTTACCTAACTTCGATATACTCAACTTTCCTGATGACCCAAAACAAATCTCGAGTCCACCAACCAATACACGACCAATGTACTGGTGACAATAAACGTCATCTGTCATCATCTGCCAGGGCAGAACCTGAGAAGTCACCCTAATGACTTCGAAATATCCATTATCAATGCGAAAAACCCGTATTCCTCTCGTTACCTCTATCGCAAATCTCGCGATTCTGAAGCCAACCATCTTGGGACTAACATACTCGGACATCAACCACGTGTCCCCTTTTGACTGGTTACGGACACATTCCCATCTCGCATATCCGTTTATACCATGTATGTAGGTACACTCATTCCGAGTGGAATTCACTCGACTCAAGATTAAGCCTTGTATACTATTCACGAATGCGCATATACGGTCTCCAACACTCGCATCTCGTACCTTGAGTGACAGGACCCGCCCCGATCCACTCTGGAACCATATGGGGACGTGCCCTGCTCCCGTCTGACACCCAATAATTCATACCAATTTTGACCTCAGAACCTCAAATGCATAAATAATCAAATTAAAGTCATACAACAAATCCGAATTAAACAGATGTCAGACAAGGGATGAAATCCAAAATTACAAGTTTGCGAGCACGACTCTAAAGTAAACCTGCGGGTACACCACCCAACAGGGGTTCAGGTACGCAGAAGTAGATCTATGCCTCAGCCTCAGGTTCCTCCTCTACCTCAGTATCACGACCTGGAGGGGTTACCAAAAACATTAAGGGTGAGTGGACCGAAACTCAAGTTTATAAAATCATTTGATAAGTAAAACATATAATTTACCCCTCCTTTTTCCAAACATGCATGCAATATCATTTAAAATCATAAATAATATAATATGAAGCATAATGCATGTAATAAAACCATAACCATAATTTTAGCCACTGCACTATACACTCCAATCCGACATCCCTGATGTCTGACGTCCCTGACGTCAATAAGGTCACAATCACAAGGCTACGCGTGCCACTCGGGTCTCAATTTCCGAGTTCAATCCCCGAACCCTGTTCGGTTACAGCATCCCCGATGCTTAGCGTCGTAGACGCTGAACGTTCTAGACGTCCGTGACCTCTCCGGGGTACCTCATCCGGAGGAGACAATATAATATGGAAGGATCTATACAGTGCAGTACCAAATACATTTTATTGATATCCACATGCAAACATATATGTATACATAGGTAAAATCTGAACCGATCGTTACGTTTCATCAAACGGGTCTCATGCCCAAATACCGTGAAAGGTGCCATAACCGAAATCTCAATATCATCAAAACCATTTATAGATTCCAGCATGTGAACATATAAGTAAATCAGAAAACATTTAAGCATGCAAGGGTTTAATGAAAACGGGCCCACTCACTGTACGATTCCGCTGCGAATCTGCGCGTACGGACCTGTACCGAGATTATCGTACAATTCCTGTCAGTTCAATTCACACATAAGGGTCACTACAAGTCCTTAATATTTATTCAAAAGAAAGTTCGAAACAGAAGCCGGTTCGGGGAAACCGTTAACACGTTTCCCGAGGCAACCGACCCTAACCGGACCCTTCAAACTATCTCAGATCAACATGGTTAATTCACCACAAATGTTCAGAATGATGAGAGGAATAAAAGTCATGTTGATCGTGATCGGAGATAAGCCCCAACGCGCCCTCACGCGCCGCCCAAAGTGGCTGCGCGTGAAAGTCACGCGCCTGACACTGTAGCTACAGTGTCAGCACCTTCACCCGTTTGTCTGTAATTCGGGCCTGCCACCCGCGGCTTGACCCGGTTGATTACCCATCAATTCCTACTCGATTTCAATCCAATTTGATCCTAACATGTTATTTAAACATCTAATTTAAGTTCTGAGCTATTAATTATCCAAAACCAATCCTTAAACGGCCCCTCGACCCGTGATCATCCAAACGGGTCAATCACCAGAACTCACTGGTTTCAAACCCATTGTCCAATTAACTTCACAGGAAGTATAACAGGATCAAAACGAACCAAAATGAACAATCAATTGTGTCTGAAAGTACCTGAAGGTCGTCGTCCCAAGCTCTGCGATTTCCCTGAAAACAGCAGTCACCGTCCCAGCTCAGCCGTGGCTGATGGCCTTCGATTTCGATGCGGTTAAGTTCCAAACACTCCCAGAAGACTAAAACAGGCCTTGGTTTGGTCCAACAGTCACCAGAAATCAAAACCCGATTTTCCCTCCAATTTTTCCAGAAATGGCTTCTTTGGTTTTCCTCACCCGTTCTCAGTTATCTCTGCATCAGAGTGATGCTCACTCACGTCCTAATCAGTTTTAAACAAATTCAAGCCGTCCCAGAGGCTCGTGGGTGTCCAATTTGTCCACTGAAATTTGTCCCCCGAAAGCTTCGAATTTTGATTAATCAATTTGATCGTGTAGCTGGAAGAATCAGACCACGTTTGATGCTTCAAAAAGGTTTAAACAATCAATACTTTCCAACCCACACTCACCAGTAAACAAATCGCACTCAGGGCCACCGCACATGGTGGTGCCGCCCATGACCCCCGCGGTTTGCTACAGTAACCAGGGCAAAAAGACCAAAATGCCCCTGGTTCAAATAATTACCAAACTGCCCTTCACTTTCTAGACCCGTAACTCAGCCATACGAAGTCCGATTTCGGCGTGCCGCCTGTCTACGGACTCAGGACGTCGAGACCTACCTATCGGTCCTGGAGTCGTGTGAAAATTAATTGTTAAACGAAAAGTCAACATTTCCGCCCTAACCGTCACAATTACGGTAATGCCCCTGAACTTCCGATAGTCATAACTTTTTCCCTGATCGTCCGAAATGGACGTGCCACCTGTCTATGAACTCGTGACGTCCCGAACTACGTCACGGTCAGTGGTCAAGGTCCATTTGACCCACCAATCAAAAAGTCAACAATTTGGCCATACCATTAACAACGGTAAAAACGTCAACTGATACATTAAATTACGATATTAAAGTCCTCGAATGTCCGGGGTGTTACATTGAGTCTCAACTACTGCTGGATCCAACCCAGTCCATCACTATCCGTGATCCACTCCCGAACCACAGATACCGATCAAATGCCCATCTTGACAGAGTCACCTCCCGACTCGCGACTCACCGTCATCATACTCACTGGCACCAGCACCAGCACATCACCTGTCAGCATCAACACAAAGTGTGCGAATCAAACAACCCTATATCTCCGCTCATACCGAGCGACGATCCCGTACCTCTACTCAAATTGGAGAAACTCTGTCTCCCTCGTACCCAACAACTCTGGGTACAGTCACCCTGACATCTCATACGAGAAAAAGGAAACGTCCCCTGCCCCGATTCCCAACAACCATAACTACAACCACTCTCGGTAGTAGTGCCTGCCACAAACTCATGCAGACCCAACTACCAGACATCTCGATATCCAGACTCCACATCCAACGGAATCAATCGCCTGTACTAATTACTTCATATCCCCACTATGGGATTCCATCGTTAGGTACCAACCTTGGTAACCTGTCTAACCAAATTCTAACCTGTTGTAACTCGACTAAACCAATGTCGTCTACCAGGTCATCCATGACCTTAGCTGTCCATCATAACTAAATTAGCACGACAACCAACTAGGTCTAACCGATTAAGTACAACCCCGACTGCAGAGTGCAGTCCCATCACAAGCTGGCATGACTAGACTGACTAATGGTCTCAAATCCAAATAGTCGTCAAAGTCAAACCACTCGCCAACTCACCTTTTCGAACCATACACCTAATGTAGGGTTCCACGATCACACCTAGAGTTCCACTGAACCCAACTGCTAACTACTAACTGCAGTACAATCCATAATCTGATCGTCTCCACGGTCTTGACATCGTAAGGACGTCAATCCAATCATACCGTCAATCTAACTAGGATTCCTCGAATCCGACTGCTCCCAGCAGTATATCCATTTAACTCAACCAAAATCCAATCATCAGATGGTCACAATTCTGAACGGTCGTCAAATCGATCCTACGACATCGTGAAAGACGATCCCAACTAACTATCTCACGATCAAAACTCTAAAGTACCGTTACGTTCATCCTTCCGTAGGGTCCCACACTGTCATCCACGACAGAACTATGGCAACCCCGGCATCAAGTGCCGAACCAAGACATTTCACGATCCAATCCTACTAACTATCGTACCGGCATCCCAACTATCAGGTTGATGACGAACTGTAGCCCCTTGAGACATCACATCCTCGACCTGCGTAATACTCCAAGAGCTCCGAGGTTGCTCGATTAGAGACAACCTCGCTCTGATACCACCTGTCAGGACCCGTCCCCAATCCCCCTGGGATTAACGAGGAACGCCCCTGATCCCGTCTGACATGAAGTGTCAGACAAGGGAAAATTCTGACCTTAGCCCTCTCGGGCCATTAGAGTACGCTAGGATCCGGAGGAGGTATGTGATATCTCGGTCTCTGCTACAGTCCACATCCGCTGTCAACCTGAAGGGCAGTCAAAACATTAAAAGCTGTGAGTGGACAAAAACAACCAGTTTATAAAAACAGTTTATCAAAGACATTTGTACCCTTCACTAAAAAGCATGCATGCATTCGAAAACCGTTTAACCAAAGAAACCATATGTGGGAACTAAACCCAAAACCATAAGAAAACCACGTACACGGGCCACTACCCAAAACCTGTATCCATCACACATCATATACCATATATCATATACATCATATATACATATAATTCACACAACCAATCCTGTCACGGTTTCCAAAGCTACGCGCATGCTACCCGGGGTCTCAACCCCAAGTCTCTTAGAGTGCAAGGTCAATGTCCGTAGACCAATGACCCGCCCTAAGGTTACGATCGATGCCTTCCTGAGAGAAAGGAACCCAACTGGGGGGTGACTCCACTCAGTCGGTGCTCCGTGACTACTCCGGGGTCCACTCAGGCCAACGACCCTCCCCAGAGGAGATAGTAGAACTAAAGGAAGGTATATGAACATATATATACATAACATAAACATTCATGCCAGGTTCCCCTGAACCGTCATGATCCATAACATCCCTTTAAGAGTTCATGCCCGGTTCCCCTGAACCGTCATGACCCATACCATCCAATTAGGGTCCCTGACCCGAAATCATAACCATAAAGTAAATGGGTCTCGTTCCCGAACATTTGACATCAGCTGGGCATCCTGCCTGATATCTCAGGGTCAGTCACGATTCCGATCGTAGTGAGTTTTGATAAGGATTTAACCGGGTTGTGTCGTGGGTTGAACAACCCGTATTGCAGGTTTGGCGGGTGAGAACGATGAACTGTGCAGGTGTACTGTAGCAGGCGCGTGGACTCACGCGCAGCCACTCACGGCGGCGCGTGAGGGCACGTGGGTCCGATTTTCGAGGTAAGTCCAACATGACTTTTGTCCTATACACTGTAACGAACATTTTAGCGTTGGTTTCGAATTAATCGGACACCGTTTCGATGTTATTCCGAGGGTTCGAAGGTTTAGGTTACGTTTTTTATTAACGAATAATTCTCGAAAAAATTATGGGGAATTGGTATGTTGTTATTTGAGACCTTAATGACCCTGGAATGTGATTTCGGACAGGATTCGGGTTTTTCTGGAAAATGTCGAAAATTACGAGAATGCGTGCGGCGCGAAACCGAGCCTTAAAATTAGTGTGTGAGTGGACGTTGCTTTCAAAATTTAATGCATGCATAAGTATTTCTATGATCTCTATGATCTCCCTCGAAAAACATAACCCGTGGCCCCTGTTTTGGCCGCCGGCCACCCAGGTCCTCCCCTGGCACGACACCACACTCAAACGACTCCTGGGACCTCTAGGAGTCTCACCCTGACCTCCAAATCCTTCGACTCTAGCCCTAAGTCCACGACTTTGGAAAATATGAAAAACGGAAAAACAGGGGAATCGGGGTATACCTTCGATTCTGTCTCCGCCGTGTGCACCGCCGCGTACTACGGTGCTCGTTGAGTCCCCTGCAAGCTCCTGAACCTCCTATTGCCTTGGTTTGAGCCACCACACGGTACAACCTCCGCCACAGGGCCATCGCCTCTCTGTTTCCTCAAAAAATCAACCGTCCACCGCCGTGTCCCCGTGCACGATTGCAGCTCCATAACACGATCAGTAGCTTACCCTCGTCTCTCTATCACTCTCGCAAGTCATCAACTCATTCACCCTTGCACTGAATCGATCAAGTTCTCTCAACTCTTCCTCTCTGTTTTCTGTTGCTCACAGTCAAATACACGGTTCAAAATCACACAAATTGTGGCCCTGTGTATTTGAGACCGTCCTAGAACCATCCAGCCACTCACACGTGTCCAAAATCCTATGGAGTAAACTAAAATATCCCAATCCATAGCTGCCACTTGCTCTGATCTGATTGGGCTGAGGGGAAAAAGACCAAAGTGCCCCTAGTTATAAAAATTACCTTTTTGCCCTCACACTTCCAAACCCGTAACTATTCCATCCGATGACAACGTACCGCCTGTCGTTGTACTCAAGACGTCGAGACCTATCTAACGGTCCTCGGTATACGAGAAAATCACAAGTCCACTAAAAAGTCAACATTTGGCGCACTATTCACAAGGGCAAAATCGTCCTTTTATACAAAACTTTACAAAAATTACATTTATACCCTTTTAGAAGGTACGGGTTGTTACATTAGTTGGGCGAAATCGAACGAACGATGCAAAATGACCGTTTTGCCCCTAGTCGTGGGTAAAACGTTTCCTTTTAATTCGGACGGTCAAATGGACTTTGACCAATGACCATGACATAGTTTGGGACGTCACGAGTTCATAGACAGGTGGCACGTCTGATTCCGACGTTTGTGGTGAAAGTTATGACGTTCGGAAGCCCAGGGGCATTTTCATAATTTGGACGAAAGAAGGGAAAATGTTGACTTTTTGATCGGGAGGTCCGATGGCCGAGGGCCAAGGACCGTTAGAAAGGTCCCGATGCCCTGAGTCCGCAGACAAGCGGCACGCTGAAAACGGATGTCGGACGACCAAGTTACGGGTCACGGAAGTCGGAGGGCATTTTGGTAATATGCCAACTGAGGGCATTTTGGTCATTTTACCAGCTGGGTACTGTTCACCACCGTGGGAAACAACCTGCACGGCCATGCCGTGGGTGTTTGAGCGTGCAATTGTTTATGGTGTTAGTGGATGGCCAGAATGAGTAGTTTATGTGGATTGAGGCAGTGGGAACATGTCTGAAGGGACTGACGCATTGGGCAGGCACGGGCTTGGTTTTAAAATTGGTCATGGCTGCCATTTGCGGGAAACAAACATCATAGTGATCTCTGATGGATTCCCACGAGTTGCTGACCACTTCAACCGATTAACTGAGTGCCATTGAGTCCGGGAGTTCATTTGGAATCATTTGATGAAGGTGAGACTGGGAGAGATTGAGAGAAACCGTGGGAAAAACCATTTCGGGTTTTGGGGGGAAAAATCCAAAGTTTAATTTCTACGGGTTATTGGACCAATTTAGACACTGAGTGAGCTTTCTGGGAGTGACTGGAACACAACCGTGCAAAACTCGAAAGGAACCAGCCACGGTGGAGCTGGGACTGACGTTTCCGGTTTCAGGGGAGTTGCAGACCTAGGGACGATCACTTCCAGGTACTTCCTTATGCAATTGATCATTCCATTTGGTTCGTAATAGCCCTAGGAAGCGTACTACGAAGTTAATTTGAAAATGGTTTGGGAATTAGCAAGTTGTGGTGATCGACCCGTTTGGGTGATCACGGGTCGAAGGCTCGAATTTGGGGCTATTAAGGTTAATTAAGGACATGGGACTTTGATTGGATGGCTGATGAATGTCATAGGATCAAGAACAGAAGTAATAGAACACGAATTGATGGTTAATTAACCGGGTTGAACTCACGGGTTGCAGACCCGTATTGCAGGGAAACGGGCGAGACCCGTATTGCAGACCCGATGGCTGATGGTTAATTAGCGTTGGTTTTGTGTCAATCGGACCCCGTTCCAATACTGTTCAGGATGTCCGAAGGTTGTAAGTCGGGTTTAAAAATAATTAAAAATTTGGGAAAATTACGGGGCTTGAATAGGATGTTAATGAAGAGGTTAGTGACCCTCTAATGTGATATGAACAGGTTTGGGAGTCCCGGTGTTAGTGACGAGGCCCGAGAAGGTCGATGGCACGCTTATCTTGGCGCACGGTTAAAAGGTTTGTGAGTTGACATTGGTTTTATAAATTCTATGCATGCATAACTGTTTCATGATTGTTATAATTGTTATTATATGATTTGATTTGGATATCGGTGAATTTATATGAATTCACGCATTTCGAGGCAATTGACGTGTTTGCACATAAATCGAGGTTTTTCGATTTTGCACTAATTTCCATAATTGTGTTTGTATATGATTTCATGAAACGGTTACGGAATGGATAAAGTACAATCGGGCTAGGGGCCCAGTTGATTTAAGAAATCGGGCCAGGAGCCCAGTTGACTTATGAAATCGGGCCAGTGTACTTAAGATAGTGATTAAGATGGGATTAGTGAGCTTAATCGGGGGTTAGTTGTCCCGATAAGGTCGTTAGCTAGAATGACGATTTTGCCCCTAGTTCGGGTAAAAAGTTGACTTTTAGTTCGGGCGGTCAAATGGACTTTGACCGATGACCAGGACGTAGTTTAGGACGTCACGAATCCGTAGACAGGTGGTACGCCCGATTCCAACATCCGAGGAGGAAGTTATGATGTTCGGAAGGTTGAGGGCATAACCGTAATTTGGCTAAACTAAGGGGAAAAGTTGACTTTTTGGACGATCGGGTTTTGGCACGTTGACCTAGGACTGTTAGGTAGATCTCGTCGTCCTGAGTTCGATGACAGGAGGCACATATTCATCGGACTTACGAGGTGTGAGTTACGGGTCTATAAAGGTAGTGGCACAACGGTAATTTTGGCTTAAAAGGAAGGGCATTTTGGTCTTTGTGTTTTGGGCCTGGTGCAACAGAGAGGGACAAGTGGATGGCTGGGATTGAACCACTTGGGAGAGGAGATGGAAGATGGTGGCACGTGGGGCTTGACTAGAGGCTTCTAGGATACACGGTCCAATTATTTGAGGTAATCGTGCAAGTGTGTGCTCTATGTGTGTTCTTCGACCCAGAGAGAAACAGAGACTGGGAATTGGGGAGGAATCGATCAAGCACGGTGAGGGTGTGAGAGTGACCAGAGTTTTTGAGAGAGCTAGGGAGAAGGTTAGGAGGTGCGGTGGTTGTGTGTGTGTGAGTTGTGAGCCACGGGAAAATCAGAGGAAACAGAGAAGAGGTGAGGAGTTTTGGGTGGAGGTGCTGCCGTGTTCGATCAATCGAAGCTGCTGGTGGTGTTCAGAGACAGGAGTGGAGCCTTAGGAACCCAGTGGACACGGCGGAGCTCACGGTGGAGAGCGGGACGCAGGTAATTTCTTTACTTTCCTCTCTGTGCTCTGTTTTGCCGTTTAGGTTCAGACGTCAAGTTGTAGCTTTTGGGGTTGAATCGAGGAGTCTAGTGAGGTTTAGGGGACTTAGTAAGGTCCCAGGTATCTTCTGGTTGTGCAGCCGTGACGGGGAAGTGCACGGTGTAGGCTAGAAGGATGGAGAGTACACGGCGTTCTCTGTTTTTCCGTTTTGCTTCAAACGTTGAGTCGTGGGTTTTGAGTACGAGTCGACGGTTTTGGTGAGTTGGGTGAGCTTTAGGGAGGTCCTAGGAACCGTCTACGGTGGTTTCCGTGGCGGGGGAAGACCTGGTTGGCCGGGAGGAAGAACAGAGGACTGGTTCGGGTTTTGTTCAAGCTTGAGTCGACAGGTTTTAGGTCGAGTCGAGGTGTTTGAGTGAGGGGAATGGGTTGCTTAGGACAAGACAAAGAATATGGTGAAGATAGGAGTTGAAATGGTGGACGGACGGCGGAGAACCGTTCTCGCCGGTTCAGTACAGTCGAACCGGGTCGACTCAAGGAAGATGACGACACTGTAGCAGGCGCGTGAGGACCACGCGCAGCCACTTTGGGCTGCGCGTGGGGGCGCGTGCGGCGGCGGTTAGGGAATTGGTCAACATGGTTTTTGGTCTAGGTGTTGTGACGAGTCTAATGGAATTGGTTTCAGGTTGTTCGGACGTTGTTTGAGGTTAGTTCCGCGAGGGTGAAGGTTTAGGGTTCCGGTTCGTTACGTTTAGGACCAGGGAATTTTTGGGGAAAATTAGGTGGACTTTCGTAGACGTGTTAGTAACGTTCTTGGGTGATTGTTGACAGGATCGAGACTTCCCGAGGAAGCTGAGGAACGTACGAGACCCCTTCTCTAAACTCGAGCATGCATAGCCGTTTTTCTATAATTGTTTTGTGGTTTTATATACGATTTCATGATTTTTGAATATGTTATGTTAGTTTTACCTAATTGCACGTTTTTCGAGGAAGTTCGGTTTTCAGCACGATTTACGAGAAAAGTGTGATTTCTGAATATGATGCTAAAGATTTGGGATTTCATTGGATAAGTGGTTTAAATGTTCATAAAAGGGATTTTGGAACATGATTTGGTGATTTAAAGGTTTTCGATTTTGAAATCGGGTTTCGATAATCGGAAATTGGTTTTAAAGTTGAAAAGTGGATTTCCGGATTTGGGTTCGGAATGACGGTTCTGGATGCCGGAAGGGCTTCGGGCCAGTGATTTCGGATTCGAGTTTGGATATGGATTTTGAAATGGTTTTCAAATGGTTTTGGATTGGATTTGCTGGATCTGGTTATTGGGTTTAAAGACCCGGATATTGATTGACGGGGGACGGACCCGGATTGGGTTTAAAGACCCGGATTGAGTTTAAAGACTCAGGAGTTTAAAGACTCGGATATATTGATATTTCCCCTGTAGGCTTGTTGAGTTTAAAGACTCGGGAGTTTAAAGACTCGGATATTATTGAGGCCTGGATTGACTTTAAAGACTCGGGAGTTTAAAGACTCGGATAGGTCCAGCAGGTTTGATCGGATAATGATGACTTGATATTCATGGCTTATGATATGATTGTTATACATGTTTTTATGATGATCTTTATGTGATTTACAACTGTTTTTAGTAACTGGGTTATGCACGTGGTTTCAAAACGGAGGGCTAAAACCCTGGTTTTATTATGAAATGGTTTTCGGAAAGTATTTTCTTATTTATGGTCCACTCACAACTTTTGTAACGACCCGTCCCAAATTCCTAGATTAGATTAGTGACTAATCACGATTAGTGAGGCTAATCCGTGATTAGGTGGGCGAAATCGGACGAACGATGCAAAATGACCGTTTTGCCCCTAGGCGTGGCAAAACGTTGACTTTTCGTTCGGGCCTTCAAATGGACTTTGACCGATGACCGTGGCGTAGTTCGTGACGTCACGAGTTCATAGACAGGTGGCACGTTCAATTCCGACGTTCGAGGAGGAAGTTATGGCGTTCGGAAATTTATGGGCATTTTGGTAATTTTGGTTAAAAAGGGTCAAATGTTGACTTTTTGACCGGGAGATCCGATGGTCGAGGGCCGAAGACCATTACGTAGATGACGAAGATAGGAATCCGTAGACAGGTGGCACGTCGAATTCGGACGTTCGACGACGAAGTTACGGTTCACGGAAGTTTCGGGATACTATTTACAGTGACATGTTTTACGAGACAAAAAGTGTCTCTAGTGGGCCCAGCTTTTTAGATAGCCAATGGATGAGTGACAAGTGTCACCCATCCACTAGCCAACCTCACACATACATGTATATCATCCCTTGCATTTTGCATCGATCATTCCCATTTTCAACCCAAAAACCCACCCGATCTCATTTCTCTCATTCCCGTGCAACCCAAACCCATCCAACCTACACCCATGACCAGGCAGAGGACCAGGGAGACTGAGGGAGCTGAGGTGGCCGGCCTGGATGGCCAGAACCGCCGTGGACGGCGGCGTGGAGGCAAGAACCCGTGCGGGTACCCGGTAAAACCCAAAACTCATTTAAATTCGATTTTGTTGTTATGGTTAGTATTAGATGTTTAGGAAGTGTGCTATAGGTTGCTAGGGAAATTTTAGGATGGTTTGGAGGGTGGTTCACGGCGGAGGAAGGCTGGAGGGTGGCCGGGAAAAACAGGGGTCGTGGGGGGTGATTTCTAGGGATCGATTTAGGGGGTTTTAGTCGGTTTTGTTGATTGGGTTAGATAGGAAATGAGAAAAGAGGAATTTAGGGATTGAAATGGAGGAAAACGGACCGAAAATGAGGGAGTAGGAGTGTCGGATCGGTCACGCCGGTCCAGCTGGACCGGACTGCACAATCGAACCAGCCGGGCCGGTCTGTCGCAGGGAAGAAGACACATTGTGTAGTGGCGGGTGAGGCCCACGCGCAGTGCACTCCCACGGCTCGTGAGGGCATGTGGCAGGGAATCTTTGGAAAGTTCCAACATGTGAAATCATCTATTCAATGTAACGAACATTTTGGGACTGGTTTCGAGTCGATCAGACACTATCTCGATATGTTTTGGGGCATTGGAAGGTTTAGGTTCGAGTTTAAAAATAGTTAAAAGTTTGGGAAAATTACGGGGCTTTGGTGGGAGGTTAATTAAGTAGTTAGTAACCTTCTATTAAAATTTGGACAGGTTCGGGAGTCCCGGTAATGGTGATTGGCTCAAGGAACCGTATGACACGAAAATCGAGACGGCAGCTCGGACGGTCTGTTAGTGGACTTTGTTTTCTAAATTGGTGCATGCATAAATTTTTATTATATGTTTTATTACATGTTTGATGATGCCATGGGTGCATTTTTATGTGGTTACGTATAAGCACATATTTCGAGGTTTCGGCCTTATACGGTGCCTATACGGGTCTGTATGTCTTTATTGTTCCACATGAAAAGGTTTTGGATTTCTAAAAGGATAAACTCGGGTATGTGACCCATTTGGTTTTATCTCGGGCATATGACGCTATTTACGACATTCGGGTCTAAAACGTGGTCGCGACGGGTGCTATGTGCACGGCGATCGACGATATGACGCTCGCCTCCGGATTGGGATGTGTTCCTTCCGGAGAGGTCACGATGCACGATTCGTTGTCGGGCAGCCTGGGGAGGCTCGACTTCGGAGTGCTGACAGTTCAGGATAGCGATCGGTGATGAGTGCACCATGATCTTGTGGTGGTCGCGTCGGTTGATTCGTTCACGGCGACATACCAGGATTGAGGGCGGTCCTAGATGGATGGTTGCATGCATCACTATGATCAGAGTCGTGACTGACCCTTAGATATCGGGCACGGTGCCCAGTTGAGTCATATGTTCAGGCACGAGACCCAGTTATTTTACGGTTTATGATTTCGGGTATTTCCAAGTTCATGACGGTTTACGGGAACCGGCATGAACTCTGGAAAGGTCATGGTGGTTCATGACGGTTTGTGGGAACCGACATGAACCCTGGTTAATGGATGTTATGGATCATGACGGTTCAGGGGAACCGGGCATGAATGTTTATGTTATGTATATATATATATGTTCATCTACCTTCCTTTACTTCTATTATCTCCTCTGGGGAGGGTCGTTGGCCTGGGTGGACCCCGGAGTAGTCACGGAGCACCGACTGAGTGGAGTCACCCCCCAGTTGGGTTCCTTACTCTCAGGAAGGCTATGATTACTATTACCTCGGGTAGGGTCAGTGGTCTGCGGACATTGATCTTGACTTTGAGAAGACTCGGATTGAGACCCGGGTAGCACGCGCGTAGCTTTGGATACCGTGACAGGATTGGTTGTGTGACTTATATGTATATATATGGATATATGATATGTGATATGAGGTGTGCACAGGTGTACACAGGTTTTGGGCAGTGGCCCGTATGGTTAGTTTCTTATGATTTGGGCTGAGTCCCTTATGGATTTGGGCAGTGACCCGTGTACTTGATTTCATTATGGTTTTTCTGGATAAATGGTTTTCGAATGCATGCATGCTTTTTAGTGAAGGGTACAAATGTCTTCTCTTATAAACTGTTTTTATAAACTCTTGTTTTGTCCACTCACAACTTTTAATGTTTTGACTGCCCTTCAGGTTGACATCGGATGTGGACTGTAGCAGAGACCGAGATATCACATGCCTCCTCCGGATCCTGGCGTACTCTGGTAGCCCGGGAGGGCAAAGGTCGGAAATATCCCTTGTCTGACACTTCGTGTCAGACGGGAGCAGGGTCATCTCGCACTAATCCCGGAGGGATTGGGATGGATCTTGTCACATTTTGTTTTAAATTGCCCTCTAGGTCGTGGAGCTAGAGCGGGGTTTGGGCGTCGAGGCAGCGTCGGGGGCATAGAAGTCACGAGAGCGATCCCGAAGTGTTTTAAATTTTCCGTGTGTGTGTATCTAGTTTAGCGGTTTTCTTTCTTGTGTATTTAGTACTATGCTCTGTAAACCTTTACTTCAGAATGTTTTTTTTTTAAGTTTCTCCTGCGTCTGACTGTGTTCTTTGGTGGTTTAGAGTGAGTTTCCTTGACAGGACCCATCCCAATCCACCCGGGATTAACATGGAATATGCCCTGCTCCCGTCCAACAAGGGGTGTTAGACAAGGGATAAACAAGAATCACTGCCCAAACGGGGCATCCAGAGTGCGCAAGGATCGATGGAGGAGGTATGCAATGTCCCAGTCTCTGCTGCAATCGCATCCGTGATCAACCTGAAGGGCATTAAAACCAAAAGCTGTGAGTGGACAAAAACCAGTAAGTTCATCAAATACATTTATAAGACATTTATGCCCTCCAATAAAAACGTATGCATGCCACAAAAACCAGTAACCAAAACGTTTGCTCAACCGAGCCCTTAGGGCCTTAGCCCAAAAACCGTTAACCAAAAACCAAGTGTGGGAACTCAGCCCAAAACCGTGGAATACCACCACCATACATATACGACCATGTGGGTCACCACCCACTACCATAAATGAACATTAATTCATTAAAATCACACAATCATAAATCCACCCGGAAAGCCATTTCATTAAATCGTATTTTACCATTACCATCACCAGCATCCCTGATGCTAGACGTCCCTGACGTCATGTCTCACGGTTGCATAAGCTACGCGTGCTGCCCGCGGTCTCTCCGGGTCCATATATCTGACATCCCTGATGTCTGACGTCCCTGACGTCAATCATAGCAATCCTGCTCCTGAGTCATCATACGGTCCGGCTGCTCCGTATGGTGACCCTTCACAGGCAATGCACCGTGACTTCCCCAGTGTCCCAGACATCTGGAGGAGACCATCATATATCCATGTGTACAGATGGTATATGGAAAAACAGTTTTTATTAATTCATTTCACAACATCACAATGGGCCCTGCCCGAGTTCCCATAAAACAACACATTTCCATTTAGGGTCCCTAACCCGAAACCTCATTTATTAAATATAGGGCCCCTGGCCCGAAATCATCATTTAAATCCAACTGGACCATCATATATCCATGTGTACAGATGGTATATGGAAAAACAGTTTTTATTAATTCATTTCACAACATCACAATGGTCCCTGCCCGAATTCCCATAAAACAACACATTTCCATTTAGGGTCCCTAACCCGAAACCTCATTTATTAAATATAGGGCCCCTGGCCCGAAATCATCATTTAAATCCAACTGGGCCTCATGCCCGACTTTATGAACCACTGGGCCCACGGCCCGATTTGTAAACCAACTGGGCCCGCAGCCCGACTTACGTAGGGCGGAATCGGACAAATTGTGCAAAATGACCGTTTTGCCCCTGGTCGTGGGCAAAATGTTGACTTTTTGATCAGGCGGTCAAATGGACTTTGACCAATGACCGTGACGTAGTTCGGGACGTCACGAGTTCATAGACAGGTGGCACGTTCGATTCCGACATTCGTAGAGAAAGTTATGGTGTTCAGAAGTTGAGGGGCATTTTGGTAATTTGGCTTATTAGGGGCCAAATGTTGACTTTTGATCGGGAGGTCCGATGGACGAGGGCCAAGGACCGTTACGTAGGTATCGTCGATACGAATCCAACGACAGGCGGCATGCCGAAATCGGAGATCCGACGACGACGTTATGGTCAAGGAAACGAACTAACGAACCGAGGCCGGGATTAAAATAATAATATAATATTGAATAGTGACCGTTGACTCAGCACACCTGGATGAGTGACAAGTGTCACTCATCCCTTGAAACTAGAATCCTTGTCTTAGGGGAAACATCATTATGATGTTTTATTATTAATTAAATTAATTAATATTTATTTTCTCCATTAATCTCCTTTGTTCTTCAAACCGTGCAAAATGGGGGAATCAAATTGGAGAGAGTTTGCTGCCTTCTCTAACTGGGTTTGAGGGCAAAATTGAGTGCTTGTTGAGACTAACTCAACTGAGTAAACACGGGAGATTGAGGAAGGCTGAGGAACTGAAATTCGAAAGATTGAGTTTTGGGAGGGAAAATCAAATTGGACGAATTGGTCTGCGACGATCGAATTGAAGCTTACAAACATCTTCCTGAGGTTGTGACGAGTCGATCCACATCAAAAACGAGAAGGAATGGTGCCGTTTTGGCTCTGATCGAGCTTAGTGACAGAGGAAGAAATCGAGGCTGAGTCGTGGAGTTTGGGGCTGTGATTGATTCAATTGTTGTGGGGAAATGCTTTCTCATGATCCCACGATGCTTCTGGGATCATCAATTGAAGGAAAACGTTGGAGAATGGCAGAACTCCATTGTTGAACAGTGACGGTGCTCGAGTTTGAGTCGTGACGTTTGAGCACCGGTTTGATGCAATTGATGTGGGGGAATTGTTCCTCATGGTCCATTGATGCTTCTGGAATCATCAATTGGATGAAACCTGCATCAATTGAAGGAGTTCCATGATTGCACAGTAACCGGGTGTTCTTCGTGGATCATCATCGAATCGTGGGAATCTGGGTAAGGATTTGTGTAATTGAGTTTACAGACTTATAATTGGACTTAAAACGAAGCTAATGGATTGATCAATTGAAGGAATTAGGATCGAATTGACAGGATTGGAACCGGGTTGTGTCGCGGGTGAATTGGACCCGTTTACCAGACAAACGGGTTGGGCTGGTGACACTGTAGCAGGCGCGTGAGTTTCACGCGCAGCCACTCACGGCGGCGCGTGGCGGCGCGTGGGCACGAATCTCGAGGTGAGGTCAACATGACTTTTAATCCATTCGATGTAACAGACATTTTGGAATTGGTTTCGTGTCGATCGGACACCGTCTCGATATTGTTCGGGATGTCCGAAGGTTTTAAATTAAGTTTAAAAATAAGTAAAAATTCGGGAAAATTACGGGACTTTGATAGGATGTTAATGATGAGGTTAGTGACCCTCTAATGTGATTTGGACAGGATTGGGAGTCCCGGTGATAGTGGTGTGGCCCGGGAGGGCTGGTGGCACGCGTATCGAGGCACACGGTTAAAACGGTCTGTGAGTGGACTTTGGTTTTATAAATTCTATGCATGCTTAAATGTTTTACATGGATTATGATTGTGATTGTATGATGTTGGTTTGGTTGTTGGTAAATTGTACGGTTTCACGTATTTCGAGGCGATTTACGTGCTTGCACGTAAATCGAGGTTTCCGGTTTTACATGGATTTTCCATATTTATGACTTGGATATAATATGATAAAATGGTTTTGAAATTGGAAATAGGAACTCGGGCTTGAGGCCCAATTATGTTGGAAATTTCGGACTTGGAGTCCATTTGAGAATCGGGCCGGGGGCCCAGTTGGTTAATGAAATCGGGCCAGGGGCCCAGTTGGTATAAAATCGGGCTGAGACCCATTTGAGTTATGTTATCGGGCCAGGGGCCCAGTTGGTTTACAAATCGGGTCGTGGGCCCAGTGGTTTATAAAATCGGGCATGAGGCCCAATTGGATTATAATGGTGATTTCGGGTCAGGGACCCTATATTTAATAATTGTGATTTTGGGTCAGGGACCCTAAATGGAATTACATGGTTTTATGGAAATTTCGGGCAGGGCCCAATGGTAATGATGTGATAAAAGGATTAAATTAAACTGTTTTCCATATACCATCTGGATACAAGGATATATGATGGTCTCCTCCAGATGTCTGGGACACTGGGGAAGTCACGGTGCATTGCCTGCGAGGGGTCATTATACGGAGCAGCCGGACCGTATGATGACTCAGGAGCAGGATTGCTATGATTGACGTCAGGGACGTCAGACATCAGGGATGTCAGATTTATGGACCCGGAGAGACCCCGGGGCAGCACGCGTAACTTATGAAACCGTGAGATATGACGTCAGGGACGTCTAGCGTCTGGGACGCTAAGCATCTGGGATGCTGGTGATGGTAATGGTAAAATATGGATTAATGAATAAAATGGCTTATTGGTTGGATATGTGTTATGTGGTAAAAATGGATTATTGGTTATGAAATGGTATGTAGGGTCGGGGACCCTAAATGGTTTTGGATTTTTGAATTGATGTTCATTTATGGTCGTGGGTGGTGACCCACATGGTTTTAATATGTATGGTGGTGGTATTCCACGGTTTTGGGCTGAGTTCCCACACTTGGTTTTTGGTTAACGGTTTTTGGGCTAAGGCCCTAAGGGCTCGGTTGAGCAAACGTTTTGGTTACTGGTTTTGGTGGCATGCATATGTTTTTATTGGAGGGCATAAATGTCTTATAAATGTATTTGGTAAATTTATTGGTTTTTGTCCACTCACCGCTTTTGGTTTTAATGCCTTTCAGGTTGATTACGAATGCGATTGCAGCAGAGACTGGGACATTGCACACCTCCTCCATCGGTCCTTGCGCACTCTGGATGGCCCGTTTGGGCAGTAGCTCTTGGTTATCCCTTGTCTGACACCCCTTGTTGGACGGGAGCAGGGCACATTCCATGGTAATCCCGGGGGGGATTGGGATGGGTCCTGTCAACTTGGTATCAGAGCACGGTTGCTCTTTTGTGTGCGCAGGTCGAGGGCGTGATGTCTCTTTGGGCTGCAATTCGTTATCAACCTGATAGATAGTTTTTGGGTTTGGATAGTGGATGGAGTGTGATTGGCCCGATACGCCGTGCATTAATGTGATTCGACCCAAGTGGGTTGATTGTGATGAACTGGTATTGTGGGACCGACGGTTCGGTCATGTGATATTGGATTGTTGTGCTGCTAGGTGTAGCCAGGTTCGGGGAACCTCATGTGAGTAATGGTCTAAAATGTGAACCCTTGTGGTGGTTTCTAGTGTGAGGGATGTTGGTTCATCGGAGTTGGCCGGTGACCTTAGTGGTGGAACCCACATTGAGTGGATGGTAGGATTGGATTTGACGTCTATTCGATGTCAGGACCGCGGGGTCGGTCAGGTTGTGGATTTTATATTACGGAAAACTGTTTGGTTCGGTTGAACCATAGGGTGTGATTGTGGAACCCTAGTATTAAAGAGGTAAACCTTAATAATGATTAGCGGGTAAGAACTTGTGCTGCGACGAGCGGCTGAGGTCATGGATGACCATGTGGATGGCTCTGGTGAGTCTAGTCAGAACTATGGGATTCGATTTACGGATACGGTTCTAAGATAAATTATGGAATCCCGTGTTGGATCGGGTATTAGTGTGAGGTATGGATGCGGATCTCGATAGCAATGACAGTTAGTCGGTAGTCATATGGAGATGACTGGCTATCGAGGGTAATTGGTGTGGTTATAATACTTGGGGATCAGGGGACGTTCAGGGAACGTTCATTTTCCTAATGTGGATTGTCAGAATAGTGGTACCCATAGTCGTGAGGTACGGGATCGTCGTTCCGTATGAACGGAGATCCAGGGTTGTCGTATTTGCACACGGTGTGCAGTATGGATGTTTGTGGGTTGGTACTTTTGTGCTGATGCTAGTATGGATGCCTGTGTGCTGATACTAATGTTGTTGATAGTGTGTTGGTGCTGGTACTAGCGCTGGTGCTAGTGTCGGTAATGGTGTTGACGATGAGCCACAAATTGGGTGTGACTCCGTCATGATGAACATATGTTCGGTCTTTGAGATTCGGTAGTGGTTGAGTGATGGACTGGATGGGATCCAGTTAAGATTGTGCTGTGTTGGGATAAGTCCCAATAATGGTGAGATAGCCAGTAAGGAGTGGATTAAAAAGGGTATAATTGAGACTTGAGTAATCTTGGGATGACGTCCCCTACGTCATGATAATTGGTGGATTTGGGGGAGTTGTTGGCAACTCCAAAATTTGTGCGATTTTATGTTTTTAAATATCCCTAAAATGTACATGGAAATGATTAAAACTGGAAAAGACGAGGAAAAACCATTAGTGGTATAAAGGTAGGAATTTGTAATTGAGAACTTGGGAAACCGAGTGTTGAACCTGTAAAGGTCGGGATGTGCGAACGGAACAATAACGGATTGATTGTGGACACGGGGTTGTCCAAGTGAATTGAGGAGGTAGGAAGTCTAGTGGTTAGACTTGACGTCTTGTTGGGAGCATGTCTGTTTCCAACATGGTTGGAACCTTAGTGTCGAGGAGAGTTGTGATTGGGGAACGAGAGTGGTGCTCGTTTTTGGTGATTGGTATTCCGAAGTCATTGGGGTTGACTTCTTGCTTTCTGCCCTGGCAGACGTTGAGTGTAGTTACCAGTACGTTGAGCGTGTATTGGTTGGTGGGCCCAGGTGTAATTGCGGGTCATTAGGAGGAGCTACGTATTCGAAATTAGGTAAACGAGATTTCTCATTTTCTGCTTGGTGGCAGACGATGTGGTGTCACTTGGCGTGGTGAGTGCAGTGAGTTTTGTTGCATCCACGTAGGATGAGTTTAGGCGTCATTATTTTGGATCATCCTTGGTTTTTCCTAGGTGGAATGACAAGGATCGATACGAACTTGGGTATGTGAGTCGAAATGACGGGATTGAACTTCTTTTCGAAGGGCCCGTAGGGTATTCTACTCGGGTGAGTAGGTTTTCAAGGTAGTTGAATTTTGTCAACCTTAGACGTGTGGAGGTTGGATTGGCTTCCCTATGAAGTCAATTGGAGGTATCAAACGGGTAACCGATAGGTTCGGTTTTGATGTGTCTTGGTAAATGTGAATGAGATTTCGGGATTTGGAATCGAATTTCTGGGTGACGATTCAGGATTCGATTTTGGAACTTGAAAGTATATTTCTGGATTTGGGTACGGAATGATTATTCCAAATGCTAGCTTACGGAATAATGATTTCGGATTCGGATTTGGATATGAATTAAAATGTGATGTCTGGGCTTGGATCCGGGATTTCTTACGAAATTGCGGATTCAGATTCGGAATTGGAACTAGATGTTGGGTGGAGTTTCGATTTGCCTCATGCTGGATTGGGCAAACGTACTCCATTATTGGAACGCGTTCGGCTATGACCTAGGTGGTTGTAGTCTGGTTATTAGGTAGATGTGTGTACTTCGTACTTGGTTCGAGGTACGATACCTTGTAGACTTGTGATGTCTATTTACGGTATACGGGATATACCCGAGGTGTGTCGGTGAACGTGTTGGTAGTCGGATTGGTTCCGATACCATGGGATTGGTTGTGGACCGGACATTACTATGCAATGGGTCACGGTAATTCCGATGTGTTTAATTACACACAGGTCGTGTGAAAGGTCGGTAATCGTTTACTAAGTTAAGTACGTTGGTGGCATGTGTAGCCACGAGTGAGTCTAGTGTCAGTTTTCGACTGACAACAACTGTGTGGTGACAGTTTGTCAGGATGTGTCAACATAGATCGTTGAGTGGGGTCAGCTGACTCCTAGTGGGAGTGGGAAAGGAACCGTCGAGTTGTTGCGTCAACGAGAGGGTTGATTTGACAAGTGGTGTCAAATTCGAAACAAGTAGTTTCAGTCATTCGACGGGGTCGAATGTAATCGTTGCGTTTTGAGTATTAGTGGTACGTTTGGGTGTAGACAAGTTTTGTCTAAGTAGTTGGTGTACGGGTGTACACGTGTTGCGTGGTCGATTCCGCTTTCCACGGGGTGTTTGTGGAATCAGGGTAGTCGAGTTTCGAGAGCGAAACTAATTAAGGAGGGAAGTACATTGAGATTAGAGCGGTTGGAATTTCGAGGACGAAATTTATTAAGGAGGGAAGATTGTAACGACCCGTCCCGAATTCCAGGATTAGTTTAGTGACTAACCTTGATTAGTGAGGTTGAACGGTGGTTAGTAGGGCGGAATCGGACAAATTGTACAAAATGACCGTTTTGCCCCTGGTCGTGGGCAAAATGTTGACTTTTTGATCAGGCGGTCAAATGGACTTTGACCGATGACCGTGACGTAGTTCGGGACGTCACGAGTTCATAGACAGGTGGCACGTTCGATTCCGACATTCGTAGAGAAAGTTATGGTGTTCAGAAGTTGAGGGGCATTTTGGTAATTTGGCTTATTAGGGGCCAAATGTTGACTTTTGATCGGGAGGTCCGATGGACGAGGGCCAAGGACCGTTACGTAGGTATCGTCGATACGAATCCAACGACAGGCGGCATGTCGAAATCAGAGATCCAACGACGACGTTATGGTCAAGGAAACGAACTAACGAACCGAGGCCGGGATTAAAATAATAATATAATATTGAATAGTGACCGTTGACTCAGCACACCTGGATAAGTGACAAGTGTCACTCATCCCTTGAAACCAGAATCCTTGTCTTAGGGGAAACATCATTATGATGTTTTATTATTAATTAAATTAATTAATATTTATTTTCTCCATTAATCTCCTTTGTTCTTCAAACCGTGCAAAATGGGGGAATCAAATTGGAGAGAGTTTGCTGCCTTCTCTAACTGGGTTTGAGGGCAAAATTGAGTGCTTGTTGAGACTAACTCAACTGAGTAAACACGGGAGATTGAGGAAGGCTGAGGAACTGAAATTCGAAAGATTGAGTTTTGGGAGGGAAAATCAAATTGGACGAATTGGTCTGCGACGATCGAATTGAAGCTTACAAACATCTTCCTGAGGTTGTGACGAGTCGATCCACATCAAAAACGAGAAGGAATGGTGCCGTTTTGGCTCTGATCGAGCTTGGTGACAGAGGAAGAAATCGAGGCTGAGTCGTGGAGTTTGGGGCTGTGATTGATTCAATTGTTGTGGGGAAATGCTTTCTCATGATCCCACGATACATCCCGACCTTTTATGGTGTCCGAAGGTTTTAAATTAAGTTTCAAAATAAGTAAAAATTCGGGAAAATTACGGGACTTTGATAGGATGTTAATGTTGAGGTTAGTGACCCTCTAATGTGACTTGGACAGGATTGGGAGTCCCGGTGATAGTTGTGTGGCCCGGGAGGGCCGGTGGCACGCATATCGAGGCACACGGTTAAAACGGTCTGTGAGTGGACTTTGGTTTTATAAATTCTATGCATGCTTAAATGTTTTATATGGATTATGGTTGTGATTGTGTGATGTTGATTTGGTTGTTGGTAATTTGTACGGTTTCACGTATTTCGAGGCGATTTACGTGCTTGCTCGTAAATCGAGGTTTTCCGGTTTTACATGGATTTTCCATATTTATGACTTGGATATAATGTGATGAAATGGTTTTGAACTTGGAAATATGAACTCGGGCTTGAGGCCCAATTATGTTGGAAATTTCGGACTTGGAGTCCATTTGAAAATCGGGCCGGGGGCCCAGTTGGTTAATGAAATCGGGCCAGGGGCCCAGTTGGTATGAAATCGGGCTGAGACCCATTTGAGTTATGTTATCGGGCCAGGGGCCCAGTTGGTTTACAAATCGGGCCGTGGGCCCAGTGGTTCATAAAATCGGGCATGAGGCCCAGTTGGATAATAAATGTGATTTCGGGTCAGGGACCCTATATTTTATAATGGTGATTTTGGGTCAAGGACCCTAAATGGAATTACATGGTTTTATGGAAATTTCGGGCAGGGCCCAATGGTAATGATGTGATAAAAGGATTAAATAAAACTGTTTTCCATATACCATCTGGACACAAGGATATATGATGGTCTCCTCCAGATGTCTGGGACACTGGGGAAGTCACGGTGCATTGCCTGCGAGGGGTTATTATACGGAGCAGCCGGACCGTATGATGACTCAGGAGCAGGATTGCTATGATTGACGTCAGGGACGTCAGACATCAGGGATGTCAGATATATGGACCCGGAGAGACCCCAGGCAGCACGCGTAGCTTATGAAACCGTGAGATATGACGTCAGGGACGTCTAGCGTCTGGGACGCTAAGCATCTGGGATGCTGGTGATGGTAATGGTAAAATATGGATTAATGAATAAAATGGCTTTTCGGTTGGATATGTGTTATGTGGTAAAAATGGATTACTGGTTATGAAATGATATGTCGGGTCAGGGACCCTAAATGGTTTTGGATTTATGGATTAATGTTCATTATGGTCGTGGGTGGTGACCCACATGGTTTTAATATGTATGGTGGTGGTATTCCACAGTTTTGGGCTGAGTTCCCACACTTGGTTTTTGGGCTAAGGCCCTAATGGCTCGGTTGAGCAAACGTTTTGGTTTCTGGTTTTTGGTGGCATGCATACGTTTTTATTGGAGGGCATAAATGTCTTATAAATGTATTTGGTAAACTTATTGGTTTTTGTCCACTCACAGCTTTTGGTTTTAATGCCCTTCAGGTTGATTACGGATGCGATTGCAGCAGAGACTGGGACATTGCACACCTCCTCCATCGGTCCTTGCGCACTCTGGATGGCCCGTTTGGGCAGTAGCTCTTGGTTATCCCTTGTCTGACACCCCTTGTTGGACGGGAGCAGGGCACATTCCATGGTAATCCCGGGGGGGATTGGGATGGGTCCAATGGTTGGAACCTTAGATTCGAGAAGCGTTGTGATTAGGGAACGAGAGTGGTGCTTGTTTTTGGTGATTGGTATTCCGAAGTCATTGGGGTTGACTTCTTGCTTTCTGCCCTGGCAGACATTGACTGTAGTTACCAGTACGTTGAGCGTGTATTGGTTGGTGAGCCCGTGTGTGTTGTGAGGTCATTAGGAGGAGCTACGTGTTCGAAATTAGGTAAACGAGATTTTTCATTTTCTGCTTGGTGGCAGACGATGTTGGGGTACATGGCGTGGTGAGTGCAGTGAGTTTTGTTGCATCCACGTAGGATGAGTATTTATGTCATCATTTTGGATCATCCTTGGTTTTTCCTAGGTGGAATGACAAGGACTGATACAAGGTAATCCGTGAGAATCTGCAGTCTCGACGTGTCTCGTCGTTGACTGATCTGTCTAAGTTGTGGGCGTCGGTTGTCGATCGTTGTGGCGATCTAGGATTTTGACGTTATTGTCGGGGACACCGTGTCTACCTGGGTCGTGATCTTGATGATTCAGATAGGGGGAGAGTATATCACTCTTACCTTGGGTATGTGAGTCGTAATGACGGGATTGAACTTCTTTTCGAAGTGGGGCCCGTATGGTATTCTACTCGGGTGAGTAGGTTTTCAAGGTAGTTGAATTTTGTCAACCTTAGACGTGTGGAGGTTGGATTGGCTTCCCTATGAAGTCAATCAAGTGTTTTGAGCGGGTAACCGATAGGTTCGGTTTTGGTGTGTCTTGGTAAATGTGAACGAGATTTCGGGATTTGGAATCGAATTTCTGGGTGACGATTCAGGATTCGATTTTGGAACTTGAAAGTATATTTCTGGGTTTGGGTACGGAATGATTATTCCAACTGCTAGCTTACGGAGTGCATCCAAAGTGCGCAAGGATCGATGGAGGAGGTATGCAATGTCCCAGTCTCTGCTGCAATCGCATCCGTGATCAACCTGAAGGGCATTAAAACCAAAAGCTGTGAGTGGACAAAAACCAGTAAGTTCATCAAATACATTTATAAGACATTTATGCCCTCCAATAAAAACGTATGCATGCCACAAAAACCAGTAACCAAAACGTTTGCTCAACCGAGCCCTTAGGGCCTTAGCCCAAAAACCGTTAACCAAAAACCAAGTGTGGGAACTCAGCCCAAAACCGTGGAATACCACCACCATACATATACGACCATGTGGGTCACCACCCACTACCAAAAATGAACATTAATTCATTAAAATCACACAATCATAAATCCACCCGGAATGCCATTTCATTAAATCGTATTTTACCATTACCATCACTAGCATCCCTGATGCTAGACGTCCCTGACGTCATGTCTCACGGTTTCATAAGCTACGCGTGCTGCCCGGGGTCTCTCCGGGTCCATATATCTGACATCCCTGATGTCTGACGTCCCTGACGTCAATCATAGCAATCCTGCTCCTGAGTCATCATACGGTCCGGCTGCTCCGTATGGTGACCCTTCACAGGCAATGCACCGTGACTTCCCCAGTGTCCCAGACATCTGGAGGAGACCATCATATATCCATGTGTACAGATGGTATATGGAAAAACAGTTTTTATTAATTCATTTCACAACATCACAATGGGCCCTGCCCGAATTCCCATAAAACAACACATTTCCATTTAGGGTCCCTAACCCGAAACCTCATTTATTAAATATAGGGCCCCTGGCCCGAAATCATCATTTAAATCCAACTGGGCTTCATGCCCGACTTTATGAACCACTGGGCCCACAGCCCGATTTGTAAACCAACTGGGCCCGCAGCCCGACTTACGTACTCAAATGGACTCCAAGTCCGAGATTTCCAAAACAAGTGGGCCTCAAGCCCGAATTCATCTTTCCAATATAAAAACCATTTTATCATATTATTTATTTAACCACAAACACGCAAAACCACAAATAAACCGTTAATCCCGATATACGTGAAATACGGAAAACACCTCAAAATACGTGCAACATACCCAAAATCAATGCTCACAAATACCATCATAGAAATCATGTATATAAACCATATAACACATTTAAGCATGCATAAGATTTATAAAACCAAAGTCCACTCACAGACCGTTTTAACCGTGTGCCTCGATATGCGTGCCACCGGCCCTCCCGGGCCACACCACTATCACCGGGACTCCCAATCCTTTCCAAATTACATTAGAGGGTCACTAACCTCATTATTAACATCCTATCAAAGTTCCGTAATTTTCCCGAATTTTTACTTATTTTTAAACTTGATTTAAAACCTTCGGACATCCCGAACACTATCGAGACGGTGTCCGATCGACACGAAACCAATTCCAAAATGTCCGTTACATCGAATAGATTAAAAGTCATGTTGGAAGTTTCCCCAAAATACCCTTCACGCGCCCCCACGCGCCAGGTCAACACTCAGGTCAACATTGATGACGTCATGCTACAGTAACCGGGTTCTGAAACCGGGTCTGTAACCGGGTCGCCGTCGACCCGCGGCTTGACCCGATCACAGATCGAGTTCCAGACCACCATTTTTGATGCGGTTTGATCCTATGGACTCGTCATAACCTCCTCTACGGTTCTGTGACATCCAAACTCATTTTTAGGTGGATTAAACTACCTGAAAACTGACGGGAAAAGCGGCTGAGAACTCAGGTCATCCTCTTCGGCGACTCGTCGAGATTCCGGCCGTGGTTCATGGTCCAAAATGGTCGTCTAGGTTCCTAGGACATGTCTCAAAAACAAACAAACAATTTCAACGTCAAAAACGGACGTTTCGAAGCAGGGAAGTAAATCGGGTCTTCACGGTTTTTCAGACTTACCGCCGCCGTGGCGCCGCCGTGGCCCGTCCAGTCGTGGTCTGAGTCGTCCTAAGGTTCCAGTTTACCAATCCCTGCGTTTGTTCGAGCCCAGATATGAAGGTTTGGATGGTTGGACAATTTTGGGCCGATCGGGTTCCTCTCGGGTCTGGGTGGTTTCCGGCCGAGCAGGGCGGCCGTGGTGGTGGTGGCCGTCGTCTGGAGGTGGCTGGGGTCTGTCTGGACGTGTCTGGTGCATGGGTTGAGGCTGAGATGTGGTGGTGTTTGTTCTTGGAAGGAAACCGTGCTCACGGTTTTGAGAGAAAATGAAAGTGAGAGGAATGTGTTCTGAGGGTTTAAGAAATAAAGGAAGATGAGATCAAGGGCTGGGATTCAAGCTGTGGTTTGAATGGATGGTGAGGATTTGAGGGGAGGAAAAGATTAATTAATTTAAATGGCCAGCAAGGATCCCTGAATTAGGGAAGGAAGGAGATGATGACATGTGTCATTCATCAAGGGTCCAGATTGGTTTGGTTAAAGTAATCAGATTTTATTATTATATTATTATTTTATTCCGAGTCTCGGTTAATCGCGTTTTACGTCCTTGACCATAACTTCGTCGACGGATCTCCGATTTCGGCATGCCGCCCGTCGTTGGATTCGTATCGACGAGACCTACGTAACGGTCCTTGGCCCTCGCCCATCGGACCTCCCGATCAAAAAGTCAACATTTGGCCCCTAACAAGCCAAATTACCAAAATACCCCTCAACTTCCGAACACCATAACTTTCTCTACGGATGTCGGAATCGAACGTGCCACCTGTCTATGAACTCGTGACGTCCCGAACTACGTCACGGTCATCGGTCAAAGTCCATTTGACCGCCCGAACAAAAAGTCAACATTTTGCCCACGACCAGGGGCAAAACGGTCATTTTGCACAATTTGTCCGATTCCGCCCTACTAACCACCGTTCAACCTCGCTAATCAAGATTAGTGACTAATCTAATCCCGGAATTCGGGACGGGTCGTTACATTCCTTTTGTGTGTGTCGGGGTGTTAGACGGGAGCAGGATTTACCTCGGGTTTCGGGGTGAAACCGGGGTGGGTCTTGACAGCCAGGGGTGACAGGACCCATCCCAATCCCCCCGGGATTACCGTGGAATGTGCCCTGCTCCCGTCCAACAAGGGGTGTCAGACAAGGGATAACCAAGAGCTACTGCCCAAACGGGCCATCCAGAGTGCGCAAGGACCGATGGAGGAGGTGTGCAATGTCCCAGTCTCTGCTGCAATCGCATCCGTAATCAACCTGAAGGGCATTAAAACCAAAAGCTGTGAGTGGACAAAAACCAATAAGTTTACCAAATACATTTATAAGACATTTATGCCCTCCAATAAAACGTATGCATGCCACCAAAAACCAGTACCAAAACGTTTGCTCAACCGAGCCATTAGGGCCTTAGCCCAAAAACCGTTAACCAAAAACCAAGTGTGGGAACTCAGCCCAAAACCGTGGAATACCACCACCATACATATTAAAACCATGTGGGTCACCACCCACGACCAAAGATGAACAACAATTAAAAATCCAAAACCATTTAGGGTCCCCGACCCTACATACCATATCATAACCAATAATCCATTTTTACCACATAACACATATCCAACCAATAAGCCATTTTATTCATTAATCCATATTTTACCATTACCATCACCAGCATCCCAGATGCTTAGCGTCCCAGACGCTAGACGTCCCTGACGTCATATCTCACGGTTTCATAAGCTACGCGTGCTGCCCGGGGTCTCTCCGGGTCCATATATCTGACATCCCTGATGTCTGACGTCCTTGACGTCAATCATAGCAATCCTGCTCCTGAGTCATCATACGGTCCGGCTGCTCCGTATAATGACCCCTCGCAGGCAATGCACCGTGACTTCCCCAGTGTCCCAGACATCTGGAGGAGACCATCATATGTCCTTGTGTCCAGATGGTATATGGAAAAACAGTTTTATTAAATCCTTTTATCACATTATTACCATTGGGCCCTGCCCGAAATTTCCATAAAAACACAGTTCCATTTAGGGTCCCTGACCCAAAATCACAATTATTAAATATAGGGTCCCTGACCCGAAATCACCATTATAATCCAATTGGGCCTCATGCCCGATTTTATGAACCATTGGGCCCACGGCCCGATTTGTAAACCAACTGGGCCCGCAACCCGACCTTATAAACCCGCTGGGCCCACGGCCCGAATTCACAAATCAACTGGGCCCCTGGCCCGATAATATAACTCAAATGGGTCTCAACCCGATTTCATACCAACTGGGCCCCTGGCCCGATTTCATTAACCAACTGGGCCCCCGGCCCGATTCTCAAATGGACTCCAAGTCCGAAATTTCCAAAACAAGTGGGCCTCAAGCCCGAGTTCATATTTCCAATTTCAAAACCATTTCATCATATTATTTTTTTAACCACAAGCACACAAAACCACAAATAAACCGTTAATCCCGATATACGTGAAATACGGAAAACACCTCGAAATACGTGCAACATATCCAAAATCAATGCTCACAAATACCATCATAGAAATCATGTATATAAACCATATAACACATTTAAGCATGCATAGGATTTATAAAACCAAAGTCCACTCACAGACCGTTTTAACCGTGTGCCTCGATATGCGTGCCACCGGCCCTCCCGGGCCACACCACTATCACCGGGACTCCCAATCCTGTCCAAATCACATTAGAGGGTCACTAACCTCATCATTAACATCCTATCAAAGTCCCGTAATTTTCCCGAATTGTTACTTATTTTTAAACTTAATTTAAAACCTTCGGACATCCCGAACACTATCGAGACGGTGTCCGATCGACCCGAAACCAAATCTAAAATGTCCGTTACATTAAATAGGACAGAAGTCATGTTGACCTCACCTCGAGATTCGCGCCCACGCGCCGTCACGCGCCGCCGTGAGTGGCTGCGCGTGAAACTCACGCGCCTGCTACAGTGTCACCAGCCCAACCCGTTTGTCTGGTAAACGGGTCCAATTCACCCGCGACACAACCCGGTTCCAATCCTATCAATTCAGCCTTAATTACAACAATTGATCATTCCATTAGCTTCGTTTTAAGTTTAATTTAAGTTCTGTAACATTGATTACACAATTCATTACCTACAATTCCACGATTCGATGATGAACACCAAGAACACCCGTCCGTTGTTCATTCTTCGAACCCCATCCATTTCGATCGATATCCTGAAATTGATTCAACCAGAAGCTTCCATGGACTCCGTAGATCATTTCCCCCAACCCAATTGCTTCAATCCAGTGTTCAATCGTCACGACACAAACTCGAGCACCGTCACTGTTCATCAATGGAGGTCCACCGATCTCGATCGGTTTCCTTCAATTGATGAACCCAGAAGCATCGTGGGATCATGAGGAGTCATTTCCCCACAACAATTGAGTCAATCACAGCCCCAAACTCCACGACTCAGCCTCGATTTCTTCCTCTGTCACCAAGCTCGATCAGAGCCAAAACGACACCATTCCTTCTCGTTTTTGATGTGGATCGACTCGTCTCAACCTCAGGAAGATGTTTGTATCCTCCAATTCGATCGTCGCAGTCCAATTCGTCCAATTTGATTTTCCCTCCCAAAACTCAATCTTTCGAATTCTCAGTTCCTCCTCACAGTCAATCTCTCGTGTTTACCCAGTTGAATTCACACCCAACTCACTCACAATTTCGCACTCTCAGGTTCAGCAATGGAAGAGGAATCAAGGGTGGGAGAAAACTGGATTTGGTTGTACACGGTTAAGAAAACACAAATGGAATTAATGGAAATTAAAATGATTAATTAATTAATTAATAAATATTAAAACATCATAATGATGTTTCCCCTAAGACAAGGATTCTGGTTTCAAGGGATGAGTGACACTTGTCACTCATCCAGGTGTGTAGGGTCAACAGTCACTATTCATTATTATATTATTATTTTAATCCCGGCCTCGGTTCGTTAGTTCGTTCCCTTGACCATAACGTCGTCGTCGGATCTCCGATTTCGGCATGCCGCCTGTCGTTGGATTCGTATCGACGATACCTACGTAACGGTCCTTGGCCCTCGTCCATCGGACCTCCCGATCAAAAAGTCAACATTTGGCCCCTAATAAGCCAAATTACCAAAATACCCCTCAACTTCCGAACACCATAACTTTCTCTACGAATATCGGAATCGAACGTGCCACCTGTCTATGAACTGGTGACGTCCCGAACTACGTCACGGTCATCGGTCAAAGTCCGTTTGACCGCCCGATCAAAAAGTCAACATTTTGCCCACGACCAGGGGCAAAACGGTCATTTTGCACATTTTGTCCGATTCCGCCCTACTAACCACCGTTCAACCTCACTAATCAAGATTAGTGACTAAACTAATCCTGGAATTCGGGACGGGTCGTTACAATCTTCCCTCCTTAATAAATTTCGTCCTCGAAATTCCAACCGATCTAATCTCAACGTACTTCCCTCCTTAATAAGTTTCGCTCTCGAAACTCGATTACCCTGATTCCACAAACACCCCGTGGAAAGTGGAATCGACCACGCAACACGTGTACACCCGCACACTAACTACTTAGACAAAACTTGTCTACACCCAAACGTACCACTAGTACTCAAAACGCAACGATTACATTCGACCCCGTCGAATGACTGAAACTACTAGTTTCGAATTTGACACCACTTGTCAAATCCACCCTCTCGTTGACGCAACAACTCGACGGTTCCTTTCCCACTCCCACTAGGAGTCAGCTGACCCCACTCAACAATCTATGTTGACACATCCTGACAATCTGTCACCACACAGTTGTTGTCAGTCGAAAACTGACACTAGACTCACTCGTGGCTACACATGCCACCCACGTACTCGACTCACCAATACCCTTACCGACATTTCACACGACCTGTGTGTAATTAAACACATCGGAATTACCATGACCCATTGCATAATAATGTCCGATCCACAACCAATCCCATGGTATCGGAACCAATCCGACTACCAACACGTTCACCAACACACCTCCGGTATATCCCGTATACCGTAACTAGACATCACAAGTCTACAAGTATTGTACCTCGAACCATGTACGAAGTACACACATCTACCTAATAACTAGACTACAACCACCTAGGTCATAGCCGAACGCGTTCCAATAATGGAGTACGTTTGCCCAATCCAGCATGAGACAAATCGAAACTCCACCCAACATCTAGTTCCAATTCTGAATCTGAATCCGCAATTTCGTAAGAAATCCCGTATCCAAGCCCAGACATCACCTTTTAATTCATATCCAAATCCGAATCCGAAATCATTATTCCGTAAGCTAGCATTTGGAATAACCATTCCGTACCCAAATCCGGAAATATACTTTCAAGTTCCAAAATCGAATCCTGAATCGTCACCCAGAAATTCGATTCCAAATCCCGAAATCTCATTCACATTTACCAAGACACCCCAAAACCAAACCTATCGGTTACCCGTTCAATACACTTGATTGACTTCATAGGGAAGCCAATCCAACCTCCACGCGCCTAAGGTTGACACAATTCAACTACCTTGAAAACCTACTCACCCGAGTAGAATACCATACGGGCCCCACTTCGAAAAGAAGTTCAATCCCGTCATTTACGACTCACGTACCAAGGTAAGAGTGATATACTCTCCCCCTATCTGAATCATCAAGGTCACGACCCAGATAGACACTGTCCCTGACAATAACGTCAACATCCTAGATCGCCACAACGATCGACAACCGTCTCCCACAACTAGACAGATCAGTCAACGACGAGACACGTCGAGACTGCGGATTCTCACGGATTACCTTGTATCAGTCCTTGTCATTCCACCTAGGAAAACCAAGGATGATCCAAAATAATGACACCAATACTCATCCTACGTGGATGCAACAAAACTTACTGCACTCACCACGCCATGTACCCCAACATCGTCTGCCACCAAGCAGAAAATGAAAAATCTCGTTTACCTAATTTCGAACACGTAGCTCCTCCTAATGACCTCGCAACACACAAGAGCTCACCAACCAATACACGCTCAACGTACTGGTAACTACAGTCAATGTCTGCCAGGGCAGAAAGCAAGAAGTCAACCCCAATGACTTCGGAATACCAATCACCAAAAACGAGCACCACTCTCGTTCCCCAATCACAACGCTCCTCGACACTAAGGTTCCAACCATGTTGGAAACAGACATGCTCCCAACAAGACGTCAAGTCTAACCACTAGACTTCCTAACTCCTCAATTCACTTGGACAACCCCGTGTCCACAATCAATCCGTTATTGTTCCGTTCGCACATCCCGACCACTACAGGTGCAACACTCGGTTTTCCAAGTTCTCAATTACAAATTCCTACCTTTATACCACTAATGGTTTTCCTCGTCTTTTCCAGTTTTAATCATTTCTATGTACATTTTAGGGATATTTAAAAACATAAATCACACTAACTTTGGAGTTGCCAACAACTCCCCCAAATCCACCAATTAACATGACATAGGGGACGTCATCCCAAGATTACTCAAGTCTCAATTACACCCTTTTTAATCCACTCCTTACTGGTTATCTTACCACTATTGGAACTTATCCCAAAACAGCACAATCTTAACTGGATCCCATCCAGTCCATCCCTCAACCACTACCGAATCTCAAAGACCGAACATATGTTCATCATGACGGAGTCACACCCAATTTGTGGCTCATCGTCAACACCATTACCGACACTAGCACCAGCGCTAGTACCAGCACCAACACTCTATCAACAACACTAGTATCAGCACACATGCATCCATACTAGCATCAGCACAAAAGTACCAACCCCGCAAACATCCATACTGCACACCGTGTGCAAATAATGGGTACCACTATTCTGACAATCCACATCAGGAAAATGAACGTTCCCTGAACGTCCCCAAGTATTATGACCACACTGATATCCCTTGATAGCCAGTCATCTCCATATGACTTCCGACTAACTGTCATTGCTATCGAGATCCGCATCCACACATCACACCAATACCCGATCCAACACGGGATTCCATAATTTATCTCAGAACCGTATCCGTAGATCGGATCTCATAATTCTGACAAGACTCACTAGAGTTATCCACATGGTCATCCATGACCTCAGCCACTCGTCGCAGCACAAGTTCTCATCCACTAGTCACAATTAAGGTTTACCTTTTTAGTATTAGGGTTCCACAATCACACCCTATGGTTCAACCGAACCAAACAGCTTTCCGTAATATAAAATCCACAACCTGACCGACCCCGCGGTCTAGACATCGAATAGACGTCAGATCCAATCCTACCATCCCATCAACGTGGGTTCCACCACTAGGTCATCGGCCAACTCCGATGAACCAACATCCCTCACACTAGAAACCACCACAAGGGTTCACATTTTAGACCATTACTCACATGAGGTTCCCCGAACCTAGCTGCACCTAGCAGCACAACAATCCAATATCACATGACCGAACCGACGGTCCCACTATACCAGTTCACCACAATCAACCCCACTTGGGTCGAATCACATTAACGCACGGCGTATCGGGCCAATTGCACTCCATCCACTATCCAAACCCAAAAACTATCTATCAGGTTGATAACGAATTGCAGCCCAATGAGACATCACACCCTCGACCTGCGCGCACAAATAGAGCAACCATGCTCTGATACCAAGTTGACAGGACCCATCCCAATCCCCCCGGGATTACCGTGGAATGTGCCCTGCTCCCGTCCAACAAGGGGTGTCAGACAAGGGATAACCAAGAGCTACTGCCCAAACGGGCCATCCAGAGTGCGCAAGGACCGATGGAGGAGGTGTGCAATGTCCCAGTCTCTGCTGCAATCGCATCCGTAATCAACCTGAAGGGCATTAAAACCAAAAGCTGTGAGTGGACAAAAACCAATAAGTTTACCAAATACATTTATAAGACATTTATGCCCTCCAATAAAAACGTATGCATGCCACCAAAAACCAGTACCAAAACGTTTGCTCAACCGAGCCATTAGGGCCTTAGCCCAAAAACCGTTAACCAAAAACCAAGTGTGGGAACTCAGCCCAAAACCGTGGAATACCACCACCATACATATTAAAACCATGTGGGTCACCACCCACGACCATAGATGAACATCAATTAAAAATCCAAAACCATTTAGGGTCCCCGACCCTACATACCATATCATAACCAATAATCCATTTTTACCACATAACACATATCCAACCAATAAGCCATTTTATTCATTAATCCATATTTTACCATTACCATCACCAGCATCCCAGATGCTTAGCGTCCCAGACGCTAGACGTCCCTGACGTCATATCTCACGGTTTCATAAGCTACGCGTGCTGCCCGGGGTCTCTCCGGGTCCATATATCTGACATCCCTGATGTCTGACGTCCCTGACGTCAATCATAGCAATCCTGCTCCTGAGTCATCATACGGTCTGGCTGCTCCGTATAATGACCCCTCGCAGGCAATGCACCGTGACTTCCCCAGTGTCCCAGACATCTGGAGGAGACCATCATATATCCTTGTGTCCAGATGGTATATGGAAAAACAGTTTTATTAAATCCTTTTATCACATTATTACCATTGGGCCCTGCCCGAAATTTCCATAAAAACACACAGTTCCATTTAGGGTCCCTGACCCAAAATCACAATTATTAAATATAGGGTCCCTGACCCGAAATCACCATTATAATCCAATTGGGCCTCATGCCCGATTTTATGAACCATTGGGCCCACGGCCCGATTTGTAAACCAACTGGGCCCGCAGCCCGACCTTATAAACCCGCTGGGCCCACGGCCCGAATTCACAAATCAACTGGGCCCCGGGCCCGATAATATAACTCAAATGGGTCTCAGCCCGATTTCATACCAACTGGGCCCCTGGCCCGATTTCATTAACCAACTGGGCCCCCGGCCCGATTCTCAAATGGACTCCAAGTCCGAAATTTCCAAAACAAGTGGGCCTCAAGCCCGAGTTCATATTTCCAATTTCAAAACCATTTCATCATATTATTTATTTAACCACAAGCACACAAAACCACAAATAAACCGTTAATCCCGATATACGTGAAATACGGAAAACACCTCGAAATACGTGCAACATATCCAAAATCAATGCTCACAAATACCATCATAGAAATCATGTATATAAACCATATAACACATTTAAGCATGCATAGGATTTATAAAACCAAAATCCACTCACAGACCGTTTTAACCGTGTGCCTCGATATGCGTGCCACCGGCCCTCCCGGGCCACACCACTATCACCGGGACTCCCAATCCTGTCCAAATCACATTAGAGGGTCACTAACCTCATCATTAACATCCTATCAAAGTCCCGTAATTTTCCCGAATTGTTACTTATTTTTAAACTTAATTTAAAACCTTCGGACATCCCGAACACTATCGAGACGGTGTCCGATCGACCCGAAACCAAATCCAAAATGTCCGTTACATTAAATAGGACAGAAGTCATGTTGACCTCACCTCGAGATTCGCGCCCACGCGCCGTCACGCGCCGCCGTGAGTGGCTGCGCGTGAAACTCACGCGCCTGCTACAGTGTCACCATCCCAACCCGTTTGTCTGGTAAACGGGTCCAATTCACCCGCGACACAACCCGGTTCCAATCCTATCAATTCAGCCTTAATTACAACAATTGATCATTCCATTAGCTTCGTTTTAAGTTTAATTTAAGTTCTGTAACATTGATTACACAATTCATTACCTACAATTCCACGATTCGATGATGAACACCAAGAACACCCGTCCGTTGTTCATTCTTCGAACCCCATCCATTTCGATCGATATCCTGAAATTGATTCAACCAGAAGCTTCCATGGACTCCGTAGATCATTTCCCCCAACCCAATTGCTTCAATCCAGTGTTCAATCGTCACGACACAAACTCGAGCACCGTCACTGTTCATCAATGGAGGTCCACCGATCTCGATCGGTTTCCTTCAATTGATGAACCCAGAAGCATCGTGGGATCATGAGGAGTCATTTCCCCACAACAATTGAGTCAATCACAGCCCCAAACTCCACGACTCAGCCTCGATTTCTTCCTCTGTCACCAAGCTCGATCAGAGCCAAAACGACACCATTCCTTCTCGTTTTTGATGTGGATCGACTCGTCTCAACCTCAGGAAGATGTTTGTATCCTCCAATTCGATCGTCGCAGTCCAATTCGTCCAATTTGATTTTCCCTCCCAAAACTCAATCTTTCGAATTCTCAGTTCCTCCTCACAGTCAATCTCTCGTGTTTACCCAGTTGAATTCACACCCAACTCACTCACAATTTCGCACTCTCAGGTTCAGCAATGGAAGAGGAATCAAGGGTGGGAGAAAACTGGATTTGGTTGTACACGGTTAAGAAAACACAAATGGAATTAATGGAAATTAAAATGATTAATTAATTAATTAATAAATATTAAAACATCATAATGATGTTTCCCCTAAGACAAGGATTCTGGTTTCAAGGGATGAGTGACACTTGTCACTCATCCAGGTGTGTAGGGTCAACGGTCACTATTCATTATTATATTATTATTTTAATCCCGGTCTCGGTTCGTTAGTTCGTTCCCTTGACCATAACGTCGTCGTCGGATCTCCGATTTCGGCATGCCGCCTGTCGTTGGATTCGTATCGACGATACCTACGTAACGGTCCTTGGCCCTCGTCCATCGGACCTCCCGATCAAAAAGTCAACATTTGGCCCCTAATAAGCCAAATTACCAAAATACCCCTCAACTTCCGAACACCATAACTTTCTCTACGAATATCGGAATCGAACGTGCCACCTGTCTATGAACTGGTGACGTCCCGAACTACGTCACGGTTATCGGTCAAAGTCCGTTTGACCGCCCGATCAAAAAGTCAACATTTTGCCCACGACCAGGGGCAAAACGGTCATTTTGCACATTTTGTCCGATTCCGCCCTACTAACCACCGTTCAACCTCACTAATCAAGATTAGTGACTAAACTAATTCCGGAATTCGGGACGGGTCGTTACAAGGGGCCCAATTGATTTATATGTGTGATTTTGGGTCGGGGACCCTAAAATGGAATTGAATAAATGATTTTGGATTTAATAATCAACTATTTGGACTTGTGACGGTTTTATGGAAATTCGGGCAAGGCCCTTGTGATATTTTGGAACTGAATGATAAAATGTTTTCCATAAAACCATCTCGATATGAGGATACATATGGTCTCCTCCAGGTGTTTGGGACACTGGGGAAGTCACGGTGCATTGCCTGCGATGGGTCATTGTACCGAGCGGCAGGACCGTATAGTGACTCAGGAGCAGGATTGCTATGATTAAACCTCTACGACGTCAGACATCTGGGATGTTAGAGATATGGACCCGGTGAGACCTCGGGCAGCACTCGTCGCTTAATACCGTGAGATATGACGTCTGGGACGCTAGGCATTTGGGATGCTGGAGATGGTAAAGTAATAAATTGGTACCACTGGATTTATGAAATAACTTTTGGGATTGACTTTCGGATTGAAACTATGTTTATGGTTTCCGGGCTAAGACCCTAATGGTTATTTCAAATAAATGTTTGATTATTGGTTTTTGATGCATGCTTATGTTTTTACTGAGGGGCATAAATGTCTTAACAAATATTTTTAAGAACTTGTTTATTTTCTTCCACTCACAGCTTTTGGTTTTTAATGCCCTTCAGGTTGATCGCTGATGCGACTGCAGCAGAGACCGGGACATTGCATTCCTCCTTCATCGATCCTTGCGCACTCTAGAAGGCCGTAGGGGCAGTGGCTTGAGGATATCCCTTGTCTGACACTTCGTGTCAGACGGGAGCACGTCACATCCCACGGTAATCCCGGGGGGATTGGGGTGGGTCGTGTCAGCGTGGTATCAGAGCCAGGTTGCTCTTTTTGTACGCGCAGGTCGAGGATGTGGTGTCCCTTGTAGGCTGCAGTTCGTCATCAACCTGATAGTTAGGGTAGCCGGATGGATAGTTGGTGGGATTAAACCTTGAATAGTGGATAGAGTGTGATTGGCCTGATACGCCGTGCGTTAATGCGATTCAACCCAAGTGGGGTTGTATGCGATGAACTAGTAATGTGGGACCGTTGGTTCGGTCCTGCGATATTGGATTGTTGTGCTACTGGGCACAACTGGATTCGAGAAACCCCATTTGAGTGGTGATTTTTGGAAATGCGAAACTCAGTTGAGTAATGGTCTAAAATGTGGACCCTGGTGGTGATGTCTAAGGTAAGAGATTTTAGTGAATCGGAGTTAGCCGATGACCTTCGTGGTGGTACCCACGTTGAGTTGACGATTGGATTGGAATTGACGTCTATACGATGTCAGGACCGCGGGGTCGGTCAAGTTGTGGATTTTACTGCAGAAGGTAGTTGGGTTCGGTGGAACCCTAGGGTGTGATTTTGGAACCCTGGTTTATGATAGTTGGGAAAGGTGAACCCTAGTTGTGATAAATGGACTAGTATTGTGAGTCTGCAGTTCCTGAAAGTTGGATGATTTTTGGATGTCGGGTGGTTTGCTGAGGCGAACACCAGATTATGACGAGTGGATTGGAACTGGTGCTGCGACGAGCGGCTGAGGTCGTGGATGGCTATGTGGATGACTCTAGTGAGTCTAGCCGGAACAACAGAGACTGATTGTCAGATGTGAAGTGAATTGGTGGGATTCAATCCACGGGTACGGTCATGTGATAAGATATGAATTCTGAGTTGGATCGGATATTGTACGACGCGTGGATACGAATCTCGATAGCGATGATTATTGGTCGATAGTCGTGTGGAGATGACTGGCTATCGAGGGTAATTAGTGTGGTTGTAGTAGATGAGAATCGGGGACGTTCAGGGAACATTCATTATCCTAATGCGGATGGTCAAATTGGAGGTACCCATAGTCGTGGGGTATGAGTGGTGATACGGGATCGTCGTTCGGTATGAAAGGAGATCCAGGGTATCAAATTTGCACACAGTGTGCTAGTGTGGATGTTCGTGTGCTAGTGTGGATGTATGGATGCCTGTGCGTTGAGGCAAGTGTCGATGATACTAGCACTGGTGCTGGTGCTGGTGCTGGTGTCGGTGATTGAGATTGTGGTGAGCCACGAGTTGGGATGTGACTCTGTCATGATGGACATATGATCGATATCTGCGACTCAGTGGTGGTTGAGTCATGGACTGGATAGGATCCAGTGGAGATTGTGAGGTGTTGGGATAGGGCCCCAACAGTGTCGGGATGTGTGCATAAATGGTTATTAACGGACGTGAGGTATGAGTAATGGATTGATTGCGGACACGTGGTTGTCCAAGTAAGTTGTGGATGTGAGAAGTCCAGTGGTTGGACTTGACACCTCATTGGGAGCATGTTTGTTCCCAACATGGTTGGAACTTGGGTGTCGAGAAGAGTTGTGATTGCGGACGAGAGGGGTGCTCGCCTTCGCATTGGTAATCAGTATTCTGAAGTCAATTGGGTTGACTTCTTATTTTTTGCCCTGGTAGACATTGTTGTGGTTATCAGTACGTTGAGTGTGTATTGGTTGATGGACCCATGTATGGTTGGGGTCATCAGGAGGAGTTGCGTATTTCGAAGTTGGGAAAATGAGATTTCTCATTTTTCTGCCACCAGCAGACGGTGTTGGATTACTTGGTATGGCGGGTGCAGTGAGTTATGCTTGCACTCACGTAGGATGGATGATGATGTCATATTATTGGCTTATCCTTGATTTTCCTAGGTGGAATGACCAGGATCGAGATGGGGTAATTGGAAGTAACCCACAATGTTGATATGCTCCATTGTGAAAGAATGATTGGATGTGGAAATTATTGGAGGAGTGTTGCGTGGTTGATAAAGGACCCATGAGGGTGTAGGACCCTACGATTGGATTCCAGGTGGATTCCTAGCTACGTGAGCATGTGTGGATCCGAGGTGGATCGGGATTGTGATGTTGTAAACATTGGACATGGTGACGATCTGGGATCGTAATGGTACCCGTCGGGTGGCGTGGTGACGGATTTGGATTGAGACCGTTTGGGTCAGGTTAGGTGAAGAGCTTATCGCTCTGTCACATGTTTGGATATGGGGGTAGTGGGACTGAACTTCTTTTCGAAGTTAATCAGTACTCGAGTGAGTCGGAATGCTTACGCATTGACTCGAGGATTTGACCTGTGAATGAGTGGATATCCTATAGGACCTAGTTGGTCAGTTTTGGGACATGTGGATGCCGGGATTGGCTTCCCTATGAAGTCAATCGAATGTATTGAACAGGTAACCGAAAGGTTCGATTTTGGTGAGTCTGGGTAGACGTGAATTAGATTTTGGGTTTTGGAACCGGATTTCTGGGTGATGATTCAGGGTTCGATTTCGGAACTTGAAAGTGGATTTCTGGATTTGGGTACGGAATGATTATTCCAGATGCTAGCTTACGGAATAATGATTTCGGATTCGGATTCGGAAATGGGTTAAGGATATGATGTTTGGGTTTGGATCCGGGATTTCTTAAGAAGTTGTGGATTCGAATTCGGACTTGGATTTGGAACTAGGTAGTGAGTTGGGATGAGCAATTTGTCTAGTCTGGGATTGGACAGGAGAACCCCAGTATCGAATTCTGATTTACTGTGGGCCATGCAGTGGACTTATTGGAGAATGGACGTACGTATCCTGTACGGTGTACGAGGATCGGTATTGGACAGGCCGTGTGGTGCCTGGTGACGGTACATGAGTGGTACCAGTGGTGTATGGTTGTACGTGTTGGTGGTCGGCTTAGTTCCAACACCATTGGATTTGGTGGTGAGTGTGAACTGGACATTGAGTGCTATGCACTGGACAGAGTTATTTTGTTGGGTTCAGTGATTTTATGAGCAGGCGCTCTTAGCCACAGATGGCTAGTGAAACCCTAGTGTGGAGTTGTATGGTCACTGATTGGCTAGTATTCAATGTGTGTCAGTTACACCACCCGACTGAGCATGATGACGGTATACGTACACTCAGGATCAGTGAGTTGGTGATTGCGTAACTACGAGTGGCCTTACGTGATGGTATCACGCTGAGATATTTCCAGTGTCATGGTTCGCTGAGGGAGTTGACAGTTCTAGACTTTAAGATTGATATATGTCGCAGGATGGGCTTGCCCTGATAAATGAGATCATGTGGTTGATCTTACGCTACTTTGAGCGAGTGGCAATTTGGGGCGATGTCACCGACTAGCGGATGGTTGGAGCTTTATCAGGGTGGTAAAGCTTAGTGGTGACAGTTTGATTGGTGGTGTCAGCATGGACTGACAAGTGAGATTTGGTGACTCCCAGGGGGAGCAGACGTCATGTGTATCAATGATTGGAGGAAACCGACAAGCTGAAGGAGTCAGCTAAATGGCGAAATTGACAAGCGATATTCACACGGATCAGGTGATTAATTTCACTCGTAGTGGTCGAGTGTGGTCGGTACGGTGAGAGACCGTGATGGGACGTCTGAGTACAGACAAGTTTGGTGGGTGTACAAGTGTACACAGGCGTGAGATCGAAATGTTTTTCCACGAGGTGGATATGGAATAAGGATATTGGTAATTTCGAGGACGAAATTATTTAAGGGGGGAAGGTTGTGACGACCCGTCCCGGAATTCAAGATTAGATTACTAACTAATCACGATTAGCGGGGTTAATCGGTGATTAGTTGGGCAAAATCGAACGAACGATGCAAAATGACCGTTTTGCCCCTAGTCGTGGGTTAAACGTTGACTTTTAATTCGGACGGTCAAATGGACTTTGACCCATGACTGTGACGTAGTTTGGGACGTCACGAGTTCATAGACAGGTGACACCTCCGATTCCGACATTCGTGGTGAAAGTTATGACGTTCGGAAGCCCAAGGGCATTTTCGTAATTTGGACGAAATAAGGGAAAATATTGACTTTTTGATCGGGAGGTCCGATGATCGAGGGCCAAGGACCGTTAGGAAGGTCTCAATGCCGTGAGTCCATAGACATAAGGCACGCTGAAAACGGACGTCGAACGACCAAGTTACGGGTCACGGAAGTCGGAGGGCATTTTGGTAATATGCCAACTGAGGGCATTTTGGTCATTTTACCAGCTGGGTACTGTTCACCACTGTGGGAAACAACCTGCAAGGCCATGCCGTGGGTGTTTGAGCGTGCAATTGTTTATGGTGTTAGTGGATGGCCAGAATGAGTAGTTTATGTGGATTGAGGCAGTGGGAACATGTCTGAAGGGACTGAAGCATTTGGCAGGCACGGGCTTGGTTTTAAAATCGGTCATGGCTGCCGATTGCGGGAAACAAACTTCACAGGGACCTCTGATGGATTCCCACGAGTTGCTGACCACTTTGACCGATTAACTTAGTGCCATTGAGTCTGGGAGTTCATTTGGAATAATTTGATGAAGGTGAGACTGGGAGAGATTGAGAGAAGCCGTGGGAAAAAACATTTCGGGTTTTGGGGGGGAAAAATCCAGAGTTTAATTTCTACGGGTTATTGGACCAATCTAGACATTGAGTGAGCTTTCTAGGAGTGACTGGAACTCAACCGTACAAAAATCGAAAGGAACCAGCCACGGTTGAGCTGGGACTGAGGCTGCCGGTTTCAGGGGAGTTGCAGACCTAGGGACGATCACTTCCAGGTACTTCCTTATGCAATTGATCATTCCATTTGGTTCGTAATAGCCCTAGGAAGCTTACTACGAAGTTAATTTGAAAATGGTTTGGGAATTAGCAAGTTGTGGTGATCGACCCGTTTGGGTGATCACGGGTCGAAGGCTCGAATTTGGGGCTGTTAAGGTTAATTAAGGATATGGGACTTTGATTGGATGGCTGATGAATGTCATAGGATCAAGAACAGAAGTAATAGAACACGAATTGATGGTTAATTAACCGGGTTGAATTCACGGGTTGCAGACCCGTATTGCAGGGAAACGGGCGAGGGAGACGATGAACAGTGCTGGGCACTGTAGCAGGCGCGTGGTGTCACGCGCAGCCACTCACAGCGGCGCGTGACGGCGAGTGGGACGGTTTTTCAAGGTGAGTTCAAATTGACTTTTATCCTATACATTGTAACGAACATTTTAGCGTTGGTTTCGTGTCAATCGGACCCCGTTCCAATACTGTTCGGGATGTCTGAAGGTTGTAAGTCGGGTTTAAAAATAATTAAAAATTCAGGAAAATTACGGGACTTGAATAGGATGTTAATGAAGAGGTTAGTGACCTTCTAATGTGATATGAACAGGTTTGGGAGTCCCGGTGTTAGTGACGAGGCCCGGGAAGGCCGATGGCACGCGTATCTTGGCGCACAGTTAAACGGTTTGTGAGTGGACATTGGTTTTATAAATTCTATGCATGCATAACTGTTTCATGATTGTTATAATTGTTATTATATGATTTGATTTGGATATCGGTGAATTTATATGATTTCACGCATTTCGAGGAGATTGACGTGTTTGGACGTAAATCGAGGTTTTCCAATTTTGCACTGATTTCCATAATTGTGTTTGTATATGATTTCATGAAACGGTTACGGAATGGATAAAGTAAAATCGGGCCAGGGGCCCAGTTGATTTAAGAAATCGGGCCAGGAGCCCAATTGACTTATGAAATCGGGTCAGGGGCCCAATTGATTTATATGTGTGATTTTGGGTCGGGGACCCTAAAATGGAATTGAATAAATGATTTCAAATTTAATAATCAACTATTTGGACTTGTGACGGTTTTATGGAAATTCGGGGCAAGGCCCTTGTGATATTTTGGAACTGAATGATAAAATGTTTTCCATAAAACCATCTCGATATGAGGATACATATGGTCTCCTCCAGGTGTTTGGGACACTGGGGAAGTCACGGTGCATTGCCTGCGAGGGGTCATTGTACGGAGCGGCCGGACCATACAGTGACTCAGGAGCAGGATTGCTATGATTAGACGTCTGGGACGTCAGACATCTGGGATGTCAGAGATATGGACCCGGTGAGACCCCGGGCAGCACGCGTCGCTTAATACCGTGAGATATGACGTCTGGGACGTCAAGCGTCTGGGACGCTAGGCATCTGGGATGCCGGAGATGGTAAAGTAATAAATTGGTACCACTGGATTTATGAAATAACTTTTGGGATTGACTTTTGGATTGAAACTATGTTTTTGGTTTCCGGGCTAAGGCCCTAATGGTTATTTCAAATAAATGTTTGATTATTGGTTTTTGATGCATGCATATGTTTTTACTGAGGGACATAAATTTCTTAACAAATATTTTTAAGAACTTGTTTATTTTCGTCCACTCACAGCTTTTGGTTTTTAATGCCCTTCAGGTTGATCGCTGATGCGACTGCAGCGGAGACCGGGACATTGCATGCCTCCTCCATCGATCCTTGTGCACTTTGGAAGCCCGTAGGGGTAGTGGCTTGAGGATATCCCTTGTCTGACACTTCGTGTCAGACAGGAGCACGTCACATCCCGCGGTAATCCCGGGGGGGGATTGGGATGGGTCGTGTCACTTAACTCGCTTAACTTTGGGGTTCCAATCCCCCCCAAAGCCACTTGAGCTCCCAAAAGGCCTAGTTTATATAAGAGATGTGCCCTTGCCCACTCTATCTAATACTATATTGTCCCCTCTGGGCGACCAAAGCCATATCCGTAGGGTTTTGTTCCCAAGACTTCACGCTTGGCAGGGCACACCTTAACCAACGCGGCCAAGGGAGGCCTTGTGCTAGATATGTGTGTTCCTACACCTTTAAGGCACACCACCATCCTCTCCCAGACCATTCCCCCTCGCAAGAATGTGGGATTGTTCACCGTTCCCTTTAGGACACGGTTCTTACAATCCACCCCCTTAGGGCCCAGCGTCCTCGCTGGCATACTTCCCGGTCGGGTTCTGGCTCTGATACCAAATTATCAGGACCCGACTTTCCTCTGTCAGGTCCCGACTCATCTAGCACCATATTTTTCGCTTTGGGCCTCGCCCTCACGGTTTTGTTTTCGGGAGCTCATGGTGCAACTTCCCAGGGTGTCACCCATCATGGAATTGCACCATCCTCAACTCGCTTAACTTTGGGGTTCCAATCCCCCCCAAAGCCATTTGAGCTCCCAAAAGGCCTAGTTTAGATAAGACAAGTGCTCTTGCCCACTCTATCTGATACTATATTGTCCCCTCTAGGCGACCAAAGCCACACCCTCAGGGTTTTGTTCCCAAGACCTCAAGCTTGGCAGGGCACACCTTAACCAATGAGGCCAAGGGAGGCCTAGTGCTAGATAGGTGTGTGCCTACACCTTTAAGGCACACCACCATCCTCTCCCAGACTATTCCCCCTCGCAGAAATGTGGGATTATTCACCGTTCCCTCCAGGACACGGGTTTTACATTCCAACTCGTACCCGTGATATTACTAACGTCGCACCAGTCGACACTCACGGCTCCACTAACAGGAGGTACACCACAACACCACTTCTACTAGTCTCATCATCCTTTATCCTTTTCCGAGTCAAGCGTACCTCGTACCACCACTTCAGTACATCGTGCGAGTTTGCCGTCATCAGGCACAAATCTCAAGTACATCAATTCACAAGATGACATCTATCAACCTCAGTACACCCATGCATCAATACCCATTCAACGATCCATATTACTTCCGTCAGTGATTCACGTCGACCTCACTGGAGTCACAACGTACTCGCTCACACCACTAACTCAACCAATCATCTCACTGTGTTTCCAGTAACCACTAACACTGTCAATCTGTGGAAACTCCATCCACGTCCTACACCACCTGTCGGCAACTGGACCCTATCACATACCTATCAAACCGTAATCACACATCTTAATATCAGGGTCCTACCAGCCACTCATGGCTCTGAGCATCCAGCTCATATCAGTATTAACTCCTGCCATAACCAAACAGATCACTCAGGATCACCCTGATCCAGTCTTCATCTCAACCAGTCAGTCACCTTGAAACTGCTCTGATTCAGCAAGACAACCAACAACATTCCTCGGCACCAAGCCGATCACCAACACCTCTACCAGAACATCACGATGCACATCCAATCGCATCGGAATGGTTCCGACCACTGCATAACCAGCACGCACACACTCCAAATACATGCACCAAACATACGCAACAACAACCCTAAGAACTTTGAATCAAACAGAGAGATTTTAGAATACCTCAATCACAACGATCGTAGAGTACATCCTTAAGTACTTCTAACGACATTTTACGGTAAGTCCATCAATCCACCACATCGGTATCAACCGAGCTCCAATATACCCATGAGTCCCTCCAACAACACTATAGCGTACCCGTCACCCTCACAGTGTATCTCTAGGGCACACAAACATCCTCGTAACCATACTGATTACCACCTGCCTACAAGCCAATCACGCTTCACTTTTTGAAGTCCGTCGGTCCAATTTTACCTCTAGGCTGAACTACATGTCTGCCGGGGAAAATCAACTCAAATCTACTCCGCATCTCCCGACCATCATCCAAAACATCTAATCCAATCGCAGAACACAGGGCAGACCCAGCACTAGATCCAAATCCAATACCCATACGTATGCGAGACGAACCACACACGTCTGGCACAGCTCCAAGATGGCCAAGATATCCAGCCACCTTCACTCCTACAAGAGAGAGCGATCTCTCCATCTGCATGTCTAACATATCCAACCTCTGTCTTGTCATCTTATCCTTCTGATCCACCATACTTCAATCTTGAGCCAGAAGAAATCCAGTCCCGATCCACTCACTCCTAAGTGGATCCCACTTACTTTCCCACTACTTCGCCTTCAAGTTCCACCAATGATCAAACCACCGCATCGGATTCAATCGATCAAGAATACCACACGTCTAGATTGTGGGTTTTCTTTAATAACCTCATATCGATCAGTTATAATCACTCCTTCTCAGCTTCCTTCCTTCTGTCATCCTTCAACGGAACACACACACTGGTCCTCAACAATATTATCACAAGGCATCCTACCTTAATCCATCTTAACACCATCCCATGACCCTCACACATGGCGTCCCCAAGTACTCTCTCTACCTCTGACACATCCACACGTGTCCACTATCAAGGGGGGTCACAACTTCTGAAGTGCCATCAATGAGTCACCCAAATCGACTCCAAAGTATCCATCACTCAACATGTAATGCCAATTCGGAATTAACACTACATCTCACCGTCTAAACCACAACATCTCTTGATTCCGAGATTCCAATTCCCACCATGTTGACGGTGTATCCATCTTTTCCAACCACGAGACTTCTTTCTCAACGAGTATACCACCTCCGGACTAACCGTCCAATCGTCAACTTTTCTACGGGACTTAAGAAAGTCCACAACTCCTACGGATCACACCCACGTGTTCGTAACCAAACCAACTCACCAACCAACTCGTCTGTCAGTTAATACTGTTTATGCACATCCCAAAATGATGTCAATCGTCACTCTTTCTGATGATCGCAACTCAACCTTTCCGAGGTTCAACTCCGAGCATCACTAAAGTACGATTCACCAGCTCTTGGGATCCTCAATCAACAATCACTGACCTCAAACTCCTCAATCACTACCCTCGAAGTCTTCAATCACCAAGTACCAACCACGGCATCACCGTATGCCAATCTCGGCATATACCGTCATATGCCAACACATCAGGGGGAGTCCACTAAAACCAGCCTCACGAACGGTCAAACCCGACCGTACCATCCTAGCCCGATCCAACACGAAGCATAGGTACTTTGATCAACTAACGACATCCTGACCGTTTGTCCCGAAACATGACCTACCAATGGTCATCACATATCCTAGCTTGTGGCACATCATTTTCTATCTCGTGCTCACAACACACCAGTCCCGAATCTCTGCTCAAACCGAGCCAAAACCCTCAATCTACGCTCGGGTCGGGGAAACTAACCTCCCTCGTATCACAACACTGAGCAACTCAACGCTCCACGATCTCACTAAACTCGTCTAGAGTCACCCACCAAGCCATCCAATACCTCGGCTGAGCCCAGCAGCATCATCGCTAATCTGGACGTAAGTCGGCCCTAAATGGATTACGGGTTCATGACGCTTTATGGGAACTGGGCATGAATCCTTTGAAAGGTTTTAAGAATGTTTTCGTTATATATATATATATATATATATTCATATACCTTCCTTATTTGGATTGTCTCCTCCGGAGAATGTTTTTGGCCTGGGTGGACCCCGGAGTAGTCACAGAGCACTAATTGAGTGGAGTCGGCCCCGTTGGGTACCTTACTCTCAGGAAGGCTTATGGATTATAACCCTCTGGGAGGGTCATTGATCTACAGACATTGACCTGGGTGGACCCTAGAGAGACTTGGGCTTTGAGACCCCGGGCAGCACGCACGTAGCTTTAGAAACCGTGACAGGATTGGTTATGTGATTTATATGTATATGATATATGATATATGGTATACAGGTTTTGGGCTGAGGCCCACATGGATTTGGGGCAGTGGCCAGTATGTTTGGTTTCATTTACGATTTTGGGCTAAGACCCTAATGGTTTGTTAACTGCTTTCCGAATGCATGCATGATTTTAGTGAAGGGTACAAATGTCTTTTGTGTAAATGTTTTTATAAATCCTTTGTTTTGTCTACTCACAACTTTTAAATGTTTCGACTGCCTTTCATGTTGATCGCGGATGCGGGCTGGAGTAGAGACCGAGACATCACGTACCTCATCTGGATCCTGGCGTACATTGAAGCACCGAGCGGGCTAAAGTTGGAATTTCCCTTGTCTGACACTCCGTGTCAGACGGGATCAAACGCGTCCCGTATTAATCCCGGAGGGATCGGGATGGGTCCTGACATTGACTGACTCTTAAATTGTCATTTATTCAGACAGTTTGGGGGTGCACAACTATGTGTTATGTAGTTTGTTGTCTATAAGGATAGATTTTGATTGTGGGAAATTTGGTTTATATCCCCTCAACGTTCTCTGAATGCATACTAGATATTCGTTTAAAATATCTAAGTCGTGCATTTGGAGAACTGTAGGGTGATACTGACATGACCCACCCCCAATCCCCTGGGATTAAGGGCTAAGTCATGCTCCCGTCTAACTTACACGTGACACGAAGGCTAAACCGATGTCCAACCTCCAGGTAACACGTAAGCTGGACAAGGGATTTCCTAGTCGAACCGTCCAACTATTTTCGAACTTCCTAGAGTGCGTAGAACCTAGTGTGGATTGTGATGTCTCCGTCTTTTTCTACCAACAGCTTGCACTGCAACAACCTGGAGGGTATCGAAAACATAAAAGACCGTGAGTGAATAAAAATAAATTATACGTTCAGAAAACAGTTTATAAGAAAGTACTTTTATACCCTCCACGAAAAACCAATGCATGCATATGAAAATCATTCCATAAAACCATTTCATATCCAACACCATCATTGAAACCCCGAATCGTTTCTTTTCTCAAATCCGCAATTCAATCCAGGGCCTCAGCCCAAAATCATAACTTCTCATCAAAGTACGGGAACTCAGCCCCAAAATTCATCAAATCCAAATCATCCGGGCCATCGCCCAAAACATCTGAAAACCAGTGAAAAACCAGTGAAAAACATCAATAATGCGAGTTGCTGGATCTCAAGTGCGCTCGAGTCTTTAAACTCAAAACCATGCGCATAATCAGGTATTCCCGGGATATCAACGAGTCTTTAAACTCAAAACAAAATCAACAGGCCTCGGGGGATATCACAATAACCGAGTCTTTAAACTCAAAACATATCAATCCAGGGCCCTCCTCCGTCAATCAGCCGAGTCTTTAAACTCAAAACCAGATCCAACTATTTTCCTTTTTCCGAGTCTTTAAACCCAAAACCATTTTGCAATCAAGTGAAAACCATAGAAAATCCATATCCGAATTCACAATAATGATTCTGTAAGCCGGCATCTAGAACCATCATCCCGAACCCAAATCCAGAGTTTCCCTTTCATGTTTCAAAACCGAATCAAGAATCATCTTTTCAAAATCCGATTCCAAAACTGAAATCTTTTTTATCGAAATCACATGAACAGGGCTCCAAGTCCGAAATCACTTTTCCAAAATCCTTCGTAAATCATTGAAATCAAGTCATATTTCAAGTCCCAAAATCCAATCATCAAAACCGGGATCAAATCACAATATACATCGAAAACTCGTAAACGTACAAATACGTCATTATCTCGAAATACGTGCCAAACCGTAAATCATCAATATCAAATCACAACATAGAAATCTTGTATAGAAAACATATAAAACATTATATGCATGCATCATAAGTTATAAAGAAAAGTCCACTCACAGACCGTTTACGCCGCTGCCTCGATACGCGCACTCTTGTGCCGTTCTCGGCTAATCCGCTATCACCGGCTTTCCCGAACCTATCCAAATCCCATAATAAGGTCACTAACTACTTCAATAAGCTTCTATTAAGTCCCCGTAATTTTCCCGAATTTTTAACTGTTTTTAACCGAGCACTAAAAGCTTCGGACGTCCCGAAACATATCGAGACGACGTCCGATCGACTCGAAACCAATCCCAAAATCTTCGTTACATCGAATACTTAAAAAGTCACGTTGGAACCATCCTCAAAAATCCTTCCACACGCCCATACGCGCCACCCAAAGGGGTTACGCATGGGCCTCACGCGCTGCTATAGTGTTGTCTTTAACCTCTCGCTGGACCGGTCCAGACTAGTTCGAACCGTCCCGGCCCAACCGAACCGATGAGGGCGATTTTGTGTCCAAATTCAGTCCAATTTCAACCAATTTAATCCTAGTAGCTTCGTCCTAATCTGACCAATTGTTTTAACTATTTTAAACATGAAAAACCAGGTAGGAAACTACCTCCTCGATCGACCAACATTCCTTCGATTTGTCCCCTCTCTGTTTCCATGTTCCAGACCACCTTTGCTCGTGGTTCCAAGCCCAAACATCACCTTGAAGCCTTCAGAAGCCTAGCCAAGTAACCAGTTTGATCACCACTCATTAAAATTGAGTTTACAATTTTCAACGAAAACTGGATTTTTGGCGGTTTCTCACTTACCGTCCGCCGTGCTTACCGCTGTGACCACTACTAGCTTCATCTCAGCCTCCCTGTCATATTTCATACACAAAGTGTCAACAAAGGGTGAGGTTTGAGAGTTTTTGTATACGGCTGGAGTTCACGGGTTGCAGGGGATTTCATGGCTCAGGACTGCCACCCGCGATGGTCATCACGGTGGCACTAACCTCATCGTCTAGTCCTTCAATAACCTTCACACACCACTCACAGATGAGGAGGATTAGATTACTTCTCACAGTTCACTCACTCACTCACTCTTACACAGCCATTCTCTTCCTCTGTTTTTCTGTTTCTATCCAAAACCGTGCACGATTACATAACCCATTTAACAAGGTGAAATGGTGAGTAAGGTTCTATAGCCATCCAGACCCAGCCAGGTGTCCAAAACCTAGTGGTCACCCCATCCAAAAACAGCCAAGTGTCCTGATATCATTGGGCACACATTCCAAGATAGCAAAAATGACCAAAATGCCCATTGCCGCACAAATTACCATTTTGCCCCTCGTGTTCCTAGACCCGTAACTTTGTCGTCCGAAATCCAATTGACACATGCCACCTGTCGTTGTATTCAAGAGATCGAGATCTACCCAATGGTCCTCGAATTACATGAAAATTACATGTCATCTGAAAAGTCAACAAATTATCCCTTTTTAACCAAATTACCGAATTACCTTCAAACTTCCGAACATCATAACTTCCTTCTCGGATGTCGGAATCGGACGTGCCACCTGTCTGTGAACTCGTGACGTCCCGAACTACGTCACATTCATCAGTCAAAGTCCATTTGACCTCCTGGACTAAAAGTCAACCTTTTTGCCCATTCCAGGGGCAAAATCGTCATTTTGCACCGTCCGTCCAAAATCACCCAGCTAATCACCTATTAACTTCACTAATCCGTCATTAACCACTAATCTAATCCCGATTTCCGGGACGGGTCGTTACAGATACTGCCGAAATTTCCCTCGATCGAAACTTAGCATCCTAGGTCGCAAACTATACAACAAAGATCATGCACTCTCAAATGGAATAAGGCCAAATCACTAGAGGCATAAGGAGACGAGCGAGTTCTGATATTAACTTGTTACAACTATGGGACAATATGAATGCATTTACTTACATTTATTATATTTTGTGGAAGCAGACGCAATGGACAGATGCTGGATAGGATTGACAGCTTCATTGTCTTCGCACGTAGTCATTATAGTGATCAAAGGCGCATCTTATAATTAAATCAATTTGGTAAAACTCCTAATTAGGTAGGGTTTATGTTTCATCGGTACAAAGATTTTGTTACTTATTAGTCATATATAGAACTTATATTGTGATTATAATAGGAAGTCTTTTAGAACAAAACTAGTATATTAGTTGGTTTATACTCTCGCTCTAAGACGGACCTAAAATTCCGTGTTAAGATCTTCTTTTTTTTCATTGCTAAGATCTATTCGTTAACTAAGGAAAATCAGTTGTTGGGAGAGAGGAGAAAACGAACTTGTGATTGAGGAATTCATTATGGAAAATTCGAGTATGTGACTAGTCATCTTGTTTTCTTCATCTTCTTGATCTTAATATTTTCTTTTGTTGTGATCTTTGAGATTAAGTTGAATTAACATGTAAAATTATTATTAATTACTTCTTACATATGGTATCAAAGTATCAACATGCTCAAAATTCCTCCAAATCAAATTATTAGTTTGAAAAAACAAATTGCGACAAAGATTTCTTAGTCTCTGATTGTCATTTCTAAATGACGAGCAGAAAACGTCGTGTCATTTTCCAATTTATTTTGGACAGAAACATCATCGAAGTTTTCATTTTGTGCGTTTTCCATCTTTTTATCTTTTTTCTTCTTCAAAATTCTCCTGCATTTTGCCCTTTGGTATTAGTCCTGCATCAACTAATTGGAGTGTTACATATTTGGATCGTGGGATTTAAAAGAGTTAATAGGCTCGCTTCCCTCCATGTTAACTTTTGGGGAAGTTCTATCTTTAAACTCTTACTAATTGGTATTAGAACCTAATTTTACTACACAAATGGCCCTATACTTCAAAGAAGAAGCGACTTAAAAGGCTGGATTAAAGTGAGCCTTACTACACAACTGGCCCCATACTCATACTCCACAAAAGAGACGACTTAAAGCCTTACTACACAACTGGCCCCATACTCCAAAGAAGAGGCGACTTAAAGACTAGATTAAAGTGAGCCACAGTCTTACTACACAACTGGCCCTATTATCCAAATAAGAGGCGGCTTAAAGACTAGATTAAAAGTGAGCCATAGTCTCTGAATACTGATAGATGAATGAACATGTACTCTACAGAAGAGGCGACCTAAAAGCTGAATTAAAGTGAGCCATAGCCTCTGAATACTGATGGATGAGCGAAGACTGGTAGATGAGTGATGCCGCCTCAAGGGAGGAATGGGCTATCACCGGGTAAATGTCGATAGAATGGATCAACAAGAACGTTGGGTCCGGAAGCATGGTGAACGTTGGGTTCGGAAACATGATGGAATGTTAGGAACCAATTATCCACATTGGAAAAATAAAAAATACCATATTAAAACCCAATTGTCCACATTGGAAAAATAGAAAATACTGGGTTTAAAAGAGCTCTTCGGCACCCTTCCGTTAATTTTTGGGGAAGTTTTACCATCTCTTTAACAATATTCTAAGGTATTAAATTATTAATCTATGCTTTTAGATTGATTCTTTTTTTCTTTTTTGGACTGATTTTGAAAATGCAATTGATTGATTACTGAGAACCCTTGGAAGCCAAAGGATATTTTGACTTAAACAACATAAACGTTTTCGTATCGTTGCTTCTTCGTCTTTGGTGTTTCTGGGTTCTCACCTTCTTCAATCTCCCTCAATCGTCTGCGTTTGTTTTTTGGGTTTTGGGTAAAAGTTTCTTATTGGGTCTTTCATATATGGTATTGTTGCTTGACTAGATTGAATGATGGATTACCAAAAATATATATACTATTGTTGCCTGACTAGATTGATTGATGGATTACCAACAATTCATTTGCCTTTAATTACATCAAACGCTGTTCTCACCCTCTGTTCCGCTGCTATAGTTGTTGAGATAATTTTTCGGATTATCATGTCTACACTGCAAGGCAGCGGCAAGATTTCTTCGGTTGAGCGTCGGCCACTCCTCCGACGGCGAATGATGTTAAGTTTGATTGGGGCTTTATGAATTGGAGACTCGCTAATTGGATGGTGACTACGGTCTCCCACACCCAAGGCAGGTGGCCGGAGATTGTAGAGATGCAGAATTGGGTCTCACGGTCTCGCGAATGATGTCAAATTTGATTAGGCCTCGTTCTTTTGTTTCTTCTTCCGGCCCCCACCTTCTACTCATAAACCTAATGACATATGTGGCATGTTAACTTTTCCGTGGTTCCGGGTTTTGATTGAATTCTTTTGTGTTTAAGTTGCATGCAATTATCATCATCCAAATCCAAATATACATATCTTGACTAATCACTATATACAAGAAATAGTCTTTACAAAAACACAACTACTTTAATAAACGGAATCCTGCTTCCAACTTTATATATCTAGTGAAGGTAATAATACATAGTTCAAGGGCAGAAGACAACCTTATAGTTTGTCTCACCCGGACATGTAAATGTGCTGTTTGCGTCATCCAGAGGGTAACTATAAGCATATGGGCACCGAACCTTAAAAAACTCTGAGAAATTTGTAGGGCCGCAGTTCTTGAAGACAGAGCAAGGGTTGTTGCATCCTCCTGGAACACTCATATCGTCAGGCACTCCCCATTAATATCACCTGTACATCTGACCCCCCTACACCCACCAGACGTGGGACTAAACTCCATAGGGACATTGAACCCATCAATAAGAGAGATGTCGAAAAAATCCCAGTTGTTAACTTGGTTAAGGGAATATTCAGCCATGGTGTATGGATGTCGACCAAAACCTTGGCATTCGAGGACACCCCCAGTCTCCGGTCTCGCATCCACTACCTCCGGCTCCGTCAAAGCTGTTGAGTTAATGTCTCCTTAGTGGATTATTAATGCATTGAATTTGATTATGTATTGGGAATAAATACATGGTGTTGTTCATTCAACCTTGTAGGAAAAGATTGATGTGGAAGTTTCATGAAGAAGAGCATTAATTGAAGAAGGTGCATGAATGGACTTCAATGAAGGATGTTGAAATGTGAGGAAATTGTCCCACATTGGAAAAGCACAAATACAACTTGTGCCTTAAGCACTATATAAGGTGGAGAGCTTGGTCACATTTCAACATCAAGGAGAACACCTCACAAGTGAGTGAGTGCTTTAAGAGTGTGTATAGCTCTTGGGCTAGAGTGATCTTCTTGAGCACTTCAAGAGTGTGTATAGCTCTTGGAGTAGAGTGATCTTCTTGGTTAAGAGAAGGTGAAAGAGTGTGTATAGCTCTTTGGGGTAGAGTGATTTTCTCGGGTTGAGAGAGGGTGTACAAGGGGTATCCTATTGGATACAAGGGCTCGAGTTGGGTATAAACTTGAGTAGTGTAATCTTGTATTTTGTATTCTCTCATAGTGAAGGAGAAAACTCTCCGAGGACGTAGGCAAGTTAATTGGCCGAACCTCGTTAAATCTTTTGTGTTCTTGGTTTCTTTATTTCCTTTTTTCATCTTTATTGTTAGCACTTGCGTGGTGGAGGATTAATTTCCTAACAAGTGGTATCAGAGCTTCGGTTTATCGATCGTGAGCGGTTTGCCATGGCAAGTTCTAGCGGTTCACATTTCAAGGTGGAGCAGTTTGATGGAAAAGGAAATTTCACTCTATGGCAAAGGAGGGTGAAGGATATCCTAGTTCAACAAGGCCTTGCAAGACCGTTGAAGGGGAAGGATGCGAAGCCAGAGAAGATGTCAGATAAAGATCGGGACGAGTTGGAGTCCAGGTGTGTCAGCACTATTAGGCTTTATATTGCTGACAATATTATAAATAATGTTAATGATGTAGATTCTGCACCTGAGCTTTGGGAGAAAATGAAGAAGCTTTATCTTGGGAAAGGCTTGCAAACGAAACTGAATTTAAAGCGGGATCTCTACAAGCTCAAGATGGGAGAAGGTGCGAATCTCATGGAGCACATGAATGTGTTCAAGGGATTGATAAATCAACTATCAAGAGTTGAGGTTAAAATTGAGGAAGAAGATCAAGCCCTTTTACTTCTTACCTCGCTTCCCGATTCATATGAGAATATTGTTACTACAATTGTGTATGGTAAGGATACACTGAAGATGGAGGATGTAGAATCGACTCTCTTATCACATGAGAAGAGAAGGAAAGCCGATGATTCTCAAGGTTCCGTCTTCATTGCTCATGAACAGAATCGTAAGGGAAGGTCAACTGCGAGGGGATTTAGTGAGCATAGCAGGTCTAAATCCAGAGGCAGAGGAAAGGGCAAGCAATGCTACAAGTGCAAGGAGTGGGGACACATAAAGCCGGATTGTCCATTGATGAAAGAGAAGGACGATAAGGGCTCAGATTGCTCCTTAGCTGGTGTAGCGGAGATGTCTAGAGATTTTGGAGAACTTCTCACAGTCTCCAAAGGTAATTACATTTTTTCTCAAGATTATTGGATATTAGATAGTGGTTGTTCTCATCACCTTTGCTCTAGGAGAGAATATTTTGATACGTTCCAGGAAGTCCAAGGATTTGTGACTTGGGGTGATGGCACAAGACGTCGTGTCATGGGTACGGGAACGGTGAAGATCAAAATGTTCGATGGAGCAGTTCGAACATTGGGTGATGTGGTGTATGTCCCAAAGTTCCGGAGAAATCTAATATCCTTGAGCCAACTAGACTCCAAGGGCTGCAAGGTTTCGTCAGCAGGGGGAGTTATGAAAGTGTCACGTGGCTGCATGGTCCTAATGAAGGGAGAAAAATGTAAAAGTATGTTCCGTCTGATGAGAAAAACTCAGACCTCGAAGGTTGTTAGGAAACAGGGTGCACAGGAGAACAGGTACCTGAAGCGGGTCTCGTTTGCGAGCACAGCAGAGACGCTATCTACATGTTTCCAAGTTTCAAACGATGGTGAGAAGGATAATCCTGCTAAGGAAGAGGCAAAGTCGAGGTCCCTCTTCGGTGCCAACTGGTAATTGTTGACTCGGAGCAGCTGCACATAGCATTGGCCATTTTGAATCAGGGGGAGCTAGGATCGTATGCAACTAATTCGGGGTATGTGTAGTTGGTACAAGAATAAGGCCAATGGAATGCTTGTGGGTATATCAAGTGGTATCTCAATTTGAGATGAACTTCAGGGATTGAAGTGGTGATGCAACATTATCCACCTAAGTCGGCAGGGGGAGATTGTTGAGTTAATGCCTCCTTCCTTTTTTCATCTTTGTTGTTAGCACTTGCGTGATGGAGGATTAATTTCCTAACAAAAGCTGCATCCCGTCCGGGGCCAAATGCGTGCTGCTTGGGTCCCGGCACTCACGTTTAGAGCCCAGGATTGGCCACTGTCGAGACAGCGACCACCGCCTGGCACGACGGCAGCCCACACAGTGAAGGAGCAATTGTTGTGGATATTGAATCGACGTAATCTACGGTTGTCTGGCCGCCGTTCTAGTCTGCGATAGGCACCAGGAGAGGTAGCCACCCAGACGGTGGAAGGACATTCCTCGTTACCGATGATGGAGGTAGCTGCATGGGAACAGATGAAGAAAAGGTTCAACAAGAACTTGATGACGGAAGGGTATCGGACCAGTGATTTCGGATGCCGGAAGGGTATCGGACCAGTGATTTCGGATTCGGGTTTGGATGTGGATTGGTAAATGGTTTTCAAATGGTTTTGGGATTGGATTTGCTGGATCTGGATATTGGGTTTAAAGACCCGGATATATGTGACGGGGGACCGGCCGGATTGGGTTTAAAGACCCGGATTGAGTTTAAAGACTCGGGAGTTTAAAGACTCGGATATATTGATTTTCCCCCGTAGGCCTTGAGTTTAAAGACTCGGATATGATTAAGGCCTGGATTGAGTTTAAAGACTCGGGAGTTTAAAGACTCGGATAGGTCCAGCAGGTTTGATCGGGAAATGATGATTTGAGCTTTATGGTTTATGATACGGGTTTTGATACTCATGTCATGATTTCCATACCTGTTTTATAGTGTTTCTGTTTCTTATGATGTTTTATGAGACTTGAATTAGACCTGTGTTATTAACTGTTGGTTATGCATGTGGGTTTCAAAACGGAGGGCTAAAACCCCGGTTTTTATATGAAATGGTTCTGAACTTTTTGTACTTTCTGGTCCACTCACATCTTCCGTTTTAAATTGCCCTCCAGGTTGTGGAGCTAGTGCGGGGTCTTGACGTCGAGGCAGTGACCGAGGCATAGAAGTCACGCGAGGGGTCCCGGAGTAGTTTAAAGTCTTCCGTGTGCGTGTAATTTATCGGTTCTTAGTTCCTTGTATTTTCGTGCTATGCTCTGTAAACGATAACGTTGGGATATTTTGTTAATTACTCCTGCGTCTGACAGGGTTGAGTGAGTTTTACTTGAGTGTTGTGTCGGGGAGTCAGACGGGAGCGGGATTTACCTCGGGTTTCGGGGTGAAACCGGAGTGGGTCCTGACAATTGAAGTGGAAGTTATTGGGTAATTAAGGACAAAAAATGGCAAGTGTTATCATTATTTTGATAAGAGTGCAGATATTCATGCCCGGCCCCTAGCAATGAAAAGGATTCAACCACGAAATAATTGATTACTTGACTGTTCGTGCGGGATTTCACCCGTACTTGGGCGGGTTTAAGTCAAATACGAAGCCCATAATACGATGGAAATCCTAATCTTTGTCTATTTAAGGAGAGCATCCCCTTATTTGTAAAATAATCTCATACAACTCCACAACACATGTGAAGACATCCTCTTCACATACTCTCTCACTGGCTCAAGGCCACAAATATGTAAACACTATTATTATCAATAAAACCGTCTCGGAAAGTTTGTTTTGTGGACGTAGCCCTATTCGGATGAACCAAATACGTGTTTGTGTCTTAATATTTATACATAGTCTTCTCAGTCTCATTGATGCTATTTTTTACATCAACATTGACCATTCATAAGTCTTCGCTTGACTTTCGGAGCCGGGGCAATGAGCACGTTTGGACAAGTCATATTATTTCTTTTCTTACTGACCCATTTTAAGTCTTCAATTTATTTTAAAAATAAAATAAAACATTGAAATGTACATAGATTTGGTCCATCTCCAAAGAAGAGTGAAGACGACGCTGCGACCCATTTTAAGTCTTAAATTTATTTTAAAAATAAAATAAAACATTGAAATGTACATGGATTTGGTCCATCTCCAAAGAAGAGTGAAGACGACGCTGCGTGCTACAAGAACGAAGACGAAGGCGCGCTGCACTCGCCTCTTTTTTCTATTTCTAGAGTAATCGATTACTACTAACAATCACGCCTTCTAGGTTTTCCTTGTCGAATAATGAAGGTTTGAAGTTGAATGCGTCTCTTAGGCTGCGTGCTTCTTTATTTTCAGCCAAAATTGAACGCCCTAATTTAGAGCTACATACAATATTTGGAGCGCATTTGTTAGCTACCCTAATTGTGAACTCACTGTAGGCTCGCAAGTGTTTTCGTGCATTCGATAAGCGCGCAAAATCACTTTTATTTGCGACAGCCGTATCCTCCATTGCAAAAAAAGGGTTGCGAAAGGCCCTTATTTATTGTAATGCATGTATATCGATTTGGTCCACCTCCAAACCACCAAATACAAAAGAAAAACGGAGAGTTGAGACATGGAATCGTCTGCAGAGGGGATTTTTGAGAGATATGAAGTAAATGAGGGGAAGTGATTCAATCAGGCTTCAAGCAAGGATTGAAATATCGATATCAACAGATATATCGCTCGTCAAATTTATGGATATCTCGTCTCAAATATCGGTATCGATATCGATATCGTTTACGGTCAACAAAAATGACGGAAAATTCGATCTAAAAGTTGGAACTTTAGAATGAAATTTTGGGAAAAACTTAAATACCCAATAATGGTTATATATGACTAATAAAAACTATAAAATGACGTTGATATAATAAATATATGATGAATAATATGATGTAATATGATTCTGACGATGACTAATAATATAAAATCTTAAATATAAATATAAATTGAAATGAGTTACTATAATTGAATGTTAATATATTAAAAACATAATAATAAACATACAAAAATTCAATATAAGAAAAATAATAAAATAAGTTTAAATATATTTAAAATTGAAAAAAAAAATGAAAAAATAGGATCAAAATTTGTTTAAAAATTGGAAGTAATTGATATATTTAAAATTGGACAAAAAATGAAAAAGAAAAAAACCCAAACTTTGTTGAAAAGTGGAAAAAATTAATTCAAATGGATAAAAAAGGAAAAAAAGAAATGAATTCAAATGGATAAAAAAGGAAAAAAATTCAAATGGATAAAAAAAAAAAGAAATGAATTTAAATGGATAAAAAAATGAATTTAAATGGATAAAAAAGGGAAAAAAAAAGAAGCTAATAGGATTGAGGGGAGTCGAACCCAAGACCCCCCAATTGAGAAACAAAAACCCAACCAACGCTGCTAGCTAGCGAATTTGTAAACTAACTAGCGCTAATTATATAAATATAAACAATAGAAGTCATCCCCTACCTCCAGCCGGGTCTGCAACCCGGGTTTTCCGACTCGACGGGAAGACCCGACTCAATCTTCTTCGTTTTACGTCCGATTTTCACGATTTAATAGTGCATCTTCATCGTTTTAATCACAGAAAAAGATATGTGGGTTCAAAACAAGAAATCATGTCGAAATTTCGGCCATTTTCTTCCCCCTTTCTTATGTGCCACCGGCCGAAAATACCGATATATCGGCGATAGTGACAATTTTTCAATCCATGGCTTCAAGGAACGAAGAGGAAGTAGAGGAAATTTCGGGAAACAACGAATTACAAAAAGCAATAGCGTTAATGCCGATGTGTCTAGTCGCATACTCGAACACTGAAACATGAAGCACAGACATTCAGAGAACACAAATGGATGACCCTAAATCTCCTAGATAAGTAGATTGCTTGTGCCATTGAAGGATGACGAAATAACCAGAACAACTTCCCTACTAATCAATCAAATGCTATATCGAAATCAATTTCACTGTGATATTACGCAATTTTAGGAACAAATGGAAAGCCTCATTGCAAGTTTAAGCAACGAAAACAAGAAGCTATAGATTATGAACAATGAAGCCGCCAATATTTGAGAATACACACGCTCTCATTCAACTATAGATAATCAACCCTAATCAAAGGGTTTTAAGCTCTATCTTTTTCCTGAAATGTCTTGCTTACTTCAGTTGAATAGCATTAGCGTTTTTTATAATGGCAACTGGAACACATGAATTAATTCTTAGGCAAGTTTTCATGAAAGGTGGTTCTTGGAAATGAGAAATTCTGAAAACAGATACTCAAAATAGCACAATAACACCAACAATAGAAAAATAAGAGCATTAATTAACATTGCAATTACTAGAAGAAAAACAGAATAGTAGAATGTAATTAGACACTTCGAAAAGGAAACAAAGGAACCATCATTTACCAATCAAGTTCAAAGTTCAAACTAATAACTTGGGGAAATGGGGGCACACTTGAAACAGGTAGAAATTGTAGAATTGAGTAACTTACAGCATGGTATGCATAGGGCCTTTCCCCAATATTGAGGGAGAAATCGTCTGGACTTGTAAATTCCATCTTGATCCCTACACACAATAACAAGAAATAATCGGAGTTAAGATTGAAGCCCGAGGGGAGAGAGGGGGGTGGTTCAACCAAGAACACTCCATTGTCTAAGTCAGTTTAATCGAAAGAAATAAACCGGCAGAGTTTCAGTATGAGTTTTGAATTACCTCCTGAAGTGAAGAGAGACCTTGTATTTATAGTGGAGTTTTGTGGGTCACCGAAGCGTCTAATTGGTTGAAGGAAATAGTATCAAGTAGGTGATTCTACTGAGAGTAATCAATTATTATTAACTATATAATTAATAATAAATAACTCGTAGAGAGATTACTTATTATTGACATTAATCTGATTAACTCGGGGAGATCGTGTCATGCCGTCGTCGTCTATACCAAGGGTAATATCAACATTATGAGAGTTATAGGCCACGTGGCAGCTCCATAATTTTCTGGTCATTTATGGTTCCACAAATACCCCCACATTGCTTAGGAATTCAGGGAATCCTAACGGATGTAATTTTTGTTGTGGTCCCGATAAACCATTTATTTTATGGGAGTAGGACTCCACTTTGCTTCGAGCGGTTGAAATTTTGATTGATCTCGACTTGTCCCAATAAAAAAATTTTGGGCTTGAGGTCTTGTTTTAAGTTGATCCTTGAAGCCCAATTAGTCATTAGGGTTTCTTTACTTTTCTTTATTTAAACAAATGCATTGTGGCCTTTATTTTAAATAAGAAAAATTAAACCCTAGCTGTATATAATTGGGGAAGATGGACTGACGTCATGTCGAACTGAAGGAACTCGCACCGCCGTTTGTGGAGGTAGATGTCTTGCATGTGCTCACTTTTCCTTATGTTCGTTAATACTTGCAGATAGTAGGGATTGATGATACTATGGTCTGTATTCCTCCAGTGGTGAGGCGGCGTCGATCGAGTGGAGGAACTAAGAAAGGTGAGAAGCAGCAAGACGGACGCCGAGTTGATGTATAATAAACCCGTTTGAATGTGTGGTCCCAGGCTGCACTGGTGGGCTTCTGGACTAGCAATCGGCAGAGCTCAATTTAGCGCAAAAAATTGATTGGAGGACTAATAACGCGTGCACCTGGAGTCCGCATTAGGCGCCAGCTAGAATGGACATGGCTGAGCAGCATACCTTGATATTTTGTTTTTCTTTGCTGTCAATTGGCCGTTTTTGTCTTTGTACTTTTTCTTTTTTCTTTTTTGCTGTAATATTGGCAGGGGCAAAGCTTTTTTTTTTCCTTTCTTTTGTGTCCGTTGCACGAACTTGCTTTTTGCTTTTTTTCTTTTCCGTAGCTTTCAACAAAAGTAAGCTTATAGCTTTTTTATGTATAATATATATATATATATATAATATTTTAATATATTATATATATTATTTTTCCTTTGTTCAGCTTCGATTTTTTGCAGATTCTGAGGACTGTGGATGTCCGATTACAATGATTCAAGTGGCGGTGCGCTCTACACTTCGAGACGATTATTTCAAGATGTATGAAGACATACTTTTGCTGTAGTCTTGAAAACCTCACTTTGTGGAGTACCATCTAGTGGCATGTCTAGGACTTGTGAGAGCTTCCGACTTCAAGAGATGACAAATTTGACATAAAGACGCTCCTCCAGTTGACATGTTTATGGTGCTTTATGGATGGAAGAGCTTGGTGCATTGACAGACGCATAGCCTTCAAGTGCGGGTGGAGCCAACATTAAGGCCTTCAATGAGGAAGGCGTGAAGTTTCATGACTTGAAGTGAGGCGAGTCACAAGGCAATGCGCACTCCAGCTTCGGGGCGAGGTGTGCTATACTGTAGTGAAGGTCATGCTATGATGCGAGGCAAGGCAAAGCTGAGTGCAAGACGAGGTGCAGCAGAGTGCAAGACGAGGTGCAGCAGAGTGCAAGACGAGGTGCAACAGAGTGCAAGGTGAGACATGGTGCAACTACAAGGCGAGGCATGCTGCAAGTGCGAGACGAGGTGCAGTAGGGTGCAAGACGAGGTGCAGCAGAGTATAAGACGAGGTGCAGTAAAGTACAAGGCGAGGTGTAGCAGATTGCAAAACGAGGTGCAGTAGGGTGCAAGACGAGATGCAGTAGAGTGCAATGCGAGGTGCAGAAGATTGCAAGACGAGGTGCAGCAGGATGCAAGACGAGGTGCAGTAAGGTACAAGATGAGGTACAACAGAGTGTCAAGCAAGGTGCAGCAGAGTGCAAGGCGAGGCATGCTTCAAGTGCGAGGCGATGAGTCCCATCACTTGGAGTGTGATGTGTCACAACCCAGTATGAGGTTTGTTCCAGCTGCAAGGCAATATGTGTTGTAGCTACAAGGCGAGGTGTGCTTCATCTTCAAAGCAAGGCTTCCCATCACGCGAGGCAAAGTGCATGTGGTGTCATGGAGTAACTGAAGCTTTCCAAGGAGTTGCTTTGGATGCCGGATGACTTTCCAGAGACTTGATCTTCAAGGCCTTGTAGTTCAAAATCGGGTGTAGCAAGGCGAAACATAGAATGGAGGATCGATCATGCCCCCTGCAAAGCTCGAGACGTCGTACATCATCGCCTAATTGAAGGAAGAGAGCTTGGAGATGCCATTATCTAGACGCTGAAGCTAAGTGGCGTGAAGACACATGACACCAAACCATTGTTTCGTCTTGGAGTTGAAAGTCAAGCTGCTTTGTAGCCGTCGCCGAGTCAAGCAGTGTTGAAATTGCTTTTGTGAAGCCAACTATGCCAAGTAGGCGATGTTGAGGAGATTAACCCCATTGTTTGAAGAAGGTCATGGATGATGTGTCACTAGAAGTCCACGATGGGATGATCGAAGGCCTCCAAGGCTTGCTCATAGGTTGACAGAGAGACTCTAAGGTCGTGTGGATCCTGATGATGAACTTCATGACTCTTCTTGGCTCGTAGCTTGATCTTAGCATTGAATACATGTTTGAGCATTCAACTTGTGAATTTCCAACTTCTTTAATTTTCATTAATAAAATTCTTCCATTCTTTTTTGAGTGTTTTGTGATTTTCGACAGATTTGACCTTTGTGTAGTAAATTTGGTATTCTAACTTCGTTTTAGCTCCGAATTGAGTTTCATTGGTGGTGTTGGAAAGCTGACTTCCGTACCTTTTTTATACCATCAAGCTCTCTTCAAGGAAGTAAAATTTGAGCTTGGTACATTCGAATCAATCTCGAAGTTGTGTGCTGGAATTTGTAGTCGCACGCACTAAGACATCTGCCCAAGATTTGTGATGACATGACCCGGCTGTTGCTCCCCTTGGCAGGGTTGGGAAGCGATATTTAGTAGATTTTCCAATTCTTGCTAGCCCGTTTGTTGGGTATGAGTGACAGATCCTTGGGAATGTGCTTGAGTAGTATGTACCTCATTGTTGGTCAATCGCATTAAACTTAGTCGTCAAGTTGCTTGAGGTGGTGACTTAGCTCTTTAAGGTGAAGGCTGTACTTTTCCCTTTGGAGTGGAGCTTCGAGTCCTTCAGAGGAGAAGTCTTTGAGTGTTCCGCCAGTGAACGACTTTGGTGCTTCACTAGGTACAAGTGTTGATAGGTTGCGAGCTGAAGACATTATGGCTTTGACGAACAAGGATGTTGATGCGCACATAGCGATTGCCTTGATGCGTCGCGGGGCGATTACCTTGATGCGTAGCGGGGAGATTGCCTTGATACGTCGTGGGGCGATTGCCATGATACGTCGTGGGGCGATTACCTTGATGCTTCGCGAGCGATACTTTGCTTCGTGTGTGAAGGCTTGGAGTGCTTCATGGGGCGAAGGCTTCGGGTGCTTCGTATGGTGACGGATTTGGGGTGCTTCGCATGGTGAAGGCTTTGGGGTGCTTCGTATGGCAAAGGCTTAGGAGTGCTTCGCGGGGCGAAGGTTTAGAGTGCTTCGTTGGGCAAAGACTCAGAGTACTTCGCGTGGAGAAGGCTTGAAATGCTTCGCGGGGTGAAGGCTTTGAGTGCTTCGTGAGGCGAAAGCTTGGAATGCTTCGTGCGGAAAAGGCTTAGAGTACTTCACGGGGTGAAGGCTTTGAGTGCTTCGCGTGATGAAGGATTAGAATACTTCGCGTGTCGAAGGCTTAAAATACTTCGTGTGACAGGACCCGCCCCGATCCCACAGGGACCACAAGGGGACGTGCCCTGCTCCCGTCTGACACCCAATAATTCATACCAATTTTAACCTCCAAACATTTAAAAGCATAAATAACCAAATTAAAGTCATACATCAAATCCGAATTAAACGAATGTCAGACAAGGGATATAATTCAAAATTACAAATTTGCGAGCACGACTCTAAAGTAAACCTGCGGGTACACCGCCCAGCAGGGGTTCAGGTACGCAGAAGTAGATCTATGCCTCAGCCTCTGGTTCCTCCTCTACCTCAGTTTCCCGACCTGGAGGGGTTATCAAAACAGTAAGGGTGAGTGGACCGAAACACAAGTTTATGAAATCGTTTGATAAGTAAAACATATAATTTACCCCTCCGTTTTCCAAACATGCGTGCAACATAATTCAAAATCAATAACCATATAATATGAACCATAAGGCATATAATAAAACCATAACCATAATTTTAGTTGCTGCACTATACACTCCAATCCCGACATCCCTGATGTCTGACGTCCCTGACGTCCAATAAGGTCACAATCACAAGGCTACGCGTGCCACTCGGGTCTCAATTTCCGAGTTAAATCCCCGAACCCCGTTCGGGTACAGCATCCCCGATGCTTAGCGTCATAGACGCTGGACGTTCTAGACGTCCGTGACCTCTCCGGGGTACCTCATCCGGAGGAGACAATACAATATGGAAGGATCTATACAGTGCAGTAACAAATACATTTTATTGATATCCACATGCAAACATATATATACATAGATAGAATCCGAACCAATCATTCAGTTTCATCGGACGGGTCTCAAGCCCAAATACCGTGAAACGTGCCATAACCATATTTTTCATATCATCAAAACCATCATTGTTTTAGCATGTGAATAAGTATAATAAAACCAGAAAACATTTATGCACACAAGGGTTTAAGAAAATGGCCCACTCACAGTACAGTCCTGCTAGAAACCGAACGTATACCCTCGTCCTGGTACAAATGTACAATCCCTGTCAAGTCCAAAGTATTCGTAAAGATCAATACAAACCCCTAACATTCAACCATGAAAGCCTAGGTCGAAACCGACCCGGGAAAGCCGCCCGAACGCGCTTTCCAAGGCAATAAACCTTATTTTGACCAACTTAAAGATCTCCGATCGACCCGAAACCACCGCCATTGGATCCGGATCGTCGAAACCTAAAGAATGGTGGTGGTCCCACCAGAAACACTGTTCACACGCGCCCCCACGCGCCGGTCAACGCGGCGGTCAACACAGGAACAGTTCCTGCTGACGTCATCGATGACGTCACTGCTGACGTCAGCATGACGTCATGCTGACGTCATCTGACAGCTGTCAGGTCTGACATGTCAGACCTGACAGGTGCCACGTGTCAACATCTGAATGGTCCACCACACTGATCTGTCAGACCACGTGTCAGATCTGACATGTGCCACGTGTCAGTACGGCACTGGTCCACGTCACTGACATGTCAGTGACACGTGGCAGTCCCTGACTGGTCCACGTCACTGACATGTCAGTGCTGACTGTGCACTGACATGTGACACGTGTCGGCTCACGGTTGGTCCACGTCATCTGACAGACTGACAGGGTGCCACGTCATCACCGCTGTCCTCAGACGGGTTGACCCGTTTTCCTGCAACTCGAGTCGATCAGACCCGCGATCACGACCCGGTTGCCATTTCTTCATTTCTGGATCATTTTCATTCCTTTCATTTCCTAATTACTCGTCTTAGTCCCTAGATTGGTTCTATGTAAATAGAATTGAGAAAAACGGATTGAATCGAGGGCCTACCTCGAAGAACAGCTGTAACAACCCGTTCCGAGAATTGGGATAAGTAGAGTGATTAAGGTGTGATTAGTAAGGTTAATCAAGGGTTAGGTGGTCCCGAGGGGTCCGGGAACTTAGAGTGACGATTTTGCCCCTGGGTTGGGCAGAAATGTTGACTTTTATTTCGGGTGGTCAATTGGGGATTTACTAGTGACTAGGACGTAGTTGAGGACGTCACGAATCCGTAGGCAGGTGGCACGCCTGATTCCGACATCCGTGGAGGAAGTTGTGATGTTCGGAAGGTCGATGGCAGTATCGTAATTTTGGTAAAATAGGGGGAATAGTTGACTTTTCGAATAATCGAGTTTCGGTAGGTTGACTTAGGAGGGTTAGATAGTTCTTGTCGTCCTGAGTTCGATGACAGGCGGCACGTATTCATCGGACTTACGAGGCGAGAGTTATGGGTCTAGGAAGTTTCGGTAAAACCGTAAAAATGAGTAAAACATGAGGGTATTTTGGTCATTGTGGCACATTGGGATTTGTGCACAGAGGAAAGGAATGGACGGCTGGGATTAGGCCAGGTGGGAGTGTGTGGAGTGGATGGTGACACATGGCATGTGTGTAGAGGATTCTGGTGGAATCCTGTGCATTCACGGCCCAATTAATTGGGGTGCATCCGTGCTATGCATCCTGGTGCTTCGACACACTGAGAGAAACAGAGGGAGGAAATTGAGAGAATTGGAAGGCTGATTGTGGTGGCTGGTGAGTTTGTGAGGGTGTGAGGGAGATTAGAGAGTGAGAGAGAGCAGTTGAGACGGTTGGGAGGTGAGAAATCGTGGTGTGTGTGAGTGGGGAGCCACGGGAAACAGGGAGGAACTCAGGGGGGAAAACGGAGAAGATTGAGGGCTGGTGGTGGTGCGGTGGCCGTGCATGGTGCAACGAAGATCGCGGTGGTGTCGTGAGGGCTGTGGGGAGTCGACCAGCCCCGGAGGAGCTCACGGCGGCAGCAGGAGGCAGGTAATTTCCTCATCCCCGTTCCGGTACTCTGTTTTCCGTTGAGGTTCAACGTGGAAGTCGTGAGTCTAGGGCGAGAGTCGAGGGAATTGGAGGCCAGGGCGAGGTTCAGGAGAGTCCTAGGCGTCGACTAGGATGGTCGCCGTGACGGGGGTTTACACGGCGGAGGTTAGCACGACGGGGGTACCTGTATGCTCTGTTTTGCCGTGATGTTTAAACGGCTAGTCGTGATGGTTGGATAAGAATCGACGGTCAAGGTGAGTCGGGTTAGGCTTAGAAGGGTCCTAGGAAGAGGTTGGTGAAGCCACCATGAGGGGGGAAGTCGTGGGTGGCCGGAAAGGAAAACAGGGGTTTTGAGTTATCTGGTTTTAGCTTTAGTCGACGGGCTAGGGACGAAGTCGAGGTTAGGAGTGTTGGGGAATCGATAGGGTAGGCCTAGACGATGAGAATGGTGAAGGAAGGGAAGGAATGGAGACGGGACGGTGGAGAACCGCTCTCGCCGGTTCGAATTGCAGACACTGTATCGAACCGGGTTTGTTCGAGGTAGGGGATGCACTGTAGCAGCGTGTGAGGGCCACGCGCAGCCACTTTGGGCGGCGCGTGGGGGCGCGTGCGGCGGTTCTGGGAGAAACGGTCAACATAGTTTTTGGTCTAGGAGTTATTGTGAGTCCAATGGAGTTGGTTTCGGGTTAATCGGACGTCGTATGAGTTTAGTTCCGCGAGGGTGAATGTTTAGGGTCCCGGGGTTTTAAGTCTTTGGTTCGGGGATTTTTGAGGGACTTTAGGTAAACCTTCGTAGACGTGTTAGTGACGTATGTTGACGGTGATTGACAGGATCGGGATTTCCCGAGGAAGCCGAGGAACGGGCTGGACGTTCGGGACGCGAGTAGGGCTCAGTACTGTGAGTGGACCCCTTCTCTAAACTCGAACATGCATAACTGTTTTCTATAATTGTTTTATGGTTTCAATCATCATTCTATATTTATCGAGTATGTTTTGGTGGGTTTTACATTATTATACGTTTTTCAAGGAAATTGGTTTTTAGCACGTTTTACGAGAAAGTGGTTGACTTCTGAAATTAATGTTTTAGTTTTGGGATTTAAATTGATAAGTGATTTCTGATGATTATCAAGGGATTTTGGAACATGATTTCGATAATAAAGGTTTTAGGTTTTAGAAACGGACTTCGAAAATGGAAGTTGGTTTTCAAGTGGAAAGTGGCTTCCGGATTTGGGTTCGGAATGACGGTTCTAGATGCCGGGAGAGCATCGGACCAGTGATTTTTTATTATGATTCTTATGGTATTTTATAGTGTTTCTGTTTCTTATGATTCTTTTATTAATGTGTTTATAACTGTTGGTTATGCATGTGGTTTCAAAACGGAGGGTTTAACTCGGTTTTCTTGCAAAATGGTTTTTGAACTTTTGTACTTTTTGGTCCACTCACATTTTCTGTTTTAAATTACCCTCCAGGTTGTGGAGCTAGCGCGAGGTCTTAACGTCGAGGCGGTGTCCGAGGCATAGAAGTGACGTGAGGGATCCTCGAAGAGTTTAACGGCTTCCGTGTGCGTGTACTTTATCAGTTTTTATTTTCCTTGTAATTTGGTGCTATGCTCTGTAAACGATAAGGTTGGGATATTGTGTAATTACTCCTGCGTCTGTCTGGGTTTGAGTGAGTTTTACTTGGGTGTTGTGTCGGGGAGTCAGACGGGAGCGGGATTTACCTCGGGTTTCGGGGTGAAACCGGGGTGGGTCCTGACAACAGCACCGGCCTCCCGTCGCAGTTGTGCCACCGCCCTGAGCTCCACCGGCCACGGGCTCAAATCCAGAAGGTTCCTGGAGGTTCCTAGAGTTGATTAGGATTCATAACGGACCAATTTAAACGTGGGAAATGGTTTTACCAAAAATCTGGGTTGAAACCGCCACGGGTTTCCCCTGCTTCCTTCCTCGCCGCCGTCCTCCGCCGTGCTCACTGCCGTCGCTCAGTCTCCCCAGGGAGTCCCCCAACACGCAGACACAGTGAGTGGATGGTTAGCTGGGATGCTTGATCGAAATGGACAGAGTGTTCTGCGGGTAAGAATTATAAAGAAATGGAGGGAAAGAACGGATGGCCCAGATTTGATCTCCAAGATTAGATCAAGGGCTCAGATTAGATCAGGGGTTTTCAATCCAAGGGCTGGAATTTAAAGCTGATTTAAATGTTAATTAATCCAATAGTGGATCTGATCCAATCTGGCCAATGGGTGAGTGACACTTGTCACTCCCCAGGTGTCCTTCAATCAGAATTTCTGAATATAATATTCGACACGAAAACCGAGACCCGAACTTCCCGAATTCACGTTTCTGACCATAACTTCCTCGTACGAAGTCCGATTTCGGCGTGCCGCCTGTCTACAGACTCAGGACGTCGAGGCCTACCCAACGGTCCTTGAGTCAACTGAAAATTAGTTGTCAAAAGAAAAGTCAACATTTTCCCCCGAGAGTCCAAATTACGGTAATGCCCCTGAACTTCCGAAAGTCATAACTTTTACCCTGATCGTCCGAATTGGACGTGCCACCTGTCTATGAACTCGTGACGTCCCGAACTACGTCATGGTCATAGGTCAAAGTCCATTTAGTTCATCAATCAAAAAGTCAACATTTGACCATACCAATCACAAGGGTAAAATCGTCAAATCACACAATAAATTACAATATGGGAATCCTCGAATTTCCGGGGTGTTACATCGTGTGCTTCGCATGACGAAGGCTTGGAGTGCTTCGCGTGTCGAAGGCTTGAAGTGCTTCGTGGGTCGAAAGCTTCGAGTGCTCTGCGGGGTGAAGGCTGGAGTGCTTCATTGGGCGAAGGCTTCGAGTGCTTCGCTGGGCGAAGGCTTCGAGTGCTTCGCTGGGCGAAGGCTTCGAGTGCTTCGCATGGCGAAGGCTTCAAGTGCTTCACATGGCGAAGACTTTGAGTGCTTCGTATGGCAAAGGTTTTGAGTGCTTCGCATGGCGAAGGCTTGGAGTGCTTCGTGTGGCGAAGGCTTGGAGCACTTCACATGGCGAAGGCTTCGTGTGCTTCGTGTGGCGAACGCTTGGAGTATTTCATGTGGCGAACGCTTGGAGTATTTCGTGTGGCGAAGGCTTGGAGTGCTTCGCGTGATGAAGGCTTCGTGTCCTTCGCATGTCAAAGACTTCGAGTGCTTCTTGTGGCGAAGTCCTCGAGTGCTTCGCATGGCGAAGGCTTCGAGTGTTTCGGGTGGTGAAGGCTTCGAGTGCTTCGCGTGGTGAAGGCATATGAAGTTTTCGAGTGCTTAACATGGCAAAGGCTTCGAGTGCTTTACATGATGAAGTTTTCAAGTGCTTTGCATGGCGAAGGCTTCAAGTTCTTCGCATGGCAAAGGCTTCGAGTGTTTCGCGTGGCGAATGCTTCGAGTGTTTCGCATGTCGAAGGCTTCGAGTTCTTCGTACAGAGAAGGCTTCGAGTGCTTCGTACGGTGAAGGCTTCGAGTGCTTCGCAAGGCGAAGGCTTCGAGTGCTTCGCACGGTGAAGGCTTCGAGTGCTTCGTACGGAGAGGGCTTCGTGTGCTTCGCACGGCGAAGGCTTCGAGTGCTTTGCGTGACAAAGGCTTCGTGTCTAAGCTGCACTAGTACTCCAGGTGTACAAATTTCTTTTTCGGATTCATTTGCAGATGTGTCATAGGACATGGTCCAACATTTGAAATTGATGATGGATGGTTGAATCGGGTGCTAAAAGCCATCTCCCAGGCCATCGTCACGTTGGATTCCTTGGAGGCGTTGATCCAGTATTTTTTTGACGTCTCCAACATGTAGTATGCCTCGATGGGGGGAGAACAACGTCAAGTCAGGTAGTACCGACTTCCCGGGATCTCCATTGTCGAAGTGTGTACGCATGCCAATAAGTATGTCCTATCGTCCTCTCCGTGGTGGCCAGAGCGTCTTGAACCTTCAATGACTTGTCCACTTGAGCAGGCATTTGCAATCCGGGAAGTCACGTCATGTCGTTGACTACTTACTCGGTGGGTGCGTCTTTTTTCTCCGGAATCGCTTAACGACGCATCTCGGGATATTATCTGGTGATTGACGTGCTCCTTGCTAGCGTGCTTTAGGAGGTTCCCTTGCCCTTCGCGAGGTTTGATGTGTCTCTTAGCGGCTTCAGGCATTCTGAGGACTCATTGAAGTCATTGTAGGAGCTCTGATTGGACTTGGTCTTAGCTGTTTAGTTGTTCGACTTGCTGTGATGAGTCGTGTTGTGGGCGCGAATTTTGTAACACCTGTGCACGTCATGTAAGGTGTCAAGACTTATGCCTCGAGCTCTGGTGGTTAGCTATCACGTCTCGGTCTACGTGGGCTCGGGTGCATCCTCGTGCATGGTGTTCAAATCATTAGGACTCACGTCTTGAGCTCTAGTGACAAGGTGTCACGCCTTGTATTTCATAGACTTGAGTGCATCCTCGTGCATGGCATACGAAGCATTGAGTGTTTTGTCCTTGAGCTCTAGCGGTAGTGTCACGCTGCGTTCTTTATGGGCCCGAGTACATCCGAGTGCAATGCATGTCATGCGGAGCATTGAGACTTATGTCTCGAGCTTTAATGGCAGAGTGTCACACCGTGTCCTTCATGGGCTTGAGTGTATCCTCATGCATGATGTAGGTTGTTCATAAGCCTCTGAAGTTCAGACGTCGGTGTGGTGCTAACTTGGGCTTGTTGTGACGCCTTTCAAACTAGTTGTCTATACGCATGTGGGAAGGTTGCCATTGCGTCTAATACGGGGAGTGGATTGATGTCGGGAGTACGCTGGTATCAAGTGACTTTGAGATGGCATGGACATCGCAACCGCGGCGGGAGCCTTTCTTTCACCATAGAAGATTCTGGTTGCAAAACAGGTGACCGTTCCCATTCAGAGTGTTGCAGTTGAACCTCTGAAATCCTGTTGAACATGCTACTCTTATCGTGAGTCGTCGTGATGAAGGCGTTGAGCCTGTAAGATCGTTTTTTCCTTCATGTTCTTGCCATGGATGAAGAACAATGAACGATGGTGAATTTTTTTGAGAAAACTGGAGAGCATGCATTGAGTATTTCTCAATTCGGCTCTCAATGAAAGCACTAGTTGTTGAGGCAGAAATCGTCTGGACTTGTAAATTCCATCTTGATCCCTATACACAATAACAAGAAATAATTGGGGTTAAGGTTGAAGCCCGGGGGGGTGGTTCAACCAAGAACACTCCAATGCCTAAGTCAGTTTAATCGAGAGAAATAAACCGGCAGAGTTTCAGTATGAGTTTTAAATTACCTCTTGAAGTGAAGAGAGGCCTTGTATTTATAGTGGAGTCTTGTGGGTCACCAGAGTGTCTAATTGGTTGAAGGAAATAGTATCAAGTAGGTGATTTTACTGAGAGAAATCACCTATTATTAACTATATAATTAATAAAAAATAACTCGTGGAGTCATTACTTATTATTGCCATTAATCTGATTAACTCGCGAAGATCGTATCATGTCATCGTCGTCTATACCAAGGGTAATATCGACATTATGAGAGTTATGAGCCACGTGGCAGCTCCATAATTTCCTGGTCATTTATGGTTCCACACCCAGTCGCTCAAAGTGTTTGGCCATGATACAATACTCAATGGGACCAGTCTTCCGTATTGAAACAATTACCACGTGAAGCTTTATACAACTATCAACAAACAAAAGAATTATTTCCAACACTACACCCAATAAAATCAAAAATCAAACACATTCAAAGCTATAAAATTAAGCATACGCCTTTCATGAAGATCCAACAACCAGAGATTTCACAAACCTTTGATACAATCATGCGAAGTCTCCCCCTTACTTAACAAGCCAATAACACTTGATCGGCCTCGGGAATCAATCTGGCTGATCGGCCATGAAGTAATACAAGGTCCCCATGGCCCTTGCTAAACAAGCCAGTCGCAGTCGATCGCCAAGGGCATTGACCGTGCTTATCAGCCATGAAATCATGCGAGGTCTACGTTGGGAAAGATGCACAAATTAAATAGATAATTATAACCACCAGGTTCAAACTTTTCTCACTCTCAAAATAAATTGAGTAAATAAATTGGTAGAAATAAAGTTGAAATAAAAAAGGTAAAAGAGAACACTGAAATTTAACGAGGTTCGACAATGTGCCTACGTCCTCGGACAATAGCTCCAAAATTCTTCACTTTAAATAATAGGATACAAGTAAAATCTCACTCAATGTTGGATACACAACTCTCACTTGGATTCACTCAAGTGGATCTCACTATCTCTCTTTTTCTCACAAAAGAAGCTATCTTCCTATTTCTCACACGAGGAGGAACACTCTTCTCACTCTCACTTTTGGTGGATAACTTGTTGCTAGAAGGATGATTGAGAATGCGCAATCCCTCTCTTTTATATAGGGATGGATGAAAGGAAGTTATCAATGCATAGTCATACATAAGAGTTAGCTCCAATTAATCTTATGGTAACTCCCATGAGCATAGTAATCTCCAACAATAAGTTAGGAGATCAAAAGTCTTCTTTGTTTTCATGCACAAGAATGAACCTACTCAAAATCACATTCATGCACAAACCATAACATGTACATTGAGATATCAAAAGTCTTCATTTGAGAAACTCCAAAGATCATATTAATTCTCCTCCTTTTAATGGAGGGATTACCCTATCAAATTCTCCCGAACTTAATAGAGGGATTAACCCATCAAATTCCCCTCCACTTAATGGAGGGAATAACCCATCAGTCCCTCCTTCGCTTAACAAGCCAGTGTCACTTGATCGGCCGAGGGCGTCACCTTGGCCAATCGACCGTGTGATCTATCGAGGCTTACCCTCACCTTTTTAGGCCAGTGTCACTTGATAGTCACAAGCATCACCTTAGTCGATTATCCATATAAATATGCGAGGTCTCCTTCTCGCTCAACATGCCACCCTGGCTCAACATGTAACGACCCGTCCCGAATTCCAGGATTTGATTAGTGACAAATCCCGATTAGTGAGGTTAATCGATGATTAGTTTGGCGAAATCGGACGAACGTTGCAAAATGACCGTTTTGCCCCTAGGCGTGGGTAAAACGTTGACTTTCATTCAGGCGGTCAAATGGAATTAGATCGATGATTGTGACGTAGTTCAGGCCGTCACGAGTTCATAGACAGGTGGCACGTTCAATTTCGACATTCAAGGAAGAAGTTATGACGTTCGGAAGTTTAAGGGCATTTTGGTAATTTTGGTTAAAAGGGGTAAAATGTTGACTTTTTAACCGGAAGGTCCGATGGTCAAGGGCCGAGAACTTTTACGTAGATCGGGACGATACGAATCCGTAGACAGGCGGCACGCTAAAATTGGACTTCGAACTGGAAAGTTATAGGTCACGGAAGTTCGATTTCATTATGCACGTACTTCGAGACGATGGTGAGGTGCCTTATTCTGATTGGCCAGATATTTTTAGTGGGACCTATGAATGAGTGACAAGTCCCATTAGCTAAAACCCCTAAATTGTGGATCTGACTCAATTAAATAATATTATTTTCATATTTTATAATTAATATAATTACCACTCAATCTTGGCCCTCCATTCTAATTTGATCTCTCAATCCTCACCATCCATCCCATTTCCCTCTCGTCTGATCAACCGTCATCTCCCTTGTCTCTCACAAACCCGAAACCATATCCATTACACCATTTATTCATTCTCCATTTTAAAACACAGCAAATACCACCCCTCATCACCATTCATTAGCTGTGCTTGTGTGTGACCGTGAGAGAGTGAGGAAGGACTGAGGAAGATAGGAACGAAAAGGGCACACGGCGGCGGTCCACGGCGGGGAAACCCTCAAACCGTGAGGTAAGGATTCAAAAATTAGATTTTTAATTCTAGGGAGTTTTAACCGATTCTATTAATGGAAAAGGGTTTCTGTAAGTTGTAGGAGCTTATTGTAATCAAAATGGGGAGCTGGGACAGCTTGGAACGACGGGGAACGGTGGAGGAAGTCACCCCCCGCCATGGTCGACCTTAGAGGTATGGGTTGCACGGTTTTCTTATGTTTTTAAGAGTGAAAAAGATGGGAAATGAGATTAGGAAGCTTTAGAAATCGAAATGCGTCGAAATGGACCAAAAATGGACCAGTTATGGCCTTGAACCTGTCCAAACCGGTTCGGCCCGGTCCAGTTGCAGTGAACCAGTTCGACGTGTGAAGAAGAAGATAAATAGTGCCAGCGCATGGGCTTCACGCGCAGTGGCTTCTCGGGGCGCGTGAGGGCACGTAGCCCATAATTTGGGAATGTCTTCAACATGTGAAATCTTCTATTCGATGTAACGAACATTTTGGGACTGGTTTCGTGTCGATCGGACACCGTCTCGATAATGTTCGGGGCATCGAAAGGTTTAGGTTTGAGATTTAAAATAGTTAAAAATTCGAAAAAATTACAGGGCTTTAATGAGAGGTTAATAAGGAAGTTAGTAACCCTCTAGATTGATTTGGACTGGTTTGGAAGTCCCGGTGATAGTGGTGAGGCCCGGGAAGGCCTATGGCATGCGTATTGAGGCGCATCGTTGGACGGTCTGTGAGTGGGCTTTGATTTCTAAACTGTGATGCATGCATAAATGTTTTATATGGATTATGATTGTGATTATATGATGTTGATTTGGATATTGGTGAATTATATGGTTTCACGCATTTCCACGTAAATCGAAGTTTTCGATTTTACTCTGGTTTTCCGTACTTATGGTTTTGGAAATAGTTGAATGAAATGGTTTTGAAATTGGAAAGATGAACTCGGGCATGAGGCCCAATTGTTTTGGAAACCTCGGACTTGGAGTCCATTTGAGTTACGTAATCGGGCCGGGGGCCCTGTTGCTTTATGAAATCGGGCCAGGGGCCCAGTTGGTTATGAAATCGGGCTAAGACCCATTTGAGTTATATTATCGGGTCAGGGGCCCAGTTGATTTACGAAATCGGGTCGTGGGCCCAGTTGATTTACGAAACCGGGCATGAGGCCCAGTTGGTTTATAAATGTGATTTCGGGTCAGGGACCCTAAATGGATTTGAATAAATGGTTCTGGATTTGAGAAATCAGATGTTTGGACTTGTGATGGTTTTATGGAAATTCCGGGCAGGGCCCTTGAGATGTTTTGAAATGATTGATAAACTGTTTTCCATAAACCATCTTGATACGAGGATATGTGGATTGTAACGACCCGAACTTTCGTAATTATTATTTTATTGTAAAATGACCGTTTTGCCCCTGAGGGGGGGGAAAAAGTTGACTTTTACCTCGGGAAGTATTTAGGACTTTGACACGTGACCGTGACGTAGTTTAGGACGTCACGAGTTCATAGGCAGGTGGCACGTTCGATTCCGACGTTCGAGGAAGAAGTTGTGACGTTCGGAAGTCGAGGGGCATTTTGGTAATTTGGCCATTTGGGGGCCAAATGTTGACTTTTGACCCGGGAAGTCCAACGGACGAGGGCCAATGACCGTTACGTAGGTCTCGTCGATACGAATCCGTAGACAGGCGGCACGCTGAAATCGGACTTACGACGAAAAAGTTATGGTCAAGAACGTAACCGAACTAACCGAGACTCGGAACTTAAAATAATAATAAAATATTATAATCTGATTCACTTTAACCCAATCAATCTGGACCCTTGATGAGTGACACATGTCACTCATCTACCTCATCCACATCATCCCCAACAATCTGGATCTTGGTCTGCCATGTGATTAATTAATTAGTTTAATTTCCTTAAATCCTCACCCTTCACTCTTAACTCAGGTTGAATCTCAGCCCTCCATTCCATCTGATCACTTTGATTTAAAAACCATGAGAGAATTCATTCTCTCATTTCCATTCCTTCAAACCGTGCAACCTCTCATTCTCTGCACAAACACACCAGCGATCACACCATCCCTCAGCCTCAACCCACACACCAGCCTACCCCTCAGCCACCTCCAGACGGCCATCACCACCACCACGGACGGCGGAGCAACCCGGAAAACCCACAAACCCGAGAGGAACCCGTGCAGCCCAAAACCATCCAACCATCCAAACCGTGACTTCTGGGCTCGAACCAACCTAGGGTTAGGACATTTGTGACCTCTGGACGGCGTAGGACTGGACTGGGCAGCCCACGGCGGCGACACGGCGGCGGTAAGCCTGCAAACCCGAGAAGGCCGATTTTCCTTCCCTGCCTCGAACCGTCCGTTTTTAACGTTGAACTTGTTTGGTTGTTTTTGAGACTTAACCTAGGGGACTAGACGAGCATTTTGGACCTGAGTTGGTGGCTGGAAGCATGACGGCTCGCCGGAGAAGACGAACCAGAACCGGCAGCCAGTTCCCCGTCGTTTTTCAGGTGATTTCTCGAACTTAAAATCCAGTTTTGATTACACAGAGCCATAGAACATGTTCAGACGAGTTCATAGGAACAAATCCCATCGATTTTGGTGGTCGGAATCACGATCTGTGATCGGGTCGAACCGTGGGTCTGCGGTGACCCGATTCGCAGACCCGGTTACTGTAGCTGATGACGTCATCATGCTGACGTCAGTAGTGACGTCATGATGATGTCATCATGTCAGAATATTGTCAGACCAGGGACCAATGGGCTGTTGACACGTGTCCTCTGACACTGTCAGTGATGACGTCATGCTGACGTCAGCAGTGACGTCGTGCTGACGTTAGCATCACTGTAGCACTGTTGACCAGAGGGTTGACCGGCGCGTGGGGGGCGCGTGTGAACAGTATTTTGTGTGGGACCAGTGCCATTTTCAAGGTTTCGACGATACGGATCCAATGGCGGTGGTTTCGTGTCGATCGGAGATCGTTAAGTTGGTCAAATTAGGGTTTGACGCCTTGGGAAGCGTGTTCGGACGGCTTTCCCGGGCCGGTTTCAGTCTAGGGTTTCTTAGTTGTTTAGTAGGGACTTAAAGTGACCTTTACGTATGTTTTGGGCATGACAGGAATTGTACTTTAAACCTTGGACGGGGCTTTACGCTCGGGATTGCAGCGGGATTGTACTGTGAGTGGGCCTTTGATTTCACTAAACTTCGGCATGCATAACTGTTTTACTTTCTACTATATCTATATGTGATTTGAGTAAAAGTATCTGTTTATCTTGTGTATGATTTATGGCACGTATTACGATGTTTGGGCATGAGACCCGTCTGGTTGTTTATGAATGGTTTGGAGTCATATACATATATAATGGATCTCGATATTATCTGTGGTACTGCACTGTATAGATCTACCCTAGGATTCTATCTCCTCCGGATGTAGGTACACCGGAGTGGTCACGGCGCATTGCCTGTGAGGAGTCATTCTACGGAGGGACCGGACCGTAGAGTGACTCAGGAGCAGGATTGCTACTATTGGACGTCTGGGACGTCAGGCATCTAGAATGCCATGCTCGGACTAGGTTCGGGATTTGGACTCGGGATTGAGACCCCGGGTGGCACGCGTAGCCTTGAGACTGTGACCTTATTGGGAGTCTGGGACGTCAGGCATCTGGGATGTCAGGGTTGGGATGTATAGTGCAATGACTAAGATTATATTATGTTGATATTATTCTGCTTATGACTATATGGTTTTGTGGTTTATGATACTATGCATGTCTTTTCGGAAAACGGAGGGGAAAAGCTATATGTTTTCGAAATGGTAAACTACTTTGTAAACCTTGAGTTTCGGCCCACTCACCTTTGTTGTTTTACTACCCCTCCAGGTAGTGCTATCGAGGAGGAGGATCCCGAGGAGGAAGAGGCATAGGTTTACGTTGCGTACCTGAACCCTACTGCTGGGTAGGTTGGCACGTAGTGTGTCTAGAGTCGTGCTCAATAAACTGTATTCGGGAACCATCCCTTGTCTGACACTATTTGTATTTGAGTATTTGTGTGGTGTGCTATGTATGACTTAACTATGGATTTTCTTTATGCATTTTATCTTCAATAAGGGTATTTTTGGTATCTTAATAACGGGTGTCAGACGGGAGCAGGGCACGTCCCGGGTGGTCCCAGGGGGATCGGGGCGGGTCCTGTCATGGATGGTCTCCTCCAAGTGTCTGGGACACTGGGGAAGTCACAGTGCATTGCATGTGAGGGGTCATTGTACTGATCTACCAGACCGTATAGTGACTCAGGAGCAGAATTGCTATGATTAGACGTCTGAGACGTCAGACATCTAGGATGTCAGAGATATGAACCCGGTGAGACCCCAGGTATCACGCGTTGCTTATACCGTGAGATATGATGTCTGGGACGTCAAACGCTAGGCATCTGGGATGCCCAAGATGGTTTAAATATGTTTTTCTGGAAATGGTATTTATGCTTATGGTTTTGGGAGATGACCCACTTGGAATTGGAATTGGTATTTTGGATGTCGGATTTATCGAATATATGTTTGGTTTTCGGTATTCATGGTTTTGGGTAGAGACCCACATGATTTGGTTTTACGGTTTCTAGGTTAAGGCCCTAATGGCATATTTGAGTAAATGTTTTGAATTACGGATTTTTGATGCATGCATACGTTTTAATGAAGGGCTTAAATATCTTTGTGAAATGTGTTTTATGAACTTATTTATTTTCGTCCACTCACAGCCTTTGTTGTTTTTAATGCCCTTCAGGTTGATCACGTATGCGACTGCAGTAGAGACTGGGACATCACATGCCTCCTCCATCGATCCTTGCGCACTCTGGAAGCCCCATTTGGGCAGTGGCTTTAGGTTATCCCTTGTCTGACACTTCATGTCAGACAGGAGCATGGCACATCCCACGGTAATCCCGGAGGGATTGGGATGGGTCGTGTCAAGAGGTATCAGAGCAGGTTTGCTCTTTTTGTGCGCCAAGGTCGAGGATGTGATGTCTCTTGGGGCTGCAGTTCGTTATCAACCTGATAGTTAGGGTGTCGGATTGATAATTAGTGAGAATGAATCATGAATAGTGAATAAATTATGATTGGCCCGATACGCCGTGCGTTAATGTGATTCGACCCAAGTGGGGTTGTATGTGATGAACTGGTAATGTGGGACCGTCGGTTCGGTCATGTTGTATTAGATTGTTGTGCTGCTGGACGCACCTGGGTTCGAGAAACCCCGTTTGAGTAGTGATTTGGAAATGTGAACCTCAGTTGAGTAATGGTCTAAAATGAGAACCCTAGTGGTGATTGCTAGTGTAAGGGATGTTGGTACATCAGAGTTAGCCGATGACCTTAGTGGTGGAACCCACGTTGAGTTGATAGTAGGATTGAATTTGACGTCTATACGATGTCAGGACCGCGGGGTCGGTCAGGTTGTGGATTACACTGCAGGGGACAGTGGGGTTCAGAGGAACCCTAGGGTGTGGTTGTAGAACCCTAGTATATGATGGATTAGAATGGTGAACCTTAGTTGTGACTAGTGGATGAGAACTGTGCTGCGACGAGCGGCTGAGGTTGTGAATGGCCATGTGGATGACTCTAGTGAGTCTAGTCAGAACTATGGGATTCGATCCACGAGTACATATGAGATGAGATATGGAATCCCAGATTAGATCGGGTAATAGTGTGATGTGTGGATGCGGATCTCGATAGCGATGACTGTTGTTCGATAGTCGTGTAGTGATGACTGGCTATCGAAGGTATTTGATGTGGTTGTAGTAGTTGGGAATCAGGGGACGTTCAGGGAACGTTCATTATCCTGATGTGGATTGCTAGAATGGTGGTACCCATAGTTGTGGGGTACGAGTAGAGGTACGGGATCGTCGCTCGGTATGAGCGGAGATCCAGGGTTGTCGGATTTGCACACTGTGTGCTAGTGTGGGTGGTTGTATGCTGGTGCTGATGTGGATGCATGTGTGCTGATACTAGTGTTGATGATAGTGCGTTGGTGCTGGTACTAGCGCTGGTGCTGGTGCTGGTGTCAGTGATTGTGATTGTGATGAGCCACGAGTTGGGATGTGACTCCGTCATGATGGACATATGTTCGGTATCTGAGATTTGGTAATGATTAAGTGATGGACTGGATGGGATCCAGTGGAGATTGTGATGTGTTGGGATAAACCCCAACAGTGATGAGATGACAAGTGATGAGTGGATAAAAAGGTATGATTGAGACATGAGGAATCTTGGGGTGACGTCCCCTACGTCATGAGAATTAGTGGATTTGGGGAGTTGTTGTCAACTCTGAGATTGGTGTGATTGTATGTTTCTAATATCCCCAGAAAGTACAAGGAATTTACTGAAATTGGAAAAGTCGAGGAAAACCATTCGTGGTGTTGATGTGGGATTTTGTGATTGTGAATAATTTGGAAACCCGAGGGTTGAACCTATCAAGCTTGAGATGTGAGACGAAGGTAGTAATGTATGCACATCCAAAAGAAGTTGATTGATTCCCAATTGGAATAGTTGTATGTGCATAAACGGTTATGAACGGACATGAGGTCTGAGTAATAAATTGGTTACGGACATGTGGTTGTCCAAGTGAGTTGAAGATGTGGGAAGTCCAGTAGTTGGACTTGAGATCTCGTTGGAAGCATGTTTATTTCCAACGTGGTTGGAACTTCAGATGCAAGGAGAGTTGTGATTGAGGAGACAAGAGGAGTGCTCGTTTCAGCATTGGTGATGAGTATTCTGAAGTCATTAGGGTGACTTCTCATTTTTCTGCTTGGTGGCGGACGATGCAGGGTTACTTGGTATGGTGGGTGTTGTGACTTATGTTTGCACTCACATAGGATGGATGTGATGTCATCGTATGGATCATCCTTGATTTCTCCTAGGTAGAATGACAAGTATCGATATGAGGTAATTAGAGGAGACCCGCAGTGTTGATGTGTTTCATTGTTGACTGAATGATTAGATGTGAAAATAGTTGAGGAGTGTTGTGGCTGACAAAGGATTTAAGAGGGTGTAAGAACCTATGATCAGATTTCAGGTGGATTGTTAGCCAAGTAAGCAAGTGTGGATTCACCTAGGATCGTAACGAGGATCAGGTGTGTGATGTTGTGAACATAGCGCATTGTGACGATCTAGGATCGTGATATTACCGATCGGGTGACGTGGTGATGGAATTGAATTGTGTCCTAGTTGATCAGGTTAGGTGAAGAGCTTATTCCTCTGTCGTAAATAGTTGGATATGTGAATGATGGGATTGTCTTTCTTTCGGAGTCAATCGAATATGATATGGTAATCGAGTGAGTAAGTATCTGATAGGTTCGGAGTTGGTGCGTCTTGGTAGACGTGAGTGAGATTGGATGCTCATTTGGCATGAATGGGTACGCCTTGGCGGGCGTGAGTCGGATTGGTACATTTTGGATGACGAGATTGGGAGTAGACTTTGTGATGTTGGTCGAATGACCATGGGACTTAGGATAGGTGATGAGTTAGAGTAATCAATTCGTCTAGTATGAGATTGGACAGATGAACCCCGGTATTAAATCGTGATTGACTATGAACTATGTAGTGGACTGGTTAGAGGATGGATGTACGCACCCTGTACGTTATGCAAGAATTAATACTTGATAGGCCGAGCGGTGCCTGGTGACGGTACATAGGATGTACCAGTGGTATGGGGTTGAACGTGTTGGTAGTTGGATTGGTTCCGATACCATTGGATTAGTCGAGAACGTGGACTGGACATTGGATACAGTGCAGTGGGTCATAGTGGTTTTGATGGGTTCAGTTGCACAAAGGTCGAGTGAGGTGTTGATTGATGTATACTCAGGTTGAGTAAGTTAGTGGTTAGTGTAACCATAAGTGAGTATAGTGTCAGTTTCAACTGGTCACTGTCAAGTGGTGACAGTTTGTCGAATGTTTCATCGTGGATCGATGAGTGAGTTGGTGACTCCCAGTAGGAGTAGATAGCAGGATAAATTTGGAAGTGAGAATGGAAACCTTCGAGTTGTTGTGTCAACGAAATGGTAGATTTGACAAGTGGTGACAATTCGGAAAGTATGGCTACTGTCATTCGACGTGGTCGAATGTAGTCGATACGACATGAGTGTTAGTGGAACGTCTAGTTGCAGACAAGTTCTGTGTTGGCTATTGGGTGTACTAGTGTACACGTGTGGCGAGATCGAATTATTTCCACGAGGTGGATGTGGAACCAAGATAGTTGGAATTTCGAGAACGCAACTAATTAAGGAGAGAAGAACGGTTGGAAATAGGTCGGTTGGAATTTCGAGGAAGAAATTAATTAAGGAGGGAAGTTTGTAACGACCCGTCCCGAATTCCAGGATTTGATTGGTGACTAATCACGATTAGTGAGGTTAATCGGTGATTAGTTTGGCGAAATCGGACGAACGTTGCAAAATGACTGTTTTACCCTTGGGCGAGGGTAAAACGTTGACTTTTCATTCAAGCTGTCAAATGGTCTTAGACAGATGACTGTGACGTAGTTCAGGACACCTCACGAATTCATAGACAGGTGGCAAGTTCAATTCCGACATTCGAGGAAGAAGTTATGATGTTCGAAAGTTTAAGGGCATTTTGGTAATTTTGGTTAAAAGAGGTAAAATGTTGACTTTTTGACCGGGAGGTCCGATGGTCAAGGGCCGAGGACTGTTACGTAGATCGGGACGATACGAATCCATAGACAGGTGGCACGCTGAAATCGAACTTCGAACAGGAAAGTTATAGGTCACGGAAGTTCGATTTCACTATGCACGTACTTCGAGACGATGGTGAGGTGGCTTATTTTGATTGGCCAGATATTTTTAGTGGGACCTATGGATGAGTGACAAGTATCGCTCATCCCATTGGCTAAAACCCCTAAATTGTAGATCTAACTCAATTAAATAATATTATTTTAATATTTTATAATTAATCCAATTACCACTCAATCTTGGCCCTCCATTCTAATTTGATCTCTCAATCCTCACCATCCATCCCATCTCCCTCTCATCTGATCAGCCTTCATCTCCCTTGTCTCTCACAAACCCGAAACCATATCCATTACACCATTTATTCATTCTCCATTTTCAAACACAGCAAACACCACCCTTCATCACCATTCATTAGTTGTGCTTGTGTGTGACCGTGAGAGAGTGAGGAAGGACTGAGGAAGATAGGAACGGTGAGGGCACATAGCGGCGGTCCACGGCGGGGAAACCCTCAAACCGTGAGGTAAGGATTCAAAAATTAGATTTTTAATCCTAGGGAGTTTTAACCAATTCTATTAATGGAAAAGGGTTTTTGTAAGTTGTAGGAGCTTATTGTAATCAAAATGGGGAGCTGGGATAGCTTGGAACGACGGGGAACGGTGGAGGAAGTCACCCCCCACCATGGTCGACCTTAGAGGTATGGGTTGCACGGTTTTCTTATGTTTTTAAGAGTGAAAAAGACGGGAAATGAGATTAGGAAGCTTTAGAAATCGAAATGGGTCGAAATGGACCAAAAATGGACCAGTTATGTCCTTGAACCGGTCCAAACCGGTTCGGCCCGATCCAGTTACAGTGAACCGGTTCGACGTGTGAAGAAGAAGATGAATAGTGCCAACGCTTGGGCTTCACGCGTAGTGGCTTCTCGGGACGCGTGAGGGCGTGCGGCCCATAATTTGGGAATGTCTTCAACATGTGAAATCTCCTATTCGATGTAACGAACATTTTGGGACTAGTTTCGTGTCGATCGGACACCGGCTTGATAATGTTCGAGGCATTGGAAGGTTTAGGTTCGAGATTTAAAATAGTTAAAAATTCGGAAAAATTACGGGGCTTCAATGAGAGGTTAATAAGGTAGTTAGTAACCCTCTAGATTGATTTGGACAGGTTTGGAAGTCCTGGTGATAGTGGTGAGACCTGGGAAGGCCTATGGCACTCGTATCGAGGCTCATCGTTGGACGGTCTGTGAGTGGACTTTGATTTCTAAACTGTGATGCATGCATAAATGTTTCATATGGATTATGATTGTGAGTATATGATGTTGATTTGGATATTGGTGAATTATAAGGTTTCACGCATTTCGAGGTGATTTACGTGCTTCCACGTAAATCGAGGTTTTCGATTTTACTCTGGTTTTCCATACTTAAGATTTTGGAAATAGTTGAATGAAATGGTTTTGAAATTGGAAAGATGAACTCGGGCATGAGGCCCAATTGTTTTGGAAACCTCGGACTTGGAGTCCATTTGAGTTACGTAATCGGGTCGGGGGCCCAGTTGCTTTATGAAATCGGGCCAGGGGCCCAGTTGGTTATGAAATTGGGCCAGGGGCCCAGTTGGTTATGAAATCGGGCTGAGACCCATTTAAGTTATATTATCGGGCCAGGAGCCCAGTTGATTTACGAAATCGGGCCGTGGGCCCAGTTGATTTACAAAACCGGGCATGAGGCCCAATTGTTTTATAAATGTGATTTCGGGTCAGGGACCCTAAATGGATTTGAATAAATGGTTCGGGATTTGAGAAATCAGATGTTTGGACTTGTGATGGTTTTATGGAAATTCAGGCCAGGCCCTTGAGATGTTTTGAAATGATTGATAAACTGTTTTCCATAAACCATCTTGATACGAGGATATGTGGATGGTCTCCTTCAGGTGTCTGGGACACTGGGGAAGTCACGGTGCATTGCCTGTGAGGGGTCATTGTATGGAGCTACCAGACCGTATAGTGACTCAGGAGCAGGATTGCTATGATTAGATGTCTGAGACGTTAGACATCTAGGATGTCAGAGATATGGACCCGGTGAGACCCCGGGTAGCACGCGTTGCTTATACCGTGAGATATAATGTCTGGGACGTCAAGCGTCTAGGACGCTAGGCATCTGGGATGCCCAGGATGGTTTAAACATGTTTTTTCCGGAAATGGTATTTATGGTTATGGTTTTGGGCGATGGCCCACTTGGAATTGGAATTGGTATTTTGGATGTCGGATTTATCGAATATATGTTTGGTTTTCGGTATTCATGGTTTTGGGTAGAGACCCACATGATTTGGTTTTATGGTTTTTGGGCTAAGGCCCTAATGGCATATTTGAGTAAATGTTTTGAATTACGGATTTTCGATGCATGCATACGTTTTAATGAAGGGCTTAAATATCTTTGTGAAATGTGTTTTATGAACTTATTTATTTTCGTCCATTCACAGCCTTTGTTGTTTTTAATACCCTTCAGGTTGATCACGCATGTGACTGCAACAGAGACTGGGACATCGCATGCCTCCTTCATCGATCCTTGCGCACTCTGGAAGCCCCGTTTGGGCAGTGGCTTTAGGTTATCCCTTGTCTGACAGTTCGTGTTAGACGGGAGCATGGCACATCCCACGGTAATCCCAGGGGGATTGGGATGGGTTATGTCACAACATGCCAATGGTACTTGGCCGGCCACATGCATCACCTTGAGCAATTGACTATATAATCGTGTGAGATCCCCCCCCCCCCCCCCCCACACACACACACACACATTTTCATGCAAGTGGCATTTGATCGGCTACGAGAATCACCCTAGTTGATCATTCATGTAACTATTCGAGATCTTCACCTCACTTAACAAGCAAGTGTCATTCGATCATCCATGAGCATCTTGATTTAGCTAATTAGCCACGAAGCAAGGTGACATCCTTCCAGAAGAAATTATCCTAACACCACCCTTCCGACCACAGTGTCTAACTGAGGTCGAGAACTTGGGCGATTGGGGGATTAAGGGACTTAGGTTCGAGCAGCTAGCAGTATAAGTTGGCTAAGGACAACAAGTTCTCAACCGAGGAAATCCACCTCAGTTGTAACGACCCGTCCCGAATTCCGGGATTAGTTTAGTGACTAATCTTGATTAGCGAGGTTGAACGGTGGTTAGTAGGGCGGAATTGGACAAAATGTGCAAAATGACCGTTTTGCCCCTGGTCGTGGGCAAAATGTTGACTTTTTGTTCGGGCGGTCAAATGGACTTTGACCGATGACCGTGACGTAGTTCGGGACGTCACGAGTTCATAGACAGGTGGCACGTTCGATTCCGACATTCGTAGAGAAAGTTATGGTGTTCGGAAGTTGAGGGGTATTTTGGTAATTTGGCATGTTTGGGGCCGAATGTTGACTTTTTGACCGGGAGGTCCGATGGGCGAGGGCCAAGGACCGTTACGTAGGTCTCGTCGATACGAATCCAACGACAGGCGGCATGCCGAAATCGGAGATTCGACGACGAAGTTATGGTCACGGACGTAATCGCGATTAACCGAGACTCGGAATAAAATAATAATATAATAATGAATAGTAATTGACGAATCTGGACCCTTGATGAGTGACACATGTCATCATCCCCTTCAATCCCTAAAATCTGGATCCTTGTTGGCCATTGGATTATTTAATCCATTTCCTCTCCTTAAATCCTCACCATTCATTTTAAACCTCAGATTGAATCTGGGCCGTTGATTCATTCCCTCTCCCATTATTTGATCAGACTACACTCAATCTCACTTGCATTTTCTCTCAACCCGTGAGCACGACTTGCTCCCTTGAACAAACACACATCCAGACGGCCACCTCCTTTGCCTAGCTCCACCTCCAGATGACCACCACCACCAGCCACCTCCAGACGGCCACCACCGCCCCACAGCCACCCTGCACGGCCAAAAATCTCCCCAGACCCGAGAGGAACCAAATCGGCCCAAAACACCCAAACGTCCAAACCACCCCACCAATCTCCTCTGTGTTGGTGTGTGTGAGAGTTTAGCTGCACGGTGAGGCTTGAGAGATGACGGGAGACGACGGGAGACGGCGAGGTTGGCGGCGGAGAGGAAAACAGGGGAGGTCCGAAAACTCAGAAATTGGAAATCGTTGTGGGATGGTGTTTGATCGTTTTGGAGAGGTGAATGATGTTCCTGGAGTCGAGCTAGGCGTGCTGGTGGCCACGGCGGGAGCCACGGCGGCGAGGTAAGCCTCGAACCCGTGAGTTCGTTTCGGGTATAAAAATGGCAGCCTGAGTTTTACGGTGTGTTAATCAATCTAGTGGCCAGGATGTTGATCTTGGGGATGAAACGAGTTGGTAGGGACCGTTTTCAAGGAGAATGGTGGTCGGAACTGGGAGCAGTCGACGGTGGAGTTTTGGCCGTGAGCTTCTCGATCGAGGAGGTACAATCTAGACGTGTTTTCTAGTTTTTAATTCCACAGAACCCTTAGTTTAACTTGGACGATCTTGTAGGAACAAACAGAACTGAAAATGGTCGAGGAATGGCGGAGAACCAGTCGGGTTGGGCCGCGGGTCACGGTGACCCGTTTATCAGACAACCGGGTCAGAACGGTGACACTGTTCACGGCGCGTGAGTTTCACGCGCAGCCACTCACGGCGGCGCGTGACGGCGCGTGAGCACGGATCTCGAGGTGAGGTCAACATGAATTCTGTCCTATTTAATGTAACGGACATTTTGGAATTGGTTTCGTGTCGATCGGACACCGTCTCGATAGTGTTCGGGATGTCCGAAGGTTTTAAATTAAGTTTAAAAATAAGTAAAAATTTGGGAAAATTACGGGACTTTGATAGGATGTTAATGATGAGGTTGGTAACCCTCTAATGTGATTTGGACAGGATTGGGAGTCCCGGTGATAGTGGTGTGGCCCGGGAGGGCCGGTGGCACGCGTATCGAGGCACACGGTTAAAACGGTCTGTGAGTGGACTTTGGTTTTATAAATTCTATGCATGCTTAAATGTTTTACATGGATTATGATTGTGATTGTATGATGTTGGTTTGGTTGTTGGTAAATTGTACGGTTTCACGTATTTCGAGGCGATTTACGTGCTTGCACGTAAATCGAGGTTTTACGGTTTTACATGGATTTTCCATATTTATGACTTGGATATAATATGATGAAATGGTTTTGAAATTGGAAATATAAACTAGGGCTTGAGGCCCACTTGTTTGGAAATTTCGGACTTGGAGTCCATTTGAGAATCGGGACGGGGGCCCAGTTGGGTAATGAAATCGGGCCAGGGGCCCAGTTGGTATGAAATCGGGCTGAGACCCATTTGAGTTATGTTCTCGGGCCAGGGGCCCAGTTGATTTACGAATTCGGGCCGTGGGCCCAGTGGGTTTATAAGTCGGGCTGCGGGCCCAGTTGGTTTACAAATTGGGCCGTGGGCCCAGTGGTTCATAAAATCGGGCATGAGGCCCAGTTGGATAATAAATGTGATTTCGGGTCAGGGACCCTATATTTAATAATTGTGATTTTGGGTCAAGGACCCTAAATGGAATTATGTGGTTTTATGGAAATTTCGGGCAGGGCCCAATGGTAATAATATGATAAAAGGATTAAATAAAACTGTTTTCCATATACCATCTGGACACAAGGATATATGATGGTCTCCTCCAGATGTCTGGGACACTAGGGAAGTCACGGTGCATTGCCTGCGAGGGGTCATTATACGGAGCAGCCGGACCGTATGATGACTCAGGAGCAGGATTGCTATGATTGACGTCAGGGACGTCAGACATCAGGGATGTCAGATATATGGACCCGGAGAGACCCCGGGCAGCACGCGTAGCTTATGAAACCGTGAGATATGACGTCAGGGACGTCTAGCGTCTGGGACGCTAAGCATCTGGGATGCTGGTGATGGTAATGGTAAAATATGGATTAATGAATAAAATGGCTTATTGGTTGGATATGTGTTATGTGGTAAAAATGGATTATTGGTTATGAAATGGTATGTCGGGTCAGGGACCCTAAATGGTTTTGGATTTATGGATTGATGTTCGTTTATGGTCGTGGGTGGTGACCCACATGGTTTTAATATGTATGGTGGTGGTATTCCACGGTTTTGGGCTGAGTTCCCACACTTGGTTTTTGGTTAACGGTTTTTGGGCTAAGGCCCTAATGGCTCGGTTGAGCAAACGTTTTGGTTACTGGTTTTTGGTGGCATGCATACGTTTTTATTGGAGGGCATAAATGTCTTATAAATGTATTTGGTAAATTTATTGGTTTTTGTCCACTCACAGCTTTTGGTTTTAATGCCCTTCGAGTTGATTACGGATGCGAGTGCAGCAGAGACTGGGACATTGCACACCTCCTTCATCGATCCTTGCGCACTCTGGATGCCCCGTTTGGGCAGTGGCTCTTGGTCATCCCTTGTCTGACACCCCTGGTTGGACGGGAGCAGGGCACATTCCATGGTAATCCCGGGGGGATTGGGATGGGTCCTGTCATCAGTCACCAACTTAGAGGACTTCTGTTAGTACCTAATTTGATTGACCTGGAAAACAAAGGGGTGAAGACATTAACATGCTTGGCCAAGCACACTTTGAACTGCCCTCGGCCAAACACTCATGACCGAACAATAATTTTCTCGATCGACCAACGTACGGGACCCAATAACGATATCCTTGGTGACAAGACCCATCCCGATCCTCCTGAATTACCGTGGGATGTGCCATGCTTTCGTCTGACACCGCGTGCCAGACCAGGGATACAATTGTAACCCACCTGGGGTTACCTAGAGTACACCAGGATCTATGGCGGTATGTGACGTCTCGATCTCGGCTACATCCCGCATCCGCGACCAACCTGAAGGGTATTAAAACATCAAAGCTGTGAGTGGACAAAATAATCAGTTTATAAAATTATTTATCAAAAAGACATTTATGCCCTTCATGTAAAAGCATGCATGCATCAGAAAATGGTATCTCAAATAATTTCTCAAAAGTAAGACATATTACCTTTCAACTCAAAACTCAATGAAAAATGCTTCTCACTCGAAGTCATTTACCTCAATACGGTCTCAGCCCAAATATAAAACCATGTGGGAACTCAGCCCATCATCGTCTCAGTCACGAAATCAGTGTAACACGTGCAAATAAGCTTAGGACCTCTCATAATCCTATGATCTATGATCTCGTCGTGAACAAATCATCTGCCGTGACCATCTCTAGATTATCGTGAACACATCACTGATCGATCTCAGATAACATTAGCACTCCTGAGTCGAGCCTCCCTAGGTAGGCCTCTAGGGACTGCTCGACAATAGGCAGTGCATCGTGACCCCTCCAGAAGGAAAATATCCGCACTCCGGAGGCGAGCGTCATATCACTCGGGACTCTAACCTGAATTCCATCATGGACCGGGACAATAACCCGATCAACCGAGACTCTAACCTGAAAATCATCAATAGGGCCACAAGCCAGAAATATCACCAAATGGGTCACAACCCGAAAACCAGCGTCTAACGACACTTCATAACCTAGGATTTCTTGAATCCTACCAAATTCACAACTAGGTCTCATGCTCGAAATATCTTTCAAAATCTCGTAAATGGGTCAGAGCCTGATATATCTCGCGTTTGACTATACTCTAAGTCAAACCATAAATAAACTGGGTCATACGCCCGAAAGATATTTCAAAGCTTGAAAACCATTTCATTATTCAAAATCCCCTTTGACTATCATCTGAGTCAAAGTCTAAATCAACTGAGACTCATGTCCAAATACTGATTTCACGCATCCCCGTGAAATCATTCAGAACTAGAAATCAAATTCTCATATTCACGCATCTCCGTGAAACTTCCAAATCATATAAAACATATGCACGTTGAATACTTAGCCTAAGCCAAATGCCCTATAAAATAGACACCTCGAACTACGTGTAATAATGCATTTTCTACGAAAATGCCAAATAAATCATATTTAAATCACATGAAATCTACGCATCTTAATTCATGTTCATACAACATATAAAACATTTATGCATGCATCATATTTCATAAAACAAAATCCACTCACAGACCGTCTGTGTTGGCGCTCTGAATCTGACGCCGTAAGCCACTCTGGGGCTAATCCATTATCTCCGGGACGTCCGGACTTGTCCAAACCATACCCAAAGGTCACTAACAACTTCTATAAGTTCATATCATAGATCCTCACAAATCCTGGTACAGTCAATGTGTTCCGAACATGCTTCCCGAGGATAAAAACCTCTATTTGACCAACCAAACGATCTACGATCGACCTGAAACCACCACCATTGGATTCAGATCGTCGAAACCTTTCGAATGGAACAGATCTCACCTCAAAATTTGTACCCACACGCCTCCAAGCGCAGGTTAAAGTTCAAAGTCAACGCTGACGTAAGAAAAGTCAACGCTAATGTCAGCAAAGTCAACGCTGACGCCAGTAAAGCCAACACTGACGCCAGAAAAGTAACGCTGATTTCAACAAAGTCAATGCTGATGTCAGCAAAGTCAACACTGAGGTCATCATGCTGACATCACACTGGCGTCATGCTGACAGGTCTGACAGTGCCATGTGTCAGCACCTGATTGGTCCACGTGTTTGACAATATCAAATCTGACAACTTCTAACCCGATGCCACATGGCAACCCCTGATTGGCCACGTGCTATGACCACCTGATAGATGATGACATCACCTGTTGTCGTCCTCGTCGTCAACCTCACGATGGGTTGACCCGGACCTCTGCAACCGAGTCGACTCGACCTGCGACGTGACTCGACTCTAACTCATCCAAAACACAACCAAATCGATTTATTTTTGTTGCTATCAACTTGTCCTAATACCAGGAATGGATCTACGACCTCGAAATCCTAAGAAAAAAACCAAAATTTATATGTCGAATCCAAACTCCCACAGCCACCTACAACCTCCCCTCATAGGCTATCCAACCCATTCCTCTTGATTTTGATCCCCACAAGCTCGTCCAAGTCCAAGAAACACAACCCCACCATCAAATCCTTTCCCAAATGTCCAAACATGAAATTCGAATTTTGAAATGAAATGGGTTTTTGGGTTTTACCTGGTTTTCTAGGCCTCTCTGCTGTCAACGGGGGTCCTACTGATAGGACCCACCCTGATTATCACCTCGATAACCGGGACGAACCCTGCTCCCGTCTGACAAATACACTCAAAAGACCAAAATAACCTCAAATACGACAAAACATATATTTTCAGACCAGGGAGAAATATCATACAATTAGTCAACAGTAATACAGAGCATAGTAATAGTTCGAGATAAGTATAACATCCTAATGTGAGCTAAACGTGCAACGGGTAACTTTATGCCTCGGCCTCTGCCTCAACGGTAGCCCCAACGCTCACACCACGACCTGGAGGGTGTAAAAAAACATTAAAAGCATGAGTGGACTAAAAATAAGAGGTATAAAACCGTTGCGAAATAAACCAGGGTTCACCCTCCGTTTTTAAAACATGCATGCATAACCAAGTATCTTAAAACAACCATATGTACGTTATGAAAATAAGTGCGGAAATCATCAGAAATAAAAACCAAAGTTCGGGCACTCGGTCCTAAATCCATAAGAACCAAGTTATTCGGGTCACAGCCCAAAACATCGGAAAACCAGTGAAAAACATCAAGTATGCGAGTTTGCTGGATCTCAAGTGCGCCTGAGTCTTTAAACTCAAATCCATGCGCAATAACCAGGCCTTCCTGGGATATCAACGAGTCTTTAAACTCAAAACACAATCACAGGCCTCGGGGGGTATCACGATTACCGAGTATTTAAACTCAAAACATATACTGAGTCTTTAAACTCAAAACCAGATCCAGCGGGTTTTTCTCTTTTTCCGGGTCTTTAAACCCAAAAAAAATTTCAAGCATAAGAAAAATGCATCGAAATCCGAAAGCCAAAACCAAACTAGAAATCTTCGAAAACCGAAATCACGTTTGATCAAAATGGGACTTCCGCCCGAATTTCACTTCCAAATCTCAAATCATATCCTCAAATCTTTAGTAAAATAGAATGCGTATAAACATAAATCATCCATCTGAAACCATCCTCAAAATCATAACAGAAATCATATTCTCGAAGTACGTGCAAATCCGATAGCTCATATTGAAAAAAGTGTAATCAAGTAAAGCAAGAATATAGAAATCGAAAGCATAAAGTCATATATCGAAAGCATTAAATCATATATCGAAACATAAGTAAATAAGTAAAAAAAATTATGCATGCTCGATTAGAAAACAAAAAGTCCACTCACAAGGTCCGAACGCGTCAATCGCGTCCCGTACGCTCCTCGGCTGCCTCAGGAATATCCCGTCCTGTCAAAAGTTACCATTTCGGGTCACAAACACTTCATTTAAGCTTACCCTAATTTCTTCAATTTTTCGGGATTTTAAACGTAATTAAACTAACCCCTAAACCTTCGAACACTCAAAACTACCCCGACACGGTGTCCAATCGACTCAAAACTTGTCCTAAAATGTTCGTTACATCGATTAGAGTGAAAATCGTGTTGAACGTTTCCCCAAAACAGGCTACACGCGCCCTCACGCGCCACCCAAAGGGGCTGCGCGTGGAAGCCACGCGCCTGCTACTGTTCATCGTCAACATCCAGCTAACCCGGTTCAAACCAGTGCAGACCGGTCCGGTCCGATCGAGCCGGTGAGGCCGGTTTTCACCCGTTTTCAGTCCATTTTCAGTCCTTTCTACACCCTTAGTTTCGTCCTTGAATTTGTGATTGATTTACTGAACAAAATCACGAAATAAAACTCTAAACCTTACCTTCCAACCTTCGAACCAAAACTCAGAAATCCATGTCACTGTTCCCGGTCACCAGTCACCATTCCAATCACGGTTTCGAGTCCCTACGGTTCCTTAGTAACTCCTAGGACGATAAACAATCACACAGTGGTTCAACACTACTCCAAGACCAACGATTTTAATCCAAACCGTCTCAGGGAAAAACAGAGGACTTTAAGTGACTTACCTGCTCTCTGCTGACAGCTGTGACCTCCACAACAGCCTTACACATCCCAAGGTCACTCCTTAACTCTCTGATCACCACCACAGACCAGTCTTGACTGGTTTGATCAATCGAACTCTCAGCCGTGCACGGTGGTCGTCTCTGTTTTCTAGGTGTTCTCACCTCCTCACAGCCTTTTCCTCACTTAAACTCTCACCAAGAATCACTCACCAGACTCCTCACACTTCGCTCAACACTCACACTCTCGCACAAAGACTCACAGGACTCACACACATAGATGGACAATCAATTGCTCACTCTGTCTCTTTGTTTTCTCTATTGATCGATCGATAACCCAAACATTTAAAATTAAAAGGCACAGCCGACTTGGCTAGAAGCCACTAGAATTAGGCCATGTGTCCTCCAATCTGTGGTCTAGCCCTCACAAATATCCAATTATCTCAGCCCAAGTGTCCTTATCCGGTTGCACACACATCCCAAGGTGTTAAAAGACCAAATTACGAAAATGCCCTCAACCTTCCGAACATCACAACTTCTTCCTCGGATGTCGGAATCGGACGTGCCACCTGTCTGCAGACTCGTGACGTCCCGAACTACGTTACGGTCATCGGTCAATGTCCATTTGACCGCCTAAACTAAAAGTCAACATTTTTGCCCATTCCAAGGGCAAAATCGTCATTCTGCACAGTTCGTCCAAAAGTATCCAACTAATCACCATTTATCTTCGCTAATCCGTCATTAACCACTAAGCTAATCCCGACTTCCGGGACGGGTCGTTGCACCTGCTGCCCCTCACATCGTCTCTCAGCCCCTTACTCTCCTTGAATCTCTCTTTCCATCTAGTCACAGCTGAAGAGGATGAAAATGGGGTTTGGGTTTCGATTTTGGATCAAATAAAATGGGAGAAGTGTAAAGGCCCGTCTTGAATTCCGGGATTAGATTAGTGACTAATCTTGATTAGTGACTAATCTTGATTAGTGGGGTTGATCGGTGATTAGTTGGGCGAAATCGGACAAAATGTGCAAAATGACCGTTTTGCCCCTAGTCGTGGGTAAAATGTTGACTTTTTGATCTGACGGTCAACGAACCTTGACCGATTACCGTGGCATAGTTCAGGACGTCACGAGTTCATAGACAGGTGGCACGTTCGATTCCGACATTCGAGAAGAAAGATATGACGTTCGGAAGTCGAGGGGTATTTTGGTAATTTGGCAAAAAAGGGGCCAAATATTGACTTTTGACCCGGGAGGTCCAATGGACGAGGGCCAAGGACCGTTACGTAGAGCGAGTCAATACGAATCCGTAGACAGGCGGCATGCCGGAATCGGAGATTCGACGACGAAGTTGTGGTCACGGGAACAAAATCGATTAATCGAACGAACCGAGGTTTCGATTAAAATAATGAATAGTGATCAATGTTGGTGGACACTTGGATGAGTGACAAGTGTCACTCATCCCTTGATTGAGGCCCTAATTTGTGGAATATGTCTCCCTTAATCCGTTTTAATCATCATCCTCTATCATTCTCATTCCTCATCAATCAAACATTCTTCTTCTCTGTTCTTTGAACCGTGAGCAAACACAAGGGAGAGTTGAGAGAAGTGAGCCGTGAGAAACAAGCTCTACAACTCCCCTTGATCTTCATCCTTTGCTTATGACCTGTGAATGAAAGTTGGAGAGGATGTTGAGACGAACCCAATGGTGGCCACGGCAAGGACCGTCATGCACGGTGGCCGGAATTTTGGAAGGTAAACCGTGAGATTCAAATTTTGGGTTTTTGATTTTGATGGTGTTGATCGATTCTAAGCTTAGGATGATGTACTTTGAGTTCTCACGAGCTTGTAGGTACAATTTGGGACGGATTTAGACATTGGAGGTGGCCGGAATGATGATTGGAAATCTGGCCGAAACTTTAAATGGCCATAACTTAAAATCCAGGTACTTTCTGAAATTTATGGGTTGATATTTAGAATCCTTGGCTCGAGTAGATGGATTTACATAGGTAGAACGTCGAATTTGGTTGAGAAACGAGTGAGATATCGAAGTTTGAAGTTTGGGGCATCAATGGAATTTTCCAGCGAGTTGACTCGTTGACCGGAAAGTTGACTCGTTGACTTTTACCCGTTAACTATTGTTCATGATGACGTCAGTGTTGACTTTGATGACGTCAGCGTTGACTTTTTGGTCAACGTTTGACTAGAACTTTGACCCGCGTGTGGGGGCGCGTGGGAGCTTATTTTTAGGTGGGACCAGGACTATTTTAAAGGTTTCGACTATCCGGATCCAATGGCGGTGTTTTGAGGTCGATCGGAGATCGTTAAGTTGGTCAAATTGAGGTTTTTCACCTCGGGACTCGTTGACTTTTCCAAAAAAGTTTAGGGTTCTTAATATGGACTTGTATAGGTTAGTAGTAACATTTGGGTATGATTTGGACAGGTTTGAAAGTCTCGGTGATATTGGTATGGCCCGGAAGGCCTATGGCACACGTATCGAGGTGCATCGTTTGGACGGTCTGTGAGTGGACTTTTTTTTTATAAACTCTATGCATGCTTAACTGTTTTATATGGATTATGATTGTGATTGTATGATGTTGATTTGGATATTGGTAAATTATACGGTTTCATGTATTTCGAGACGATTTACGTGCTTGCACGTAAATAGAGGTTTTCCCGGTTTTACACTAATTTTCCATGCTTATGGTTTTGGATATGATTTCATGAAATGGTTTTGGAAATTGGAAAGATGAACTCGGGCTTGAGGCCCAATTGTTTTGGAAACCTCGGACTTGGAGTCCATTTGAGTTACGTAATCGGGCCGGGGGCCCAGTTGCTTTATGAAAACGGGCCAGGGGCTCAGTTGTTACAAAATCAGGATGAGACCCATTTGAGTTATATTATTGGGCCAGAGGCCCAGTTGGTTTACAAATTCGGGCCGTGGGCCCAGTGGTTCATAAAATCGGGCATGAGGCCCAGTTGGGTATAAATGTGATTTCGGGGCTGGGACCCTACGTTTAATAAATGTGATTTCGGGTTGGGGATCCTAAATGGAATTGTGATGTTTTATGGAAATTTCGGGCAGGGCCCATTGATATGTTGTGAAATGATTTGATAAAACTGTTTTTCATATACCATCTTGATACGAGGATATATGATGGTCTCCTCCAGGTGTCTAGGACACTGGGGAAGTCACAGTGCATTACCTGCGAGGGGTCATTGTACGGAGCTACCGGACCATATAGTGACTCAGGAGCAGGATTGCTATGATTAGACGTCAAGCGTTGCTTATTATACCGTGAGATATGACGTCTGGGACGTCAAGCGTCTGGGACGCTAGGCATCTTGGATGCCGGAGATAGTAATGTGGTAAATATAAACTAATGGATCTATAAAATGGTTTTTCGGTTGGAATTATGTTTATGGATTTGGGCGGTGGCCCACATGGTTTTGTATGTATGGATGTGGTATTCCACATGGTTTTGGGCTGAGTTCCCACACTTGGTTTTGAGTTACGGTTTTTGGGCTAAGGCCCTACTGGCTTGGTTGAGCAAACGTTTTGGTTACTGGTTTCCGTGGCATGCATACTTTTTTATTGGAGGGCATAAATGTCTTTATAAATGTGTTTAACGAACTTACTGATTTTCGTCCACTCACAGCTTTTATTGGTTTTAATGCCCTTCAGGTTGATCACGGATGCGACTGCAGCAGAGACTGGGACATCGTACGCCTCCTCCATCGATTCTTGCGCACTCTGGAAGCCCCGTTTGGGCAGTGAATTTTGGTTATCCCTTGTCTGACACCTCTTGTTGGACGGGAGCAAGGCATATTCCACGGTAATCCCAGGGGGATTGGGATGGGTCCTGTTAAGAAGGGAGAGATATGCATGAATGAAGGGAAGGTGCAATGGATGAGTGACACTTGTCACTCATCCATTATCCCTGATCAAAATATCTATGCCTGCAAAAGACAAATGTTAATGTAACACCCCAGACTTTTATGATTTAGTAAAGTTGAGCTTGTAATGTAAAATGATCATTTTGCCCTTGGTAGGGAGGATTTGTTAATTTTTTACTCGAACTGTATTTTGGTCTTTGACCCAGGATCGTGATGTAGATCGGGACGTCACGAATCCGTAGACAGGCGGCACGCTAGATTCGGTGACCGAACGGGCAAGTTATAGTCAGGAATGAGAAAATGACACTATTCATGAATTCTCAGGAACGTTACATTTAGCTGATCCTAATTGGATAAGGACGATCTGGTGGGGCACTTGGATGAATGACAAGTGTCACTCATCCTATTGGCGGGTTTCCCCATGCATTTGGATCTGATCAGGGTTCCTAGAACTACCATTTTCATCATTTCTCATCGTCATCATGTCATTCCCCTCTAACCCGTGAAACACCAAACACCACACCACTATTTCCCCTACTCTACCACCACCACATATATCATCATTGAGGTTGTAAGGGACGTCTGAGGGGGCCAAACGAGTGGACAGTAAGGCAGCACACGGCGGAGATCGCGACTGAGAGGTGAGAACCCGAAACATCATTTTTGGGTCCAAAAATGGAACTTTGATTTCCAACGTTTGTTGAATGATCTGATGGGCCCTATCATGTTCTAAGGTTCCAGACGATTCCATTGGGCTTGATCAGAGAAGCTGTGGTGGCCGGAATAGAGAAAAAACGACGATTGAAAATCACGGCCCACTGTTCATCAAATTTCAGGTAGAGTTTAGATCGTGTTTTACAATTTTGATCATATAGATCTGTTAGTTAGGGTGAGATGATCATATAGGAAGAAATAGCATCGAAAATGGTCAACTAATCTGGGTTTTAGAATCGGGTCGGGTCGCGGGTCTGTGCAACCCGGTTCGCAGACCTAGTCGAGAGGTTGATGACGATGATGACGTCATATGATAGCTGTGAGGTAAGGGCCAATGAGAAAAGGGCATGTGTCATATGTCTGTGCACAGTTAGCACTGAGATATCATTCACGTGAACCAACCCGCAGCTGACATGTGGCACCTGTCAGTCTGACATGTGTCAGCTCTAACACTATCAGATGACGTTAGCGGCTGACGTTAACAGTGACGTCAGAATTGACTTTGACCGTTGATCTGATGCTAGCGTTGGCTTTTGCTTACGTCAGTGTTGACTTTTTGGTCAACGTTGATCGTGGTTTGACCCAGGTGTGAGGGCGCGTGGTTATATTTTTTGAGGTAGGACCATTGCCATTTTAATGGTTTCGACGATCCAAATCCAATGGTGTTGGTTTCGGGTCGATCAGAGATAATTTGGTGGGTTAAAATAGAGTTTATAGACTCGGGGAACGTGTTCGAGACGCGTTTCTGAGCTGGCACTGTTCCTAGGTTTTGGATATGGGTTTGTAGAGATCACTCGTGACCTTTGAACGTGCTTGAATAGGTTGGAGATTGAGAAATAACTACAGGATAGGTTTTAGATGTTGATTAAACAGCAGGACAACACTGTGAGTGGGTCTTTTGATTTCTAACTGAATGCATGCATAACTATTTTAGTTATATGAGTATATGATTGTGTGTATGAGTATATTGAATCTTAGTTATGGACTGTGTACCTATATATATATTATATTATGTCGGCGCATTGCCGACGTGAACCTCTGCCACGGACGGAGGAAGAAGGTGCGAGAGAGATGGGAAGTGTGAGCATAGAGAGGGCCCAACGGTTGGGGGCTACTATTTTTATTGGGGGATCTGACCTCGAGGAGTATTATATGTGGATAAACCGCTGGAAGCACATTTTCTCGGTTGTGCATTGCCCTCATGAGGAGCGGGTAGTATTGGCCACGTTTATGCTTGAAGGGGGTTCTTACCAGTGGTGGTACGCCCTTGAGATGACCAGCTGGAACGCAGTCACTACTCCATGAAAGGTATTCCGAGAGAGGTTTCTGGACTAGTTCTACCTCTGATCATTTCAGGACGCTCGGGAGGCAGAGTTTTTGCAGCTCCAGCATGGGAGTTGGAAGGTTGCAGAGTACGAGCAGAGTTTCCTGGTGTTATCTACGTTCGCCTCGGCTTATGTGAGGACTGAAGCGGACAAGTATTGCCGCTTCGAGTAGGGACTTCGGGGAGACATCCGAGCTATTGTGACTGCATCTAATTATGCCACCTTGAGGGATTTGACTGACGCCGCAGTGCGGATGAAGGCCAGTCTAGCATTATAGCAGCAGCAGCAGCAATAGTCCCATAGTGAGGGACAGCGCCGAGACCGACTGCATCTTGGACCTTCGAGTCACAAGGGTTCAAAGGGAGGACACTCTGGTGGGCGGTCATACTCCCCGATCCATGGGAGATCCGGCAGATTTGGGAACCCCCAAAGATTGGGACAGAGATTGAGCTTCTGGCCACAGCAGTCTGCGACGAGTAGTGCATCGGTGGGGTCGTCAGGGTTGGGGGCCTTGTCATGCTTTTCTTACGGCCGGACTGGACATTTTTCTAGGGAGTTCCCTTTATTTCTGTCCGGGGACAGTGAGGTTGGCTAGAGCTCGGCAAGACTAGCCCGTCCTGCAGCCACTACATCAGATGCCACTAGAGGCGGAGCTCAGGGAGCAGCCCGAGGACGAGGTCATGGTCGACAGGAGAGACCATCGACTTGGGTCTTTACAATGACCCAGCTGTAGGCAAGGACAGCACCAGGAGTTGTCACATGTACACTCACTATATCTGACCTTCATGTTCAGGTTCTGATGGACCCTGGTGCTACACATTCATTCATCTCGAGGAGTTGTCCGGCAATGTTAGGCCGCGAGGTATCAGCATTAGATCAGGAGATGGGTGTAGGTACCCCAATGGGAGTTATATACATAGTGAACCAGCTGATGAGGGATTGCCCAATGAGAGTTGGGAACTTGGAGCTGTTAGCCAACTTAATTTTCATGAACCTGCATGATTTCGATGTGTTACTTGTAATGGACTAGCAAGGAGACCATGGGACAATCATAGATTGTTGTAGAAAATTGGTGACTTTGCGAAGTCCGGGTCTACCGGAGGTGACTTTTCAGGGGGAGCGTGGAGTCTCACCACCGGAGGTAATTTCTGCACTTACTGCTATCAAATTGTTACAAAAGGGTTGTCAGGGATATTTGGCGCATGTGGTGGAGGCACGTGAGGACCCATTGAGGACTGATTACATACCAACAGTTTGAGAGTATCCTAATGTATTTTCGGATGAGCTGCCGGGATTACCCCCTCATAGGGAGATCAAGTTCACGATCGAGTTACTCCCCGAGACGGGACCGATATCGCAGCCGCCGTACCGGATAGCACCAGCTGAATTGTGGGAATTGAAGGTACAATTACAGGAGTTGTTGGATCGAGGATTCATCCGACCGAGTACTTCACCGTGGGGAGCACCAGTGCTGTTTGTAAAGAAAAAAGAGGGTATCCTACGATTGTGTGTAGACTACTGACAGCTTAATAAGGTAGCGGTAAGGAATAAGTACCTCTTACCCAGGAACGATGACTTATTTGACCAGTTGCAGGGAGTGAAGTATTTCTCTAAGATCGATCTTCGATAGGTTACCATCAACTGAGGATTGTAGAGGATGATGTTTCGAAGACTACATTTCAGACGAGATATGGGCATTACGAGTTCCTGGTAATGTCGTTTGGATTGATGAATGCACCGGCGACATTTATGGATTTTATGAATCGGGTGTTCTGAGCTTATCTGGACAAGTTTATGATTGTGTTCATTGATGACATCTTGGTCTATTCGAAGAGTGCCAGAGCGCATGAGAAACATCTGCGGGCAATGTTGAGTAGGTTGAGGGAGAACCAGTTGTATGCTAAACTTAGCAAGTGTCAGTTCTAGCTAAACAGTATCAGTTTTCTGGGTCACATTATTTCAGCTGAGGGGATTAGCGTGGACCCCCAGAAGACAGAACAGATAACCAACTGGGAAAGACCAAGGACGGTTACTGAGGTTCGGAGTTTCATTGGCCTAGCTGGCTACTACCGACAGTTTGTAGAGGGTTTCTCTACTATTGCAGCTCCTTTGACCCGATTGACCCGAAAAGGAGTTAAGTTTGTTTGGGATGACTAGTGTGAGCAGAGTTTCCTGGAGCTAAAAAGACGGTTGACAACGGCATCGATTCTAGCATGTTCTGACATTGGTGGAGAGTTCGAGGTGTACAGTGATGCATCGCGACAGGGCTTGGGTAGTGTATTGATGCAACATGGTAGGGTGATCGCTTACGCCTTGCCTCAATTGAAAACCCATGAGATGAACTATCCCACCCATGATTTGGAGCTAGCAGCGGTGGTGCGTGCCTTAAAAATTTGGAGGCACTACTTGTATGGAGAAACGTGCAGGTAGAAGGAACTGAATCTGAGACAGAGGTGGTGGCTCGAGTTGATTAAGGATTATGACTGCACGATTGAGTACCATCCGGGAAAAGCAAACGCGGTGGCAGATGCACTTAGTAGGAAATCAGCGGGGTCTATTGCACACCTGAGAATGGTGTATCTTCCCTTGCTCGTGGAACTCTGGAAGATTGGAGTTATGCTAGGGATAGATAGTTAGGGAGCTTTGTTGGCTAGTTTCCACGTGCGACCCATACAGATCGACTAAATCATTGAGGCCCAATTTCAGAACCCTACGTTATGTGTTTATCGTATCGAGGTGGAGACAGGGGAATGGCAGGATTTCGCCATCCGAGGAGATGGAGCCTTAGTAAAGCAAGGTCAGATATATGTGCCCGCAGTGGCGGAACTGAGAGCGGAGATTTTAGAGAAAGCCCATAGTTTAGCCTATGCTATGCACCCGGGAGGAATCAAGATGTATCGTATCCTCCGGGATCACTATTAGTAGGCCGGAATGAAAAGGGATCTTGCTTTTTCAGTAGATGCTTGACCTGTCAGCAAGTTAAGGCGGAACGACAACGACCGTACGGGGCTATGCAACCACTTCCGATCCCCGAGTGGAAATGAGATCATATCACTTTGGATTTCGTATTTAAACTACCTAGGATGCAAAGTGGTTTTGATGGGGTCTGGGTGATAGTGGACAAACTGACGAAGTCAGCGCATTTCCTACCTGTGAGGGAGACGTTCAAGCTTAATCAGTTGGCTCAGTTGTTCGTGAACGAGATTGTTAGACTTCATGGTACGCCGGAGTCGATAGTTTCAGATCAGAATCCGTGTTTCACTTCGAGATTCTGGCGGAGCTTACAGAAGGCCCTGGGTACGAACCTGCATTTTAGTATGGCTTTTCATCCGCAGACGGACGAACAGTCGGAGCGAACCATTCAGACATTGGAAGATATGATCAGAGCGTGTGGGCTAGATTTTCAGGAGTCCTAGGACATGTTTTTTCCACTAATGGAGTTTTCGTACAACAACAGCTACCAGGAGAGTATTGGCATGGCACCCTATGAGGCATTGTATGGTCGACAATGTAGGACACCCGTGTGTTGGACGAAGGTAGGTGAGCGGACCCTTTTGACCCCAGAATTGATGGACATGACCCTAGAGAAGGTCTGGATCATTAAAGAGAGGCTGAAGGCGGTACAGGACCGCCACAAGAGTTATGCGGATAGACGGATAAGGGATCTCGAATTTTCAGTAGGAGACTTGGTCTTTCTGAAATTGTCTCCGTGGAAGGGAATCGTGCAGTTTGGTGGACGGGGAAAGTTGAGTCCCCTCTATATTGGGCCATACGAGATCATTGAAAGGGTTGGCCTAGTAGCGTACCGGTTAGCCTTGCCTCCAGAACTCGCTAGAGTACATGACTTATTCCCTGTGTCGATGTTACGGAAGTATGTGCGCGATGAATCATATATTTTTCCAGAACAGCCCGTGGAACTGAGGACCGACTTAAGCTTCGAGGAACAACCAGTGCAGATATTAGATTGGAAATAAGAGGTACTGAGGAACAAGACGATCCCCTTGGTAAAAGTGTTGTGGAGGAATCATGACGTGGAAGAAGCCACGTGGGAGCCTGAGGCTCAAATGAGAGAACAACATCCTTATTTATTTGAGTAAATTTCGAGGATGAAATTTTTGTAAGGTGGGTGACTTGTAACACCCCAGACTTTTATGATTTGGTAAAGTTGAGCTTGTAATGTAAAATGACCATTTTACCCCTAGTAGTGAGGATTTGTAGACTTTTGACTCAGACAGTATTTCGATCTTTAACCTAGAACCGTGACGTAGATCGGGACGTCATGAATCTGTAAACAGACGGTACGCCGGAATCAGTGACTGGATGGGAAAGTTATGGTTATGAACGCGAAAATGGCACTATTCATGAAATCCCAGGAACGTTACATTTGGCTGATCCTAATTGAATAAGGATGACCTGGTGAGGCCCTTGGATGAATGAAAAGTGTCACTCATCCCATTGGTGGGTTTCCCCATGCATTTGGATCTTATCAAGGTTCCTAGAACTACCATTTTCATCATTTCTCATATTCATCGCGTCATTCCCCTCTAACTCGTGAAACACCAAACACCACACCACCATTTCCCCTACTCTACCTCCACTCCATGTATCATCACTGAGGTTGTATGGGACGTCTGAGGGGGCCAAGGAAGTGGACGGCAAGGCAGCACACGGCGGAGATTGTGACTGAGGGGTGAGAACCTGAAACATCATTTATGGGTCCAAAAATGGAACTTTGATTTCCAACGTTTGTTGAATGATCTGATGGGCCTTATCATGTTCTAAGGTTCCAGACGATTCCATTGGGCTCGATTGGAGAAACAGTGGTGGCCGAAATAGAGAGAAAACGAAGATTGAAAATCACGGCCTACTGTTCATCAGATTTCAGGTAGAGTTTAGATCGTGTTTTCCAATTTTGATCATATAGATCTGTTAGTTAGGGTGAGACGATCATATAGGAAGAAATAGCATAAAAAATGGTCGAGTAATTTGGGTTTAGGAATCGGGTCGGGTCGCGGGTCTGTGTGACCTGGTTCGCAGACCCGGTTGAAAGGTTGATGACGATGATGACGTCAGCAGATGACGTCATCATTTGACAGTTGTCAGGTAAGGGACAATGTGGACAGGACACGTGTCAGATGTCAGTGCACAGTCAGCACTGACATGTCAGTAACATGCCCAATCGGTGGATGCCACGTGTCACTAACATGCCAGTGACCTGGACTAACCCACAGCTGACACGTGGCACCTGTCAGTTTGACACTATCAGATAACGTCAGCGTTGACTTTGAACGTTGACCTGACGCCAGCGTTGATTTTGCTGACGTCATCATTGATTTTTTGGTTACCGTTGACCGTGGCTTTGAACCGCGTGTGAGCACGTTTTTTAATGGTTTCCACGATCCGGATCCATTAGTGGTAGTTTCAGGTCGATCGGAGATCATTTTGTGGGTCAAAATGGAGTTTATAGCCTCGGGGAGCGTGTTCAGGACGCGTTTCCAAGCCAGCACTGTTCCTAGGTTTTGATATGGGTTTGTAGAGATCACTAGTGACCCTTGAACATGTTTGGACAGGTTGGAGACTGAGAAATTGCTACAAGACAGGTTTTAGATGTTGGTTAAACCGCAGGGCAGTACTGTGAGTGGGTCTTTTGATTTCTAACTGAATGCATGCATAACTATTTCGTTATATAAGTGTATGATTGTGTGTATGAGTATATTGAATCTTAGTAATGGACTATGTACCTATATATATATTATATTATGTGGGCATGTGACCGTCCGGTGATTACAAAAGTTGTGGAATCACACTGGGGTGTCACAGGCTCATGTTATTGCACCGGATAGATTGACCATATAGATTACTGTCTCTTCTAGTTATTGGTACCTTGGAGCAGTCACAGCGCATTACCTGCGAGGAGTCATGCTACTGAGCAACCGGACCGTAGGGTGGCTCAAGAGCAGGATTGCTATTATGAGACGTCTGGGACGTCAGGCATCTTGGATGCTATACCCGGACTGGTTACGGGGATAGGACTCAGGATTGAGACCCTGGGCGGCACGCGTAGCCTTAGGACCGTGACTTGATTAGGCGTCTGGGACGTCCGACATCTGGGATGTCAGGGTTGGGATATACGGTGCAATATGATTAGGGTGGATATACTATTATTATACTATTGCATGTGATGATATGATATGTGATGGATGATGTGTGATGTGTTACGATTTTACTATATATATGTTTTGACTCAAATGCATACATGATTTGAAAATGGAGGGGTAAAACAGTATTTTTACAATGTATTATGAACAGTTTTTGAAATACTCTTTATTTTTTTTCTACTCACACTTTTATTGTTTTCTTGACCCCTCCAGGATGTGACCTAGAGGTAGAGGCAGGTCCCGAGGCGGAGACATAGTCACTTACTGTGGTGTACCTGATACCCTGTTTGGGTAGGTCGAGCACCATTCTGAAAACAGTTATTCGTGCTCGAAACCTTGTAGTGCTCTCTATCCCTTGTCTGGCACTGTGGGGCCCATTCTCGGATGTATTCGAATTGTGTTAAGACGTTTACTGTGCTTTATTTAACTTGTTTTGGGTATTTTGGTCATTTCGGGGTTGGTGTTAGACGGGAGCAGGATGCATCCCCCTAAACCGCTGGGCGATTTCGTTGCGACACTCTGATCTTGCCTTGCCTAGACTCCTAGGAGGATACAGCGTCTCACCAAGAGACTAATTCTGTGTTACTCGACTCACCCTCGAGTCCCAACATCGTATCTTGTGTCACTCAGCAACCTAGGCTGTTATCACGACTCGTCTCGAGTCTCAAACTAACACCTCACTCATCCTGTCAATACACCAATCGACATCTCTCTCATCTTGGGTGTATCTAGACCCCCATCGAATACTTGCTGGCAGAGATTTTCACAACATAAGCACGAGGGTTCGCCTGGCCCATCCTAGCCCTGAGCTCCATGCTCACAGAATAAACGAACCCTCAAAATCCACTTGGTACTAGCGCACAGTATTCAATGCTCGGTCCTCGTACTTAACGTACAATCAATATCAGACCCCGTCCGATTACCATATCACATCATGTCCATATTGGACACAACTTGATGATCATACCCCATCGACCAGATTGCTCGATCCTCAACAATCATGCTATCCAACATGCACCACTCACCGGTGTGTCCATAACACACAATCACCTAGGCACTACTCATAGGCCTGATCAAGGACTACACTTAGGCTATGTCCAACCACATACCAATCACACTCCAAACACCGTTCGGATGTGATCCGTCCATCACATGGCTAACATGCCAATCATGTTCCAACCTGTAACCCGCCTGTCTGGTCTATGCAGTGGACATACCACATGTAATGACCCGTCCCGAGTGTCGGGATTGAGTATTAATTAATTATGGTTTAGAGTGACTAATCTGGGATTAGTTGAGTGAAATCGGACGAAATGTACAAAATGACCGTTTTGCCCCTAGCGTGGGCAAAATGTTGACTGTTAGTTCGGGCGGTCAAACGGACTTTGACCGATGACTGTGACGTAGTTCGGGACATCACGAATTCATAGAAAGGTGGCACGTTCGATTCCGACGTTCGAGAAAAAGTTATGACGTTCGGAAGTTGAGGGGTATTTTGGTAATTTGGCTAAAAGGGGGCCAAATGTTGACTTTTGACCCTGGAAGTCCAATGAACGAGGGCCAAGGACCGTTACGTAGGTCTCGTCGATACGAATCCAACGACAAGTGGCATGCCAAAATCGGAGATTCGACGACGAAGTTATGGTCACGGGATCGAAATCGATTAACCGGACGAACTGGGATTTCGATTAAAATATTATTTTATCGTGAATAGTATATGATGATTGAACACACCTGGATGAGTGACAAGTGTCACCCATCCCTTGATTTGGGGCTTAAAATCATATCCATGTTTTGGGCAAAACATCATTATGATGTTTTATTATTTGTTAATTAATCCTTAATCATTTATTCCACCATTAATCCTCTTTGTCTTCAAACCGTGCACAAAATGGGGAATCATAATTGAGAGAATTGGTTGCCTTCCTTAACTGGTTTTGAGGGGAAAATTGAGAGTTTGGTGAGGCTAACTCAGCTGGGCAAACACGAGGGACAGAGAGAGGCTGGAGAGTGAGAATCGAATTTGTGAATTTTGGGAGGGAATATTCGAATGTTGAGATTTGAGCTACGGGGATCGAAATTGAGCTTGGAATTAGCTTCTTGAGGTTGTGACGAGTTGTTTCAGATCAAGAACGAAAGCAATTGAGGCTCAATTGGCTCTGAACGGGCCTGGTAACAGTAAGCTTGTGTTCGAGCTTGAGTCGTGATCATTGAGTGATCAAACGACGAAATTGTTGGACGGAAACTGTTTCTCATGATCCCACGATGCTACTGGGTGGATCAATTGAAGGAAATCGGTTGAGATTGATGAACTTCAAAGTGGGAACAGTGCCCAGATGTTCTTTGAAAGTTCAGCCTTGAGTTGAAGGTTTAAGGTAAGATTGACTGTAATTAAGTTCACAGATCCTTAATTGAAACTAATTCGATGCTAATTGCCGTTTGAATTACTGAAAACGGTGTAGAATTGACGGACATTGAATCGGGTCTGTTCGCGGGAAAAAGGATCCGTTTTGCAGAGAAAACGGGTGAGAACGACGACTGTTCAAATCACTGTAGCAGGCGCGTGGTGGTCACGGGCAGCCACTCACGGCGGCGCGTAAGGACGCGTACGGCCTAGTTTCAAGGTGAGGTCAACATGACTTTGAATCCTCTCATTGTAACGAACATTTTGACGCTGGTTTCGAGGAAATCGGATATCGTTTTGTTAATGTTCCGCGTATCCGAAGTTTTGTTTTACGTTTAAAATACGTATTTAAATTCCGGAAAAATTGGGGAAAATTATATGAAGTATTTTGAGATATTAGTAACCCTCTATAATGATTTTGGACAGGAATTGTGATTTCCAGAATTTACGGAAAAACGTGCAGCTCGGAAACGGACCGTTTAGACGGTGTGTGTGTGTGTGTGTGTGTGTGTGTGTGTGTGTGTGTGTGTGTGTGTGTGTGTGTGTGTGTGTGTGTGTGTGTGTGTGTGTGTGTGTGTGTGTGTGTGTGTGTGTGTGTGTGTGTGTGTGTGTGTGAGTAGACTTTGTTTTCTAACCATGATGCATGCATATATGATTTAAATGCTTTATTATATGATTTTATATGCTTTGGCATGGTTGATATTTCAATCCGGTGATTTCTCGATTTTATGGATTATTATATTATTATATTTTGGCACGATTTTTGAGAAATTATGAAATTGGTTGAAATGATGTTTGGACTCGGGTTATTGAGTCATGGATTGAAAAATGATATTTGGACTCGGATTATGAGTCAAGGATCGGTTTCATGGATTTACGTGAAAATGGCAACTGAGGTTGCGAACGCATGGATTTGCGTGAAAATGATATTTTGGGCGTGATACCCAACTGGATAGTGATTTTGACTCGGTTTTGGAGTCACATGTGGTTATGATGAAATTAATGATTTCTTGTGATTTTACGATTATTTTAATCAGTCTTTCAGGCACGTTTTACGAGGAACATGCAAATGATGTTTTGGGCTAGGCTCGGAGTTAAAAAGATTTCTAAAATGATATTTTGACTTAATTGGTGAGTCAATGATGATTTCTGGATTATTTTATTAGTTTAAAATGTGATTTTAAAGATTTGCGTGAAAATGTTATTTTGGGCTTGAGACCCAGTCGGGAATGATCTTGACTTTGTATAAAGTCAAGATTTGATTGAAATGTTTTGGGATGTGATTCCCGAGATGGTTTTTATTGTGATTGTGAAATTCCCAGACGGTCGGAGTTTGGGGGGATTACCCAGACGACCGGAGCTTGGGAGATGTGATTGTAGGATCGGGAGTTGATCCTATGGTGGCCAGCTTCTCGGATGTGACTGAGCTTGGATGTACCACTCGGATGGGTCTGAGCCTAGGGATGTGTTCGCCCAGATGTGACTGAGCCCGAGGGTTGAGCCCAGAGGTGTCTGATCCCGAGAGTGTGGCTGGATATTGGCCTATGCGTAGTGCAGCACTTGTGAGTAGTGCAGATATGATTGTGTGATATTTGGTGCACTTGTGAGAAGTGCGGATTGATTGGATTGATTGATTGACTGTGCACTTGTGAATAGTGCCTAATGATGTGGTTTGTGATAACGTACTGGTATTGAGTACGGGTTTTTGGTTTTTGTGGCCAGGTGATTATGTTTTCACATGTTTTGGCCTGAGAGCTAGGATTTGATGTTTTATAACATGAACTGATTTGGTGAACATGAGTTTTACGGACCATGGGAAAATATGTTTTGATTTTATCGGTCCACTGTTCATACTTGAATGATTTCATACTATTACTCATGTTTTATGATATGCATGCAAGTTTGTGAAAACTGGAGGGTAAGAATGTAATTTTGGCAAATGTTTTTATCAGAGGTCATTTTTGTCCACTCACACCTTTTCTGTTTTGTGACCCTCCAAGCTATGGTACGACGTTCGGGATTGATCGCGAGTCAGAGGTAGCAGCAGAAATCAACGCAATTATCCCTTGTCTAGCAAGCACTGAAGGGTAGTTTCAGACCTTTAGTTGACTTGTCAGACGGCAGCAGGACCGGGCACGGTTTGTGACGTCCAGTTGGGACGGGGTCCTGTCACCACACTATACTCAACGTCCTCTCTAAGCCCTTACGGTCACCTAACCAACTCTAGAGATAGCCCATCCAGTTCACGAACCAATCTTATCCCTTGGTTCATTTCAAAGGTCAGCCAACTTACGCAACCAAGACGTACCAACCCCAACCCTGTCGGTTAGTTGTCACCATCCAACAACACCCCATGGTCATCTACCACCAAGACCATCTCTCCATTTGGAGCGATAACGAACCCACAAATAGCTTATTCGAGGCATCGGCTATTCATCTTTTCCTGAGTACTACACTAGGTATCATCTCATATGCCACGAGAATAACTTCTACCCAACCATCACTGATACTCATTTAGTATAAATGAAACTGTAACGACCCGTCCCAAATATCGGGATTAAATATTAATTAATATGGATTAACGTGACTAATCGGGGATTAGTCGAGAGAATTCGGACAGACTGTGTGAAATGACCGTTTTACCCTTGGAATTGAATAAAATATTGACTTTTGACCCAATGAGTCAAACATACGAGGACCGATGATCGGGACGTCACGAGTTTGTAGACAAGTAGCACGTCAAAATCGGACGTCGAACGAGGAAGCTATGGTCACGGGATCAAAATCGGTATAATTAATGTCTCGCGATTTGAGTTAATTAAATATTAAGTTAATTGGGTGATACATTAGTGTGGGCCCTTGGATGAGTGACAAGTGTCACTCATCCCATTGGTGGGTGTCTCTATGTCCTTTATCTCCATTCTTCATCGATTGGACGTGTAAGTGAATGTGTGAGAGTAAACCAGAGAGTTTGAAAGGAGGCTGAGCAGCCACGGTCATGGCGGAGGTGAGTGAGAACCCGAAACCGAAAACCCAATTTTGACCCGAAATTGGAAAATGAGTTTTGGACGTTTGTTGAAGGCTTAGGTCGATCTTAACATGAGCTAGGAGTTGAGGCGAGCACAATGGGCCAGGTTTCGAGGAAAACAGCTGCCTGAGTCGACTAGGAGGACGACTGGAAAATCTGGGCTACGGGTTTACAATTAAAGGTAAAGATTTAGATTATTTTTCTTATTTTTGATCCAATAGAACTCTAGATTAGGTTTAGACGAGCATGTAGGAAGAAACCATGTCGAAAATGGTGGAAAAATAAGGGAGAAACGAACGGTTCAGGCTGCGGGTCTGTGCGACCCGGTTACAGGACCCGTCGAAGGACAGGGATGACATGATGACGTCAGCGATGACGTCATCTTGATGATGTCATCCTATCAGATCTGACAATGTCAGATAGGGACCAATGGGAGCTCGACACGTGGCACAGTCAGGGTTGTCAGTGTTAACGTCATGCTCACGTCAGCGTTGACTTTTAGGTTGACCAAGCGCGTGGGGGTGTGTGGGCTCGAATTTCGAGGTGGGCCCAATGGCATTTTAAAGGTTTAGGCAATTCGGATCCAATGGTGGTGGTTTTGGGTTCGATTAGAGATCGTTAAGTTGGTCAAATCGAGGTTTTTCACCTCGGGAAATGTGTCCAGGACACGTTGACTTTTCCGGGAATTTTGAGGTTTTATCCTATGGACTTGTATAGATGGTTAGTGACCTTCGGGTGTGATTTGGACAGGTTTGGAAGTTCAGGAGTTGATGATTTAGCCTCGGGAAGGCTTATGGCACGTGTATCGAGGCGACAGCTAGGACAGTCTGTAAGTGGACATTGATTTATAAATATGATGCATGCATAACGTTTTTATATGTTTTACATATGTGACTTCTATGAACATGATTGTGGTATTGATAACTTACGTATTTGCACGTATTTCGATATTTACGATTTTATACTGTGTTGCTACATGATTGTGGTTTTGATAATGGTTTAATGGTTTGATTTTGGATTTGAAAATATAGAACCGAGTATGAGACCCATTTGATTTGTAAACTATCAGACTTGATGTCCATTTGATTTAACGAGGCCTCGGGTCGGAGATCTATCTGGTTTGTACTATCAGGCTTGAGGCCCAGTTGGTTTTATGAAATGGAATTTCGGGATGAGTCCCTTGAATTTGGAAATTGGAATTGTGGAAATGGTTTATGAAAGTTATACTTCGGGCACGAGACCCATTTGTGGATTTACGATGGTTTTATGGAAATCCCAGACATGACCCTTTGAACGGTTTGAGTTGATTTATGAAATGCCTTCCATATACCATCATTATGTATGGATTGTCTCCTACGGACGTCTCGTAGTATCCCAGAGTAATTATGGCACTACATGAGAGGGGCTGCTCCGAGGTGCAGCTCAGGATCAATAGTTCTATTATGGCTAACGCCCACCAGGGAGGGTCATTGATCTATGGGTCATTGACCTGGGTGGACCCTAGGGAGATTCAGGATTGAGACCCCAAGAAGCACGCATATCTTGGAAAACCGTGACAATGGTATTGATTAGGCATCAGGGGTGCCGAGGATTAGTGAAATTGTATTTTGATAAACTAGTTATTCTATATTTATGGTTTTGGGCTGAGTTCTCATATACTTGGTTTTGGGCTGAGATCCCACATACTCTGGATTTGTGATGTTGGGCTAAGGCCCTAATGATTTATTTTAATAAATGGTTTGATTACTGATTTTCAAATGCATGCATGCTTTTTACTGAAGGGCATAAATGTCTTTTATGGAAATGTGTTTTATTAAATTATTGATTTTCGTCCACTCACAGCTTTTAATGGTTTATAATGCCCTTCAGGTTGATTACGGATGCGGGCTGTAGTAGAGACAGACACATCACACTCCTCCACTGATCCTGGCGCACTCTGGAAGCCCCCAACGGGCTGAGGTCGTGGGTTATCCCTTGTCGGACAGTTCGTGTTAGACGAGAGCATGGCACATCACGCGTTAATCCTGGGGGGATTGGGATAGGTCGTGTCAGAAACCAATCCCAACCGTCATGGTTGGCTGGTGTAAGTCCCAACTAGCTCGATCCACGAGCACCACGCTCATCGTGATCCATAGCCCAAATCGGTCTGAAATACCCTAATGCATAAGCATCTCGGCTCACACGTACTGCGATAATCAATTGCCTCACTCGTAATCATCTCGATCCTCACAACCAACTGAGGATCCACACTATCTCTCGGTCAAGATCACATGACCCATGATAACACCAGCACGAGTCCATCCAACCTTGGTGCTCACACATCACTTTCGGTGATGGTGTCACCTTCTGTTCTTTAACTAATTCAAATCTGGCTGTGTCATCGGAGGAACTTGGTCAACAAAAAACTCACTCCTAGCTCCCTGAGCTATTTAGGGACGTCACAACACGTGCCCCACGTCCCCAATGACCATACAGAAGGGTGGTCCCAGCGTCCAAGTCGTCACTCACACGAACATCAACCACGTGCCCCGAACCCAATCTGTCTTAAGGTCAAGGCATTTTTTGCCTTGTAATATTGTTTATGCACATCCGATAGGTGATTCCATCACGATACCCGTTGGCATACTCACTATGTAACGACCCGTCCCAAATTTCGAGATTAGTTTAGTAATTAATTTAGGATTAGTGCGACTAATCGGGGATTAGTCGGGAGATTTCGGAAGGTCGGCATAAAATGACCATTTTGTCCCTAGGAATGAGCAAAAAGTTGACTTTTGACATGGGTGGTCCAATGGACTTGGACCGATGACCGTGACGTAGATCAGGAAGTTAAGAGTCCATAGACAGACGGCACGTCAAATTCGGACGTTGGACGAGGAAGTTAAGGGAATGGATGAAAATATCAGTAAATGTCGCCGAAATTTCGTTGAAATTTCGATATTTGGAGCTAGCGGCACATAAGAAGGGGGAAGAAATTGGCCGAAATATCGAACAATTGTCTTGTTTTGAGCTTACAAATCCTTTCCTGGGATCAAAACGATGAATATGCACTATTAATTTGTGAAAATCGGACGTAAAACGAAGGAGATTTAGTCAAGTCATGTCGCCGGGTCGAAAAACCCGAGTTGCAGACCCGGCTGAAGGTTGGGGATGACTGGTAATGTGTATACGTATATATTAAACATTGTAAAATAACAATACTGATCGGTAGCAGAGATGGCTTTAGGGCTGTTTTAGGTTAAGTTTGGGTGGTCACAGGTTCGACCCCCCTTGTCCAACTGCTGTTTTTTTTCCCCCTTTCTTTTTATTCATTTTTTCCAATTTTTCAACAAATTTGGCCCCTTTTTTTTCCTTTTCATTTTTGTCCAATTTTAAATATATCCATTACTTCCAATTTTTTAACAAAGTTTGGTCCTATTTTTTCATCTTTTTTTTCCAATTTTAAATATTTTAAACTTATTTTATCATTTTTCTTGCAATGAATTTTTGTATGTTTATTGTTATGTTTTTAACTATTTTAACTTTCAACTATAGTAACTCACTTCAATTTATGTTTATATTTAAGATTTTATATTATTAGTCATATTACATCATATTATTCATCATATATTTATTATATCAAAGTCAGTTTATAATTTTATTAGTCCTATATAACCATTATTGAGTACTTAAGATTTTTCCAAAGTTTCATTTCAAATTTCTAACTTTTAGACCGAATTTCCGTCATTTTTGTTGACCGTAAACGATATCGATATCGATACCGATATTTGGGGCGAGATATCCGTAAATTTGACTAGGGTTATATCCATCGATATCAATATTTTTATCCTTGGTTACGGGTCACAGACGGTTTTGGGTACTATTTACAGTGGCACGTTTTACGAGGCGCTGTTGTCATTTGTCCTTTGGTGTGGGTCCAGATATTTCTATAAGGAAGTGTCACTCATCCATTAATCCCTAAACATACATACATGCATACCACCGCCCTTCCTTCCTCTTATTTGTGTTTCCCACACCCGAAACCGAGAATCCAAACACCTAACCATGCTCCCCATCCTACCTTCTAAGGTGGCGACTGAGAGAGTGAGAGTGAAGGACTAAGGATGACAAGGGGCTGAGGACGGTTGAGGCATGGCGAAGCCACGACGGAGGGTTTGCATGAATCGAAAGGGGCTGGTTTCGAAGGCCACGGTGGTCTGAGATGGCCTGGCGAGGAGGAGGAGGTATAGTTTTCAATTTAAAAATTCGAAATCAGCCTAGGACGTTTGTTGGCCTAGTTGATTGATCATAGGTTGTTCCCAGGACTTAGACGAACTAAGGAGACCATCTTGGAAAGGCAACGGTGGCCGGAGTCGATGGCACGATAGGGTTGCAGGTCGCTGTTACTGTTCCCCGTCAAACAAGTAACTTCTGGGCTTGGGTTCATGGTTTTAAGTAGGAGGATCAAAAGGGTAGGATTGGATGATCATATAGGAATTAACGGCATCGAAAACGGGTTGAAATCAAAGAAGTTAGAACGGGGTCAGGGTCGCAGGTCTGCGCGACCTGGTTCAGGAAATAGGCTGAACCGTCACGAGGTGGAAGACAATGACATCATCAGTGATGTCATCATATGTCAGTTATCAGGTGACGTGGCCCAATCCCAGGTCGACACGTGTCGTGATGTCAGAGCCCAGTCAGCTTGACATGTTAGTGGTGTGGACCAATCAGATGATGCCACGTGTCACTGACATGTCAGACAAGTGGACCACCCGATGGCTAACACGTGGTACCCTATCAGGTCTGAAACATGTCAGACTGACAGGTGCCAGGGATGATGTCATGCTGACGTCAGTCATTGACCGTTGATCGCTTATGTCAGCGTTGACTTTGCTAATGTCAGCAGCGTTGACTTTTGTGTTGACCACGCACGTAGGGGCACGTGAGCTCGAATTTCAAGGTGGAACCAGGATTAATTTAAAGATTTCGATGATCAGGATCCAATGATGCTGGTTTCGGGTCAATCGGAGATCGTTAGGTTGGTCAAATCAAGGTTTTTCACCTCTAGAAATATGTCTGGGACACGTTGACTTTTTCGAGAGTTTTGGGGGTGTATCCTATGAACTCATTTAGATAGTTAGTAACCTTCGGGTGTGATTTGGATAGGTCTGGAAGTTCCGGAGATGGTGATTTAACCTCGAGAAGGCTTCTGGCACACGTATCAAGGTGGCAGCTAGGACGGTCTGTGAGTGGACATTTGCTTTCTAAATATGATGCATGCATAACTGTTTTATATGTTTTATATCTATGCTTTGAATTCCTTGAATACGTATATTTGTGGTGTTTATGATTTACGTATTTGTACATATTTCAAGGTTATGGTTTTATACTATGTTTATACATGCTTGTGTTCAACGATGGTTTGATGAACTGATTTTGGATTTGGAAATATGAAATCGGGCATGAGACCCATTTGGTTTGGAAACTATCGAACTTAGAGTCCATTTGATTTAATGAGATATTTGACTGGAGGCCCATTTGGTTTATATGATCGGGCTAGAGGCCCAGTTGATTATGATATCGCGCATGAGTCCCATTTGTGGTTTATGAAATGTGATTTCGGGTTCGGAGACCCTAAAATGGATTTGGATGTGAGAAATTGGATTTATGGATTTACGATGGTTTTATGGAAATTCCGGACATAGCCCCTTTGAGATGTTTTGGAAGGATTTTATAAAGATGTTTCCATATACCATCCTTATATGAGGATATGTGGATGGTCTCCTCCAGATGTCTGGGACACTGGGGAAGTCACGACGCATTGCCTGCGAGGGGTCATTGCACGAAGCGACTGGACCGTCTAGTAACTCAAGAGCATGATTGCTATGATTAGATGTCTAGGACCCTCCAGATGTCTGGGACACTGGGGAAGTCACGACGCATTGCCTGCGAGGGGTCATTGCGCAAAGCGACTGGACCGTCTAGTAACTCAAGAGCATGATTGCTATGATTAGATGTCTGGGACGTCAGACATCTGGGATGTCAGAGATTGACCCGGAGAGACTCCGGGCAGCACGCGTTGCTTAGACCGTGAGATATGACGTCTGGGACGTTAAGCATTTGGGACGCTAAGCATCTGGGATGTCGAGGATGGGTATTTGGTAAACATGATTTATTGGATTTATGAAATGGTATTTCTGTGTTAATGGATTTGGGCAGTGACCCACATGGATTTGGATTTACGGATTTCAGTGTTTTATAGTTTTAGGCTGAGTTCCCACACTTGGTTGATTTTACGGTTTTAGGCTAAGGCCCTAATGATTTGAGGAAGGAAATGGCTTGGGTTTTATAAACGTTTTTATTATATTTGAATTAACTGGTTTGCGAATGCATGCATGTATTTAAGTGAAGGGCATAAATGTTTTCTTTTCTGAAATGAGTTTTTATTAAATTATTTATTTTTGTCCACTCACAGTTTTTATGATTTTAATGCCCTTCAGGTTGATTCTGGATGTGGGCTGTAGTAGAGACCGAGACATCACACTCCGCCACTGATCCTGGCATGCTCTGGAAGCCCGTTTGGGTTGTTGGCCTGGGTATCCCTGGTCTGGCCTTCGTGTTACATGTAGGTTCGACAGGTGTTTGGCCTTCGTGTCGCACGTGGGTTAGACGGGAATATGGCACATCCCACAAAATCCTGGAGGGATTGGGATGGGTCGTGTCATGCTCACATGTCCCAAGTTTATGGGAGCAAATCATGCACACAACACTCGTGCAATCAGACCACCACTAACTAGGATAGCTGAAGTGCATGTCACCCATCTAGACACACCTCATGCTTTCCATAAACCAACCAAACTCCATCTCACCGAACCCTCATCAAAGCTCCCTAAGTACACAAATCCTCATGACACCTTTGCGTCGTCCATAACCACTTGATCATTGTTGGGATTCCGTCAAACTCATCTCCCTCTAAGATGTCACATCATCTCTCGAGTCTTATCCTCGAGACCCGACACAAACCGATGAAGCCTCACTGCCTCAATCTTCATTACAGTTAGTGTGAACCAAATCTAACCGGAGATCTCTACTCATACCGAGCAACACTCATATACCTCTGTACCAAATGCAAGGACCTCACCTCTCGGCAACATGTTGGGTTACCGATACGACTGACGAATCCTCATCGTCTAAGTCATCACGGGAACATGAGCGTATCCAGATCGATAAGAATCATCCATGTCCTTTGATAGCAATGACGTCACTTGATTGGTCCACGTGTCTGACAATATCAGGTCTGACATCTTCTGACACGTTGCCATGTGACCTGACCACCTGACAGACGATGATGTCACCTACTAACGTCATCGTCGTCAAACTCGCAACGGGTTGACCCGGACCTCTACAACCAGGTCAACTCGACCCGTGACCTGACCCGACTCTAACTCTTCCAAAACTCAACCAAATCGATTCACTTTTGTTCCTATTGACTCGTCCTAATTCCAGGAATGGATCTATGACCTCGAAATCCTAAGAAAAGAGCTAGAATTTACCTGTCGAATCCAAACTCCCACCGCCACCTGCAACCTTCCCTCCTGGGATGTCCAGCCGCCCATTCCTCTTGATTTTGATCCCCACAAGCTCGTCCAAGTCCAAGAAACACAACCCCACCATCAAATCCTTTCCCAAACATCGAAACATGAAATTCAAATTTTGAAATGAAATGGGTTTTTGGGTTTTACCTGGTTTTCTGGGCTTCTCCGCCCTCCACGGCGGTCCTGCTGCCTCCCACATCGTCTCTCAGTCCCTCACTTTCCCTGAGTCTCTTTTTCCCTCTAGTCACATTTGAAGAGGATGAAAATGGGGTTTGAGTTTCGATTTTGGATAGAACAAAATGGGAGAAGGGAGTGATATGCATGAATGAAAGGAATGGGAAATGAATGAGTGACACTTGTCACTCATCCATTGGGCCTGACCAAAATATCTGGGCCCACAAAAGATAAATGTTCACCTGCCTGTTTACACTTTAGGATTAACTTGAGAAAGCCATTTGCCAAAGACCGCCTCGTGTGATATGGTATAACAGTACTAGAATTCATTTTCGAAGAGCTCCAAGCGAACGAATTCATTGAGTCTCAAATTATCTCGATCCACGTGCATTTGTGTAACGACCCGTCCTAAATTTCGAGATTAGATTAGTGACTAATCACGATTAGTGAGGCTAATCCGTGATTAGTTAGGCGAAATCGGACGAACGATGCAAAATGACCGTTTTACCCCTAGCGTGGGTAAAACGTTGACTTTACGTTCGTGAGGTCAAATGGACTTTGACCGATGACTGTGACGTATTTCGTGACGTCACGAGTTCATAGATAGGTGGCACGTTCAATTCCGACGTTCTAGGAGGAAGTTATGACGTTCGGAAGCTTAGGGGCATTTTGGTAATTATGGTTAAAAAGGGCAAATAGTTGACTTTTTGACCAGGATGTCCGATGGCCGAGGGCCTAGGACCGTTACTTAGATAGGGACGATACGAATACGTAGACAGGCGGCACGCCGAATTCGGACGTTTGACGGCGAAATTACGGTTCACGAAAGTTCAAGGGTACTATTGCACATTTTACGAAATGTCTTACCTTTTGTCCTTAAGTGGGCCAGATATTTTACAAGGGCCCAATGGATGAGTGACAAGTGTCACTCATCCATTGCTCATTATGTTCCCATACATGCATACCATCCCTTAGTCGTGCAAACCATCCCCCACAACATTCAAACCCGATCTCAGTTTGAACCCAAACCCATCCAACCCTTTCCATCTGATCTTGAGTGAGACCAGAGAGTGAGAGAGAGGCTGAGGAAGCTAAGGACGGTGGTTGGGAGAGTCTGGACCGCCGCACACGGCCGTGAAGGCCCAGGTAACCCGATTACCCGACCAATGCTCATTTTTCCATTATTTTCGAATATGAAATTATGGTTAGTTGTGGGTGATTGGGAGATGATTAGGGAGTTGCTAGGATGATTTTAGGATGGTTTGGAGGGTGGTTCACGGTGGAGGAAGTCGTGACGGCGGCCGGGAAAATTCTGAAACTTTAGGCCGTGAGGTTCAAGAATCAAACCTCGAATTCTTTGTGTTTTTCCTTGTTTTGATCATCCAAACAAGTTCCTAGGATCAAAATAGGAATTTAGAGATTGATTAGGAAGGGAATCAGACCAAAATGAGAAGGGAGGAGCCGTGAACCGGTCACGCCGGTCCAACTGGACTGGCCAACCAGTGAACCGGCCGGTTCGATTGCTAGAGAAGATGAACAGTGCACCGTCCCTTCTAGAGTCGCGTGAGGGTGTGTGAACAGTAATTTAGGGAAGTGTTCAACACGTGAAATCTTCTATTCGATGTAACGAACATTTTGGGACTAGTTTCGTGTCGATCGGACACCGTCTCGATATGTTTCGGGGCATTGGAAGGTTTAGGGTCGGCTTAAAAATAGTTAAAAGTTTTGGAAAAATTACGGGGCTTTGGTATGAGGTTAATAAGGTAGTTAGTAACCTTTTATTATGATTTGGACAGGTTCGGGAGTCCCGGTGACAGTGATCGGCTCGGGAGAGCCTATGGCACGCAAATCGAGGCGGCAACTCAGACAGTCTGTGAGTGGACCTTGGTTTTCTAAATTGGTGCATGCATAAATGTTTATTATATGTTTTATTACATGTTTGATGATGACATGGGTGCATTTGTATGTGGTTACGTATAGGCACATATTTCGAGGTTTCGGCCCTATACGGTGCCTATACGGGTCGGTATTTCTTTATTGGTTTTAATGAAAAGGTTTTGGATTTCTAAAAGAATAAACTCGGGTATGAGGCCCATTTGGTTTTGTCTCGGGCATATGACCTCAGATATCGGGCACAGTGCCCAGCTGATGTCCTATGTTCGGGCACGAGACCCAGGTTACTTTACGGTTTTGATTTCAGGTCAGGGAACCTTAAATGGATTTCCCGGTTCATGACGGTTTATGGGAACCGGCATGAACCCTTGTTATGGTATCGTGGTTCATGACGGATTATGGGGACCGGTATGAACCCTGGTTTTGTTATTATGGTACATGACGGTTTATGGGAACTGGCATGAACCCTGGTTATGTTATTATGGTATATGAAGGTTTATGGGAACCGGACATGGAGGATATGGTCTATATGTATATGAACTGGATATTATGGATCATGACGGTTCAGGGGAACCGGGCATGGATATTTGTATTATGTATATATATATGTGCATATACCTTCCTTTACTTCTATTATCTCCTCCGGGGAGGGTCGTTGACCTGGGTGGGCCCCGGAGTAGTCACGGAGCACCGACTGAGTGAAGTCACCCCCCAGTTGGGTTCCTTACTCTCAGAAAGGCTATGGTTACTATAACCTCGAGTAGGATCAGTGGTCTGCGGGCATTGACCTTGACTTTGAGAAGACTCAGATTGAGACCCAGGTAGCACGCGCGTAGCTTTGGATACCGTGACAGGATTGGTTGTGTGACTTATATGTATATATGATATGATATATGAGATGTGATGTGTGGTTACACAGGTTTTGGGCAGTGGCCCGTATGGGTGGTTTCATGATGGTTTTGGGCTGAGTCCCGTATGGGTTTGGGCAGTGGCCCGTATGATTGAATTTTTATGATTCTTTGATATGTGGTGTGCACGGGTGTGCACAGGATTTGGGTAGTGGCCCGTATATTTGATTTGATTATAGTTTTGGGCTTAGTCCCACCTATGGTTTCCATTTGGTTAAATGGTTTTCGAATGCATGCATGCTTTTTAGTGAAGGGTACAAATGTCTTTATGGAAATATTTTTATAAACTTTTGTTTCGTCCACTCACAGTTTTAAATGTTTTGACTGCCCTTCAGGTTGACAGCGGATGTGGACTGTAGCAGAGACCGAGATATCACATACCTCCTCCGAATGCTGGCGTACTCTGATAGCCCAGGAGGGTAAAGGTCGGAAATATCCCTTGTCTGACACTCCGTGTCAGACGGGAGCAGGGTCATCCCGCGTTAATCCCGGAGGGATTGGGATGGGTCCTGCCAATTTGACCTCTAGGGTCAAAAGTAAACATTTTACCCTCGTTTAGGGGTAAAGTCGTAATTTCTCCCCGATCATCCGATAATCCTTGACTAATTCCATATTAGTCCTAATTAATCTTTGATTAGTCTCACTAATCACATACTCTCGAGACAGGTCATTACACTTGGCCATGCCCATTTGGACAACACAAGGAATGAGCCCACCATGACAGGCTTCAACATCAAAACGAAGCTTATTTGTCCCACGGCGAAATTTCTCACCTACAACATTCATTACCATTATAAATATAAGGGCACCCCACTCTGAAAGGAAATACCTAACTTTCCCTTATGTTGCCATAATTACCAATCAGACATCTCCACCCACTAACTTAGTAATCAGAGACTATTAGGTCGACTTCACACTGATGCTCTTTGATCTTTCTTTTTCCTTACAAATCACTCATCACGGAAGAGAGCAAGATAACCGAGCTCATCGAGAACTAATCCAATTTTTCGCATCGAAAAAACAAAATAAAATAAAATAGGGAAAGCTATTGTTATAGTCCCTGATTTTTACAATAATGTTACCTATAGTCCCTAAACTTCATTATTAGTGGCATATATCCCTAAATTATGCCCAAATGTGTAGTAATCATCCATCCGTTAAAATTCTTAACTTTTTCTGTTAAAAATAAGGATAAAATAGTATTTTCAAGTATATTTCTACAATTCTCTCTATTCAACCTAAATGCAAACTCAAATTGTGAATTTCCTAACCCATGGATATTTTGAAATTTTCGAGGCCACGAATTTAATAAATCAAAATTAAAAGCAAGAACAAAAAAAAACTGGAATTTCAGAGAAAAAGTTTAGATATATATGCATTTTTTGTCACTAATTTGTTGATGAACATCGTTGAAAAAACATATTTTGGTGACACTATTCAATTCGCCACTAATGGTGTTCTTCCCCTTTAGTGATGAAAATGCATATACATTCAAACTTTTGCCAATTTTTTTTCTTTTAATTTTAATCAATTATTATTTTAGTTAATGTCCTTAGAAATTCCACATATCCATGGATTGATCTTTGTGGGAAAATAGAAGTTTTGAGTTTCATTTAGGTTGAATTGAGAGAATTGTATAAATATACTTGAAAAGACCATCTTACCCTTATTTTTAACAGAAACAAATTAATAAATGGACGATTACTACACATTTGGGTATAGTTCATGAACCTTTACTACTAATAATGAAGTTCAGGAACTATAACTAACATCAACAATTTGGGTTTGCATTTAGGTTGAATAGAGGGAATTGTATAAATATACTTGAAAAAACTATCTGGCCCTTATTTTTAACAGAAAAAGTTAAGATTTTTAACGGAGGGAATATACATTTGGGCATAATTCAGGGACCTATGCTACTAATAATGAAGTTTAGAGACTATAACTAACATTAGTGTAAATGTTAGAGACTATAACAATAGTTTTCCCTATTTTATTTTATTTTGCTTTGTTGATATGAAAAATTGGATTAGCTTAGATTTTCCTCGCTGAACTCAATCCTTTTGCTCTCTTCGGTGATGAGTGATTTGCAAGGAAGAAGAAAGATCAAGAAGCATCAGTGTAACACCAACCTAGTTGTAACAACCCGTCCCAAATTTACGGGATTAATTAAGGGTAATTAAGATTAATTAAGAACTAATTAAGGATTATCGTGACTAATCAGGAATTAGTCGAGGAATATCGGACGAACGGTGTAAAATAACGATTTTACCCATGGGAATGGGTAAAAAGTTGACTTTTGACCCAAGTGGTCAAATGCATGAGGACCGAGGACTGTTACGTAGATCGGGACGTTACGAGTCCGTAGACAGGTAACACATCGAAATCGGACGTTCGACAGGAAAGTTACGGTTTACGAACGAAAAATAGTATTATTCACGTAAACCGAGAAATGTTGACAAATGACCTATTTGGATTGGATTGGGAATCTAGGTGGACCAATCAGTTAGTGGCACCTGTCCCTCACCTGATTGGCCCAAAACCCAAACACTTGGGATTACATTGTCATCTTCATTTTCATCTATCTTCACCATTTCTTATCTTCAAACTCGAACACCCACCCACCATCATTCCACCTTCACTCCATCATCATGTGAGACCATTGAGGGGCACTGAGAGTGAGTGAGAGATGGCAGGACAGCTAGGGACGGTTGAGCACGGCGGAGAAATTACGGAGGTGAGTGAAACCCGTAACCTGGTTTGGATCCAAAAATGGAAATTCACGTTTTAACGTTTGTTGAAGGTTTATGATGACTCTATGGTGTTCTTAGGATCCGTACAGACCCAGAGGGATCGATTTCGAGTGGATTGGTGGCCTGAGATGGCTGGAAACAGAGGAAGAAGTTCCTTGTTACTGTTCATCAGTAAATAGGTAATCTATGGATCGATTTTCGTGTTTTTAATTAGATAGGGAAGTTCATGGGTAGATGACGAACACATAGGAAGAAGAATGGATGAAATCGGGTTAGAAATGAGGCTTTTAGAGCTGGGTCAGGGTCGTGGGTCTACGCGACCCGGTTTCTGACAAACGGGTCAGAGGCGAGAGGTTGAAGACGATGACGTCAACTCACCTATCAGATGTCAGTCCAGGTGGCCCAATGGGAGGATGACATGTGTCATGTCAGTGCCAGTTAGCAATCATATGTCAGTGACGTGGACCAATCAGATGGTGCCACATGTCACTGACATGTTAGTGATGTGGCCAGTGGGCTGCTAACAAGTGGTACAGTCAAATCTGACACCTGTCAGCATGATGTCAGCTGTTGACTTTAACCGTTGACCGCTGACCGTTGACATCAGCGTTGACTTTACTGACATTAGCGTTGACTTTTTACCAAAGTTAACTTTTAACTTTGACCCATGTGTGGCCACGTATTTCGAGGTGAAGCCAGTGCCATTTTAAAGGTTTTGACGATTCGGATCCAATAGTGGTGGTTTCGAGTCGATCGGAGATTGTTGGGTTGGTCAAATTGAGGTTTAAAGTCTCAGAAAGCATGTTCGGGGCGCGTTCCCAAGCTGGAAATGTTCGTAGGTTTAATGTATGAACTTATAGAGTCCGTTAGTGACCTTTGGGTATGATTTGGACAGGTCCGGATGTTCCAGAGATGGTGAATTAGCTCTAGAGAGGCTTATGACACGCATATCGAGGCGTAGCAAGGACAGTCTGTGAGTGAACATTTGGTTTCTAAATATGATACATGCATAACTCTTTTATATATTTTATATCTATTATTTGGAATGCCTTGAGTACGTATGATTGTGGTATTTGGTATTCACGTATTTCGAGGTATATGGTTTTATGTTGGACTTATACATGCTTGTGTTTTCAATAATGAATTAATGGAATGATTTCGGATTTGGAAATATAGAATCGGGTTTGAGACCCATTTGACTTATGAACTCTCGGACTTGAAGTCCATTTGATTTAATGAGGTACCGAGCTGGGAGCCCATTTGGTTTATACTATCGGGCTTAAGGCCCAATTGGTGTACGAAATGGAATTTCGGGCTGAGTCCCCTAAAATTGGAAATGGGATTTGTGGAAATGGTTTATGAAAGTTATACTTCGGGCATGAGACCCAGTTATGGATTTACGAAGCTTTTAGGGAAACGGAATGGTTAACACTAGATTCCGAGCATGAGCCCCTTTGATAGGTTTTAATATGATTTATGAAATTTTTTCCATTTACCATCCTTATGTGGACTGTCTCCTCTAGATATTCGGTACCCTAGAGTGGTCATGGTGCATTGCCTGCGAGGGGTCGCCCTACGGAGAGACCGCATAGAGGCTCACGTAGAGAGACTCGAGAGCAGGATTGCATGAGGTTAAAACCTCCCCCCAGAGAGGGTCATTGACCTAGGTGGGCCCTGGGGAGACTCAGGATTGAGACCCCAGAGTCGTGTAGCTTAGGACCGTGACATTATGACATATGGGATGTCAGGAATTTTGGATGCCGAGGATTGGTTAAACTATGTTTTACTGGATTTATGGATTGGTATTTCTGTGTTAATAATGGATTTTGGCAGTGCCCCACATGGTCGATTTTACGGTTTTGGGCTGAATTCGCACATGGTTGAATTTATAGTGTTGGGCTAAGGCTTTAATGATTTATTTAAAGTAAATAGTTTTGATTACTGATTTTCAAATGCATGCATGTTTTTTAGTGAAGGGTATAAATGTCTTTTGTGAAATGTGTTTTATTAAACTATTTATTTTCTTCCACTCACAGTTTTTAATGGTTTTTAATACTCTTTATATTGATCGCGGATGCGGGCTGTAATAGAAATCGAGACATCATGACAGGACCCATCCCAATCCCCCCGGGATTACCGTGGAATGTGCCCTGCTCCCGTCCAGCAAGAGGTGTCAGACAAGGGATAACCAAGAGCCACTGCCCAACGGGGCATCCAGAGTGCGCAAGGATCGATGGAGGAGGTGTGCAATGTCCCAGTCTCTGCTGCAATCGCATCCGTAATCAACCTGAAGAGCATTAAAACCAAAAGCTGTGAGTGGACAAAAACCAATAAGTTTACCAAATACATTTATAAGACATTTATGCCCTCCAATAAAAACGTATGCATGCCACGAAAATCAGTAACCAAAACGTTTGCTCAACCGAGCCATTAGGGCCTTAGCCCAAAAACCGTTAACCAAAAACCAAGTGTGGGAACTAAGCCCAAAACAGTGGAATACCACAACCATACATATTAAAACCATGTGGGCCACCGCCCAAAGCCATAAATATAAATCCATAAATCTAAAACCATTTAGGATCCCTGACCCGACATACCATTTCATAACCAATAATCCATTTTTACCACATAACACATATCCAACCGAAAAGCCATTTCATAGATCCATTAATCCATATTTTACCATTACCATCACCAGCATCCCAGATGCTTAGCGTCCCAGACGCTTGACATCCCTGACGTCATATCTCACGGTTTCATAAGCTACGCGTGCTGCCCGGGGTCTCTCCGGGTCCATATATTTGACATCCCTGATGTCTGACGTCCCTGACGTCAATCATAGCAATCCTGCTCCTGAGTCATCATACGGTCCAGCTGCTCCGTATAATGACCCCTCGCAGGCAATGCACCGTGACTTCCCCAGTGTCCCAGACATCTGGAGGAGACCATCATATATCCTTGTATCCAGATGGTATATGGAAAAACAGTTTTATTAAATCCTTTTATCACATCATTACCATTGGGCCCTACCCGAAATTTCCATAAAACCATGTAATTCCATTTAGGGTCCCTGACCCAAAATCACAATTATTAAACATAGGGTCCCTGACCCGAAATCACATTTATTATCCAACTGGGCCTCATGCCCGATTTTATGAATCACTGGACCCACGTCCCGATTTGTAAACCAACTGGGCCCGCAGCCCGACTTATAAACCCACTGGCCCACGGCCCGAATTCGTAAATCAACTGGGCCCCTGGCCCGATAACATAACTCAAATGGGTCTCAGCCCGATTTCATATCAACTGGGCCCCTGGCCCGATTTCATTAACCAACTGGGCCCCTGGCCCGATTTCATTAACCAACTGGGCCCCCAGTCCGATTCTCAAATGGACTCCAAGTCCGAAATTTCCAAAACAAGTGGGCCTCAAGCCCGAGTTCATATTTCCAATTTCAAAACCATTTCATCATATTATATCTCCATGTAAAACCGGAAACCTCGATTTACGTGCAAGCACGTAAATCGCCTCGAAATACGTGAAACCGTACAATTTACCAACAACCAAATCAACATCATACAATCACAACCATAATCCATATAAAACATTTAAGCATGCATAGAATTTATAAAACCAAAGTCCACTCACAGACTGTTTTAACGGTATGCCTCGATAGCGTGCCACCGGCCCTCCCGGGCCACACCACTATCACCGGGACTCCCAATCCTGTCCAAATCACATTATAGGGTCACTAACCTCATCATTAACATCCTATCAAAGTCCCGTAATTTTCCCGAATTTTTAATTATTTTTAATCTTAATTTAAAACCTTCGGACATCCCGAACAATATCGAGACGGTGTCCGATCGACACGAAACCAATTCCAAAATGTCCGTTACATTAAATAGGACAGAAGTCATGTTGACCTCACCTCGAGATTCGTGCCCACGCGCTGTCACGCGCCGCCGTGAGTGGCTGCGCGTGAAACTCACGCGCCTGCTACAGTGCATCGTCCTAACCCGTATGTCTGGTAAACGGGTCCAATTTACCCGCGATACAACCCGGTCCAATGTCCATCAATTCAGCCATAATTCCTTCAATTGAGCATTCAGTTAGTTTCGTTTTAAGTCTAATTTAAGTTCTGTAAACTCAATTACACGAACACTTACCCAGATTCCATCGATTCCACGATGAACACGAAGAACACTCCGGTCACTGTTCAATCATGGGATTCCTTCAATTCCGATCGATTTCAATAAATTGATTCAACTAGAAGCATCAGTGAACTCCGTTAAGCATTTCCCCCAACTCAATTGCTTCAATCCAGTGCCCAATCGTCACGACTCAAGCTCGATAGCCGTCCACTGTGCAACCATGGAGCTTCATCAACCACAACCGTTTTCTTTCAATTGATGAACCCAGAAGCATCGTGGGATCATGAGAAGTAGTTTCCCCACCTCAATTCCGTCCATCGAAGCCTCCAACTCCACGACTCAAACTCGATTTTCCTCCTCTGTCACCAAGTGTGATCAGAGCCAAAACAGCACCAATTCCTTTCGTTCCTTCGACGATTCTGGTCGTTGTGATCCCAGGAAGCTGAATGTGAGCTCAATTGCGATCCTCACGGCCTAATTCTTCCATTTCGAATTTTCCCCCCAATTTTCCCGAAATCCAAAATCCCAAATTCAGCACTCTCACAACCCCTCGTGTTTCCCCGTTAATTCAATCATCTTAGTCTCTCAGTTTTCTCTCAGAAATGGCAGAGAGAGGGAGCCAATTCTCCCAATTCTCCCACACTGATTTTTGAAGGTCCACGGGTAGAAACAAAGAAGAAGAAAATGGGGAAAAGATGGAGAAGGAATGATGATGTTGTAATGATGGTGTTGGGAGGGAAACATGGAGCTGGAAACAAGGGATGGGTGACACTTGTCACTCATCCGGATGTGCACAGTCAACGGTCACTATTCATTATTATATTATTATTTTAATCCGAGCCTCGGTTCGTAAATTCGTTTCCTTGATCATAACGTCGTCGTCGAATCTCCGATTTCGGCATGCCGCCTGTCGTTGGATTCGTATCGACGATACCTACGTAACGGTCCTTGGCCCTCGTCCATCGGACCTCCCGGTCAAAAAGTCAACATCTGACCCCAATTGACCAAATTACCAAAATACCCCTCAACTTCCGAACATCATAACTTTCTCTACGAATGTCGGAATCGAACGTGCCACCTGTCTATGAACTCGTGACGTCCCGAACTACGTCACGGTCATCGGTCAAAGTCCGTTTGACCGCTCGATCAAAAAGTCAACTTTTTGCCCACGACCAGGGGCAAAACGGTCATTTTGCACATTTTGTCCGATTCCGCCCTACTAACCACCGTTCAACCTTACTAATCAAGATTAATGACTAATCTAATCCCGGAATTCGGGACGGGTCGTTACACATCACCCTCCTTCACTGATCCTAGTGTGCTCTGGAAGCCCCGATAGGGTCAAGGTTTGGGTTATTCCTTGTCTGACACTTCGTATCAGACGGGAGCATGACACATTCCGCGTTAATACTGGGGGGATTGGGATGGGTCGTGTCACTAATAGTCTCCAATTCCTAAGTTAGTAGGTGTAGATGGCTGATTGATAATTATGGCAACATAAGAGCAAAGTAGTTATTTCCTTTCAAAGTTTTGTTCCGATGATTCTAGTTATGACAGAAATCGGTGATCAGCTTTTAGTTTTTTTTTTTCAGATTTTATTCCATCCTTCTTTTGCAGTACTTATTGTAAGCGAAGTTGTCCTACATTGGAAGCGTGCATAAGTAGTCCTATAGGATTTTAGGGGTCGTGTGAAAACATACAAGAACGACAACAAAGAGACCAAATTAAAGAGTGAATATATAAATAAGATTTACTTTTTCATTCACCCTTACTTAGTAGTCGGTAGCAAACTTCAATAAGTTAGAGTGATTTACTTCAAATACCCCTTCTAATTTTCTGAAATGATGAAATCTCACTTAACAGTGAAATTTCTCACATTATTCTTCTATTAAAAAAATTATTCACTGTTTATTACACATCTAATTAACATTAAATGTAGATTTTCTATTTAACGTTAAAATATTCAAGGGCAGAAGACAACTCTATAGTTTGTCCCAGCAGGACATGTAAATGTGCTGTTTCCATCATCCAGAGGGTAACTATAAGCATGTGGGCAGTGACCCTTAAAAAATCTAGAGAAATCTGTAGGCCCACAGTTCCCAGAGTCGCAACAATATTGGCCCGTTTTGAAGACGGTGCAAGGGTTGTTACATCCTCCAGGAGCCCTTAGTTCTATAGGGCACTGCCCATTAATATCAACCGTACATCTGATCCCCCTGCACCCACCCGACGTGGGACTAAACTCCATGGGGACATTGAACCCATGGACTAGAGAGATGTCGAAGAAATCCAAGTTGTTATATTGGTTAAGGGCATATTCAGCTAAGGTGTTTGGAGGTTGACCAAACCCTCGGCATTGGAGGACACCCGCACAATCTCCAGTCTGGCATCGTCCACGTCCGGCTCCGTCAAAGTTGCATAAAGTCCGGGGCCAAATGCGTCCCTGTTTGGTGTCACTAGCCACGTAAAGAGCCCAAGCTTCCCCGCTGTCGAGACGGCGACCACCTCCTGGTACGGCGGCAGCCCACACAGTGAAGGAGCAATTGTTGTGGATATTGAATTGACGTAATCTACGGTTGTCTGGCCGCCGATCTAGTCTGCGATAGGCACCAGGGGAGGCAGCCACCCAGACGGTGGAAGGACATTCCTCGTTACCGATGATGGAGGTAGCTGCATGGGAACAGATGAAGAAAAGGTTCAACAAGAACTTGATGAAGAAGAGAAGCAAGGCCATTGAAGTGGAAGTTATTGGGTATTGGGTAATTAAGGATTCAAATTACTATTGTTATCACTAAGAAAAATAGATATTTATTCATGCCCCGTAGTTCCGCAATAATAAGGATTTAATTCAACCACCAAAATATTGATCGGTGGACGCATCATAAGTCTTCGCTTGACTTTCAGTACCAAAAGTATTGAGCACGGACAACTCATATTATTTCTAATTTTCTAAAACATTAGAATAACTAAAACTAATAATTAACAAAAATAAAATAACTAAAAATAATAAATAAATTGCAAGGAATAATTAATATTTTTGGATATCAATTTTTTTTTTACGTCATTACATAGTGTTCGATGAATAAAACAACTTTAATATTTGGGTTTGCAACAAAAGTGATCAAAGATAGTCGAAAAATGTAAAAAAAACTCCAAAAATTACAAAAAAAAATCATGTTAGTTCTTAAAAAATGAAATAAGACATAAAAAATTTAAGGATATAAGTTTGTTAATTAGACTCGAAGAGAAACAAATCCTCACCAAGACTGAAACCTAAGGTGGCATAAAATGGCTAAAAAAGTAAGGTGATCCAGATAATATTTTAAAAAGTAAGGCCTAAACTTTTTCATTATTATAAAAAAGCATGTGTAATTGATTTTTATAATATAAATTATAAATTCACCCTAAGTTATTAATTAGCTTGACTTCTCATTGAGGGTGAATAAGAATTGAGAAGTCATTTAGTTTTTATAAACTATATGGCTGTCATTTAGTTTTTTTTTTTAAAAAAAAAGAATTGAGAAGTCTTTCTAATTAGAAGTGTTTCTCAATTATTTATTACCTAAAATAGATGAGATTGCTTCCAAATTGGTAAGTTAGTGAAAAAAAAAAGTCTCTTATTAGGATTTGAATGTCATATCTATGCTCCATGTATTTATTTATCCATTTAACTATTTCTTTTATTTTAATTAAAAATATTATTTTATGTTTAAAATATCTTATCCACTTAAGTTTTTTATTCTTATCTTCCCCATTCTATTCTTCTTCCCCGACTATACCTCCACCCTCACCCCCTCTGCATTTTTTTCTTCTTATCTGCGTGAGAACACCTCCGCCTCCCTCCTCCTCTGCAATCTTGACGTCGTTATCCTTTCATGCCCAGCCATGATTGAGATCGATCTAGCTCGTCCCCTCGAATTGGACCGTAGGCTCAATCCCAAACGAATCACCTAAACGAGATGGACCTCACCCAGCTATCCCTCACGACCATGCTCATATATCGAAGCTCGAAATCTGTCCTAGGCTTCTATGATTCAGGTTTGGGCAATTGTTTTTTGCTATGAATTTGACTATATCGATATTGAAGAGTAGACTTAGTGTATATCGATAGATTTCGGTCAATTTCGTCGAAATTTATCGATATCTAACGATATCGTGGAAATTTGGGGAAAAATTTCTTTTCCCTCTGTTTAGATGTCGGAACCCAATTTTTCCGAAATCTCGAGTGAAATATCGGCGTAATTGCCGATATTTCAATCCATGAAAAGACGTATACGCGCATCTATCACTAAATGACGTCACATTGTTAGCTATTTTTCCACATACATGTACAAAGGAGGACATTTTCCTAATTATTATCACTATTTTCCACAAGAAGAAAACGAGGGAAAACCTCCTTGGCATCGATCGCAAGCAGAGGCTAAGGAGGATATATTCTTGCGCGTCCCACAAAATTGTACTACCATTATTGTTTTTAAGTATTTGAGGTCAAATAGTTCAAATTTCGGGAATAATAAAGGGATGATTATGCCTAATTTTTAAGACTAAATTATTAATCTCTCAACTGATTATGTTTTAAATCACAAATTTACTTCATGTCCGTCTCGTTTACTACTGTATACGAAGCTCTTATGTCATATAAAGTACGTCACCCATTTTTGTTAGAATTAATGCATTGTACGTTGTATTAAAGATAAGGTGCAATTGTATATAGGTCATTTTTTAAAGTTTAAATTACAACTTAGTCAACTACGGTAAATAGGAACAGTATATAAAAAATAATTTGATTTGTTTAGTATTTGTCAAAAGAATAATGTTATTTAGACTCTCTAAATTGACCACATTTAATGACTCATGTTGATGTGGCAATCAATGAATGATATTATTTTAATAAATGAAATTACACTATATTTATATTAGATCATTCATTGATTGCCACATCAACATGATCACTAAATGTGGTCAATTTAGAATGTCCAAATAGCATTGCCCTTGTCAAAATGCAGCATTAGTTTTAGACCATTAATTTTTGAAGGATTACAAGTGTGTCATTACATATCATATCATTTTATTTTATTTTATGTAATTTACCTATATGAATTTTAATTGTACATAAAAATGTAATTTACCTATGAGAATTTTAATTGTATAATAAAGGTATATTATGGCGATAATTATATTAATATCTAAATTTTGAAAGTTAATCATTTATATCTAAAAAAATGTATAAACGGTATTAGAAAATTTAAAAAATAATACAATAAAAAAATCACAGTAAAAATCTTAATAATACAGTAAATAAACTGTTTTATATGTTAACTGAATTATTTTATATGTTATACTTAAAAAGTTGACTAATTTATAATTATTTCTAAACATAATTGGTCATTGTGTCTTCCACCTAGCCTACACATTCAATCAAGGTTGTAACGTACTGCGTAGCTATAGTAAAGGTGCATGTGGTCTTACTGTGTTGTCGTTGGCACTCTACATCTCCATGAAGAATTCAATTTCACCAGGTCCATGTCGAAGACAGCGACATTACACTTAATCGGTCATGCTGGGACCAAAGAAAAGTATAAGTTTTTATCGTGTAGACATCATTATAAGTAAATTATACGACCTCAAAAATTAACATCTGCATCTATGCGATTTAGTCCAAGTGAGATATATATATATATATATGTTGAAGCAGAAATCGAACCCGCCGCGAAAAGTTCTCACAATTCCTGCAAACAGCAAACAATTAGCTATCGTTGTCTCGATCGATTTACCCGGGGGGTTGTTCGACCAAGAACACTCTGATGCCTAAGTTAGCTTTGAGAGAGGAAAAGGATATACTTCGAAGCGAAGAATCAACTTAACTTGGAAATGAAATGTGCCTTGCTATTTATAGGGGTGAATGAAATGTTCAATTTCCATAGTTTCGATGTGGGACAAATGCTCATCAATTTACCTCTTATATAGGGGTGAGTGAGATGTTCAATTTCCATAGTTTCGATGTGGGACAAATGCTCATCAATTTACCTCTTATATAGGGGTGAGTGAGATGTTCAATTTCCATAGTTTCGATGTGGGACAAATGCTCATCAATTTGCATGCTAACACGTGTTATACAAATCGAGGGTGGAGAGGCTTCCACATGTCATTCTGGTTTGGGCCATGTCCGGTGCTTGTGCTTACAAGTATTATTGCCAAGGGAAATTTGGTCATTTTGAGAATTATGGGCCACGTGGCAGCTCCACATTTTTCCGGTGATTTTGGGTTCCACAAATGCCCCCACATCGATTCGGTATTCAGGGAATCCGGAGGGATGTACATTGTTTGGAGTCTTATATTACCGGGTTACCAGTTACCGTTGGGTTCAAGAATCGATTCAGTGTTTATTTGACGATTTTGCCCCTGGTTATAAAGGTAAAAAGTCCATTTTTTGTTTTAGAATGACTATTCTGGGTTTAGTGGTGTGAATCAGACATAATGTGCAAAATGACCATTTTACCCCCAAGCATGGGCAAAATGTTGTCTTTTGAACCGGGGGGTCCAAAGGACGAGGGCCAGAGACCGTTACGTAGGTCGAGTTGATACGAATCCATAGACAGGTGGCATGCCGAAATCGGAGATCGGATGCGAAGGTTATGTGTCTACGAAGGCGAGGGGCATTTTCGTAATTTTGGAAGCGAAGGGCAAAACGGTCTTTTTGAGACAAGCGAACGGTGGACGCTGACTCATGCTACCTACCAATGATTCTTGCTGCTTTGTCTAGACAACATGGAGGAAATCAAGGATTTTAGGGACCCTAAACCCTTAATTAGGGAAAACTCAATCATTTTGTCCAAACCTTGATTTTGTTAAATAGCAGAGCAATTCGATTGTGAGAATGAGAGATTAGAGAGTCTGAATTGGAGCAAAACAAACACAAAGGACAGAGGGTCGCTGGTTTTGCAGATTTTCGAAATTTTGGAAATTTGTGGTAAAAATTCGAATTCGAATTCGTGAGTCTTGAGGATCAAAATTGAGGCTGGATTAAGTCTCCTGGGACTAATTCGAACCGATCCAAATCAAAAACGGGGAGGATTGAGGCCGTATCGAGCAAGAACAGAAGCTTCAAAATCCTCGAAAAAATCGAGCTTGAGTTCTACTAGCTGGAGGTAAGGATTTATCAAATTGATCTTGTAAAATCGTTCCTTATACTCTCACGATGTCACGTCGTGGACAGAGTTTGGCCGAACAGTCGACGGGGACTTGGTGGTGACTGAGTGCACTTGCGGACGTGACTAGTGAGCATCGGTAGGCAGGATCACACCTACTGTGACTCTTGCTAGTACCACATACATGCTCGCCATGCGTCAAGATGCCGAGAGACCTAGCAAATTTGTCCTGTGGGAGCGTGGCGGTTTTCGTGGCCTAAGTCCATTCCGAGGGAAAGATATGGATTTTGAGAAGCCTGAAGACCTCATGGAGTGGAAGGCTTGCAATCAAAATTCCTTTTCAAGCGATGTTCTCGTGGAACTTGGCGACAGATGTTCTTCTAGAGTTTCGGGACATGAGCCGGCTACTCTCTTCATGAATGGCGAGAAGCTTTCAGACATCCCAAACAAGGAGTGGTTGTGCGTTCCACTGTGCTTGAAGGAGACCGTTGTTCAGAAGAAGGACAATAAACAAGGACTTACTGGTTCTTGGGAGAAAAAACCATGCCGAGCAACTTCTTTCCTAACCCATAACCATACCGAGCAACTTCTTTCCTAACCTTTCCGTTCTGGCCCTACGAATGTGCCATCTTGATGCGAAGGGCAGGCAGAAATGGAAAGTTATGTTGTTGATGTGAGATTGCGATAACTAAGATAACTTGAGGTCTCAATTTCACATCGGAAGCCAAAATGGGCGAGTTGGAGATGAGCCGTGCAGAGAGGATGCTGATAGAAAATAACCGAGATATCACTCGAGATGAGCTCTCCCTGCTGCACAGAAATTTGCAGGACTCAGAAGGCTTTGATGCTTCGATGACGAAGGCTTGAATGCTTCGCAGGGCGAAGGCTTGGATGCTTCGATAACGAAGGCTTAGGTGCTTCGCATGGCGAAGGCTTAGATGCTTCGCAGGGCGAAGGCTTGAATGCTTCGATGACGAAGGCTTGGATGCTTCGCATGGCGAAGGCTTGGATGCTTCGCATGGCGAAGGCTTAGATGCTTCGCAAGGCGAAAACTCAGATGCTTTGATGACGAAGGCTTGGATGCTTCGATCATGAAGGCTTTTTACACTGGAGAGAATAAGCTTTGAAAATTGTACATGGTGAACAAATCAATTTGTTAATCTCATTTCATTGATACTTGAATTCAGAAGGCAACTTGAAAAGCAAAATTGAAAAGCTCCATAGAGTTTTATGTCTTTCTAATGTTGACTTGCGTCTACTTGATGCGGATCACCTTTGACGCTGGCTCGTTTGACTCTTTGTTCTCCATGTGATTTACAGTCTTGTTTTTGATGTAGTCTGTACAATGCCCCTCCCTCAGGAGATTTCGGAGATATCTTTCGAAAGATATACATGTGCTGATATTGTGCCCATAACATTCATGATAGGCGCACCATTTGGTTTTATCAGCATTCTCTTGATTGCCTTTGACTGGCTCTGGCCTCTTAAACCATGGCTTGTTCTTAATTTCATTGTGGATCTGATGGGCTGGTAAAGATAGCTGCAAGTTAGGCTTCCCCATAACTAGCGTTTGGGAGTGTTGCCCTGCCTTTCGCTTGTTGAGCTTTCCAGTTGCAGACTTTCCATGGGGTTCATCCTCATCGGAGGCCTTTTCGCTAGTCCCAGCATGGCCATGAGTATGAGCGGCGCACTTCTCGTCCTCCCAACTTGCATGTCGCTCTGCTAGCGAAAGTATTTCGGAAAGACTTCGCGCATTGCTCATGACGATGTCCCCGTAAAGCTGGCTGTCTCGAGGGAGTCCTTGCTTGAATGCCATTGCCGCAACAAAGTCATTACAGCCGATAATGCTAGATTTCTCCTCACAAAATCTCCGTATGTATTGTCGCAGAGTGTCTTTTGCTCTCTTTCGGACAGAGAAAAGATGGTCGTCTTTCACCTCGATTGTCCGAAGTTGTGCGTATTCCTTCACAAATCTCAAAGCCAACTCTTCGAAGGACTCAATCGACCTCGGGGGGAGATGATTGAACCAAGTCATGGCTTGGCCTTGAAGGGAAGCTTGAAAAACTTTGCACATGAGCGCATCGTTAGACCTGTGGGGGAATGACTCCTCCTCAATATCCCTTATGAAGGGCGTAGAGAGCTGTATTTGGCGACGTAGATCGTCTTCTAGATCGCCACCCTGTTGAGCACGAAGGTGCATGTCCAGCATTTTTTGAACATCATTAGCCCGCAATGCTCCTTGCTGAGCCGATGAGTCCTCTTTTGCTAATTGTTGAGAAACTCCTTGAGCTTCTCCCCTTTTACTGTCGTGGGCAGATCGTTTTGGGTTTTTGTTTTGAGCTCGAAGTTGCCCCCTGCCCCCACGTGAGTGCTGTGAATGCTCTGCCCATAAAGTTGCCTCAGTCCGACCTCCTAGCCGTTCACGTACTAACGGCTTTAGGCGTTGTGGGATTTTTGCTTGATGAGCGTGACTTTCTTCTCCAGAGTTTCCCAGCGAAGTATCTTGTGACATTGTTTGGCAGCGGGCCTGCTCTTTCCTAGGTCGTCCCTGGGCATTCTCTTGTCGGCCACGTGACGTGGATCGTCCGTCCCGCTCCTGGATTGGTCTCCCTGCTAGGAGTTGCTGCAAGAGCTCTGACTGAAGTTGGATTTGTTTGCTTAACCCTTCAACTTGCTGCGCCAAATTGTCTTGGGGAGGTTGGTGACGACTTCTCCCTAAGATGTCATGACATCCGTCCAGAAAGTCCTTTAGGACCATGTTTGTTGTGGGTCGATCATGTCGTGATGCATTTCCCATCAACCTCTCATTCGCTTGTTTTAAAGTCGAAGTTCCTTCCCCTAGCGCGGGTACTTGGTTAGCTGGAGAGGGGAATGCTCCAAAACTGAAGGTTGGCCTCCCTTCGAGTGTCTCAAGGGGCGCTTCCATAGACACGCGCCTGAGTTGAGCTGGGCGCTTCTCCGGAGTTTCTATGTGAGCTTCATTCCTCGTATGAGCTGTTGAGGCAGAAATACCTTCTCCGGCTGACTGAGCGGATCGACGAGCCTTAGCCATGCCGATTCGAAGAATTTTGAATTTGGAAAGCTGTTGATGGGTAATTTGAACAACGTTCAGAATCTTCGAACAATGTCGATGAACGACAAACGAAGAGAGATGAACGATGAACAATGTTCAAAATCTTCGAACAATGTCGATGAACGACGAACGAAGAAAGATGAACGATGAACGAATTCTTGATGAGTGATGAACAACGTTCAAAATCTTCGAACAATGTCGATAAACGACGAACGAAGAAAGATGAACGATGAACAAGTTCTTGATGAGTGATGAACAACGTTCAAAATCTTCGAACAATGTCGATAAACGACGAACGAAGAAAGATGAACGATGAACAAATTCCTAATGAGTGATGAACAACGTTCAAAATCTTCGAACAATGTCGATGAACGACGAACGAAGAAAGATGAACGATGAACAAATGAGAGAGCTTCTTCTGAGTATAACTCAATAGCTCTCAATGAAAGCACCAATTGTTGAAGCAGAAATCGAACCCGCCGCGAAAAGTTCTCACAATTCCTGCAAACAGCAAACAATTAGCTATCGTTGTCTCGATCGATTTACCCGGGGGGTTGTTCGACCAAGAACACTCTGATGCCTAAGTTAGCTTTGAGAGAGGAAAAGGATATACTTCGAAGCGAAGAATCAACTTAACTTGGAAATGAAATGTGCCTTGCTATTTATAGGGGTGAATGAAATGTTCAATTTCCATAGTTTCGATGTGGGACAAATGCTCATCAATTTACCTCTTATATAGGGGTGAGTGAGATGTTCAATTTCCATAGTTTCGATGTGGGACAAATGCTCATCAATTTACCTCTTATATAGGGGTGAGTGAGATGTTCAATTTCCATAGTTTCGATGTGGGACAAATGCTCATCAATTTGCATGCTAACACGTGTTATACAAATCGAGGGTGGAGAGGCTTCCACATGTCATTCTGGTTTGGGCCATGTCCGGTGCTTGTGCTTACAAGTATTATTGCCAAGGGCAATTTGGTCATTTTGAGAATTATGGGCCACGTGGCAGCTCCACATTTTTCCGGTGATTTTGGGTTCCACAATATATATATATATATATATATATCGATGGCGGCAAGAGACTTTGGCGTGAGAAATATCCTAATTCTTATCTTCCAAATGCAATATGGCAACTTTGGTCCAACCAAATTTAAGATACTTTGTGATGATATAAATTTCAAAAGGAAAATGTCAAGACTCAAGGAGATTTGATTTGTAAACTACATTTGTACATAAATTATACATTCATACACAGAGTCGGCCTTAACGGTAATACAGCCCCGAAATTCTTTATTGCACATATATAGTTGTATGTTTAATATATGATATATTTAATTAAGGTACTTCATAAATAGTTAGTTAATTATACAATGTTGTTTTAAAAAAAAAAAAAAAAGGAACTGACGACCCAACCAACTTGCCTAGCTGGTGTATTTAGATTACTCTTGAAGTTAGTTAATTATACAATGTTGTTTTTAAAAAAAAAAATAAAAGGAAAAACAACGTCAATTATAGAATGTTGTTTTTAAAAGGATAAAAAGTAAAAACAGTCCACTCCAGTTTCGAACCCGGGACCTCTAGCTAAGAGGCGTGAGCTTAAACCAATCTGCTAATATAGCATGTACAAATTTTTGTGGAGGCAATAATGATATATCAAATATACACAACAACTATGTGGGGCCCAAGACGGCCGCGTTACTCGGCTACTCTCAAGGCCGGCCCTGAATCCCTGCCCCTTCTCATAATTTATTTTTATTTTTTTCACTTCATTTTTCAATTTTTTTTTATTTTCTTAAACACACCTACTTTTTTTTTTTGGGGAAATTAATAGTTCTAGAATACTCTCCACAAATTTATTTAAAAATAAAACACTCATAACTTATTGCAAAAATAAAAAATGTATAAAGGAGATGGTAACCTTATAGTAACCAAGGCACATACTTGGAGTGAAATTAGAAAAAAGGGCAAGGGAACTGGTGAAATCTTTCTCATATTTAAGAATATGATCTCAATCGCAGAGGGTGGTCTCAATCCTATGTCTCATCTTTTATCTTCCTTTCATCTTCCTCTCCTGAACAGATAGGATTAAACCCACCCTTCCTCTCCACGAGATCGAACCCTACCTCCATCTCAGGAGTCGAACCCTTCGTCCTTCCCACAAAATCAAACCCTCCAACCTTCTCTCTTACGACCCTTTCCCTCTCTCCTTCCCACGAGATCGAACTTCTCTCCTTGCCATGAAATCAAACCCTCTAAGCCTCCCTTTCATGAAATCGAACACTCTAGCCTTCTCTCATATGAAATCAAACGCTCCCTCTCTGGCGACTTAGGAATATTCAGCCAATGGTGGTGGCTACTCGTCTGAAAAGGTGAGATAGAAATAAAGGTGAATAGTAACAACATAGATCTAGTCTTATAGTGTCTCGTTAGTTTAGATCTAGTTCATAGTCCACAGTGTCCTCGTAGTCAAGACAATGAAAATTGTTTTTTTGTGGGCAGTGAGAATTGGATGTTTTAGTTTGAAACTTTCAACAACCTATGCTCTCTACCATGACATGCTTTGGATTCTCCACCACTAATTTCTGCCTCGACCCACTGGACTTCGCCTTTGATATTCTTCGATACGCTGTGTAATGACCTGTCTCTAATTTTAAGGATTAATTAAGACTTAATGACGGAATAGCGAGACTAATCCCGAATTAAACGAGGATTATCGGACATTCAGGAAAAAATTACGATTTAGTTCTTTCCTTGGTAGCTGAATTTGTGAAGGTGTAATAATCATAATAATGATGATGATGATGATGATGATGATGCATATTAGGAAACAAAATAGAAAATCATAATTCTTTTGGTTAATGAAAATCAGAAATTATCCGATTTCCATGGGTTTTTTTTTCCTAGAAGAAACCTCCAGTTTAAATCTTGGACTACCTTTACAGCAATAGGCTACTCAAATTGTGGGTGATTGTAACTTGTATTCAATAAGTTCAAGATTGTATTAACTCGTCAAGAAAAGTAATTAACCATAGTTGGATTGAAATTCCTAAATTGAAATTGATTAAGCAAAAATTGAGCCACTCAAGATAAATTATATATATATATATATAGGCATAGTAATATAGTCATTAGATGGACATTAGTTCAATACATATTATATATTTAATCATTGTTTTGATGCCCTTCAGGTTCAGGTTGATCGCGGATGCGGGCTGTACCGGAGACCGAGACATCACACTCCTCCTTCAGATCCTGGCATACTCTGATAGCCCTAGTAAGGGCAAAGTCGGAATTTTCCCTTGTCTAACACTCGGTGTCAGACGGGATCAGGCGCGTCCCGCGATAATCCCGGGGGATTTGGGACGGATCCTGACACGCTGTGGTTATGTGTCACTTTTAAAGTGCTTGATATACCCCTTGAATAGATTATGAGAGTGCTCTACGCACGGGTTACTTGCTCGCCACCATTTTCCAAATGGTTCTTCGGTTTCACCTTCCTGTTTTTTCGGTGGTCGGTTTTGTAATGTTTTGGTGATTGTTGAAGATGTTGAGTTTCTTCAATTTCAGATCTAGAGTTTCTATTAAGTTTTTGGGGTTTATTTTATGATTATGGAAAGGTTTTACCATCTACATTCTATTTGTTTTTTTTAAGGCTATTTTTGTTGTTGAACCTTCAAATCTATATATTTATTTGTTTCATTCTAATGAAATATGCTTAAAAAAGTTCGTTTTGTGTACGGGACTCAAGCTTTTGATTTCCTCGGCTATCAACTTGTATTTTCTTAAGTTACGCAGCTCAATTAAGTAATTAATACCGTAAATATAATAATTTTGAAATGTGCCAAGTGCCAACCGCTTATATACGAGTTTTATGAGCTGAATAAATTAGTTCGGGTTTGAGCAAACCGTATAAAACTGATTTGTAGCCTTAATCATTTGCAACATTAATATTTTCATTTTCAAATCGGAAATTTAGAGACTAATCGCGGTCACATGTAGGGAACAATAATAATTGTTTTATAATACATCGATTTACTAGATATTTTATTGGGTTCACCATTTCGAATTTAGGACTTAAATAAAAATAATAATAGTGCTTGTAGAGTAGTTGAAGTGAATTTTTTATTCACTATTATAAGCGAATTGATATACCCAAAATTTAAAATATTACAATATCTAAAGTGTACAATAATTTAAAATGTACATAATTTAATTGAATAATTTCCTACGACTACAACTGATCTTATATTTTTATAGGGGAGTTTTCACTTTATTATTCTATCATTTATATATATAATAAGTTTATATCTGATTTTTTAAATATCATAATTATCTTTATTTACACTTCAAAACGTAACATCTAGATTCCTTTTTAAAATTTCAGTTAAATGCCAACACAGACAAAATAAGACCCAATGCGTAATTTAAATAATAATATATGGGCCCATGTGGAAATAAATAATAATTAATTAATTAAAATATTTAAAACACAATTATTAAAAAAACAATTGGGCTAGTACTTATAAACGAAATATGGATTTGGGCTAGTACATAGAGTCCAGATTAAAATTGGGCTAACTGGAGAGTCCACACCCCAACCAAAATAAGATGAAATTCGTCATTTTTATGTGAACACATTTTCCCATCAACAAATTCAAACGTCTCTCCTACCCTCCAAAAACGCTATGAAACAAGGGCCGTTGGATCTGCCTGATCAAGCGCCCAACGCAGTCGACTTCCTTGATACGCTACAAAACCACAGCTCCGCTTCTCCGATCAGCTTCCAGCGTAAGCTAGCAACTTCTTCTCCAAAACGCTTAAATAAATACAAACACAAACATAATCTTTTATTTTCAAAAAATTTCTGACTCTTCATCTCTGTCTCCATTGACCACCGAGACACTGCTTTCGCTTTCACCACTTCTCCTCCTCCGTAGCAATCAAAAGCTCTCAACTTTCCCGCCAAAATTCTGCAAATTCACACCGAAGCTTTACTAAAACAAGGTCAGTTTTCATCTCTGCTTTCTCCGATTTTGGTGTTTTCAGTATTGGAGTTTGGTTTTACGGCCCCGAGAAGGCACATTCTATGAGAAACTCTCAAGTTTCTTTTTCATCCGGATTTTAATTTTGTTCACCTAGCGTCCGTGCATTATCGTATTTTGTGTTTCTGGTTCCATAATGTAATTAATTATGTGCGTCTGATTGTAAATTTTGCCATACTGTGCTCAGTTTGATAGTGAGAAAGTGAGGGAAATTATGAGAAAAATGTGTCACTCAGTTATGGGGACGGGACTTGTTGACTCTGTTGAAATTCTGAGGACAATTCGTACGTTTAAATGATTCTTTCAGTGAGTTAATTTTCTTAGGAGCCAGACAGATATTGAATTTTCTCGTATAATCATATTCCCAGTTTATCTCGTATGTTCAAGGTTATTGAAAACTGAAGCATAATTTAATTTTGTTCTTATAGCCTAAAGTCAAACAGAGGCATAATTAAATTTTGTGGTTATAGCCGATGCGCAATACCACTTGTTTGAGTTCGAGCTCAATTTCGTAATTGATCACTGATAATTTTCCAATTTTTTCGCTTCACTCTTTGTTTGTTTGGTGAGAAAATGAGGAAAAATATGAGACAAAATGTAGCCCAAGTTATGGACTCAAGTTACTGGTTTTGTTGAAATCTGAGAACGATTAGTTCTTTCAATTTTCTTTCAGTATACTGGATTTTCTCCTGAAACAAATTTTCTCGTATGATTGAATTTCCAAATTTACCTGATTTAGTGCTTGTTTTCTGCGTGTCATGTGTTCAAGCTCAAGGAAAGCTGACTCGACAGAGAGAACATGGAGAAAGTAAAAGTGCAGCAGCTAGAGGGGGTGGCTGTTGATTCACACGAAAAAATGGGTGTCCTTTTGCAAGCGTTACATGAAGCTGAAGGCTGTTTTGACTCGCCTGTTTCGCACCCGACTTCTGCTAGTAGGTACGTTGCTTCACTTTTCTTTAATGGAAGTTTCAAATTGGTGATGGTATCTAATGTCTATCCTTTATGTTCATAGTACTTTACTTGGCTGTGCATGATCGCAATATGAGTTAATTTTCTCTTTGGTGCCAAATTTTTCTGTTTGTGGGTGACATGCTGAATTTCTTATTTTAGGAGAACCATTGGTCCAACAAGACGGTCAGCAAAATGCTGGACTGAAGAAGAGGTCGGTATTTGATAACTTAGTTTGATATTTCTGTAGATGGTACGGCTTTGAAGAACTACCATGTCAGTCTATAGCATGAAGATTCATTTTTATAGTAGAGGGAAATACTAAATCCTTATGTGTATGTCTCTCAGTGCATTTCCTTTTATCTCTTGTTGGAATTTGTAGATTCTTAAAAGTTTCTTTTTATTAATTGAATTTTTTTGGACAGGATAATCTTTTAGAAGAGCTGGTTGCAAAGTTTAACCGGAGTAATTGGAAGAAAATAGGTGGGCATATGCTGCAATCTCTCTGTTTGCTTTCTATAATCTTCTTGTAGTTTTATGCAACTGGATAATAAATGTGGTTACTAGTTTAACTATGCCTCTGTAAATGAATGTTTTGGAGCTAAATAGGTTTGAGTGGTTGCTGGAGAACATAAGAAAGGAGATTCATACTTATTTAGGCGTTGTAAGGACTTGTTTTGTACCCTCCATTGTTAGAACATTTAGGATTTAAACACTAGTTTCCATTTGTTGGCTAATTACTGGGATTTCTGTTAGTTTGATTGTACGTATCATGACCTTGAATGCCTTGGAATATGCTAGAGGGTAGGATCTTCGTGAAGATCATAGTATTTGAATAAAATTATGAGCTACTGAGACACTCATTTGGTTGTTATTGGGTTGTTGCAAATATGACTTCATCTCCTCATGCAAAGCTTGTGATCTGAATCGTCTGATTCTCTTCTTATTTTGCAGCTGCTGCGATCCCTGGGCGTACAGATATTCAGTGCCTACAACGGTGGCACAAGGTTTTAAATCCTGAAGTCATCAAGGGAGCTTGGACAAAGGAGGTACAGATAAAATGTTGTTGCATGCTTTTGTAGAAGTGGGAAAAACAATGTACTATTTTAACATAAACTGATTTCTGATTGCGATCCTTTCCCTTTTTCTCCTCTTGGTTTGGATTTCAGGAAGATGATTGCATAATCGAACAAGTTCGGAAACATGGTGCTAAAAGATGGTCTGTGATTTCAAAGTTCTTACCCGGCCGAATAGGCAAGCAATGCCGAGAAAGGTAGGCTGCCTTTCAAATCAGCCTAGGTTCAGCATTAGATTTCCAGTAAAAGGAACCATATGTTTCACTTGAAAAGAGTTCAACTCAATTTCGAAGTAATTGCATTGACTTAAAATTTTCTTTACCCGCATAGTAGTCAGTATACTGCGATACTTTTAACTATATTTCCGTTAGAGTTTAGACAATAATGAAACTATCAATTATTTTAGGTGGTATAATCATTTATGCCCAGCTATAAATAGAGATGCGTGGACAGAAGAAGAGGAGTTGATGCTTACTTACTACCATCAACTCTATGGTAACAAGTGGGCAGAAATAGCAAGGTTTCTACCTGGAAGGTATGCAATAGTTGAAATTTGGTTGAATGGGAATGTGCTTTTGGTTGTTTGTATATGACGATCTCATAAATTTATAACATGAATACATGTATGGTGCCTGTGCGTTATGATACATGGTGAAATTGGGTAAAAATCACTCATATCTTTTGAAATTTTCAGGACTGACAATGCAATTAAAAATCACTGGAACTGCACACTAAAGAGGAAACTAGAATCATATTCACCAAACAGTTGTGAAGTGAATATGCATCCTGATATCTGGAGTGGTAAATCAAGATCAAATTGCGTGGAAGCTTGTTCTACAGACCTGACTCTTGGATATCCTTACACACATGAAACATGTCCAGAATGGAAACCTGTCAAAGTGCAGAAATGCAGGTCTTCAGCTAAACTAAGGTCAAACAGAAGTGGTACCCCCAAACCACACAGCCATTTATCGGCCTCCTCCTCGCTGCCTTTCAGGGATCCATCTACCTCTACCATGTCAAAATGTTCCCCTCTTAACAGTCCATCTAGCTACTCTACTCCCCGAAGCCGTGTGCAGAGTGTCTATGTTAGCAGCAGCATCGGCAGCAGTCCAGGATCTAAGTTGAGGAACTTAGCATTGAGTTTCAAAAATACTCCTGCCATTATAAGGAAGAGAAGTTCCCGAAGAAGTACGAATCCTGCGCCCTTTCCTGATGTCAGCTCCTCAGCTGCGTGGGCAGATGATGAAGCGGGGGCCAATAGCAGAGATTCAGTAATTGGGAAGTATGCTGAAACCTCACCTGCTGTTAAATTTCTTGGAAGGTGCTTGGAATCAGAGTTCGAGGCGGAGAAGGATTCAAGTGTTTCTCAATGTGGCAAACCATTCTCTGCTAATGCGTCTCCGGATGTTAACGTTGGTGCATAATTGGAAGGAGGGAAAGTCCAGAATTCTCAACACAATCATATCAGAATACAACGGTTACATGTTTTCTTTGTTCTTTTCCTTTTCAATTTATGCATGTACATATATGTAAAAAGTAATGGTGTAATTGTGGAAGGGTTAATTGTCTCTTTTTACCTTGTCTTCAATCTTGGAAAATGCTTAATAAAACTTTTTTTTTTTTTAACTTCATTATAGGTTCTGTGTTGGTGGTTGAGATGCTGCTGCCAATTGATATTGGCTTTGTTGAAGAATTAAGTGCTGTATGCTCCAAACTTTTCAAGTTGGCTGGCTGTTGTTGGACAAACATTCCAACCATGGCAATTCTCATTAATGGTAGTAAACTCTTTGCCAGAACTCTCTCATAAAAGTTCCAACCACTTTGGGGGCATTTCCAACTACGTTTTTTTTACTTTTTTTAGTTGACAAAATTCAGAATATGTGTTTCTAGGCTGTAAAGGGATGATTTTATATTTGACCCGAAAAAAAAAAAAAAAGTCCGACTTAACAAACTCGGGAGATGGAAAATGTAATTCCAAGACTCGCATGATATAATAAGATGGTGTACTTATTCTCTCTGACTTTTTGCAATATCTATGTTATATAATTAAGTTTATAATTTAATGTTATGAAGGGGATTATGGTAGAATTGGTTACACCAATTTGTAATTGGAATTTTATTTATTTCTTTAAATATATTAGACACACTCAATATTTCGGGATGCTAGACAAAAATACCTACCAACAATCCTGAAAAATCGATCTTATTTCTTTAAATAATTTGAATATTGAACATCCTGATTCTTGGGACATTGAAAATCTGTGAAGACTGTGATTCTTTTCACTAGTTAAAATTTAGCAACTGCTCAGCTCTTATAATACTCCCAATATCTACTTAAAATTCACTACTGCCTGCTCAGCTCTTGTAATACTCCCACCGTAAACCATTTATAAATTTAAGTAAAATTAATCGTCCATAAAACTTCTATCTTCTGAAAATGAGATTGTAGTCCCTCAAATAAAAATGAAAGTTCCCATTCTTATTATAAATAACCATTAAGTTCCAAAAGTTGTTAGATACGAGAATCACCGAGGCAACCATACCTAACGAGTCCTTTACGAACCCTACAAAGGAAAAATAGAAACCTTAACCATTATTCGCTGTAAAACGACGGAATTATGATTGAACAGCATCAACATCAACGCACGTCAGAGACGATTTCCACATCTCAGTCCAAGGCCTCCTCATCACCAACGCCATTGGAGGGCGCATAACACGCTCCACTTCCGCGCGTGGTACCGTCGTCCCCTCTCCCGCATAACAGAAAAGGAAAGATGCTGTTAGAAACCGCGCCAAAGGAAACAAACTCGTAGTGATTCTCACTACTGGGACTTACCCGTTTCCTTATATCGTCAATCACGCAATTCAATTCAATCCTATCCAACAAACAAATTCTCCAAGCAACTCTATTCCTTTTTTTTTTTTTTTAATATATATATATAGAGGCATACAGCTTCAACTCATTACAATTCACTCAGTTTCTTGTACGAAATCCCAAACAACCACTTCGATTTTCTCTCGTTTCAATTCCATTTGCAACTCTCTCCCTCTCTTCTCTTTCTCCCTCTCTCTCTCTAGCTACTCTGCTCTGTTAGCATGGGCTCTATGGAGCAGACGGTTCTGGTGACCGGCGGCGCCGGGTTCATTGGGAGCCACACGGTGGTGCAGCTTCTCGAAGCCGGCTTTAGGGTTTCTATCATTGATAATCTTGATAACTCCGTCATTGAAGCTGTTGATCGGGTTAGGGACTTGGTTAGCACCAAGCTCTCTCAGAAGCTCCAGTTTCATTTGGTAATACTATTTTCTTCCAGTTTCATCTGGTAATACTATTTGCACTTTGACTTTTATTTCACGGTCGCATTCTCTTTCTTTTTCTTTTGCTCGGTGGCACAGCTGCTTAGCTTTGATTTCATTACTCTGTTTGGTTCTTGAGAAAATTTCGGAATCGGACTTGATGATGCTCTTTTGTGTTAAGATTTGGAAGGATACTCAATTTACCTGTGTTATGTTAGTGTTAACGATCGTTTTAGATATTAAAATGCAACAAGTAAAAGTTCTTGATTGCGTTATGAATTTCCTTTCTTTCGTTCTTTCGTTCCTGAGAAGTGACTTTGATAATATGAACGGGATTCTCGGATTCTTGATGCTGTTCTTCGTATCTTGAAATCAAGTTGAACATAGTTTTAGTTTGTTTTCCTTCGTTCCAATCTCAAAAAATTGATGCAATGTAATTTCCTTTCTTTCTTTCTTTGGTTCCTGAAAAAGTCTGACAATATGAACGGGATTCTTGATACTGTTCTTCGTATATTAAAATCAAGTTGAACATAGTTTTAGTTCGTTTTCCATCGTTCCAATTTTAAAAAATTGATGCAATATAAATGTGGTAATAGTTAAAACTATCACTTTGACTGATTGTCTGTCACATATCTTTTTTACTTTTCTTCTTCTTGCTTGGTGGACTTGGTGCTTTAGCTTTAGATTACATTGGTTCTCGAGAAAATTACAATAATTCAAACTGGAAAAGAAATTCGGACTTCTTGATGCTCTGTATCTTATTTTCAGAACCGAAGCTCCAACAATTAGGACTACAAATTTGTAACTTTTGTTATCATGTCAACAGTTTCTTGCTCTTTGGTTCCTGAGAAAGTCTGTGAAACTGAATGGGAATGTTGGATTAATGATGCTGCATTTTGCTGAATATAGTCTCGCTAGGCTCAGTTAGTTTAGGATCATTTTCAATAAATAATTTTTTTTGATATTATATAAATTTTCACTTGTTCCCTCCTGCGTTTTGTGTTGCTACTTTGGTCTTGTTTTCATTAACTCTATTGGTTATTATTTTCATTGCAGGGTGATCTCAGAAATAAGGACGATTTGGAAAAGCTCTTTTCTCAAACTAAGTAAGTAGTTTTTTAATTTTAATCACGAAGTATGTAATTATAACGTCGGAATATTGATTTTTCTGCATAATGAGACAGATTTGATGCTGTGATCCACTTTGCTGGCCTAAAAGCTGTTGGAGAGAGTGTTGATCACCCACACCGTTACTATGAGAATAACCTGGTTGGCACTATCAATCTTTATGAGGCCATGACAAAATATAATTGTAAAAAGGTTTGCTTCTGCTTCACTCACTGAACTTCTAGTTTATTGTGACTTCTGAGTTCTGCCACTAGGACCTCAAATTAGATTGACACAATATTGTTTTGTTTCCATATGTGACATTAGTGTATAGTCAACCACGTCGTAAGCGTAACCAATGGAACTTGGATCCATACATTGACATTGGTGTATAGTCAACCACATAGAAAAGCAGTGGAACTCAAACGTAATATCAGTTTTCTACAATTGAGCTAGATCATGAATTCGTTACTGTTATCTTCAAATCGGGTGTTTAAGTATGGCTGTGCTGACATTTAAATTGGAAACTGATTTTTCTCATTTTCTCTTGTTCCCTGTAAGACCAAAAGAAGCAGGCAAAAGTTGGATTATAAAATTATAAAGGGAAATGACTGCTGTTACGAATTATTGTTTTCGTTAGAAGAGAAAATCTTTCTTTTCTACTTATGGTGCTCATGCACTGTTGATCCTTGGTATAGGAATTTCATTGCCTCTGAGCCTTTTGTTTTTGTAAAATGTTCTAATGTTTTGCTCCCTGCTGACATGATGAGTCTGATTTGTGTAGCTGGTTTTCTCATCATCTTCTACTGTGTATGGGCAACCTGAAAAAATTCCATGTGTTGAGAATTTTCCCCTTGTTGCTTTGAATCCATATGGGCGTACCAAGGTATACACGATATCATGAATTTCTTCCACAAATCTTTAATTTAATCCTTGAATTAAAAAATTAGGAAGCCTACTTGACTGTGGACGGCTGAATATTTGTTCAAGAGGAAAGCGTCTTTCTTTCTGCTCTAACATGTAATTTACTGCATCTTACTAGCTTTTCCTCGAAGAAATTGCTCGAGATATACATAAGGCAGACCCAGATTGGAAAATTATTCTGCTGAGGTACTTCAACCCTGTTGGGGCTCATGAGAGTGGTAAAATTGGTGAAGATCCCAAAGGCATCCCAAACAACCTGATGCCTTACATACAGCAGGTAGCTGTTGGAAGATTGTCTGAGCTTAATGTTTACGGTCATGATTATCCCACCAAGGATGGAACTGCGGTATGTAAAATCTATCAGGATTGTTCGTTCTTAATGTTTATGGTCATGACTGTGAAGCATAGGTAGTAATTAACTTAGTTGTTGATTAACATCCCTACTAGTCCCTTGTTGAATCTAGTTCGGATGGATGGCATTTAGTTTAATATTCCACTCATAGAATTCTTTTCAAACATGATACTAAGACACAACTTTCTCTTTCATCATATGAAATCAGTTCAATCCACATAGATGGCTATTCCCAATTACCAGTTTTTGTGCCTCTCTTATGAACAGATCCGCGACTACATCCATGTTATGGACTTGGCAGATGGTCATATTGCTGCACTTAAGAAGCTTTTTACAACAGAGAATATAGGTGATGGTCTTTATTTATGCATGCAGTTGCAATCTGCTGATAATTTTTCTTTGAGATTTGATCGTTCTAAAGAGAAATTCATGTCTTAGGTTGTGTTGCCTACAACCTGGGAACTGGACAAGGTACATCGGTGCTTGAAATGGTTGCTGCATTTGAGAAGGCTTCTGGAAAGGTGATTGTTCCTTACTTCCTTTGCTTAAAATCTGTCACACTCTCTCGCAGACGCAGCATCTAAAGCTTTTCTCAATTGTATATCCCAGAAAATTCCTTTCAAAATATGTGCGAGGAGGCCAGGAGATGCTACTGAAGTTTATGCTTCAACAGAGAAAGCTGCAAAGGAACTTCAGTGGAGGTATGTATACTTAATCTCTGATTTAATTTACTGGAGATGAACATGTTTATAAATTCATATTGTCTAAACTATATTGACACCAGAATCCGGTTGTTTGCAATTGAGATTGAATCTGATATCTGTTTGCAGGGCAAAATACGGAATTGAAGAGATGTGCAGGGACCAATGGAAGTGGGCACATAACAATCCACAGGGTTACCAGTCCAAGCATTGAAATGGCATTTTCCTGTATATAATGCACAGAAAAGGGAAGAAGTTGGAACGATGGAGGAGGAGATGAAGAAGATCATCATCCTGCCTGTAATAGGAATTGCTTCTATCATTTACCACAGAATTGAAAAATCAGTATGTACTTCAAAGACTATCAGTGTTTTCATGTTTTTTGCACTTGTCTTTTATGAATGCTGAGAAAGTAATTGGGCCAAATCATGGGAATAAATTCCTCTTTGGCAAATATAGATATATGAAAGACGAATTGGAATTGTTTCTGTTGCATGAATTTTTGTCGATCTTGCTCTGGTTGCTTTCAAGTATGGTTCGGAATGGGGAGAGGTGTGTGATGATAACAGCAAGTCAAATACCTTTATCTTAAGTTCAAGGGATAATTTGAAAGAATTCAATTGAAAATATATTTTGGGGGGACTGATCCCACTTGTTTTGTGCTCAATATTAAGTGGAAGTTTGATTACTGGATGTGATTATGTGAATTAGATGCTGCGGGAGTGGGGACCCTAAGCAACAATCAATCAAGAATTTGCTACGTGTTACAATTTACTCCTTTCGTTAGGCTTTTAGGTTCTGCTATTCTTCTGTAAGATGTGTTTTAAGTATAGGAACTGAGAAAGCTGGAGGAAGAAATTTTATTAGCCTTTTTTATGTTGTTTATTAATATAAATCAGTGAAGCTGGGAAAAAATGATTCAAGCTCGTAGGCACTAGGCAAGGCGGATTTATTTATTATAAGGTGTGGGACGGTTTTAACTTTCCCGCTATTTCAACTATTTTATAATATAAATTTTAAATTCGTTCAAATTTATTAATTAGTTTGACTTCTTAAAGATGGTGAATAAATTGTTATGTTAGAATTTTTGAATAATATAACCAAAAGAATAATATAAATCAAAAGAATAATATAAATCAATATTATCATTTTACTAAGTAAACATGGCATCTCATCAAAAAAAAAAGAAAGAGTAAACATGGCACTGAGAATAATTACTCAAAAACTCTTTAAAATTTATCGTCCTTAACCACCATAATAATTACTCAAAAACTCTTTAAACTTTTAATCCTTGTTTAATAGTTTTTGAGTAATATTCCACTAGTTTTTTTTTTCTTTGTCTATTTTCTGAGAATATTACTCTTACTCAAAAACTCTTTAATTTATCTCTTATCTAGCATGTGATATCAGACGGAAGCATGACACATCTCGCATTAATCCCGAGAGGATTAGGATGAGTCATGTCACTCCTACTACTAAAACTTTATATACCCTATCGTTTAATCTCAAACAATACAAAATTTATTTTTGGTTTAAAAAAAGTCAATTATAATATATGAGTTTAATTAAATATAAAGTTGAAGATTAGAATTCTAATCATACATTGCACACAGAAAAATGACAATAAACAATCATGACTAAAAATTAGCAGAAAACCTTAAAGTAAAGAATTAACATATTTTAATTTTAAAGTAAAGTACAACTTATTAAATATTAGTTACTACTTTACTAGAAAAATAAATGGATTTGAATGCAAAAGGTTTCATGAGTGATTATTTTTGAATTTGTAGGGCCTTTCAATTATAAATTTTGTTTGTGCATACATGTTTGATTGTATGAGTGGTGTCTTTGAATTATTGGTATTTCAAAGAGTCGCCTAAGGCTAAAAGACAACCATAAAAAATGATTTTGGTCCCCTTTCCCTTTCCCTTTCCCATTCCCACAGGTCTTCAATTCTTTCATTGCAATCTTAATATTTGATTATATGCATGTCACAACTCACAAGGTGTTTTAGCCTTATTTGAGAACATGTCAATTCTATTGAGTCCAATGAGAACTTCTACATGCCTCTCTTTTGACTCCTTCTAATACTTAATCAAATACGTACAGTTTTAAGATTCATGTTAAGATTAAACTAAGAGGCCTATATCGTATTCACCTAACAAATATAAGTATCCAAAAGACTCCATTTACTAGCCTCGCGAATAATTTCATTACATTCACGAGCAAACTCACATCCCTCATTATGAATTTATACACATTGATACACTTAATATTTGTGGTCAAAAGAGAATATAAACACACATATTTAACCTTTTTAGTTCCGTTACGTATTAATCCCTAATTAGGGAAGGACTACATCATGCTTTGAAGAAAGACAAACTAAACCGTAGCCATATCAAATATTTGTTAAAAAACGAATGGAAAAGAAGAGAGAATACTGCACTTTACATTAATCCCTAATTAGGGAAGGACTACATTCACGAGCCTTAGTAATGAAGAGATTATTCAATTTAGATGGGAAAAAAGTATTTGCAATGCACTTTTGCTTGATTTTTATTGTAATGTTATACTTTTATATATTCTAGTAAATACATTTAAGGAATAAGCTGATTATGTCTCATAGTTATAATTTTTTTATTATACTATTTATATTTTTTTAAAATTAAACATATAAATTCAATCAACTTATGTTCTGTCGAGTGAGCATAGTACAGTTAGTTTTAGCGTTGATTCGTAGACAATTAGTCGTAAGTTCGAACTTTGATGACATATTATTCTTTTTCTATCTTAGCAAGTAGCTACATTTGTTTAACTCAAGAATCCTTATGTCATCTCTAACCATGGATCCAAAATCCAAATTGTAGGAAAATTTTCCCAAAAATTATTTTGAATTATACTTTTTCTCAAGTTTATTAAAAAAAAATTAGAAATCTCTGTTTTCTAAATTAAAAGTGGAGCCCGATTTCTTATAAATTTGGTTGCCCATATGCACTTTATATTTTAATTTTTTTTTTCTAAGTCTAGTAAATGTATAAAAAAAATAATAAAAGATTATTAATAACGACTTAACTTAAAATTATTATAAATAGTAAAATATTAGACTGCATTAAATTTTATCTTTAACGCAATAATTGGAGATGGCCTTATCTCTAGGCTCTATCATCACTGGGTTTTCCCGACACGTATTTTAGGCATCAGCTAATTACGATCATTAAAAGAATAATAATAATATATTATCAGAAAAGGGAAAACTGTTACTATAGTCCCTGTACTTTACCCTAATGTTAGTTATGGTCCATGAACTTCATTATTATTAACAAAGGTCCCTGAACTAAACCCAAATATATACTAATCATCCCTCCGTTAAAATGCTAATGAAATTCTGTTAAAATTAAGGGTATATTTGTCTTTTGACGGTTCAACAAAATTTCTTCTTTTTTTCTAACTGTTGCTATAATCCCTGAATTTTATCCTAATGTTAGCTATGGTCCATAAACTTTATTATTAGTAGCAAAAATTCATGAACTATACCCAAATGTAATTATTAATAACTATAACTTATAAACTGGTACAAATCTTTCACCAATATTTCTAAAGCCCCTACAACTAATAACATAACGCAAAATTCAACACCAGTTACACAAAATCCAGTAAACAGCGAGGTAAATGTATTGACTTTCCATATTCACAGTATCTAGCGACATAAACAATATTTAATATTTAGGGTAAAAACTAAAAATAACCCTCCATCTACTATTTGTGGATAAACATAAAGAAGAAGAAAAAAATGGCATAAATCAAAATCATTGTTATGAATTTGGACCATTATGGTATTTACCAAATTGCCATCCGGTGGAATTGAGTACTTTGAAGTTGAATTCATTAGTAACAGAAAATGTTAATAACAGAAAATGTTAACATTTTAATTGAGGGATGATTAATATATATTTGGGTATAGTTCAGGGATCTTTACTACTAATAATAAAGTTTAGGGACCATAATTAACATTAGAGTAAAATTTATGGACTATAGCAACAGTTAGTAAAAAAATGGAATTTTGTTGAACAGTAAAAAAACAATCATACCCTTAATTTTAACAAAATTTCGTTAACATTTTAACGAAATAATGGTTAGTATATATTTGGGTATAATTTAGGGACTTTTTCTATTAATAATGAAGTATAGAGATCATAACTAACATTAGGATAAAGTTTATGGACTATAGCAACCCTTTTTCCTATTAGAAAACAAAAAAAAAATTGTAAAAAAAAATTAAAATGAGAAAATGGGAGAAGCTTCTCGAAAAGACATTAGTAGAAGAAGCGGCTACACTCCCTCATGGCCCTTTCTTCTCGCGCATTCCTATCCGCTGCCCTTTCATTTATATCTTATATCACTCGCCCTCCTTTCCTTGTCTGTGGGCCGCACCGTTTTTGCCCTTTCCAATCTTTTCTTTCTTTTTCCCTAAAATAAAAAATTTATCTTTTTCCTTCTCGAACCCGCGAATTCTCTCTCTCTCTCTCTCTCTCTCTCTCCCTCCTATCATTTACTCCACCCGCCTCAGACAGAACCTTCTAGAAACAACAAAACGGAGATTGGGGAAGGACCTCTTTCCCCTCTATGGAAGCTGCAGCTTCTTCTGCTTCATCAGCGTTGCTGTAACACACCGCCACCGTGCCAGATATAGCTACCTTCCGCTCTTCAAATCCAAATTTCTGTTTGGTTGGTGGGAAATTACTACGTTATTCTTCCTTCCGAAGCTATAAATCCAGGTATATACGCCTCCTTTCATTTCATGTCTATTTATTTAGTTTTTCCAAAAAAAAAAAAAAAGGGAAGGAAAATTTCATCCGCTTCTGATTCTTTTGAAACTGCTGTAACATTTCGTAAATCAAATCAATAAAATTTCAATTTTACTAATTTTGCACAGTTTCTTTGCAACCAAACTTAGAACGTTAAGTAGTTTTAATTCTTGATTAAATGAGCAAACAGTTACTGATTTGTGATTATTTTTCCATGATGTTTAATCGAATAATGAGTTTTGATAAATCAGTTGGTATTGCAGGTCGGATCTGAGAAGCCGTAGGCTACAAGGCCCATGGCATCATTGCCGGCGGAGCAGAACGGTGAGTCTGCGCCGGTTGGAAGTGGAGGAGGTGGAGGAGGAGACTCGCAGAGATCTCTTCCGACGCCGTTTTTGACCAAAACGTATCAACTAGTAGACGATCCGTCCGTGGACGATCTGATTTCGTGGAGCGAAGATGGATCGGCCTTCATAGTCTGGCGACCTGCCGAATTCGCCAGAGATTTACTTCCCAAGTACTTCAAACACAACAACTTCTCCAGCTTCGTTCGCCAGCTCAACACTTATGTAAGTCCTCACAATTTCCCTCACTATCCTCCTCTTTCTGGCCTGCCAAACAGGATTCAAATCTTGCTATTCCGTTTCTTTAATAATTTTCTATTGTAATTTTAGGGATTTCGGAAAGTTGTGCCGGATCGATGGGAGTTCGCCAACGATTATTTCAAGAAAGGCGAGAAAGCACTTCTCCGGGAGATTCAGCGCCGGAAAATCTCGCCTTCGGTGTCAGTATCAGCGGCTATGGCGACGGTGTTGGCGGTTCCGCCTGGGGCTGGGGTGTCTCCGGCGAACTCGGGTGACGAGCAGGTGATCTCGTCGAACTCGTCGCAGGTGGCAGTTCAGCCCGCACCGGTGGTGAGCCGAATCAGGAGCTGCAGCACGGCGTCGGACGTTCTAGAAGAGAACGACCGGCTCAGGAGAGAGAACATGCAGCTGAGTCAGGAGCTAACTCAGCTGCGCGGCCTGTGTAACAATATATTGTCTTTGATGACGAATTATGCCTCTGGTCAGTTAGAGAATGTCAGAGGTGCAGGTGGCGGAGGAGGAGGAGACGAGATTAAGCCCATGGGGCTTTCTCCTGTAAAGGAGGCTGAAACGTCTGCGATCGACGCCGTATATGGAGAAGAAAAGGCGGAGGCTTTCGCGGAGGGAGAGGAAGAAGAGGAGGAGGAGGAGATGCGGCCGAGGTTATTTGGGGTTTCGATTGGGGTGAAACGCGTGAGAAGAGAGGAAGAGGAGGCGGATCAGCAGCAGCGGGAAGGTTCTGACATGGTGAAATCGGAACCGTCAGATGGGGAGCGAGATCAGGACTCCACGTGGCTGGAGCTTGGAAAATGATGTAGATGATTCGATGACGTTGGTGATTGTGATTACTTCGGATAATGGAAGGCGCGGGCAGCACCGCACGTGCGAGTCGATGACGGGGAAAGCGCCACGTTGATTCGAGAAAGAAGGAATCGGATTCGTGGTTCCGTCCTTGTTCTGGAATGCGGCAACGACGTCGTGTTGGTTCGGAATGGAAATTGTGGTTGATCCGTTGGCGCCAGAAGAGACGAGGACAGTCAAAATTGGGAGGCTGGGTTTGCTTGTATGAGTATGATATTAATTTGTATGCTTGGTTATTCTGTTAGTAAATTCTAAAAACGGAAGAGAGAGAGATGATCCATCAGAAACACGCCAGTTTTGACTACGACTAGTGGGCAAACACAATGTACGATGTATACATTAGTGATAATTTTCCAAAATCAAGTTTCAAAAATCAAGTTTCAAGATTAGGCTCATTTTATTCCTTTCTAGTCAAACTCAAATCTGGTTTGTCTTTTTTGTTCAGTAAATATATACAAAGAGGATATAAAAGTAGATCGAGCTCTATCATATATGCATGTGGTAAGTAGTTCAAATTTTAGCGATACCTTTTCAAGTTATTAGTTTTGGTAGTTTTATCAGTCCCATAACGGACGTAACCATTTTTTTTCTTCTTTTTCGGATTCAACTTATTCTTACTCACCTTTGACAATTTTACTCTCCATCTGAAGAGTATAAGATTAAATTAATATATTTTTAATGAATACAATAAGCTAAACAAAAGGAAGATTGAAAGAAAAGAGCACCAAAATTAAAAATAATTGTCAACTTCTATTCCACTACCTTCTCCATCGAACAATATTTACTTGTCACCTATCATTCATTTGGTCATATGTGTAATAATTAGTGATGAACCATTAGCTGAAGCTGATCATGTGCCTGGTCCTGGAGGAAGGTTTCTCTGCGGTTGAGGTAGTAGAATCTGATTCAAACATAGTGATGTACATTTTGCATGATATAGAGAGAGGTCCAATTCATTTAAGGAAAATTATTCCATTAAGGTGGGCTAATCTCATGTTTAAGGTGGGCTACTCTTTTGTTAGGTATGACTAATGAGCTATGGGCTTCATTCAAGTTACATACATTTGGTGTAGCTCCCTTCTTCTTTGACTTAGTGTATGCTTGTAATGTGGCTCCTAGCATTTTGTTTATTTAAGCCTTGGGCCCCTCCTTCACAAAGAAAAGACGACCAAAAAAAAAAATCACAGAATCGATAAGCTTTAAGAGCAAGAAGATAAGCAGCAATATATGGATTGCACATTGAAGAGATTCCATTGATTTGTAAGGTGGATTTGTAAGATGGAATCATAGAAGGAAAGGTTTTGTATGAATTGGATGCTGTTCATCTTCAAAGATTGGGCGAAGACACTATCTTTGATTCTTTTCAAAGATTAGGGCTTTTGGTGTGGCTCATATATAACCCACATTTTGTAATTTCCAAATTCCCTCATTGCATGGAAAACTTAATATTCACGCGGATGACCAAAAGCGAGCAGAAGCGCGCAGTCATTGAAGAATACTCGTCCTTTTTTATTCAATTTCACGTCATGTAAGAAACTCAGTACCTCCATCTTACTTACCAAGTACGTTTCGTCCTCTATACAAATAAATATTTAGAATTGTTTACAGCTCTTAAAAAAAAACATTATAAGCTTTGCTTTCATTATGAATTAAGAAATCAATGTAACTTTTATATAAATATTATATGAAAGAAAAACACAAACATATTATTATAAACTCAATACTAATACCAATGGTTGAAAGACTTTTTTTTGGCATATATGATATTATTAGTATAGTAATTACCTATTTTAAGTGCTTAAAATAATAAAAAATAAATAATTATGCACTTCGGTTTTCAATACTTATTATATAAAATTATTATGTTAATAAAGAATTAGAAATAAATAAGTAATATAATAGAAATAAAATTTAAAAATTTTAACATTATTAATATAATTTATAGATAAATATACAAACAAATAAAATAACGAAAAAAAAATCATAGAAGGAGCCTGGGACCTTTCTGGTCCCTCTATGTCGTCGTCGTTGCCCATAAATTAGCTTTCACCATTTAGCCCAGAAGCCCACGGGCTTGTGGGTACCTAGTAAGCCTTGTGATAAAAAGTCCAACCTGGCCCGCTAGGGGTCGTGGGCCGGTCCGGTCCGCATGTTGACGGGTTAGACTTGGACTTACGGTATTCAAACTCAATAGGCCCGAACCTGATAAGGCCCGGTAAGCCCAGCCCGACCCGCCCATGTAAACCCGACCCATAAATCCGAATATATAAAACAATTATAAATTAAGAATTAATACCTAGTCAAATCTTATTACTACTATTTCAGTACAAACCCAAAACTCCAACCTAGTTTTTATAGAAGTGCATGTTTTTATATACAACTCCACATCCCACTGTTCCATCTTTACCGAAAAGGTTACTTGGGTCATTACAATTTGATATAGGGAATTCACCAAATTCACTCTTTTTGACCCACTTTGTTCTGATATCTTTATTACACTGAGTGACAATTAGGAGTAACATAACTCCACAAAGAATCTCTCAGGAGTTAGCCCTTCGGGTAACTCTTCATAGAACTTACTACAATTCAAGTATATTTGTGATAGTGACCACCTTACTATGTCTCGATTTTGTGGTTGAAAGGTTAAGTCAATTCTCCAAACCTAATAAGTCCCCTCCTTACCTTGTCTCGATATTCAATAATGAAATTTAAGCTCAACTCACACTTTTATAATTAGGTAGGTAGAAGTGGGCTGAGTATGCCCGGCCCAAGTGGGCTTAGTAGGCCTGACCCATAAAGCCCGATAAAAGTACGGCCCAAACCTGACCCGACAAAGGGCATGAACTTTCATATTTATGATCAAACCCGGCCGACCCGGCCCGATATTTTTTAAATTACGAAATAGGCCCAACCTGACTTGACCCAAGCTCAAAAATTTTGAGCCGGATTTGTCCGACCCAGCCCAATGATGAGGCTTACCATAAATCACAATATTGTTGTGTAATATTCTAATTTCATGTACTATATGAATTTGAAAATGGCATGATAATAATAAAATAATAAAATAATTACAAATAATAAATGTTATACAAAATTGAACAATTGATCGTAAAACGACTTGCACCACCCGCCATATACTACGTGACAACTTCGTGGAAAATAAACTATCACATAGAGAAGAAAACTCCAATCATGAATGAGTCTGAGTGACAGGACCCACCCCGATTATCGCCTCGATAATCGGAAAGCATCCTGCTCCCGTCTGACAATCGAACCCAAAAGACCGGAAGACTAGTTAAAATTACAACACACCCATTGTCAGACCAGGGAGATTAAACAAATACATGCGACTGGACGTCAAGTCCACAGTTTCACAGAGAAATATTACAAAACAAATTAAAGAACAAGTCCTACTCTGTGAACTAACTACTCCGCAACGGAAAACGTTATGCCTCTGCCTCTGCCTCGGCGCTTGCCCCCACGCTTGTACCACGACCTGGAGGGAATTTAAAACAACAAGGTGTGAGTGGACCGAAGCATAAGTTTAACAGGAAAAAAAAGTTTTTCCGAAATCGGGTTCGCCCTCCAGTTTTGTAATCCGCATGCATAACCAAATATTCAAAATTGTGTATTAAACTTTTGAAAACTCTTTTTCCGAAACACAAGAAAAACGTTACAAGGATCGTCATAACCCATGTAAAACCATATAATAATACCAGATTCCAGAAACCGTCATTTTGAAACATTATTTGCACAAATCAAGTGAAACATAAATCAATAATCATGATTATGCCGTTGGATCCATCCGAGTCTTTAAACTCAACATTAGGCCTTCCCGGGATATCAACGAGTCTTTAAACTCAAAACACGATTAGTAGGCCTCGGGGGTATCATAATAATCGAGTCTTTAAACTCACGAGTCTTTAAACTCAATTTTCGGGCCCGCCCCCAAAATCAACATACCGGGTCTTTAAACCCAAAACCAGATCCAACCATCAACCGGGTCTTTAAACCCAAAACCGTTTTTAGACATAATAAATCAGGATTCATCACAAATCTTTTTCCAACATTATTCCAAAAACATTTCTCATCGTAACAGGACTCATGCCCGCATTCACATGTAAATTCCAACACATGCAATTTCCAGAAAATTACTTCACAATATGAACAAACATCATAAATCCGAAACATGCATATTCATATCCAGATACTTCATCAAAATTATCACGCATGCATAGGGTAAAAACCGAAATCTCGAAATGCGTGAAATACGATAATTATCTCGAAAAACGTGAAAACAAGTAAAACCGATATATCATCTCACCATCGTAAAATCATATGTAAAACCATGAGATAAATAAGCAAAATAGTCATGCATGCCCAATTTAAAAATCAAAGAGTCCACTCACAGTCTTAGGACACGTCAATCGCGTCCCGCGCGCTCCTCCGTAGCTTCGGAAGTGTCCGGGCCTGTGAAAATGTACAAGAAGGGTTACAAACATCCCAAAATAACTCGTAGGATTTTTCCTAATTTTTCTGGATTTTTTTGGCGAAAATAAACTTAAAGACTTAATCTTCCGGACTCCCGAAATTATCCCGAATGACTCCCGATCGATTCGAACTCTAAAGATAAAATGTTAGTTAGACTGACAGGATTAATTCTCATGTTGATCGTGATCGGAGTTGACGTCACACGCGCCGTCACGCGCCGCCCAAAGTGGCTGCGCGTGAAGGCCACGTGCCAAGCTACAGTGTCACCTCCCTTACCCGAACAGCCTGCTAAACGGGTCAGATACCCGCGACTCAACCCGATCAGTTAGCCCTCAATTCTCAGTCAATACTACCCGTTTTCAATCCTATTATCTTCCCTAACTCATTTATTTTAGGTCTGCAACATTGGTTAACCTCGACTTACACCAAATCGACCCAATCCAAGCTCGAACAGTCGAACAAGTCGACTCCTGGAACTCACCCACACTAACCCCAATCTCAAATTAATTTCACCAGTAGCTTAAGGGGACTTATACGAACACAATGGTACCGTCAATTGGTCTCGCCGTTACCTGGAAGTGGTCGTCCTCAAGCTCGAAAATACTCAGAACCAGGGCACTCCGTTCCTGGCCAATTCGTGGATGTCGTCCTTCGAATTTGACGTGGTTGGTTTCCTCTTGCTCCCAGAAGACTAGAATGGCCCCTAGTTTAGCTCGCAATTCCCCACAATTTGATCTTCCATTTTTCCCTCCACTGGTTTTTCCTTCAAACTGGGACTTGGGTTCCTGGGCAAAACGGCTCCAAACTCGACACTCCAGCACCGTCGTGATTCTATCACTCCCAGAAGACTCCCTATGCGTTTAGTTTCACCTCAAAGCCCGTAGGATTTGAACTCTGAGTTTCCCCCCCGAAAACCCGAAACTGTTTTCTCACCGTCTCTCTCAACCTCAGCCCTCACAATGATGCCCAAATGACCCAACCGAGTCCCCCCTCACTCTCTTACTCTGTCAAACGATTCAAACGGCCAGCACCCGTGGGAGACCAGCTGAGGTTCTCTGAAACTTGCTTCCCACAAACACAGAAACCATGGCCATATTAAACTCAATCCCGTGCCTGCAACCTGCTCACGCCACTCAGTCATGCTCCCACTACCTCAATTCACATAAACAAACATCTGATCAATCCACTAAAGCCATAAACAATTGAACGCACAAACCCACGGCCGCTGCTCTGTTTTCCACGGTGGTGAACAGTACCCCGTGCGGAAATTACCAAAATGCCCCCAGGGCAAAAATTACCAAAATGCCCTCCAACTTCCGTGACCCGTAACTCGGTCGTCCGACGTCCGTTTCAAGCGTGCCGCCTGTCGTTGTACTCGGGGCGTCGAGACGAACATAACGGTCTTCGAGTCAAATGGATATCAATTGTCAAACAAAAAGTCAACTTTTTCCCCTTATAACGCCCAAATTACGGTAATGCCCCCGAACATTCGAACATCATAACTTTCACTCCGAGCGTCCGAATCGGACGTGCCACCTGTCTATGAACTCGTGACATCCCGAACTACGTCACAGTCATCACTCAACGTCCGTTCGACCTCCAAATCAAAAAGTCAACAAATCGACCACACAAACACAGGGGTAAAAACGTCATTTTATTTAATATTTAATAATATTACATTTCCAGAACGTCCGGGGCGTTACATTCTCCCCCCCTTAAGAAATTTCGTCCCGAAATTTCAAGTAAACAAGTAGGGGAACTGTTCTCGCATCTGCGCCTCGGGTTCCCATGTGGCTTCCTCCACATTCTGGTTCCTCCAGAGAACCTTTACCAGAGGAACGGTCTTCCGACGTAGCACTTTCTCCTTTCGATCCAAAATCTGTACCGGTTGTTCCTCGAAGCTCAAATCATCTCGAAGTTCGATGGGCTGATCCTCCAGTACATGAGATGCGTCAAACACATATTTCCGCAACATCGACACATGGAAAACATCGTGGACCCTCGAAAGCTCTGGCGGTTGTGCCAGCCGGTAGGCCACCGGGCCAATCCTCTCGGTAATCTCACAAGGTCCAATATAACGAGGGCTCAACTTTCCTCGCCTGCCGAATCGCACTACACCCTTCCAAGGGGACAATTTCAGAAATACCCGATCTCCGACCGCAAACTCCAGATCTCGAATCCGATGGTCCACATAGCTCTTTTGTCTGTCCTGGGCTGCCTTGAGCCGATCCCTGATGAGTTTGACCTTCTCGGTCGTCAGTTCCACCAATTCGGATTTAGTCAGCCTCCTTTCACCCACGTCCGTCCAACACAACGGAGTTCTGCACTGCCGTCCGTACAAGGCTTCGTACGGAGCCATCCCAATGCTCGCTTGATAGCTGTTGTTGTAGGAAAATTCCATCAAGGCTAGATGTGACTCCCAAGTGTCCTGAAATTGCAAAACGCAAGCTCGCATCATATCCTCCAATGTCTGGATGGTCCGCTCAGACTGGCCGTCAGTCTGAGGATGAAATGCAGTACTGAAACGAAGTTTCGTCCCAAATGCTTCCTGCAGACTCTGCCAAAATCGAGAAGTAAATCTTGGGTCTCGGTCAGAAACTATTGATTCCGGAGTACCGTGCAAACGGATGATCTCGTCAATAAACAACTGGGCCAACTGCGTCATCCTGAAGTTCTCTCGCACTGGCAAGAAGTGACCTGATTTCGTAAGCCTGTCCACCACCACCCAAACTCCATCGTGACCCCTGGGTGTCCTAGGAAGTCCAAACACAAAATCCATCGTCAAGTGATCCCATTTCCATTCCGGAATAGGTAGTGGTTGCAAGGCTCCATAAGGTCGTTGTCTCTCAGCCTTCACTTGCTGGAAAATCAGACACCTGCTGACAAACTCGGCAATCTCCCGTTTCATTCCCGGCCACCAGTAGTGCTCTCGCAAGGTACGATACATCTTGGTCCCACCAGGATGCATCGCGTAGGCCGAACTATGAGCTTCGTCCAAGATCTCTTTCTTCAGTGCCTCAACGTCGGGCACACACAACCGTCCTTCTTTTAGCAAAGCTCCATCCTCCCTGACTGTAAAATCTAGTCGTTCACCGGCTTCCACTTCAATCCGAAGTACACATGAGACAGGATCTTGAGATTGAGCCTCAACGATCCGATCGACCAGAAGTGGTCTCACATGAAAATTAGCCAGCAAGACACCTTGGCCATCCAAACCCAAATCAATGCTATTCTTACGGAGTTCAACCAAAAGTGGTAAATGAACCGTCCGTAGATGTGCTACAGAATGCGTTGACTTCCGGCTTAGAGCATCAGCCACCACATTGGCTTTTCCCGGGTGGTACTCAATCGTGCAATCATAATCCTTAATTAGCTCTAGCCACCGTCGCTGCCTCACATTCAACTCCTTTTGAGTGAACAAGTACTTCAGGCTCTTGTGGTGCGTAAACATTCTGCAAGTCGCACCATACAGGTGATGTCTCCAAATCTTCAATGCATGCACAACAGCAGCTAACTCCAAGTCATGCGTCGGATAATTGCGCTCATGCGGTTTCAACTGGCGCGAAGCATAGGCGATCACTTTCCCATGCTGCATTAGTACACATCCCAAACCCTGTAAGGATGCATCACTGTACACCTCAAATTCCCCACTGTCGTCTGGAAGGGTCAGTATAGGAGCAGACGTCAACCTTTCCTTTAGCTCCCGAAAACTACGCTCACAATCGTCATCCCACTCAAACTTGACTCCCTTCCGCGTCAGTCGCGTCAACGGGGCAGCAATGGTAGAGAAACCCTCTACAAACCTCCTGTAGTAACCAGCCAAACCCAAGAAACTCCTGACTTCAGTGACGGTCCCCGGTTGTTCCCACTTCGCCACTGCCTCAATTTTCTGAGAATCCACACTGATCCCGTCAGTTGAGATCACATGTTGTAACGACCTGTCCCAAATTCCATGGTTAGATTAGTGACTAATCAAGATTAGTGAGGCTAATCCATGATTAGTAGAGCGAAATCGGACGAACGATGCGAAATGACCGTTTTGCCCCTAGTGATGGTAAAACGTTGACTTTTCAATCGGGCGGTCAAATGGACTTTGACCGATGACCGTGACGTAGTTCGTGACGTCACGAGTTCATAGACAGGTGGCACGTTCAATTCCGACGTTCGAGGAGGAAGTTATGACGTTCGGAAGTTTTGGGGCATTTTGGTAATTTTGGATAAAAGGGGTCAAAAGTTGACTTTTTGACCAGGAGGTCCGATGGCCGAGGGCCAAAGACCGTTACGTAGATAAGGACGATACGAATCCGTAGACAGGCGGCACGTCGAATTCGGACGTTCGACGGCGAAGTTACGGTTCACGGAAGTTCCCAGTTACTATTCACGACGGCACGTTTTACGAGACAAAAAGTGCAGTTTTGTCTCTAGTGGGCCCAGATATTTCATGGAGGCCCAATGGATGAGTGACACTTGTCACCCATCCATTTCCCAGCCAAACATATTCATGCATCTCACCTTCCATTTGCATCGATCATCTTCATTTCGTATGCTTTCTCCCTACTACCCGATCTCACCCAACCATCCAAAACCCATCTAACCCCTCCCATGCGGCTAGGACTGAGGACAGAGTGAAGTGAGGATGGTGAGGACGTGGTGGCCGGCCCAGGACGGCTCCACCGTGCACGGCCGAGGCCAAACCCGAACAGGTAACCCGGTTACCCATTTTATCCCTTTTAATTCGATTTTAATGCTGTAGTTGTTTTTGGATGATTAGGAAGTGGTTATTAAGTTGCTAGGGACATTTTAGGATGATTTGGAGGGTGGTTCACGGCGGAGGAAGGCTGGAAGGTGGCTGGGAAAACAGAGGCCGTGAGCCTCTTTGTACATGGTGAGGTTTTAGGAGGTTTCGATTAGTTTGGTTGATTGGGATAGATTGGAAATGAGAAAATAGGAATTTAAGAATTAAAATGGAAGAAAACGGACGAAAAACGAAGAGTGTAGGGCCTTGGACCGGTCACGCCGGTCCAGGCGGACTGGAATTGCAGAGAAAACCGGACCGGCCCGGTCGGACCGGTTCGATCGAAGGAGGACGACGGGCACTGTAGCGGCGCGTGAGGCCCACGCGCAGGCAACTTCCAGTGGCGCGTGTGGGCGCGTGCTAGGGTTTCTGGAGATGTGTTCAACATACGAAATCATCTATTCGATGTAACGAACATTTTGGGACTGGTTTCGAGTCGATCGGACACCGTCTCGATATGTTTCGGGGCATCGGAAGGTTTAGGTTCGGGATTAAAAATAGTTAAAAATACGGAAAAATTACGGGGCTTTAGTGAGGAGTTATATAAGTAGTTAGTAACCCTCTAAATTAATTTGGACAGGTTTGGAAGTCCCGGTGACGGTGATCAGCTCGGGGAGCCGTATGGCACGCGTATCGAGACGCGGCTTCGGACGGTCTGTGAGTGGACCTTGTTTTCTAAATTGGTGCATGCATAAATGTTTATTATATGTGCGGTTACGTATAGGCACGTATTTCGAGGTTTCGGCCCTATACGGTGCCTATACGGGGCTGTAGGTCTTATTTGGTCTAAATGAAATGGTTTTGGATTTCCAAAAAGGATAATGAATTTGATTTGATAATGTTGATTTGGATATTTGTGAATTATATGGTTTCACGTATTTCGAGGCGATTTACGTGCTTGCACGTAAATCGAGGTTTTTCGGTTTTACTCCGATTTTCCATCCTTATGGTCTTGGAAATGATTTCATGAAATAATTTTGGATTTGAAAAGGTAATTCTCGGACTTGAGGTCCATTTGATTTACGGAATCGGGCCAGAGGCCCAATTGGTTTACGATTCGGACCGGAGGTCCAGTTTCTATGTGAATTCGGGCCTAGTGCCCAGCTATGTGTTACAAATGGTTTTTACGGGTCATGACGGTTTATGAGAACCGGCATGAACCTATGAAATGGATTTACGGGTCATGACGGTTTATGGGAACCGGCATGAACCCATGAAAGGATTTTATGGTTCATGACGGCTTATGGGGGCCGGGCATGAATCCTGGAAAAGTTTAAAGAATGATTTCAAAAGGTTTTTCATATTCCATCCTATATATATGATTGTCTCCTCCGGGGAGGGTCGTTGGCCTGGGTGGACCCTGGAGTAGTCACGGAGCACTGACTGAGTGGAGTCGCCCCCCAGTTGGGTTCCTTACTCTCAGGATGGGCATGGTTCGTTACCTCCAGGGAGGGTCCTTGATCTACGGACATTGACCTGGGTGGACCCTGGAGAGACTTGGGTTTGAGACCCCGGTTAGCACACGTGTAGCTTTATTTTACCGTGACAGGTTCTGGATATGAATATATTGGATAAACATGGTTTCAATTGGTTTGGGAAAACTGTGTTTTATGATGATAAATGGATTTGGGCTGAGATCCCACACATGTTTACTATGTTCTAGTTTTCTGTAAATTGGTTTTGGGCAGGAGCCCGTGTGACTTGTATTTACAGAATTTGGGGCTGAGACCCTATTTATGGATGTTTTAACATATATTATTGGATAAATGGTTTTACTATGCATGCATGCTTTTTAGTGGAGGGTATAAATGTCTTTTATGGAAATGTTTTATAAAATCTTTATTTTTGTCCACTCACAGTCTTTCTGTTTTTAATACCCTTCAGGTTGACAGCGGATGTGGACTGTAGCAGAGATCGAGATATCACATGCCTCCTCCGGATCCTGGCGTACTCTGATAGCCCGGGAGGGCAAAGGTCGAAAATATCCCTTGTCTGACACTTCGTGTCAGACGGGAGCAGGGTCATCCCGCACTAATCCCGGGGGGATTGGGATGGGTCCTGTCAACGTGGTATCAGAGCGGGGTTGTCTCTATTCGAGCAACCGTGCAGCTTTTGGAGTATGTATGCAAGTCGAGGATGTGATATCTCAAGGGGCTGCAGTCCGTTGTCAAACTGATCGTTGGGGTGCCGGTACGATAGTTAGTAGGATTGGCATGCCTTGGTTCGGCATTTGAGGCCGGGGTTGCCATAGTTCTGTCAGGGTTGACAGTGTGGGACCCTACAGAAGGATTAACGTGTTCGTATTCTGGAGTGTGATCGTGAGACGGTTAGTTGGGATCGTCTTCACGATGTCGTAGGATCGGTTCCGACGACTGATTCGATGTTGTGACCATTAGATGGTCAGAATATGTTGAGTAAAATGGATTTACTGCAGTCGGCAGTTGGCAGCCGGATTCGAGAAATTCTGGTTGGACTTACGGTAGGATTGGATTGATGTCCTTGCGATGTCAAGACCGCGGGGTCGGTCAGATTGTGGATTTTACTGCTTTTCGCAGTTGGGGTCAGCGTGACCATAGGTATGATCGTGGAACCCTACCTTGGGTGTATGGTTTAGAAATGTGAGTTGACGAGTGGTGTGACTTTGACGACTATTCGGATTTGGGTTCGTTAGTCGGTCTAGTCATGTCAGCTTGTGTTGGGACTGCACTTCGCAGTCGGGGCTGTACTTACCGGTTAAACCTAGTTAGTTGTCGTGCTACTCAGTTGTGGTTTGGCGCAACTAAGGTCATGGGCGATCTAGTAGACGACATTGGTTTAGTCGAGTTACGAATGGTTAGAGTTGGGTTGGACAGGTTACCAGGGTTGGTACTTGTCGATGGAATCCCTGAGTGGGATACAGAGTAGTTGGTACAGGCAGTTGATTCCGTTGGATGCGGAGTCTGGATGTCTAGTCGTTAGGTCTGCACGAGGTTGTGGCAGACGCTACTATCGATAGACGTAGTCGAATTTTATCTGGTTGAGTAGACTCAGGTTGTCGTGACGATTGTGACGATGGGATTGTCAGTCGTGACGATGGTACGAGGTGCGTGAATAACGCATATGTGTGGGTAGTGATTCTGGATTCGACTTGGTTACGGTTGAGTGCGATCGCAGAATGAGACGGGGACGTACGGGGGACGTTTCCTCTTCTCGTATGAGTTGTCAGGGTAACTATACCCAGAGGTGTTGGGTACGAAGGAGACAGAGTTTCTCCTATTCGAGCAGAGGTACGGGATCATCGTTCGGTATGAGCGGAGATCCAGAGTTGTCTGATTGGCACACTTTGTGCTGATGCTGACAGGTGGTGTACTGGTACTAGTGCTGGTGCTGGTGCCGGTGATTGTGATGACGGTGAGTTACGAGTCAGGATGTGACTCCAACGTGATGGGCTTATGATTGGTATCTATGGTTCGGGAGTGAATCACGGATAGTGACGGACTGGATAGGATCCAGCGGTAGTTGAGGAGTGAGGATCGAGTATTATCATGACGGATTAGTGACCGGTTGGTCAGACTCGTTCTATCGTGGGGTTTAGCGACCAGTTGGTCAGAATTAGTCAGGATTGGTTAGAGATGGTGATTTGCAGAGATTTGACTGCAGATCACAGCAGGGGTCTGTTGTGACTTTTCAGTCGAGTGGTACATCAAATTAAGATGAATTGACATCCTTTTGGATGTACATATACGGTCGTAAATGGGCATGTGTCCATAACCAATCTAACGGGGACACGTGGTTGATGTCCGGGTATGTTGTTTCCAATCTGGTTGGAACTTCGAAATCGCGAGAGGTTGCGATTGAGGTGACGAGAGGAATGCGGGTTTTCCGCATTGGTATTGGGTATGTCGAAGTCGTTTGGGTGACTTCTCAGGTTCTACCATAATTGATGGTGGTAGATGATATTGATGATGTAGATGTTATTGATGTTGTTGGTTGCCACTAGTACACTGATCATGTATTGGTTGGTGGACCTGTGATTTGTCTTGGGTCATCAGGTGCAATGAGTATATCGAAGTTAGGTGACTGAGATTTCTCATTTCCTGCTTGGTGGCAGACGAGGTTGGTTTACGTGACGTGGTGAATGCAGCGAGTTTGGTTGTATTCACATAGGATGAATTTTGATGTCATAGTCTTGTATCATCTTTGATTTTCCTCGGTGGAATGACAAGGATCGATACGAGGTAATCAGTGAGAACCCACAGTCTCGGCGTGTCTCGTCGTTGACTAATCTATTTAGATGTGGGAAACGGTTGAGGACTTTGGACGTCGTGACGATCGGGGATCGTGACGTCTATGGTCGGTTGACGTAGTGTTGGATCTGGATCGTGATTTGGGTATCCAGATAGGTGGAGAGTTTATTACTCTTACTTGGATGTTTGAGTGGAGCATGATGGGACTGAACTTCTTTTCGAGGTAAATCCCATATGGCTTATTACTCGCCTGAGTAGTTGTCCGAGGAGTAGGTGTCTGACGAAGTCGGGTTTTGTCAGACTTGGTGTTGTGTGTGATGTTGTGATTGGCTTCCCTATGAAGTCAATCGATTGTGTGGTGGTAATCGGTCGAACAGGTATCCGATAGGTTCGGATATGGTGCGTCTCGGTAGACGAGAACGAGATTTCAGGTTTTGGAATCAGATTTCTGGATGACGATTCAGGATTTGATTTTGGAACTTGAAAGAGGATTTCTGTATTTGGGTTTTGGAATCGGATTCTGGGTGACGATTCAGGATTTGATTCTAGAGCCTGACTGTGGATTTTCTTTTATGGATTTGGGTTCGAAATGGTTATTCCAAATGCCGGTTTACGGAATGATGATTTCGGATTCGAATTTGGACATGAGTATGGATATGAAATCTGGATTTGGATTCGGGATTTCTTACGAAATTGCGGATTCGGATTCGGATTTGGAAATAGATGTTGGGTCGGAGTTTCGATTGTCTAGTACTGGATTGGACATATGAACTCCATTATAGAAATGTGATTGGCTACAACCTAGGTGGTTGTAGGCTGATTGATGGGTAGTTGTATGTACCTTGTACGTTGTTCGAGGTACAATACCAGGTAGACTTGTCGTGCCTAGTGATGGTATATAGGTGATACCGGTGGTATGTTGGAGAGCGTGTTGGTAGTCGGCTTAGTTCCGATACCATTGGATTAGTCGGGTTCGTGAACTGGACATTGGATACCGTGCATTGGGTCATGGTATTTCTAATGGGTCTAGTTACACACAGGTCGAGTGAAATGCTTGTGGTTAGTGTAACCACGAGTGTGTGTCATATCAGTTTGCGATTGACGACTGTCAAGTGGTGACAGTTTGTCGAAGGTGTCAGCGTGGATCGATCAGTGAGGTCTGGTGACTCCCGGTGGGAGCAGACGCTAGGATAGATTAGCGTTTGAGAAAGGAACCATCAAGTTGACAAGTGGTGTCAATTCGGAGCGTATGACTACTGTCGTTTGACGTGGTCGAGTGTAGTCGATACGACATGGATGTTAGCAGTACATCTGCCTGTAGACGAGTAAGGATTATTCTGTTTAGTGGGTGTACGGGTGTACACGTGTCGTGAGATCGAATTATTTCCACGAGGTGGAGGTTGTGGAATCAGGATAGTTGGAGTTTCGAGAACGGAACTAAATTAAGGAGGGAAGAACGGTTGGGTTTAGGTCGGTTGGAATTTCGAGGACGAAATTAATTAAGGAAGGAAGGTTGTAACGACCCGTCCCAAATTCCATGGTTAGATTAGTGACTAATCACGATTAGTGAGGCTAATCCGTGATTAGTAGAGCGAAATCGGACGAACGATGCGAAATGACCGTTTTGCCCCTGGTGATGGCAAAACGTTGACTTTTCAATCGGGTGGTCAAATGGACTTTGACCGATGACCGTGATGTAGTTCGTGACGTCACGAGTTCATAGACAGGTGGCACGTTCAATTCCGACGTTCGAGGAGGAAGTTATGACGTTCGGAAGTTTAGGGGCATTTTGGTAATTTTGGATAAAAGGGGTCAAAAGTTGACTTTTTGACCGGGAGGTCCGATGGCCGAGGGCCAAAGACCGTTACGTAGATAAGGACGATACGAATCCGTAGACAGGCGGCACGTCGAATTCGGACGTTCGACGGCGAAGTTACGGTTCACGGAAGTTCCCAGTTACTATTCACGACGGCACGTTTTACGAGACAAAAAGTGCAGTTTTGTCTCTAGTGGGCCCAGATATTTCATGGAGGCCCAATGGATGAGTGACACTTGTCACCCATCCATTTCCCAGCCAAACATATTCATGCATCTCACCTTCCATTTGCATCGATCATCTTCATTTCGTATGCTTTCTCCCTACTACCCGATCTCACCCAACCATCCAAAACCCATCTAACCCCTCCCATGCGGCTAGGACTGAGGACAGAGTGAAGTGAGGATGGTGAGGACGTGGTGGCCGGCCCAGGACGGCGCCACCGTGCACGGCCGAGGCCAAACCCGAACAGGTAACCCGGTTACCCATTTTATCCCTTTTAATTCGATTTTAATGCTGTAGTTGTTTTTGGATGATTAGGAAGTGGTTATTAAGTTGCTAGGGACATTTTAGGATGATTTGGAGGGTGGTTCACGGCGGAGGAAGGCTGGAAGGTGGCCGGGAAAACAGAGGCCGTGAGCCTCTTTGTACATGGTGAGGTTTTAGGAGGTTTCGATTAGTTTGGTTGATTGGGATAGATTGGAAATGAGAAAATAGGAATTTAGGAATTAAAATGGAAGAAAACGGACGAAAAACGAAGAGTGTAGGGCCTTGGACCGGTGTAGGGCCTTGGACCGGTCACGCCGGTCCAGGCGGACTGGAATTACAGAGAAAACCGGACCGGCCCGGTCGGACCAGTTCGATCGAAGGAGGACGACGGGCACTGTAGCGGCGCGTGAGGCCCACGCGCAGGCAACTTCCAGTGGCGCGTGTGGGCGCGTGCTAGGGTTTCTGGAGATGTGTTCAACATACGAAATCAGCTATTCGATGTAACGAACATTTTGGGACTGGTTTCGAGTCGATCGGACACCGTCTCGATATGTTTCGGGGCATCGGAAGGTTTAGGTTCGGGATTAAAAATAGTTAAAAATACGGAAAAATTACGGGGCTTTAGTGAGGGGTTATATAAGTAGTTAGTAACCCTCTAAATTAATTTGGACAGGTTTGGAAGTCCCGGTGACGGTGATCAGCTCGGGGGGATTGGGATGGGTCCTGTCAACATGCCCCAAGAAACTCACGCTCGTCTACCAAAACTGACATTTGCTGAGCTTCGCGTACAACTGGTTTTCCCTCAAGGTACCCAGCACCATCCTTAAGTGCTCCTCGTGCGCTTCCGCACTCCTCGAGTAGACCAGGATATCGTCAATGAACACGATGACAAAGTGATCCAAGTAAGGCTGCAACACTCGGTTCATCAAATCCATAAACGCTGCGGGTGCGTTGGTCAAGCCAAACGGCATCACAAGGAACTCATAATGACCATAACGGGTCCTAAAGGCTGTCTTGGGTACATCCTCATCCTTAACCCGCAATTGATGATACCCAGAACGTAGATCAATTTTGGAGAAGTACTGCGCTCCTCGCAGCTGATCGAACAAATCATCGATCCGAGGCAACGTGTATTTGTTCCTGACTGTTACTTTATTCAGTTGCCTGTAATCAATGCAAAGTCTCAAACTCCCATCCTTTTTCCTCACAAACAACACCGGAGCTCCCCAGGCGGATACACTCGGTCGTATAAATCCCATCTCAAGTAATTCTTGTAACTGCGCCTTCAGTTCTTTCAACTCGGCTGGCGCCATACGATACAGAGTCTGAGAAATAGGTTGCGTACCTGGAACCAGATCAATAGTGAACTCAACATCTCGATGCGGTGGCAATCCCGGTAGATCCTCCGGAAAGACATCCGGGAACTCCCGTACAATCGGTATATCCTCCACCCTCAATGGTGCAGCTCGTGAATCCATCACTCGGGCTAAGTATCCCTGGCACCCCTTCCTCAACAACTTACTTGCCTTCAGGGCAGATATCACTCCGACAGGAGTTGCTCGCTGAATTCCCTGAAAAGTGGTTTCCGGTAACCCCGGGCTCCGAAAAGTAACCCTCTTATCGACGCATTCGATAGAGGCATGATGGAGCGTCAACCAATCCATACCCAAGATGACATCAAAGTCATGCAAGTCCAAGAGTATCAAATCTGCCACCAGACCAACATCACCTACCATTACGGGGCACTCCCGCAACACTTGATTCACCACAAACACATCTCCGGTGGGCGTACTCACTCCCATGTCACAGTCCAGTGCGGACACCTCTCTACCCGCCAACAACTCACAGTCCCGTGAAATAAATGAATGAGTAGCTCCGGGATCAATTAAAGCACAAACATCATGTCCAAAAATCGTGAGTGTACCTGTCACAACACCAGGCGCTGCCCTGGCCTCCTACTGCGTAACAGCAAAACTCGGGCCTGTGGTCCAGCTGCTCGCCCACGGCCCCGGCCCCTCTGTCCATTAGCCGCTCCGGTACCACCTCCGCGAGTGCTCCCAGTCCCAGAAACTGCAGCTGTGCTCCGTCCCTGCTCTGCTCCACCCCGACCTGCGCCACCACCCTGTGGCAAAGATGGACAGTCCCTCCGATAGTGGCCCCGTGATAGGTCCTCAAATAAGCATTATTTTATATTATTTTATACCCTTTATACTTAACTTTTAATATTAAAATATTAAATAAATAGATAAATTAATTTATTTTGTGTTATTTTTATTTAAATAAATAAAGTTTGTAATTTGGAGTATTTTGGCGAAAGAATCGTCTCGATCGGAATTTTAAAATATTATGGACGAATTTCGGTGAAATATTACTAAATTAATTAATTAAATTTCATTTTGTTTGTGTAGCCCAGCCCAACAGAAAAAGAAAAAAATAAAAAAACAAAATCCAGCCCACAACTGCGCCAGCCCGTGCGGCCCAATTACATCAGCCCAGAGCTGCAGCCCAGGCGCAGCCCGCCTCCCCAGCCCCACAATTTCCTTCGGTGCGCGCTTGCCGAAACGCAGTTCATCTCTTCAGCGCGCGCCTACCGACGACAGGATCTGCTCCCCAGCTCACGCCTGCCGACCAGCCTCTCACTTTCCAGCGCATGCCTGCCGGCCCACCATCCCCCTTCCAGCACGCGCCCACCGAATATTTGGCCCTTTTTCAGCTGTTTCTGACAGCCCATTTCCAGCAACATTTCTTTTGTTTTTTTTTTACATCTTTTCCCCACAAACACCACCTAATCTCATCATTTCACTTTTTAATATTTTTATTATAACTTTTATTTGTTTTTATTTATTTTTTTTAGTGTAATTAGCTTTTCCCCCCTATAAATAGGGAGGTCATTTCATGTATTTGGGGAGTCCCCAATTAGTTCCATTCTTCCATTTCTTTCATTTTTCTTAGTTCTAGTTCTTAGTTAGTTCTTTTGTTTCTCTCTTTTGAGAGACATTTTTGGGGACCATTTTAACTTCTTGTAGATTTTCTTATTAATTAGCTTTCTTTTAATTCTTGTTCTTAATTTATGTTATTTTTATTTTTCTTAATTTCATTTCTTCTTTACTTTGTTCTTGTGATATTTCTTTGAGATCTCTTAAACACATTTTTATGCTTTCCTTAAGAAATACTTAGGCCAAGTAATTCTAAGGCAATTCAAGAGTTTTAAGACCGAATTCCTCGTATTTCTTCTTCCATCTTCACAAGTTTCCTGCCGCTGTTCGGTGATTCTTGTGAAAATCCATACTTCTCTACTTAAATTCTTGTTATTGTTATTGGTTTTACTTATAATTCAATATATGTGTTGGTATTTTCTTTCTAACATTTGTAAGTAAGAATGCAATCTCCATGTGTTTTACTTTTTGAGTTTCTTTTACTTCATATGTTTTAGTACTTAAATTTCAATTCGAAACTAAATGTTGATCCGTTGTTCGGGGCATTTAGAATAGAGTTGAAGAGATTTAATGTTTGATCGCTGTTCGGCGCATTAAATCACTTACTTAAGGTGAATCATATTGTAAGTAATAATCCGCTGTTCGGTGCATTTATAATATGAAAAATGTATGCATGTATTTGAGATGATTAAGGTACGATTTCGTGATTGGTTCGATATGAGCATGATGTTAGAGTGTTGGTAAAAATATGTGTTTGAAGAAAGTTCACTAGTACAAAGGTTAAAGTAGAAGTAAAATTAAGTATTTAATTATTTTTACTTGTTTTCTTTATTTTATATTAACAACTCTTTTCAAAACCCCCCTTTTCAATTCTTTATTCTTTATTCTTTATTCTTTTATTCTTTTATTCTTTTATTCTTTTATTCTTTCATTCTTCTTTTCTACTTTTAGTTTATTATTCTTTAATTAATTAATTCTTTTATTCTTTAATTCATTAATTCTTTAATTTGTTAATTCTTTTATTATTTAATTATTTAATTCATTAATTTATTCATTATTCATTTATTCATTACTCTTTCCCACTAACACATTATTAATGTTCCCTAATTTCCCCGGTTAAGAACGATCCCTATTTACCAATACTACATCTACACAAAAAGGGTTTAAATTGCACAACACTCAAAATTACGTGTTTAATTTAATGCGTAGTTTGGGCTTAGTCACCCCGCTCGCCACAGAAGAAACAGATGACACTGGAAGCATCTCGAACAAAACCACCACCCTGCCGTCCCGTGGAAGCAACAGAAGTCGCGCTCGCCTGCGGAGCAGTCTGCGCCCTAGGCGCTCGGAATCCGGAACCCTGATAGTTACCAGGCCTGCCATAACGATCATTGCCTGCAGATGAGGCTCCACCATAACGTCCCTTCTTCGAGGCTCCCTGACCATACGATCCAGAATATGAACGCCCGCGACGTTGTCCACCACCTGAATACTGTGGACGTGTCGGGAGACTAGCCTCAACCCGCACCGCGGCATCAGACAACTCCCTGAGAGTAGCAAAAGCTCCGGCCGTCACAATGGCCCGTATCTCACCCCGTAGGCCAAGCTCGAACCTACGGCATTTCTCAGCCTCATTAGATACAAAGGTAGGAGCAAAACGAGCTAGCATCTGAAATTCCTGTTCATACTCCGCTACGGACATGCTCCCCTGCTGGAGCTGCAGGAACTCGGTCTCCCTAGCATCACGGAATGAACGGGGATAATACTGATCCAGAAACCGTTCACGAAAGGTCTCCCAAGTCACTGTACGGGCATCCCAACCCGACAACTCCAGAGTGTACCACCACTCATAAGCGGATCCATCAAGTAGAAATGTAGCCAACACCACACGCTCCTCAAGAGGACAGTGCATCACAGTAAAAATCCGCTCAATCCGAGAAATCCAACGGTGAGCATCCTCGGGATCCGCTCCACCACTGAATACCGTAGCCCCAAGACGCTGGGCTCGCTCGATCGAAGCGCTCTCGGCATCGCCATTAGGTCGTGGAGGGGGTTCGCGTCGCGGAGGCATGGCCGGTCGTCCTTCTCTGAAAGAGGCATAAGTTAGTACAATAATCAAGGCACACCCGAGAGCCGGACACGAATCGTAAACCTAGGCTCTGATACCAATTGACAGGACCCACCCCGATTATCGCCTCGATAATCGGGAAGCATCCTGCTCCCGTCTGACAATCGAACCCAAAAGACCGGAAGACTAGTTAAAATTACAACACACCCATTGTCAGACCAGGGAGATTAAACAAATACATGCGACTGGACGTCAAGTCCACAGTTTCACAGAGCAATATTACAAAACAAATTAAAGAACAAGTCCTACTCTGTGAACTAACTACTCCGCAACGGAAAATGTTATGCCTCCGCCTCTGCCTCGGCGCTTGCCCCCACGCTTGTACCACGACCTGGAGGGAATTTAAAACAACAAGGTGTGAGTGGACCGAAACATAAGTTTAACAGGAAAAAACAGTTTTTCCGAAATCGGGTTCGCCCTCCAGTTTTGTAATCCGCATGCATAACCAAATATTCAAAATTGTGTATTAAACTTTTGAAAACTCTTTTTCCGAAACACAAGAAAAACGTTACAAGGATCGTCATAACCCATGTAAAACCATATAATAATACCAGATTCCAGAAACCGTCATTTTGAAACATTTTTTGCACAAATCAAGTGAAACATAAATCAATAATCATGATTATGCCGTTGGATCCATCCGAGTCTTTAAACTCAACATTAGGCCTTCCCGGGATATCAACGAGTCTTTAAACTCAAAACACGATTAGTAGGCCTCGGGGGTATCATAATAATCGAGTCTTTAAACTCACGAGTCTTTAAACTCAATTTTCGGGCCCGCCCCCAAAATCAACATACCGGGTCTTTAAACCCAAAACCAGATCCAACCATCAACCGGGTCTTTAAACCCAAAACCGTTTTTAGACATAATAAATCAGGATTCATCACAAATCTTTTTCCAACATTATTCCAAAAACATTTCTCATCGTAACAGGACTCATGCCCGCATTCACATGTAAATTCCAACACATGCAATTTCCAGAAAATTACTTCACAATATGAACAAACATCATAAATCCGAAACATGCATATTCATATCCAGATACTTCATCAAAATTATCACGCATGCATAGGCAAAAACCGAAATCTCGAAATGCGTGAAATACGATAATTATCTCGAAAAACGTGAAAACAAGTAAAACCGATATATCATCTCATCATCGTAAAATCATATGTAAAACCATGAGATAAATAAGCAAAATAGTCATGCATGCCCAATTTAAAAATCAAAGAGTCCATTCACAGTCTTAGGACACGTCAATCGCGTCCCGCGCGCTCCTCCGTAGCTTCGGAAGTGTCCGGGCCTGTGAAAATGTACAAGAAGGGTTACAAACATCCCAAAATAACTCGTAGGATTTTTCTTAATTTTTCCGGATTTTTTTGGCGAAAATAAACTTAAAGACTTAATCTTCCGGACTCCCGAAATTATCCCGAATGACTCCCAATCGATTCGAACTCTAAAGATAAAATGTTAGTTAGACTGACAGGATTAATTCTCATGTTGATCGTGATCGGAGTTGACGTCACACGCGCCGTCACGCGCCGCCCAAAGTGGCTGCGCGTGAAGGCCACGTGCCAAGCTACAGTGTCACCTCCCTTACCCGAACAGCCTGCTAAACGGGTCTGATACCCGCGACTCAACCCGATCAGTTAGCCCTCAATTCTCAGTCAATACTACCCGTTTTCAATCCTATTATCTTCCCTAACTCATTTATTTTAGGTCTGCAACACTGGTTAACCTCGACTTACACCAAATCGACCCAATCCAAGCTCGAACAGTCGAACAAGTCGACTCCTGGAACTCACCCACACTAACCCCAATCTCAAATTAATTTCACCAGTAGCTTAAGGGGACTTATTCGAACACAATGGTACCGTCAATTGGTCTCGCCGTTACCTGGAAGTCGTCGTCCTCAAGCTCGAAAATACTCAGAACCAGGGCACTCCGTTCCTGGCCAATTCGTGGATGTCGTCCTTCGAATTTGACGTGGTTGGTTTCCTCTTGCTCCCAGAAGACTAGAATGGCCCCTAGTTTAGCTCGCAAGTCCCCACAATTTGATCTTCCATTTTTCCCTCCACTGGTTTTTCCTTCAAACTGGGACTTGGGTTCCTGGGCAAAACGGCTCCAAACTCGACACTCCAGCACCGTCGTGATTCTATCACTCCCAGAAGACTCCCTATGTGTTTAGTTTCACCTCAAAGACCGTAGGATTTGAACTCTGAGTTTCCCCCCCCGAAAACCCGAAACTGTTTTCTCACCGTCTCTCTCAACCTCAGCCCTCACAATGATGCCCAAATGACCCAACCGAGTCCCCCCTCACTCTCTTACTCTGTCAAACGATTCAAACGGCCAGCACCCGTGGGAGACCAGCTGAGGTTCTCTGAAACTTGCTTCCCACAAACACAGAAACCATGGCCATATTAAACTCAATCCCGTGCCTGCAACCTGCTCACGCCACTCAGTCATGCTCCCACTACCTCAATTCACATAAACAAACATCTGATCAATCCACTAAAGCCATAAACAATTGAACGCACAAACCCACGGCCGCTGCTCTGTTTTCCACGGTGGTGAACAGTACCCCGTGCGGAAATTACCAAAATGCCCCCAGGGCAAAAATTACCAAAATGCCCTCCAACTTCCGTGACCCGTAACTCGGTCGTCCGACGTCCGTTTCAAGCGTGCCGCCTGTCGTTGTACTCGGGGCGTCGAGACGAACATAACGGTCTTCGAGTCAAATGGATATCAATTGTCAAACAAAAAGTCAACTTTTTCCCCTTATAACGCCCAAATTACGGTAATGCCCCCGAACTTCCGAACATCATAACTTTCACTCTGAGCGTCCGAATCGGACGTGCCACCTGTCTATGAACTCGTGACATCCCGAACTACGTCACAGTCATCACTCAACGTCCGTTCGACCTCCAAATCAAAAAGTCAACAAATCGACCACACAAACACAGGGGTAAAAACGTCATTTTATTCAATATTTAATAATATTACATTTCCAGAACGTCCGGGGCGTTACACTGAGTCACGAGATATGGCCACATGACACAGCGGCCTTTCATATTATCACCTTTCCACAAACTATCAAACTCCAATCATGAATGAGTCTGAGTCACGAGATATGGCCACATGACACAGCGGCCTTTCATATTATCACCTTTCCACAAACTATCACATAGAGAATAAAACTCCAATCATGAATGAGTCTGAGTCGCGAGATATGGCCACATGACACAGGGGCCTTTCATATTATCACCTTGTCAATGTTCCAGTCTTATTATTTAAAATTCATCCTAAAAAAAACTCAAGGGCTCACTTGCACCCAGAGTACAAATTCATGTCCCTTTGCTTCGTTTACTTTGATGCATCAAGTCATATAACCGCTGTTAAGGAAATTTACATGGCATCTATGTGAACATATAGGGCATTTTAGTAATTTCTTTGTTATGTTAAAAGTTTATTACTCATTTTGTTCCCCTAACTGGATATTAAATATCACTTTACTCATCGAAACAGATTTGGTTCTAATATACTGTCACAACTGCACATTTAATAGCACCGTTACTCCATCTATTACTCTCTATTAGCCGGGTGCTTACGTGTCAATCCCTGATTGGTTGGTTAATTATTTACAAAAAAATTATTAAAATTAAGCATGAGAACAAGGAATTAGGACGAGGGAAACACCCTGTGACGAAGGTTGAGTTTTGGTCGAAATATAAAGGTACGTTTCCCTAAGTTCTAGCACTCCTTACGTAGTTTAGTGATCACAGACATGTTTCTGGTGTTAAAACGATGCAAATAGACCTACAAAACATAAAAAAAAAAAAACAGGCATAAAATGAACAAGTTGGTAATGGGTCGAGTTTCTGGGTCAGGAAACCCAGTTTGTTGACCTTCAAGAGGTTGAAGACAACCTCTGTGCATGCGCATGAGGCCCACGTGCAGAGGCTATCTTCAGCCTCTGCTAGCGCGTGAAGGCGCATGAGCCAGAATCTGAGATTTTGGTTAACAGGAAAAATTTTCAACTTGTCATTCTGAGTTTAATGGGCCAAGAGTTGAGTTAATTGGGCACGGTTTGAGAATGTTATGCTCATTCGTAGTTTTTATGTTTTTTACAAATCCGTAATTAACCCTAAAATTTAGGAATAAGTAAGGACTTAATTATGGACATATCTTGATCTAAATGAATTTATAATGATGAACTCTGATGAGTAGAAATTGGTGGAAAAGGTTGGTTTTACCATGAGAAAGCCTATGGTTGTATTTAGCTATACTTAATAAATTTGGTCATAATTGGTTACGTTTGGTTGTTGTTTATGGAAAAGATGTCTACCTAAGAACATACATATAGCTATTTTCTAAAAGTTTATGGTAATACTTGGATTGGTCTTATAAGTATACTTACCTAATTTATTATATAATTATGGTTTATTTTATACAATATGATTTTTGAGCATATAAGGGGGTTGCGAACAAGTAAAGTATTTTGTTGTTGTATATGTAATTGATGATGCACATAACAATAACGATAATAACGTAAATAGAATCTAAATATGATTGAAATATTAGATTCTCTTACCCACGCGGAGTAAGTGGGTTAGACGTGGACGAAACCCTGCAGGGGATAAAATATGTATAACTAAGAATTAAATGAAATTCAAATTAACAAAATAAGGAAATCCGCAGTCTGACCGAAATTGTCTTTCATTATCTTTCATCTTTAGTTTCTTCAAGAGGTCTAGAATTGGACCAGGAGACTTCTCATTCAACTTTGGGTCGTACCAATGAAAAAAATTGCAAGCACCAACTCTTCCTTTTCTACGATTCCTCTGACGCCCAATTTCAGTACAAAACTACATCAAAATTACAATTCTTTATAGATTTAAACCTAATTACTAATTAAGATTGAAAAAGAACTTACCCGATAACCATTCACAACTCCATAATCTTTTCCCTAGATTGTCATTTGTCAGATTTATCATCAACTTCGATGGTTTCCTACAGTGACAAATGGGGGCTTCCACATCCAATTTTCCTCTTTTCATAAACTAAAAAATTGTGTAGATCAGTGGTCGAAGACGAAGATGTAGAAGACGCAACTACTTCTGCCTTCGGCGTTTGAAGACGAATACAAAGATGCAGATGCAGAAGATGTAGTCGGTGTTTGATGCAGAAGATGTAGTTGTTTCTGCCTTTGACGTTTGAAGCTTCTGCCTTCGCCGTTTCTGCCTTTGCATTTTCTGCCTTCACCTTTGTCGTCGCCTTTCGAAGAAGATGATGCTAGAGCTCGCCTCACAGCGCCTCCGATGGATTTGGAAAATTAGGGCTGAGTTCGTCATTTTGGGCATTTTGAAGGACCATCGGCGGATAAGAAGAAGCTCAGGATGGACATTTGAATTATCTCCAAGATGCCCATTGAAATTTGGTCACATCAGATACTGAGTGACAATTAGTATTTTCGAGATTTAGACAGAATTTGTGATGGAGGGTATATTTTGAAATCGACATTATAGTTTGGGTATGAAAATGAAACTTTTTACAGTTCAAATACTTTTTTGAAATCAACCTTATAATTTGAGTACTTTTATGTAGTTTTTTTTTTTTTTATGGAAGACAAATACCCTCAAAATTGTTGTCTTATGTACATAAACACAGGGATTGAACTTAAAGATCAAGAGATTGAACAATTGTATTATGTGTTAAGCTCAAAAGTGCATTCTAAGGGTGTCTTTGGATAAGGTACAACGAAGTTCCAAAGAATTTACTAGTAAGGAGGTGAGCAATTAGTAGGTAGTGTAAGTAGTATTTAAGCGACTAGTAAGGAAACACGTGCACTAAATGTGCATAACAAATTATTAAGTAAGAGATTTTCAAAGTAACATCTCTATAGTTGTAACTTACAAATCTCATCTATATGTCTTTGATCTAATCATTTGCAAATTCTTTGATACTTTTAAATTACTCATTTTAACTAATTTTCCTTAATTCCCTTAGAATTTTGACATTTCTCATTCTAACATACCATGAAAGAAATAATATTCAATTAAAAAAGAAAGTTTTTTTCTCTCCCTTTCGATTTGTATAATTTTGATTTTGATTGACAGCCCACTTCTTTTAACTCAAAACGCAAAAAAGAATCAACAAACAGAAAATACTAAGAATGTTTTTTTTTAAAAAAAAAAAAGTGATGAATTGAAGGGTGTCCCTACCGGCTAAAGTGGAAAAATATTAAAGGAAGAAAGGGATGTTTGTCTAACCTAGAAACTATGGTTATGGAGGGACAAATTAGAAATGTTATTTTTTCCAACTTACTTTCTTATGAACCTAAATCATTATTACTCATTTGTTTTTTTCAAATTTCTGATAACATACATATAATTATACGTAATACACATACTTACGTAGTTGTAAGTTTGGGTAACGCGCACACAGATCTTATTCTTATCATCATATCTAGAGGTGGGTATAACTCTTTATTTGAAACTAGAAACTGATTCAATTCAAATTGCTTTGTTAGTAACGATTTAATTTTAGATTTTTATTTTAAAATTTTTTGAAATCCAAACCGAACCGTTAAGGTTTCTCTTTCTTATATTATGTATTAGTTAATATTTTTCATCCTTTAATTTGATAGTCTAAGCATTTATCATGGACCATATATACCTCAATAATTTTTACTCATTATATGTTACTTTCGAATTTACATTATATTTAAATAATATATCGCCATATTTGAAGTTTAAAATATTAAAAAAAATTATTGGTTAATATGTATGACTCAAATATTTAAGTGGATAAATGAAATGTTTACGTGAATATTTTTTTTTTTTGTTTTGGGTACATAAATTACAATAAAATTCCATAACTCCCTACGTCAAACACATCATCACTAAAAAAAAAAAATAATAATTGAGTCCTTTTGGTTTTTTCTTATTTATATATTCAACTTTCAATTTTTTATGTGTGATTTTTTGAAAAAAATTATATTGAGATATTTAAATAAGAGAAGATGACAAGAACCTGCCGCATGGGTTGGGTGGGGAATTGGGAATGTGTTGGCCTATTGCTGTGTTGAGAGGCAGTTGGAATGAAATTTTCATGGATAGTAGATATTTTTTTTAAGGGAAATTGCAAATTAGTATGAAAATGAATTGAGTGGAAGATGATGAGCAAATGTAATTGGTTTGACTTGTTTATGTCTTTCCATACATGTTGCCATGTTGGGTACATATACTTTCAAAGTTCCCAGTTCCGATCATATATGCAATTTCTCTGAAATGGATTAAGTTTGCATGGAAATATTCATCCATGGAAATATTCATGCTGATGATGATCGATGACCAGAGACGGCACTCCCTTACTGCACAGTACTCTCTCTCTCTATTTTTCCTCATGAATTACAAAGAAAATAAAAATAAATGATTCTTTTTCACGAAGACGCCGTATGCTACCTGACAACTTTTTGGAAAATTAAACAAAGGGATCCATCACGAAAGGAAATAGATTACTCTTTTTTCTTTTTTCTTTTTTCTTTTTTAATTCATGCTTTAATGTATTATTTTCATTGATAAGTGAAAAGTCCCACGTTAATTCTTATGAATGAATGATATTTTAGAAAAAATAAAATAAAATTCTTATGAATGATAAGGATGACGAGAACGATACATATTTATATAATTTTTTTATATCAAATTATTGATTTTTATAGTCTAATAATTCAAATTTTAAATTAAAATAAAAGTAAAATATCATTATCTGCAACGCGTCACCCACTGTCTTCGACAGTGTCAATTGAACTTGACTAAAAGCCACTTGGCTTGGCCCACCCTTTTCTTTGGCCCCCATATCCCTTCGTTTTCTGTGTTCCATTTATTTATTGCAACTGTACGCCGCACGGCACTCTAATCATACAATTTTTATTTATTTATGTCTTAATTATTTACTAATCATATCCAATACTGTTTATACTCAAGATAAGAAAGTAACTAATTCTATAGTACGTACCACTCTTTAATTAAGCTTTTGTTGATAAGAAAGCACCTAATCAAGTACAACTCTACCTTTGTTTTTTTTACAATATAATCTTATCAAACTCACTTACCTCAGATAAAATTAGAACAATAATTAATTGTTAAAATCTCGTCTTGTACTTTGAGAAGCTCGCCCAAATAAACCAAGTCACCAAGACAAGGACAGTTTGTTTACCTGCTGAGTTAGTGAGTTGGCAGGAGGGAAAATTCCATGGCCTTGTTGAGGGATAGAGCCAAGTCATATATAGCTGCATCGTCGTTTACACCTTTATATATTTTCCACAAGGAAAGTACACTGTAAGTAACCCCTTCAAGCCTTGAACCCTCCAAGAACTCTCCCTAGCTACCTCTCTTAATTAATTCCCCATTTGCCTAGCTAGCTAGCTCCGTCGAATTTCCTACATATATATATCTTATATTATATGCACCCTCCAAAGTCCAAACCATAGCAACCTCCTTGATAAAATTCCATGGCGTCGAAGCAACACGATCATCACCGGCCGGCGACGTCGATGATGAGCATGGAGATCACCGTGATATCAGCCCAAGGCCTCAAAGCCACCTCCCGCCCCACTCTCTTCTCACACAAAATTAGACCCTTCATCACCCTCACCACTCTCCCTCACAAGTGCCACGCGTACCAAACAAGGGTGGATGATCAAGGAGGCATCAACCCGACATGGGGTGACAAACTTCATGTCCCCATACACACTACTTTCTTCACCAACGCATACTCTTGCATCTATCTCCATCTCTACACAAAGGGGCTCATAATGGGCCGCACTCAGTTGGGCTGGTGCCAAATACCCGCCCATGATGTCGGGCGCCCGCCCACCGGTTCGCCCCGCTACTTGAGTTACCGGCTACGGGCTAGAGACGGTTCCAGGACTCATGGGATTGTGAACATTTCTGTCAAGCTGCAGAATTTGAGTCCGGTCACCGGTCATGGAAAGTCAAACTCAGTCAATGCACCGTCTTTTGACATGTGTGGGACAGTGCCGGTGACAGCTCTGCTACCACCTTTGGGTGAGTATTCTGGAAGTTGTCAGGGGCAGTTTGGTCAAATTGATTTTAGTTGTAAAGAGGCAGGTGGCTGGCCCAGGTGTGATTGTGCAAATGAAGAGACGGGGAACACCTCTAGAAACTGTGACACATGTTGCATGCAACGACAACCGCCGATGTATACAAATTTTTCTCTTTGAAATTCCTAAAATTAGACCTACACATACTAAGCCCCTTTTCGAAATATTTCAATGAAATTGTTTATTTCCAAGAATTTGAATGGAAAAAATGGGCTTTGTTGAAGAATGCACTCGTGTCCCTTTAACTAATTTAGATAGTCGAACCACAATCAAAGAATGGTCTCTTGATCTCATTTTCAAAATTTCAAATTAAAAAATATTTATGATTTCAAGAGAAGTTTAAGTGATTACCAATATTTATCAACTTATTTATAATTATGTGTATTGTTTATTTTTCTTTCATACTTATTATATAAAGAGTAAAAATATTTGATTTTTTGAAAACTAAAAAATCTCTCTCTCTCTCTCTCTCTCTTTACATCTAGTGATATTTATCTTTAGTGGAGAAATTATGGGGTTCAAATCAAATGCCTAAATCTTAATTTTGTGGAATGGTGATACTTCAACCTCTAAATGATAATTTAAGAGCATGCCTAATAGTAGAGATAAGGATCAGGAGCTAGAGAAAAGATTTAGTCTCTTAATTAACACTGTTTCTGATATTTTACCCAATATTATTTGTTGTGTTTCTAATGAAAAGGGATAAAGAGTAAAAATTTAAATTTTTTGCTAAATATTTTCTTAAAGATAATAATATAGAAATCTTATGTATGTATATAAAATACAACTTAATTCCATTTTATCTTACTTAATTTACATAGATATAAAAAAAATTAAACATTATTATAATGAAGGAACTTCATTTTATAGTCAAATTGGTCTAGTTCAGTTAATTTTAATATTGATTTGTAAATAACTGATCCAAAATTCGTACTCTGATGTCATGTTATATGGTAAATTTCCAAAATTTCCCCCACCCAACCTAATTCCAGCCCCAACCCATTAGAAAATTAAAGTCTAAGGCTGTGGGATTAAACTTGCTCTAAGGTACACCTTATCGTGTGATTTTCCTTACTCATGAATCGTAGTTATGATTAGACGTTAAAAAAATAAACCACCACCAAATTTTTTAAGTACTCCAAATACAATTAGCGGCAAATTAATTGCAAGCGTTTACGATTTTCAGGTTGAACTTACATGAGTAAAAATGTTTTATTAATAATTATGTTGAATCTATACTTAATTATAAGTATCTTATCGTGTTGTTTTGTGCTAGTTTCCAAATCTTTCCAAACCCTATCAAGTCAAACTCGAACTTTCCGAATCCCTGTTACTACTGAGTTCTATCATTCAATGCGTTGGCCTCTCATGAGTGATCCATCTTTCCATGTCCACATTGCAAGCCGAGAAAGTCCAGGAAACTTTAAGCTGACTGATGATGATTCTAGTGGGTGCAAGCTACCAACAATTTTGATCCCAAAAAAAAAAAATTAACTAAACTGAATGATAAAAAAAAAAAAAACCACAAATTGGATGATAAATAAAAAAAAAAAAAAAAAAGATAACGTGACAACATTCCAAGTACATAAAAATCTCTCTCCACAAGCAGCATGCCACCATGGTTATTGAACAAAAAAGAAAAAAAAAACACCTCAGGCCATATTTGCATTGAGGACATGGACGCCACTGTCGGGACTCCAATGGTCAATTATTAATTTATTATGAGTGCTCATTTTTAAACCCTGTTGAAGCAGAAATCGAACCCGCCGCGAAAAGTTCTCACAATTCCTGCAAACAGCAAACAATTAGCTATCGTTGTCTCGATCGATTTACCCGGGGGGTTGTTCGACCAAGAACACTCCGATGCCTAAGTTAGCTTTGAGAGAGGAAAAGGATATACTTCGAAGCGAAGAATCAACTTAACTTGGAAATGAAATGTGCCTTGCTATTTATAGGGGTGAATGAAATATTCGATTTCCATAGTTTCGATGTGGGACAAATGCTCATCAATTTACCTCTTATATAGGGGTGAGTGAGATGTTCAATTTCCATAGTTTCGATGTGGGACAAATGCTCATCAATTTACCTCTTATATAGGGGTGAGTGAGATGTTCAATTTCCATAGTTTCGATGTCGGACAAATGCTCATCAATTTGCATGCTAACACGTGTTATACAAATCGAGGGTGGAGAGACTTCCACATGTCATTCTGGTTTGGGCCATGTCCGGTGCTTGTGCTTACAAGTATTATTGCCAATGGCAATTTGGTCATTTTGAGAATTATGGGCCCCGTGGCAGCTCCACATTTTTCCGGTGATTTTGGGTTCCACAAATGCCCCCACATCGATTCGGTATTCAGGGAATCCGGAGGGATGTACATTGTTTGGAGTCTTATATTACCGGGTTACCAGTTACCGTTGGGTTCAAGAATCGATTCAGTGTTTATTTGACGATTTTGCCCCTGGTTATAAAGGTAAAAAGTCCATTTTTAGTTTTAGAATGACTATTCTGGGTTTAGTGGTGTGAATCGGACATAATGTGCAAAATGACCATTTTACCCCCAAGCATGGGCAAAATGTTGTCTTTTGAACCGGGGGGGTCCAAAGGACGAGGGCCAGAGACCGTTACGTAGGTCGAGTTGATACGAATCCATAGACAGGTGGCATGCCGAAATCGGAGATCGGATGCGAAGGTTATGTGTCTACGAAGGCGAGGGGCATTTTCGTAATTTTGGAAGCGAAGGGCAAAACGGTCTTTTTGAGACAAGCGAACGGTGGACGCTGACTCATGCTACCTACCAATGATTCTTGCTGCTTTGTCTAGACAACATGGAGGAAATCAAGGATTTTAGGGACCCTAAACCCTTAATTAGGGAAAACTCAATCATTTTGTCCAAACCTTGATTTTGTTAAATAGCAGAGCAATTCGATTGTGAGAATGAGAGATTAGAGAGTCTGAATTGGAGCAAAACAAACACAAAGGACAGAGGGTCGCTGGTTTTGCAGATTTTCGAAATTTTGGAAATTTGTGGTAAAAATTCGAATTCGAATTCGTGAGTCTTGAGGATCAAAATTGAGGCTGGATTAAGTCTCCTGGGACTAATTCGAACCGATCCAAATCAAAAACGGGGAGGATTGAGGCCGTATCGAGCAAGAACAGAAGCTTCAAAATCCTCGAAAAATCGAGCTTGAGTTCTACTAGCTGGAGGTAAGGATTTATCAAATTGATCTTGTAAAATCGTTCCTTATACTCTCACGATGTCACGTCGTGGACGGAGTTTGGCTGAACAGTCGACGGGGACTTGGTGGTGACTGAGTGCACTTGCGGACGTGACTAGTGAGCATCGGTAGGCAGGATCACACCTACTGTGACTCTTGCTAGTACCACATACATGCTCGCCATGCGTCAAGATGCCGAGAGACCTAGCAAATTTGTCTTGTGGGAGCGTGGCGGTTTTCGTGGCCTAAGTCCATTCCGAGGGAAAGATATGGATTTTGAGAAGCCTGAAGACCTCATGGAGTGGAAGGCTTGCAATCAAAATTCCTTTTCAAGCGATGTTCTCGTGGAACTTGGCGACAGATGTTCTTCTAGAGTTTCGGGACATGAGCCGGCTACTCTCTCCATGACTGGCGAGAAGCTTTCAGACATCCCAAACAAGGAGTGGTTGTGCGTTCCACTGTGCTTGAAGGAGACCGTTGTTCAGAAGAAGGACAATAAACAAGGACTTACTGGTTCTTGGGAGAAAAAACCATGCCGAGCAACTTCTTTCCTAACCCATAAGCATACCGAGCAACTTCTTTCCTAACCTTTCCGTTCTGGCCCTACGAATGTGCCATCTTGATGCGAAGGGCAGGCAGAAATGGAAAGTTATGTTGTTGATGTGAGATTGCGATAACTAAGATAACTTGAGGTCTCAATTTCACATCGGAAGCCAAAATGGGCGAGTTGGAGATGAGCCGTGCAGAGAGGATGCTGATAGAAAATGAGCGAGATATCACTCGAGATGAGCTCTCCCTGCTGCACAGAAATTTGCAGGACTCAGAAGGCTTTGATGCTTCGATGACGAAGGCTTGAATGCTTCGCAGGGCGAAGGCTTGGATGCTTCGATAACGAAGGCTTAGGTGCTTCGCATGGCGAAGGCTTAGATGCTTCGCAGGGCGAAGGCTTGAATGCTTCGATGACGAAGGCTTGGATGCTTCGCATGGCGAAGGCTTAGATGCTTCGCAAGGCGAAAACTCAGATGCTTTGATGACGAAGGCTTGGATGCTTCGATCATGAAGGCTTTTTACACTAGAGAGAATAAGCTTTGAAAATTGTACATGGTGAACAAATCAATTTGTTAATCTCATTTCATTGATACTTGAATTCAGAAGGCAACTTGAAAAGCAAAATTGAAAAGCTCCATAGAGTTTTATGTCTTTCTAATGTTGACTTGCGTCTAGTTGATGCGGATCACCTTTGACGCTGGCTCGTTTGACTCTTTGTTCTCCATGTGATTTACAGTCTTGTTTTTTATGTAGTCTGTACAATGCCCCTCCCTCAGGAGATTTCGGAGATATCTTTCGAAAGATATACATGTGCTGATATTGTGCCCATAACATTCATGATAGGCGCACCATTTGGTTTTATCAGCATTTTCTTGATTGCCTTTGACTGGCTCTGGCCTCTTAAACCATGGCTTGTTCTTAATTTCATTGTGGATCTGATGGGCTGGTAAAGATAGCTGCAAGTTAGGCTTCCCCATAACTGGCGTTTGGGAGTGTTGCCCTGCCTTTCGCTTGTTGAGCTTTCCAGTTGCAGACTTTCCATGGGGTTCATCCTCATCGGAGGCCTTTTCGCTAGTCCCAGCATGGTCATGAGTATGAGCGGCGCGCTTCTCGTCCTCCCAACTTGCATGTCGCTCTGCTAGCGAAAGTATTTCGGAAAGACTTCGCGCATTGCTCATGACGATGTCCCCGTAAAGCTGGCTGTCTCGAGGGAGTCCTTGCTTGAATGCCATTGCCGCAACAAAGTCATTACAGCCGATAATGCGAGATTTCTCCTCACAAAATCTCCGTATGTATTGTCGCAGAGTGTCTTTTGCTCTCTTTCGGACAGAGAAAAGATGGTCGTCTTTCACCTCGATTGTCCGAAGTTGTGCGTATTCCTTCACAAATGTCAAAGCCAACTCTTCGAAGGACTCAATCGACCTCGGGGGGAGATGATTGAACCAAGTCATGGCTTGGCCTTGAAGGGAAGCTTGAAAAACTTTGCACATGAGCGCATCGTTAGACCTGTGGGGGATCATGACTCCTCGAAAATGATCTATGTGTTTTACTGGGTCGGAGGATCCTTTGAATGGAGTGAAGTTTGGTGTTGCGAACCTCTGGGGGAATGGCTCCTCCTCAATATCCCTTATGAAGGGCGTAGAGAGCTGTATTTGGTGACGTAGATCGTCTTCTAGATCGCCACCTTGTTGAGCACGAAGGTGCATGTCCAGCATTTTTTGAACATCATTAGCCCGCAATGCTCCTTGCTGAGCCGATGAGTCCTCTTTTGCTAATTGTTGAGAAACTCCTTGAGCTTCTCCCCTTTTACTGTCGTGGGCAGATCGTTTTGGGTTTTTGTTTTGAGCTCGAAGTTGCCCCCTGCCCCCACGTGAGTGCTGTGAATGCTATGCCCATGAAGTTGCCTCAGTCTGACCTCCTAGCCGTTCACGTACTAACGGCTTTAGGCGTTGTGGGATTTTTGCTTGATGAGCGTGACTTTCTTCTCCAGAGTTTCCCAGCGAAGTATCTTGTGACATTGTTTGGCAGCGGGCCTGCTCTTTCCTAGGTCGTCCCTGGGCATTCTCTTGTCGGCCACGTGACGTGGATCGTCCGTCCCGCTCCTGGATTGGTCTCCCTGCTAGGAGTTGCTGCAAGAGCTCTGACTGAAGTTGAATTTGTTTGCGTAACCCTTCAACTTACTGCGCCAAATTGTCTTGGGGAGGTTGGTGACGACTTCTCCCTGAGATGTCATGACATCCGTCCAGAAAGTCCTTTAGGACCATGTTTGTTGTGGGTCGATCATGTCGTGATGCATTTCCCATCAACCTCTCATTCGCTTGGTTTAAAGTCGAAGTTCCTTCTCCTAGCGCGGGTACTTGGTTAGCTGGAGAGGGGAATGCTCCAAAACTGAAGGTTGGCCTCCCTTCGAGTGTCTCAAGGGGCGCTTCCATAGACACGCGCCTGAGTTGAGCTGGGCGCTTCTCCGGAGTTTCTATGTGAGCTTCATTCCTCGTCTGAGCTGTTGAGGCAGAAATACCTTCTCCGGCTGACTGAGCGGATCGACGAGCCTTAGCCATGCCGATTCGAAGAATTTTGAATTTGGAAAGCTGTTGATGGGTAATTTGAACAACGTTCAGAATCTTCGAACAATGTCGATGAACGACGAACGAAGAGAGATGAACGATGAACAATGTTCAAAATCTTCGAACAATGTCGATGAACGACGAACGAAGAAAGATGAACGATGAACGAATTCTTGATGAGTGATGAACAACGTTCAAAATCTTCGAACAATGTCGATAAACGACGAACGAAGAAAGATGAACGATGAACAAATTCTTGATGAGTGATGAACAACGTTCAAAATCTTCGAACAATGTCGATAAACGACGAACGAAGAAAGATGAACGATGAACAAATTCTTGATGAGTGATGAACAACGTTCAAAATCTTTCGAACAATGTCGATGAACGACGAACGAAGAAAGATGAACGATGAACAAATGAGAGAGCTTCTTCTGAGTATAACTCAATAGCTCTCAATGAAAGCACCAATTGTTGAAGCAGAAATCGAACCCGCCGCGAAAAGTTCTCACAATTCCTGCAAACAGCAAACAATTAGCTATCGTTGTCTCGATCGATTTACCCGGGGGGTTGTTCGACCAAGAACACTCCGATGCCTAAGTTAGCTTTGAGAGAGGAAAAGGATATACTTCGAAGCGAAGAATCAACTTAACTTGGAAATGAAATGTGCCTTGCTATTTATAGGGGTGAATGAAATGTTCGATTTCCATAGTTTCGATGTGGGACAAATGCTCATCAATTTACCTCTTATATAGGGGTGAGTGAGATGTTCAATTTCCATAGTTTCGATGTGGGACAAATGCTCATCAATTTACCTCTTATATAGGGGTGAGTGAGATGTTCAATTTCCATAGTTTCGATGTCGGACAAATGCTCATCAATTTGCATGCTAACACGTGTTATACAAATCGAGGGTGGAGAGACTTCCACATGTCATTCTGGTTTGGGCCATGTCCGGTGCTTGTGCTTACAAGTATTATTGCCAATGGCAATTTGGTCATTTTGAGAATTATGGACCACGTGGTAGCTCCACATTTTTCCGGTGATTTTGGGTTCCACAAACCCAAAATGTACGAAGATGACCAATCTTATGTGGAAGATCACAATGACTCACTGACAAACACATGGAAATTATAAGAACAAATTATTTTAACATCTAGTTTTTTTTTAAATATTTTTTTTTTGTTTTTCTTTTTCGGACCTTTGGTACCGATACAAGAAGAGATTGGCTTACTGCACACAAACTGCAGTGCCTCATTCTTCTACCTGTTGAAAGAGCCTAGTCCTTTGCCCTCTGAACATTCTTCTACCAACTACTTTACCCTCTGGACATTCTAAATGTGAATACAAGTTGCCTTACTGGTTCTCTTGACGTGAACTACCACGCCACGTTCCTGATTTCAGACGTTGCTTCTTGAAGTATCTTCTTAAACGACTTAAAACTAGTCGGGCTATTCTTGTTCCAACGAAATGAAGTGCTTCGCATTGTACGATCTGATCTGAAAGGTGATCCGGAAGTTGGATCATTTGATGGGGTGTCTTCATATTCTGCGGTTGGAGAAGGAAAAGAAAACAAAGATTTTTCGCATTAATGGAAGTAAAGACCATAGCGGAAAGGTTATCTCTAGGAAGCAGAAATCATTAAGGCTATGGATGGATAAGGCACTTCAAAATACCATGAGTTGAAGTTAAAAATGAGGAGCTTCATACTACCAAGACATTTCAAAATGATTAGATGGATTTGTATCAAGGTGTTACTTTAGTAATCCCTTATTTGGTGATTCAATTATGCTCATAGGATGCATATGCTCCCTTGCTAGTTACTACCAACCACTCTATTCAACTGCTTTTAGTGCATTTCTTAATAATATACCATAAATCCCTTACTACTTTGAAGTTCCTCGTCCAAACATACCCTTAGTGCATTTCTTAATAATATACCATATCCTAACACTAGCTCTACGTAACCCACTTTTTCCAACCCTTTTTTTTTCCGACCAAAACCCACTCTCCACTAGCATATGGATCATTATGCGTCCTACCCTAAAAAAAAAATATTGTAAAATCCTATATCATGCAAATTAGGTTGAGAAATCACCTGAGGACATCGGAAGCTGATATTGACTTTTCAAGAATTTGGAGGCTTCTCTGTCTTTCTTGTGGGATAAAACACGTATCAAAGTGGGGACATTATTTAATCGCGTGTGACTATGATCATGTAAATCTAAGCCTGATGATATTTCTTCACTTGCAGCCATCAGCATTTGGATAATAGATTCAGTCTACAAAAACAGAGAACATGTCATGGTGCCAGTTTCAGTGATTCATTTGAGAGGGTATCCAATTCTAACTATAAGAGACCAAACCTGGAGAGAATACAAGTTCAGTATCTGCTCTGCAACCTTTGCTTCCTGATCCACTAGGGATCGGGGAAGGCCTTCTCCATCAGCAATGAAAAATTCCTATGAAATTTAGCAGAATAACTCTATTAAGAATGCAACATATGATTGCATATTGACCACATGTACGGAGCATGTACTAACTCAACCAACCGTAGGTACTAACAGATCCAAGCTATCTCCATATGTTGTGGATGTATATCAGGTGGTACTTGTTTAGGAGCTTAAGTTCATGCACCCAAGCATGTGTGAGACCGATGGGAGAAATCTAAAGACTTTTAAAGATCTTTCTTCTAGGTCATTAAAAATGAAGAAATTTTATATGAGAAAGAAACATTTCATTTAGGTTAATGGAATCACATTTTACCATTTCCTTCTAAACAATTGATCAGAGTATTTAAGAATTAAGAGCCATTTAGTCTCTATGATAGTTGAAGAGAGATAAAGAGACCATACCTTTAGCGTGGTAAGGTCATCCGCCATCAGTACAATATCTGAATCAGAAAATGCACGAGAAGGCCCTCCATCAAGCAGCACCCATACAAAGCCTTCCTAAACAACATATGGTGCAAGATTAATACCCCACCAGAAACTGGCCACAAAAGATTAGGTTTCACAGGGAGACATACCAGTGATGCCCGACAGATGCTTGAAACCACGACGTCTCGAAGAGAATCATCAATTAAACCACATACAAGGCCAAGCACCTACACCAATGCCTCTAAGATGAATATGATCCTTTTGACAATAATTGATAGAATCCATAACCACAAACTTCCATAACACAAAGGTCCTAAACATGTGAGTCTACAGAGAGAGAGAGAGAGAGAGAGAGAGAGAGAGAGAGAGAGGTTAATATCTTACGGTATCAATATGTGAAAGAACACCATCCAGACGAGCACCTTCAACATTACCACAATATAGACCGAACAGGAATGCATGTCTGAGATCCCAGAAAACAGCTCTTGCACCTAGAAATTGAATTTAATAATCATGACTCAGCTTAATTGTCATGTAGATGCACATCCACACTTTTTTCAAATTTTTACGGAATCCCCATGAATAGGATCAAACCTTATTCCATGGTATTTCCATGAGATTCCTCTTTCTTGTTCTTAAACAAGTCCCCGAGAGGGCTTTAACTTTAATTGAAAAAAATTCAGTGGGTTCCTTAATTTTCTAGATATAAAATTATAGAAAATGAATTAAGAAAAATAACTCACAATAAGTACAGAAAGATAAGAAACAGCAGGTTAGGCTAACAGGTTGTCTTAGACCATCATGTATCATCCCATCCCTCAATGGATGGAGCTTAATATTTGTATACACTGTTCAAATTCCAAGTGTAAGGAACCATGAAAGTTCATTGCTGGGTGTAATAATTTAAAAAAAAAAAAAAACTACTGCTATGTGTATAGGCAAGCCACCATGATTGTCATGCCATCGCAAACTTGAATGTAAGCATGTCTCCATAACAGAAATCAAGCATTTCCTGGCCATAAGTAAAACCAGCCAGTAGATGAAACTTCCTGGTGAAGTTCCAAAAAATGGACAGAAGAACATAGTCACAGAGGAGGGGACCTAACATTCAAAGTACGCAGACAAATATCATCATAAAAAAAATATCCTGTTATGGATGAACTGAGACAAAGATTTGTTATCATTTTAATAGCACCTTGGTGAGTTGATTAAAAAAGGCTGATTCACAGATAGGCATTATGGATGCAGATTCATTTAATATACTCACCAGTAAAGTCGCAAAGTTTGCTGATAGCATTTCCTGCAGTATCCCTGATAATTTCGAAGGTGGTGACAAAGAGCTCATCAACTTGTTCATTACATGTTGAAGTTTGAAGAGACTGTCCCTTGTCTGAACATAAAAAATGACCATAAGCATGTAAATATCAACTAATCAGTTACGCTACACAGGAATATTGTCATTTTCACTACAATTTTTTTCAACTCATCTTCCAGTTAAAGGAAGATAAATTGTTTGTTTTAATTGGAATGACTCCAGTTAATGATATTACATGCGGTTTTGCTCTAGTCAACTCCATTAAAAGACAATTGGACCTTCGATGTGGAAAAAAACAGTAACAAACTTGCCAAGTATGACACATGTAAGTCCTAGCATCTATCTATTACTGTGCAATGGTTGGTCAATCTTGAAAAACATTGTCCAAAGAGAAGCCCAGACAAGGTCAGCAACATGGCTATTATAAACAGTAGTACGAGAAATATCAAAGGTGCCACAAAAATAGAAAACACATCCTTTGTAATGCAAAAACGAACAAGTGAACCGAACAGGTTGAGCAACTGTGAAGATATCTTTAGAACAAGACTACTCTTTCATTTCTTAGTCTTGTCCGTATGTAGAAACTTTATACACAGCATGAGGCTTACAACTCAACTGTCAATAGATAAAATCATGAAAGAGACATCACTGAGATATACTGCAATAAAGTAACTCACCCCATTTTTTTTCAACGGAATTTCTGACAAGTGCCCAAGATTTTCTGATGCCATCTTCTAGTGTGTCCATTTGTTTCTGAATATACTGCAGGGTCAAATACAAATCAGTGCATTGTATCTTTAAATGATTAATAAAAGTAGCATCGAAGAATTTTTGAAATGGTGTCAAGAACTTATGCTACAATAATGAAGTCGAGGTTCTATCGTAAGAACTGAGGATATGGAGTAACAAATGATTCCACTAAAGACCATCCTTTAAGCTTAATACATTAAATATCTCACAGTTAATTAAATTAGTTTTCAAGAACAAGGTATATTGTATTAAATACAATAATAAGTGACAGTATTACAAGGAAAAAAAAACAAATTAAGTATAGAGATTTCATTGTCTGTCATCACCCACATATATCAGTCTCCATTGCATATTTGCATCCATGTCTTATTATCAGTATCTAAACTTTCAAATAACCGTGCAGTCAAAATTACGGCAGTTACAACATGACTTAAGCTGCATCATTCTATATGTTCTAACTATGCTCTTAATAGATTGTAGGCCTCAATTGCATTCAAAGGACTCAAATATCCCACATTATTGTTGACCTCTTTATCTAAAGTTCAAGCACTGAACATGTGTTCTATAAATAAACAAGAAATTTTTCTGGTTCGGCCATTAAATTTCATCAAAGTAAACTTATGATCAATGGCTACATTATCACTTTGAACCTACATTTATCTTCAATATTTTGACATGGATGACAACAAATTTACATGGCCCATACAAGGAAAAATTACAAGCATCAAAGAAAAAGATTTAAGTGCTCCTGCAGAATCATTTATAAAAGCTGGAAAAAATATAAATAAACAAATAATGGGTTTTTCAGAAAGAAGATTATTCAGTAGCCATTTACAAATCACATTATTCACTTACTTGTAAAGTGTTCAGTCTGATACAGAGTTTGGGTATCGTCAAACTATTCAACTTGTCATACACATTGTCATCCAGAAGCAAACATTCAAGCAACTTTTTCTTCATCACTGGAATAGTCGTCTCCGTGTAACGAGTCAATGGAGGGGCTGAGGGATACAAATTATTCTTCTCAACTGCACAGGAAATCTTACGGCTGTTGATACAGGAATTACATCTCCTTGTACATAACATCAAAAAATCAAACATGCCTTTCTAAGATAACCAATATATCCCATGAAAGTCAGCTAGAAAGCCTCTCTTTGTTACCATTGCTAGTGGTAAGCAAAGGTATCAAAATTAAGAGAAAAAAAAGGCCTCATGATCGCATCCATCCACCCCATGCAAACTCAAATTTTATTAACAACCACAATGAAAGGAAACATTATATATATACTCGCGCACACATAGAAGGCACTGGCTATCTTTAGCAAAAAAAATAAGTACCCTAATTCCAAAAAGTCAATTTAATCTGGCACAAATGAATGGAGATGATCCAATACTTCTTGTAAGCTTTTTTCACTTTCCTTGATCAGTCAAAAATTTGTCTCACGATAGCTACTGCGCAAATGCACAAATTGTGTCCATATGAAGTCATTTTTTTCCCTCTCTTTTTGATAAGTTATGTCCATATATAAACTTGACAAATCAATCAGCAATATTGCTAAAGTATTTATTCTTCTTTCATCATTATTCATTAGGTGTATCTGTCAACAGGGAGATAAAAGATAAAAAAAATTAACCGTCAAGATCATTCTCTAGTAACAACTAACAAGTACCACGCCTTCACATATAGGCCCAACCCACCAGAAATTAAGTTAAAATAGAGTAACAAATAAATTCCTTTAAGGTAGGATGTATAATACCTAACTCATCAAGCAATTTCATCAAATAGGCATCCAGTGTGTGGAAGACAACAGATAACAGAGCTTGCAAATGAGTAATATCCATGGGAAGATTGAATCCAAAAAATTGATCCACAGTCTGCAAGTTAGATAAAAGAAATGAAATGAAACAAATACCAAACCTAATTTAAGATTCATATTTTACAGAAACAATTCAAACAGTAAGACAGGTTAATTTTCATAATCTAAAAAGGAAAATATTAACGCATGTGGGGACTAAAGGGGATTAAACATGAACAAAAGTTATTCAATCCAATCACCTCGGAATGGTAGGATTAGAAGAGGTGAGTTTCCTTTATGTCTAATCCCGTCTAATCCCCAAAAAATGGAGAAAAAAATTCAGTTGTACTTGGAAATTGTTGAAATTTATGAGTTTCCCAACCCAATCCAATCTTGCGCACCAAAGAAGCCCTTATAGTTATCTCTATTTACCATTAAACCCACTTCTGCTATGAGGAAAAATAAACCGATCCCTGAGAAGTGAGGGAACATTTCTGAGTGAAAGGAGTGAAGGAAATTGAGGCTCCACCCCAAACCTATTAGAAATGGGGGGAGCAGCCCAACTCCATATAATCCCTTGCAACTTGGAAAAGTAAAATGCAAAGAGTGTAATTCTCTGATTCATCTGTAATAAAGTTCTATCACAAATACCATGAATGCATTGCATTGCAAACAGTTTGAAAAAAAGACTTTCAATTCCATTAAAATGCAAGGGATCATATTTTAGCTACAATCATACCTCCTCTATAATTCTAAATACTTCAATTATTGATACTGCCTGTCTTTGCTGAGATGACAAAGGCTCCCATTCCTGCACATTCCCAAAAGTTCAAAAGATCAAGTACGCAACATATAGAAGAGATGTCCTTCTTAAAGCATGTCCAAACTTCAAAAGTCGTTAGGTGATTAATAGTTAGCTAAATAGCCAACACATATTTGAGAGATCAATCTTATCTAGGGCTGGAAAGAAGAAAAAGAATAAACACTATCTATGAATGTCAACAGTCACGATTCTTTCATTCTTGTTCCGACACTATTAGGACTTGATATTACACCTCACGGACATCCTTGGAAACACCATATGGCTAACCCAACCAATTAGGACTTGATTTCACACTTCCAGAAGAACTGAACAGGGACAACTGAGGAAGTATGAAAGGAAAGATATAAAAGGAATAAAGGATGTCCCTTCTGCTTCCATAATATGCTTCCTTTCTCGAAAGTACGAGCACACACAAAGGTCAATGATACATTGTCACATGGTTTGATCAGCAAGAATACTGCTCAAAAGTGATGGATTATTGTTCGAAACATGCTGTATAGTTTGTACACATCAACCAAGCAGCATAAAATCTACTTTCTTTGCCCACCAATTTCCTAGAACCACAGTATTTATCTCTTTGATAAGCAACTATGCTTAAAGACAAGTGGAATCCATCATACTCCCATTGGCACAAGGTTATCCTTTCATGTTAATTTAGTGCATGTTTTTAGTCACACAGGTAGGAAAATATTAAAATTGCACTTTTAAAAAACAGCATCGAAGTCCATGTAGTGCCAACCTCAAGATCAAGCGCACGCCCAGTCCATTCCAAGATACGTTCATGCTGAGCAATCACCCAATCAAGAGTGAGAGGTTTAGAAACTTCAGCAATCTGCTCAGAAACGAAAGGGAAAACAGGTCAATATTTGACTTATCTAAACTAAATGTGAAGAAATTAACAACAAAAAAACTAAAGCTGAAGAAACAACATATTAGCTAGACTACATAAAACTCAATTATAATTGCAATTTCTAAAATGAATGCATGTTTAAATCTTTTCAAACTAACACCGCAGGTCTTGAGTTCCTTGTTTCATAGACCCAGCCCCAAACAAATGCACAGCAAATTGAATTGAAAGCTATCAAGCTCCTAAAATCCATAACAGGTCAGGTTGCTATATCCCCAATAAGGCATAAATTGTATAGAGAAGAAAAAGCTTAAATGTTTCTTAGTCTCCCAAAACAGAATGATTAGATGACCAACAGTCCAACAAAATAAAAGGAAAGCAGAACAAAACAGGAGAGATAAATAAGAGTAATAAAAAAGAGTTTTAAATAACAAAATTGAGAATTAGCTGCAGCTCAAACTAAGAAGCTCGTTTAATAGACCAAAGTGGCAACTGAAGCTAGTAGACTTGAAATCCCAATGCATGGCAATAACAGCATCTGAACAGAAAAATAATGATAAAAACAGAACTTCCCCATAAAAAAATTAAGAAACAGAAATTGCTGGTCAATTCCTGAATAGTTATCATAGTATTCATGCGTGACATGCAATAACAAAAATAAAGTATAATATTTTCATTAAACTCTTAAGAATAAATATAATAAACCAAACTAACCGGATAGTGGCGCAGCTCACTACTATTTGCTTCATCACCGATATTATATAGCTGAGTTAGGCCATGATCCAATAAGTCAGCAACTGGAAGCACTGATTTAACATCTTCAGAGAGAGATGACACTCCATCAAGAAATGATTTCTATGTAACAACACAAGAATCAATCATAAGTGCACAGAAAAACAGCTGCACGGAGACTGAAAATTCATTTATTAAAAGGTGCAAAAAACGAACCAGTCTTGCCCAATAAATCTGGTGCAATAGCATAGCCGCATTCATCACAGATTTCGGACACCATTTACATATCTCTGGGTAAAACACATTGAACTCTCTCTCAGAAATCAACCTCAGTTCATTTGCAAGCACATTCAAGGGATGTTTCTTTTCCACTTTGGATAAATGATCAATGTTACTTGCTACCTAGCAGTATAAACAAATAAGTTACATTCAAAACTAAAAGGAGAGCTACATCGTACACAAACTTAAAATCACAGCATGTCCCACCCGCCAGTAAGCTGCTTCAATGGACCTTTCCACATAAGATTCAAATATTGTAGCAAGATCCTCATCAGGAATGTTCAACCTGCTCAACTGCATGTATGCAAATTTTAATGAGATGAATTATTGTTTCAATTACTTTAAAAGATCCAACGACCAAACTTCTTTATCCAAAATTCCAAATTACAAAAAGCTAAAAACATATGAAATAAAAAAAAAAAAACCCTTCCAACTGCTGAGATGATTTGTGTGGATAGTTAAATATTGAGAGCAGCAAGCCTACCTTCATATCACCACCATCTCCAAAAGTGTGAATTCCAACTACAGACAATAATCTCATCACCCTCTTTATGTGACCAGGTTTCTGCAATAAAAATCTCAAAGTAAGATCATGATCTTGCAATCTGTTCTGCAAGTTTTTTGCAATCTGTAAATTTACATGTATGGACCATCCAAGTCCCAAAGATAAAAGAAATAAATCAACAATGATTATTAAGAAGCTAAAAAGTTTAGATGATCGCAATTCAGCTTTAAATTGCCTGCTGTTATTGACACTCCAAAAGGTCATCCTGCAATCCAATCTTGTAAATATTCAAGAGATAAATTGCACTTGTAAGAGTGCACGATGACTTTTTGTGAGTTCCAATACTTTAAATTTGAGTAATGAAATGATTTATATGACAAAAAAAAAATGAAGACGAAGAATTAAAGATCACCAGGTAGACAACTACTTGATCTAAAAAAGTTGTCCCTTCACAAGACAAAATGGGGCACTATATAACAACACCATTAAAGACTAGCAACTAACCTGACTGAAATGGAGATGATAGTCTTCCAGTTTACTCTCACACCAGATACTTATCGAGTAGAAGACAGCCTCTACCAAACTAAGCTTTGCCTCATTGTCATTATACTGCCTCGAACATAACAGGCTATTCCTATATAGCCTACACTTCTCATCATCATCTTTAGTATATATAAGTTTCTTCAACTCCAGTATAGAATCTTCCAGTAGGGCAGGCTCGTCTGTTCCAACAAACTTCAACACATACATTGATTCAGATAACTGATGAGAGACGGCCTTAAAGCATTGGCATGGAAATTGAGGAGCAATGTTATGGGTAACCTAAAAAAATGATGGTGCAATATTCACTCAACCCACTATTGCTAAGACCAAAACAAAACAAACATTTGAAAACAACAGACTTTATTATATGTAAATACGGGATCGTTGAGGAGCCATTTGGCCAGCCACAAAATTATAAATTTACTTACTGTTATGCTTGTGTTCAGAATAAATTTCAGGAAAATTTAAAACAGTAAATGATTAATATAATTAAATCATGAATGAAGAAGGTTTAAGAGTTGCATCACAAAACATGCTCATGAATGTGACACTATAATACCATGTGTACCTGTTGGAAAAGGACCCACCCATATATTGCATCATGGATTCTTTGAGTGATGCCCAAAGTAGACCATGTCAATTTTATAAGCATCCGGAACTCATCAGCTTCCTAATAGAACAAAAGCAGCAGAGTTGAGCTTCAACCAGAAGTAAACCTACAAGTACATATTGCTTAAATGAAATTAAGACAAGGATATATCTACCGCTATCAGCTGGCCTTCATCAAGAACATCAAACACCCCAAAAAGTAGTTTCTCATAAAGTCTAATATTCAGGTGATACCCAGAAGTCCAATAATAGGTCTCATTTTGGATACCAAAGTGTCCCGGAAGAGATGACAACTTCAAAGCCACCTGTTTGACAACTGATAGAACCTCCGCCCTTTCAGAAAGAGACATAAAATCCCAGTCCTGAAACAGAAAGAAAACAAATCAGAACCATAATCAAACTGTGGGGACAGATAAGATAACAAATAAGAGCCTTAGTGACTGATTCACCATTTTAGAATGCTGTAAACACACAAAAACACACCTTTGAATTTCTCACCGTAGAAAGAGAACATTTAACAGCTTGAAGATCATGTGCTACAAGATTATCAGAGAGACAGAGAAGTTCTTCTAAGATACTTGCCTACAAATAAGAACATTTGGTTAAGTCCAAGCTTAAAGTGATCCTCCATTTTGTAGCTAAGTAACTCATTCCGCTAGTACAACACAAGCATGACTGGAACTATGTAGATATCTTTCCAATTATCAAATTTGACTTTCAAACTTACCCTGTATTTGAATTAACCAATTAACCAGCTGACACTATTTTGACAAGGCCCCTATACGTTGCTTATTTTACAAAAATAGCTTCTACTACTGCTAAGGCTACTATGACAATGCCAAATGTAGCTTCTATATCAGCCTTTAACATCAGAGCAGCTCTAAAATTCTTGACAGGCAAACAACCAAAGGCCCATACCAAGAACAGCCATGCTAAGGCAAGCATGTTTCACTATAAGTCTGGCAATTTATCTACCATACTAGCAGGGCTATAGCTATAAGTACTATTATTCATCGAATCATAAGCCTAACCAATATTACATTCTGCAGAGCCTGGTCAGTGAAAGGTTTACAACATGTCCTTCAAAGTATATGGGTTATATCGATTTCACTCAAAATAAATCGTAGTCAATGAATTGGTGCCTAATTGTAGCAAGTGTTCCTTACTAATAAGACAGTTTACCAAGTTCAAACTATTCCAATGTTGATCATACCTGCCTATTCTTCCATTGTATATAAGACTTTTCATTTGGAAAATCAGACTTAAATGTGCCATTTAAAAGCCCCAACAGAATTTGAGGAGCATCAACTTGCGCCCGTGTTCGACCTGATGCTAACAGCATCAACTTTTGCCTAGTGCTCTCATCCACTGCTTCTGAGATCTACCAGGAAGAAATAATTGCTTCTGAGAGGAAATAATCGATATATAAAGCAAGAAAGGAAAACTGAGACAGACACAGAAATATCCTTCTCTTCAACATAATGGTTTGCAGTCCATACCAGGGCCAATTATGTCATGGAAAGCTATTATCATGGAAACCACACAGAGAAATAAAAAGATATTTGCATAAACTATTTCTTTACTTCCTTATTCTTTCTAGAAGCACTTTGTTTAAGTGGTGGAGATAGGGAAAAACAACTTCAAGTGAAACAAGTACAAGTGACTTGTAATAATTTATCCACTCACTGTCACAGAAACCTCTTGGGAAGTATTTTTCAACAATCCAACTGTTTTAAGGGTAAACCATCCATCATATATATCTAATGGCAGATGAAATAAACCAGGCATGGTCTGATGGGTATATGACATGAGAAAGTACAATGCCTCAAATTCGATGTCAAAGATTAACTTACTTTAGTTACAAGATCATTATATGAATTCATATTAAAGATTGCATTCAGTTTTGAATGTGATACATATAAACAACTTTCAGACTTCTAACTCTCTGACATGCAGAATATACATCAAATTAGCAAGATTTTTGTATTTTCCAGAAAGTCTCACACTCCTTCATGCACACAAACTTACAGAAGACAAGCAAAGAGAAGAAAAAAAAATAGTTTACCTGCATTTGCACACGGATAGTATGGATGAGCCGTAAATGTCTTTCAAGAGGCTGGGACTGCACATTTTCTGTAGCCTTACTACTCTTCAATCGTGACAGCAATTTGGAACTTCTTTGCTTCTTTCTATCATCAACTGAACATATTACAATGCTGTCACATGAAGACAGAGTAAGACAACAAGAGAGAACAGAGACTAAAAGAATGATTACGCATCAAATCAAGATCTCAAAATGCCATTACTGGAAAGTAGGAAATGTGTTGCATGAAAGAAACCAGAGTTTGAACACAGAAGCAGAAAGAGGGATTACCCAGAAGTTGCCATTGATGCAAGTAATATTTCATAGGCCGACTCTCGCAAGTCATCATCCGACAATCCTTCAAAAATTCTGAAGCTACGTTACAGTTTTACTTAAAATATGAAAGGGCAAAGCTTCAAATACAAATCTATTTTCTATATCTATTAACAGAAAATACCATATGACATTGTGGAGCAATATTTAATACTAAAATGAAGAGACCGAATATCATTAGATAAACCTCTGATTTCATAACATTTTTCTTCAGAACTACCATACCAAGTAGTGCAACCTTCTATTTTATCATGAATCATATGAATCATATAGTCCAAGAAACTGATACCTGTGTTCAGACGAGGCAATCCCAATGATAGAATTTTGACATCTTCAATAGGGTTTGGAGGTGCACTTGGTGTGGCTCTATATTTAATACCATAGTCATCACGAGCCATTACATTGTTTTCAAAATTCAAAGAATCCACTTGTGTTGATGAACTTGATGCATTGTTAGTGGTTCGGTTAGCATTGATAGGAGAAGGCACACGCCGAGGAGGGGATCCAGATGATTCTGGGTCAGATATTAGAAAAAATGAGTCCCCCAACTGTGAATGAATCTGCCAAAAAATAATGCACTTCGAATAAAAAAATGAAACCTAACATAGGTAAATAAAGAAAACACAATATCCTCCGGCTAGTAGGATTTAAGGAAAAAGGAACAGAAAAATCTTACGGGCTCCATTGGTAACATCATTGTTGTTGGTTTTTAGTTTCTTCTTTTGTTCTTACAAGGGGGTAAAGAGGAAGCATATGGGAGAAAACTGAGAAAGTGATGGATGAAGAAAGGTGGAGGAATTGAGGAGATACGAAGGTGAAAGAAACACGTACGGAATGCTATTGCGAAATGAAAACTAAAAACTAAGAAACAAGTTTATGTTGTTTTCATTTTTCAAATTTTTGTTTAATTCATTCTCCTTTATCTATCCCTCATACCTCCCACAACTCCCCCTCCACCCCCTTCATCTGTCTTTCCCTCAGGCAAATATCCCCTCTATCACTAACTTAAAAAAATAAAATAAAACTACAAAACCAACAACGAATAAGGTTGCCAAATGGGCGCTAAGGATTCCCATTTCAGGCTTCAATGAGTTTTTGGGCGGTTTGCTTTATTTCTGATCACACACAACTATGCCACCCAAACAGCTTGTGGAAATGCTCGTGGAACTGTTTAATCTTTCTTCAATTTTATTTTGAAAGGAATTTCTCACTATAAGCCCACTTTTTGAACAAAAGGAAAACAACCACCAATAACTTTTACAAACTTCAAACCATAACAATATTAATCAAAATTTCAAAACTCAAACGCTTGAAAGAGAAATATATTCCAAAAAACAGTTAAAAGAGCTTCTGAGCATCATGTTTACCATTACAGGGTAAGAAGATTCATCAAAATACTTCCTGGTTGCTTCAGATATATCCACAACTCCACCTAATTCCAAAAAGAGTTCACAAAAACAGAAACAAGAAATTAGACTACATATACAAACATGTACGTTGTATCAAACTGAATTATGAAGCAAATTGAGAAAAACGACTTGCCGGATTTGACGCAGTCGAGGACATAATCGGCACTGAGAGTGTCAAAATCGATGTTGGAAAAAGAGGCGGTCGACCCAGACGGGGTTCGGAGCTCCTTGACAAGACCGGACGAGAAGAGAAATTCTAACAGCTTACGGCGATCACGGCGGTAGCGCTGTAACAGAGGCTGGTGGTCCATCGTCAGCTACCTGCTAACCGCGACAGTGACGACGCATACAACGGACAGATAGGGAGAGAGACTTTTACATTTGGAGAGGAGCGCGAAAATTGAGCACAGCACAAACCCCACGTTACAATGCTGTTTCTTGCTTTCGGCAGACGCTTTTTGTCTCTCTGTTTTCGATATTTTATACTTTTTGCCTTTCAAGTTTTGATAATTATTATGTTGGCCCCTTTTCTTTTTCCTTTCGACATTGCATGACATGTCACCACAAAGATGGATAATACAATTATATAAGAGGGATGATGGAATTATATTGTATATTTGACTTTAATTTTCATGGAAATCGGAAGCGAGATCTTCAACATGATATATAATAAAAAATAATAATACTAAATTGTAGTATTAAGTGCATCTTGACCCTTTATTAAAATTCTTTTTTCCTTATGCCATTAAAGTCAAAAACCACTCATATGCGAAGGGTTCGATTAATGAGTGAGGTTAAATTATATTTGATAACCAATCAAATTCGATGTACTTTGAATATAAAAATGGAGATATGTTCCCCGCAAAGGAATTAGAGGGAAATAGAAGAATACTTATTAAATCTAATCTACTTAAAACAGTAGGATTAGAAAAAATAAATTTCCACCATCTATGTTGTACCACATCTTCTCTTTTTACAATGAAACAATATTATTTTTTACATTTAAAATACATTAAATTTGATCATACTCAAATTACCTCTCCGTTTGGTTTACTCAGATTTGGGACAAACTGAAACTGACAAAATGGTTAGCTAATTGAAATTGACGAAATGGCTAGCTAGCTATCTATCATTGATTGTAACCTCTAATTATAATCACAATATCATTTGCTGTACGCCTCGCTATTAATCTCAAATCTCAAATACAGTAAAAATACAAAAAGAAACGGCTTATTGATTAGACCAAGATTTTAAAGCAAAAGAGAGATTTCCAGAAATAGCTTATTGATTCACTCTATTATTATTATAAAGGATTTTCCTTATTTTTCGATTAGTCAAATCTCAAGATCCCGCTTAGATTTATTTCGATTTGTAATTTAGGTAATTTCAACTCGTGAAAAAAGGCGAGGCGAGCAGTGCTCAGTGTTCAGAGCTCATTGCTCAATGTGGGTAACCATCCTTTTCCAATATCTTTTTATGTAATTTTTTTTCTTTGCTAAAATCAATTAGAAAAAAGGAATAGAGGCCATATGATTGGGATTTAAGCTTTATTAACGACATGAATTAAATTCAATTGCAGCGTTGTGTGCACAATTAACACGATCACAGAGGCTACCACACATATTGCAATCCAATAGAAAGTTTCCGAAATCTTATTAACTTCTAGCAACACATTTCCACGGTATTCTTCGACAGTAATATCTTTGGCAAGGAACCGCTCTTCACATTGCAAATATAGGTTAAGACAACTGTCTTTGGTGATATATATATACCCATGTGGAAAGGCACCTAAAGATGCCAGATCAAAAACAAATACGAAGCGCCATGTCATCATCAATACCACGCCAACAAGATCGACGACAACTTCTACACCTACTCTACAACAAACACCAAACCGCATCGACAATAACGATCTAGAATACCTGTCATGAGGCGAGCGCCAAGCTTCGGGTTGGACAACTCTCCAGCAGGACTTGTCCAGTGCCATGCTTTGCATACGATTAGACTCAAGCAAGGATTTTTAATGTTAATCCCCAGCATGCCCGAGAGCACAATTATTCTACATATTCTACACTTCGACTTGTTCATTGCTGCTACTCTTTAAGATATTGTACTTGCAGAGGGGACAGGTAGCGTTGATATGGAGCCACTTATCAATGCAGGAACAGTGAAAGTGGTGACCGCATGGCAGTTGCCTTAGCTCTACCCCGTCGGCATACGAAGAAAGGCAGATGCAGCACTCCTGTAAACAACAATGATCAATGTTTAGATGCAACAAGAATCTTTTGATCGGTCCATAAGAGTTTGTTATTCCACTAAATATCCGGGAATTGGGAAATGAAAACAGAGTGAAACAGAGTATAATGTAGACAACATCCTTGGCTACTTACAGCATCCTCCTGTGAAAGAACATGTTCGATGGGTGAATCTGTTCCACATTCAGTCATTACTCCTCCATCTTGTGCATCGCCTGCAACTTTCACATTGCCAACTTTTCTGAATTTGAATTTTGATAACTGTTCAATGTCTTCCTTAGATGCTCCATCCTGCTTCAGTAACAGGTCATACAAAATAGAGGCCCAAGAAGAAAGCCATTAATATTTTATATAAGATATTTAACTATGTAAAGTCACAAATCATAAGGAGGCAAACTTATAAAGTAACCCACACTTCCAGTTTTAGCTATAACCTACCAAAAAAATAAAAAATCAAACACAGCCCCCTTCAAATAAAAGAGCAATTAAAACAAGCCAAAATTTTGATCAAACAAAAAGAAATAACAGAAGAGAAATGGAGAAAAATAAAAATGAAACACAAATGGAAAGTCTAATAAACAATCCTAAAATAATCCAAAAATTGTGACAAGTGAATCTTTCACCCCAAAGTCCTTCACGGCCAACTAAATCCATCAAGTTTTCTAACTACTATAAATGATATGATGGAGAAATTTATGAAATCATAATAGTACAAGTGCTCTATGGAGAGACATAAAGCACAACTATCTATGGAAAATACACCAAATTTTTATGAGGATGAAAGTTTAGCAGAAAATGAACGAAGGCATTGGTTTAACTTGCCACTATGGGAACTCGACCATTTAATTGAAAACAACTCTATCAATTTCCTATCTCACATACAAAACCACTGGAACAAAGCACATCAAAGTTAGGTTCCATTTAAGAATCCAAATCCCCCAACCGCCATAAAACCATTCAAGCTAACGACTTCAATTTTGTGTATCAATTGTGGGGTATAAAGTTTGCTTCCATAGAAGCACTCAGAATAAGTCAGTTTCCAGTTTCAACTTCTAATGATTTACCATACATCTGGTACCTCTCAACCGGTATTGGAGCAATACTCACATAATGTACAGATCGGTACTGCTAGAAAAGACTGATAGTTATGAACATGAAAAACCACACATACGAAAAAAGAGGTAACAGACACTGGACCTACCTGGTCTGCGACGGCATATAAAAGTGCAATGATACACGGAAGACAGCAACAAACAGCAATACCGATGATACATGCCAGTACAACACAGAAAACGACAAAAAACACATCAAAACCCAGGAAAATTATACATAGCCTGCAGAAAAAGCCACATTGCGATAGTTAAGATTCTTATTAATGTCTTGATTTTCAAATAAATGGATGATGAGAGAAAGAGAGCACAAACCAGTAGAGTTGAGGGGAGGCACGTGCTAAAGTTTGACCACCCGCTGATACCCAATAGAATCCAATGATCCACCAGATGAATGAAAACATTGTATTTGCAGATTCCAAATGCTTAACAACACTACTGAAAGATAAAATCAAAGCAATGAGGACTTATATGATGCAACCTTTTTTTCAATACAAAATTATAAAACCGAATTAATAGCATAATATGAGTTTTAATTTTCGACGCAGTACCAATAGCAATTTTATCAGCATCCTCCCTTTCGAGAAGAAAATCAGTTCAGTCATCAAATTTAAATATGCATGTATATATGGTCGGCCAGATACAAATTATAAGACAATTGGATTTAGAAACTACCCTAGGAAAGAAGCCAATGCTACCATACCAACGAATGGATTTAGAAACTACCTGAGGAAAGAAACCAATGCTATCATACCATCAACCCGTAAATTGAAGAAAGAACCATCAAATGAACTAAACCAGTAATCCTCTACTCTACAATACATCGTAGATTTTTTTTACACTAATCATGCTAAAGAGAATGGGGTTGGCCTATAACGAAAAGTTTCATTTTTACTTCAAATTAAATGTCAATTGCAAGAATGCATACACAGCAACATTAAGAAAGTCATCATCTATTAACAAAAGAATCATAAATTCAGTAAATAATCAACAAATGTGACATCAAAACATAATACATTACAATTGCATTACATAATGAAACCTGTTGTTACCTGGTGCCCTCCTCAGTCATATGATCAGCCAATGACACGTACTGAGACGGCGAATCATCCTCTCTGGACGCAGCACTCAAGTTCCCAACACTTCCCACCCCTTCTTCGGTCGAATTAACCACCGAAAACCGGCTTCTCTGCCGCCACTGCCTTCTCCGAAACTCAACACATACACAAACCATATGAACCACACACTGCAGAGCATACCCCACGATCCACAATCTCAATGGCATATTCGGCAATTCGTACCGGCTCAAAACAAGGACCGTCGCCGCCACCAACACGAAAGCGAAGTTCCAGACGATGTCGAGAACCACCACGGGCTTCGAATACGCCCAATCGCTCTGCCTCTCCTCCAATTGCTCCGCCGCGGTCTCGCGAACCAACATCGACGGCTCGCGCATGAGCCGCCGGCTGCTGGCTTGCCGCAAAAGCCTCGCGGCTTGGAGCAGGCCCTGCCGACGCACGAGGCGGTGGCGCCCTGAGTTGGACTCGTCTGACGACCCGCCCGAATTGTTCAGCAACGGCGTCGTATCGACGATGTCTTCCGCGGATCGGTTTGGTGAGGCCATTTAGGGAATTTTGGATCCGAATTTTCTTTTTTGATATGGAACACCCTGATTCCTTGAGTTGAATTGGCGGAGATCTTATACTAAAACGATGCGTTCGGCGGGAACGTTTAATGAAATAGGCGGAGGTTTGTGGCGGTGAGAACGTGAAGACAACGCCGACGGTGACGATAATTATGTTCGATTACAGACAAGGCTCTGGGATTTACTTTGCTTCTTTTTGCTTTTTGTTTTTTGTTTTTATTTTATTGGTTTTTTGTTTTTTATTTTGTTTTCATATGACCAGGGCTTTGTTATATTGATTTGACGATACCGTACACGGTTCATTCGGTAATTACAGTTAACTAGGTAATATTTGTTTGGGGTGGGTCCCACGTGGAGGTTAAGTAAATTTACCCACTTTCGTATAATCAAACTAAATTTAAATTTTTCCATTTACATTTTAAAAATATTTGAATTACCAAAAATTTATACTAAAAACTAATATCAAATGAATTGACATATCACGAATTGAAAGATAAATCATGATATTAATTGAATATAAATTAAATTTTTTCTTAATTAGATATACCACATCATTTGGTATTATATTTCTGTAAAAAAAAATTATATATCCGTAGTGCTACCCTTACATTTTATGCCCAATTTACAAATGTACTCCAAAAATTAATTTGCAATTTTCTCACCTCTTTCACCCTCATCTCTCTTCTTTTCTCTTCTTTTTTTCTCTTTTTTTTTTCTTCTCTCTTTTCTTTCTTTTCTCTTCTCTATGAGACTAAGATCTGCATATGAAGATGGAGTTTAACATTTAAGAAGAAACATCTTTTATGATTTCTAGATTTAACAAAAAGAACCCAAACATGAAAAAATTAATCTATCCGTTTTAAGGTTTAAATTGAATTTTCATATTAGTTTCCCCTTGGGATATTTGTCACTTCGTTAACATTTAGCTACTCATTTTTTAGCAACAACAAATGCTAGAAACCGGGTTTTCATCTTCGTTGCCATCTTCATCGTCATCTTTATCTTCGTCATCATCTTAATCTTCATCCTCATTTTCATCTTTATCTAGAAAATTCAGAAATAGTTAGATAGCTAAATAGTTATCAATTGGTATGTAAGTGAAAATTACCCAAACATGAAAAAAAATTCCACCAATTTCTGGGTTTAAATTTAATTTTCATATTAGTTTCCCTTGGAATATTAGTTTCTGCTTTGGATATTAGTTTCATATTAGTTGATTTTTCATATTTGCTTCTTTGTATTTTTTGTATGAATATGAATATGCTGATATTTTTTGGACCTTAATGAGCTGATGTTTGGACTTTATGTTTCTCTGCATTCTCTGTATAAATATGAATAAGCTAATGTTTTTTTTTTTACCTTATATTTGATTGATTTTTTATATATATATTTTAGTGGGAGAAGAAAAAAATTAGCACTCATATGCAAAAAGAGATTTATCATTCACTTCTATCATTCTTTTCATATAGGACTTGATTGTACTATTACTTCTAAAAAAACGAGTCTTACTTGGAGTAGTGAGCTCATTGTTATGATCTAGAACAAAATAGAAAATCTTCCACTTTCCATTAACGCATGTAGCTGCTTTAACTTTCGCCTTACAATCTGTTTTTTGTGATTGGAAGCAAATTGAAAGTTTTTGTTTAATTACACTTCAATTTTATGGAACGTGAACATGCCAAAGTCAAATATTTTTTTTCCCATTGTCTTCATTACTTGAGGTTCTTCTACTCACTTGGAATCTCTTTTGTATCCCATAATTTATGTAATATTCTACCAAATGATCTTCTGCGTCAAATATCCTTCCAATTTTTGGGTCTCTAACTCTTTTTTTCATATTTATTTGGTCTTCCATTACATTCACACTTTTTCTATTGGAATGAATTTCACTACTAAAATGAAACCGCTACTTGAACTCTCTTTCAAATTTACTACATCTTCTATTTCATTATGTTCACTAGATTTTTCTTCTACACATATTGTATCTTCCATTTTATTTATATTATATTCCTAAATGGTGTCAGGATACTCAAATTAAGACCACCACAAATATAAAATATATGAATAGAAGATAAGAACCTCAATATGAAGAAAACCTTGGCTTATGAAAACTATAATTTTTTATCTAGCAACGATGAATTTGTAATAAGACATGGCTTAAATATATGCAAAAATAAACAGCCATATATTGCAATCATATAAGACAAAAAGTACAAATGTAAGCATATATTTAAGGGTGCGGGTTTAAATTTCGAGTTCCCTGGTTTGGGACTTTCTTCCTCGACTCTTTTTCTAGTTTTCTTCCTCTCCTCCTCTCTTTCCTTTCCCCTGTGCTTTCCTTCTTCAATTATTCTCTCTTGTCTCGCGGGTTTTGGTTGATCGAAAGTTTTTCAATTTTCGGTTGCAAACACACACATACCCAATACACACAGAGTTAGCAATAACATGCCACTAACCCAAACCAAATGGTGACACATGTCACTCTCCCATAAAGTCAGAGTAGCTACTCAACATGACAAAAAAAGGCCAAAATGCCCCTACTTCAAATTACCAAAATACTCATGTACTCCAAATTACCAAAATACCTAAGCCCGTAATAGTCCCGTCCGAACTCCGATTTCGACATGTCGTCTGTTTACCAACTCAGAACTCTGAGACCTATGTAATGATCCTCACGAAAAGTCCAAAAAATACTCTGAGCAAAAAGTAAACTTTTGACCACATAAAAACAAAGGCAAAAACATCAATTCCCTTTTAAAATTCTCGAAGTTACCTTTTCCGAGTTTCCCGGTCATTATATTACCAGTAGGATTAGTGTAACGGCCCGTCCCAAATTTTTGGGATTAATTAAGATTAAACCGAGGATTAGTAAGGCTAATCGGGGATTAGTCGAGGATCATCAGACGTTCATGGAAAAATTACGATTTTGTCCCTAGACGAGGGCAAAAAGTTCACTTTTGATCGGGAGATCTAGTGCACGAGGATCAAGAACCATTATGTAGATCGAGTCGATACGAGTATGTAGATAGGCAGCACGTCGAAATAGGACATTCAACGGGAAAAATATGGGTCACGGAAGGTTTAAGATACTATTTGTAACGACCCGTCCTTGATTTTTCGGGAATAATTAAGACTTAATTATGGATTAGTGAGGCTAATCAGGGATTAGTCGAGGATTATCGAACATTCATGGCAAAATTACAATTTTGTCCCTAAATGAGGGTAAAAAGTTAACTTTTGACCCGGGAGGTCCGATACACGAGGGCCGAGGACCGTTACGTAGATCGGGTTGATACGAGTCCGTAGACAGGCGGCACGTCGAAATCGGACGTTGGATAGGAAAGATATGGGTCACGGAAGGTCTGAGGAACTATTGCACAAATTACGAGATGAGTGGACTTTTGTCCTCAGTGGGCCCAGATATTTTGAAACAAGCCTAATGGATGAGTGACAAGTGTCACCCATCCATTGCTCCCATTACACAGATACATCACCCACCCTTTCACCCTCATTTGTTCATTCGATCATACCAACCCAAAACCTCATCGAATCACCACCCCAATCCCTTCCCTCACCTAGTTTCAATCTGAGAGAGAGACAGAGAGTGGCTGAGGAACAGCAAACCCACGCAGGTACGGTTTTGAATTCAAAATTCCAATTTCGTGTTTTAGATGTTAGGGGTGTTTTCTGGCTATTGGGGGACGTTTATAGTGACAGGACCCACCCCGATTATCGCCTCGATAATCGGGAAGCATCCTGCTCCCGTCTGACAATCGAATCAAAAAGACCGGAAACTAGTTAAAATTACAACACACCCATTGTCAGACCAGGGAGATTAAACAAATACATCCGACTGGACGTCAAGTCCACAGTTTCACAGAGCAATATTACAAAACGAGTTAAAGAAACAAGTCCTACTCTGTGAACTAACTACTCCGCAACGGAAAAACTTTATGCCTCCGCCTCTGCCTCGGCGCTTGCCCCCACGCTTGTTCCACGACCTGGAGGGAATTTAAAACAACAAGGTGTGAGTGGACCGAAACATAAGTTTAACAGGAAAAACAGTTTTTCCGAAATCGGGTTCGCCCTCCAGTTTTGTAATCCGCATGCATAACCAAATATTCAAAATTGTGTATTAAACTTTTGAAAACTCTTTTTCCGAACACAAGGAAAACGTTACAGGGATCGTCATAACTCATGTAAAACCATATAATAATACCAGATTCCAGAAACCGTCATTTTGAAACATTATTTGCACAAATCAAGTGAAACATAGATCAATAATCATGATTATGCCGTTGGATCCATCCGAGTCTTTAAACTCAACATTAGGCCTTCCCGGGATATCAACGAGTCTTTAAACTCAAAACACGATTAGTAGGCCTCGGGGGTATCATAATAATCGAGTCTTTAAACTCACGAGTCTTTAAACTCCATTTTCGGGCCCGCCCCCAAAATCAACACACCGGGTCTTTAAACCCAAATCCAGATCCAACCATCAACCGGGTCTTTAAACCCAAAACCGTTTTTAAACATATTAAATCAGGATTCATCACAAATCTTTTTCCAACGTTATTCCAAAAACATTTCTCATCGTAACAGGACTCATGCCCGAATTCACATGTAAATTCCAACACATGCAATTAACAGAAGATTTCTTCACAATATGATCAAACATCATAAATCCGAAACATGCATATTCATAACCAGATACTTCATCAAAAATTATCACGCATGCATAGGCAAAAACCGAAATCTCGAAATGCGTGAAATACGATAATTATCTCGAAAAACGTGGAAACAAGTAAAACCGATATATCATCTCACCATCGTAAAATCATATGTAAAACCATGAGATAAATAAGCAAAATAGTCATGCATGCCCAATTTAAAAATCAAAGAGTCCACTCACAGTCTTAGGACACGTCAATCGCGTCCCGCGTGCTCCTCCGTAGCTTCGGAAGTGTCCGGGCCTGTGAAAACGTACAAGAAGGGTTACAAACATCCCAAAATAACTCGTAGGATTTTTCCTAATTTTCCCGGATTTTTCGGCAAAAATAAACTTAAAGACTTAACCTTCCGAACTCCCGAAATTATCCCGAATGACTCCCAATCGATTCGAACTCTAAAGGTAAAATGTTATTTAAACTGTAAGGATTAATTCTCATGTTGACCGTGATCGGAGTTGACGTCACACGCGCCGTCACGCGCCGCCCAAAGTGGCTGCGCGTGAAAGCCACGCGCCAAGCTACAGTACCTTCGTCCTTACCCGAATCAACTGATAAACGGGTCTAATACCCGCGACTCAACCCGACCAGTTCAAGCCCAATTCTCAATCAATTCCTCTCGTTTTTGTTCCTATTATCTTCCCTAAACCTTAAATTTTAGGTCTGCAATGAAGGTTAACCTCAACTAGTACCCAAACGACCCAACTCAAACTCGAACAGTCGAACAAATCGACATTCTGGGACTCACCCAAACTAACCCCAATCTCAAATTATTTTCACCAGTAGGTTAAGGGGATTCATACGAACACAATGGTACCGTCAATTGATCTTGCCGTTACCTGGAAGTCGTCGTCCTCAAGCTCGAAAATACTCAGAACCAGGGTACTCCGTTCTTGGCCAATTCGTGAATGTCGTCCTTCGAATTTGACGTGGTTGGTTTCCTTTTGCTCCCAGAAGACTAGAATGGCCCCTGGTTTCGATCAACAAACCTCAGAAATCGAATTCAGTTTTTCCCTCCAACTGGTTCAACTCTGAACCGTAGCTCAGGTTCCTGGGCGAAACAGGCTCCAATCCCTTCAGTTCTTGCACCGTAGTGATCCTAACACTCCCAGAAGTCTCACCGTGTGTTTGGTTTGATCCTTCGACCCTCAGAATTTGAACTCAGCGATTTCCCCCCCAGAAACCCGAAATGGTTCAACACTGGTTCTCTCAATCTCTCTCAGTTTTTCCACCACAGAAAGGACGCAAATGAGTCCCTAAGTCCAACAGCAGTCAGAGTAATCGATTCAAACGGCCAGCAACTCGTGGGAGACACTCTGAAGTCTCTGAAAACTGTTTCCCGCAAGCACAGAGACCACGACCATTCCTCACTCTCCCGTGCTCTGAGCTCTGCCCAAACGTGCACCAAGGTCACTCAATCCTGTTTCCACTGCCTAAAACTACATAAACAAAACGTCTGAACAATCCACTAAAGCCATAAACAATTGAACGCACAAACCCACGGCCGCTGCTCTGTTTTCCACGGTGGTGAACAGTACCCCGTGTGGAAATTACCAAAATGCCCCCAGGGCAAAAATTACCAAACTGCCCTCCAACTTCCGTGACCCGTAACTCGGTCGTCCGACGTCCGTTTCAAGCGTGCCGCCTGTCGTTGTACTCGGGGCGTCGAGACGAACATAACGGTCTTCGAGTCAAATGGATATCAATTGTCAAACAAAAAGTCAACTTTTTCCCCTTATAACGCCCAAATTACGATAATGCCCCTGAACTTCCGAACATCATAACTTTCACACCGAGCGTCCGAATCGGACGTGCCACCTGTCTATGAACTCGTGACATCCCGAACTACGTCACGGTCATCACTCAACGTCCGTTCGACCTCCAAATCTAAAAGTCAACAAATCGGCCACACAAACACAGGGGTAAAACGTCATTTTAATCAATATTTAATAATATTACATTTCCAGAACGTCCGGGGCGTTACATATAGGGTTCATATGAGGGTGTGGGAATGATTTTAGACGGTGGATGGTGGTCGAACAGCCCAGAGGAACGACTGGAAATTTGGATCGTGAGGGAAGATTTGAACGGATAGGTTCTAGGTAGTTTTTCTTGATTCTAATCATATAGATAGGTTGCTAAGGATGAGACAAAGGGGTTAGAATCGAAAAAGGGTGAAAACGGGTTGAAATCAGGGAGGAAATCGCGTGAACCGGTTCGGTCGGTTCGGGTGGACCGGAGTTGCAGAATCGGTCTGAACCGGCCGATCTGCGAGAGGTTGAAGGAGGCACTGTGCGCATATCGAGGCGGCAACTAGGACGGTCTGTGAGTGGACCTTGTTTTCTAAATTGATGCATGCATAAATATTTTATATGAGTTTATGAACATGTTTTGAGATGCCATGAGTGCATATGCTTTCAATATGAATTATAGGGCAATTTCGAAGGAAAATACGTTAGTGCACGTAGTTCGAGGTTTATGTTTTATATGATGTTTGGGCTTCGACCAAGTGTACTACGTGCATATGTTTTACAAGGTTTATATGTGATTCCGAAGGTTTCACGGAGAGGCGTGAAATCGAGGAATTAATTTACGATTTTGAAAGATTTCACTGAAGTGCGTGAAATCGAATTCGGGCATGAGTCCCAATTGAAAGACGATTTAAAAGGGGTTTTGGAAATATCTTTCGGCTGTATGACCCATTTTATTGGAAACTATCAGACTTGGAGTCCAATTGATTTAATGAGAAATCGGGCTGGAAACCCCATTGACTTATATGATTGGGCCAGGGGCCCGTTAGTTTACGAATTAGGGCATGAGGCCCAGTTGGTTATGATATTGGGCATGAGGCCTAGTTATGGTTTATAACATGATTTTGGATCGGGAACCCCAAATGGAATTGGATTTGGATTTACGATGGTTTTATGGAAAACCCAGGCATAGCCATTTGAATGATTTGAAATGTTTTTCCATATACCATCCTCACGAACGGTTGCCCTTCAGACATCCCGTAGTATCCTGGAGTGGCGGGTTGTCTCCTCCAGACGTCTCGTAGTATCCTGGAGTAGTCACGGGGCATTACCTACGAGGGGCCATTGCACGGAGCGACCGGTCCATATAGTGACTCAAGAGCAGGATTGCCAGAGGTTAAAACCTCCCCCTAGGGAGGGTCATTGATCTACGGGTCATTGACCTAGGTGGACCCTGGGGAGACTTGGGATTTGATGTAACGACCCGTTCCGAATATCGGGATTTAATAATATTTAATTGTGATTTACTAATCTGGGATTAGTTGGGTGATTTCGGACGAATTGTGCAAAATGACCGTTTTGCCCCTAGGCATGGGCAAAACGTTGACTTTTTATTCGGACGGTCAAATGGACTTTGACCAATGATCGTGACGTAGTTTGGGACGTCACAAGTTCATAGACAGGTGGCACGTTCGATTCCGACATTCGTGGTGAAAGTTATGACGTACGGAAGTTCAAGGGCATTTTCGTAATTTGGACGAAATAGGGGAAAATGTTGACTTTTTGATCGGGAGGTCCGATGGTCAGGGGCCAAGGACCGTTAGGAAGGTCTCGATGCCCTGAGTTCGTAGACAGGCGGCACGCATCAATCGGAGTTCGTATGACCGAGTTACGGGTCAGGATGCGTGAGGGGCATTTTTGTAATTTTCTGCACAGGGGCAGAATGGTAATTTCACTGAGTGTTTGAACGGTTACTGTAGCACCGTGGAGGGGAACATGGCCAGCGCACGGGTGGTGTGTTTATGGAGCAAATTAATGGCCTAAAACTATTGTTTATGGGTTGTATGGATTGTTTAATTGCATTGTACGATGTCAGGCTGTGTGGGACGGTGGTTTTGGCCATTAACTATGGCTGGTGCACGAAGAAAAACAGAGTGCTTCCCACATGTGTTCAGCCTTTCCAGGGCCCAATTGAGCGGATTTGTGATGGGCAATGTGTTTAAGGGACTGAGTGAAGTGTTCTGGGATTGAGAAGGGAAGGAAAGGAGCAAAATTGGTGTGGAATTGTTCAAAAACCCGAAACTGGTTTTTGAAGAGTTCAAAATCGAATTTCGGTTTTCAGGCCAGTGCAGGGCAAATTGATGATTCATTTAGTTCTCTGGGATCATTTCCAGTCGAACCAGATCAAATGGGGCAAGTTTGGAAGCTCCTAGAGCCGTGGAAAGACGAGGTGGACGGCCGAAAAATCCAAGCTTGAGTCGTGGTGATTGAGGTAACTTCGTGTTAAATTAATCATTCGAATTGGTTCGTATTAATCCTAATAAGCTTCCTGTAAAGTTAATTTGACAATGGATTTGAGTTGGGTGAGTTGATATCATCGACCCGTTTGGCTGTTCGGACTTGGATTGGTCGATTTACTCCATGTCGAGATTAATCATTGACACAGAACTGGAATTAATTGGTTAATGTTTGTTTTAGGGTAAAAAATGGATGGAATCAAGGTCGAATTGAGGGTTATCTGGCCGGGTCAGATCGCGGGTAATCAGACCCGTTTTACAGACATTCGGGTGAAGGTGGTGACTGTAGCAGTCACTGTAGCAGGCGCGTGACTTTCACGCGCAGCCACTCACGGCAGCGCGTGACGGTGCGTGGGCACGAATCTCGAGGTGAGGTCAACATGACTTTTGTCCTGTACAATGTAACGAACATTTTAGCGTTGGTTTCGTGTCGATCGGATCCCGTTTCGATATTGTTCGGGATGTCCGAAGGTTTTAAATCCAGTTTAAAAGTACTTAAAAATTCAGGAAAATTACGGGACTTGAATAGGATGTTAATGATGAGGTTAGTAATCCTATGATGTGATTTGAACAGGATTGGGAGTCCCGGTGATAGTGGTGTGGCCCGGGAAGGCCTATGGCACGTGTATCGAGGCGCTTGGTTAAACGGTTTGTGAGTGGACATTGGTTTTATAAATTCGATGCATGCATAACTGTTTCATGATTGTTATAATTATGATTAAATGATTTACTTTGGATTCGGTGAATTTAAATAATTTCACGCATTTCGAGGCGATTTACGTATTTGCACGTAAACCGAGGTTTTCTGGATTTGCACCGAATTCCATAAATGTGGTTGGATATGATTTCATGAAACGGTTGTGGACTTGATAAAGTAAAATCGGGCCAGGGGCCCAGTTAACTTATAAATCGGGCCAGGGGCCCAGTTAACTTGTGAATTCGGGCCGGGGGCCCAGTGGACTTATGAATTCGGGCCGGGGGGCAGTTAACTTATGAAATCGGGCCAGGGGCCCAGTTGATTTATACATGTGATTCGGGTCGGGGACCCTAGAATGGAATCGAATAAATGATTTTGGATTTAAATCAACTATTTGGACTTATAATGGTTTTGATGATATTGAAATTATGGTTATGGCACGTTTCACGGTATTTGGGCTTGAGACCCGTCTGCTGAAACTTAAAGATTGGTTTGGATTTTATCTATGTATATATATATATGCTTTGCATTTGGATATCAATAAAATGTTTTTGGTACTGCACTGTATAGATCCTTCCATATTATATTGTCTCCTCCAGATGAGGTACCCTGGAGAGGTCACGGACGTCTAGAACGTCCAGCGTCTATGAAGCTAAGCATCGGGGATGCTGTACCCGAACGGGGTTCGGGGATTGAACTCGGAAATTGAGACCCGAGTGGCACGCGTAGCCTTGTGATTGTGACCTTATTGACATCAGGGACGTCAGACATCAGGGATGTCGGATTGGAGTGTATGGTGCAGTGGCTAAAATTATGTTTATGGTTCATATTATATGATATATGATTTTAAATGATGGTGCATGCATATGGTTTTACTGAGGGGCATAAATGTCTTATAAATGTTTTAAACAGACTTGTTTATTTTCGTCCACTCACAGCTTTTGTTTTTAATGCCTTTCAGGTTGATTCCGGATGCGACTGCAGCAGAGACTGGGACATTATACACCTCCTCCATCGATCCTTACGCACTCTGGAAGCCCGGTTGGGTAGTGGCAACAGGTTATCCCTTGTCTGACACCTCATGTCAGACGGGAGCATGACACATTTCATGGCAATCCACGGGGGATTGGGATGGGTCGTGTCATTTGAGACCCCAAGTAGCATGCGTAGCTTGGAACTGTGATAGTGGTATTGATTGTGACATCTGGGATGCCGAGGATTGATTTTGGGCTGAGACCCACTCGTATTGGTTTTGGGTTGAGACCCACGTAATTTGATTTCGGCCGAGTCCCCACATGATTGGTTTTGGGCCGAGTTCTCATATACTTTGGTTTACGGTTTTGGGCTAAGGCCCTAATGGTTTAATTTTTGATAAATGGTTTTGATTGAATTAAATGGTTTTCGGATGTTTGCGTACTTTTTAGTGAAGATCATAAACATCTTTTTATGAAACGTATTTTATAAATGATTGGTTTCGTCCACTCACAGCTTTCAATGATTTCAATTCCCTTCAGGTTAATCGCGGATGCGGGCTTTAGCGGATAACGAGACAGCACACTCCTCCTCCAATCCTGGCGCACTCTGGAAGCCCCGTTTGGACTAAGGTTGGAATTATCCCTTGTCTGACACTTCGTGTCAGACGGGAACAGGCACGTCCAGCGTTAATCCCAGGGGGATTTGGTACGGGTCCTATCACTATTGCACGTTTTACGAGATGAGTACCGTTTGTCATTAAGTGGGCCCAAATTTTTGTAATTAGGCCCAATGGATGAGTGACAAGTGTCACTCATCCATTGATTCCCATTTTGCATACATGCATCACCCTTTCCCTTAACCCATTTCGATCCAATCTGAAAACCCATCACCCCAACCCTTAACCATCTTCACAGCCGCTAGAGAGAGAGGCAGAGTGAGAGTAAGGGACTGAAAGATGGTGGCAGGAGGACCAGCCACTGTGGATGGCCGAGGAATCCAGGGGAGAAGGTAAACCCGTAACCCGTGAATTTTTGAATTTTGGATTTTAAGTTTTGAGCATTTGGAGCTAAATCTAAGGGGGTGGGTTGTGTTTCTAGGACATGAACGAGTTCATGGGGATCGAAAGCGAGGGGTTTCGATGGCTGAACGGCCCTGGAAGGGCGGCGAAAGCTTGGTCATGGCTGGTGGTCCAAGATAGGTAAATCCTAGCCTGTTTTAAGTGTTTTTGAAGCCATAGACCGACTAGGGATGATTGGATGATCACGTAGGAAGCAACGGCTTCGAAAACGGAACAAGAACCAGTGAGAAAAAGTCAGGTCGGGTCTGTAGGTCTGCGTGACCCGGTTGTAAAGATCCGGGTCGACCCAGACAGAGGACAGGGATGTTGATGACATCATCATGTCAGGTCTAACATGTTAGACTGACAGGTGTCAGGGATGACGTCACTGTTGATGTTATCGTTAACTTTGACCGTTGATCGCTGACATCATCGTTGACTTTTTGGTCAACATTGACCAGCAACTTGACCCACACGTGGGGTGTGTGGGTACATATTTTGAGTTGGTACCAGAACCATTTTAAAGATTTCGACGATAAAAATCCAATGGTGGTAGTTTCGAGTCGATCAGAGATCGTTAGGTTAGTCAAATTGAGGTTTAAAGCCTAGGGAAACATGTCCGGGGCACGTTGACTTTTCCGGGAATGTTGGGGGTTCTTGATATGGACTTGTATAGGTTGGTAGTAACCTTGAATATGTTTTGGACAGGTCTAGATTGTCAGGACCCACCCCGATTTCACCCCAAAACCCGAGGTAAATCCTGCTCCCGTCTGACTCCCCGACGCAACATTCAGATAAAACTCACTCAAACCCAGTCAGACGCATGAGTAATTAACCATAATGTTCCGAAGTTATAGTTTTACAGAGTATAGCACGAAATCCAAGAAAAATAAAAACCGATAAATTACACGCACACGGAAGACTTGCAACTACTCCGGGATCCCTCACGTCACTTTTATGCCTCGGACACTGCCTCGACGTCAAGACCCCGCGCTAGCTCCACAACCTGGAGGGCAAGTTAAAAACAAAAGGTGTGAGTGGACCATAAAAGAGAAGTTCTAAAAGCATTTATCAGAAAAACTGAGTTTAACCCTCCGTTTTGAAAACCACATGCATAACCAACATTTGTTAACACAGTTATAAATCAAGTCTCATAAAACATCATAAGAAACAGAAACACTATAAAACAGTTATGGAAATCATGGCATGAGTAACAGAACCCGTATCATAAACCATAAAGCTCAAATCATCATTTCCCGATCAAACCTGCTGGACCTATCCGAGTCTTTAAACTCCCGAGTCTTTAAACTCAATCCAGGCCTTAATCATATCCGAGTCTTTAAACTCCCGAGTCTTTAAACTCAAGGCTTACGGGAGAAAATATCAATATATCCGAGTCTTTAAACTCCCGAGTCTTTAAACTCAATCCGGGCCCGTCCCCCGTCAATCAATATCCGGGTCTTTAAACCCAATAACCAGATCCAGCAAATCCAATCCCAAAACCATTTTAAAACCACTGGAAATCCATATCCAAACTCGAATCCGAAATCCCCGGTCTGAAGCCCTTCCGGTTTCCAGAACCGCCATTCCGAACCCAAATCCGGAAATCCACTTTTCAACTTTAAAACCAAATCTCGTTTCCTGAAATCCGATTTTAAAACCGAAAACCTTTAATCATCGAAATCATGTTCAGAATCCCTTTATAATCAGTGAAAACCACTTATCAATTGAAATCCCAAAACCAAAGCATCAATTTCAGAAACCAACCACTTTCTCGTAAAACGTGCTAAATACCGTATTTTTCTCGAAAAACGTGCAATTATGTAAAATCACATCATAAATCCAACAACCATGAAATCACATGTATAAAACAAGTATAGAAACAGTTATGCATGTTCGAGTTTAAGGAAAGGGTCCACTCACAGTACCGAGCCCTCAATCGCGTCCCGAACGTCCTGCACGTTCCTCGGCTTCCTCGGGAAATCCCGATCCTGTCAACAACCACCAAAATACGTTACTAACACGTCCACAAGTAACCACCAAATTTCCCTCCAAAATCCCTGAATCCTAAATGAAAATAAACCGAGACCCTAAACCGTCATCCTCGCGGAACTAACCTCAAACGACGTCCGAACAACCCGAAACCAAAGCCAATAGACTCGTTAGAACACCTAGACCAAAAACCATGTTGACCACTTTCCCCATCGCCGCCGCACGCGCCCCCACGCGCCGCCCAAAGTGGCTGCGCGTGGCCCTCACGCGCTGCTACAGTGCACCGTCTTCCTCGATCGAACCCGGTTCAGCACAGTGGTCTGCAACTCAGACCGGCGAGACCCAATCTCCGCCGTCCGGCCACCGTTTCCCTTCCTTTCTTCTCCCAAAGTTCCGTCCAGATCCAACCTATTCAGTCCCCAACTCATCTAACCTCGACACTGCCCCATTCCCGTCGACTGAAGCTCGAACCAAACGGCCAAACTCCCCCTGTTTCACGATCCAGTCGTTCCGGTCACCCCCCGTCACGGTGACTGTCCCAGACTCTTCCTAGAGTCTCACTGAACCTAAACCAACCCTTCTAGACCTTCGACTCAGCCCCAAGCTCGACGACTCGCCGTTCGAATCTCACGGCCAAAACAGAGGACACAAAGCACCTCCGTCGTGCCATCCTCTGCCGTGCACCACCCATCACGGCAACACACACAGACGACTCCTGGGACCTCCAGGAGTCTCACCCTGGCCTCCAATTCCCTCGACTCTACGCCCAACCCCACGACTTTCAAAGTGAAGCTCACGAGAAAAAACAGAGTAAGAGAACTCACCTTGCGATTCCGTCTCCGCCGTGCGCACCGCCGCGTGCCACGGTGTTCGTGGGGTCCCCTGCAACCTCCTACAGCTCCCACTGCCTTGGTTTGAGCCACCACACAGCGTAGCCACCGTCCTTGTATCACGGCCTCCCTGTTTTCCCCGAAACCGCAACCGTCCTATGCCGTGTCCCCGTACACGGTTCCCGTCCAACCGTACAACCACCAGTTCACCCTTATCTCCCTGTCACTCTCTCAACTCACCCAAACTTCACACCCTCACAGAAACGATCACCGTCCTCCAATTCCCTCACCCTCTGTTTCTCTCTGTGTCGTACAAACACGAACACGGCACGGGTGCACCCCAATTATTTGGGTTGTGCACGTACAGGATTCTCCCAGAATCCTCTACACAATTGCCATGTGTCACCATCCCCCAGTCTCTCTCACACACCTGGCCCAATCTCAGCCCTTCATCTGCTTTTCTCTGCACAAATCCCTAGGTGCAAAAAGACCAAAATACCCTTCTGTTTCACTCAAAATTACGGTTTTACCACTAACTTTCTAGACCCGTAACTCCCACACCGTAAATCCGATGAATGCGTGCCGCCTGTCATCGAACTCAGGATGACGAGATCTACGTAACCATCCTAGGTCAACGTACCAAAACCCGATCGTCCAAAAAGTCAACATTTCCCCTTCTTTTAATCAAATTACGGTTATGCCTTCCACCTTCCGATCATCACAACTTCCTCCTCGGATATCGGAATCGAGCGTGCCACCTGCCTACGGATTCGTGACATCCTAAACTACGTCCTGGTCACCGGTCAAAGTCCATCGGACCCCCCGAACTAAAAGTCAACGTTGTTGCCCGAATCAGGGGCAAAATCGTCATTCTAGGCTCATGAACCTATCGGGACCACCTAACCGCCGATTAACCTCACTAATCACCCCTTAATCAGTCTACTAATCCCGGCTCCCGGGACGGGTTGTTACATAGATAACCCGAAGAGGTCAGATTAGCCCGGAGACGCTTATGACACGCTTATTAAGGCGCAGTTTGGACGGCCTATGAGTGGACTTTGTTTTATGAATATGATGCATGCATAAATGTTTTATATATTTTTATGAACATGTTTTGAGATTCCATGAGTGCATGTGATTTAAATATGAATTGTTTGGCATTTTCGGAGGAAAATGCGTTATTGCACGTAGTTCGAGATTTTTGCTTTATATGATATTTGAGCTTCGGTCCAGTGTACTACGTGCTTATATTTTATGTGATTCCAAAGGTTTCACAGAAAATGAGTGAAACCAAGGAACTGATTTACAGTTTTGCAGGATTTCACGGGGATGCGTGAAATCGAGATTCGAGCATCAGACCCATTTGAAAGACCCTGACTTAGCATGAAGTTAGGGTTGATTTGAAAGTGCTTTGGAAATAAGAAATGGTTTTCAGATTTGGAAAGATATTTTAGGAATGAGACCCAGTTATGGATTTTATAGGATTCGAGGAATCCGGGGATATGAAGTGTCGTTGGACACTGATTTTCGGGCTGTGACGCATTTGGTGATGTTCCGTGCTTGAGGCCCTATTGATTATAGCATTCGGGTGAGTCCCGGATGATATGATTCTTGCCTCCGGACTGCGGATGTGTTCCTTCCGGAGAGGTCACGATGCACTGCCTATTGTCGAGCAGCCGCGAGAAGCAATGACCGAGGGAGGCTCGACTTAGGAGTGCTGATGTTATCCACTGAGATCGATCGACGATGTGTTCGCGATGATCTAGAGACGGTCGCAACGAGTGATGTGTTCATGGTGACACGCTAGGATTGTTAGTGGTCCTGAGCTATTTGGACATGTGCTAGGATTAGAATCGTGACTGGCATTGAGGATGGGATGTGTTACCACGTGTTCTATGATTTGGGCTGAGGCTTCGTTCTGGTTTTCTTTGATTTGGTTTTGGGTTGCGGCTTTATATGATTTGGTTTTGGGCTGAGACCCTACTAAGATGGTGGCTTCGATTGCGAAGCATTTTTCACTGTATTTGGGAAGCAATACGTCTTACTTCTGAGAAACTAATTGATATAAATGTTTTACGATGCATGCATGCTTTTACGTGAAGGGTATAAATGTCTTTTCAATATAAATGACTTTTACAAACTGTTGTTTTGTCCACTCACAACTTTTATGGTTTTTAATACCCTTCAAGTTGGTAGCAGATGTTGGCTGTAGCAAAGATCGAGACATCACATACCACCGCCGATCCTGGCGTACTCTGATGGACCCCGAGTGGGTGATGAGTTTATCCCTGGTCTGACATGCAGTGACAGACGGAAGCCGGCACGTCCCACGATAATTCAGGGGGATTGAGACAGGTCCTGTCAGTTAGGCCCATTTGGCATTTTAGCTTTGTCTTAATTTGCAAGTTTATTCCAAATTTATTCATAAAATTGTTAAAAATTACTACAAATAAATAGAAATGGAGTTAATGATAGTAGAAGTCATGTAATAGTTTCCTCTTTTTTTTTTCCACATTTGGTGGGAGAGACCGAATTAAATTAGACAACTCATTAATATCAATGTATTTTGAATATTATGATGCTTTTTTTTTTGTAATAAAATTATATAAGATAGTAATAAAAGAGAATTATCATTATTTTTAGGAGATTGAATTAGATAAGTTACTTATATGTATCCTCTCTTCTAATTTTCTTGCTATAAAAATAAGATCAATTTTCATATTCAAATATTCAATCACAATCATAAAATGAGGCCTCGATTTATTTCTTTGCGATATGACCAGTGATGAAAATATCGACAAAATCGTCGATATATCGGAATTTTCGGTCGGCGACACATAAGGAGGGGGTGAAAGAAATTTGCCGAAATATTGAAAAACTTTCTTATTTTGAGCCCACAGATCCTTTTCTGGGATCAAAACGATAAAGATGAACTATTAATTCTTGAAAATCGGACGTAAAACGAATGAGATTGAGCCAGGTCATGCCATCGGGTTGGAAAACCCTAGTTACAGACCCGGCTAGAGGTAGGAGATGACTGTTAGTTTTTATACTTATATATTAGACGTTGCTTAAACTTATAATAAAGCTGGCTAGCAGAGTTAGCTTTGGGTTTTATTTCTCATTTGGGGGGTCTTGGTTTGACCCCCCTTGTAACAACCTGTCCCAATTTCATGGGGATTAATTAAAGGTAATCAAGACTAATTAAGGTTAATGGTGACTAATCGGGAATTAGTCGAGGAATTTTGGACAATCGGTGTAAAATGATGATTTTGCCCCTGAGAATGGGCAAAAAGTTGTTTTTGACCCGGACGGTCAAATGCACGAGGACCAATGACTGTTACGTAGATCGGGATGTTATGAGTCCGTAGATAAGTCTCACGTCGAAATTGAACGTTCGACAAAAAAGTCACGAATCACATAAGGAAAATGGTATTATTCATGTAAACCGAGAAAAGTGGACAAATGACATTTTTGGATTGGGTTGAGAATATGGGTGAACCAATCAATGAGTAAGACCTGTCCCTCATCTGATTGGCCCAAAGCCCAAACATTGGGGTATTATATTCATTTTCTTCTTTGTTTCTCCTATCTGAAACCCCAAATGAACAATCCCAAAAACCCACACCTACTTCCTTCAATTCTCACCCATTGTTGTTGGTGTGAACGGGAATGTGAGAGAACAGACTGAGACAAGCAGGATGGTGGCAACGACGAGGGCAACTGTAGACGGTGGCCGGAAACCCGTGTAGGTAAGGTTCTAAGTTCAAAATTTTAAAATCAAGTTAGGGTGTTTGTTGGACTGTTTGATTGATCACAGAGTGTTCCTAGGACCCAGACGAACTCAGAGGGATGGTTTGGAAGGATTTTGGTTGCTAGGAATGGCTAGAAACGAGGTTGGAAGTCCACCCAAAATCACGAGCTTAGGAAGGTAATTTTTGGACAATTTCTCATGTTTTTAAGGTCATAGATCCCTTCCAGAGGTCAGTACGAATCTCTAGGAACAAAATTGGCTGAAAAAGGTGGTCGGACAACGGAGTTCAGGTCGGGTCAAGGTCGCGGGTCTGCGCGCCCTGGTTCAGAGAAACGGGTCTGACCTGCTAGAGGAGGAAGACGATGACGTCGTCATGATAGGCTATCAGGCCATATGGCCCAATGAAGAGTTGACATGTGTCACTCTCAGTGCCAGTCAGTGATGGGACCAATCAGAGGGTGGCACATGTCACTAACATGTTAGTGATGTGGACCAACCAACTGTTGACACGTGGCACCTGTCATGATTACGTCAGCAGTGGCATTAGCGTTGACTTTGACCCGTTGACCATTAACCTGACGTCAGCATTGACTTTTAGACCAGTGTTGACTTTGATTTTTACCAGTAATTGAGGGCGAATGAGTGCGAATCCTGAGGTGAGACCAGTACCATTTTGAAGGTTTCGACGATCCGAATTCAATGGTGGTAGTTTCGGGTCGATCAGATATCGTTAGGTAGATCAAATTGAGGTTTTTAGCCTAGGGAGGCGTGTTCGGGACACGTTGACTTTTTCGGGAGTCTTGGGGGTTTTTTATTAGGACTTGTTTAGATGGTTAGTGACATTTGAGTGTGATTTGGACAGGTTCGGATGACCCAGAGAGGTTGGATTTGCCCAGAGAGGCTTAAGACACGGATTTCGAGGTGCAGTAATGATGGTATGTGAGTGCACACTTGTTTTCTAAATATGATGCATGCATAACTGTTTTATATCTATTATTTGAAAGGATTGAGTGCATATGATTGTGTTATTTGGTATTTACGTATTTACACGTATTTCGAGATTTATGATTTTATATTTGATTTTATACATGCTTGTGCCTTCTATGCTGTGATTAATGCAATGATTTGGATTTGAATTTATGAATTATCAGACTTGAAGTCCATTTGTTTTAATATGGAATCAAGCTTAAGACCCATTTGATTTATACTATCGGGCTTAAGGCCCAGTTGGTATATGATATTGGGCTTGAGTCCCATTTGGTTTATGATATCAGGTTTGAGTCTCAATTTTGGTTTATGTATATGATATTTGGAAATGGTTTATGAGGGTTATACTTCATACATGAAACCTAGTTGTGGATTTACGATGGTTTTATGGAAATGGAATGGATGAAACTATATTCCGGGCTTAGGCCCCTTTGAGACGTTTTGAAATGATTTTTGAAATATTTTCCATATACCATCCTTATGTATACATTTTCTCATCCAGATGTCCAGGACACTAGAGTAGTCACAGAGTATTTCCTGATAGGGGTCGCCCTACGGAGAGACCGCATAGAGGCTCACGTAGAGAGGCTCAGGATCAAGATTTTAAAGGTTAAAAAATTCCCCCCAGGGAGGGTCTTAGACCCTGGGGAGACTCGGATTGAGACTTCTGAGTAACACGCGTAGTTTAGGACCGTCACATTATGACATATGGGATGTCAGACATCTGGGATGCCAAGGATTGGTAAATTGTATTTCACCGGATTGGTTGTTTGGTATTAACGAATTTGGGATGTGACCCACATACTTGGGTTTGGGCTGAGTTCCCACATGGTTGGTTTTATGATTTTGGGCTAAGGCCCTAATGATTGGAGAAAGGAAATGGTTTTGATTAAACAATGTTTTCATGGAGATATGTTTAGGAAAACCTATGATTTGATTTAATGCAATTGGTTGTAATAATTGGTTTTCGAATGCACGCATACTTTTTAATTGAGGGTATAAATGTCTTTTCTGAAATGTGTTTTATTAAACTATTTATTTTTCGTCCACTCATAGTTTTAAATGGTTTTAATACCATTCAAGTTGATAGCGGATGCAGGCTGTAGTAGAGACCAAGACATCACACTCCTCCACAGATCCTAGCGCGCTTTGGAAGCCCTAAGAAGGTCAAGGTTCGGGTTATCCCTTGTCTGACACGTGGTGTGAGACGGGAGCATGGCACATCCCGCGTCAATCTCGGGGGATTAGGATGGGTCGTGTCAAAGTGGTATCAGAGCGAGGTGACAGCTTGGAATCAGAGCACGGTTTGCTCTTGCAGTGTGCGCTTGTGCATGATGTGATGTCTCTACGTGGTGGCAGCCCCTCATCAACCTGGGTGGACCTTAGGGAGACTCGAATTGAGACTTCCGAGTAGCATGCGTAGCTTAGGTGACATGACCCATCCCAATCCCCCCGGTATTAAAGCGGGATGTGCCATACTCCCATCTAACACAAAGTGTTAGACAAAGGGATAATGTCAGGACCCGTCCCAATCCCCCCGGGATTAACTCGGGACGCTCCTAATCTCGTCGTACACAGAGTATCAGACAAGGGAAATTTTCGGCCTTAGCCCGCTCAGGAGTTCAGAGTACGCCAGGATCTGGAGGAGGTATGTGATGTCTCGGTCTCTGCTACAGCCTGCATCCGCGATCAACCTGAAGGGCAGTCAAAACATTTAAAAGTTGTGAGTGGACAAAACAATAATGTATAAAAACATTTTTATAAAGATATTTATACACTTCACTAAAAAGTATGCATGCATTCGAAAAGCAGTTACCAAACCATTAGGGCCTTAGCCCAAAATTGTAAATGAAATCAAATACACGGGCCACTGCCCAAATCCATGTGGGACTTAGCCCAAAACCTGTATACATCACATAACATATAAATATAAATCACATAATCATCTTGTCACGGTTTCTAAAGCTACGCACATACTACCCGGGGTCTCAATGCCCAAGTCTCTCAGGGTCCACCCAGGTCAATATTCGTAGATCAATGACCCTCCATGGGGTTATAATCCATAAGCCTTCCTGAGAGTAAGGTACCCAACGGGGACGACTCCACTCAATTAGTGCTCCGTGACTACTCCGGGGTCTACCCAGGCCAACGACCCTCCCCGAAGGAGACAATCCATAAATGAAGGATGGTATATGAAAAACCATTTCGTAAATCATTCTCAAAAGACCTTTCAAACCTTTCAAAGGATTCATGCCCGGTCCCCATAAACCGTCATGAAACCAAAAATCCATTTTCTCAAATCCAAATCCATTTATAGGTCCTCGACCCGAAATCACATTCATAACCCATAAATGGGACTCATGCCCGATATCATAACCAATTGGGCCTCAAGCCCGATTTCGTAAACCAACTGGGCCTCCAGTCCGATGCCTTATTAAATAAAATGGACTTGAAGTCCGATAGTTCGTAAATCAAATGGGTCTCATGCCCGATTCCATATTTCCAATCCGAAATCAATCTACGAACCAATTAGGCCCCTAGCCCGACAATGTAACTAAAATGGACTTCAAGACCGAGGGTTTCCAAAACAAATGGGTCTCATGCCCGAGTTTACCTTTTCAAATCCAAAATCATTTCATTAAACCATTACCAAAACCACAAGCACGTATAACCACAACATAAAACCATAAACCTCGATATAGGTGCAAATACGTAAATTGCCTCAAAATACGTGTAAATATGTAAATCATCAATATCCCCATCATCATCATAGAAATCACATATGTTAAACATATAAAACATTTATACATGCATCACAGTTTAGAAATCAAAGTCCACTCACAGACTGTCCTAGTTGTTGCCTCGATATACGTGTCATACGCCTTCCCGGGCTAATCACTGTCATCGGATTTCCCAAACCTATCAAAATCATACTAGAGGGTTACTAACTACCTTATTAACCTCTCTTTGAAGTCCCGTAATTTTTTTCGGATTTTTAAACATTTTAAACTCAATCCTAAATCTTCAGACACCCCGAATTATATCGAAATGATGTCCGATCAACACGAAACCAGTCTCAAAATGTTTGTTACATCGATACGATAAAAACTCATGTTGAACGTGACCGGAGACAAGGCTCCAGGCGCCGCCACAAGTGGCTGTGCGTGAAGCCCACCCGCCACTACAATGTTCATCCCTAACCTCCAACGAACTCGGTTCTCTAGTTTGGTTCGGTTCAGCCGAACCGACGAACCGTCGAGATCGGTTCTCAGGCAATATACAACCATTTTTTGTCCCGTTTATTCCTACATTTTCGTCTAAACATTTCTCATTAATCTACGCCTTCAAAACTGGAAAACCAAGCCTCTAACGTACCTTCCCAATCGAAGAACGAACGACCAACCTTCCTCCACTGTTTTCGGCCATTTCCGACTACCACTGGCCTCGAACCTGAGTCCATTGAGCTCGTACAACCACCAAAAACCTCGTCTAATCAATCAGAATGGTCAGTAATCATTAAAACCCAACCTGCCATTTTATTAATTATATATTTTAATCCTAATTAATCACCCAATCCTAGGCTAGATCCACTTTTTAGGGAAGCCACCAATGGGATGAGTGACACTTGTCACTCATCCAAGGGCCCCATCTACAAATATTTGCCAAATTAGAAATAATTATTATTTTATTCGGATTCTGAGACGTAAATCCCCGATTTCGATTACGTGACCATAATTTCTCCGTTCGACGTCCGATTTCGACGTGCCACGTGTCTACGGACTTGTGACGTCCTGATCTACGTCACGGTCATCGGTTCTCGTACATTTGACTCCCCGAATCAAAATTTAACATTTTTCCCAAGATCAGGGGTAAAACATTCATTTTACATTGTCCATCCGATTTCGCACAATTAATCACCGATTAATCTCACTAATCCTCCATTAGTCACTAATCTAATCCCGGAATTCGGGACGGGTCGTTACATTAGGACCGTGACATTATGACAGCTGGGATGTCAGGCATCTGTGATGCAAAGGCTTGGTAAACTGTATTTCACTGGATTGGTTGTTTAGTATTAACGGATTTGGGTTGTGACCCACATAATTGGTTTATGGCTGAGTTCCCACATGGATTTATGGTTTTGGGCTGATGACAAGACCCATCCCGATTATCCCTCGATAGTCGTGATGAATCCTGCTCCCGTCTGACAATAACTAAAAATTACCGAAAGGAACCAAACTTATATACATACATCACACAAAAAATCCCGAAAACATTGTCAGACAAGGGATAGTTAAGTTTTACAGACCAATGACGTCACAAGTTTGACTAGTCAAAGACAATACAGAGCATAGGTACTATTACAGATAGGGGTCAAATTCCTACTATGTAGAGTGTCTGAGTGCGCAACGGTCTATTTATTCTTTTGCCTCACTTGCCTCGTTTCTAGCCCTTGTACCTGTGCACTGGTGTGGAGGGTGCATAAAACAGTAAAGGTGTGAGTGGACAAAAATAAAGTTTGATAAGTACATTTACCAAAACACATTTCTTACCCTCCAGTTTTCACAAACGTGCATGCATAACAGAAACACATGTGTAATAATATGAAATCAATTTATGACAGAAAGCATCATTTTCTAAAGTCTCTGGACACAAATATCAATAAATCATAATACCACCAATCCCCAATATCCAATCACATTATCCATATAACCCGTCACGATATCAATGCAACGCGTGCAAACTCGGTGTCTCACGTCCGAGTACATCCCCCAGGATCTACGACGTCTAGGGGGATATCAACTCTAGGATCAACGACGTCTAGATGATATCATCATAATCCCACGCTCCTGCGAGTGAGCCTCCCTCGGAGCTACTCAACTCCAGGCAGTGGATCGTGACTACTCCAGGAACTACCACGTCTGGAGGAGACTATCAAATCACAGAGGATGGTATATGTGGAACTGGTCACCAAATCCAGTAATCTCATTTTAAAACCATTTATGTCTCAAATCAAGTCAAAAACATTTCAATGGGGCCTATGCCCGAGCCATAGCTTTCACAAATCAAGTTCCACAAAACCATCATAAAACAGTGTCCAGGATTCACTTTAAAAATCATAATCATCAATTTAATCATATTCACATGTGACTCCAAATCCGAGTCAAAATCACTATTCACTTGGGTCTCAAGCCCAAAATACCATTTTCACGCAAATCCGTGCAACCGTAAACCCGAGTTGTCACGATCACGTAAATCCATAAAATCAATTCCTGACTTATAACCCGAGTCAAAACATCATTATAATCATTTTCAGTCCTGGGCCCACGCCCAAAACATCAATTTCGTCATTTCTCGAAACTCGTGCCAAAATATAATATAATAGTCATAAAATCGAGAAATCACCGAATCAAAACATCAATCATGTCAAATCATAGAAAATCATATAATAAAGCATTTTAAACCATATATGCATGCATCACGGTTAGAAAACCAAAAGTCCACTCACACACACCGTCCCGATTGTTCAGCCTCGAGCTGTTCGTTTTCCTCCGACGTCCCGGGAATATTCCAGCCTGTCAAACAAAATGATTTAAGGTTACTAGACTATCATATAATCCTACGTTGACCGATGACCGTGACGTAGTTCGAGACGTCACGAGTCCATAGACAGGTGGCACGCCCAAATCCGATTATCAGGGAAAAAGTTATGACGTTCGGAAGCCCAAGGGCATTTTCGTAATTTGGACGAAAAGGGGGAAAATGTTGACTTTTTGTTTGATAACTAATTTTCACACGATTCGAGGACCGTTAGGTAGGTCTCGATGCCCTGAGTACAACGACAGGCGGCACGTCGAAAACGGAGTTTGGATACGAACGTTACGGGTCACGGAAGCCTAGGGGAAAAATGGTATTTTGTCCAACCAGGGGCAAAATGGTCTTTTAGCCTTGATCAGACAATGACACCTGTCTTTTGTCTGATACTTACCTCAGAAAACATAGAATCGGGTCTTAAGGGAAACACAATGATATCCCCTTTTGACATTTTTCCCCAAATTAAGGCTTAATTCATCATTATGTTCAATTGACCCGTGATAAACCCCAAACTTGTCGTCATTAAGCAATTGAGTGTCTAAGTAGGAGAACTGAGAGAGAGGAACTCGAGGGGTTGAGAGAACTGAGAGAATTTTGCTTCGAAAATTCAGAAAAATTAGGGGAAAATAGAATTCGAATTTGGGTGCCAGGAGAAGAGAAATTGAGGATTGAAGTACGCTGCTGGGATCAAAACGAACATCTTTTCAACAAAAACGAAAAGAAATCGTGTCGAATTGAGGAAGAACAGAAGCTGCCATGGCTGCCAAAAATCGACCTTGAGTTCAGATAGTTAGAGGTAAGCTCGTATGAAATTAATCATGGAGAATTATTCCTTACACTCTAACGATGCTAACCATGTGAATTAATTGGAAAATCAGGGACGAAATCGTGAAACCCGTATCGGAGACCCATCGAAGTTCGATCGTGAGTCGTGAAGTTTTGGACCTTAATTGAGGTAATTGAACATACAGAACTGAAATGAATTTGGATTAGATGGGATCAGTTGAAAGAACGGATCGATTTGAGGTCGAATTGATGGAGGTTGAATCGGATCCTATCGCGGGTATTTCAACCCGTTTATCAGACGTACGGGTGAGAACGACGCACTGTAGCAGGTACTGTACTACGCGCGTGGCTTTCACGCGCAGCCGCTTGCGGCGGCGCGTGACGGCGCGTGGAGAGGATTCCGGCAAAGTGATCAACATGAAACTTGATTTTCTCGATGATACGAACCTATCCGCGTTGGTTTCGGGCCAATCGGATATGGTTTCAGTGTAGTTTCGAGTACCCGACACGTTTAAATTGTATTAAAATAATATTATAAAATTCCGACAATTAGGGGATTTTTATTTAAGGATTATATGATAGTCTAGTAACCTTAAATCACTTTGTTTGAAAGGCTGGAATATTCCCGGGACGTCGGAGGAAAACGAACAGCTCGAGGCTGAACAATCGGGACGGCATGTGTGAGTGGACTTTTGGTTTTCTAACCGTGATGCATGCATATATGATTTAAAATGCTTTATTATATGATTTTCTATGATTTGACATGATTGATGTTTTGATTCGGTGATTTCTTGATTTTCTCGGTTTTATGATTATTATATTATATTTTGGGCACGATTTTCGAGGAATGACGAAATTGATGTTTTGGCCGTGGGCCCGGGACTGAAAATGATTATAATGATGTTTTGACTCGGGTTATGAGTCAGGAATTGATTTTATGGATTTACGTGATCGTGGCAACTCGGGTTTACGGTTGCACGGATTTGCGTGAAAATGGTATTTTGGGCTTGAGACCCAAGTGAATAGTGATTTTGACTCGGATTTGGAGTCACATGTGAATATGATTAAATTGATGATTATGATTTTTAAAGTGAATCCTGGACACTGTTTTATGATGGTTTTGTGGAACTTGATTTGTGAAAGCTATGGATCGGGCATAGGCCCCATTGAAATGTTTTTGACTTGATTTGAGACATAAATGGTTTTAAAATGAGATTACTGGATTTGGTGACCAGTTCCACATATACCATCCTCTGTGATTTGATAGTCTCCTCCAGACGTGGTAGTTCCTGGAGTAGTCACGATCCACTGCCTGGAGTTGAGTAGCTCCGAGGGAGGCTCACTCGCAGGAGCGTGGGACCACTGTCTGGAGATGAGTAGCTCCGAGGGAGGCTCACTCGCAGGAGCGTGGGATTATGATGATATCCTCTAGACGTCGTTGATCCTAGAGTTGATATCCCCCTAGACGTCGTAGATCCTGGGGGATGTACTCGGACGTGAGACACCAAGTTTGCACGAGTTGCATTGATATCGTGACGGGTTATATGGATAATGTGATTGGATATTGGGGATTGGTGGTATTATGATTTATTGATATTTGTGTCCAGAGACTTTAGTAAATGATGCTTTCTGTCATAAATTGATTTCATATTATTACACATGTGTTTCTGTTATGCATGCACGTTTGTGAAAACTGGAGGGTAAGAAATGTGTTTTGGTAAATGTACTTATCAAACTTTATTTTTGTCCACTCACACCTTTACTGTTTTATGCACCCTCCAGGCCAGTGCACAGGTACGAGGGCTAGAAACGAGGCAAGCGAGGCAAAAGAATAAATAGACTGGTGCGCACTCAGACACTCTACAGAGTAGGAATTTGACCCCTATCTGTAATAGTACTTATGCTCTGTATTGTCTTTGACTAGTCAAACTTGTGACGTCATTGGTCTGTAAAACTTAACTATCCCTTGTCTGACAATGTTTTCGGGATTTTTTGTGTGATGTATGTATATAAGTTTGGTTCCTTTCGGTAATTTTTAGTTATTGTCAGACGGGAGCAGGATTCATCACGACTATCGAGGGACGGCAGCTTCTGTTCTTCCTCAATTCGTCACGATTTCTCTTCGTTTTTGTTGCAGGGAGCTTCGTTTTGATCCCATAAGCATAATTCAATCCTCAATTTCTCTTTTCCTGGCTCCCAAATTCGAACTCGAATATCCCCCAATTTTTTTGAATTTTCGAAGCAAAATTCTCTCAGTTCTCTCAACCCCTCGAGTTTCTCTCTCTCAGTTCTCCTACTTAGACACTCAATTGCATAATGACGACGAGTTTGAGGTTTATCACGGGTCAATTGAACATAATGATGAATTAAGCCTTAATTTGGGGAAAAATGTCAAAAGGGGATATCATTGTGTTTCCCTTAAGACCCGATTCTATGTTTTCTGAGGTAAGTATCAGACAAAAGACAGGTGTCATGGTCTGATCAAGGTTAAAAGACCATTTTGCCCCTGGTTGGTCAAATTACCATTTTGCCCCTAGCCTTCCGTGACCCGTAACGTTCGTATCCGAACTCCGTTTTCAACGTGCCGCCTGTCGTTGTACTCAGGGCATCGAGACCTACCTAACGGTCCTCGAATTTTGTGAAAATTAGTTAGCAAACCAAAAGTCAACATTTTCCCCCTTTTCGCCCAAATTACGAAAATGCCCTTGGGCTTCCGAACGTCATAACTTTTTCCCTGATCATCGGAATTGGGCGTGCCACCTGTCTATGGACTCGTGACTTCCCGAACTACGTCACGGTCATCGGTCAACGTCCGTTTGACTCACCAATCAAAAAGTCAACAATTTGGCCATACTATTCACAAGGGTAAAAACGTCATTTATTCATTATGTTACAAAATTACATTGTTCGAATTTCCGGGGCGTTACAACCTTCCCCCCTTAAGAAATTTCATCCCCGAAATTTCAATGAAACAAATACGGGTACTGCTCTCACATCTGTGTCTCAGGTTCCCACGTAGCCTCTTTCACAAAATTCGAGGACAGTTAGGTAGGTCTCGATGCCCTGAGTACAACGACAGGCGGCACGTTGAAAACGGAGTTCGGATACGAACGTTACGGGTCACGGAAGGCTAGGGGCAAAATGGTAGTTTGACCAACCAGGGGCAAAATGGTCTTTTAACCTTGATCAGACCATGACACCTGTCTTTTGTCTAATACTTACCTCAGAAAACATAGAATCGGGTCTTAAGGGAAACACAATGATATCCCCTTTTGACATTTTTCCCCAAATTAAGGCTTAATTCATCATTATGTTCAATTGACCCGTGATAAACCCCAAACTCGTCGTCATTATGCAATTGAGTGTCTAAGTAAGAGAACTGAGAGAGAGGAACTCGAGGGGTTGAGAGAACTGAGAGAATTTTGCTTCGAAAATTCAGAAAAATTGGGGGATATTCGAATTCGAATTTGGGAGCCAGGAAAAAAGAAATTGAGGATTGAATTATGCTTCTGGGATCAAAACGAAGCTCCCTGCAACAAAAACGAAGAGAAATCGTGACGAATTGAGGAAGAACAGAAGCTGCCATGGATGCCAAAAATCGACCTTGAGTTCAGATACTTAGAGGTAAGCTCGTATGAAATTGATCATGGAGAATTGTTCCTTACACTTTCACGATGCTAACCATGTGAATTAATTGGAAAATCAGCGACGAAATAGTGAAACCCGTATCGGAGACCCGTTGAAGTTCGATCGTGAGTCGTGAAGTTTTGGACCTTAATTGAGGTAATTGAACATACAGAACTGAAATGAAGTTGGATTATATGGAATCAGTTGAAAGAACGGATCGATTTGAGGTCGAATTGATGGAGGTTGAATCGGATCCTATCGCGGGGTATTTCAACCCGTTTATCAGACGTACGGGTGAGAACGACGCACTGTAGCAGGTACTGTGCTACGCGCGTGGCTTTCACGAGCAGCCGCTTGCGGCGGCGCGTGGAGAGGATTCCGGCAAAGTGATCAACATGAAACTTGATGTTCTCGATGATACGAACCTATCCGCGTTGGTTTCGGGTCAATCGGATATGGTTTCAGCGTAGTTCCGAGTACCCGACACGTTTAAATTATATTAAAATAATATTATAAAATTTCGAAAAATAGGGGATTCTTATTTAAGGATTATATGATAGTCTAGTAACCTTAAATCACTTTGTTTGACAGGCTGGAATATTCCCGGGACGTCGGAGGAAAACGAACAGCTCGAGGTTGAACAATCGGGACGGTGTGTGTGAGTGGACTTTTGGTTTTCTAACCGTGATGCATGCATATATGGTTTAAAATGCTTTATTATATGATTTTCTATGATTTGACATGATTGATGTTTTGATTCGGTGATTTCTCGATTTTCTCGGTTTTATGATTATTATATTATATTTTGGCACGAGTTTCGAGAAATGACGAAATTGATGTTTTGGGCGTGGGCCCGGGACTGAAAATGATTATAATGATGTTTTGACTCGGGTTATAAGTCAGGAATTGATTTTATGGATTTACGTGATCGTGACAACTCGGGTTTACGGTTGCACGGATTTGCGTGAAAATGGTATTTTGGGCTTGAGACCCAAGTGAATAGTGATTTTGACTCGGATTTGGAGTCACATGTGAATATGATTAAATTGATGATTATGATTTTTAAAGTGAATCCTGGACACTGTTTTATGATGGTTTTGTGGAACTTGATTTGTGAAAGCTATGGCTCGGGCATAGGCCCCATTGAAATGTATTTGACTTGATTTGAGACATAAATGGTTTTAAAATGAGATTACTGGATTTGGTGACCAGTTCCACATATACCATCCTCTGTGATTTGATAGTCTCCTCCAGACGTGGTAGTTCCTGGAGTAGTCACGATCCACTGCCTGGAGTTGAGTAGCTCCGAGGGAGGCTCACTCACATGAGTGTGGGATTATGATGATATCCTCTAGACGTCGTTGATCCTAGAGTTGATATCCCCCTAAACGTCGTAGATCCTGGGGGATGTACTCGGACGTGAGACACCGAGTTTGCACGCGTTGCATTGATATCGTGACGGGTTATATGGATAATGTGATTGGATATTGGGGATTGGTGGTATTATGATTTATTGATATTTGTGTCCAGAGACTTTAGAAAATGACGCTTTCTGTCATAAATTGATTTCATATTATTACACATGTGTTTCTGTTATGCATGCACGTTTGTGAAAACTGGAGGGTAAGAAATGTGTTTTGGTAAATGTACTTATCAAACTTTATTTTTGTCCACTCATACCTTTACTGTTTTATGCACCCTCCAGGCCAGTGCACAGGTACGAGGGCTAGAAACGAGGCAAGCGAGGCAAAAGAATAAATAGACCGTTGTGCACTCAGACACTCTACAGAGTAGGAATTTGACCCCTATCTGTAATAGTACCTATGCTCTGTATTGTCTTTGACTAGTCAAACTTGTGACGTCATTGGTCTGTAAAACTTAACTATCCCTTGTCTGACAATGTTTTCGGGATTTGTTGTGTGATGTATGTATATAAGTTTGGTTCCTTTCGGTAATTTTTAGTTATTGTCAGACGGGAGCAGGATTCATCACGACTATCGAGGGATAATTGGGATGGGTCTTGTCAAATACATCAAATCCCGGCTCTTAGGCCAAAACGTGTGAACACCATCACTTGGCCACAAAGACCAGAAACTCGTACTCAAAACTGGTACGTAATCACAAACAACTTGTTTCTAAATTCCATGTCCACATATTTTCCTTAAAACTCATTTTCATTAAATAAATTTGAATCTCAATAAATTCACGTTTTCCTTAAATCATTGTATATTTAAACCACGGTTTCCTCAAAATCATTTTCCATAAAACCACGGGACTTATTTCCATATCCTGTTGCTTAGAGTCACGTTTATCCCTGCAACGCGTGCAAATCAATAGGCTCAAGGACCGCTCAAAATCCGAGCATCCGCTGCTGTGAACACATCACCAGTCAGCAATCCGTCACTGTGAAAACCTCTCCAGTCGACGATCCGGATCTCGTGAACACATCACTTACCGATCCATATATTCCAGCACATCTGATCTGAGTCAAGCCTCCCTCGGCTGCTCGATAAAGATCGTGCTACGTGACCTCTTCGGGGTAAACACTTCCATCCCGAAGGCGAGCGTTATCTCCAGGGTGCACTCCGGGGAAAAACATATTTCCACCCGAAAGCCCTAATTATCCGCAACATATCATCATCACGAAAACCAGTGAAAACAGTTGCATTGAAAACCAAATCATTTACAATACAGGGTCTCAGCCCCAAGTCCCGATTTACTTTATTAATTTGAAAATCATCAATATCATCATGTCATCACATGGAAATACAAATCCAATCAAAATCACAACTTCATTGGGTCTCAAGCCCAAAATATCATTTTCACGCAAATCCGTGCAACCGTAAACCCGAGTTGCCACGATCACGTAAATCCATAAAATCAATCACTGACTCATAATCCGAGTCCAAATATCATTTTTAATTCCCTGACTCATAACCCGAGTCAAAACATCATTTTCAATCCGGGCCTGGTCCAAAAACGCCAATTTCATCATTTCTCGAAAATCGTGCCAAAATATAATATAATAATCATAAAATTGAGAAATCACCAGATTGAAACATCAATCATGCCAAAGCATATAAAATCATATAATAAAGCATTTAAAACATATATGCATGCATCACGGTTAGAAAACAAAGTCCACTCACAGACCGTTTCACGATACGCCTCGATACGCGTGCCATAAGCCTTCTCGAGCTAATCCGACCTCTCCGAGTCATCCTGACCTGTCCAAATCATACCCAAAGGTTACTACTAACCCATACAAGTCCATATTAAGAACCCTAAACTTTTCCGAAAAAGTCAACGTGTCCCGTACACGTTTCCCGAGGTGAAAACCTCGATTTGACCAACTTAACGATCTCTGATCGACCCGAAACCACCGCTATTGGATCCGGATCGTCGAAACCTTTAGAATGGTCCTGGTCCTGCCTAAAAATACGCTCCCACGCGCGGGTCAAAGTTTATGTCAAATGTTGACCAAAAAGTCAACGCTAACGTCAGCAAAGTCAACGCTGACGTCAACAAAGTCAACGCTGATGTCATCATGAACAGTAAGTCGACGTCAACGAGTCAACTCGTCGGAGACCGAGTCAACTCGGCGGTGACTCGCCGGAATTTCTCGCCGGACAACTCCATTGATGCTCCAAACTTCAAATTTCGATATCTCACTCGTTTCTCAACCAAATTGGACGTTCTACCTATGTAAATCTATCTACTCGAGCCAAGGATTCTAAAAATCAACCCAAAAAATTCACAAAGTACCTGGATTTTAAGTTATGGTCATTCAAAGTTTCGGCCAGATTTCCAAACATCATTCCGGCCACCTCCAACGTCCAAATCCGTCCCAAATTGAACCTACAAGCTCGTGAGAAGTCAAAGAACATCATCCTAAGCTTAGAATTGATCAACACCATCAAAATCAAAAACCCAAAATTTTAATCTCACGGTTTACCTTCCAAAATTCCGGCCACCGTGCATGACGGTCCTTGTCGAGGCCACCATTGGGTTCGTCTCAACATCCTCTCCAACTTTCATTCACGGGTCATAAGAAAAGGATGAAGATCAAAGGGGGTTGTAGAGCTTGTTTCTCACGGCTCACTTCTCTCAACTCTCCCCTGTTTGCTCACGGTTCAAAGAACAGAGAAGAATAAAAGAAAGATGGAGGAAATGATAAAGGAGGAATGATGATGTAGGGAATGATGATGTTTGGAGGGAAACATGGAACAGATTTTAGGCCTCAAAATGAGGGATGGGTGACACTTGTCACTCATCCCAGCATCCACATCAATGGTCACTATTCATTATTATAATATTATTTTAATCGAAGCCTCGGTTCGTTCGGTTAATCGAATTCGTTCCAGTGACCATAACTTCGTCGTCGAATCTCCGATTTCGGCATGCCGCTTGTCTACGGATTCGTGTCGACGAGACCTACATAACGGTCGTTGGCCCTCATCCATTGGACTTCCCGGGTCAAAAGTCAGCATTTGGCCCCTTTTCAGCCAAATTACCAAAATACCCCTCAACTTCCGAACGCCATAACTTTTTCCTCGAATGTCGGAATCGAACGTGCCATCTGTCTATGAACTCGTGACGTCCTGAACTACGTCACGGTCATCGGAACGGACTATCCAGACAGACGGCCAATCGGAACGGACTATCCAGACCTTGGAGGACATGATGAGAGCATGTGTTTTGCAATTCCAGGGTACTTGGGAGTCACATCTACCATTGATGGAATTCGCCTACAACAATAGTTACCAAGCAAGTATTGGGATGGCTCCTTATGAAGCCTTATATGGACGACAGTGCAGAACCCCTTTGTGTTGGACTGAGGTGGGCGAAAGGAAATTGTCTAAATCCGAATTGATAGACTTAACAACGGAAAAGGTTAAACTCATCCGAGACAGACTCAAGACAGCCCAAGACAGACAAAAGAGTTATGCAGACCACCGAGTCAGAGATCTGGAATTTGCAGTTGGAGATTGGGTATTCTTGAAGTTATCTCCTTGGAAAGGTATAGTGCGATTCGACAGACGCGGGAAATTGAGCCCCCGTTTCATTGGACCTTATGAGATTGTTGAGAGAATTGGTCGGGTTGCCTACAGATTAGCATTACCTTCTGAGCTTTCGAGGGTCCATAATGTTTTCCATGTGTCAATGCTACAAAAATATGTATATAATGAGTCCCATGTGTTGGAGGAACATCCCGTCGAACTCAGAGAAGACCTAAGTTTTGAAGAACAGCCTGTACAGATCCTGGACCGACAGGACCCATCCCGATTATCCCTCGATAGTCGTGATGAATCCTGCTCCCGTCTGGCAATAACTAAAAATTACTGAAAGGAACCAAACGTATATACATACATCACACAACAAATCCCGAAAACATTGTCAAACAAGGGATAGTTAAGTTTTAAAGACCAATGATGTCACAAGTTTTACTAGTCAAAGACAATACAGAGCATAGGTACTATTACAGATAGGGGTCAAATTCCTACTATGTAGAGTGTCTGAGTGCGCAACGGTCTATTTATTCTTTTGCCTCGCTTGCCTCGTTTCTAGCCCTCGTACCTGTGCACTGGCCTGGAGGGTGCATAAAACAGTAAAGGTGTGAGTGGACAAAAATAAAGTTTGATAAGTACATTTACCAAAACACATTTCTTACCCTCCAGTTTTCACAAACGTGCATACATAACAGAAACACATGTGTAATAATATGAAATCAATTTATGACAGAAAGCATCATTTTCTAAAGTCTATGGACACAAATATCAATAAATCATAATACCACCAATCCCCAATATCCAATCACATTATATATACCACCCGTCACGATATCAATGCAACGCATGCAAACTCGGTGTCTCACGTCCGAGTACATCCCCCCAGGATCTACGACGTCTAGGGGGATATCAACTCTAGGATCAACGACGTCTAGAGGATATCATCATAATCCCACTCTCCTGCGAGTGAGCCTCCCTCGGAGCTACTCAACTCCAGGCAGTGGATCGTGACTACTCCAGGAACTACCACGTCTGGAGGAGACTATCAAATCACAGAGGATGGTATATGTGGAACTGGTCACCAAATCCAGTAATCTCATTTTAAAACCATTTATGTCTCAAATCAAGTCAAAAACATTTCAATGGGGCCTATGCCCGAGCCATAGCTTTCACAAATCAAGTTCCACAAAACCATCATAAAACAGTGTCCAGGATTCACTTTAAAAATCATAATCATCAATTTAATCATATTCACATGTGACTCCAATCCGAGTCAAAATCACTATTCACTTGGGTCTCAAGCCCAAAATACCATTTTCACGCAAATCCGTGCAACCGTAAACCCGAGTTGTCACGATCACGTAAATCCATAAAATCAATTCCTAACTCATAACCCGAGTCAAAACATCATTATAATCATTTTCAGTCCCGGGCCCACGCCCAAAACATCAATTTCGTCATTTCTCGAAACTCGTGCCAAAATATAATATAATAATCATAAAACCGAGAAAATCGAGAAATCACCGAATCAAAACATCAATCATGTCAAATCATAGAAAATCATATAATAAAGCATTTTAAACCATATATGCATGCATCACGGTTAGAAAACCAAAAGTCCACTCACACACACCATCCCGATTGTTCAGCCTCGAGCTGTTCGTTTTCCTCCGACGTCCCGGGAATATTCCAGCCTGTCAAACAAAGTGATTTAAGGTTACTAGACTATCATATAATCCTTAAATAAGAATCCCCTATTTGTCGGAATTTTATAATATTATTTTAATATAATTTAAACGTGTCGAGTACTCGGAACTACGCTGAAACCATATCCGATTGACCCGAAACCAAAGCGGATAGGTTCGTATCATCGAGAACATCAAGTTTCATGTTGATCACTTTGCCGGAGTCCTATCCACGCGCCGCCGCAAGCGGCTGCGCGTGAAAGCCACGCGCGTAGCACAGTACCTGCTACAGTGCGTCGTTCTCACCCGTACGTCTGATAAACGGGTTGAAATACCCGCGATAGGATCTGATTCAACCTCCATCAATTCGACCTCAAATCGATCCATTCTTTCAACTGATCCCATCTAATCCAACTTCATTTCAGTTCTGTATGTTCAATTACCTCAATTAAGGTCCAAAACTTCACGACTCGCGATCGAACTTCGACGGGTCTCCGATACGGGTTTCACGATTTCGTCCCTGATTTTCCAATTAATTCACATGGTTAGCATCATGAGAGTGTAAGGAACAATTCTCCATGATCAATTTCATACGAGCTTACCTCTAAGTATCTGAACTCAAGGTCGATTTTTGGCAGCCATGGCAGCTTCTGTTCTTCCTCAATTCGTCGCGATTTCTCTTCGTTTTTGTTGCAGGGAGCTTCGTTTTGATCCCAGAAGCATAATTCAATCCTCAATTTCTCTTTTCCTAGCTCCCAAATTCGAATTCGAATATCCCCCCAATTTTTCTGAATTTTCGAAGCAAAATTCTCTCAGTTCTCTCAACCCCTCGAGTTCCTCTCTCTCAGTTCTCCTACTTAGACACTCAATTGCATAATGACGACGAGTTTGGGGTTTATCACGGGTCAATTGAACATAATGATGAATTAAGCCTTAATTTGGGGAAAAATGTCAAAAGGGGATATCATTGTGTTTCCCTTAAGACCCGATTCTATGTTTTCTGAGGTAAGTATCAGACAAAAGACAGGTGTCATGGTCTGATCAAGGTTAAAAGACCATTTTGCCCCTGGTTGGTCAAATTACCATTTTGCCCCTAGCCTTCCGTGACCCGTAACGTTCGTATCCGAACTCCGTTTTCAACGTGCCGCCTGTCGTTGTACTCAGGGCATCGAGACCTACCTAACGGTCCTCGAATTTTGTGAAAATTAGTTGGCAAACAAAAAGTCAACATTTTCCCATTTTCGTCCAAATTACGAAAATGCCCTTGGGCTTCCGAACGTCATAACTTTTTCCCTGATCATCGGAATTGGGCGTGCCACCTGTCTATGGACTCGTGACGTCCCGAACTACGTCACGGTCATCGGTCAACACGGATAGGTTCGTATCATCGAGAACATCAAGTTTCATGTTGATCACTTTGCCGGAATCCTCTCCACACGCCGTCACGCGCCGCCGCAAGCGGCTGCGCGTGAAAGCCACGCGCGTAGCACAGTACCTGCTACAGTGCATCGTTCTCACCCGTACGTCTGATAAACGGGTTGAAATACCCGCGATAGGATCCGATTCAACCTCCATCAATTCGACCTCAAATCGATCTGTTCTTTCAACTGATCCCATCTAATCCAACTTCATTTCAGTTCTGTATGTTCAATTACCTCAATTAAGGTCCAAAACTTCACGACTCACGATCGAACTTCGACGGGTCTCCGATACGGGTTTCACGATTTCGTCCCTGATTTTCCAATTAATTCACATGGTTAGCATCGTGAGAGTGTAAGGAACAATTCTCCATGATCAATTTCATACGAGCTTACCTCTAAGTATCTGAACTCAAGGTCGATTTTTGGCAGCCATGGCAGCTTCTGTTCTTCCTCAATTCGACACGATTTCTTTTCGTTTTTGTTGCAAAGATGTTCGTTTTGATCCCAGCAGCGTACTTCAATCCTCAATTTCTCTTCTCCTGGCTCCCAAATTCGAATTCGATTTTCCCCCAATTTTTCTGAATTTTCGAAGCAAAATTCTCTCAGTTCTCTCAACCCCTCGAGTTCCACTCTCTCAGTTCTCCTACTTAGACACTCAATTGCATAATGACGACGAGTTTGGGGTTTATCACGGGTCAATTGAACATAATGATGAATTAAGCCTTAATTTGGGGAAAAATGTCAAAAGGGGATATCATTGTGTTTCTCTTAAGACCCGATTCTATGTTTTCTGAGGTAAGTATCAGACAAAAAACAGGTGTCATTGTCTGATCAAGGCTAAAAGACCATTTTGCCCCTGGTTGGACAAATTACCATTTTGCCCCTAGGCTACAGTGACCCGTAACGTTCGTATCTGAACTCCGTTTTCGACGTGCCGCTTATCGTTGTACTCAGGGCATTGAGACCTACCTAACGGTCCTCGAATCGTGTGAAAATTAGTTGTCAAACAAAAAGTCAACATTTTCCCCTTTTCGTCCAAATTACGAAAATACCCTTGGGCTTCCGAACGTCATAACTTTTTCCCTGATAATCGGAATTGGGCGTGCCACCTGTTTATGGACTCGTGACGTCCCAAACTACGTCACGGTCATCGTTCAACGTCCGTTTGACTCACCAATCAAAAAGTCAACAATTTGACCATACTATTCACAAGGGTAAAAACGTCATTTATTCATTATGTTACAAAATTACATTTTCCGAATTTCCGGGGCGTTACAGCTGAGTTCCCACATGGTTGGTTTTATGGTTTTGGGTTAAGGCCCTAATGATTGGAGAAAGGAAATGGTTTTTATTAAACAATATTTTCACGGAGATATGATTTGGAAAACCTATGATTTGATTTAATGCAATTGGTTGTAATAACTGATTTTCGAATGCAAATGAAGGGTATAAATATTTTTTTTTCTTTCTGAAATGTGTTTTATTAAACTATTTATTTTCGTCCACTCATAGCTTTTAATGATTTTAATACCATTCAAGTTGATCGTGGATGCGAGTTGTAGTAGAGACCGAGACATCACACTCCTTCACAGATCCTGGCGTGCTCTAAAAGCCCTGAGTGAGTCAAGGTTTGGGTTATCCCTTGTCTGGCACGTGGTGTCAGACAGGAGCATGCCACATCTCGCGTTAATCCCGGGGATATTGAGATGGGTCATGTCATAGTGGTATTACATCGGGGTGACAGCTTGGAATCAGAGCACGGTTTGCTCTTGCAGTGTGCGCTTGTGCATGATGTGATGTCTCTACGAGGTGGCAGCCCGTCATCAACCTGGGTGGACCCTGGGGAGAGTCGGATTGAGACTTCCGAGTAGCACGCGTAGCTTAGGACAATGACATTATGACATTTAGGATGTCAGGCATCTGGGATGCCAATAATGGGTAAAGTGTATTTCATTGGATTGGTTGTTTGGTATTAACGGATTTGGGTTGTGACCCACATACTTGGTTTTGGGCTGAGTTCCCACATGGATTTATGGTTTTGGGCTGAGTTCCCACATGGTTGGTTTTATGGTTTTAGGTTAAGGCCCTAATGATTGGAGAAAGAAATGTTTTTTATTAAACAATGTTTTCACGGAGATATGATTTGGAAAACCTATGATTTGATTTAATGCAATTGGTTGTAATAACTGGTTTTTCGAATGCATGCATACTTTTTAATGGAGGGTATAAACGTTTTTTTTTTCTTTTCTGAAATGTGTTTTATTAAACTATTCATTTTTGTCCACTCACAGCTTTTAATGGTTTTAATACTCTTCAGGTTGATCGCAGATGTGGGCTGTAGTAATGACCGAGATATCACACTCCTCCACATATCCTAGCGCTCTCTGGAAGCCTCGAGAGGGTCAAGGTTTTGGTTATCCCTTGTCTGGCACGTGGTGTCAGACTGGAGCATGGCATATCCCGTGTTAATCTGGGGGGGGGGGGGATTGAGATGGGTCGTGTCACCCCTTGTTTACAACTGCTGTTTCATTTTATTTTATTTTTCCAATTTTTCAACAAAGTTTGGCTTATTTTTTTTTTTTCATTTTTTGTCCAATTTTAAATATATCTATTCCTTCTAATATTTTAACAAAGTTTGGTCATATTTTTTCATATTATAGTAACTAACCCCAATATATGTTTATATTTAAAATTTTATATTATTAGTAATTGTCAAAATCATATTACAATAATTCATCATATATTTATTATATCAAAATCATTTTATAATTTTATTAATCATATATAACCATTATTGAGTACTTGAATTTTTTTCAAAGTTTCATTAAAATTTTTAACTTTTAGACTAAATTTATTTCATTTTTATTGACGGTAAACGATATCGATATTTAGATTGAGATATCCATAAATTTAGGTAGCGATATATCCGTCGATATCGATATTTCAATCATTGGATATGACAAATATACAACGGTAAATCTCTATTAGAAATAAAACTGGGGTTGATATAGAAATATCAAAATTATAGGGGGTTTTAAACAAATAAATAAGTATTGATATAGAAATGTCAAAAGCACTGGGGTTTTTGAAAGTATTTTCAGAAGAAGGAAAAACAATAAAATATGACCTTCTCCAGGCCCTAACGGATAAATAGCAAGACTATTTTCCCTCCAAATCGAAGCGCAGCGGGGTGGCAAAGAGGGCTCTTTGCGAGGGTTTCACTTGCAGTTTGTTTCTTTGCGAGTTGCACCTCTACTTTTTCTCGCAGCCAGCAGCAAACGACAACTGCAATGACGTCGTCATCCTCTTCGTCCTCTCTATCCTATGACATGCCATGGGTGGAGAAGTACAGGCCCAACAAGGTCGCAGACATTGTGGGCAACGACGACGCCGTCTCTAGGCTACAGGTCATCGCTCGCGACGGCAACATGCCCAACCTTATCTTAGCGGTACGAAACTCTTCCTCGCTTCTATACAGAGCCAGTCTTATCAATTTCAATAGAGCCCTAAACCTAGTATTTTTTACTATATAGCCTGATTGTGTGGATCTTTCTTGGGATATGATTGTGTGGATTTCTCTTGGGATATTGTATTTTTGTGTAATTATTTTACTCAATGAGGCGATTTGCTCGTTGAGGTAAAGCCGAATTAGGCATTGTAGTTTTGAATTTGGTATTAGCATCTGAGCTTGGCTGAGTTTTGAATGTGACGAGATGATTGGGGTTCTATTTTCTTCTGGAAAATTTGACAGCATTATTAGCATTTGAAGACCGGGAATTGTAAAACTTTGACAAAATTTGAAGTTTTATAAGAGAATTGTGTTGGATTCTCGCATTACATGGAATTCATGGGAATTCACGGGCATCAAATTGAAGACAAGTTTGTTGACTGTACAACCATTCTATTGGGATCTTGATGCTAGTTTATTTGAGTTCTGATCATTTTAGTGAATTTTTAATATCATGTGTAGTGCAAGTAATTTACAGTCTAGTGGCTACTCAGGATCTCGTACATTTAACATAAATATTTCTTGGAGGAGAGTTGAAAGTATAAAACTATAAATACTATGATTTTATGGGTAATGCTGCTTGGGTTTCAAAATATGAAAACGTTTCTCTGTATATTTTAGACTCAGTTTAGGCGGTGGTTTTTTGTTTGGTGTATAGACTCTTAGTGAGCAAAAAGAGCATAGGTGTCAGAAATGAACAATTGTGCTATAGATGAAGTAGAAGGAAGGTAATAGTTGCTTCAAGTTTCTGGAACTATGCCTCATCTGATCACTGTTTATTGTTGTCAGGGTCCTCCTGGAACTGGTAAGACCACAAGTATACTGGCTCTTGCGCATGAGCTCTTGGGAGCAAATTACAGGGAGGCTGTTCTAGAGCTGAATGCATCAGATGACAGGTGAGTCTTTATGGTCTTGATGGAATTCAGTTTTAAACTACTATTGGTTAATTGGTATTTATCATGAACGATTTATTGTCAATTTCTTCGTTAGGGGAATAGATGTCGTGAGGAACAAAATTAAAATGTTTGCTCAAAAGAAAGTTACACTGCCTTCTGGGCGCCATAAAGTTGTCATTTTGGATGAAGCTGACAGGTAACCTGCTGATATTTCCCATTAAACCTAATATGCAAACTTCAAACTGTCCTTATCCATCTGCATTTTTTTAACTGTTTAAAGAACGACTGTTCATTCTGACAGTCATTCTTTAGTATATATCTTTCATCATGTAACACATGTATATCTCTATTTAGCTTACCTGCTGATATTCTCCATTGAATCCATCTGAAAATTTCAACCTGTCCTTACCCTACTTCATATGTTTTTTCTTTTTTACTTTTTAATGCAAGACTATTCATTCTTTAGTATATTTGTTATTTACATTACATTATTTAAAAATTACGTTTTGGTTTGGGAGCTGGATATTGAAAATTCTCTGGCTGTGCAATGTACAAAATTCAGCATGACATCTGGAGCACAACAAGCATTGAGGCGAACAATAGAAATTTATTCAAATTCCACTCGTTTCGCTCTTGCGTGCAATACATCTTCCAAAATCATCGAGCCTATTCAGAGTAGATGTGCTCTTGTTCGATTTTCTAGATTGTCTGATCAGGAGATACTTGGCCGACTAATGATAGTAGTCCAAGCTGAAAAGGTAAATAAATTTCTTACATTAAAATTACATTTCTGTATACAGTCATCAATTAGCTTCAAAGGTAAAGATCAATGTTGCAACTTTTTTTAATGGCCTTACTTCCAATTTTTGAACTTTACTTAACTATTAGGTTGGAAGAATTTTTTCTGATTTATCTATGCTAGTTCCATCAGTCAGAGAATATTCTTTTTCCTCTGTCAAAGCACCAGCTTGTGCATTGATTCAGTTTCAATGTTTATTTTTCTAACTCTCTTTGCTTGGGCTTCAAGGTCTATAGGATTCTCCTTCTGCTTTCTAGAGTATATGCCTAATTATTGAGACTTCCTTTAACTTGCGCCAATTCAGTGATAATTACAACTGAGTCCTTCCAATGATGAAAATTCAAAATGTTGTTTCCATAATCTTCTATTGCGTGTATTTTTGCATGATTTTCAAAATATTTGGTTTGCATATAATTGGTCTGTATTTGATGCCCCTAAACCCTTACTTTGAGTGTTGCACCAATTCATTCATTATTGAAACCGAGTCCTTTCGATGATGAATATTCAAAAGTTGCACCATAATCTTCTGTTGGAGTGTTAAAACATTTTGGTTTGTGTATAATTCATCTGTGCTTGTTGTAAATGAAGGTTCCTTATGTACCAGAAGGTCTTGAAGCAATTATTTTTACTGCTGATGGTGATATGAGGCAGGCGTTGAACAACTTGCAAGCTACAAACAGTGGATTTCGGTTTGTGAACCAAGAAAATGTTTTCAAGGTTATATTTACAAAATACCTAGAAATGTTTTCTGTTTTTGGTTTTTTTCCGCATGTTCTTTGGTTATTACATACGTTGTCCATTGGTTTTCAGGTCTGCGACCAGCCTCATCCATTGCATGTAAAGAATATGGTGCGCAAGATACTAGAAGGAAAGTTTGATGACGCTTGTTCCGGTCTCAAGCAGCTTTATGACTTGGGCTACTCCCCAACTGATATAATCACCACTCTTTTCCGCATCATAAAAAATTATGACATGGCCGAGTACTTGAAATTGGAATTCATAAAGGTATGTGCCACTACCCGGAATTTTTTTTCTCCTCTCTGCAATGTTGTCTTCTCACAGGCCAATTACTCGTACGATTTTGTAGGAAACTGGCTTTGCTCACATGAGGATCTGTGATGGGGTTGGCTCATATCTTCAGATGTGTGGTCTTCTTGCCAAGCTTTCCCTAGTTCGTGAAACCGCCAAAGCAACATAAACTTAGTGTGAATTGCTAGAACCTGCCAAATTTTGGTGGTGAACTTTATGTTTGTTCTGTAGTTCAGAAATCCTTTTGTGGTGTCAACTGAAATGAATGCTCACTTTTATATGCAAGTTAAACTTTTCCGGCTCACAAAGCATTATTAAGTAATTGGAAATGTCAGCTTTTAACCTTGACATGGGTGTCTATTTGATTATGTTAGTGCTTCTATATCACGAAAAGCGTTTCTAATAACGTTTTGCAGAAAAAAAAATTAAAATGTACTTTTAAAATAAAATATTTTTCTTTTGTCAAAGCTTGTGATGAACAGGTCTTCACTTAAAAAGATGTGACTAATTAAAGATGTTTTCATACATCTTTTGGCAAGGTTGTTAATTGGTAAAAAAAATCGAACAAAATACTTAATTAAATTGCATCAGCTCGAAAAAAAAAAATTTGTTACTAAAATGCAAGACTGTATAGAACTGAACCCAAATCGCTTTGGTTTCAGTTTTCAAATTTTCAGTACTGAAACGAGATGTCTAATGTAGCTCATTTGTATTTTGAACTTTATCTGTAGCCTAATGCACATGGGCTTGTCATTTCTACTTCTACATAACCGATCCAAACCCTTTTACCCTCTTCACCCTCACACAGACATACACACGACTTCATTCTTCGATATTATCGATCCAACACAACGCACGCACGCACACAACACTCTTGATGACTCGAAAGTTTCATCAGTTCATCTCCCTCAACCGCACGCCATAGCAGTTTGCGTCGAGCTCAATCGCATGCCATCGACCTCAATTGCACACTTGCGTCGACCTCAATCGCACACTTGCGTCGACCTCAATCGCATGTCATCGACCTCAATTGCACACCATAGCAGACGCCGTCGACTTCAATCGCTCTGTCTCTCCCTATTTCCGCCACCGCATCTTTCTCCCGGTACTCCAAATTTACTTTTTGTTTGCAATTCAATTTCGAAATTTCTCAAATTGTCTGTTTCAATTTTGGCTTAATCTTGGATTTTCGGTTTCGGCAAGACTGCAGGAGCTAGGAGTGAGCGGCGATTGGACCTACACAAGAATCCTTCCTTTCTCCGTCCTCTTCACCAAATATCATGCCTCAAATCTCAATTTGATTCTCCATCGGAGATCCAACCGCCGCCCTCTCTGTAATTCCATTAATAGGCCAATTTCTAAAATACGACATGAACAGGTTAGAGCGCGAGATTCAGTTCTATGAGGAGGGCTGATTCTAATTTGTTCCCATTATTCCTAGCTGATAATTAGTGATATGCCATATCTTGTATTCTCTAACTGGCATTTACGTCCCAATCCTAGACTACGAAGCCTGAAGCTTTTAAAATTCCAAGTGCCCTTTCGATTTTAATTCCGCGAATGTACTCCAAAGTTTATAGTTTGTGAGATGTCTTTCCAGTTTTTCAGAAACTTATCAAATTGACCATCTTTCTTTCATCTATATAGAGCTGAAACATACTGCTATATAATCAATGGAAAATTAGAACCATTTCTTTTTAACTTGATGAATCTGCCTTCGCCCGCTCTTACGGTAACATAAGTGTAGGAGGAGAAGACATGGAACAAAGCTTAGCAACCTTATCTGAAAGGAACTCACTTCAAAATAAAAATAAGGCTTTGTACTCAATATGCCTTATAACATGTGTCAAAATACCTCCTTGATACTATTTTGATCCAGAATAAATTTAACAGAGTTCTGTTGAGACGAAGGAGCAAAATTGTTCAAAATTTCTGTTGGAAAAATCAAATCTCACGATTTTTCAGTGTTACCAACACCATCACTATCACCATCACCAAATTCCTTCTCTACCGGCATCACAGAAACACGGCTTTTCTTTTCCACCCACTGCCTTTTCAATAGCGCTTTAATTCGTCTTCCTAAATCCTGCAAGTTGAAGACGCCATCTAGTACTGCGGCCACTTGATCTCCATCCATTTGAGAGCTTTCAGCATGCAGAAGGGCATCCTAGATAAACATGCAATACAAAGCTGTCAATTTCTAATGATATCAAAAATCAAATGTACTGAGCTATAGAAAACAAAGTCATAAGATGAACGATACATGTCCAACCCTGTAGATTTTGGCAGAAACCAGCTTCCTTTCCAGTAAAGTTTCCGAAAATCATACAATCATATTTTTGTTGAATATGAAAAATTAAGGTTCTGAAAAAAAGAATTTTTGTGTAATAGAATAGCAGCAACCTGGAGCCAGTAAAATTTTGATGATAAAAAACAAATGTTTAAATGACCTTCTTGCTAGAGGGACAATGGTACAAATGGAACTCAACCAAAGGACATAATAGCATTAGAGATAAGTCATGGGTGCACGTACTGGTAAAGCTTCAAGAGTTCATAGATGTCTACAGGGAAAATTAAATGTATCTATCCATGATGGATAGGGAAAATAAACGGAATGACTGAAGGGAAAAACCAAGGATTGAAACTTTAATAAATGGATCATCGATCCCCTCCAGTCTCAGGATAAATACCTCTTCCACTTTACGAAGTGCAGATTCTCTTTCCTTCTCCACAACCGAAAGTTTCTCTTCTATTTCTGCATATCCTTTTCCCAGATCTTCCAGTCTTCGTCGAGCGGTGCCCAAGTCAGAAACTAAGCTTCCTCTCAGTGATCAAACCAGATTTCTCATTATCAAGCAACATGCAGGACTCCTCTAAGCTCTTTGATTTTACCTTCAAGCCTTCAAGTTCAGCATTTGCATAAAAAAAAGCAATTCTCCAAAAAGTTGTTCTTTCAAATTCTTAGTCATAATCTGTGACTGGGAGATTAGGGCAGTTTTTTCCACAACAAGAGTGCCTCTTTCGAAAGGGAATTCTCCAAAAGAACATTTTTCTCCATAATTTTCTGCATAACATTGCAAGTTTCTCAATTCTATCAGCCTCACAAATCTGTTTTAGCTCCATATTTTCATGCTGCTAGTCCTTCACAGATGACCCAAGGGACTCACTGACTCTACCTGCTCTAGCATAGCTTGGTGTTTCTTGTTCAGGTCATTGACTTCCTCTTTCAGACAGTATATCTCTTACTGGAGCATTTATTTGGTCCATGCGAAGCTCAACCTCCTCTTCAAGTATCCTAATTGTCTTCCTCGAGAGTAAGATCTCACCTTGCAGATTTTTTAGTGTCATGGGAGAAGACAAATTAAGCTCATGCAGGCTTTCTTTTCCTGCTTCACCTTCTGGAATTCATCATGAAAGTCTTGATTATGTTTTTCCATGTCCTTGAGAATTAAAGCTCCATTCTGAAGCTCAGAAACCATAGTTGATATTTCTAAGCTCCTCCTAGGACTGATAATGCAAATGCTGCAGTCTGGAAAGCAGTTTCAGCCTCCACAAATCACAATCGTTCTTCTTGTATGCAAGTGTAAAGTCTACCCAACTCCTCCTGCTTCTTTGTAAGTTCTTCACTTTGAGATTCCATTTTTTGCATCAAAGATTCCAACTCAAACGGGAGAGTCTGATTTGATTTTTCCAGCAGAAGTTTTAGAAATTTTGGACAATTTTTACCCTTCATCTTTACAGAAATTTGTTAAATTAGACATCTAGGGAACATATCAAGATGAAATTATGTTCAGAAGACATCCTGAATCAAAATAGTGTTCATAGATTATTTTGAAACTTAACTTGATGCTCAGGGGCATATTAAATAAAATTAGAGTTGTCTTTTCAATTTTTCAGGAACTTATCAAATTGACCATCTTTCATTCATCTATATAGAGCTGAAACATGCTGCTATATAATTAATGGAAAATTGGAACCATTTTTTTTTTTAACTTGATGAATCCGCCTTCTCTCTGCGCTTACGATAACATAATTGTAGGAAAAGAGGGCATGGAACCAAGCTTAGCAACCTTATGAAAGGAACTCAACTTAAAATAAAAAGGTTTTTTAGGCTAAATGCACTTGGAATAGAAAAAAGCTAAGGGTGGCAATTTTTGACACGATTCGATACACGACTCAAAATCCGCACGAAATTTATCTGGGTCAACCCGCACGATTAAAATTTCGGGTCATTTTCGGGTCAACTTGTTAACCCGTTTAATAAATTGGTAGATTTCGGGTTAACAAGTTAACCCGTATATTGGCTTATATATTGATCCATTTAATAAACGTGTCATTACGAACCCATATATCTACCCATTTACCTACCTAAATATTTATTAAATCTTATCATTTAAATAGGTTAAACATATTAAACGAGTTAAACGGGTCAAACGGATCATAGGTTAATTGGGTTTTAACTATGAGCTGTTTATTAAATGGGTTAAACGTGTTACACGGGTCATTAATAGGTCGGGTTCGAGTTGAACATTTTTGACACGATTGTTAAATGGGTCGGATTCGGGTTGGGCATAAATGGATAAAACAGAATTCATGACATAATATGAACCCGACACGACACGACCAGACCAATTACCACTCCTAGAAAAAACAATTTCAAAATACACCAAGAACAGAAAAAACAATCTCAAAATGCACAAAGAACGGAGATTTGTCTCATGTGCACAAGGAACAAGTACAACGTCAAAAATATTGCACCATCCGTCAGTTAATGTTAACAGCGCCGTTAATTTTGATGATGTGTCAGTAATATTACAAAATAAAAGGGTAATTAAGACATTTATTTCATTTTATTATATTTTCTATTATTTTTAAAAAAAAAATTAAAACAAATAAAGCATCCTCCTTCCCCAACCCAACTCACCCAATTATTTCCCACCCTAGGGACCTCCGGCCACCACTGGTAGCCCGCGGTGGAGTTAAGACATACATATTCTCCCAACAGCCGATTGCTTCTTAAGTTGAAAGTTTCTATTTGATATATAGGTTACCTATAGTGCTAAGAATTTCACCAGAAAATGCTTTGTAGCTCAAATCAAACATGACGAGTTTTTCCACATTTCTCCAGCAATTCGGAAGTTAGCTTGAGAGATTGTTCCTCAAGACATCAAGAAAGGATAAATTCTTAGCAGTGGTTGAACACAAGAAAGAAATGGATCGATCCTAACAGCATGTTATCGGAAAGATCTAGAAGATTCAGAAATTACTCCTAAAAGTTTATAACCGATCAATCAGGAGAATTTCTAGGTTGAACATTTCCCCGGAAAATACTTTCAGGTATTCTTCCGCTTAATTGGTTGTCGCCCATGAACAACGTCTCTAATAATTGTTTAGCACAAGTTGACAATGTTTCAACAACCTCAAGGAATTGTCCAGTAATTGTTTTTTGAAAGATCCAATGATTTTAGACTACATAACTTGGCAGAGGAAGGGAGGATCCCAACTCTACTAAGTTGGTTATCACACGAAGGATCAAGATCTTCGAGAGAGCTGATGCGATCGGAAATGTTGGGAATTGAACCACCTAAAAGGTTGCCATGGAGGTTAATGGAAACAAGGCTATGTCGGTATTGTTATAGTTGATCGAATACCCACTGGAATGTAATTGAAGATCTGAGATGGTTGTCACTGAGAACAACACAAGAAAGCGATTTAGAACCGTCAATCTCAGCATGGGGTGGAGGCTTCGGCGCCGATGAAGAAGAAGACGTCTCGTCATCTTTGAAAGAATCAAAATCGAGGAGGTTCGTCTGATTTATGAAAACGACGGTGACTTGTGGAAGTGTCGGCCCTGTGGGACGAGAAGGGTATCGGGCGAATCAATGGTGGGAATTGCTCGGGATGGATTGGCTGGCCAGCGGCATATTTGATAGTGTAAAGCGGGGAGATCGGGTAGTGGGTCGGCTGGGATGGATTCAGAAGAGGGAGTTCTTGGTTCGAGAATGGCGTTGGATTTGGATGATAATTGGGTGAGTTGGGGTTGGGGAAGAAAGATGCTTTATTTGTTTTAATTTTTTAAAAAGAATTTTAATATAAAATACAATTAAAAGGAAATAAATATCTTAATTACCTTCATTATTTTGCAATATTACTGCCACATCATTAAGATTAACGATGTTATTAACATTGACTAACAGATGATGCAATATTTTTGACGTTGTACCTGATACACATCGAGACAAATCTCTGTTTTTGGTACATTTTGAAATTGTTTTTTCTGTTTTTATGCATTTAACCTAAAAACCCAAATAAAAATAATTTGAATTTTTCTCCTTCAGCCCTAACAAAAGAAATAAGATTTGAGTGAAGGTCGCGGCTAAATCTCATGGAGAATAGAATTGAGATTTGAAGTATGAACTTTGGTGAAGAAGGAGAAATGAAGGGATTCTTGTGCATAGCAGTTTGCTTTGGATTTAATGGTAAGTTAGGATATTTAACAGGTTGAAATGAAAATTGGATTTCAATGAGTATCTTGATACAAAATTGAGTTTATAATCCATATTGATTGTTGAGATTAAAATTAAAGTTCATAGGGCATCATAAGTAAATAGGCAAAGATAAATATGATACGAAAAAAAAAAAATCCTATATAAGTGTGAACGTAGTAGAGATATCAAATAATAATATTTTATTAAGCAAATTACACTTTAACATTTTTATATTTTATATTAAATTTTGGAATTATATGTGATATTTTAAATAATATATTTACGTTTCTTAAAATTTTAAAAATGTAATAACTTAGTTGTATCTGCTACGTACTAATGTGTATATGTATGGCCCATCGTTTAATTTAAATAAGTGACATGAATACTCAAATGGGCAAATGGCGAACAAATTTAATATTATTTTAAATTAATTTTTTATCCATTTTCTCTCTTGTTTTTTTTTTTTCTTCTTCCTTCTGGGTTTTTCCTCTTCTTTTTCTTTCTTTGACTTTCTTACTTCTGTATCTCTCTTCTTTCTCTTTCTCCTTCTCCTTCTTCTTGCTTGTTTCTTCTTTCTTCTTCATCTCCTTCCTTCTAGGTTTATTCTTCTTCTCCCTTTTCTCCTCCTTCTTCTTTGATTTCTTTCGGGAAATCCCATAATTTCTGAAAAAATGATTAGTTTTCCATTTCTAAAGGCTACATACACCTTTAGTGAAGAAAAAAAATTATTAACAGCGTAGAAAAAAAGAGATTATGCGCCGTTGTTTATTATGAATTTCGTCACTAAAGTGAAAGAGAAACCAAGAAAAGAGAAAAAGGAAGAGGAACAAGAAGAAAAAGAAAGAAGAGAGATGAAGGAAGAATAATTGAGAAGAAGGGATCGTGACAAGAAGAGAAAACGGGGAAAAAGAGAAAAAATTATCCAAATTAAATTGTGGGTCTTACATGTGCTACATTAGCACTTAACAAGTTATGGTTAACTATGGAGCCAAGCCAATCAGAGTACCTCAATGTAAAATTTATAAGATTAAGTATAAATCTGAAATTTATAATAAAATATAGAACATTGAAGTATAATTTGCTTTAGTTTGTTTGTTGTTCAATTGAACTCGTTTTTATTCGCAACAAATGTAAAAACGGAACACCAAGTGGAAAACTTCTTATGATACACGAATCATTTTGTTGTTGACCAAGCCCGCGCAATCTTGCTCTGTTTTCTGGCCCATGACCAGGGTCCAAACCCTAAACCCCACACGACGTCGTTCAAGCAAGGAGAACCTGTCAGTTGCATTTAAATTGGTACCCCAGTCAGGGTTTTGGAGTTTGGACAGGTCTCCAGAATTTAACAGAGCAACCACCACCAGCAGCGGCCATGGTTCTCAAGACCGAGCTCTGTCGTTTCAGCGGCGCCAAGATTTACCCCGGAAGGGGAATCAGATTCATCCGCTCGGATTCTCAGGTTTTCCTCTTCCTCAACTCCAAATGCAAGAGGTACTTTCACAACCGCTTGAAGCCGTCCAAGCTCACCTGGACCGCCATGTACCGGAAGCAACACAAGAAGGTGATTAAACTTGAAACGCGGCGTTTTGTTTTGAATCGTGATTGGTGATTTTCCCAGCTCAACTTACCTGTGTTTGTAACTTCAGGATATTGCTGCTGAGTCGGTGAAGAAGAAGCGCCGCGCGGCGAAGAAACCCTACGCGAGGTCCATTGTTGGTGCCACTTCGGAAGTTATCCAAAAGCGAAGGACTGAAAAGCCCGAAGTCCGTGATGCTGCTCGCGAGGCCGCTCTTCGGTATGTTGTGTTCGGATGGAAACAATTGGTTTAGTATCTGGGTTTTGTTTTCTAAAATGGGCCTTGTTGGCTCATTTCTATCGTGTCTGTTGAATTGATTTATTCCTTTCAATCTAATTTCCATGATTTTCCCACTTCCAATATTACTTGCACGTACATTTATTTAGTTTTGAATTGGATCAACAATCAAATGCTTTTTTGTGATGGATAATTTCATGCTTCTGTAATTTGGGCGCTGATGATTCTCATTGATATTAATGGGTAATTTGCGTTTGAAACATTCATTGATGTCTTATCTTTCACCTAGGAGAACTGATGCCCTTGTTCTTTTCTTAATGGGTAATTCTGGGCTCTGTAACGTGGATACTGTTTATATCTGTGTGTGTTTATTTTTTCAGTGAAATTAAGGAGAGAATTAAGAAGACTAAGGATGAGAAGAAGGCAAAGAAGTCTGAATTGGTGTCCAAATCAAAGGGTCAGGCCAAGGGTAATGTGCCCAAGTCTGCTGCCTCCAAGGCTCCCAAGCTCGGAGGTGGTGGTGGAAAGCGATGAGTTTTCTTCTTCTCCAATCTTAATCTTCTTATCTCCAATTACTGTTTCTCTTAGAGAATCAAGTTCTTTTGTGGTCTGAATTTTTGGCCACTCCAAATTTTTTGATGTCACTAGTTTGTTTCATGTTTACATTGGTGAAAGTTTTTCATTTATATTGGAATGCCCTTGATTAACTTTTCACAAACCTGCTTACTGCCGAAGTTGTTCTACAGGCTAAATGTCTATATCTGCTACTTGAAACATGCCGCTCCCAACTGTTCATTTTATGTTCAAAACGTCTGTGTTACTGGCTGTAACGGGTTTTGTAGGTTTTGTTCGGATTGGGCCAGTCCAAAGATCAGCTTTAAAACTGCTCCTACTATCTGACTTGAAGTTATACAGATAACTGGACCTTTTTTATTCTGTCAATTTTCATTATTTCATTAGAGATGGAAGCAAATTGGTTTGATGCCTTTATATGGATTGTGGGCATACTCTTGCAACATTGACTTGTGGGCATTAATATGGTGATCCATCCCGCACCGGAATTTAGAAACGGAAAATAGTGAATTTACCAAAATTACCCGAGTGTTGTGTTGGGCTACAGCTAGACTAAGGTTTGTTGGTTTGGGCCCAATTAGATTGATAGTTAAGCCCAATACGTTCATGTTTGCTAAGCCCTTATTGCACCACAAGCTCCCATCATGGTTGATGCCCATGTTTGGGAGGCCCAAGTCCACAACCCAAAAGTTAGAGATTTCCAATTTGGTTTAAGGTATGGTTGACCCTAGATTCTGGTTGGCCCAACTTAAGTCTAATGAGAAGCCTTTTTTTATTTTGGTAACTAGTAAGCACTCCTTACTTGGTAAAGACTTACTCTACTCGATGAATCTACTCGATGAACCTGTCCTCCTATCTTCAGAAGAACCAAACACAGCCATCATAATCGTCCCCACACCCTGTGTCATGAACCACTGTTATCTCAAGTCACCGTCATCATTTCTTCTCTTGGTAGTTAAAAGGAAAATTACGATTGCGACCCTCCTTACGCAGTTGTGAACCACGCTAGCCTCCCACTCGAACCAGCGAACTTCGAACCACCTTACTGCATGCACCCTCGCCACCTCGACCCTACGAACCTCGTGGCAGGTATGTGACCCCTACAATGCACCATATTGCGACGACGTCCCTACGACCAGAAAATGACCCGAAGAGGATCCGCTTGGATAAAAGCCTGAACAAGGTGAGATCGTGACCTATTGGTGAGTTAGATAAATCTCTTAGGTCGAGTTCACCACCACTGACCATTTCTATGTTCATTTCGAGGCGAGGAACCACGACGGTGACTGTAGACCTGAGAACTCAATTCAGACCCGATGACAACTCGGGTTGGTCATTCGCGAATCCAGGTACTCCCTTGAACTCTAATTGGAATCAAACAAATCATTTTGGTGAGAGCTTTAACCCTGTGTGCTTGCATGTCGTCTTCGTGGCGGGAATCGACGATGGTGACCTCATCGGGAAAGACAAACTGCGACCTTTCTTCTCGGTGAGTCATGACAGGACCCACCCCGATTATCGCCTCGATAATCGGGAAGCATCCTGCTCCCGTCTGACAATCGAACCCAAACGACCGGAAAACTAATTAATATTACAACACTCCCATTGTCAGACCAGGGAGATTAAACAAATACATATGACAGGACGTCAAGTCCACAGTTTCACAAAGCAATATTACAAAACAAGTTAAAGAAACAAGTCCTACACTGTGAACTAACTACTCCGCAACGGAAAACTTTATGCCTCCGCCTCTGCCTCGGCGCTTGCCCCCGCACTTGTACCACGACCTGGAGGGAATTTAAAACAACAAAGTGTGAGTGGACCGAAACATAAGTTTTAAAGGAAAAACAGTTTTTCCGAAATCGGGTTCGCCCTCCAGTTTTGTAACACGCATGCATAACCAAACATTCAAAATTTGCATATTAACTTTTGAAAACTCTTTTTCCGAAACACATGAAAAACGTTACCAAGGATCGCCATAATTCATGTAAAAACCATTTAATAATGCCAGGTTTCAGAAACCGTCATTATGAAACGTTAATTGCACAAATCAAGTAAAACGTGAATCATTAACCACAATTATGCTGTTGGATCCATCCGAATCTTTAAACTCAATTTTAGGCCTTCCCGGGATATCAACGAGTCTTTAAACTCAAAACATGATTAATAGGCCTCGGGGGTATCATAATAATCGAGTCTTTAAACTCACGAGTCTTTAAACTCAATTCGGGTCTTTAAACCCAATTTTCGGGCCCGCCCCCGTCATTAAGTAACCGGGTCTTTAAACCCAAAATCAGATCCAACCATTAACCGGGTCTTTAAACCCAAAACCGTTTTTAAACATAATAAATCAGGATTCATCACAACCGTTTTCCCAACATTATTCCGAAAACATTTCTCATCGTAACAGGACTCATGTCCGAATTCACATGCAAATCCCAACACATGCAATTTCCAAAAATTACCTTACAATGTGATCAAACATCATAAATCCGAAACATGCATATTCATATCCAGGTACTTTATCAAAATCATCACGCATGCATAAGCGAAAACCGTAACCTCGAAATGCGTGAAACACGGTAAATATCTCGAAAAACGTGAAAAAACACGTAAAACCGATATAACATATCACCATCATAAAAACATATGTAAAACCATGAGATAAATAAGCAAAATAGTCATGCATGCCCAATTTAGAAACTCAAAAAGTCCACTCACGGTTTTAGGACGCGTCAATCGCGTCCCGCGTGCTCCTCCGTAGCTTCGGAAGTGTCCGGGCCTGTAAAAATGTACAAGAAAGGTTACAAACATCCCCAAATAGCTCGTAAGATTTTTCCCTAATTTCCCGGATTTTTCGGCAAAATAAACCTTAAGGGCCTAAACTTCCGGGCTCCCGAGATTATCCCGAACGACTCCCGAACAACTCGAATCCTAAAGGGAAAATGTTAATTAGACTGAAAGGGACAATTCCCATGTTGACCGTGATCGGAGATGACATTGCACGCGCCGTCACGCGCCGTCCAAAGCGGCTGTGCGTGAAGGCCACGCGCCAAGCTACAGTGTCATCGTTCTTACCCGGATAGTCTGATAAACGGGTCTGTTACCCGCGACTCAACCCGACCAGTTTAAGCTCAATTCTCAATCAATTCCTCTCGTTATTGATCCTATTATCTTCTCTAACTCATTAATTTCAGTCTGTGTTAATGATTAGCCTCGACTGACACCAAATCGACCCAACTCAAGCTTGAACAGTCGAACAAGTCGACTTCTGGAACTCACCCTACACGGTTCCATTCCCAAATTAACTTCACCAGTAGCATAAAGGGACCCATACGAACACAATGGCACTAACAATTTAGCTCGCCGTTACCTGGAAGTCGTCGTCCTCAAGCTCGAAAATTCTCAGAACCAGGGAGCTCAGTCCTTAGCCAATTCGTGGGTGTCGTCCTTCGAATTCGACGTGGTTGGTTCCCTCTTGCTCCCAGAAGACTAGAATGGCCCTTGGTTTCGATCAACAAGCCTCAGAAATCGAATTCAAATTTCTCCCTCCAACTGGTTCATCTCTGAACAGGTACCTGAGTTCCTGAGCAATCCTTGCTCAATTTGCTTGATTTCGTGCACGGTTATGCTGCTGCTGCTCCCAGAAAACTCTCAGTGTGTCTAGTGTGATCCCTAAGCCAGTAGAAACTGAATTCTGAGATTTCCCCCCAAAAAATTCTCACTGTTTCTCTCAAACTCACCCTCTCACTGATGCACAAATGACCCCAATTCAATCCTCACTCCATTCCCATACACGGTTAGTCGATCGGTATGGCCAGCAGCCCGTGGGAGACCAACTGGGGTCTCTGAAAATGTCTCCCACGCACACAGAAACCATGGCCATTCCCTGCACTCCCGTGCCCAGAATTCTGCCCAAACCGTGCACCAAGGCCACTCAGTCATGCTTCCACTACCTAAATCCACATAAACAAATTGTCTGAGCCATTCCACTAGCCATAAACAATTGCACGCACAAGACCCACGGCCGTGCACTCTGTTTTTCACGGTGGTGAACAGTAACCACCGTGAAATGACCAAAATGCCCCTCTGTGCAATAATTACCAAAATGCCCTCCAATTTCCGTGACCCATAACTCGGTCATTCGACGTCCGTTTCAAGCGTGCCGCCTGTCGTTGTACTCGGGGCGTCGAGACGAACATAACGGTCTTCGAGTCAAATGAATATCAATTGTCAAACAAAAAGTCAACTTTTTCCCCTTAATAACGTCCAATTACGATAATGCCCATGAACTTCCGAACATCATAACTTTCACCATGTTCGTCCGAATCGAACGTTCCACCTGTCTATGAACTCGTGACGTCCCGAACTACGTCACGGTCATCGCTCAACGTCCGTTCGACCCCCCCAATCAAAAAGTCAACAAATTGACCACACAATACACAGGGGTAAAAACGTCATTTTATTCAATATTTTGTAATATTACATTTCCAGAACGTCCGGGGCGTTACAATCTCCCCCCCTTAAGAAATTTCGTCCCGAAATTTCAAGGAAACAAGTAGGGGAACTGTTCTCGCATCTGCGCCTCGGGTTCCCATGTGGCTTCCTCCACATTCTGGTTCCTCCAGGGAACCTTTACCAGAGGAACGGTCTTCCGACGTAGTACTTTATCCTTTCGATCCAAAATCTGTACCGGCTGTTCCTCGAAGCTCAAATCATCTCGAAGTTCAATGGGCTGTTCCTCCAGTACATGAGATGCGTCAAACACATATTTCCGCAACATCGACACATGAAAAACATCGTGGACCTTTGACAGCTCTGGTGGTAGTGCCAACCGGTAGGCCACCGGGCCAATCCTCTCGGTAATCTCATATGGTCCAATATAACGAGGGCTCAACTTTCCTCGCCTGCCGAATCTCACTACACCCTTCCAAGGGGACAATTTCAGAAATACCCGATCTCCGACCACAAACTCTAGATCTCGAATCCGATGGTCCACATAGCTATTTTGTCTGTCCTGGGCTACCTTGAGCCGATCCCTGATGAGTCTGACCTTCTCGGTCGTCAGTTCCACCAATTCGGATTTAGTCAGCTTCCTTTCACCCACGTCCGTCCAACACAACGGAGTTCTGCACTGCCGTCCATACAAGACTTCGTACGGAGCCATCCCAATACTCGCCTGATAGCTGTTGTTGTAGGCAAATTCCATCAAGGCTAGATGTGACTCCCAAGTGTCCTGAAATTGCAAAACGCAAGCTCGCATCATATCCTCCAAAGTCTGGATGGTCCGCTCAGACTGGCCGTTAGTCTGAGGATGAAATGCAGTACTGAAACGAAGTTTCGTCCCAAATGCTTCCTGCAGACTCTGCCAAAATTGAGAAGTAAACCTCGGGTCTCGGTCAGAAACTATTGATTCCGGAGTACCGTGCAAATGGATGATCTCGTCAATAAACAACTGGGCCAACTGTGTCATCCTGAAGTTCTCTCGCACCGGCAAGAAATGAGCTGATTTCGTAAGCCTGTCCACAATCACCCAAACTCCATCGTGACCCCTGGGTGTCCTAGGAAGTCCAAACACGAAATCCATCGTCAAGTGATCCCATTTCCATTCCGGGATAGGTAGTGGTTGCAAAGCTCCATAAGGTCGTTGTCTCTCGGCCTTCACTTGCTGGCAAATCAGACACCTGCTGACAAACTCGGCAATCTCCCGTTTCATCCCCGGCCACCAGTAGTGCTCTCGCAAGGTACGATACATCTTGGTCCCACCAGGATGCATCGCGTAGGCCGAACTATGAGCTTCGTCCAAGATCTCCTTCTTCAGTGCCTCAACGTCGGGCACACACAACCGTCCTTCTTTTAGCAAAGCTCCATCCTCCCTGACTGTAAAATCCAGCCGTTCACCGGCTTCCACTTCAATCCGAAGTACACATGAGACAGGATCTTGAGATTGAGCCTCAACGATCCGATCGATCAGAAGTGGTCTCACATGAAAGCTAGCCAGTAAAACACCTTGGCCATCCAAGCCCAGATCGATGCTAGTCTTACGGAGTTCAACCAAAAGTGGTAAATGAACCGTCCGTAGATGTGCTACAGAATGCATTGACTTTCGGCTTAGAGCATCAGCCACCACATTGGCTTTTCCCGGGTGGTACTCAATCGTGCAATCATAGTCCTTAATTAGCTCTAGCCACCGACGCTGCCTCACATTTAACTCCTTCTGAGTGAACAAGTACTTCAGGCTCTTGTGATCTGTAAACATTCTGCAAGTCGCACCATACAGGTGATGTCTCCAAATCTTCAACGCATGCACAACAGCAGCTAATTCCAAATCGTGCGTAGGATAATTGCGTTCATGCGGTTTCAACTGGCGCGAAGCATAGGCAATCACTTTCCCATGCTGCATTAGTACACATCCCAAACCCTGTAAGGATGCATCACTGTACACCTCAAATTCCCCACTGTCATCTGGAAGGGTCAGTATAGGAGCAGATGTCAACCTTTCCTTTAGCTCCCGAAAACTACGCTCACAATCGTCATCCCACTCAAACTTGACTCCCTTCCTCGTCAGTCGCGTCAACGGGGCAACAATGGTAGAGAAACCCTCTACAAACCTCCTGTAGTAGCCAGCCAAACCCAAGAAACTTCTGACTTCAGTGACGGTCCTCGGTTGTTCCCACTTCGCCACTGCCTCAATTTTCTGAGAATCCACACTGATCTCGTCCGTTGAGATCACATGCCCCAAGAAACTCACGCTCGTCAACCAAAACTGACATTTGCTGAGCTTCGCATACAACTGGTTTTCCCTCAAGGTACCTAGCACCATCCTTAAGTGCTCCTCGTGCGCTTCCGCACTCCTCGAGTAGACCAGGATATCGTCGATGAACACGATGACAAAGTGGTCCAAGTAAGGCTGCAACACTCGGTTCATCAACTCCATAAACGCTGCGGGTGCGTTGGTCAAGCCAAACGGTATCACAAGGAACTCATAATGACCATAACGGGTCCTAAAGGCTGTCTTGGGCACATCCTCATCCTTAACCCGCAATTGATGATACCCAGAACGTAGATCAATTTTGGAGAAGTACTGCGCTCCTCGCAGCTGATCGAACAAATCATCGATCCGAGGCAACAGGTATTTGTTCCTGACTGTTACTTTATTCAGTTGCCTGTAATCGATGCAGAGTCTCAAACTCCCATCCTTTTTCTTCACAAACAACACCGGGGCTCCCCAGGGGGATACACTCAGTCGAATAAATCCTATCTCAAGTAATTCTTGTAACTGCGCCTTCAGTTCTTTCAACTCAGCTAGCGCCATACGATACGGAGTCTGAGAGATAGGTTGCGTACCTGGAACCAGATCAATAGTGAACTCAACATCTCGATGCGGTGGCAATCCCGGTAGGTCCTCCGGAAAGACATCCGGGAACTCCCGTACAATCGGTATATCCTCCACCCTCAATGGTGCAGCTCGTGAGTCCAACACTTGGGCTAAGTATCCCTGGCACCCCTTCCTCAACAACTTACTTGCCTTCAGGGCAGAAATCACTCCGACAGGAGTGGCTCGCTGAATTCCCTGAAAGGTGGTTTCCGGTAATCTAGGACTCTGAAAGGTAACCTTCTTATCGACACATTCGATAGAAGCATGATGGAGCGTCAACCAGTCCATTCCCAAAATGATATCAAAGTCGTGCAAGTCCAAGAGTATCAAGTCTGCCATCAGACCAACATCACCTACCATTACGGGACACTCCCGCAACACTTGATTTACCACAAAAACATCTCCCGTGGGTATACTCACACCCAAGTCACAGTCCAAGACGGACACCTCGCTACCCGCCAACAACTCACAGTCCCGTGATATAAATGAATGAGTAGCTCCAGGATCAATTAAAGCACAAACATCATGCCCAAAGATCGTGAGTGTACCTGTCACAACACCAGGCGCTGCCCTGGCCTCCTGCTGCGTAACAGAAAAAACTCGGGCCTGTGGTCCAGCTGCTCGCCCTCGGCCCCGGCCCCTCTGTCCATTAGCCGCTCCAGTACCACCTCCTCGAGTGCTCCCAGTCCCAGAAACTGCAGCTGTGCTCCGTCCCTGCTCTGCTCCACCCCGACCTGCGACCACCCTGTGGCAAAGATGGACAGTCCCTCCGATAGTGGCCCCGCTCGCCACAGAAGAAACAGATAACACTGGAAGCATCTCGAACAAAACCACCACCCTGCCGTCCCGTGGAAGCAACAGAAGTCGCGCTCGCCTGCGGAGGAGTCTGCGCCCTAGGTGTTCGGAATCCGGAACCCTGATAGTTACCAGGCCTGCCATGTAACAACCCGTCCAGAGAATTGGGATTAGTAGAGCGATTAAGGTGTGATTAGTAAGGTTAATCAGGGGTTAGTTGGTCCCGATGGGGTCACTAGTGGAGAATGACGATTTTGCCCCTGTTTTGGGCAAAAATGTTGACTTTTATTTCGGGTGGTCAATTGGGGATTGACCAGTGACCAGGACGTAGTTTAGGACGTCATGAACCCGTAGACATGTGGTATGTCTGATTCCGACATCCGAGGAGGAAGTTGTGATGTTCGGAAGGTCGAGGGTATTATCGTAATTTTGGTAAAATAGGGGAGAAAAGTTGACTTTTTGTATAATCGGGTTTTGGTAGGTTGACCTAGCATGGTTGGGTAGATCTCGTCGTCCTGAATTCAACGACAGGCGGCACGTGTTCATCGGACTTACGAGGCGAAGGTTACGGGTCTAGGAAGTTTCGGTAAAACCGTAAAAATGAGTAAAACAGGAGGGTATTTTAGTCTTTTTGGGTTTATGGGGATTCGTGCAGAGAGAAAGGAATGGACGGCTGGGGTTTAAGCAGATGGGATATAGATTGAAGGGATGGTGACACATGGCAAAAGGCTAGAGGATTCTGGTGGAATCCGGTGTGTTCACAGCCCAATTATTTGGGTGGAACCGTGCATACCCGTGTTTGTTCTTCGACAAACACAGAGAAACATAGTGTGAGAATTGAGGGGAATTGATCGATCTGGGTGCAAGGGTGAGTGATTAGCGAGTTGTGAGAGTGACAGTGAGGCAAGGCGGAGCTGGTGGCCGTGAATTTGTGGTGCAATCGTGCACGGCGGCACGGCGGAGGTGTGGAGAACTTTTGGGGGAAACAGGGAGCTTGTGAGGTTGAGGTGGTGGCTACGCCGTGAGACGAGGCAAACCAAGGCCAGGGGAGGCTGAGGAGACTGCAAGGAGTACAACGACCACAGTGGTAGGCGGCAGTGCGCACGGCGGAGCTGCAATCGAAGGGTAAGGCTTCTTTGCTCTGTTTTGCCGTGAAACTTCAGTTTGAAAGTCGTGAGTCTAGGGCTAGAGTCGAGGGATTTGGAGGTTAGGGTGAGACTCCTGAGGGTCCTAGGAATCGGTTGAGTGTGCTGCCGTGATGGGTGGTGCACGGTGGTGGAGGGCACGACGGAGGGACCTTCAGTACTCTGTTTTGGCCGTGGGTTCAAACGGCGAGTCGTGTAAGTAGGGGCTGAGTCGACGGTATAGGAGTGTTGGTCTAAGTTCAGTGAGGTCTTAGGGACCGTCTGGTGTCACCACCGTGACGGGAGGTGACCGGAGTTGAGGAGTCGTGAAACAGGGGGACATTTAGCCGTCTGGTTTTGAGCTTAGTCGACGGGCTAGGGACAGTGTCGAGGTGAACGGAGTTGGGGAATCGATAGGGTTGGTCAGGACGAAGCTGCAGGTGAAAGAAGGGGCTGAATTGGTGGCCGGACGGCGGAGATCAAGTCTCGCCGGTTCAGCCTGCGACGGCTGGTTCAGCACAGGTTGAAGGTGGTACTGTAGCTGGCGCGTGGGGCCACGCGCAGCCACTTTGGGCGGCGCGTGGAGGCGCGTGCGGCGGTTCTGGGAGAAACAGTCAACTTGACTTTTGGTCTAGGAGTTGTGTTGAGTTCAATGGAGTTGGTTTCGAGGCAATCGGATGTCGTTTGAGTGTAGTTCCGCGAGGGTAAAGGTTTAGGGTCCCGGGGTTCTAGGTCTTTGGTTCGGGGATTTTTGAGGAAATTGAGGAGAATGTTTGTAGACGTATTAGTAACGTAATTTGACGGTGTTTGACAGGATCGGGATTTCCCGAGGAAGCCGAGGAACGGGCTGGACGTTCGAGACGCGAGTAGGGCTCAGTACTGTGAGTGGACCCTTTCCTTAAACTCGAGCATGTATAACTGTTTTTATATACGTATTTCATGGTTTTACTTATGAATCTATTTTTATTGAATATGAAGTGATGATTTTATGTGTTTGCACGTTTTTCGAGAAAAAGACGATTTTAGCACGTTTTACGAGAACAGGTGGTTTTGGAAAATAAAGATACGGTTTTCGGGCTTTCAAAGGATAAATGATTTCAATGATTATAACGGGATTTTGGAGCATGATTTCGATGATCAAGGTTTTCGATTTTAGAATTTAAGATTGGAAAGTGGACTCCGGATTTGGGTTCGGAATGACGGTTCTGGATGCCGGAAGGGCATCGAACCAGTGATTTCGGATTCGGGTTTGGATGTAGATTGGTAAATGGTTTTCAAATGGTTTTGGGATTGGATTTGCTGGATCTGGATATTGGGTTTAAAGACCCGGATGTATGTGACGGGGGACCGGCCGGATTGGGTTTAAAGACCCGGATTGAGTTTAAAGACTCGGGAGTTTAAAGACTCGGATATATATATATTGATTTCCCCCGTAGGCCTTGAGTTTAAAGACTCGGGAGTTTAAAGACTCGGATATGATTAAGGCCTGGATTGAGTTTAAAGACTCGGGAGTTTAAAGACTCGGATAGGTCCAGCAGGTTTGATCGGGAAAATGATGATTTGATGTTTATGGTTTTGATACGGTTTCTGATACTCATGCTGTGGTTTCTTAAGATATTTTATAGTGTTTCTGTTTCTTATGATGTTTTATCACGATTATTTATAACTGTGTTCATAACTGTTGGTTATGCATGTGGTTTCAAAACGGAGGGTTAAACTCGGTTTTCTTATAAAATGGTTTTGAACTTTTTGTACATTCTGGTCCACTCACACTTTTGTTTTAAATTGCCCTCCAGGTTGTGGAGCTAGCGCGGGGTCTTGACGTCGAGGCAGTGTCCAAGGCATAGAAGTGACGTGAGGGATCCTAGAAGAGTTTAAAGGCTTCTGTGTGCGTGTACTTTATCGGTTTTTATTTTCCTTGTAATTTAGTGCTATGCTCTGTAAACGATAAGGTTGGGATATTTTGTAATTACTCCTGCGTCTGACTGGGTTCGAGTGAGTTTTACTTGAGTTTTGTGTTGGGGAGTCAGACGGGAGCGGGATTTACCTCGGGTTTCGGGGTGAAACCGGGGTGGGTCCTGACAATTGGTATCAGAGCATAGGTTTGTCGGGTTTGTGGGGTTTGTGAGGATGTGTTTTAGTTTCTTAACTACTTCTATGCCTCTTTCAGCGTACGATTGATCATGCCTCCGAGACGTAGACCCTCTCCACAACCTGAAGAAGTAGCAAGAGAGACGGTGACACGACCCATCCCAATCCCCCCGGGATTACCATGGAATGTGACGTGCTCCCGTCTGACAAGAGGCGCCAGACAAGGGATAACCGATTGCCATTGCCCAAACGGGCTTCCAGAGTGCGTAAGGATCGATGGAGGAGGCGTGCGATGCTCAAGTCTCTGCTGCAGTCGTATCCGGAATCAACCTGAAGGGCATTAAAAACCAAAAGCTGTGAGTGGACGAAAATAAACAAGTCTGCTTAAAACATTTATAAGACATTTATGCCCCTCAGTAAAATCATATGCATGCACCAAAACCAATAATCCCATATTTATTTAGAAATAACCATTAGGCCTTAGCCCGGAAACCAAAGCATATTTTCAATTTCCAAAAGTAAATCCAAGAGTTATTTCATCAATCCAGTAATATTCATTTATTATTTTTCCATCTCCGGCATCCCCGATGCCTAGCGTCCTAGACGCTTGACGTTCCAGACGTCATATCTCACGGTATTAAGCAACGCGTGCTGCCCGGGGTCTCACCGGGTCCATATCTCTGACATCCCCGATGTCTGACGTCCATGACGTCCAGCAATCCTGCTCCTGGATCACTATACGGTCCGGTAGCTCCGTACAATGAGCCCTCGCAGGCAATGCACCGTGACTTCTCCAGTGTCCCCGACACTTGGAGGAGACCAGGATATAAATATCCTCATATCGAGATGGTTTTATGGAACACATTTTATTATTCATTTCCAAAATATCACAAGGGCCCTGCCCCGAATTTCCATAAAACCGTCATAAGTCCAAATAGTTGAATCAAATCCGAAATAGTTCATTCAATTCCATTTTAGGGTCCCCGACCCGAAATCACATACATAAGTCAACTGAGCCCTTGGCCCGATTCATAAGTTAACTGGGCCCCTGGCCCGATTTCATAATTCAATTGGGCCCCTAGCCCGATTCAACAAATTAACTGGGCCCCTGGCCCGATTTCACTTTATCAAATCCGTAACCGTTTCATGAAATCATATCCATCCATATTTATGGAAATCAGTGCAAATCCAGAAAACCTCGATTCACGTGCAAACACGTAAATCGCCTCGAAAAGCGTGAAAACATATAAATTCACTGATATCCAAAATAAATCATATAATCCCAATTATAACAATCATGAAACAGTTATGCATGCATCGAATTTATAAAACCAATGTCCACTCACAGACCGTTTAACCGAGCGCCTCGATACGCGTGCCATAGGCCCTCCCGGGCCACCTCACTATCACCGGGACTCCCAATCCTGTTCAAATCAATTTAGAGGATCACTAACCTCATCATTAACATCCTATTCAAGTCCCGTAATTTTCCCGAATTTTTAAGTATTTTTAAATTGGATTTAAAACCTTCGGACATCCCGAACAATATCGAGACGGTGTCCGATCGACACGAAACCAATCCCAAAATGTTCGTTACAATGTATAGGATAAAAGTCATGTTGACCTCACCTCGAGATTCGTGCCCATGCGCCGTCACGCGCCGCCGTGAGTGGCTGCGCGTGAAAGCCACGCGCCTGCTACAGTGCTCCTTCTTCACCCGAATGACTGGTAAACGGGTCAGATTACCCGCGATAGGATCCGTTTCAAACACCCTCAATTCGATATCAATTCCATCCGTTCTTGATCCTACAACAATCACCAATCCACCAATTTCAGTTCTGTGTCCATGATTAGCATCAACCGTCGATCAATCTTGTCGACAACCCGTGATCACCCAAAACGGGTCGATCACCAGAGCTCCTCCAATCCTTAACCAAAATCAAATTAACTTCACAGGAAGTTAATAAGGACTACAACGAACTAATTAGAATCATTAATTTAACTCGACAATACCTCAATCGTCACAACTCAAGCTCGAGTTTTCCGGCCGTCCACCATGTCCGTTCACGGCCCTAGGAGCTCCCAAGCTTGCCCCATTTGATCTGGTTCGACTCGAAATGATCCCAGAGAACAAAATGAATCATCAATTTGCCCTGGGCTGGCCTGAAAACCGAAATTCGATAATGAACTCTTCAAAAACCAGTTTCGGGTTTTTGAACAATTCCACACCAAAATTGCTCCTTTCCTCTCATTCTCAATCCCAGAACACTTCACTCAGTCCCATAACTACATTGCCCACTGCAATCCGCTCAATTGGGCCCTGGAAAGGCTGAACACATGTGGGAAACACTCTGCTTTTCATCGTGCACCAGTCATAGTTAATGGCCAAATCCACCGTCCCACACAGCCTGGCATCGCACAATGCCACTAAACAATCCATACAACCTATAAACAATAGTTTTAGGCCATCAATTTGCTCCATAAACGCACCACCCGTGCGCTGGCCATGTTCCCTCCACGGTGCTACAGTAACCGTTCAAACACCCGTGAAATTACCATTCTGCCCTTGTGCAGTAAATTACCAAAATGCCCCTCACGCATCCTGACCCGTAACTCGGTCATACGAACTCCGATTGATGCGTGCCGCCTGTCTACGAACTCAGGGCATCGAGACCTTCCTAACGGTCCTCGGTCCTCGGCCATCGGGCATCCCGATCAAAAAGTCAACATTTGCCCCTACATCGTCCAAATTACGAAAATGCCCCTGGACTTCCGTACATCATAACTTTCACCACGAACGTCGGAATCGAACGTGCCACCTGTCTATGAACTCGTGACGTCCCGAACTACGTCACGGTCATCGGTCAAAGTCCATTTGACCATCCGAATTAAAAGTCAACGTTTTGCCCACACCCAGGGGCAAAACGGTCATTTTGCACAATTCGTCCGAAATCGCCCAACTAATCCCAGATTAGTAAATCACAATTAAATATTATTAAATCCCGATATTCGGGACGGGTCGTTACAACCTTCCCTCCTTAAAGAATTTCGTCCTCGAAATTACCAATAACCTTATTCCACAACCACCTTGTGGAAACAATTCGACCACACAACTGTGTACACTTGTACACCCACATACTGGGACAACACCAGTCTCGTTTGTACCCAGACATCCCATCACAGTCATACGTCATAATAGCAACAACACTCGACCACCTCGAGTGGAAATGATCACCTGATCCGCGATAAAATCGCCTAACCATTTAGCTGACTCCTTCAGCTAGATGGTTCCTTTCCATTGCCAATAAATCCTTACATTTGCTCCCGTCGGGAGTCACCAAATCTCATTTGTCAGTCCATGCTGACACCACTAGTCAAACTGTCATCACAAAACTTTACCACCCTGATAAAGCCCCAACCATCTGTCTATCCGTGACAACACCACGTACTACATCACTCTCGATGTAGCGCAAGATCAACCACATGATCTCAATTCGCAGGGCAAGCCCATCCTGCGACATAAATAAATCTCAATGTCCATAATCGCCGACTCCCTCAGCGAACCAAAACGCTGGAAAATATGACGGCGTAGTAGCATCACGCAAGGCTACTCGTGGTTACTCAAACCACCAATTCACTCATCCTGAGTGTACGTATACCGTCAACTTACTCCATCAAGTGGTGTAACTGGAACACATTGAATACCAGCCCAGTAGTGACACACATCTCAGTACTAGGGTTCCATAAGCCAACCATGGCTAAGAGCACCTGCTCATACAATCACTGAACCCTGACAAAATCACATCTGCCCAGCGCACAGTATCCAATGTCCAGTCCACAATACAGCCAAACAAATGATATCAGAACCAAGCCGATTACCAACACATTAGTTACACACCACTGGTACATCCCATGTACCGCCATTAGGCACCACTCAGCCTAACCAGTATCAATCCTCGTACAACGTACCCTGTACGTACCTCAATCCATCAATCTGACTATAGCCACCCAGGTTATAGCCAAACACGTTCTAGTAATGGAGTACATTTGCTCAAACCAACATGAGACAAAACGAACTCCACCCGTCATTTAGTCCCAACTCCGAATCCGAATTCGCAATTTCGTAAGAAATCCCGAATCCGAACCCAAACATCACATTTTTATTCCAGTTCCAGATCCGAATCCGAAATCATTATTCCGTAAGCTAGCATTGGAATAACCATTCCGTACCCAAACCCAGTAATCCATTTTCGAGCTTCGCAATCGAATCCTGAATCGTCACCCAGAAATTCGATTCCAAAACCCAAAACCTCGTTTACGTCCATCAGGACGTAACGTAACCGACCCTATCGGTTACCCGCTCAACACTCGATTGACTTCATAGGGAAGCCAATCCCAATATCCACACGTCAAAGGTTGACAAAATCCGACCACATCGGAAACCTACTCAACCGAGTAACAAGCCATATGGACTTCACTCCGAAAAGAAGTTCAGTCCCGTCATCTACGACTCACATATCAAGGTAAGAGTGATAAACTCTCCACCCATCTGGATCATCAAGATCACAACCCAGATCCATCGCTACGTCACCCGACAAGTAATATCACGATCCTAGATCGTCACATCGACCAAAGTCGATAACATCACAAATCAGATCCACCTAGGATCCACACATGCTCACCTAGCTAACAGTCCATCCGAAAGCTGATCGTAGGGTCTTACACCCTCAATTGAATCCTTCGCCAAGTTTCCCTTGGTGGAAAGATGACTACGCATTTCACCACCAAATCCAAAATCATACACAACTGCTTGTGTCCAATGACCCCAAGCCAAACATGGGTCCACCAACCAATACACACTCAACGTACTGGTAGCAACAATCATCATCTGCCACGGCAGGAAATAAGAAGTCAACCCCAAAGACTTCGGAATACCAATCACTGATGCGGAAACGAGCACTCCTCTCGTCTCCCAATCACAACTCTCCCCGAGACGGGAGTTCCAACCACGTTGGAAACAGACATGCTCCCAATGAGATGTCAAGTCCAACCACTGGACTGCCCACGTCCATACCTTACTTGGATCACCACGTGTCCAAGATCGATTCATTACTCGGACCTCACGTCCGTCAATAATCATGTATGCACACACCCCGATTCCGAACGGAATATCCACAACTCTGCCTGGATGTGCATACCATGCTGCCTTCGTCTCACATCTCGACCTTAACAGGTTCAATCCTCAGGTTCCAAGTGATTCACAATCACAAAATCCCACATCAATACCACGAATGGTTTCCTCGACTTTCCAATTTCAATAATTTCCTTGTACTCTCAGGGGATATAAGCAGTACACAAACTTACCAATCTCGGAGTTGACCACAACTCCCCAAATCCACCAACTCGCATGACATAGGGAACATCGTCCCTAGATTCCCCAAATTTTCAATCATACCTTTTGATCCATTCATCACTTGCCGTCATATATCTGTTAGGACTTATCCCAACACGACACAACCTCCACTGGATCCCATCCAGTCCAAGACTCAACCACCACTGAGTCGCAGATACCAATCATCTGTCCATCATGACAGAGTCACACCCCAACTGGTGGCTCATCGTCATCACAATTACTGTCACCTGCACCAGCGCTAGTACCAGCACCAACGCACCATCATCAATACCAGTATCAGCACACAGGCATCCATACTAGTATTGGCATATAGGTATCACCATACCAACATCCATACATAGCACACGAACATCCATGCTAGCACACTGTGTGCAAAGCTGTTACCCTGGATCTCCGTTCATTACGAACGACGATCCCGTAACAGCACTCATACCCCACGACTATGGGTACCTCCAATTTTTGCCATCGGCACATCAGGATAATGAACGTTCCCTGAACGTCCCCAAGTATTAAAACCACACTAAATATCCTCGATAGCCAGTTATCTCGACACAACTGTCGACCAACAGTCATCGTTGTCAAGATCCGTATCCACACATCATACTACTATTCGATCCAACACGGGATTCCATGTTTTATCTCATAACCGCATTCGTGGATCGAATCCCATAATCCAGACTAGACTCACTAGAGTCATCCACATGGTCATCCATGACCTCAGCCGCTCGTCGCAGCACAAGTTCTCACTTAAGGTTCACCTTTCGGTCCATCAATTATAAATTAGGGTTCCAAGGTCACACCCTAGGGTTCCACCGAACCCAACTGCCTTTTGCAGTAAAATCCACAACCTGACCGACCCCGCGGTCCTGACATCATATAGACGTCCAATCCAATCCAATCGTCAACTCAACGTGGGTTCCACCACGAAGGTCATCGGCTAACTCCGATGCACCAACAACCCGAACATTAGCCAACACTACCAGGGTCCAAAACATAGACCAATACTCAACCGAGTTTCACATTTCCAATCAAATGGGGTTCCCTGAACCTAGCTGTGCCCAGTGGCACAACAATCCATCATCTCATGACCGAACCGATGGTCCCACATTACCAGTTAATCGTATACAACCCCACCTGGGTTGAATCGCATCAATGCACGGCGTATCGGGCCAAACACACCCAATTCACCATACAACCCAAAACTATCTATCAGGTTGACAACGGAACAGCAGCCCAAAGAGACATCACACCCTCGACCTTCGCGCACAAAAGAGCAAAACCTGCTCTGATACCACTTGACACGACCCATCCCAATCCCCCCGGGATTACCATGGAATGTGACGTGCTCCCGTCTGACAAGAGGCGCCAGACAAGGGATAACCGATTGCCATTGCCCAAACGGGCTTCCAGAGTGCGTAAGGATCGATGGAGGAGGCGTGCGATGCTCAAGTCTCTGCTGCAGTCGTATCCGGAATCAACCTGAAGGGCATTAAAAACCAAAAGCTGTGAGTGGACGAAAATAAACAAGTCTGCTTAAAACATTTATAAGACATTTATGCCCCTCAGTAAAATCATATGCATGCACCAAAACCAATAATCCCATATTTATTTAGAAATAACCATTAGGCCTTAGCCCGGAAACCAAAGCATATTTTCAATTTCCAAAAGTAAATCCAAGAGTTATTTCATCAATCCAGTAATATTCATTTATTATTTTTCCATCTCCGGCATCCCCGATGCCTAGCGTCCTAGACGCTTGACGTTCCAGACGTCATATCTCACGGTATTAAGCAACGCGTGCTGCCCGGGGTCTCACCGGGTCCATATCTCTGACATCCCCGATGTCTGACGTCCATGACGTCCAGCAATCCTGCTCCTGGATCACTATACGGTCCGGTAGCTCCGTACAATGAGCCCTCGCAGGCAATGCACCGTGACTTCTCCAGTGTCCCCGACACTTGGAGGAGACCAGGATATAAATATCCTCATATCGAGATGGTTTTATGGAACACATTTTATTATTCATTTCCAAAATATCACAAGGGCCCTGCCCCGAATTTCCATAAAACCGTCATAAGTCCAAATAGTTGAATCAAATCCGAAATAGTTCATTCAATTCCATTTTAGGGTCCCCGACCCGAAATCACATACATAAGTCAACTGAGCCCTTGGCCCGATTCATAAGTTAACTGGGCCCCTGGCCCGATTTCATAATTCAATTGGGCCCCTAGCCCGATTCAACAAATTAACTGGGCCCCTGGCCCGATTTCACTTTATCAAATCCGTAACCGTTTCATGAAATCATATCCATCCATATTTATGGAAATCAGTGCAAATCCAGAAAACCTCGATTCACGTGCAAACACGTAAATCGCCTCGAAAAGCGTGAAAACATATAAATTCACTGATATCCAAAATAAATCATATAATCCCAATTATAACAATCATGAAACAGTTATGCATGCATCGAATTTATAAAACCAATGTCCACTCACAGACCGTTTAACCGAGCGCCTCGATACGCGTGCCATAGGCCCTCCCGGGCCACCTCACTATCACCGGGACTCCCAATCCTGTTCAAATCAATTTAGAGGATCACTAACCTCATCATTAACATCCTATTCAAGTCCCGTAATTTTCCCGAATTTTTAAGTATTTTTAAATTGGATTTAAAACCTTCGGACATCCCGAACAATATCGAGACGGTGTCCGATCGACACGAAACCAATCCCAAAATGTTCGTTACAATGTATAGGATAAAAGTCATGTTGACCTCACCTCGAGATTCGTGCCCACGCGCCGTCACGCGCCGCCGTGAGTGGCTGCGCGTGAAAGCCACGCGCCTGCTACAGTGCTCCTTCTTCACCCGAATGACTGGTAAACGGGTCAGATTACCCGCGATAGGATCCGTTTCAAACACCCTCAATTCGATATCAATTCCATCCGTTCTTGATCCTACAACAATCACCAATCCACCAATTTCAGTTCTGTGTCCATGATTAGCATCAACCGTCGATCAATCTTGTCGACAACCCGTGATCACCCAAAACGGGTCGATCACCAGAGCTCCTCCAATCCTTAACCAAAATCAAATTAACTTCACAGGAAGTTAATAAGGACTACAACGAACTAATTAGAATCATTAATTTAACTCGAAAATACCTCAATCGTCACAACTCAAGCTCGAGTTTTCCGGCCGTCCACCATGTCCGTTCACGGCCCTAGGAGCTCCCAAGCTTGCCCCATTTGATCTGGTTCGACTCGAAATGATCCCAGAGAACAAAATGAATCATCAATTTGCCCTGGGCTGGCCTGAAAACCGAAATTCGATAATGAACTCTTCAAAAACCAGTTTCGGGTTTTTGAACAATTCCACACCAAAATTGCTCCTTTCCTCTCATTCTCAATCCCAGAACACTTCACTCAGTCCCATAACTACATTGCCCACTGCAATCCGCTCAATTGGGCCCTGGAAAGGCTGAACACATGTGGGAAACACTCTGCTTTTCATCGTGCACCAGTCATAGTTAATGGCCAAATCCACCGTCCCACACAGCCTGGCATCGCACAATGCCACTAAACAATCCATACAACCTATAAACAATAGTTTTAGGCCATCAATTTGCTCCATAAACGCACCACCCGTGCGCTGGCCATGTTCCCTCCACGGTGCTACAGTAACCGTTCAAACACCCGTGAAATTACCATTCTGCCCTTGTGCAGTAAATTACCAAAATGCCCCTCACGCATCCTGACCCGTAACTCGGTCATACGAACTCCGATTGATGCGTGCCGCCTGTCTACGAACTCAGGGCATCGAGACCTTCCTAACGGTCCTCGGTCCTCGGCCATCGGGCATCCCGATCAAAAAGTCAACATTTGCCCCTACATCGTCCAAATTACGAAAATGCCCCTGGACTTCCGTACATCATAACTTTCACCACGAACGTCGGAATCGAACGTGCCACCTGTCTATGAACTCGTGACGTCCCGAACTACGTCACGGTCATCGGTCAAAGTCCATTTTACCATCCGAATTAAAAGTCAACGTTTTGCCCACACCCAGGGGCAAAACGGTCATTTTGCACAATTCGTCCGAAATCGCCCAACTAATCCCAGATTAGTAAATCACAATTAAATATTATTAAATCCCGATATTCGGGACGGGTCGTTACAGACGGAGAGTGCCACGATTGAGCGAGCCCAGCGGCTCGGGGCTACTACTTTTAGTGGTGGGGCTGATCCTGAGGAAGCCCAGAGGTGGATTACCAGATTGGAGCGGATTTTTGCGGTGATGCATTGTCCGCCGGAGGAGCGAGTAGTGTTGGCTACCTTTTTACTAGACGGTGCGGCGTATGAGTGGTGGTATACCCTCGAGTTGTCCGGTTGGGATGTCCATAGTGTGACTTGGGAGACGTTCAGGGAACGGTTTCTGGAGCAGTATTATCCTCGTTCTTTCCGGGATGCCAAGGAGGCGGAGTTTCTGCAGCTCCAGCAAGGGAATATGACAGTGGCAGAGTATGAACGGAAGTTCCAGATGTTGTCCCGGTTTGCTCCTGCTTTTGTGGCCACTGAAGCCGAGAAGTGCCGTAGGTTTGAGTTGGGTTTGCGAGGTGAGATTCGAGCCGTAGTGACAGCTGGATCTTTTGCTACCCTCCGAGACTTGTCGGATGCTGCGGTGCGAGTTGAGGCTAGTTTGCCGGTGCGACGCCGGGAACCCTCTATTCCTGGAGCTTCGAGCCAGCGGACACCGAAAAGTGGTAACTTCGGTGGATCGTCCTCGTCGGGCGATGATCGTTTTGGTAGGCCTGGTGGTGCCCAGAGTTCAGGATTTTGGGGTTACCGAGCACCGCCGACTCCGCAAGCGAATGCGACGTCGGTAGCGTCTACGGGGAGACCGAGCAGTGGACCAGGTTGGAATGTGTGTTTCTACTGCGGGGAGCGAGGCCATTTCCGACGTGAGTGTCCACTGTTACCACATGAGGGTGGTGTAGGCAGAGGAGTAGCGGAGTCCGGACAGAGTACAGCGTCAGGGACAGCGGGCACTAGAGGAGGTGGTGGCACAGCCACGAGTAGTTCGAGGGGACGTGGTAGAGCGTCGGGATCTCAGGCCCGGGTGTTCTCGATGACTCAGCAGGAGGATCAGTCGATACCAGATGTGGGGACAGGTACTTGTTTCACTTTTGGTTGTTCTGTTGGTTGGGTTGTTGGATTTCGGGGTAGAGTCTAGGAGTTTTCCTAGAGGACTTGGAGTGTACAGTAAGTTCCGTAGGAGGGTGACGGAAGGTATAGGAAAGGAGTGACTATAACTGATCGATTGGAGACTATGGAAGGAGAGAACCCACAAGCTAGAGTTTGCCTTTAGGACCTTGTGGAGTTATTCCGACAGTGGCCGGAATAGTAGCCGAGGGAGATGGGAGGATGATTGTTTGGGTTAGTAGTCGAGTTGCTTCGGGCAGGTAGAGTGGTTGTATACGAGGATGTACTCTATGACTTCTGTCGGGTATTGTGAAATGAGGTATTTTATAATACCTTTGTTTTCTGTTCATAGAGTTTCCCTTGCGTACACCATGCAGTTGTTACATAGCTAGGGTTGGCCGTGGTAACAGTAGTTGGGGATGGAGTGAAATACCCAAGGTGGAGATGATAGACAGGGAATTTAGGAGAAGCTGTTGCTAACCTAGTGTGGATACCGGGTAGAAGACTTTAGGTGCCGGGAACTAGCTGTGGAATTTCGGGGACGAAATTCTTTTTAGGTGGGTAGATTGTAACAACCCGTCCCGAGAATTGGGATTAGTAGAGCGATTAAGGTGTGATTAGTAAGGTTAATCAGGGGTTAGTTGGTCCCGATGGGGTCACTAGTGGAGAATGACGATTTTGCCCCCGTTTCGAGCAAAAATGTTGACCAGTGACCAGGACGTAGTTTAGGACGTCATGAACCCGTAGACATGTGGTATGTCTGATTCCGACATCCGAGGAGGAAGTTGTGATGTTCGGAAGGTCGAGGGTATTATCGTAATTTTGGTAAAATAAGGGGGAAAAGTTGACTTTTTGTATAATCGGGTTTTGGTAGGTTGACCTAGCATGGTTGGGTAGATCTCGTCGTCCTGAATTCAACGACAGGCGGCACGTGTTCATCGGACTTACGAGGCGAAGGTTACGGGTCTAGGAAGTTTCGGTAAAACCGTAAAAATGAGTAAAACAGGAGGGTATTTTAGTCTTTTTGGGTTTATGGGGATTCGTGCAGAGAGAAAGGAATGGACGGCTGGGGTTTAAGCAGATGGGATATAGATTGAAGGGATGGTGACACATGGCAAAGGGCTAGAGGATTCTGGTGGAATCCGGTGTGTTCACAGCCCAATTATTTGGGTGGAACCGTGCATACCCGTGTTTGTTCTTCGACAAACACAGAGAAACATAGTGTGAGAATTGAGGGGAATTGATCGATCTGGGTGCAAGGGTGAGTGATTAGCGAGTTGTGAGAGTGACAGTGAGGCAAGGCGGAGCTGGTGGCCGTGAATTTGTGGTGCAATCGTGCACGGCGGCACGGCGGAGGTGTGGAGAACTTTTGGGGGAAACAGGGAGCTTGTGAGGTTGAGGTGGTGGCTACGCCGTGAGACGAGGCAAACCAAGGCCAGGGGAGGCTGAGGAGACTGCAAGGAGTCCAACGACCACAGTGGTAGGCGGCAGTGCGCACGGCGGAGCTGCAATCGAAGGGTAAGGCTTCTTTGCTCTGTTTTGCCGTGAAACTTCAGTTTGAAAGTCGTGAGTCTAGGGCTAGAGTCGAGGGATTTGGAGGTTAGGGTGAGACTCCTGAGGGTCCTAGGAATCGGTTGAGTGTGCTGCCGTGATGGGTGGTGCACGGTGGTGGAGGGCACGACGGAGGGACCTTCAGTACTCTGTTTTGGCCGTGGGTTCAAACGGCGAGTCGTGTAAGTAGGGGCTGAGTCGACGGTATAGGAGTGTTGGTCTAAGTTCAGTGAGGTCTTAGGGACCGTCTGGTGTCACCACCGTGACGGGAGGTGACCGGAGTTGAGGAGTCGTGAAACAGGGGGACATTTAGCCGTCTGGTTTTGAGCTTAGTCGACGGGCTAGGGACAGTGTCGAGGTGAACGGAGTTGGGGAATCGATAGGGTTGGTCAGGACGAAGCTGCAGGTGAAAGAAGGGGCTGAATTGGTGGCCGGACGGCGGAGATCAAGTCTCGCCGGTTCAGCCTGCGACGGCTGGTTCAGCACAGGTTGAAGGTGGTACTGTAGCTGGCGCGTGGGGCCACGCGCAGCCACTTTGGGCGGCGCGTGGAGGCGCGTGCGGCGGTTCTGGGAGAAACAGTCAACTTGACTTTTGGTCTAGGAGTTGTGTTGAGTTCAATGGAGTTGGTTTCGAGGCAATCGGATGTCGTTTGAGTGTAGTTCCGCGAGGGTGAAGGTTTAGGGTCCCGGGGTTCTAGGTCTTTGGTTCGGGGATTTTTGAGGAAATTGAGGAGAATGTTTGTAGACGTATTAGTAACGTAATTTGACGGTGTTTGACAGGATCGGGATTTCCCGAGGAAGCCGAGGAACGGGCTGGACGTTCGGGACGCGAGTAAGGCTCAGTACTGTGAGTGGACCCTTTCCTTAAACTCGAGCATGTATAACTGTTTTTATATACGTATTTCATGGTTTTACTTATGAATCTATTTTTATTGAATATGAAGTGATGATTTTATGTGTTTGCACGTTTTTCGAGAAAAAAGACGGTTTTAGCACGTTTTACGAGAACAGGTGGTTTTGGAAAATAAAGATACGGTTTTCGGGCTTTCAAAGGATAAATGATTTCAATGATTATAACGGGTTTTTGGAGCATGATTTCGATGATCAAGGTTTTCGATTTTAGAATTTAAGATTGGAAAGTGGACTCCGGATTTGGGTTCGGAATGACGGTTCTGGATGCCGGAAGGGCATCGAACCAGTGATTTCGGATTCGGGTTTGGATGTAGATTGGTAAATGGTTTTCAAATGGTTTTGGGATTGGATTTGCTGGATCTGGATATTGGGTTTAAAGACCCGGATGTATGTGACGGGGGACCGGCCGGATTGGGTTTAAAAACCCGGATTGAGTTTAAAGACTCGGGAGTTTAAAGACTCGGATATATATATATTGATTTCCCCCGTAGGCCTTGAGTTTAAAGACTCGGGAGTTTAAAGACTCGGATATGATTAAGGCCTGGATTGAGTTTAAAGACTCGGGAGTTTAAAGACTCGGATAGGTCCAGCAGGTTTGATCGGGAGAGCGGGATTTACCTCGGGTTTCGGGGTGAAACCGGGGTGGGTCCTGACATGCCATGACGATCATTGCCTGCGGATGAGGCTCCATTATAACGTCCCTTCTTCGGGGCTCTCTGACCATACGATCCAGGATATGAACGCTCGCGACGTTGTCCACCACCAGAATACTGTGGATGTGTCCGGAGACTAGCCTCAACCCGCACCGCGGCATCAGACAACTCCCTGAGAGTAGCAAAAGCTCCGGCCGTCACAATGGCCCGTATCTCACCCCGTAGGCCAAGCTCGAACCTACGGCATTTCTCAACCTCAGTAGATACAAAGGTAGGAGCAAAAAGAGCTAGCATCTAAAATTTCTGTTCATACTCAGCTACGGACATGCCCCCCTGCTGGAGCTGCAGAAACTCGGTCTCCCTAGCATCACGGAATGAACGGGGAAAATGCTGGTCCAGAAACCGTTCACGAAAGGTCTCCCAAGCCACTGTACGGGCATCCCAGCCTGACAACTCCATAGTATACCACCACTCATAAGCAGATCCATCAAGTAGAAATGTGGCCAACACCACACGCTCCTCAGGAGGACAGTGCATCACAGTAAAAATCCGCTCAATCCGAGAAATCCAACGGTGAGCATCCTGGGGATCCGCTCCACCACTAAACACCGTAGCCCCAAGACGCTGGGCTCGCTCGATCGAAGCACTCTCGGCATCGCCATCAGGTCGTGGAGGGCGTTCGCGTCGCGGAGGCATGGCCGGTCGTCCTTCTCTCTGAAAGAGGCATAAGTTAGTACAATAATCAAGGCACACCCGAGTGCCGGACACGAATCGTAAACCTAGGCTCTGATACCAATTGACAGGACCCACCCCGATTATCGCCTCGATAATCGGGAAGCATCCTGCTCTCGTCTGACAATCGAACCCAAACGACCGGAAAACTAATTAATATTACAACACACCCATTGTCAGACCAGGGAGATTAAACAAATACATCTGACTGGACGTTAAGTCCACAGTTTCACAGAGCAATATTACAAAACAAGTTAAAGAAACAAGTCCTACTCTGTGAACTAACTACTCCGCAACGGAAAACTTTATGCCTCCGCCTCTGCCTCGGCGCTTGCCCCCGCACTTGTACCACGACCTGGAGGGAATTTAAAACAACAAAGTGTGAGTGGACCGAAACATAAGTTTTAAAGGAAAAACAGTTTTTCCGAAATCGGGTTCGCCCTCCAGTTTTGTAACACGCATGCATAACCAAACATTCAAAATTTGCATATTAACTTTTGAAAACTCTTTTTCTGAAACACATGAAAAACGTTACCAAGGATCGCCATAATTCATGTAAAAACCATTTAATAATGCCAGGTTTCAGAAACCGTCATTTTGAAACGTTAATTGCACAAATCAAGTAAAACGTGAATCATTAACCACAATTATGCTGTTGGATCCATCCGAGTCTTTAAACTCAATTTTAGGCCTTCCCGGGATATCAACGAGTCTTTAAACTCAAAACATGATTAATAGGCCTCGGGGGTATCATAATAATCGAGTCTTTAAACTCACGAGTCTTTAAACTCAATTCGGGTCTTTAAACCCAATTTTCGGGCCCGCCCCCGTCATTAAGTAACCGGGTCTTTAAACCCAAAATCAGATCCAACCATTAACCGGGTCTTTAAACCCAAAACCGTTTTTAAACATAATAAATCAAGATTCATCACAACCGTTTTCCCAACATTATTCCGAAAACATTTCTCATCGTAACAGGACTCATGTCCGAATTCACATGCAAATCCCAACACATGCAATTTCCAAAAATTACCTCACAATGTGATCAAACATCATAAATCCGAAACATGCATATTCATATCCAGGTACTTTATCAAAATCATCACGCATGCATAAGCGAAAACCGTAACCTCGAAATGCGTGAAACACGCTAAAATCTCGAAAAACGTGAAAAAACACGTAAAACCGATATAACATATCACCATCATAAAATCATATGTAAAACCATGAGATAAATAAGCAAAATAGTCATGCATGCCCAATTTAGAAACTCAAAAAGTCCACTCACGGTTTTAGGACGCGTCAATCGCGTCCCGCGTGCTCCTCCGTAGCTTCGGAAGTGTCCGGGCCTGTAAAAATGTACAAGAAAGGTTACAAACATCCCCAAATAGCTCGTAAGATTTTTCCCTAATTTCCCGGATTTTTCGGCAAAATAAACCTTAAAGGCCTAAACTTCCGGGCTCCCGAGATTATCCCGAACGACTCCCGAACAACTCGAATCCTAAAGGGAAAATGTTAATTAGACTGAAAGGGACAATTCCCATGTTGACCGTGATCGGAGATGACATTGCACGCGCCGTCACGCGCCGCCCAAAGTGGCTGCGCGTGAAGGCCACGCGCCAAGCTACAGTGTCATCGTTCTTACCCGGATAGTCTGATAAACAGGTCTGTTACCCGCGACTCAACCCGACCAGTTTAAGCTCAATTCTCAATCAATTCCTCTCGTTATTGATCCTATTATCTTCTCTAACTCATTAATTTCAGGTCTGTGTTAATGATTAGCCTCGACTGACACCAAATCGACCCAACTCAAGCTTGAACAGTCGAACAAGTCGACTTCTGGAACTCACCCTACACGGTTCCATTCCCAAATTAACTTCACCAGTAGCATAAAGGGACCCATACGAACACAATGGCACTAACAATTTAGCTCGCCGTTACCTGGAAGTCGTCGTCCTCAAGCTCGAAAATTCTCAGAACCAGGGAGCTCAGTCCTTGGCCAATTCGTGGGTGTCGTCCTTCGAATTCGACGTGGTTGGTTCCCTCTTGATCCCAGAAGACTAGAATGGCCCTTGGTTTCGATCAACAAGCCTCAGAAATCGAATTCAAATTTTTCCCTCCAACTGGTTCATCTCTGAACAGGTACCTGAGTTCCTGAGCAATCCTTGCTCAATTTGCTTGATTTCGTGCACGGTTATGCTGCTGCTGCTCCCAGAAAACTCTCAGTGTGTCTAGTGTGATCCCTAAGCCAGTAGAAACTGAATTCTGAGATTTCCCCCCAAAAACCCGAAACTGAATTCTCACTGTTTCTCTCAAACTCACCCTCTCACTGATGCACAAATGACCCAAATTCAATCCTCACTCCATTCCCATACACGGTTAGTCGATCGGCGTGGCCAGCAGCCCGTGGGAGACCAACTGGGGTCTCTGAAAATGTCTCCCACGCACACAGAAACCATGGCCATTCCCTGCACTCCCGTGCCCAGAATTCTGCCCAAACCGTGCACCAAGGCCACTCAGTCATGCTTCCACTACCTAAATCCACATAAACAAATTGTCTGAGCCATTCCACTAGCCATAAACAATTGCACGCACAAGACCCACGGCCGTGCACTCTGTTTTTCACGGTGGTGAACAGTAACCACCGTGAAATGACCAAAATGCCCCTCTGTGCAATAATTACCAAAATGCCCTCCAACTTCCGTGACCCATAACTCGGTCATCCGACGTCCGTTTCAAGCGTGCCGCCTGTCGTTGTACTCGGGGCGTCGAGACGAACATAACGGTCTTCGAGTCAAATGAATATCAATTGTCAAACAAAAAGTCAACTTTTTCCCCTTAATAACGTCCAATTACGATAATGCCCATGAACTTCCGAACATCATAACTTTCACCCTGTTCGTCCGAATCGAACGTGCCACCTGTCTATGAACTCGTGACGTCCCGAACTACGTCACGGTCATCGCTCAACGTCCGTTCGACCCCCCAATCAAAAAGTCAACAAATTGACCACACAAAACACAGGGTTAAAAACGTCATTTTATTCAATATTTTATAATATTACATTTCCAGAACGTCCGGGGCGTTACAAGTCACCTACTTAACTAGGTAGTGTTTCAATCCTTGGCTTTAAGCACTAAAATCATCTATTCTTGGCCTACCTTTTAACGTAATTGCATGTCGTTTTCGAACGAGGGTGGACGGCGGAGTTGACGACGCCTGGAGTTGCAGAACTAAGAACTTTCCTGTGACTTAACGACCACAGCAGGTAGTTCTCGAACCTAAAAGCTAGATGTTTGTAAGCTTGACGTTGAGTAGAACGATTTAGACTAATTGCATGTTGAAAACAATTGAGTTTGGGCGAAGTTGGACCTCGCTGAAATTTGGAAATTTTCCAACAAAAATTTCAGAATCCGGCCACTGTGGATGGTAATGCTAGCGGCGGCCCGATCACCGTCTCCAGTGAAGTGTCGATGACGGTGGTCAACGGTCAACCGTTAGCCAACAATTAGTCAACCGTTAGTCTTAACGGTCAACTAACGGTCCGTTGATGGAATATTCCATTGAATATTCGAGGAATATTCTTACGCATGTGAGGCGTACGTGTGGTGTGTGCGACATTGTAGCTCGACAAGTGCAGAACATGTGACTCGTGTATGCCCGCGCGTGGGTGCGCCTGGTTGGCGCGTAATGCCTCCAGCCAGTGCGTGGGAGGGTTTTCCGACCCTCCGCTGGCACGTGGCGGTGGATAGAGCATTTTTCCAACCCACGACGGGCTTGGGCTCTAGGGGTGGCAATATGTCGTGTCGTGTCTTGTCATAAACTCCGTTTTATCCATTTATACCCAATCCGAACCCGAACCGTTTAATAATTGTGTCAAAAATTTCCAACCCAAACTCGACCTGTTAATGACTCGCGTAACCCGTATAACCCATTTAATAAATATGTCGTATTCAAAATCTAATTAACATATGACCCGTTTTAACCTATTTAAATTATAAGATTTAATAAGTATTTAGATAGGTAAATGAGTAGATATATAGGTTAATAATGACATGTTTATTAAATTGGTCAATATATAAGCCAATATACGAGTTAATCTGTTAACCCGAAATCTACCCATTTATTAAACGGGTTAATATGTCATTATACGGGTTAACAGATTGATCCGAAACCCACCTGTTTATTAAACGGGTCATAACGGGTTGACCCGAAAATGACCCGAAATTTTAATCGTGCGGGTTAACCCGAATAAATTTCGTGTGGGTTTCGAGTCGTCTATCAAGTCGTGTCAAAAATTGCCACCCTTAGTGAGCACAGTTTTAGGGCATTTTGAACAATTTTAAATACCTTTCCAACCCATTAAAATGTTCTAAGTATCGTTTCAGGCTACCCTAAGGGGGTTTCTCTAGGGTTTTGAGTTGGATTTGATTGGTAACCTTTACACTTGACCTCGGTAGGGTTATTTGGACTTGGAGCATGTGCTAGCTTGGCATGTCGGGTGATTTCGACTCCCCGACTAGTGTGTGAGTGGACCATTTTCCCTAAACTTGATTTACTATGCTATTTACTTGCACGTTTTACGATGTTTATACTTATCTTATTTACTAAGCATGCTTGATTGCCTTTTTTGGATTAATTATTGAGAATAATCGATATGTTTACTTTATGGTATGTGCTATGATGCGTGATGTGCTAGTATGTGCTATGATGTGATGGTGTATACCCAAGTATGACTAGTTGAATTATTCATTGCATTTGTGTGTTTCGTTAGCCTTCTTAGTGTTTGTGCATTATTAGTCCCAGGACATTGTTAAGTTATAACCTTAGAAGCACTTAGAAGTTGTCGGTATCTCCGTACCCATCTAAGTGACCACAGACTAGCTTTCACATGATTCATTACCCGCGTAACTCGTAATATTAGTTAAATATTTGCCAGCTTGTCCTCGAGCTCTAGGGGACATGAGGTCTTTCACGTGGTTGAGGTACACGAGTTTTTATAGATACTCAGCCTGTCATATGTGATATGTGTATGTCTCGAGCGACTTATGAGCAATTATATTGTCGTTCATGCATGTTAATTCACATTGTGATTTATGATTATTTTAATATTATCTCTCGTAGAACGTGCAAGTCTAAATTTATTGTTTTGGCTTTTTGGGAAAAATGAGGGGTTAGAGCTTATTTTACTATACATGGTTTTACACTGAAAAAAATTAGTGGGTTCACTCACCCTTTATTATTGAACCACGTAGGTCTCGTTGGCATTTCACGTACTTCGAGGAGGTGTGGTTAGCTGTTCTAACACACACTCCCGTGTTTGGAGTGATGCGGTAGGAATTGGGTATTACAGGTAGTATGCAGTTGTATGATCATCATTATAGTGCCCATACTTTGTATTTTCGTTGTTGGGTGAAATGTAATTAGCTTTCAGTGGTTATGTTTCACTCAACCTCCAAAAATATAACGTTTTAATTGAATGGATTTCGTCATCTGGGTGTATTAGTTGTCCTCTACTATCACATGAATATAACTAGAGAGGGAGAGATATGTCTGGGGAAAAATACCCGTTCTACCAAAATTTTGCATCTTCCATTTGTGCTTGTGTATCGCTGATGCGAGCATTACACATTTGAGGCTTGGAAGAAACTCCACCCGTATCACATGTCGTATACACCCACGAGTAGCTGATCCCTTATCATCAAAATCCACCCCTAGCTAGTGGATCTTTTTGTTGCTAAAGGCCTTGGGCTTTTGTCCTCGGTTCGAATTGACATCAAATCCACTTTTACGAGAATTTGAAATGGTGTCCGTTGGATGCTCCTTTCCATTATGGATTTCATCTTTTTACTTTTTATGTGAATAAAAGCAACTAGATGTTTCGAAAGTGATGTTTAGATAATTTATATGCATATCCTTTATATAAATTATTTTATTTGTTAAATATTTATTTAATGATATAAGTATTAATTAAAAAATATAGAATGTTATATAATAAAATTAATAAAAATTTATATTTTCAATATTTATGATTCTCAACTCAATTTATTTATCTAGTTAATTAATTTTTGTTCTGAAATTAGTTGATAGTATTTATAATATTATTAATTTATTGAATTTTATCTTTAAAAAAAAAACGTCTAGACTCAGCCTAACCGCGTAAGTGCTATGTCCCTATCGACCGCCCTAAAAACGCCTAATGCCGTTTAAAACATTAGATAAGAGGAATGAAGAGTTATTAAAATATGTGATATGAAAGAAATGAATAATTAAAAAGAGTGATATGATAGGCAAAAATGAGAATACTCAAAATGAAATCTAAAAATTAATTTGTGTAGCTTTCAGTTTTTTATATTTTGTTTTCATTGTTCTCAAGTTCCTCCTGTTTTTGTACCATCATCACCTTTGTTCATCGCTTTCTTTCACCTAAATTTGTACTATTCGGTTATGTTTATGGCTGCTCATTGGGAGGGATAGGGTTATGGGACCTTATATAGGTCAAACAAGCCCAACAAATTTAGCTTTCGTGCCAACGAATTTAAGGCTAAATTTCCCATTCAAGGAAAAAGCAGTAATAAGTTGTTTAGAATTTAGCCTTGATAATGACTTATAAGTATTTGATGACACTCAATTTTCTTTGATGGAGTTGAAAATGTGAACAAGATGATATGATTTAGGAATGGGAAGCTGAACAAACACACAGACAAGAATGGGAATTGGTAACAAGAGAGTATGTAGCTTCTAAGCAAGTGTCAAATAATATGGATGTTGCCAGCTTCATCAGCTTACGGTGTTTGTGTGAAAAAAGAGGTAATGTATGCACACGCATACAGAATGCAGCCATACGCGTAATCTTTTGCTCACGTATTGTCCTCTTTCCCAATATACACACATTCCCCAGTCCCCAGTCCCCACCCAAACGCACATACCAGAGGCGCTTCCCACCTAAAATTTGTGCCTATTTATCTCTCACCACCAAATTCACCTAATTAAAATTACCCCAATAGTCACCCGCATTGAAAAGTAATAACAATAATAGTCATTATTATTAGTATTATTATTAAAAATATAAATAGTAATAATAATGAATTAACAATGAATTAAATAAATAATAAATAATTAGCATTTATGATATACATATATTTCTTATCAATTAGTATGATATAATCGACTAGTATAATATAATCGGTATTTTAATTCGATAGAACACCAAATGCGCGATTAAACATACATATCAAGATGCAAATGCCAAGGAGTCTTTTTAATGAAACGCAATTTAACACTTTAGTCATAATCTATAAAGAAACAAAAATAAGATCATTTGTTTGGTATTGAAATTGACGTCTTGTATTTATATCTAGAGCAACGATATTTTGAGGATCTGTGGCTAAAAACTTTAGGCTTAAATTTTCAATCTTGAAATTAAAACTAAAAAAAAAACACATACTTAAAAAAATCATAATTTCCATTAGTATTATGAATTAGTCATGTTCCTTTGAATGTGCAACTCCAAACCAACAAGACTAATAATAGCTGGTTTTACGATGTTTAGGATTTTTGATTTCTCAAAACTAAATAAATGTGGAACTGAAATGATTTTACTTTTCTTATTCTTGTGGATTTTTTTATTTTGATTTAATAAGTTGGTAGGTTGTGGTTATTTTAGTGACGGTGGTATGTTGTTGTCATGTTGACTGAGTTGTACAACTTGCAAGGAAATGAAACCCAGCTGTTCTGTCATGTTTACATTGGAAACTCCCATCAGTTTGTTGCCTTTATCGGGAATTATGCTTCATGCTTGTGCTTGATACCACTTTTGAGGAAGATACTGAAATCAAATGTGCAGAACCAGATGAAATTAGACATATAATTAAGCAAGAACTTGAATGAAAAGAGTAGTCACCCAATATATACATGCATATATATATATATAGAGCTACATTCTGTTCATATAATACATGGATGGCTAGTTTTTTCCTTTTGCCAAAGGAGTAATGAAACTTTATAAAATGCAAGTTGAAACAAACGCCAATGATCTCCGCAATTTATCAATTAACTAACTTTATTTCTTGTGTTAAAAAAAAAACTTTTTTTTTACTAAATACTAGTGTATATTAGTTAGAAAGTTTTTGCTATTTTTTTTTAAATTGAATAAGAGTAGGAATTCACTTTAGGTCAAAACAATTTTATGCGTTGAAAATTTAATGTAAATCTATTTTAGGCAATATTAGTTTTCACGTGATAATCAATTTCCTCTAGAAATTTATATGGATAATACTTGCATTCTATTATGCGGAATTCTTTATTTTTTAAATCATCATTAAGAGATTATTTTTATAAAAAATCAATCAAATTAAAGGTCATCTAGTTATTCATATGTATCAAATAAATCAGTTTTGGTAACAATTATGATTCTCACGATGGTCCGTTAAATTATTTAATTCATATGAGTGGCTAAATGACATTTAATTTTCTTGATTCTTTTACGAAAAAATGATCTTACAATGATGAGTTAAAGAATGAATGGCTCCTAGCTCCGACTATAATAATTTTACATACAAAGTTTGATAAATTGAATGAGTGGTGGTATGGGGAGGTATCACCAGGGTAAGACGCAAGTATTGTCCAACTTATATATAATGGTTTCTCTCGAAAAGTTTTATTTTAAGTAAAAAAAATTCATAAATTATTATTTAATAACGAATTATTTACACATACTCATTGAGATTTCTCGTGTTTAATTACACAAACACCATTCAGATTTCAAAACTCTTGCGCATACCCCCTTATGTTTAAAATGACAAAATTACCCTTGAATAACAATTCTTAATAAAAATTAAGATATCTCACAACCAAACACCTTTCCTAAATTTTTTTTGCTATTTTTCGATAATAGTAACTTTTTATTAATTAAATCCATTTGTTAATTTTTCTCGTCTTGTGTTATGATATTTAATTAGTTTGCTCATTTGATAATGTAAATCTCATTACATACTTTAAGCTTGCTTCGAGTTTTACTGAGCGTGACTTTGCCTTCCTCGATACTCATTAAAATACGAGATCAATACTCTAACATGTTTTGAACAATGACGAGTCATTGCCAGTCAGTTTAAACAACGGTTGTGCATGTTTTTATGGTGACATCAATCGGCGTCTAAGTATGTGGTGTTGCTGCCGTTGCATTCCGCATTTGAAACACGTGGCGGCATTATCATTTCACTCCCATTTTTGGATAAACATCACCACACGCCACGCGCAACAAGCCACACGGTGTGTTTTCCACTTTTCCATAACCCATAAACCTTATTTTCATCGTCAATTTTTTTAAAATCAAAATTGAGAAAAGACATGAGAAATCAAAATCAAATTAAAACCCTAATTTTTCTTTCTTTTATTATGGACTATATTTTCCTCTTTTACCCTTCGGCCTCCACTTTTGGGTAACTTCAAAATGCATAGTCTTCCTTGTTGGATTCTTTGGCCTTCACATGTTTGGAAATGAATAAGAAATAACAAAATTGATTTTTTTTTTTCTATTTAACTATGTGGTGTGTTTTATTAAATTAAATATAATTTCCACTTATTATTACGAACTTTCCAAGAGCCAATAAGGTAAAATCCTTCTGGAACTATTACTTGACTTTATTTTTTGGTACAGAGACAGACAAAACTTAGATAAGCGCAAAGAACTAAAGGGAGATGACCTTCTCAAAATTTCTACAGAGCAAATCAGATAAGATCAATTCCTATCTTAGGAACTGCGAGTTGACTTTCTATGACAACCCTCCACGGCTCCACCTAGTTGGGAAAATTGAAAAGAAATAATAAGTCTGAAACCAAATATTACCTAGCAGCTTATCTGCTAGTCTGCTAGGATTATATCTAATATGTTACGTAGAAGGTCTTGGAATTCGATTTTAATAAAAAAAACATTGTAATAGTTTCTTAAAAAAAACATTGTAATAGTTTCTTAAAAAAAACATTGCAATAATGAAATATAATATAATAAAAACTGATAAATCTTTTATTAGTAAGGAAACACCAGAATGACCGCGTAACATATAAATGCAAATATAAAATAAAATAATTATATAAAGACGGACAGACAGACAAGCCACCACCCAAAAAACTCAACCCGGTTATAAAATACAGAGTTACATTCGAGTGTTGACTCTACGACCCTCCTTGAATCCTTGTTCCATTCATTTTTTCCTTTGCTTCATCGAAACAACGTCTTCTACTTGCTTCTAAGTTACTTCTCAATCTCTGTTACCAATTCTTTCTTTATTTCCTTCAAATAGCACCAAAAAAGCACACGCGTTTCTCATTCTGCATACATAAAGCTTGAGACTTTACGAGAGAAACACAAAGAATCAAACAATTAAACAATGGCTGATCTAGAAGGAGGAGGGGCTGTAAAACCCAGAGCCAGCAATTACAACCCCAACCAGTACTATGTTGGAACCTCGGAGAATCAATGGACATCGTGGTTGATTCCTATGTTTGTGGTTGCCAATATTGTTCTGTTCGTTGTGGCTATGTTTGTCAACGACTGCCCAAAGAACAATCCTGGTCTTGAGGGCAAGTGTGTGGCCAAGTTTCTTGGTCGATTTTCGTTTGAGCCGCTCAGGGAGAATCCTTTATTTGGTCCCTCTTCTTCTACGTGAGTTGCTCTCACTTACCCATCTCTCAATTTATCATTTTTCTTGTTTTTCGTTGGTTCTCTGTTTGGACTGTTTTTACTGATTTGAAATTTAATTCTCTGTAAATTTAGGATTTCTGGGCTGATTTTATCGTATCTTAATTGGGTTTGTATAGTTGAGAATCTTGACATTTTTTCTGTGAATCCAATGCTTTATGTTGTTCACTATGCTACCAAGCAGCCGTCTTTGCTGAATTTTCTCATTTTGATTTGTTTTTGGCTATGCTTCGATGGGATATATCCTCTTGAGTTTAGGTTGATGGAATTGCTTGACTTGCTGATCTTCGATTTCTTCGACTCGAAGGGTGCTATTTGGATACCAATTAGTCCTTGTTCTTATTCCGACTCAATGATATCATAATCAATTCTTAGCTTCATACATTGGTGGGGGGAATTGTTAAATTGAAAATTTGTTGAATAATCCACTATTCATGTCATGAGAATATTTCTCACAATGACCCCTTTTCTGGCCAGAAAGTGATGACTTTTGTGTGATCCGGATTATACAGGATATCGACTAATTGAAATTAAAAAGCTTGGAAACTTTAAAATCCTGTTTACTTTTTAATAAAGTTCTTCTTGCTTACTGTACATTGATGAAAGTCATATACCTTTTGTTTTTTACTTTTTGGTTTGCATTACTGAACATTGTTTCCTGGTTTTATAGATTGGAAAAATTGGGAGCTCTCGAGTGGTATAAGGTTGTGCATGGGCAGGGATGGAGACTTATCTCTTGTATGTGGTTACATGCCGGTGTCATTCATTTGCTTGCGAACATGCTGAGCTTGATCTTTATTGGCATTCGTCTTGAACAGCAGTTCGGATTTGGTAAGACGTCTTTCTTACTGTTTCTTGAATTAACCTTTTTATTTATAGGAAAAGAGGATTTTGAGAGTTCTTGATTTGTTTCGGAGTTTAAACATGGGAATATTCTTATTTTGTTAGTAAAGTATTTTGAAATTATTCTAGATTTATGTATCAAGCAGTTTTTTATTTTCTATACATAGTCTTCGAAATTACTTCACTTTCCTGGTGCATCACTGCATTCAATTGAATTCAAGACGATTCAAATAGATGTCTTGTTAACTGTCTAGATCCTTACTTGGTTCATTTTTAATGGCGTTTCTTTTGACATCTTTTTAAAAAAAAAAATTTGGTTGTATTCTAACCTCAATTCTGCATTGAATGATTTGCAGTGCGTGTGGGTGCGATCTACCTGGTGGCAGGATTTGGAGGGAGCATATTATCTTCACTTTTTATTCAGCACAATATTTCTGTTGGTGCTTCTGGCGCTCTGTTTGGGCTTCTCGGAGCTATGTTATCTGAGCTTCTTACTAACTGGAGTATATACACCAACAAGGTTTGCCTCGCATTTTCTATCAAGTGCATTTGATATTCTTTAAATGTTGGCTTTGATGTTCGGTTCTTATTATGGCTTCGTCTTATTGAAATGTTCCGTGGTCAATAACTCTTTCTTTTCTCCTCCTCTTCCAGGCTGCAGCTCTGTTGACACTTATCGTCATCATCGCAATTAACTTAGCAGTTGGAATTCTTCCCCACGTTGACAACTTTGCCCACCTAGGAGGATTCATAACCGGGTTTCTCCTTGGCTTTATTGTGCTGCTTCGACCCCAGTTTGGATGGATAGAGAGTCGGAATCTTCCAGCTGATGCTCGTGTCAAATCCAAGCACAAGCCTTACCAATATATCCTTTTGTTTGTTGCCATTGCCTTACTGATTGCTGGGTAAGTTTCTTGCTGTGATCGTGTTAGCCCTCTATTGCATTTCAATCTGGATCGAATCAGGGACGGATCCCCATTGATACGTTTTCGCGAATATGAGGCATTCTTGGAGATGACTAATTTTCGATTGATGTTAAACCGCAGGTTAACTACGGGATTGGTGCTGCTGTTCAGAGGAGAGAACTTAAACAAGCACTGCAGTTGGTGCCATTACCTGAGCTGTGTGCCAACCTCAAGATGGAATTGTGGGAACTGAGAGATGACCTGGCTCTCCTCTTTCTTCAACTTCTCGTCTCATTCTTTCATTCTCTTTTAGTCGTATCTGATGTACATGCATACAACACTCGAGATTATCTTGTTTGCTTGGGACATGAGACACTAATGTATATTTGATACACACACAGGATGTTTCTACTTTTTATACATCGAATTGTTTTCATACAAATGGATTTCTCCTCCTTTATCTCATCAGTTTTGAGTGAAAGGATTGTAGTGCAATAACTACTAATTGGGCAGTCAATTTAATGGTGTTCATGTATATGCTTCACCTTCTGCTAGCTTAATTTTACAACTGATCCAGAAAGTAAAGGCATGAGAGACCCACAAACATAAACCCTACCCTAATAGAATTATTGACATTACTCAGACGATGATAATTTAGTACATCAGTTAGCTAGATTAGGTAATGCTGTGGATAAACCCCGAATAGCACCACATTAGTATCTGTAACCCACAGGCATTCCGAGCTTGTCTAACCGACCTGATCCCGGGTAGGCTTTACTTGCAAAGTTGGCGTGCAACGCAGAAGACTTTTGACCGTTGGATCTTGATTCACCAATGCCATGAATAGAGTACCTCTTTGTTGAGCTAGACCTATCATAGTAGAGCCTCTGCTTCGGAGCACTGAGAGATCTCAACTTTGCCTTCGAAGATTCAGTGCATGCCATGTAGTTAGGGTAATCTGAGTAACCACTTAGGTAACTTTTCGAGCCATCACTTCTTGTGGGAGTGAAAGGGCTTCTCTTTGAAGTAGCGCCTTGTGACGAGGCAGAATAAAACTGTGGACTATTATTGGCAGTGCAGAAAGAGTCTTCCTCAACCTCTGGACAGAATTTCACTGGGGTTAAAGACTGGACCTCGCAAGAAGATGAACTTGGAAGTGTTTGATGGCTTCTTGTGGAGTCTTTTGAAGTCGTAAAGCTATGGCTGTATTGTTCTGAGCCCATAGCTAGATGAGAAGAGTGGAAAAGACTTCTCCGTTTATGTGTGATGTAGGGCTTCCCAGTATCGATTTCAAGGACCTTGTCGTTCTTTTCATCATCTGTCGTGCCATTTGACTTGAAGCTATTTCTCTGCAGGATGAAAAAGGCATGAGGATTTCATACAAGCACCAAACATAAGACAATGCAGAGAGGAAAGACAGGATGTGAGCATACCCGAAGCATCGACAGTTGCTCATGTTTTATACTCCTAGATCGGACGGGATGTTCAATTTTTTCGGGGGTTGCTGGACCCTGCATATGTAGATGAGGGTTTTCATGTTTAATCCATAAACAAACATTTGGAAAATTAAGATCATATATTTTGATCATCAATAATTCGTTACATACGCAAATAAAATGCAAAAACATATAACATTCTACCGAAAATATCCCTTGGCTTGTACTCAACCATCAATCAGAGCGAAAATTGAACAATATATCTAACTTGTATCTGTCCACGAAAGCATTAACTGTTATATCTACTATGCCTATCCGTCAGCCTGCAAGTCTCATTTACTCAACTGCGGAAGTAGGGTTCAAACAAATTTTAAAAGTGTTTTGGGAGTTTCATATAGCATATAATACACTTCAATGCATCATGAAAGCTTTTATAATTTCCACCAAACACTGCCTTCACAGAATTTTGCTTATATACATCTGTACTGAAAAGAACAGCACGAAACGAAAAGCCTTCTAGAGTTAAAAAAAACCGGTCCCCACACACTCAAAAGTCCGTGAGAATGGAATTTTACAAGATATTCTTCAATTTAAATCAATTTGAAAAAAATCATATTGGAGGGAAAAGTAAATTGCCCTTACAGGTTGATGAAAGAGGGAAGACTTGGTCCTTGAATGAGAAAGCTCAGAAATTTGGGCCCGCTCTGCACGAGCTCTTGCCTGTGCTCGCAATATGGCTTGCAGCCGCTGCAACCGGTCTGCATAAAATTTCCTCACAATATGGCCTCTAACCAACGCCTGAAGTCTCACCAATCCCTTTAGTGCTCGCAACGCTCTCCTTGCCTTCAAAATATCCAATTTAACACAGTAAGTTAACTAATAAAACAAACAGTTGAGATGATACTAAACCCCAACCAAGTAATCAAACAAAAGGCCTCTCACTGTACCACATACTGAATAACACATAAATCGCCTTACAAACAATCATAACACACGGAAAAATCCCGACAGAAATAGCCTGAAGAGCAAAGAAATATAAGACCATGGCGCGAAGGAGGAGGGGCAGGACATACGAACGTACACATTTGAATGGAACAACCGCCTAAATGAATTGAATATCAGGCAAGTACCAAAATGAATATGACTCTGACATGCAGCGGTAAGAAAACAAGGTAAACAGGCAAAAAGGTTTACCCATTGTTTGACTGTGCTGTCTAGAGTTTATTTTAGAACATTAAAGTAACCAACCTAACCAGCAAGGGAACACTACCCTGACCCCAAAGTCAATTAAAAAATTCTTTTTAAGAACACCCACCAAGCTTCCAGTGGGCAGGACCCAACAGCCCAAAACGTCAACAAGCATGTACTTGAAACTTTTGCCATCCATCCACCCACTCCTCTAAAATGGAGGAGGGGCAGGACATACGAACGTACAAATTTGAATGGAACAACCGCCTAAATGATTTGAATATCAGGCAAGTACCAAAATGAATATGACTCTGACATGCAGCGGTATGAAAACAAGGTAAACAGGCAAAAAGGTTTACCCATTGTTTGACTGTGCTGTCTAGAGTTTATTTTAGAACATTAAAGTAACCAACCTAACCAGCAAGGGAACACTACCCTGACCCCAAAGTCAATTAAAAAATTCTTTTTAAGAACACCCACCAAGCTTCCAGTGGGCAGGACCCAACAGCCCAAAACGTCAACAAGCATGTACTTGAAACTTTTGCCATCCATCCACCCACTCCTCTAAAATGGATAATTTAGAAACCCATGACTCAGTTTTACATTGAATAACAAAAAAGAGAATCTTAACACTTGGCTTTTGGTTTTACTTTTTACTATGAGCAAAGATCAAACCTGTTGGATTAAAGAACCCAAATGAGCAGTAACATCATAAAAGCCAAAAGCTTTAGCAAATCAACAAGAAACGCAAATGAAATTAATCCCAAGCTAATTGAAGTAACTGTTAGGTAAGGTAAGTAAAGGGAATTAAAAAATAATAAAACCACAGTAAATCTTGATTCCCGAGATGGACATTTTGACAAACAGGTGGTAGGCATAACAAACTCATCCGTGATCAATCAATCTCCTCCACATTTACTCACTGGCGAAAGCAAGCCAAAATTTACTCTAGAAAGCAGAGCACTAGGTATCTGACCCACCCGTTCTGTGAAAACGGCAATGCAACGAACATGGGAAGGCAATGAATTGAAGTGCCATGTGTGGAACCAAAACCAAAACCCTTGAAGGTCCGGTGGTCCACACCACTGTTTATATTGGGCACCCTCGGTGCATTTTAGTGGATTTATTTCGTGCCCTTGAATAATGTAGAGGGCTATTTCGATATTTGGCAGATCGACCCAAAATTGACAGTGCAAAATAAACTGCATGCATTGCCGTTTGGGAAAAACGACGAGGAAATGTACAGCTCACAGTTGCCCAACTGGATATGAGAGAGATTTCTACAGACTAAAACGACACCGTACGGGACCTTCGGTTACAGAAGGTCCAGTACCTGTAATATACTATATAGCCGTAGATGGAGTACACTACATTTTAACCACGAAGCCAAATGTGGAAGACGAGACACGTGTCGGTTTCCCAGCATAATGCTAATCCCGTGACTCAATTAGAATTAACGGTCAAGTAAATAAAAATTAAACAAAGTATTAACGGAATTTATACGGGGATACGAACCAAACAGCCTCGGAAAGCAGCTTGAATCTTAACAGCGGCCCATTCCTCTTCTCGGATTTCGGGTCGGGCCCGGGCAATTTGTGCGGCCGGATTGCCGGCGCACCTTCCGCTACTCGTGAGCCGGACAGCCACCGCGGCGGCGATCGCAGCTTCTGCCACCGCGGCGGTTGCGGCAGCGACTGCGATTGCGTGTTTATTGGGGTCGACCACGGCGTCGGTTGACGAATCTGATGGGTGGGACGGTTCAGTGCCCCTTTTTTGGTGGGTCTTTTCTCTATAGGACTTGACGAAGCTCCAGCGGCGTTTGTCCTTGGCGGGAGGTGGCTTGGGAGAGGAGGTGGAGGTTTGGTTGGTTTGGCTGTGTGGGTTGGGCTTTTTGAGGCCGAGGACGGATCGAAACCATTTGGAGGCTTTGCCCATGTTGGGGGTTTGGGGGTGGATGGGAGGCTAAGTAAGGTGGAATGGTGGTTTGAGGAAGTGGGTTTGGTTATGGAGTTGCATTTGCAGTTACAGAGAAGGAGAGAGAGAAGAAAGGTTGGGACTTGGGGAGTGAAAGAAGGAAAATGAAGGAAATGAATTTATATGGTGGAGATTGTCGAAGGAGGGACCTTTGATGGTGAGTTGATTAAACTCCATGCTCACTCTATGGCGCGTGTGCGTCACTGCACTACATGGGTAGTTCCTTTTTTCCTTTGGTTATCTTGGCAATGTTACAAATTGCAGTAAGAACAAAGCCATGCAATAAGAACAAAGCCATGCAATAAGAACAAAGCCATTGCAATAAGAACAAAGCCATTGCAATAAGAACAAAGCCATTGCAATAAATCGGGATCAATGATCACTTTTTGTTTTCTATTGTTTATTTTCTAAAAATGAATAAGTTGCGATGGAAAATTATGCATAAATTGTGACCTTTATAATAATTATATCGTTGATAAACATATCTCACAATTAATCGGACATTTTTTCAATTACGATTATAAAGGAATTTTGTGAATTTCAATGCAAGAAATTCGTTTCTTTGTGAGAAAAAGTGCTTTTACACTTTGACCTATGCGTGGAATTACTTTTTTAATTAATGAAAACAGTAGGGAGTATGCAGCTACAGGCTACAGAATAAATTAATCAACTTTCAAGTTTGATCATACACCATGTTTTTAGTTATAAGAGTTGTTGAATTGTTCTTTTAGAAGCTAGACCTATACACATGCATAAAATTCAGGATAGCCAAGCCAAAAAGAAGATCAAGATTTGTTTATTTGTGTTATGTGCTTAAAATACTCACCAACATTAGAGGTGAAATTAAGATTCCCTACAATTGTTTGTTGAAGAGAAAATATTGCACGACAAGATCATAAGCGAGAATCTAACCCTAAAAAAAAACATAAAGAGAGAAATTTACGAAAAAGTAATGTGTATATTATCGGTTTATTTTTTCACTTACAATTGAGGATAAATTTTAATGTTATAAATATGTATATATATTTGTCAAAATTTACGGTGATAGATATGACTTGGCCAACTTTTGAGTAGTATTAATGAATGAATTTAAATAAAAAATCAAAATCAAAATCGTTGCATATGTAGTAAAGAAAAAAAAAACCAAACACACCGGCCAAATAGGAAGAACAAAAATATAGTTAATACAATTGAATTGAGTGAAAACCAATTATTAAAATGTTTTTTATCCTTCAAATGATTTCTATTTTATCCTCCTTTTGTATTTGATAGATGATTCAATGATTAGATCATTTACAAAGTTTGTGATGTAAGAGGATAACTCAACCACAATGATACATTGCTTTTTTTTTTAAAAGGGAGGAATTTGTTAATGGCGAATTGTTAGTACAACTTTTTTTTTTTTATCCGGTGTGCACTTATTGGATTTTGTATTTTTGTTAATTAGATAAATATACCTAAAACACACCATATTAGATGAGCTTCAAGCATGAAAACTTGACCTCACCAAGTAAGAAAGTTAATTAGGACATCCTAAAGCAACCGAGAAATCGATCAACTGGTCACACTTATACCTACATACGTCGGTCATTCTCTCAAACAAAATTTCTCTACGCTTTTAGAGACTGACTACATAAGAATAGTAAAAAAAAAAATTATAACCCAAAATTTGGGACACCCCAAACTTTTACGCTTGCCAAATTTGGTTTTAGATCTAACTCCTAGAACAACAACAACAAATATGGCCAACCCGATCAAAACTAGAACACAACAACAAATTGGCCAAAAGAAGAAACACAGTATAAGCGGGGTTGTCTTTCTGATATGTACGTGTCTGCAGATCTAGAACACAATGTTCTATTGCCCATTCTAGCCCCTTGCATGCCTCCAAAACTCAAAACAAACATTATCTAAATTCAATATAGATGTATAGTATAAAATTAAGTTATAAAAATCAATTTGATATGTTATATATGATTGAGTTGGATTTGATTCGATAACTCTAGAAATTCAACGTATTTTGAAAATAAAGATGAATGTGATTTCATTATAAGGTGAACTTTTTTGTTGGCAAAATTGTAAGGAGATTAGAAGGAGTAGAAATAGAAGACAACTTATCAAATCCAAATATTCCTAAAATAATAGAAAAGGTAAGTTTTCTTATGTGTGTAATGCTACTTAATCGCTGTACAGGCATCATTTGCAAACTAAAAAATTACTCGTATTTTCATATTCAAAATACATTAAATTCATAGAGTTTTATAATCTAATTTAATCATACTCAAAAAACATGCATATATATATATATATATATGACATAACTAGAATGACTCTACACTATTTCTTCAGGAATTAAATTTCATACACATTTTTCTTAGGGTATCTCTAGACAAAAAAAAAACTCATTTTTCTCTTTTTAATTTTTATTGATTTATTAATTTTGTTTTTCTTTTAAAAAAATTAAACAATGCACAAGAAGAAAATATAAAATCATTTTGTTTGAATGAGGAAAAAAAATAAGATTTATTGAAAAGTTAGAATTTCAAATTATCAATGCATATATTCTTTTATTTGAATGCATAAATATTGAAAGTTAAAAATTGAAAAAAATAGAAAACATGAAATTTGGATGTCATAAATTTCAAATCTAAAATTCATATAAAAATATATTATTTTCAAAATTCAATCTTTATAATTATTATTTATATACGACTGTTAATTATAAATTTAATTTAATTTAATTTTTATATTACTCAAATAAAAATATATACAAATTAATTTATGATATTTCAATTCTATTATTTTATAAAATTATTGATAATTTTTAAAAATTTCATTCAAATGTACCACCACAAGGTGGGAACTGGAAGCCTGCCATGGGACAATCAGAGGTGGGCCACCACATATATTGATCGGAAAAATAATCTTGGACCTTGATGATAATTGATACCTCCCAATGAACGAATGGGAATTGCTTGGGACCCGCTAATATCAACTGAATGGGCTCCACCGGAATAGTTGTAAAAGTATCTTCCTGAGACCATATATATCTACGAATACGATGCCCCAGAGCTGAGAAATCAGAGATCTTCTGCACAGACTCTGCACAGAGACAGAAAAAAGACAGAAATGGAGAAAAAGTAGAAGATAAAAATATAAATAAAAAAAGGAGGGAAAGGAAGGGCTCACGGGTGGGTTGGTGTACCCTAAATCTATAGGGCACCATCAGTAATCACAGGTTCACAAGCCTAGTAATTGTCCAATCAATCACTAATGCATTGTCAATTCACAACTAACCCATCATACCATGTGGTACACGCTCTAAAAAAAAAATATCAGAAAGATTCGTTGAGAATTCATAATTTTATTTGAAGTTAAAAATTTATATTCATTTTTAAACTAAAAAGTTGCCATATTATAAAGTATATTCCTTAAAAATCATAGCGTGAATTTTTTTAAAATTTGATATTGATATTGCTCTTTTGTTTTAATTCAATGATTATTTAAAATAATGTGTTTTTGGGTTTGATTGTTTTTTTTTAAGTTATAGGTTTTGTTTAGAAATCTTTCATGTGTTTTTTTTTTAAACAATAAGAACAAAAATAGTAAAGCAACCACCACAAATACAAACAACTCAAACGACTAGAGCACATCGGAGGGGCAGCGCAAACCATCCCGGAAAAACACGTGCATTAGGGGACGTGATAATACTCAAACTACGCATTAAATTAAACACATAATTTGAGTGTTATGCAATTTAAACCCTTTTTATGTAGATATAGTATTGGTAAATATGGATCGTTCTTAACCGGAAAAATTAGGGAATATTAATGATGTGTTAGTGGGAAAGAATAATGAATAAATTAATGAATTAGAGAATAAAATAATCAAAAAATTAAATAATCAAAGAATTAAATAATCAAAGAATCAATAAATTAAAGAATAAAGGAATAAGAGAATAAAGAATTAATAAATTAATAAATTAAATAATTAAAGAATAAAAGAATAAAAAATTAAATGAGGGGTTTTGAGTGAATGTAATCATACAAATACAAATAAAAACATAGATGAACTAATTCTATTTCTACTCTAACTTATGTACAAAGTAGACTTCCCTTAAACACAAATTTCACCAACACACTAACAATTGCATAAATTCGAATCAATCACGAAATCATACCTTCACAAAATCATATTTCTTCATACATTTTTCATATTATAAATGCACCGAACAGCAGATTATTACTTACAATATGATTCACCTTAATTTAATGATTTAATGCGCCGAACAGCGATCAAACATTAAATCTCTTCAACTCTATTCTAAATGCCCCGAACAGCGGATCAACATTTAGTTTCGAATTGAAGTTTAAGCACTAAAACATATGAAGTAAAAGAAATTCAAAAAGTAAAACACATGGAGATTGCATTTTTACTTACAAATGTTAGAAAAAAAAATACCAACACATATATTGAATTATAAGTAAAACCAATAACAAAAACAAGAATTTAAGTAGAAAAGTATGGATTTTCACAAGAATCACCGAACAGCGGTAGGAAACTTGTGAAGATGGAAGAAGAAATATGAGGAATTCGATCTTAAAACTCTTGAATTGCTTTAGAATTACTTGGCCTATGTATTTCTTAAGGAAAACATAAAAATGTATTTAAGAGATCTCAAATAAATATCACAAGAACAAAGTAAAGAAAAATAAAATTAAGAAAAATAAAAGTAACATAAATTAAGAACACGAATTAAAAGAAAACGAATTAATAAAAAAATCTACAAGAAGTTAAAATGATCCCAAAAAATGTCTCTTAAAACAAAGAAACAAAAGAACTAAACTAATAACTAAAAACTAAGAAAAATGGAAGAAATGGAAAAATGGGACTAATGGGGACACCCCAAATACATGAAATGACCTCTCTATTTATAGAGGGAGTGTCACAATTGTTTAAATAAAAGTACAAAATTAAAATATAAAAATAACAATAAAATAATACATGAAGAAGTGATGGAGATGATGAGATTGGATGGATTTTGGGGAAAAGATGCTGATTTTGGGGAAATATACTGATTTTTTATTTGGGCTTCTAGATTTCAGCAGCTTCCCACTGAAATTCCAAGCAAATTTCGGTGGCCTCCCTTCTTTTAGTAATATATTTTTCGTTAAAACTTTGACTGGGATGATTCTTTCGCCGAAATGCTCTGAATTTCATGCTTTATTTATTTCTGCAAAAATCCCACAAAATATATTATTTTCTCCAATTGTTTATTAATTTAATAATAAAAGTCAAGTATAAAGGGTATAAAATAATGTTTAATTGAAGACCTATCATGACGGTCAATCCAGACCTCCCGAAGCATCATTTGTCGCGCCCGTGAAGCGAAGAGCATCAGCAGTCAAATTTGAGGACCTTTGTGTCCACACAAAATTTACAGAATCGAAAGCCCTAGAAGCCGCCTTGATACGAGATAGAATTAGATAAAGTTCCCATTTTTTTGCGGCGAATGGAACCCTTGACAGCACTTACCAATTCTGAAGAGTCAGACTCAAAAACCACTCTATTGTAACCATTATTCTCAGCCATCAAAACTCCTTCGAGGAGGGCCCATGCGTCAGCCTCGATTTCATGTTTACATTTGAAATTTAGAATTTATGGAATTTGGAAAACAAAACAAAATGGATTTGTGGGTTGGATGCTAAAATTTGGGTGTTTGAGTTTGGGATCTCAAAATCGGTTTCTTGATGCGTATTAATCTTGAATATAAAGTGAGGATGTTTCTTTGAACTCGTAGAGACAAAATTAGGTGCTCAAAAGGATTGAAAACTATATTAACAAGTATGTGTGTTTCTTTTTTGGAATTTTCGTCAAACCCGTAACCTTTTTTTTAAATAGATTTTAGTGACCTCAAAATTAAACATGACAAGTTTCAAAACCAGTATAAGTTTGTTGAGAACTGAGCAACCTAAGTTTGATAGGAAGTTGGAAAATGGCAGTAAAATCTGGGAATAAAATTCCCATCATGTTCGACAGATTTGCCTACTCTCTTTGTTAGGGTTATTTCATCATGTTTGGCAGACTTGACAAATTTTCTTCATGTTTGACAGATTTTCCAAATCTGGGAATAAAATTTTCATTCTCCGTGATCTTATCAGTTTTTTTCTTCATTTAGTTATCATAATAAAATAATTCAAGTTCGTATATTTTAGTTATCATAGTTCATAGCATGCCAGAATCTCTAGAGCTATTTCATTTTAACTTTTAATTTCTTAACACCCTTCAATTGTGTCATGGGTCCATGATGACCCCATGTTAAAGTCTCGTAATCTTTTGTTTGTGACTATATATTGAGAAATTTATTAATGGTTTGCCTTGAAACAGGCTCATTAAGTAAATAGAAGTGAAGCTTTAACTCTCTGAGCGAGTTAACACTTCAAAATTCAAATGTGGGCAGACAATATACGAAACTTAAATTTGAGTCCTTATCTCTATTTCTCTAACTCGGCTTTTTTGAAGCCTGATTTTTATTTCACAAACCTGTGGGCTACCTTACTAGTTAAAGACGGTAGACTTACTTAGGAAAATGTGCATTTTGATAAACTAATTAAATGAATAGTTTTTTTATTCAGATATACAAATTTAAACAATTTTGGGCCTTTTGTTAAAAAAATAAAATCGGGACCTTCTAATATAATGGATCCGAGGCTCGTGCTCAGGCTCATGATCTGCCATGTCATCATATCAAAATCAAACTATGTGTCACGACCCGACTTTCTCCAACAAAATGTTGTCCGCTTTGAGTTCAGCCCTCACGGTTTTGTTTTTGGGAACTCACCAGGAACTTCCTAGTGGGTCACCCATATAGGGATTGCACCAACCCACACTCGCTTAACTTTGGAGTTCCTCAAGAATCCAAAACTAGTGAGTTCCCAAAAGGCCTCTTGTTGGATAGATATACACTCACACATATAAAACTCATCCCCCAAATCCCCCCGAACCATGCCTCTAAGGCACAGGTCCTCATACCATGACAACAAGATTTATAAGTCAATACGGTATTACTAATGCGACAAAACTGAACTAATAACTAACAAATTCACATCGCTAAAATTACGCAAAATTACAAATCATGCTCACAAAGTTTAAAACAACTAAAATCCTACCAACGCCTATAATTATAAACAAACTACCTCCATTAAAAGAAATAGACACCATCATCAAGTTCATTACATTAAGTCTTAAAGAACATGAAGCACATATTAAATATGATAAAACTTAATTTCTAGTAATCCAATTACCCATAAAAACACATAAGTTATTATCTAACTATTGTTACCATCAATTAATCGGATTGACATTAATAATCAATATTACAAGTATCTGTATATAAAATGTATACAATTTGGCTTTATTTTAATAAACAATTTCGGTTTTGTATTATTATAACATGTTTTAAATAAATTATCTCTTAAAAAAACTATGAAAGTGATATAAAAAAAGTTCAAATAAATATAGTTTTTTTGGGTCAATATTTGTGTTAATATCTTTTAGAAGAGAAAGATGTGCTCCGCGTCATGGACGGTGGAGGTGGCTGCAAGAAATGGCTAGCGTCACCCACTTCTATACTCTCCACACCCAGCTGCCGACAGCTGCAGAAAGGTCAAATTGGAAGGAAACAGTCAACTGTGTCTGTGCGCACGTGTGGAAGATGGGCGGGTCAAGAAAACCATGGATACGGATTTGATTCGGCTAGCTGTCGAGTGGTGTGAAGTGTGAACGTCTGACGATGGATCAAATTCAAATTTCGCTGCCGGGTCAACGTTTCTTTCATCTAAACTTCTTAATGGAGCAGTTGGTCACTCGCTCCCCATAACAAATCTATTATCATAAAAGCCTTGTGGCAAACATGCTTCGACACATCACATGACAATTTGTTGATATGCAGTTTTATTTTTATATATCTTTTGTTTTCTGTTTGAATCATTGCACATATAGGTCGTTAAAACTCGATTTATTTCATTATTTATTCAATAACTTAATTTTGAACAAATAAAAATAAAACGATTTAAAAATTCAAATCGATTTGATTTTGAATTTTCATTTTGAAAATTCTTTAAATTTAAATTGAATTGTTAAAAAATATATTAATTTTTAAATTACCATATACCTTACATGTATAAATATAACATATTTATAAATTTATTAGTTCTATATCCATGCAAGTGACCGGACAAGACCATCCTTTAACGATCACCCCAACTCCTCCTACTAGTGGAATGATCGATTGTTTCAATCCTATGTATACGAGCCACTTAGTGCTATAACCTAATAATAGTGCTACAATCTAATAATGGTATTCCTCTCTACTTGTTATGTTGGAGGTTTCAAGTTCGATTTTTCTCGGTTGAAGTTGATACCAAATATTTATATAATGTATTCCCCTATCCCCTAATATCATTTTATTAAAAAAAAACTTTCATATATATGAGAGAAAAGGTTTAAATTTAAGTTATGATGAAATTGTTAATACCCAGGTTAGCATCATCAATTCCATTTCCCATAAAAGGTAGGTGCAATGATAAATTTGATTTCCTAAATTATTTTTATTGTTATTATTATTTGTACTAGACTTTTTATCTTTCCGGTCGTTTGTAGCCTGGTGGCAAGTGAAACCCACATTGTCCACCATGGTCCTGTGTTTGACTGGCACTGGAGACAGAGAGAGAGATGAAGAAGAAAAAAAGTAGATTTTTTATCTTAAAACTCGCACCAAAATTACACTTTACGCCATATTCTCATTATTCATCACTAAGTACCCTGAAATAACCGAATCGTTCCACCTAGCTTCATTTCTATTAAAATTGTTAAGCGACTGACATTTTAAAAGTAATTTTGAAATTTACCATCCCTAATCCATATCACCATTATACCTAAGATCACTCAAGGTAAGAATTTATTAATCCTAGCCGTTCAAATTACTCCTGAAGTTAGAAATGATTTTTAACTTTTCTCACTTCCTAATGCCTAAAACACATGATAATTTTCTCGTTTCATCCTCTTATAATTTTCTAGTTTCTTCCTCCTTTAACTCATACCCACACCGAAAATGGACATTGATCAACCCCAACACCACCACAAACACAACAATTTTATTCAACTTCAGTAGCAATTCTAGAAACTAACTAAGTAACCCATAATTACTTAATCTTCACAGACTAAACAAAATAACAATAACTAATTAATTAAGGAAAAACTACATAAAATACCCCAAACTATAGGGGTCACCTGATAGGTCCTCAAATAAGCATTATTTTATATTATTTTATACCCTTTATACTTAGCTTTTAATATTAAAATAATAAATAATTAGATAAAATAATTTATTCTGTGTTATTTTTGTTTAAATAAATAAAGTTTGTATTTTGGAGTATTTTGGCGAAAGAATCGTCTCGATCGGAATTATAACGAAGAAATTATGGACGAATTTCAGGTGAAATATTACTAAATTAACTAAATTAATTAAATAAACTAATCTGTGCAGCCCATTTCTGAAAACCCAAATGTCCGGCCCAAAGACCAGCAGCCCAGGCAGCCCGCGTCAGCGCAGCCCAGGCAGCCCGCATCAGCGCAGCCCAGGCAGCCCGCGTCAGCGCAGCCCAGGCAGCCCGCGTCAGCGCAGCCCAGGCCCAACTCTCCAGCCCGTGAGGCCCAAATCACGCCAGCCTGCTCTCAGCCTGCCATTCTGACGTTCGGCGCGCGCCTACCGACGACAGCTTCTGCACTCCAGCTCACGCCTGCCGACCAGCCGCCTCATTTCCAGCACAGCTCTGCCGGCCACTCGCCCCCTTTCCAGCGTGCGCCCACCGAAAGTTCCCTCCTCTTTTCAGCAGCTCCAGATTCCTCTCTTTGCTGTTTTTTCATGCTTTTCTTTTCTTTTTTTTAATTTCTCTTCCCCAAAAACCACCCATACTCATCATTTCACTTTTGAATATTTTTATTATAATTTTTGTTTAGTTTTTATTTATTTTCTAGGGTTTAATTTGAGTTTTTCCCCTATAAATAGGAGTTGATTTCACTTGTTGAAAGCACTTCCAAGTAGCACAAAATTGAGCCTCTTTTAGGAGAAATCTTGGCAAAATAGTTCCAATACAATTTTGAGAGTTCAAGTCCGAATTTCCTTGTTTAATCTTCTTCCATCTTCATAAGGTTCCAGCCGCTGTTCGGTGTTCCTTGTGAAAAACAATCCATTGGTCTCATCCAATCTGAAAAGTGTAACATTTGCTCTCCATTCTCTTAAACTCTTTTATTTGTTATTGGTTCTAATTATAATGCAATATATGTATTGGTTTCTCCTTCCTATCTTTTGTGAAAATTGAGTATAATCTCCATGTGTTTTACTTTCTAAAAATCATTTACTTCTTACATTTTAGAGCTTAAACTTCATTTCGAAACTAAATGTTGATCCGCTGTTCGGGGCATTTAGAGTAGATTTGGAGAGATTTAATGTATGACCGCTGTTCGGCGCATTAAATCACAAACTTAAGGTAATTATATTATAAGTAAAAATCCGCTGTTCGGTGCATTTATAATATGAAAAATGTATGAAGAAATATGAGTTTGTGAAGGTATAATTTCGTGATTAATTCAAATATTTGCAATTGTAGTATGTTGTTGAAGTTTGTGTTTACGGGAAGTCTACTTTGTGCATAAGTTAGAATAGAAATAGAATGAGTTTATCTATGCTTTTACTTATTTACATAATTACAAACCTCTTCAAAACCCCCCTTGTTTATTCTTTATTCTTTTATTCTTTATTCTTTTATTCTTTGATGCTTTTATTCTTTCATTCCTTTATTATTTAATTTATTGATTCTTTGATTAATTAATTCCTTTATTCTTTGATTAACTAAGTCATTTATTCTTCTATTATTTCATTCTTTAATTCGTTAATTTATTAATTCTTTGTAATTCATTAATTTATTATTATCTTGTTCATCTATTCTTTAATTTATTAATTCTTTGATTGTTTAATTCTTTTATTATTTAATTCTCTAATTCATTATTCTTTTATTCATATTCCACTAACATATTATTAATGTTCCCTAATTTCCCTGGTTAAGAACGATCCCTATTTATCAATACTAAATCTACACAAAAAGGGTTTAAATTGCATAACACTCAAATTATATGTTTAATTTAATGCGTAGTTTGAGCGTAGTCATCACCATAGATTCATACTCAAACTATCAAAAATTTCAATTTACTACACAAACTATTCAACCACTCACAAGTAACCACCTCCGTCAGTTTTTTCATCCATCTGTCCGTTAAATTGACACGTGACAATTTGACCGACATGTGGATGGAAAAACTAACAAAGGTTGGGAATTTTTGGGCTTGAGAGGGGGAGAGTTTGGTGGAGAGGCCATAGAAGTGAGTGTGGAGGAATTTTTGGGCTTGGGAGGGGGAAGGCTTGGTGGAGAAGCCATGGAAGTAAGTGTGGAGGAATTTCTAGGCTTGGGAGGGGGAGGGCTTGGTGGAGAAGCCATGGAAGTAAGTGTGGAGAATTTTGGTGGTTTTGAGTTGTGAGTTTTAGAGGAGAGATGAAGAAGATGAATAGTATTTAAGTGTATTTAAGGAAAAAAATAATATTTTTACCAGTGTCAAAGATGAAATTGGCTAAATAGTGCAACAGATCTAACGTTGCACCAATTTGTAATGCAAAATGGAATGAATTTTCATTTTGGTGCATTTTGAAATATACTGGCGCATTTTTGATGCATTTACTGTAAAAAGTAAAAAAAAAAAAATAAGGGTACAAGCGTAGAACAGTGTCCCAAACGGGGCCTTAGTAGTATGGCTAATAAAACAAGGGCACAATCGTCTTTTTGTAATTTGAAAATTAAAACCGTTGGTGTCAGTTTAAAAGCCAAACCTGTACCCACCCCCCACGAACAACTGCCATTCTTGGCGATCTTTTTCTCATGCTCACTCTCAGTCTCACTCAAATACTCAAATAGAATCGGCATTCTTTAACACATCACAATGCAAAAAATGAGGACCCAACCATCAAAATTAGGTTACACAAGCCTCCTCATCTTCTTCTGCATCATCGGCATTCTATCTCTACACGACGTTGTGTTTGGAGTTCAGGTTCTTTCCAAATCGAAGCTCGAGAAGTGCGAGAAGAATTCCGAGTCCGAAGACTTGAATTGCACCAAGAAGGTCGTCCTCAACATGGCCGTTCCCAGTGGGGCAGTAAATAACAAACTAGTCGTCTCTAATTTTCTTTTGATTATATATTTTTAGTGGAAAATTTTGCTTAAAATTAACTAGGTAAGGATCTGGGTTGTTTGAAAAATGAATAGAGCGGCGGAGAGGCATCGATTGTTGCGGAAATTGTGGAGGTAGAGGAGAATTCAAGCCAAAAGATGCAAACTTTCCGAATTCCGCCTGTTCTGACTGTCAACAAGTCCGCCGCCTATGCCTTGTATGAGCTTACATACATAAGAGTAGGGCAACGAACGTTTCGAAATTTTCTTGTTAATTCGTAAAGGGATACTGATATTTCAAAATCCATTTCTGTTGGGACTGATACTAGTAACATTTCTACAGGATGTTGCATATAAACCCGAAGAGTACCATGTCAAGACCCGAAAATGTGCGACAGATGCAGATGCAAAAGTTGTGAAGATATGTGAGAGGCAAACAATCTTGTAGCCTTTTTTGTTTTCTGTTTCGTTTCCCTATCTTCTATTCTGTATAGCTTTCGATTGGTGTAAGTAAGGGACCTTTGGGTTATGGGTTTTAAGAACTATTAGGAAGCTACAGTTAGGATCAGACATGTAGTTTAGGAATTGTATTAATTATCCGCGGCATTAATATTGACCAAAGATTAGGTGGGAATGGGGACTGAAGTTATAAAGGAAATGGATGCTTACGTGATAGTAGTCCAATATGCTTCTAGATGCCTGTTACCATATTGAAATGAGTTTGCTTGTACACCATCTTGCAGTCCTAGTATTGATGCAAAATTTATTCAGCGGGTGGTTCAAGAAATTTTCATTATAACGTAAATCTTTATTTTTATTTTTGTGTTACCAAGTAGTCTAGGTTTTTTACGGTTTTCAAATTTGAAAAAGATCATATTTGGTAGATTTATTTATTTTAAGTAGTCATTTAAGCAATATATTCTTTACCATGTTTATAAAAATGACCAATGTACTTCTGTTATATGTTCTGCAGGTTACGGGATGAAAATGATCACGTTATTGAGCACACTGAGGTACTATTTATTTTGACTTCTTCATTCTTTCCATGGAATTAGCATTTTATGTGTAAATATCACGCCTTTTAAGTTTTAACAACAAGAAGACAATCAAGTTTTCCACTCTTAGTCCTCTCTCCACGTGCCGTAATAATCTTGGTTTCATATGGTAATTTTCTCTGAGTACTTGCAGCCTGGGACGAGAGAATAATAAAAAAATTTCACAGGGCTTGGTCTTGACTGCTTTGAGGTGTCCTAAGCCCAAGAAACATAGTCAACTTGGAGTGTTGACACTAGACGGTAGATTAGGGCATATGATTTTAACATTCGATCTTATGATCACAACAAAGCAATGTTACCTGGTTCGCGGGTCGGTTCGGTACGAAAATTGGGTTCTGGTACGGGGTACGATAGATTAAGAAGATCTCGGTACGTTATGGTATATATAATCCATACAGAATTTTGAGGAAATGATTCCATAAACTCAACATTTATTCAGTTTGCATAGGTAACTAAGTCATGTTTTACCCTCAATTTACCTTAAATTTCTGGGTCGGTCGATTTGGTGATTTGGATCGAAACCGTACCCTATTTGGCGTCGGGTGTTTCGGATCGCGGGTCGGACCCCCTTTCACCGAACCAAGTAACCTTGCAACAAAGTTTAAGAAAGGGAGCTTCAAATATGTTAGTTCCCCGCTCTATTGCTGTTTAGCTTGTGCTTTAAGGCCAATTTATAGTATATTGCCCTTGTTGAAGTTATACATTCAGTAGTCTATCGATAATTGATAGTTTTTATTTATCATACATTTTTTCTTAATCAGATTGTGATGTATGTTTTTCTCGCATTCTGTCTGTTCTGTTCTGTGTAGCCAACATGCTGTCCTTGTGGGCCTCAGCGGCGGGTGCCTTCATCATGCGGAAATGTTTGTAAGTGCATTTTAGTTTATTTTCTTTCTTAAGTTTTTCATGCAGAAAACCTCTGTTCATCTTGTGGCGTTGAATCTGAGATTTTCTCTTTTTTAGTCGACAAGATGTTGAAGGGAAAAGCCAATACTGCGCACTGTGTCCGTTTTCCAGGTGATTGGTAAGGTCCTTGCATTAATTCTGGGTCTTCATTGTGCTAAGGTTTGTCTTGGAATAAGTTCTGGAAAACATGCCTTCTCTGTGATTTTAAATGCTGGGGTGGGTGTTTATAGCAATTTATGAGGCTAAGTCATTTTCATTGGTAGTAGTTTTTGTAATTGTTCTCAGTTTGGAGTTTTCATGATGTAGAGACCCGCTCCATCTATTGTCATGAATGTGAGAAGTATTATTATTTTAATTTTTTAATTTTTATAAATGGTCTATCAAATTGAAAATTATGGGAAGAATTTTCTCTTTCCGGGAGTTAGGCAGCTTGAACTAAGATTACTGCAATTTCGGTATTATTTTGTTTGTGATAATTGTTTATGTTTGGTAATATAAGTGATTGGGTTTCAGCTTATATTCTATATGCCCAATATCTTTCCTTGTGATCTTCTTGGTTATCCATTCTTTCGTCATTATTTGATAAGTAAACCTACTTTTTAAACTTTCAAAATCCACACAGGTTCCATGTTTTTGGTATTGGGCAGCGGTCAGTGGGGTTCAGTGTTCTAATACAAGTGAAAACAGGATCTAAAGTGTCGGTATGTTGCTTCATGCGTATAATATCTGAATTCATTGCTTTTTACTCATCTTACAATATGCTGCGGTGAAAATATGTCTTTTTGTGGTGGTGAAAAATGAGAGTTTTCTGCTTTGTTGAAAACAGAGCTCACACTGTATACAGTTTTCCTTTCCCTATGGACTGAATTTCCCTTTCCCCTTTTTACTTCGCTTCACAGCATTTCATTTCTTATCTTTTTTGAGTAATGTAAACATTCATTTCATAACAAACATATATGGATACTTTATTTTCCACCAGGAAGTGCTTATTGGTCCCGAAAATAGAACAGCGATGTCCATAGATAACTTTCTGCGAGTTAATCTTATTGGAGATTTTGTTGGATACACAAATATACCATCGTTTGAGGATTTCTACCTTGTAATTCCAAGGCAGGTATGCTTGCTCCACTAATGTAACTATAATATTAGCATAATATGGGAAAAAGAAAACATGAAACTAAAGTTTCCATTTCTTCAGTGTAAATATTAGTTTTGTGACTGAGCCAGGGTGGATTGATTCGAAACAAGTTGTTCAGAGAGATAGTGTTTTGAAAGAACATAGAGTCCTGTTGCAATAGCAGTTATATCATTTATCTTACTCAACTGCATAAATGCAAAGAGATGTATCCCGGTAGGAACATTTTCAAAGATCATTTCACTTTCACCTCTTCATTTGTTTGTGGTTGAGAAAGTTTTTATTGATTTTTTCTCATTAAGACAAATTTTTACTGCATGTTTTATTGTGATCCTTTTATTAAACCTGAAATGCTGAATTGTGTCGTAGTGGACTAATTAGGTATGGAACTTTGTTAAAAGCATACGTGTGGACTTATTTGAAGTATAATGGATCTTATGTGAACTAATTAGCCACAGATATTTTGTATACCAATGGCTCCTCAAAAGAGAATGTAATAGATCAGCAGCTAGTGTGCTGTATCAGTGATTGATCTGAGGTTCCAATATCCATGAGGGTGAGTTGTAAGGGTATCTTCTGAGAGATAGAAAAGTTCAAGCTGTTCAGTTATCTATTTATAAACTGCAATGCTGTATTTTAGACATCCTTATATTGCTGAGAGTTTCCTTTTCCTTTTGTGGAAGGGAGGCCCTGGTCAACCCCAGAACTTGGGGAGGAACTTTTCTATGTGGATGCTACTGGAGAGAGTAAGATTTTCTTTAGATGGTCTTGAATGTAATAAAATTGGTGTCAGTTATGAGGCTTTCAATGGGCAGCCCAACTTTTGCTCTTCGCCATTCTGGAGTTGCTTGCATAATCAATTATGGAATTTCTGGGAGGTTTGTACATCCAACCTGAAAGATTTATCTTCTATGGTGTTGCTCCTCATTTTAGTCTTATTTCATTATTGTGAAGATACTGCTATGGTTACAAATTGCCAATGATGTTCTAGGTCTAAAAAATGGCTTTCATATGTTCTACTCTGAAGTTCCCTACTTCAAGTTCTTTACATAAACTATGTTGAAACTCGTCCTGCAATCGATCTTTCTTAGAAAAGTAGGATACTCCTTCCTTATGTACAAGTGGATTGTGGTTGTGTTGTAAATGGTGCATATTCATTTTATAATTGGTGTGAAAACAGTGATAAAATTTTCTTCTTACTGATAGGCTGATCAGAACCGATTTCAAAGGAATCAGTTGCCACTTTACGGCGTGGAAGGAAGGTTTGAAAGAATAAATCAGCATCCAGTATGTTTCAGCAATTTTATGAGTACAATCTATAGTTCGGTTTTTTGGGATTTATTTATCATTTCGCATTGATGCAGAATGCAGGGACTCATTCTTTTTCCATAGGAGTAACTGAAGTTATTAATACAAATCTCTTAATAGAACTAAGTGCCGATGATGTAGAATATGTCTACCAAAGGTTCGTACTTTTGGCTACTGACCCCAAGTTTTTTTCTGTTAAATTGTGATGAACGTGGAATCATTAAGATTTTCGAATCTTATTGGTCTCAAATAGTGAAGTGCCTTCACTTTTGATATTTTGAACTTAAATAACCGATAGTTTTAATCTTAATATAACATCTCGGCCCTCATTAGGTTTTACTTATCTCTAACAGCTGCTATATGTTTTTGTAGGAGTCCTGGGAAACTTGTAAGCATCAACGTCCCAACGTTTGAGGCCTTAACACAATTTGGAACCGCGACGATCACAACGACGAATACTGGTGAAGTAGAAGCATCATATAGCTTAACGGTACCTATGCTGAATTTCTCTTGTATAGATTTTAATGGACTTTTCTCTCTTCTTTTTCCTTTTCCCAATCATATGTGGATTTCTCCCACAAAGTACAGGTATAATACATTGTTACTTTTCGTTTCAAGTTGGGACTAGCCAGTAGGTTGTTTATACGGTGAAAGATATACTCTGTTGGATATGCTCTAGTTATTTTCAGAGAATTAATGGGGGTTATGCACATCTAATTGGCTATTCATTCTAGTTGTTCTAACCGTTTGGATTGCAAATGAACATTGAGACAGGTAATACTGCTTAACATTGGTTGTAATAATTGCACACGTGCGTTCATGTGTTATTTATTGGTCCTGAAATTCTAAAATTTCATATTTTCTAATTGTTAAGAGATTGAGAAGGCAAAAAATCAGTAATGCTTAATTGAAAATGCGCACTGCTTCATTTAATTACATTTTAAATGAAGTATTTATTTCTACAACTTCAGTGAATGGCTGTGCAATATGTAGTTTCAGATGTGATGAATTTTTTGGTCTTGCAGTTTGATTGCTCTAGTGATGTCACCCTTATGGAGGTACTTTTTACATAAAGCTTGTGTTAGTTTCGAACAAGATAATTATATATTTAGAAAGGGTACTGTTGTGCAGGAACAATTCTTTATTATGAAGCCAAAAGAGAAGACAACACGAGCTTTTAAACTTTATCCAGCAACTGACCAAGCTGCAAAATATGTTTGTGCCGGTAAGATGAGCCACAGTTCAGACAGATGACAAAATTTCCCAAAATACTTTGTGATAGAATTAATTTTTTGAGTTTTAGTGCAGCTATACTAAAGGACTCTGATTTTAAAGAAGTAGATAGAGCCGAGTGCCAATTTTCTACAACATCTACTGTACTTGATAATGGAACACAGGTTTTCAAACAATCTTTAGCCCTATAAATTTAATTTTGAGAAGAAAGTTAATTAGTTCTCGAAAGTCCAGTAGACAAGGCAGTTTAGATATATTATGATCAGCACTATTGAAATATCAGCTGATCGAAAATTGAAGCTTATGATAAATCATAAACATTTTGGCAATTTATTTATATGGTGAATGAACTACTGAAGTTTATAATTTCTGCAGGGCAATCCCTTTAAGCCACCGAGGACAGGCACAACTGGTTTCTTTGATTCTATTGAAAGCATTTGGAACAATCTCTGGAGTATTTTGATAGATTTCATCACTGGTAAAACTTGCAGGTATTGGCCTGGTTCATTTTTCAACTTTCGTTCTCTGAATTTAGATTTTGAATACTGGTTTTCAGTGCTCATTCTGTGATCAAGTCCTTTTATCTCCAACCACTGCCACATAGATGATGTCCCATCAAAATGCTGGAACCACATCCTTTTGCTCTTCTTATAAAGAGGATCAAGTCTTATTCTTGGCTATCATACATATTCTTCTTCTTAATCCGTACATAAAATTTGAGCATACATTTTACTATAGTGTGCCTGTTGTTGGAATGGTATTAAATTCTGTACATTCTAATTCTCGTGTTTTCCTTCTGTGGTCAGAACGAAATGCTCTGGATTCTTCGACTTCAAGTGCCACATACAGTACATATGTATGAGTTGGATATTGATGTTTGGTCTACTTCTGGCAATTTTTCCGACTGGTAAAACTAATGTTTCAGTAAACTTATATTTGAGTGGATGATTTTGGAATTGCAACAAATACATAATATACTGTAATTTGATGTGCAGTGGTTGTGCTACTGTGGCTTTTACATCAAAAGGGACTTTTTGATCCTTTGTATGATTGGTGGGAAGATCATTTTTGGGATGACGATCAGCACACTGGCCATATTCAAAAGCACAGAACTGATGTAGACCATCCGCTCATTCATGTCCACAAACATCACGGGCATGAAGCAAGGCACCACAAGTACGGTTCTCATTGTAAGCGAAGAAACATTCACAATGATCACAGGCATAACCAGTTTGAAAGAGGTAGTGATTATTCATACCATCTTCACCATGTCCACAAGGATAAGCACATGCACAAGCACGGACGAAGAAAGCATTCAAGCGTTATGCATAATAAAGTTGATGAGAATGCTGGATACCAAGGAAAGAAAAAAGAACGGAGACTAACGAAAGACTATCCGTAGTGACCAGACAGAACAGAATCAAGAGAAGATTGAAAATTTTGGTAAGAGATGGCTATTGCATAGCAAGCAGTTCACCTTCATGCTATGCACGTAAACACTGGCAATTGTATCTCTAGATGGTGACTTTCTGGTACGCGTATCACGCGCAGCACAGTGCCACACGTGTGGAATATTCCACAGAATATTCCCTTTTAAACTGCCGTCTAACTCCGTTAGTTTCTGACGGAATATGCTAACATATGAAACACTTTCAAACACAATGTTACACGTAAAGTAGAAGCATGAATTTTTCGTATGGTGTATTGGTGTCCCAAGCAAAATATATATGTCAATCTGTTTGTGGAAAGACCATGACAATTGCTTTTTATTGTATTACATATTTAAACTGAGGAAGGCAAAATTTAATAATACATCATGTGTTTCTTGTATCAGGAGTTATAGTCTGTTATTTGTTGCTGGTATGATCTTTCTCTATAATCCGAATGTGAAAACCAACCGGAAACTGTACTCCGGGATTTCGAACTATGACAGTTGCTTTTTATTATAGTACATAGACAAACTGAGGAAGGGAAAATTTAATAATACATTATGTGTTTCTTGTTCTTCAAGTATCATGAGTTATAGGCTGTTACTTGTTGCTGGTATGATCTTTCTCCAGAATCCGCTTGTAAAAACCATCCGGAAACTGTACTCTGGGATTTCGAACTATATTTCCACCCACAAAACATTTTGCATTAACAAAATTTTCAAATTTTAAATAATTTACTTTCCGTATCTAGCTAGTAGTTTTTCTAAATACTTAAGAAAAATTAAATATAATTCTACTTATTATAATATATGTCAAATTAACTAAATTATAATAAAAAAAATCGTATCATGCTACTAATTCACTATAATCATATATAGTTGTCTTCGATAGATTCTCAACTTGAAATCGTTGCATGCCTAAAATAGATTGTGATTGAAATGTTAAAATAAAATAGACATGCGTAAAATTTTGAAAATTGAAAAAAAAAACTATAATACGAATTATATATTTTTATATCAAAATATCTTTAGAATTTTTATAAATCATACATGATATATATATATATATATATATATATATGTCCATTATGAAGCCTGAAATTTTATTTCCAAATTAAATGGGAATCCCAAAATATATAATTGACTACAATTATATAATAATCCTTATTTACTAATAAATTTTAAAATTAATTAAAATATATTGTAATATATAATATATATACATATTATATTAAAATATATACAAATCAATCGCCTATGTATCCAGCGATCTAGCAGAAATATACCCCTCATCAAATCATTTTAATTTTTTACAGTGCAAATTTTTTTTCGCTTCTCCTACACCAAATTTCAAAATCTTCATTTGATAAAGAAATAAATAAATTCAAAACCTTCATCATTGCTCGATTTATTCAATTTTATATTTTGGCTTAAATTATTTTTAAATCTATTAGAAAAAAACCCTAATTTACTTTTTAAACCAAAATTAAGGACTTAGATTATTATTGCTCAAATATTCAATTCAATCGTTGTAAATATCAACTGCACTCGATTTTGAAATAAAATACTCTCCGAAACTCACTTTTCATTTCAAAATGCCCTTTTTCGTTTAGTTTGCTAACGTACCGTAAAATATAAGAGTAATATGGTCACTTTTGACAAATCAGCATTACGTTGACCAAACATAGAAATCTCCCTCTTTATTCTCCGCCTTGAATGTGCTGGTTTCTATTTCGATTGAGTGGAAGACCAAGCACAATTTGGGGCTTAAATGGTTGTGTCTCCAACATAGCTACTGAGTTGGGTTTAAGTGAGGCCCACTAATGACTTGTTAATACCAATAGGGGTGTCAATGGGTCGTGTTATGTCGGGTTCGTGTCATATCGTAAACTTTGTTTTACTTATTTATGTCCAACCCGAACCCGATCCGTTTAATAATCGTGTCAAGAATGTCCAACCCGAACGCGACCTGTTAATGACCCGCATAACCCGTGCAACCCATTTAATAAACAGGTCATACTCAAAACTCAAACCCAATTAACTTATGACTCGTTTGATCAGTTTAACTTGTTTAACATGTTTAACTTATTTAAATTATAAGATTTAATAGGTATTTAGGTAAGTAAATAGGTAGATATATGAGTTAGTAATGACACGTTTATTAAATGGGTCAATATATAAGTCAATATACAGGTTAACTTGTTAATCCGAAATCTACCCATTTATTAAACGGGTTAACATGTCATTATACGGATTAACAGGTTGATCCGAAATTCACCCGTTTATTAAACGGGTCATAATGAGTTGACCCGAAAATGACTCGAAATTTTAATCGTGTAAGTTAACTCGGATAAATCTCGTGCGGGTTTCAAGTCGTGTAAAAAATTGCCACCCTTAAATACCATGACCCATTCAAATGTTGATTTGTCCAAAATGACCATATTGTTCCTTATATTTTATATATATATCGACCACCTTATTCTGCTTAAGCCTACTCCACCATAAAACCACCACTAACGCCGTCTTTTTCATCTTTACCTTCACATTTTTCTTCATCTTTGCTACCATTAATTTTTTTCATCCCAACATTCACCTCCATCATCATCACCACTGCCCCCAGCATTGTTGCCGCCACCGCGTACTGTCACTGCCACTGCTACCACCTCTTCCATCACAACCTCCACCTTTATCACTATTACCACTGCTGCCACAACCTTCACAGAAACCACTGTCATCGCCACCTCCACCCTGCACTACATTTTCACCATAAACTTCATCTTTATCACAATCACCATGGTCCCCTTCACCGGGACCACTCCACTACCACCACCATCATCACAACCTCTTTAACTCTTACGTCTACATTTGCCATCCCAGCCTCCACCTCCTCCACTTCCACCACTGCCACCACCTCTTTAACTCTTACGCCTACCTATTCCACCGGAGGTTCTACCTCCTCCCCCACCACCACCACCACCATCGCCACCTCCACTATTGCCACTAGAATAGTTTTCGCCTACCTTCACTAACACAAACACTTCTCTATCCACTATAGTTTCATCCACACCTACCTCTACCATAGTCTCGTCTAGCTTTTACCTTCTTCACCACCACCAACACCTTTTCTACATGTACCTCCACCTCTACTACCACAATCACTATGACTTCCTCATCTACACTTGCCTCTACACCTATCAAAACCACCACCACTACCTCTTACAGTTATAATATCATGCTCATTTTAGTCATTATCCATGCAGTTTGGCATTAAAAATTTACCAAAACTTGTGAATTTAAAATTAAATTTTACCAAATTTTATTTTCTTTATTGTACATGCAGTTGCTTATTAAAAAAACACATTAGAAATAAATTTTTGAGAAACACATCAATCCCAATTTAGCCCTTAACCATTTACATGAATAATGAAAAAAGTGCTATTGATATAATGATATTTCTATTTTCATTTAATGTTTGTTGAGAGATTTTGAGTTCAACTCTTATAAATGACGAGATCAATATTAAACGTGTATAATCAGTCCCTTCAATATTTGTAGATAAAAAATAAATTAAATATGAGGAAGATGCATTCATGCATCTTGCTTTGAGTCATTAAATTATTAGAATTTTGAAGATACAAATGAACTATTTAATTATCCAAAAAGAAGCATGATACTGGGAGTTTATTGAAGCCCAAAAGTTTAATACATGCAGAATTTGGGTTGACCTGCAGAATTTAGTCCACTGTCTATATTTAAAGTCCTTTTTAGTTCAATATTTTTTAAACCTATATAACCATCATATATCAAACCATCATCATTAAAATTGCAAATTTAATTCAACAACAGAAAATAATTGTAAACTATCAGCACATTTAATACCAATACAAATTTCGAATTTTTTTTTTGTGGGATATAATAATATTGTGGAAAGGGGATTATAAAATACATATTGTATATTAATTTCGCCACACGTTTATAAAAATTAAACCTTATTAATTTCGCCACACGTTTATAAAAATTAAACCTCAAAAACTTTCATATAATGTGTAAAGATGAATAGTATCGATCATAGTACAAGTGACAAATTCATAAGAATTTTAAAATGTCAATCACATAAATTAAAAAGATTATTCAAACGTCCACAGGTCTGTAAATGCCAGCAAGCCATGAGTCTCAAAGAACAAACACGAGAGAAGGGTTGGAGTTTGTGGGCTTTGTATAGCTTTCTTTATATTATTTATCTTTATTTAAATTCTTTTAACAAAAAAAAAAATTAATTACCACTCGAAAGCGGGTGTCATCAATCCAATATATATATACTAGTAAGGTAGTCCGCGCTTTACTACGGGTTAAAATCGAAAGTACCAAAATCGTAATAAAATCATATAATGAGTAATAGAATAATGTAATGAATAATAGAATCATGTAATGAGTAAAAGGTCACAAATGAACATAAATAAGAACGTTTGATCGACAAAAAAGTAGAAAACAAAATGAGATACAAACCACACTTAAAAACAACACATGAAAATTTCCTAACTAATTCAACCAAAGAACAAACGTACATCATTAACCAAATACAACAGAAATTCCATGATACCCAATTTCATATTTGGATTGAGAATTTAGGTGTAAGAACAATTTGTACAATTGTACAAAAACTTAAAACCGAAAAGAAAAGGAACAAAATCCAACATTCAGAGGATTTGGATACCTGTATGTAATATGTATGCAAAAAGCATATAGCTTATTCATCAGCTTAATCAAACCATGAAGTAACTATGTAACAAAATTTCTGAAATTAATGGTTTTATTAGATAACAGAGATAAAAAAAATATATCCTATTTATATAAGAGTCTGGTTGTTGTTACAAAATCATGAATGGATTTTGAATAATAGATACTTCAGTCTTTTTTATCAAAGTCATCCTTATTTGATTTAGATGCATTTCATTAATACCAACTTGATTAGATTTATAGTTTGACAACCTGCATTTTCTTAATACCAACCACATCAAGTTTTTGAATCCATCATGCTTTCTTATTAACATATCAGCACCAAGTTTTGTTTGACTATGGTATTAAAGAACTCATCAAACACAAAAATACAAATAGAACTCAAACAGATCATGAGTGTAATTCCTAACTAATCAATGAACTTTTTGTTACCATGACACATAAAACTACAATAGGAGTACTAATGAGGAATATGGTTAAAGAAAATAATGTCACACAATTAATCAATTTAGAAATTTCAAGAATTTAATTACCAGCAAAATTTGATCATTTGAGAGAGAAGGTTATTGCAAAAAGAGGCTATTGAATTTGAGTGTTAATTAGTTCACATCAAGAGGTAAGGATAATGCATTTATACCAATCGTAATGGTTATTAAAGAAAAATGCAATTCCTGGCTAGTATGGTCACTTGGTGTGATATAACTTAACCAACAACAATTCGAAAATTGGATCTTCTATGATCTAAGTTACATGTGCTTAGCATTATTAACCAAAGCATGAGTGAGCATATATATATATATATATATAAGTAAAAATGTGTGAAGCAGAAACCAGTTATGTAAAAAGTAGAAAAGCTACCAGTTTTACAATAGAAGAGAAATTTCTCATTGCATCAATAATGAGGCGTGATGGAGAAATGTTTCCTTAACTCAATTCCAACAGTCGAAATTGAAATTGGGGACTGATTCCCTGAGAACACGCTCTTCAAACCTATGAACGAAAACAACAACAAAACTATTAAAAATCGATTGAAAAAGTTAATTTAATTGAATTTCAAATAAATTGAAAAGTAAACCCTTACTTCAAAATTTCTCTAAAACGCATAATTTCTTCCATAATCATTCTAAAAAACCAACATGCAAGAATTTTATAATCAACCAACATAACAACAAAAATGTTACTGAAAAATTGCTAACACCTAGCCCTCATTATTTGGCCCAGAAGCCCACGGGCTTATGGGTACCCGATAGGCCCGATGACAAAAAGTCTGACCCGGCCCGCATATTGACGGGCTGGACTTGGGCTTAGGGTATTCAAGCCCGTTAGGCCCGATAGGCCCGAGCCCGATAAAGTCCGGTAAACCCAGCCCGACCTGCCCAGGTAAACCCGACCCATAAGCCCGAAAATATAAAATAATTATAAATTAAGAATTGATACCCAGTCCAATCTTGTTACTACTATCATAGCCAAAATCCAAAACTCTAACCAAATCTCAACCTAGTGTCATTTAAAAGCCCAATGCTCAAACCAAACCCTAACCCTAAATTCAAAAAAACTCACTAGGTCTCTAACTCTCTTATCGATCTCCTTATCCTATCTCGGCTTTATGGTCGAAAAGTTAAGTCAATTCTCCAAATCCAATAGTACCCCTCCTTAGCTTATTTCAATATTCGATAATAATATTTAAGCTCAACTCACTTTTTTTTTTTTTACAATTAGGTAGGTACAAATGGGCTTAGTAGGCCCGGCCCAAGTGGGCTTTGTAGGCCCGACCCGTAAAGCCCGATAAAAGCCCGGTCCAAACCTGGCTCGACAAAGGCCATGGGCTTTCATATTTATGATCAAGCCCGCCCGACCCGACCCAGTATTTTTTAAATTATGAAATAGGCTCGGCCCGGCCCAGCCCAAGCCCAAAAATTTTGGGCCGGCCTTGCCCGACCCGGCCCAATGACGAGGCCTACTAACACCCAACAAAAGTCCATAATAAAAATTTATTTCAAGCATAAAACATCTAAAACCCAACTGACTACCTGCAAATTTATCTAAGCTCTTCAAAAGTTGAATTGTTGATCAGCGTCTTCTTTAATCCTTTGGAAAAAAAATTGAAAAATTCAAATAATTATCCGAAGAAATTCATCCTAAAAACCAACAAAAAAACATTGAATTTAGAGGTATAGCAACCACAATGATAATAAAATATTGGGCTTTACTCGTTCAAGCATGCAATAAAAGCAAATCTATAAAGATTTGTCTGATTTCACCATTGTATTATGGAAGAACAGAAGCAATTGAAGTCGTGGAAAACGAAATGACTAAATGAAATGAAAGTGATTAATCAATAACAATCTTCATTGTAATTCCAATTACATTTATATAATTTACTCCATCACAGGAAAACAAACTGAAGACATGGAAAACAAACTTGCAGAACGAAGAGAGACTGAGAAGATCGATTCGTAGTGCGGTGGACAACCGATGATCGCTAAATTAAGAAACAAATGAACAAAACCCAATCAATAAACTATCCCATTCAACTAATTATGACAGGACCCATCCCAATCCCCCCGGGATTAACGTGGGATGACCCTGCTCCCGTCTGACACGAAGTGTCAGACAAGGGATATTTTCGACTTTTGCCCTCCCGGGCTATCAGAGTACGCCAGGATTCGGAGGAGGTATGTGATATCTCGGTCTCTGCTACAGTCCACATCCGATGTCAACCTGAAGGGCAGTCAAAACATTAAAAGCTGTGAGTGGACAAAACAAGCATTTTATAAAAACATTTCCATAAAGACATTTGTACCCTTCACTAAAAAGCATGCATGCATTCAAAAACCATTTAACCAAATGGAACCATCTGTGGGAACTAAGCGCAAAATCATAATCAAATCGAATATACGGGCCACTACTGACAGGACCCGTCCCAATCCCACTGGGACCACCCGGGGACGTGCCCCGCTCCCGTCTGACAATGACTCTAAACATACCAAAATTACCCTTAAATAAAAACCGAAGACTTAAATAGATAGATAACATACAACCACAGTGTTTAAAGTGATACTGTCAGACAAGGGAAAGTAAAATACAACATGTGAGCACAATAGTCAGAGTACATTTATTCGGTGCTCAACCTACCCACAAGTGGGTGTACAGGTGCACAGCTAGGCAAACTAAACCTCTGCCTCCTCCTCCGGGTCCTCCTCCTCTATTTCCGTGTCAGGGCCTGGAGGGGTCAGTAAAACAAGGGTGAGTGGGCCAAAAATAACAGTTTAGAAATCAATTTAATACTAAAATAATCATAAGGTTTTACCCCTCCGTATTCCAAATCTTGCATGCAGTGAAAATATAATATTATAATGAAATCATAACAAATAAACCACAATAATAATCGAAAGGTGAAACTAACATATCAGTGCACTGTAAAACCCAACCCAAATGATGTCACGGTTCTAAGGCTACGCGTTGCCACTCAGGGTCTCACACCCGAGACTGTCTAGGTACATCAGCTCCCGGTATCCCGGTCACTGCCCGAGGTATATAAACATGCCTTCCTGAGAGTAAGCAGCCCAACGGGGGTCAACTCCACTTAGTCAGAGCCCCGTGACTACTCCAGGGTCCACCCAGGCCAACGACCCTCCCTGGAGGAGACAATATACACAGGTAGGAAAGTACAGTACAATAACAGTATAGTTTACCCTATGTCCCCCGGACATCCCAAACAAAATCCACATATAATCCAGACGGGTCTCATGCCCAAAACATTGTAATAGCATATATAAACAGTTCATAAGACTCATCGAAATCATAAGTGGAAATAGTAAAACGGTTTATGCATGCAAGCCTTTTATAAATCAAACAGCCCACTCACACTCGGTCCTTGTTGCTCAACGATCTCTAAAAACCTGTATTATTATACCTGAGAGTTACTTAAGGACCCTATGACCTCAATACCAAAACCCTAGAACAGATCCGCCTCAAAATCGCATCCCAGGCACTATTCCCGGTGCTTCAAACCCCATTTTGACTAATATAACGATCTCCGATCGACACGAAACCACCTCCATTGGATCCGTATCGTCGAAACCTTGAAAATGGTACCGGCCCCACCAAAATCACTGTTCACACGCGCCCCACGCGCCTGGTCAACGCGTGGGTCAACGCTGCTACAGTACTGCTGACGTCAGTAGTGACATCATGCTGACGTCATCACTGACACTTGTCAGGTGACACGTGGCATGTTCTGATTGGTCCCTAGTCTGATAATATCTGACAAGATGACGTCATCATGACGTCAGAAGTGACGTCAGCATGATGACGTCATCATGCTACAGTACTGGGTCAGACCCGTTTGACTGGAACCGGGTCGCCGTCGACCCACGGCTTGACCCGATTCCACTGTACGATTCCGGCCACCATTTTCGACGGGGTTCATCCCTATAGGGTCGTCTAGGTCTGTTCTATGGTTCTACAACCTCAAAATAGAAAGAAAACTAGGAGAAACTCACCAGTCCGTCGTTGAAACTCACGGTCAAAGTCCGATCGTCTTCTCCGTCGATCCACGCCGTTTCAGTTGTCCAACCTGGTCCCAAACAGCTCGTCTCTCACCCTAGGACAATTCTATCATCAAACAATCGATTTCCTAGCATCAACATAGGTTGGTTCGAAACAGGGGAGTAAAAACGGGTTCTCGGGTTTTGGGTCTTACCGCCGCCGTGTCGCCGCCGCAGGCTTTGCCGTCGTCCAGTTACGCTCCTGGGGTCCTCACGGTGTAGACTGGAGCTTCCCCTGCGTCGAGGTGCGGTGGATGTCGTGGTTTGCTTCTTGGACCCGATTCCTCTGTGTTTCGGGTCTGAGTTTGCACGGGGTTTTCAGACGGGAAAAACGGGCCGGTGGTCGCCGGTGATGCACGGTGATGATGAGTAGATGATGGTGGTGCTGCTGGTGGTTGGCTGGTGCGATGAGGGTGGCTGTGTCAGGACCCGTCCCAAATATCACCTCGATACTCGGAACGAACCCTGCTCCCGTCTGATAATCACACTTACAACACCAAAAAAAAACCTTATTACAACTATAAGCATAACTATCAGACGAAGGAGTAAATATATACAACAGTAAGCCAGAGCATAGTTCTACAAAATGGGCACCAAAAGTCCTACAAGTCTAAGTCTGCAACGGAAGAACGTCGGAAGCCCTATGCCTCGATATCTGCCTCAACGTTCACCCCAGCGCTATCACCACGACCTGGAGGGAATTTAAACAAAAAGAAGGTGTGAGTGGACCAAAAGGAATAAGAGTTTTAAAACCGTTTACCGGCAAATCAAAGTAAGGAAATAAAATCATTTGTTCCCTCCGGTTTAAAACCAGGCATGCCAATGAAGTATTAGAAAAATCATAATATGAAACATCATAAGAAACAGAAACACTATAAACACCATAAGAAACAGATACACTATAAAACTGATATAGAAACCAGAGCATAACATCAAATCACTTTTCTCGATCAAACCTGCTGGACCTATCCGAGTCTTTAAACTCAACCAGGCCTCACATATCAATCCGAGTCTTTAAACTCCCGAGTCTTTAAACTCAATAGGCCTATGGGGGTAATATCGTAATATCCGAGTCTTTAAACTCCCGAGTCTTTAAACTCAATCCGGGCCCGTCCCCCATCAATATCAATCCGGGTCTTTAAACCCATATCCAGATCCAGCAAATCCAATCCATATCCAGTGTAAAACCACTTCAAAATCCATCGCCAAATTCGAATTCGAAATCCCCGGTTCGAAGCCCTTCCGGCGTTCAGAACCGACATCCCGAACCCAAATCCGGAAAACCATAGGAAAATCCCAAATCATATTCCACAACCTATTTACCATCATCAGAAAACGTTTTTAGGTTAAATTTCTGAATGATAACATCAAACTCTGAAAACCCGTTTTTTCTCGAAAAACGTGCAAAATCCCAAAAACGTCTCGAAAAACGTGCAAACATCTCAATCACATATAAACACATATAAAAGCATAAAATATTAATAAAAACAGTTAGGCATGCTCGGAAGTAAGAAAAAGTCCACTCACAGTTCAGAGCAAGTCACTCGCGCCCCGTGCGCTCCTCAACCGTCTCTGGTGTCTACCGTCCTGTCAATAGATACCAAATAGGGTCACATTAACATCAAGGATACCTTCCCTATTTTCCCCAATTTTTCGGGAATTTAATAATATTTTAATCCGAAACCCTAAACCGTACGAATTCCCGAACCATTCCGTTACACCATCCGATTAACCCGAAAACTGTACCATTGGATTCATTAGAACATTTAGGGCTAAACTCATGTTGGACGCTTGACCGGATTCCTCCCCACGCGCCCCCACGCGCCGCCCAAAGTGGCTGCGCGTGGGCCTCACGCGCCTGCTACAGTGCATCTTCAACCTCGAGTCACCCGGTTCAACTGTGTTGAACCGGCGTGACCGGTTCTCCTCCGTTCCTCCACCATTCTTCCCCATTTCAATTCCATTAGCTTCGTCCAGTCCCCTGCAACCAAACCCAGTCCTAAAATCCAGAAATCACGGCCTAATACCCCTCGTCTTCATCCTCGAAAACCACTGCCCGTGAGCTCTGTTTTGGCCGCCGAACACCCAGCACGTCCCCCTTCACGGTGGTCACTCCAAACTCCTCCCACAACTTCACTGAATCACACACAACTCACGAAATCCCTCGACTCTTCCTCCAACTCCACGATTTTCCGTTTGAAAATCATGGCTGAATAGGGTACAGAGGACCCGCCGTCGAACCACCACCCACCGTGAACCTCCCGTCACGGCAACTACCCCAAATGACTCCTAGGACCTCTCTAAACCTCCCTTCACTCACCAAACCTTTCGATTCTAGCTCTAGGTCCACGACTCTTGAAATGAACATCCACGAAAAACAGAGTAAAAGAAATTACCTTTCGATTCCGGCGCCGCCGTGAGAACCGTCACCCACCACGGTGCTCGTGGGACTCCCCTAAACCTCCTGAGTCTCCTAGTGCCTTGAATCCGTCCACCACACAACACAACAGCCACCACCGTCCATGGCCTCCTCTGTTTCTTCCAATTATCCAACCATCCACCACGTCGCCTCCGTGCACGGTTGCAACACCAGACCACGATCACCAGCTCCTCCTTGTCTCTATGTCACTCTCTCAATTCACTCTTCACTCAATCACCCCCTGAATCGATCACTGTCTCCCTAAATTTTCCCCTCTGTTTCTCTGTGTTCAAGCAAAATGCACGGTTTGAACGTGCATATTGTGTGGCCGTGCACACTTTAGTCTCTCCCAGAACCATCTAGTGTCCCCCACGTGTCCATCAGCTATAGGCCAGCCCAAAAATATCTGCCACTTGCCCTTATCTGATTGGGCTGAGGGAAAATGACCAAAATGCCCCTCCTGCACAAAATTACCATTTCGCCCTTAGACTTTCCAGACCCGTATCTTTTCCGTCCGACGTCCGATGACAGCGTGCCGCCTGTCGTTGAACTCAGGACGTCAAGACCTATCCAACGGTCCTCGGTCTACGTGAAAATCACAAATCCTCCAAAAAGTCAACATTTCCCCCCTTAGCTAAAAATTACGGTAACGCCCCCAACCTTCCGTACATCATAACTTTTCCTCCGGTTGTCCGAATCGAACCTGCTGCCTGTCTACGGACTCGTGACGTCCTAACCTACGTCACGGTCAAAGGCTAACACTCATCCAATCAATAGTACAAAAAGTCAACTTTTCATTTACTATTCACAAGGGCAAAATCGTCCTTTTTTACAATACTTCACAAAAATCACATTTTTACCCTTCCCGTAGGTACGGGTTGTTACAGGCTGGTTCGATCGTCTGGTTTGAGAGAAAATGGAAGAAGAAGCACGGGTTAGGGGGGGCTGAATGTGTTTGTGTGTGTTTGAGAGAAAACAGGGAGGTGAGATCGTGCATGAAGCAGAAAAAGCAGAGGAAATGGAAGGCTAGGATGCATTTGGGTAGAAGATCCAACGGCTGGGATTAAATGGAGGGAAATTAAATGGTTATAATATAGTTAAATAGTGTAAGGTTGCTTTAATGGAATAGTATGGGCTTGGATGGGTGACACTTGTCACTCATCCACTGGTTGGATTTAAATATTAGTTGGCACGGATTCCCATAATAAATTATTATTTTATTCCGTTGTTCTCGGTTCGTAAATTCCTCTAAAACGCTTCCTTGACCATAACTTCTTCATACGAACTCCGATTTTGGCGTGCCGCCTGTCTACGGATTCGTGACGTCCCGACCTACGTCATAGTCATGGGTCAAAGTCCAAATTGTTTCCCGGGTCAAAAGTCAAAGTTTCCCCCCTTCAGGGGCAAAATAGTCTTTTTACATTAAAATATTATTATTCTCGGTTCGGGTCGTTACAACTGCCCAAATCCATAAGAAACCAATAAGGGACTCGGCCCATAACCATAAACATACTGAAACCAAATACACGAGCCACTGCTCAATCCTGTGCACACCTGTGCACACCACATATCACATATCATATATCCATATATATACATATAAGTCACACAACCAATCCTGTCACGGTTTCCAAAGCTACGCGCGTGCTACCCGGGTCTCAATCCGAGTCTTCTCAAAGTCAAGGTCAATGTCCGCAGACCATTGAACCTACTCGAGGTTATAGTAACCATAGCCTTCCTGAGAGTAAGGAACCTAACTGGGGGGTGACTCCACTCAGTCGGTGCTCTGTGACTACTCCGGGGTCCACCCAGGCCAACGACTCTCCCCGGTGGAGATAGAACATGTAAAGGAAGGTATATGAACATATATATACATAACATAAACATTTATGCCCGGTTCCCCTGAACCGTCATGATCCATAAAATCCATTCCATGCCCGGTTCCCATAAACCGTCATGTACCATAATGACCTGACAAAGGTTCATGCCGGTTCCCATAAACCGTCATGAACCACAATGACCTTTCCAGAGTTCATGTCGGTTCTCGTAAACCGTTATGAACTTGGAAATCCATCTAGGGTCCCTGACCCGAAATCATAAACCGTAAAGTAACTGGGTCTCGTGCCCGAACATAGGACATCAGCTAGGCACCGTGCCGGATATCTGAGGTCATATGCTCGAGACAAAACCAAATGGGTCTCATACCCGAGTTTATCCTTTTAGAAATCCAAAACCAAATCATTAAAGCCAAAAAAGAATTACCGACCCGTATAGGCACCGTATAGGGCCGAAACCTCGAAATACGTGCCTATGCGTGCAGCGTATCATCAAACATGTATGAAAACATATAAGAAATATTTATGCATACACCAATTTAGAAAACCAAGGTCCACTCACAGACCGTCCGAGCTGCCGCCTCGATTTGCATGCCATAGGCTCTCCCGAGCCAATCACCGTCACCGGGACTCCCGAACCTGTCCAAATCGTAATAGAAGGTTACTAACTATTTAATTAACCTCCTACCAAAGCCTCGTAATTTTCTGATATTTTTAACTATTTTTAAAACCGAACCTAAACCTTCGGACACCCCGAAACCTATCGAAATGATGTCCGATTGATACGAAACCAGTCCCAAAATGTTCGTTACATCGAATAGAAGATTTCACGTGTTAAACACATCCCCAAATTACTGTTCACGCACCCTCACGTGCCCCAAGAAGGCTCAGAACACTGTTCATCATCACTAACCTCAAGTGAACCCGTTTTCTGGTTCTTGGATCGGTTTTACTGTGTTGAACCGGCGTGACTGGTTCAGTGACTTTCCCTCCTTGTTTTGGTCCGATTTCAATCCTAATCAATCCTATAATTCCTATTTCTTCATTCCATATCATTTCCAATCATTAAACCTAGCTAAAACCGCATAAAACCCATGGTTCTAAAATGAAACTCACGGCCAAAGTTTTCCATTTCCCCTCCCATGGCTTCTCAGCCGTTAAACCCATTAAAAACCTTCATATTAAGTCCCTAGCAACCTAGCAATCACTTCCTAGGCACCCAAAAGCAACCATAATGCATAAATTGAAAAATGGAAAGGATTGGGCCTAACCGTGAACCTCTCGGGTTTCTTGGCTCCCCCGTCCACGGCTGCGCCGTCCTGGGCCGGCCACCACATCCTCCTGTCCTCCCTCACTCCCTGGTCCTCACAGCTAATCATGGGTGAAGGGTTGGATTGGTTCTGGGTTGCACAGAGATGGAGAAAATGAGATCGGGAAAATGGTTTGTGTTTTGAAATGAAGAAATGAAATGGTCGATGCATGTATGTGAATTAAGGGCCAGTGGATGGGTGACAATTGTCACTCATCCATTGGGCCTCCATAAAATATCTGGGCCCCACTAGAGTCCAAAAGTTAGGTTATTTCGTAATTCGTGCAATAGTGCACTTAAACTTCCGTGAACCGTAACTTCGTCGTCGAACGTCCGAATTCGACGTGTCGCCTGTCTATGGATTCGTATTGTCCCGATCTACGTAATGGTCCTTGGCCCTAGGCCATCGGACATCTCGGTCAAAAAGTCAACATTTGTAACTACCCGTCCCAAATTCCATGATTAGATTAGTGACTAATCACGATTAGTGAGGTTAATCGGTGATTAGTTAGGCTACATCGGACGAACGATGCGAAATGACCGTTTTGCCCTTGGTGGTGGCAAAACGTTGACTTTTCAATCGGGCGGTCAAATGGATTTTGACCGATGACCGTGACGTAGTTCGTGACGTCACGAGTTCATAGACAGGTGGCACGTTCAATTCCGACGTTCGGGGAGGAAGTTATGACGTTCGGAAGTTTAGGGGCATTTTGGTAATTTGGGTGAATAGGGGTCAAATGTTGACTTTTTGACCGGGAGGTCCGATGGCCGAGGGCCGAAGACTGTTATGTAGATAAGGACGATACGAATCCGTAGACAGGCGGCACGTCGAATTCGGACGTTCGACGGCGAAGTTACGGTTCACGGAAGTTCCCAGTTACTATTCACGATGGCACGTTTTACGAGGCACTTTTGGACTTTAGTGGGCCCAGTTGCTTTTTAGCAACCAATGGATGAGTGACACTTGTCACCCATCCACTGGTTACCATCCCACATACATGCATCTCCCATTCCTTCATCATCGATCATTTTCCATTTTTCCTCCAACCGAACCCGATCCCATTTCTCACCCAAACCCATTCAACCCTTTCCAATGATCATACAGGAGAGACCAGAGAGTGAGGATGGACCGGTGGACGGTGGTGGGTGGCCCAGGACGCACCGCCGTGGACGGCGGAGGAGGAGGAGATCGAGGTAATCGGTTTTACCCGATTTTGTCCATTTTCAATATTAATTGTTATGGGCCGATTTGGATGTTTCCACTGAACTAAATAGGTTGCTAGGATAGTTTTAGGAAGGTTTGAAGGCTGGTTCACGACGGAGGAGGCCGTGGGAACGGCGGGGAAAAACTGGGCCGTGAGGTCCATTTCGAACGAGGGGTTTCGGGTGGGTTTTTCTTAGATTTAGGGATTGGGTTAGATAGTAAATGAAGAAATAGGAATTTAGGAATTGAAATGGAAGAAAACGGATGAAAAATGAGGGAGAAGGAGGCCTGGACCGGTTACGCCGGTCCAGTTGCAGGGGATGGACCGGACCGGCCGGCCCGGACCGGTTCGATCGAAGGAAGAAGATGCACTGTAGCGGCGCGTGGCTCCCACGCGCAGCCACTTCAGGCGGCGCGTGTGGGCGCGTGGGGAGGAATTTGAGGAAGGTTCCAACATACGAAATCATCTATTCGATGTAATGAACATTTTGGGACTGGTTTCGTGTCGATCGGACACCGTCTCGATATGTTTCGGGGCATCGGAATGTTTAGGTTCGGGATTAAAAATAGTTAAAAATACGGGAAAATTACGGGGTTTTGGTAGGAGGTTAATTAATTAGTTAGTAACCTTCTATTACGATTTGGACAGGTTTGGGAGTCCCGGTGACGGTGATCGGCTCGGGGAGCCGTATGGCACGCAAATCGAGGCGGCAGCTCGGACGGTCTGTGAGTGGACCTTGGTTTCTAAATTGGTGCATGCATAAATGTTTATTATATGTTTTATTACTTGTTTGATGATGCCATGGGTGCATTTGTATGTGGTTACGTATAAGCACGTATTTTGAGGTTTCGGCCTTATACGGTGCTTATACGGGTCTGTATTTCTTTATTGATTTAAATGATTTGATTTTGGATTTCTAAATGGATAAACTCGGGTATGAGACCCATTTGGTTTTGTCTCGGGCATATGACACTATTTACGACCTTCGGGTCTAAATCGTGGTCGCGACGGGTGCTATGTGCACGGCGATCGACGATACGACGCTCGCCTCCGGATTTGGATGTGTTCCTTCCGGAGAGGTCACGATGCACGATTCGTTGTCGGGCAGCCTGGGGAGGCTCGACTACGGAGTGCTGACGGTTCAGGATAGCGATCGGTGATGAGTGCACCATGATCTTGCGATGGTCGCGTCGGTTGATTCGTTCACGGCGACATACCAGGATTGAGGGCGGTCCTGGATGGATGGTTGCACGCATCACTATGATCGGAGTCGTGACTGACCCTTGGATATCGGGCACGGTGCCCAGTTGAGTCATATGTTCGGGCACGAGACCCAGTTGTTTTACACTGATGATTTTGGGTCAGGGACCCTAGATGGATTTCCAAGTTCATGACGGTTTATGGGAACCGGCATGAACTTTTTTCAGGTCATTCTGGTTCTTGACGGTTTATGGGGACCGACATGAACCCTGGTTATGTTATTACGGTACATGACGGTTTATGGGAACCGGCATGTTACCTGATTATGGATATTATGGATCATGACGGTTCAGGGGAACCGGTCATGAATGTTTATGTTATGTATATATATGTTCATCTACCTTCCTTTACATGTTCTACTATCTCCTCCGGGGAGGGTCGTTGGCCTGGGTGGACCCCGGAGTAGTCACGGAGCACCGACTGAGTGGAGTCACCCCCCAGTTGGGTTCCTTACTCTCAGGAAGGCTATGGTTACTATTACCTCGGGTAGGGTCAGTGGTCTGCGAACATTGACCTTGACTTTGAGAAGACTCGGATTGAGACCCGGGTAGCACGCTCGTAGCTTTGGAAACCGTGACAGGATTGGTTGTGTGAATTATATGTGTATATGATATAGATATGATATATGGATTGTGATATGTGGTATGCACAGGTGTGCACAGGAGTCGAGCAGTGGCTCGTGTACTTGGTTTCTTTATGGTTTGGGGCCGAGTCCCGTATGGATTTGGGCAGGGCCCGTATGGTCGTTTTCATTGTGGTCCTTTCGACCTTGGTTTATATCTGCTTTGGGCTTAGTCCCACATATGGTTTGTTTTGGATAAATGGTTTTCGAATGCATGCATGCTTTTTAGTGGAGGGTACAAATGTCTTCTTATTAAATGTTTTTATAAACTCTTGTTTTGTCCACTCACAGTTTTTAATGTTTTGACTGCCCTTCAGGTTGACATCGGATGTGGACTGTAGCAGAGACCGAGATATCACATACCTCCTCCGGATCCTGGCGTACTCTGATAGCCCGGGAGGGCAAAGGACGAAAATATCCCTTGTCTGACACTTCGTGTCAGACGGGAGCAGGGTCATCCCGCACTAATCCCGGGGGGATTGGGATGGGTCCTGTCAACGTGGTATCAGAGCGGGGTTGTCTCTATTCGAGCAACCGTGCAGCTCTTGGAGTATGTACACAGGTCGAGGACGTGATATCTCAATGGGCTACAGTTCGTGGTCAACCTGATGTTGAGGTGCCGGTACGATAGTTAGTAGGATTGGCATGCCTTGGTTCGGAATTTGAGGCCGGGGTTGCCATAGTTCTGTCAAGGTTGACAGTGTGGGACCCTACGGAAGGATTAACGTGTTCGTATTCTGGAGTGTGATCGTGAGACGGTTAGTTGGGATCGTCTTCACGGTGTCGTAGGATTGGTTCCGACGACTAGTTGGGAATTGTGATCATCGGATGGTCGAATATTGTTGAGTTGGATTGACGGTAGGATTGGATTGACGTCATTACGATGTCAAGACTGCGGAGTCGGTCAGATCGTGGATTTTACTGCCTTATGCATTTGGGTTTTGCGGAACTCTAGGGGTGATCGTGGAACTCTACCGTATGTGTATGGTTCGGAAATGTGAGTTGACGAGTGGTTTGACTTGGACGACTATTCGGATTTGGATTCGTTAGTCGGTCTAGTCATGTTAGCTTGTGTTGGGACTGCACTTCGCAGTCAGGGTTGTACGTATCGGTTAGACCGAGTTGGTTGTCGTGCTACTTCAGTTGTGGGTTGGTGCAACTAAGGTCGTGGGCGACCTGGTAGACGACATTTGGGTTAGTCGGAGTACGGCTGGTTAGTGATTGGTGGGACAAGGTATCAAGGTTGGTACTTGTCGATGGAATCCCTGAGTGGGAGACGAAATGGTTGGTACGAACGGTTGATTCCGTTGGATGCGGAGTCTCGATAGTGATGTCTGGTAATGAGGTCTGCACGAGTGTGTAGCAGGCACTACTACCGAGAGTGGTTGTAGTTACGATTGTTGGGAATCGGGGACGTTCGGGGAACGTTTTCCTTTTCTCGTATGAGTTGTCAGGGTGACTGTACCCAGAGTTGTTAGGTACGAGGGAGATAGAGTTTCTCCTATTCGAGCAGAGGTACGGGATCGTCGCTCGGTATGAGCGGAGATCTAGGGTGTCAGTTTTGCACACGGCGTGCTGATACTGACACTAGTTTTGGTGATAGTGCGTGGTGCTGGTACTAGCGCTGGTACTGGTGCTGGTGATCTTGATGACGGTGAGTTACGAGTCGGGATGTGACATCCGTCGTGATGGGCATATGTTCGGTGTCTGTGGTCCCAGAATGGATCTCAAATAGAGTTAAAGTGGTTAGGGGACACGTGGTTGATGTCCAGGTATGTTGTTTCCAATCTTGTTGGAATTTCAGAATTGCGAGAGGTTGCGACTGAGGTGACAAGAGGAATGTGGGTATTCCGCATTGGTAATGGGTATGTCGAAGTCATTTTGGGTGACTTCTCAGGTTCTGCCATGGCAGGTCATGCATGTGTGACAGATGATGATAGACGTTGTTGGTTGCCACTAGTACACTGATCGTGTATTGGTTGATGGAATTGTGATTTGTCTTGGGTCATCAGGTGGAGTGAGTATATCGAAGTTAGGTGACTGCGATTCCTCATTCTCCACTTGGTGGCAGACGATGTCAGGTTATGTGACGTGGTGAATGCAGCGAGTTTGGTTGTATTCACATAGGATGAGTTTTGATGTCACAGTCTTGTATCATCTTTGGTTTTCCTCGGTGGAATGACAAGGATCGATACGAGGTAATCAGTGATAACCCACAGTCTCGGCGTGTCTCGTCGTTGACTAATCTATTTAGATGTGGGAAATGGTTGAGGACTTTGGACGTCGTGACAATCGGGGATCGTGACGTCTATGAGAGGTTGACGTAGTGTTGGATCTGGATCATGATTTGGATATCCAGATAGGTGGAGAGTTTATTACTCTTACTTGGATGTTGAGTGAAGCATGATGGGACTGAACTTCTTTTCGAGGTAAATCCCATATGGCTCATTACTCGCCTGAGTAGTTGTCCGGTGAGTAGGTGTCTGACGAGGTTGGATTTTGTCTGACCTAGTGTTGTGTTGATGTTGGGATTGACTTCCCTATGAAGTCAATCGATCGTATTGTGGTAATCGGTTGAGCGGGTAACCGATAGGTTTGGTTTTGGTATGTCTCGGTAGACGTGAACGATTTTCAGGTTTCGGAATCAGATTTCTAGATGACGATTTAGGATTTGATTTTGGAACTTGAAAGAGGATTTCTGGAGTTGGGGTTTGGAATCGGATTCTGGGTGACGATTCAGGATTTGATTCTAGAGCTTGACTGTATATTTTCTTTTATGGATTTGGGTTCGGAATGGTTATTCCAAATGCTAGCTTACGGAATAATGATTTCGGATTCGGATTTGAACATGGATATGGATACGACTTCTGGGTTTGGATTTGGGATTTCTTACCAAATTGCGGGTTCGGATTCGGATTTGGAAATAAATAATGGGTCGGAGTTTCGATTTGTCTAATACTGGATTGGGCAAATGGACTCCATTATTGAAACGTGTTTGACTACGACCTAGGTGGTCTGGTTATTGTTGTGGTATGTCGATGGGTAGATGTACGTACTTTGTACGTTGTTCAAGGTACGATACTGGGTGTACTTGTCGTATATAGGAGATACCGGTGGTGCGTGGGAGAGCGTATTGGTAGCCGGATTGGTTCTGATACCATCGGATTAGTTGAGGTCGTGGACTGGACATTGGATACTGTGCATTGGGTCATGGTATTTCTAATGGGTCTAGTTACACACAGGTCGAGTGCTTTGTGGGTAAGTGTTTACCCATGGTTGAGTAAGTTGGTGGTTAGTGTAACCACAAGAGTATCGTGTTAGTCTTGACTGACGAATGTCAAGTGGTGACAGTTTGTCGGAGGTGTCAACGTAGATCGTTGAGTGCGGGTTGGTGACTCCCAGTGGGAGCAGACGTCAGGATAGGTTGGAGATTGAGGAAGGAACCGTAAAGTTGTTATGTCAACGAAATGGTAGATCTGACAAGTGGTGTCAGTTCGGAGCGTATGACTACTGTTCTTCGACGTAGTCGAATGTAGTCGATACGACGTGGGTGTTAGTGGTACGTCTGGCGGCAGACGAGTAAGCATTATTCTGGTTAGTGGGTGTACTAGTGTACACGTGTCAGGAGATCGAATTATTTCCACGGGGTGGATGTGGAAACAAGATAGTTGGAGTTTCGAGAATGAAACTAATTAAGGAGGGAAGAACGGTAGAATTAGGTCGGTTGGAATTTCGAGGACGAAATTAATTAAGGAGGGAAGGTTGTAACGACCCGTCCCAAATTCCATGATTAGATTAGTGACTAATCATGATTAGTGAGGTTAATCGGTGATTAGTTAGGCTACATTGGACGAACGATGCGAAATGACCGTTTTGCCCCTGGTGGTGGCAAAACGTTGACTTTTCAATCGGTCGGTCAAATGGACTTTGACCGATGACCGTGACGTAGTTCGTGACGTCACGAGTTCATAGACAGGTGGCACGTTCAATTCCGACGTTCGGGGAGAAAGTTATGACGTTCGGAAGTTTAGGGGCATTTTGGTAATTTGGGTGAATAGGGGTCAAATGTTGACTTTTTGACCGGGAGGTCCGATGGCCGAGGGCCGAAGACCGTTATGTAGATAAGGACGATACGAATCCGTAGACAGGTGGCATGTCGAATTCGGACGTTCGACGGCGAAGTTACGGTTCACGGAAGTTCCCAGTTACTATTCACGATGGCACGTTTTACGAGGCACTTTTGGACTTTAGTGGGTCCAGTTGCTTTTCAGCAACCAATGGATGAGTGACACTTGTCACCCATCCACTGGTTACCATCCCACATACATGCATCTCCCATTCCTTCATCATCGATCATTTTCCATTTTTCCTCCAACCGAACCCGATCCCATTTCTCACCCAAACCCATTCAACCCTTTCCAATGATCATACATGAGAGACCAGAGAGTGAGGATGGACTGGTGGACGCTGGTGACCGGCCCAGGACGCACCGCCGTGGGCGGCGGAGGAGGAGGAGATCGAGGTAATCGGTTTTACCCGATTTTGTCCATTTTCAATATTAATTGTTATGGGCCGATTTGGATGTTTCCACTGAACTAAATAGGTTGATAGGATAGTTTTAGGAAGGTTTGAAGGCTGGTTCACGACGGAGGAGGCCGTGGGAACGGCGGGGAAAAACTGGGCCGTGAGGTCCATTTCGAACGAGGGGTTTCGGGTGGGTTTTTCTTAGATTTAGGGATTGGGTTAGATAGTAAATGAAGAAATAGGAATTTAGGAATTGAAATGGAAGAAAACGGATGAAAAATGAGGGAGAAGGAGGCCTGGACTGGTTACGCCGGTCCAGTTGCAGGGGATGGACCGGACCGGCCGGCCCGGACCGGTTCGATTAAAGGAAGAAGATGCACTGTAGCGGCGCGTGGCTCCCACGCGCAGCCACTTCAGGCGGCGCGTGTGGGCGCGTGGGGAGGAATTTGAGGAAGGTTCCAACATACGAAATCATCTATTCGATGTAACGAACATTTTGGGACTGGTTTCGTGTCGATCGGACACCGGCTCGATATGTTTCGGGGCATCGGAAGGTTTAGGTTTGGGATTAAAAATAGTTAAAAATACGGGAAAATGGGCTTTGGTAGGAGGTTAATTAAGTAGTTAGTAACCTTCTACTACGATTTGGACAGGTTTGGGAGTCCCGGTGACGGTGATCGGCTCGGGGAGCCGTATGACACGTAAATCGAGGCGGCAGCTCGGACGGTCTGTGAGTGGACCTTGTTTTCTAAATTGGTGCATGCATAAATGTTTATTATATGTTTTATTACTTGTTTGATGATGCCATGGGTGCATTTGTATGTGGTTACGTATAAGCACGTATTTTGAGGTTTCGGCCTTATACGGTGCTTATACGGGTCTGTATTTCTTTATTGATTTAAATGATTTGATTTTGGATTTCTAAATGGATAAACTCGGGTATGAGACCCATTTGGTTTTGTCTCGGGCATATGACACTATTTACGACCTTCGGGTCTAAATCGTGGTCGCGACGGGTGCTATGTGCACGGCGATCGACGATACGACGCTCGCCTCCGGATTTGGATGTGTTCCTTCCGGAGAGGTCACGATGCATGATTCGTTGTCGGGCAGCCTGGGGAGGCTCGACTACGGAGTGCTGACGGTTCAGGATAGCGATCGGTGATGAGTGCACCATGATCTTGCGATGGTCGCGTCGGTTGATTCGTTCACGGCGACATACCAGGATTGAGGGCGGTCCTGGATGGATGGTTGCACGCATCACTATGATCGGAGTCGTGACTGACCCTTGGATATCGGGCACGGTGCCCAGTTGAGTCATATGTTCGGGCACGAGACCCAGTTGTTTTACACTGATGATTTTGGGTCAGGGACCCTAGATGGATTTCCAAGTTCATGACGGTTTATTGGAACCGGCATGAACTTTTGTCAGGTCATTCTGGTTCTTGACGGTTTATGGGGACCGGCATGAACCCTGGTTATGTTATTACGGTACATGACGGTTTATGGGAACCGGCATGTTACCTGATTATGGATATTATGGATCATGACGGTTCAGGGGAACCAGTCATGAATGTTTATGTTATGTATATATATGTTCATCTACCTTCCTTTACTTCTATTATCTCCTCCGGGGAGGGTCGTTGGCCTGGGTGGACCCCGGAGTAGTCACGGAGCACCGACTGAGTGGAGTCACCCCCCAGTTGGGTTCCTTACTCTCAGGAAGGCTATGGTTACTATTACCTCGGGTAGGGTCAGTGGTCTGCGAACATTGACCTTGACTTTGAGAAGACTCGGATTGAGACCCGGGTAGCACGCGCGTAGCTTTGGAAACCGTGACAGGATTGGTTGTGTGAATTATATGTGTATATGATATAGATATGATATATGGATTGTGATATGTGGTATGCACATGTGTGCACAGGAGTCGAGCAGTGGCTCGTGTACTTGGTTTCTTTATGGTTTGGGGCCGAGTCCCGTATGGATTTGGGCAGGGCCCGTATGGTCGTTTTCATTGTGGTCCTTTCGACCTTGGTTTATATCTGCTTTGGGCTTAGTCCCACATATGGTTTGTTTTGGATAAATGGTTTTCGAATGCATGCATGCTTTTTAGTGGAGGGTACAAATGTCTTCTTATTAAATGTTTTTATAAACTCTTGTTTTGTCCACTCACAGTTTTTAATGTTTTGACTGCCCTTCAGGTTGACATCGGATGTGGACTGTAGCAGAGACCGAGATATCACATACCTCCTCCGGATCCTGGCGTACTCTGATAGCCCGGGAGGGCAAAGGACGAAAATATCCCTTGTCTGACACTTCGTGTCAGACGGGAGCAGCGTCATCCCGCACTAATCCCGGGGGGATTGGGATGGGTCCTGTCAACATTTGCCTCCTTTTAACCATAATTACCAAAATGCCCTTAAACTTTCAAACGTCATAACTTCTTCCTCGAATGTCGGAATTGAACGTACCACCTGTCTATGAACTCGTGACGTCACGAACTACGTCACGATCATCGGTCAACGTCCATTTGACCACCAGAATGAAATGTCAACGTTTTGCCACGACCAGAGGCAAAACGGTCATTTTGCATCGTTCGTCCGATTTCGCCTAACTAATCACGGATTAGCCTCACTAATCGTGATTAGTCACTAATCTAATTTAGGAATTTGGGTCGGGTCGTTACAAAGCCATTCCCAACATGACTTTCAATCAACCCATTCCAATAAACATCAAAATTCAACTAACCCATTAACATTCTAGATAACAGTGAATTCCAAACATTTTTACCAATTGAACCAACATGCAAATTCCACACATGTATACAAATTCAATAAATAAATAAAGTCAGAAACAATTCTGACCTCCAAATTTTTAGGCAATCTCATTCGTCTTCGACAGCTCTAGGGTACAGCTAGAGAAAAACTGTGTTCCATACATCTTTGTTGATATCTTTAGGGAAAGAAGTGGTTCAAATGAAAATCAAGTTAAAGAAATTACAGAAAAAAAAATCAAGAACTCATAAATGAAATCACATAACTCATATAGAAATTAGTAAAAGCAAAAGTAAAAATTGTTGATATCTTTAGGGAAAGAAGTGGTTCAAATGAAAATCAAGTTAAAGAAATTACAGAAAAAAAATCAAGAACTCATAAATGAAATCACATAACTCATATAGAAATTAGTAAAAGCAAAAGTAAATTGAAAAACAGAATTAAAGAAAAATGAAAAAAAAAATGAAAAAAAAGGAGAAAAGATATGTAACTTGAATATATATATATATATATATATATTGATTGTTTAAAATACAACAGTGGAAACAAAAGAGCATATAGTTTGTTTGAAAGTATACAAACACCAATGGAAATTGCACTGAACTAAGGTATTCAATCAATGTTAGTCTAAAGATCAACAACATATCCCGAAACCTGAACATAAGCGTTTATCTGAGCATTTCACCATCCATAAAGTCCAAAATTGAAAATTTTGACCAAAAGAATAACAAAGCCGATGAAACTCCCCATAATTTCCATGGGACCCAAACCCGTAAACCTCCATTCACTTGAAGAAAGCATATCAATTTTTGATTAAGTATGGAATTCAATTAAACCCATTATACATCCAGCCCATATAAATAAAATGGAATAAAAAAAACCTAGCGAAATGCAATTTCACAAAGCGAAGAGCAAATTAGGGGAAAGGGGGAGACATACTGTTGAATCAAAGATTGAACTCGTCGCGAAAAGTCCTCACAATTCTTGCAAACAGCAAACAATTAGCTATCGTTGCTTCGATCGATTTACCTGGGGGGTTGTTCGACCAAGAACACTCCGATGCTTAAGTTAGCTTTGAGAGAGGAAAGAGATATACTTCCAAACGAAGAATCAACGTCCCTTGGAAATGAAATGTGCCTTGCTATTTATAGGAAAATCTTGGGAGCCTTGGAGCGTTCTGATTGGTCGGTTGAATATTTAATTTGTAAATAATATATTATTATTAAATACATTATTTAGTAATTGTAATGATGGCTCATCATGATAGTAATGATATTTATTGTATTTTAATATTAATATTAATTATCAATTATTAAGAATAACGATAATTAACTCTCGGGGAGAATACCAATATTACGGAGATTTTAACCCGATCAAATAACGTATTTAACTGGTAAATAGATTATTTAATGTGCGGTTGTTCTTCAAATGATCAGCGTTATTTGCCAAGGGCAATTTGGTCATTTTTGGGAATTACGGGACACGTGGCAGCTCCATAATTTTCGGATGATTTTGGGTTCCACAAATGCCCCCACATCGATTCGGTATTCATGGAATCCGGAGGGATGTACTTTGTTTGGAATCTCATATTACCGGGTTACCAGTTACTGTTGGGTTCAAGAAATGAGTCAGCGTTTACTTGACGATTTTGAACCTGATTATAAGGGTTAAAAGTCCATTTTTATTTTTAGAATGACTAATCTGGGATTAGTGGTGTGAATCGGACATAATGTGCAAAATGACCATTTTGCCCCCAAGCGTGGGAAAAATATTGATTTTTATTTCGGACGGTCAAATGGACTTTGACCAATGACCGTGGCGTGGTTCAGGACGTCACGAGTCCATAGACAGGTGGCACGTCCAATTTGAACGATCAGGGAAAAAGTTATGACTATCGGAAGTTCAGGGGCATTACCGTAATTTGGACGAGTGGGGCGAAAATGTTGACTTTTCGTCTGACAACTAATTTTCGCACGACTCAAGGACCGTTAGGTAGGTCTCGATGCCCTGAGTCCGTAGACAGGCGGCACGCCGAAATCGGACTTCGTACAAGGAAGTTATGGTCAGAAACGTGAAATCGGGAGGTTTGCGTCTTGATATTCGTGTCGATTATTTTATTCTGATATTATGATTGGAGGACACCTGGATGAGTGACAAGTGTCACTCACCCATTGGTTAGATTGGATCAAGCTCCACTAAGTGATTAATTAGGATTAAAACCAACTTTTAATTTCAGCCATCCATCTAAAGTACCCCAGACTTAATCTGAACCCTTGATCTTATTCCTCCAGATTGAATCTGGACCGTCCATTTCCTTTCCCTCCATTCTATATATTTTCCTACCCGAAATGCACACATACTGCTCATTCAACCATCACACCTGCGTAGCACCCTGACCCTTGCATTGTGTTTTGCTGGACTGAGCTGGTGAGGCTGTGGGACGGTGTGGACACGGCGGCGGAGGGCGGCGAGGTAGGCAGTTCCTAACCCAAAACAATTTTGAAAACTCAGAAATGGAAACTGGATTTCTAACGTTCATTTTTTATTCCTATTAATTCTATTCACCTCTATGGTCTGTTAGGAACCTATAGGACGTGATTTCGTGACCAGTGGTGGCCTGAACAGAGAGTTAAACGGCGACGGGAAACCCAGATTCTGTTCATCGAGGTAAGCTTCTGATCCAGTGCTGTTTTGTTGATTTTGTTTAGTTAGAACCCTTTCTGGGTTTGAGACGGTCATATAGGAACAAACTAGAGCTAAAATGGTTGCGAATTGAGGGATTGGTGACCGGGTCAGATCGCGGGTTTGATCGACCCAGTTGCAGAAAAACGGGCAGAGAAGACGCTGAACACTGTAGCACAATACTGTTCACTGTAGGGAAAACACTGTTCACCGCGCACTGTAGCAAAAACATTGTTCACCGCGAGCTGTTCACTGTAGCAAAACACTGTTCACCGAAGGTTTAGGTTATGTTTTAAATTAATATTTAATTTCCAGAAAATTGTGGGAAATTGATATGATATTCATAGTGTCATTATTGACCCTTCATGTTGTTTTTGGACAGGATTCGAGATTCCTAGAAAGCGTGGGAAATTACGGAAGTGCGTCTAGCTTGGAAAATGAGCGGTTTGGACGGTGCGTGCGAGCATTGGTAGGCTGGCTCACATTCAACGTGACCCTTGCTAGTACCGCAAATATGTTTGCTACGCGTCAAGAGTCCGTCGAAGGTGTTTAGAAATTTTGTTGGAGCAGGTGTGCTACCGGTGCCACGTGGAGGACGGAGTTTGGCTGAACAGTTGACGGGGACTTGGCGGTGACTGAGTGCACTTGCGGACGTGACTAGTGAGCATTGGTAGGCAGGATCACACTTACTGTGACTCTGGCTAGTACCACAAATATGCTCGCTATGCGTCAAGGTGCCGAGAGACCCAGCAAACTTGCCTTGTGGGAGCGTGGCGGTTCTTGTTGCCTTAGTCCATTCCGAGGGAAAGATATGGAGTTTGAGAAGCCTGAAGACTTCAAGGAGTGGAAGGCTCGCAACCAAATTGCTTTTCCAGACGATGTTTTTATGGAGCTTGGCGACAGATGTTCTTCCATGAAGGCTCTTAATCATGGGAGAGGAAAAAACCCTGTTGGCGGTCGGTGGACTAAATTCCACCCTTTGACTATTGGGTGGGGTTTCAAATTCCCATTCTCGAAGTTTTTCTCCAAGATTATTGGCCGGATGGGATGCAGCCCTGCTCAACTGGACGTTGATGCTTATCGACACGTGATGTGTTTTGAGAAGTTGAATAGGTTCTTTAGCCTGGGACTCACAAAAGATGAATTCTGGCATTGCTATTCCGTGTCGCACAACGGAGTTACCGGTGGTCGGCTTTCTCGGGTCGTACCTAAAGTGGAGCTATTTTTGAGGACGGAGTTCAATGACAGCACGTACAGAGTTAACTGTATCGAAGTTGGCGGTGCATGGGACAAACACGCCTCCCCGGACCTGAGGATTGCCTCACACTTCCGCTCGTTTGATGAGCTATATAGCGGGTTTGAAGGTCATCCTGATCTCAAAAAGATCGACATGGCCCTGAAAATTCCCCCAGAGTTCCGAGACATGAGTTGGCTACTTTCTCCACTTAGGGATTCGAATGGCGGGAGGCCCTCAGACATCCTAATCAAGGAGTGGTTGAGTGCTCCACTTCGGCTGAAGAAACCCGTTATCCAGAAGAGGAATGATAAACAAGGACCCATTGGTTCCTTGGAGAAAAAGCATGCCGAGTAGCTTCATTCCAAGCCTGACCGCTCTAGTCCTGCGGAATCATCTAGCAAACGTAAAGCTTCAGACGGTCCTTGTGAGGGTGCATCCAAACAACTTAAGAAGCTGAAGGTGATTCCTACCTCCCACTACCCGGCTCCTCGAGGGTTGAGAGATGAAGGCCCAGATCGAACAGTGGGGGAGACACGGGGATCATCCAAGATCCCTGATGTGATAGGTGCCCCCATCCTAACGGAGGACAGTCAAAAAACTGTTTCGCAAGGGGCTTTCGACAAGGTAGTCCGAGACCTTAGGATTGCAAAAGCTGGGGCCCATAAATTGGTTGACATGCTTCGTGGAAATGTTGGTTTGGAAGGTGAAAACGAGCGAATAAAGAGCGAATGTAAACGTCTTCGAGAAGCCCGAGACCACTCTAGTCGGAACAACGAAGTTCTGGTCGGAAGAATCCATTCATTGGAAGTTAAAGTGGGCGAGCTGGAGGAGAGCCGTGCAGAGAGGATTCGGATAGAAAAGGAGCGAGATACTGCTCAAAGTGAGCTCTCTTTGCTGCGCAGAAAGTTGCAGGACTCAGAGGAAACAATCAGACTGTTGGAGGTAGAGATCCAGAGTCTGAAAGTGGGAAGGATCCTGGAACATGATCATTTACTATCACCGTATGCCCCCACAACTTTGTGCTAAAGACCCACTGATGCACAAAAGTTGGACATGGCAAGTTACATCGGGGTCACCACCAAAGAGCGGGAACCAGAGTTGGGGCAAGAGTTTGAGCTTGTTCCGATACCTGACCCAGAGCCCGAGACCGGGACTAGGAAGGAAGCTGCCCCTGAGACTGCTGATTCATTGTTTCATGATGCTTCCCTACTTTCAGCAGAAGAGTGGGAAAAGTTTAGAAACACGATGGGATTTGAAGATTTGCCCCCATAGTTCCTTTTTATGTGTATGTTGGCTTTTTCCTATGTTTTTTATGTATTGTACAACTGGTGTGAGCAGTCGTCATGTGATTTGCCAAACACCCACCAAATGAATAAATAAGAAGAATCACTTAAGTTCAATTGTTGAAACGCCAGTGTTTAACTTTCTTATATGTTATGTGTCGAAGCGAACACTTTTAAATGCCTGTCAATGCATTGGCGGAGCTCGTTTATATGCCTTAACTGCAACCATGTGTGTATAACAGTGAGTTCTAAATAACTTGTGATGTTTAGATGATTAAGTCTTTTGATATGATGCCTTCAGGGAAGGGCTTGTACTTCTTAAGAGAAGGCTTGAAGTGCTTCAATGGAGAAGACTTAGGGAGCTTCCAAGAGGAAAGCTTAGGGTGCTTCCTAAGAGGAAGGCTTGAGGTGCTTCCTAAGAGGAAGGCTTGAGGTGCTTCCTGAAGGAAGGCTTGAGGTGCTTCCTAAGAGGAAGGCTTGAGGTGCTTCCTGAAGGAAGGCTTGAGTTCTTCCTGGGGGAATAAAGTCTTTATTTGGTACCAAACAATGACTAGCTTTATTATTGAGCTCTATTTTGCATTACACATAATATTTTCGAAGGTGATGAGCATTCATGGAACCACTCACTAACTTCCCGTCCATGGTCTCCAAGGTATAGCTTCCTTTTCCGCCTACTTGGTAGATTCGGTAAGGTCCTTCCCATGGGGATTTGAGTTTTTGAGACCTCGGACGATTGGGTGCCGCAAAATTCTTCTTGAGAACAAGGTCACCTGGGAGAAAGTGCTGGAGTCGAGCCTTCTTGTTATAGGTGCTTCTCACTTGCTGCTGGTAGCTGGAGATACGCTTCACCACTTGCTCTCTTAATTCCTCGCTGAGATCAAGTGAAGTTCTCAGAGCGAAGGAGTTGACTACTGGATCATCGAGCTCGGTGAAGGGTGCCGAGACAATAACATGTGAAGGAATGACAGCGTCAGTGCTGTATGCGAGGGTGAATGGAGACTCTCCTGTTGCTCGACGCGGAGTGGTACGGTACGCCCAGAGCGTGCCATCCAACTCCTCCTCCCACAAGCCTTTCTTATCATCAAGTCGCTTCTTGATACAGTCAAGGATCGTTTTGTTTGAAGCTTCTGCTTGGCCATTACCCTGGGGGTAATATGCGGTTGAAGTGAAATGCTTGATTTTCCAAAATTCGAAGAACTCGTTGATTATGGCGCCAGTGAACTGAGTCCCATTGTCTGTTAGAATGACCTTGGGGAGCCCAAATCGGCAGATAATCTGGCTCCAGATGAATTTTTGGACATCAGCCTGGGTTATGGTGGCCAAGGCTTTTGCCTCCACCCATTTAGTGAAGTAGTCCGTGGCGACAATCAAATACTTCTTGCTTGGGATTTGAGTGCTTGGGAGCGGTCCAACGATGTCAAGTCCCCATTGCATGAATGGCCAAGGGCTTACCTGTGCATGCAACTCTTCTGGTGGTTCCAACTGGTTAGGCTTGAACCTTTGACATTTGTCGCATTTCTGGGCATATTGCAGGGCTTCCTGGCGTAGAGTAGGCCAGTAAAATCCTGCACTAAACGTCTTTTGAGCAAGCGATCTTCCTCCGGAATGATTTCCACAATGCCCTTCATGAACCTCTGCCAAGACTTTTAATGTTTCTGGATGCCTAAAGCATAACAAGTTTGGTCCTGTGAAGCTCTTTCGAAAGAGTCGGCCCCTATCGACATAGTATCGCACGGCTTTCATCTGGACTTTTCGGGCCTCTAATCGTTCATCATGAAATATTCCATGCTCCAGATAGTTGAGGAAAGGATCTTGCCAGTTTGGAGATGAATTAATTTGCCTCACTTCGATCTCCCTCAAATCAATACTCCTCTGCTCGAGATATTCAATTGGGATTGAGCGCTTGAAACGAAAGTCAAGTGATGATGCTAGATTGGCTAATGCATCTACTTGTGTATTTTCTGCTCGTGGAAGTTGATGAAAGGTAAAAACCGGGAAAAAGGTAAGCATTTTCTGGACCTTGTTATTATATCTGAGCATCCTTGCATCTCATGCAGCATATTCACCGATCGATTGGTTAGTAATCAATTGTGAATCTGAATGAATAGTGAGGCGTTTGGTTCCCAACTCCATGGCGAGTGTGAGCCCGCAAATCAAAGCCTCATACTCTGCCTCGTTGTTTGAGGCTTTGAACCCGAACTGTACTGCCTGCTCCATTATTGAGCCATCTGGAGTGATAAGGACAATCCCTGCTCCTGCCCCCTTCTGGTTCGAGGAACCGTCAACAAAGAGCTTCCATAGAGGATTGGAAGTTGAGGGTTGTAGAGAAGAAGAAATGGCTTCTTGATCCCGTGGCAGAGAAGTGTTGGTGGCCCCGGGGGTTTTGCCAAGCTTATTGTCCTCTTCTAGTGACGCTGGCGTGAATTCCACAACAAAATCTGCTAAGGTCTGGCCTTTGACAGCTGTTCGTGGACGATAGAGTAAATCATGCTGACTCAACTCGATGGCCCATTTCATTACCCGTGTCGATGCATCGGGTGCATGAAGTAATGAATGGAGCGGATATTCGGTCATGACGATCACCCGATGAGCTTGAAAGTATGGCCTCAGTTTCTTTGTGGTAACTAGTAATGCCAGAATCAACCTTTCAAATTTTGGGTATCGTGTCTCAGCATCAAGGAGGGCTTTGGATGTGTAAAATACAAGAAGCTGGACCCCATTTTCTTCCCGGATAAGTGCAGAGCTTATAGCAACATCTGAAACTCCCAGATACAGGAACAGGTCCTCGTTATCTTTGGGCTTCGATAGCAATGGTGGAGATGTCAAGTAGGTTTTGAGATCTTGAAATGCTTTCTCGTAACCTTCATCCCACTTATCCCTGGAAGCCTTCTTTACTGCTTGGAAGAAAGGTCGACACCGGTCAGTAGATTTGGACAGGAATCTATTCAATGCTGCCGCTCGTCGAGTGAGACTTTGAATCTCTTTCAGACTTGATGGGGATTTCATCTCGAGTATTGCCTTGATTTGCTTTGGGTTTGCTTCGATCCCACGCTGAGTCACAAGGTATCCTAAGAACTTCCCTGCTGATACTCTGAAAGTACATTTCAGAGGGTTGAGCTTTATTTTATACTTCTTCAGCAAGTTGAAGGTTTCTCGTAAGTTGGCGATATGATCCCTTCGTTTTTCTCCTTTGACCATGATGTCATCCACATAGACCTTCATGGTCTTCCCGATGAGATCCTTGAACATCCGATTGATGAGCCTCTGGTACGTTGCCCCTGCATTCTTGAGGCCAAATGGCATGACCTTGTAGCAGTACACACCTCGGTCGAAGACGAAGGCAGTTTTGTCCTTGTCGCCTTCGTGCATGAAAATCTGATTATAGCCTGAGTATGCGTCGAGGAAGCTCAGTAGCTCATTTCCTGCAGTTGAGTCCACTAAGAGATCAATTCTAGTAGAGGATAATGATCCTTTGGGCACGCGAGATTGAGGTCGGTGTAATCAACACAAACTCTCCACCGTCCAACTTCCTTTTTCTTGACAAGCACGACATTTGCAAGCCATTCAGAGTGCGGAACTTCTTCAATGGATCCAGCAACGAGTAACTTGTCAATCTCCTCTTGGATGATAGCAATTTTCTCCGGGGAAAAATTGCGTCTTTTCTGCTTGACCGGCTTGTGGTGGGGATTGACGTGTAGCTTGTGGCTAGCGACGGTAGGGTCAATCCCTGGCATGTCTGATGGAGACCAAGCAAAAACTTCTTTCTCCTCACGTAGGAAGGCTATGAGTTCTTCCTTTTCTATGTCGTTCAACCGGGCGCCAATACGGGCCTCTTTCTCAGGATGTCGAGGGTCAAGTTGAACGAGGATGACGTCATCCTCCGGTTGCCACCCTTCCGGGGTTGATGGTTCCTCGTGAACGTCAGGATCTTGACCCGCGATTAGTTTCTATTTGGGAGATGAAGAAGAAAACTTGCCCTCAGTGGATGATCCTGCCTGGGGAATAAATTCTGCCGCCTTGACCTCCTTTAGCCCTTCGGTGAGGCACCGTCGAGCCATCGTCTGATCGCCCCTGATTTCTCCAATTCCACCACCAGGAATAGGGAATCTAATCCTCTGGTAAAGGCTTGATGTGGTTGCGAGGATTTTGTGAAGCCATGGCCTTCCGAGGATTCCATTGTATGGAGAGTACTCGTCCATGATGTAAAAGGTCTGAGCCGTGACAACGGGGTTCGAATGTAAATCAAACTGAAGAGTACCTACGGTCATACTGGTTGACCCATTGAAACCTCGGAGAGGGACAACTCCTTTTACTGCGAGGCCTTCTAACCCCATCCTGCGTACTGCATCTAGGCTGAGGATATTTGCCGCACTCCCTTCATCCACATGTATCAGGTCAACCTGAGCATGAGCGATCTGAATTGATACGACTAATGCATCATCATGCGGCCAATCAAGTCCCTCCTTGTCCCTTAAAGGGAAACCAATGACAAGGTCGTTGGTCACCCCGGGGGTGGTAACTTGGGAGACTTGAGAGATGGCAAGTGCATCTCGTATTTTTCTCTTTTTCTGTTTGGAGGTGGTTCCTAGCAATTCCGATTCAGCCATGATGGTGTTGATGCGAATCACCTTGGCTGCAGGTTCCTTTGGTCCTTTGTCAGTAGGTCGATCCACAGCCTTCCCCTTAACGTACTCAGTGCAATGCCCTTCCTTGATGAGATTTCGGAGATATCTCTCGAAAGATATGCATTTGCCGATGTTGTGCCCATAGCACTCGTGGAAAGCACACCACTTCGTTTTATCTGCCTTCTCCTGATCTCCTTTGACTGGTTCCGGCTTCTTGAACCATGGTTTGTCCTTAATTTCATTGTGGATCTGATGGATTGGCAAAGATAGCTGCAAATTAGGTTTCCCTTCAGCCGGTGTTTGGGAAGGTTGTCCTGCTTTGCGCTTGTTGGATTTTCCAGCCGCAAACTTTCCATGAGACTCCTCTTTTTTGGGGGTCTTCTCATTAGCCCCGGCATGGTCTTGAGCTTGGGTGGCGTTCTTCTCGTCCTCCCAACTTGCATGTCGCTCTGCTAGCGAAAGTATTTTGGTGAGACTTCGTGTATTGCTCATGACGATGTCCCCGTAAAGCTGGCTGTCTTGAGGAAGTCCTTGTTTGAATGCCATTGCTGCAACAAGGTCACTACAGTCGACAATGCGAGACTTCTCTTCGCAAAATCTCCGTATATATTGTCGCAGAGTATCTTTTGTTCTTTTTCGGACAGAGAAAAGATGGTCATCTTTCACCTCGATTGTCCGAAGTTGTGCGTATTCTTTCACAAATGCCAGGGCCAACTCTTCAAAGGACTCAATCGACCTCGGGGGGAGATGATTGAACCAATTCATGACTTGGCCTTGAAGAAAAGCCTGAAAAACTTTGCACATAAGTGCATCGTTAGACCTGTGGGGGACCATGACTCCTCGGTAATAATCTATGTGTTTTACCGGATCGGAGACTCCTTTGAATGGAGTAAAGTTCGGCGTTGCGAACCTCTGGGGGAATGGCTCTTCCTCGATATCCCTTACAAAAGGTGTAGAGAGCTGTATTTGGCGACGTAGATCGTCCTCTAGATCGCCACCTCGCTGAGCACGAAGGTGCCTGTCGAGCATCTTTTGAACGTCATTAGCCCGTAACGTGCCGTGCTGAGACGATGAGTTCCGTTGCGCTATTCGTCGAGAGCCTCCATAGGCCTCTTCCTTCGATCTCTGGGATCACGTAGGGGAGTAGGCCTCATCTTCTCCTTCACTGTCATGGACAGATTGTCTTAGGTCTTCGTATAGAGCCTGCGGTTGCCCCCTACTCCCATGTGAACGCTGTGAGAGCCCTGCCCGTGTGGTTGCCCCAACCCTACCTCCTAGCCGTTCACGTACTGATGGCTTTTGGCGTTGTGGGATCTTCGCTTGACGAGCGTGACTTTCTTCTCCAGAGTCGCTTAGCGAAGTATCTCGTGACATTGTTTGGCAGCGGACTTGTTCTTTCTCAAGACGTCTTTGGGCATTCTCTTGTCTTCCACGTGACGTGGAACGTCTATCCTGCTCCTGGACTGGTTTCCCTGCTAGGAGTTGTTGCAAGAGTTCTGACTGAAGTTGAACTTGGTTGCTCAACCTTTCAACTTGTTGTGCCAAGATATCCTGGGGGGTTGGGGGTGACCTCTCCCTGCGACGTACGAAGGGAGATGAACGATGAACAAACGTTTAAAATCTTCGAATAATGTCGATGAACGACGAACGAAGAAAGATGAACGATGAACGAATTCTTGATGAGTGATGAACAACGTTCAAAATCTTCGAACAATGTCGATGAACAACGAACGAAGAAAGATGAACGATGAAAAAAATCCTGATGAGCGATGAACAACGTTCAAAATCTTCGAACAGTGTCGATGAACGACGAACGAAGGGAGATGAACGATGAACAAACGTTTAAAATCTTCGAACAATGTAGATGAACGACGAACGAAGAAAGATGAACGATGAACGAATTCTTGATGAGTGATGAACAACGTTCAAAATCTTCGAACAATGTCGATGAACAACGAACGAAGAAAGATGAACGATGAACAAAATCCTGATGAGCGATGAACAACGTTCAAAATCTTCGAACAGTGTCGATGAACGACGAACGAAGAAAGATGAACGATGAACAAATGAGAGAGCTTCTTCTGAGTATATCTCAATAGCTCTCAATGAAAGCACCAATTGTTGAATCAAAGATTGAACTCGTCGCGAAAAGTCCTCATAATTCCTGCAAACAGCAAACAATTAGCTATCGTTGCTTCGATCGATTTACCTGGGGGGTTGTTCGACCAAGAACACTCCGATGCTTAAGTTAGCTTTGAGAGAGGAAAGGGATATACTTCGAAACGAAGAATCAACGTCCCTTGGAAATGAAATGTGCCTTACTATTTATAGGAAAATCTTGGGAGCCTTGGAGCGTTCTGATTGGTCGGTTGAATATTTAATTAGTAAATAATATATTATTATTAAATACATTATTTAGTAATTGTAATGATGGCTTATCATGATAGTAATGATATTTATTGTATTTTAATATTAATATTAATTATCCATTATCAAGAATAACGATAATTAACTCTCGGGGAGAATACCAATATTACGGAGACTTTAACCCGATCAAATAACGTATTTAACTGGTAAATAGATTATTTAATGTGCGGTTGTTCTTCAAATGATCAGCGTTATTTGCCAAGGGTAATTTGGTCATTTTTGGGAATTACGGGACACGTGGCAGCTCCATAATTTTCGGATGATTTTGGGTTCCACACATACCATGTTTGTGCTTTGAAGGAAGTCAATCTTAGTCTTGGAGAGTCAAGTCTTGAAAGGCCGACTTCGACGGCTTTAGGATACAATAAAAAAAATATTGTTTGATAGAAATGGGGAGTGAAAGACTGAAGCCATGGAAAATGAACTGAGAAATTGAGAAAAGGAAAAGAGAGTTTAGCTGGAAAAGGAAAAACTTTTGCAATAAAAACTTTTGCAATTTCATAAAGCGAAGAGCAAATTGGGGAAAATATGAGGCATAACTTTGCAATTCTTTAAAGCCGGCTTCGATGGCTTTAAGGCACAATCGGAAAAAAATCTTTGTCCGAATAGAACTGGAGAGCAAAAGATTGAAGCCATGGAAAATGAACAAAGAAATTAGGAAAAGGAAAAGAGAGTTTAGCTGCAACAATTTTTTTTAGGTGCGATGAAGGAAGAGCGGAGCCATGAAAGGAAGATGAAGGAGAGTTTACCTGCAACAATTCTTTGCCCGCGAACAATGAAGATGAAGGGGATTGATTTTGAAGACGATTCTTCGATTCTTCTGAGCATTGAAACTTCAATTCGCGAGTGTGTGTGCACAGGGAGAGAAAGTCGAAGAAGAAGAAAAAAAAGGAGGCGGTGGAATCTCTCTCTATCGCTCCCTCTCTCGCGATCTCTTTCGGTGTCAAAGAAGAAGATGCCAGGAGAAAGCAGGAGGAAAAAAAATAGAAACGGTGGAGAAGTAAAACAAAGAAGGGCAAATTTGGAAATACACTGTCCGCTAACTGTGAAAAAACATAGTTATTTTAGTATATAGTTAATATTTCATTCGAATTGCATTTTTATGAATTCTACTTATTCTTCAAATCACAAATCAAGCCAAAGTTGGTCCTGAGGGTAGCCGATAGTTGAGGGAGGCAGTCGCCTCGGGCCCCCACATTGAGAGAGTCTAGAATTTTTTTTATACACAATTATTATGTATATTCAATACATATTAATGTTACTCAAATATTAATTAATGAATAGTGGTTGGCGAGTTGGTTAGTGTGTTTTTGTTCCTCCCAAGAGACCCGAATTTGAATCTTTAAGGGGCCTTTCTTGCTAGCTTTCTTCTCTCTTTTTTTTGTCCTTTTTTTGGTTTCCCTTCAAAGAGACCCTTGAGACCCCATTTCGAATCTCAGTGGAGTCTATTTTTCTAGTTTTTCTTTTTTTTTTTAGTTTCCTTTTCCTAAATATATATGTATTTTTTCCTTTGGTTTTCCTTCAAAGAGACCTCAGTGACCCCAGTTCGAATCTCAGAGGAGCCTCTTGTAATAGTTTTTTCCTTTTTTTTCTTCTGGTTTCCCTTTCTTTTCTTTTCTTTTGGTTTCCTTTTCCTAAATACAATTTTTCCTAAATCAATTTTCAGCTTCTTTAAAAATTGAGAAGAAGAGAGGGGCTAGGGTTTAAAAAAGGAAAAGTTATTTGGGATAGATTTAATAGCTTGACTACTTTATCAGTTGAAAAAATTTGGTAGTAAAACTAGATTTTGAAAACTTAATTAGCACTTTACCTTTCAAAACGCGAGATATACGATATTTAAGTGAATAGGTTCCTTATAATTATTAAATACATGTTTTTTTTAGAAACTATTAATTAAGGACCTTAAATAATTATGTGATGACATTGTTTGGTGATTTTTCTTGGCATAATTTTATTTTTGTGAGTTTTGATATAAAAATTATGTTAAATGTGTTAGAAATATATATACACACACCCTAGTATATGGACCATTTGAGGGTGTAAGGATAGTGAGGTCCCAATTTGAAAGTTCCCATTAGACCCTCAATATTTGATAAAAAAAATTCGGATCAAGTCATACCGGATGATATCGAATTGATTTTAGAATTAGTTTAATTTTCAAATTCAATTGTGTCCGCCCCTAGTTGGTTGAAGAAACAATCACAAGTCACAACTATGATCAAAATCACAGGCATATCCAATTTGAACTTAAGCGGCAGTGAAGAAAATGATCATGTCCTCGCAGATCTATTGTTACAAGTATATCTTCATTTAGATAAATTGTATTAAATTTTGATATATTGATCCTCTATTTGTATTTAAAATGTTCTTCTTCCCCTTGTTTGTTTTTTTTCTAAACTTCCACTTACAAATTATCCACTGAAAAAATTTGAAGCAGAAGCATAAAACTCTCTGTGTTTTGAACCCTAAACAAAAATATGGGTTGTTGTTTGTGTGGAGAAAGAGACCATCAAAATTGGTTGTTTTTCTTCTTTACACACATATTCATCAAATCTCATATGTAGATCTCTCTACTCTCTAGTCTACCCACTCAAATCATCTGCAGCTACATGCTGCTTCCTTGTTTCTTTCTCCGTAATCTTAACATGAAAACCATTTGGAAACTGTAATCCCGGCGTTCGGACTATATCTCCTCCTTTGATTGCCTCCCACCTGAAATTCATTATAATTATGGATGTCAACTTGCTAGTTACTCTCTCTTTTCTATTCTCTCAAAACTCGAGCTTCTGAATCTTACTTGTATTTTGTAACCAAGCAATGCAGAAAAACAGCCATTTGCACTTTTGTGAAGTCTGTCCCCACACAGAATCTCATGCCGCCACCGAAAGCCATGAAACTTTTTGATGCATTGCATGTTTCCACCCCCTGCAATCAAATTTCAACCATTTTTTTTTTTTGGGGACAGAGAACAAACTGGTTATAGTAATTTATAGTAGTTTAGCAGATTACTCACCTCCCATCTCCATGGATTGAAGGCTGCCGGGTTTTCGTATTTTTCAGGGTTCAAGTGTACTGCTGGTGGACAAACCATAACTGCCCAACCTGCTGGAATTGTATGTCCTGCAACATCACCGGTGGGCATGAAACCTCAAATTAAAATGAAGCCATTGACTCCTTGATCGAGTGTAACAGATGTGCTACATACCCTTAAAATGTATCTCTCTTACTGCTTTGCGAAAAATTCCGGGAACTATATTTGCCAGCCTAACAGTTTCATTGATGAACTGAAATTGAAATGCCCAGTTTGAAAAAACAGAACTGTCAACCGAAAACGATAGTGTATTTTTCACTTTATGAATTGAGATTGAGAGTGTGTCACTCACCTGAAATGTAAATTTCATTGATTTGTATTCTTCCCATGTAAGTCCGTCAACATTTTTCCTCTTCTTCAAAATCATCTCATGCTCTTCCTGGCAAGACAAGATATTGCAGAACATGTTAGCAGGTTGACAAACATGTAAACAATGGAGGTTGTGAATTTTAGTGGCATGGTTTGAAATGTTTTCAATTCGTACCGTTAATTTCTTGAGCACCAGAGGATGATCTGAAAGAAACTTCATGGCTAATGTTATGGCCAACGAAGTTGTTTCAAAGCTCGCGAAAAGCAACACAAACATTAAGTCCAAAGCAATTCCCTCTGTCAAGATTGTTCCCTCTTTCTTAAGCTCTTCAAGCACGAAGTCAAAAAAATCAATTGGCTGCTTTCGGGACTCTCCCTGTCTTTCCTGCAGAATGTTCTTCAGCATTCCCATTGCATTTTTCCTGCCCTGAGAAATTGTTGAGGGTTAAGAACTAGAGAATGCTTTTCGAAATCAAGCCTTTCGTGTTGAAGTCATTTTTGCATTTGTGGGCTAATTCAATGTGTACCTGTAAACATTTGTGATAAGCTGTTCCTGGGATGTCTAGAGGAAAAGAGATCAATCCTTGTATGAATGCAACAAAGTTTTCCCTCAAATTCTCCGAAGACTTATTCGAATCATAACTGATGAGTTTCTTTGCAGTGAGATCAAATATCATCTGCAAATTCCAAATGAATAATAATCAAATATATGCCATTGCCAGCATAAGGTTAAGAGGAGAGGAAGAAATTAAGGTGAAGTTATTACACTTGCAGTGGAGTCTTTTAACTCTGTAATGTCCTGAGAAGTCCATTTTTGTAAACTTGTGAGTGCTGCCTTTTCAACTTCAGGGATCATTTTCTTCAGGCTTTCAGGTCCAAAAAGATGCAAAACCATGTTCTTGAGGTATTTGTACATCACCCCATGCAAGGAGCCAACATTTTGTCTCCCAAAAATCTCTGTAAAGGTGTCAGGGTACCAACTTTGGAACAAGTTTCCTTCTTGTTGAAAAACAAAGTGATTCAGATCCGGGTCTGTCGATACAATAACCGCTCTTCCCACCAAATTAGTCCTGAAAATTGGCCCATATCTGCAAAGTAAACAAAAAAAAAAGTGCAGAACATATGTAAGTTAACAGGATCAAAAGTGAAAAAAAGAAGGTGGCTATAAGAAATTTGACCTTTTCATCCTTTTGTTGATGAAGGGAGGGATATCAGAAGAGGTATTGGGAGTGAAGAACTGTAGGGTTTCACCAAGTAATGGGAATCCCATTGAACCTGGTGGAAGTTTGCCATTGCATTTGGGATTTCTCCATCTATAAATCCAGTGTGTCAAACTTATAATAACCAATGCTCCAATGCAAAGACCCCACATTTTTTTTTCCAAACTATCACTTCTTTAAGTTCAAGAGAAGATCTTGAACTGAAGTTTTATATATATAGTTTGACAGAAAAGGGAAAAGGGGACAGCTTGAGATTAGTAGAAACTGAGAGGGGAAGGAAGTGCTGGCATGTATCTGAGCAACCCATTAGGAGATCTTATTCTTATATAGAGTGGCCACAGCTTACAACTTGTCAGAATAATAATAACAAATTTGAGCTTTAATTCCTCTTGTTTGTCTTGTGACAAAATTTTATAATAGTTGGAGATAGAATACAATATGTTAGACTAATTCTGTGTAGAGAACACTTATTACCCTTTGTCAACTCCCTCTATAAAAATTTGATTAAAAACAGAGAGCCTTGCATGACTATTAACCTCACAGGATGCTTCCTCTCTCTCTCTCTCTCTCTCTCTCTCTCTCTCTCTCTCTCTCTCTCTCTGAATGATAGGGAGAAATAAGGCCTTTTTCAAGGAGATTTGCAGGAACATGACAGTTCCCTAGAGTTTTTAGTGGACAGAGGTTCAAAGTATGCGTCTAAAACTAATGTTATTAGGCATCTGAAACCAGCTTCCAAATGGACCATTAATTACTAAAATGTCAAAACTCTAATGGGGTTTTACCAACATACCTGAAATCTTATCAATATCTTTGCTAAATAGTATATAAATATCTGATGCTAGAATAAAATCTTAAATTTGTTTCTTAAATTTGTTTGTTAGAATAAAATCTTTTACTAGATATTTGCCTGATATTATGATCATACTCTAATACTAGTTAGCAATGTCAAACTCTCGATCTTAATGCTTACATCAATGCAGATCTCAAATGGCTTCAATCTTAATGCATACATCATTTGTGATCTTAAATGTAGAGTGTTCTAGAGGTTAATGTAACTACCGCTTATGCTTTTATATGATATTGCAAATATGTGTAGATGTTTGGATGATCATTTGCGGATTGTTCTTATTCTTCTCAACATTTAAAAAATTATGAATTTATGGGTCGTTCAATAACCATTTTGTTTTTTGTTTTTAGTTTATATTTTGTATGTACGTATAAAACATGTATAAAGTACAAGAAGCGTAAAAGAGGTAAACACAATTAATGGTGGTATAGAGAGTAAAAATAAAGAATAAAGAATGACAAATGAAAAAAAAAACAAAGAATAAAGAATAGGTTTTGATTTTTTTTTTTTGGTTTTTAGTTTTAATTTTATCCACTATTTCTTATAAGTTTGTACTCCATGAGTTATGGAGGGGTGTGGTAGGCCCCAAAATAGGGAGTGAATGACTTGGATGTCCATACCATTGAATTTGAAGTCCAGTCCATCTCTCCACTATTAAAAGTGAGCATTGAAAACTAAAAATGAAAAAAGTATCATATGCCTTTTAATCATCTATTTCATTTATACCTTATGGTTACGCATTCCTCGTATGTTCTCTTGTCTCGAATAAATTTTTAGACCGATCTCTATTGTGAATTTGATATAATTTTTTAGTAGAAAGTCACAATAAACATTATGAACTTAAAACTGTCCAAGCCGAACCATGATCCCCTAGTCATCAAACCCATTTGGTTGGTTTCGAATTCAAATGTCTAGAAAACTGAACAAATTTTCGGTCTATTTTGCTTCCGGTTATCGTACCAACCGGACCAATTCCACCGCTGGCCCAGCCTTGAAAATACCAACCCTAATTGATCCTATAATTAATGCTTGTGATGATATATCTATTTTCCCTTAACGACTCTACTTATCGATCTTGGCTACACATGGGCATTGTAGGTGTAAATTTTGTGTGCAAATAAGTTTGAAATTCTCACAAAATGAAAATGTACGTTATGATCACATTGACCCATATGGAGACACACACATACAGAGAGAGTGACATAGAGCACCGCCCCATTGAGCCACGGATTAAACCGGATGCAAGAGTTACAACATTCATGCACCATAAATGAAGCTACCTTTAGGTCACTGTGGATTATCATGATCCACAATTATTTACGCAATGCAATTATATAATATAAGTTTAATCCTATCTGTCGACTGTCACCATACGATTAGTAGGAAATTTCACATGGGAGTACATCTAATTAGGCTTATAAAACATAAGTACGGAGATCCTCCAACTTTGTCTGCAGCTTCTTATTCTTCTTTTTACTTGTTAAACCCATTCAACCATCTAACCCTTGTGATTAATTGAATAAAATATACAAACAATATTAGTAGATTCATTATAAATTAATAAAAAAAATTGAATTCAAATCATAAAAAATATATAATATGTATTTTTCGTATTCGAATTAAAAAAAATTTCACTTACAAATTGTAATAATAATGTATGCAATTTTTATTTATGATTAAGTGAGACTTAGCATAGTCGATAATATTGTTCGTACTAAAACTGGTCGGCCTGACCAAAAGTCGAAAGGGCCTGCCTTAGCAACCAAACATGACAAGCTCAAGTCAGCCAATGCTAACCGACCATATATGATCGGCCAGCCCCTCCAAGCATCTTCCTGATCATAGCATCAAGGTCAGGACATCCTAGGACGATCATATCTGATCGGCCAACCCTTGGATCGGCCTATCCATCCCTCGACCTCCTAGCAATCAGCATGAGGTCGACTCAACTACTAGTCGATCACATCTAGTTGGCTGAGCCCACTGACAAGTCATAAATGTTGCCCAAGACCACCCTAGGACAATTGTCAGCTCCTAAATGCCACAACATTTATTCCAAATTGACAAATACCAACAAACACATTTAATAAATATTATAAATACAAGGGTATCCCCTTCCAAAAAGATAATGACAATCTTACCCTCACGCTGCCTAAATTACTATAGTACCCTTCTTATTTAATCTTACATAAGTATCAGAGACTGTTAGGCCAGCATCACACCGGTGTTCGTTTGCTCTTACCCTCTTCCTACACAGATCTTCCTACTCCGAGAGGAGCAGCAAATGCGCTCGGGAAGTCAAGTCTAAGTTGGTCAATTTTTTACATCAACAAATATCATCATTATTTAATAGAATTTCTTTTATTTTAAGACGTGATATTTAATATTAAATTTTAGTAGTATTTCTTTTATTTATAGAAGAGGGAATTAATATTCATATATATATATAAAGAGGAATTGTTTATGTGAGATTTGATACGTAATCAAATTATCTGAGTGTGTTTAATCCAAATCTCCCTCGCTCCTTCTTCATATTTTTATATTGAAAAGGAAAAACCAAAAAGTGAGCTGGTGAGGTTTAGCATGGTAAATGATCTCATGTATGGTGGGAGAGAGAGGACTTCAAGTTGGGTCCTACCTCTCATGATGTCTGGATTCTCCAAGGCAAGGATCCGATGGTGGGAACCCAATCCAAAGGGTCCACATCTACAGATAGATATCCTATGTTTATTATCTGTGTTGACTTGACACCCACATTTTTTTTTTTTTGTTAAATCAAATTATATTAAAGGGCAAAAACCCAACACAATGCGCAAGGCACAAAAACAAACAACTCACAAGAGCTCAACACACCTCCCGAAGGAGAACACACCAAACTAAAAGTACCTACGAAATAACAACATTCCAATTCCTAGCAGTACGGATATTGGAAGAAACATGCCTAAAGTTAAGAGTACAAAGCCTACAACGAATCATAGCTAGGATAACATTAAAGACCACATCAGGAGGTTTCCTGGTGTTGTAGAAAATCCGATTATTTCGCTCCTGCCAAATGTGGTAGACAGTCACACCCAAGGCAAGACGCTTAGCAACCTGAGCCATCAATTTCCCACGCCAATGCTCAATAGCAGAAAAAACAGAATTCGGCCAATGAGAAGAAGACCAACCAGACCCTGCAATCGCCAAAATTCGCTTCCAAATACAAGAACTATAAGGACAATTAAAAAACAAATGTTCATGCGACTCCCCATCCCTGTCACAAAGGACACACGTAAGGTCACAAAGGACACACGGTGTAAGATGATCCATACAGTTGGTTTATCTCCCCTCTCCACAGGGTGGCACGACCTGTAGGCTAGGCTGTGTAGGCACCTATTTTTCGGACATCAATTTTTATTTTTTGTTTGGTTAATTGGAACTTGGAATACACAAAGAAGAATGGTCAAAGCTCCAACTTAAACACTAGAAAACATAAAAAAACTTAAACACTACAAAACATAAAAATATGTTTATGAACTTTTAAATTTCATTCATCAATTTTTATCAAACTTTTATTCGTATTACAATAGAGATTAGCATTATTTCTAATTATATAATAAATAATTTTGAATTATTGTAAGAAAAAAATTGATACTCGATCAATATATATATATAATTTCTTTAATTTAATATCGTTCTATTTAAAATAATAATTGAATATAGATTGGAGGTTATTAGAATTCTCTTATAAAAAGAAATAATTATATATACACCTATATACCTCCTTGTACTATCGTTTCAATTTATCATTTTTTTTTATACATATATCATAATCAGAATCGTTCATTTTCTACATGTTAAGAACATTTCCATAAAAAATTAATAAAATTAGAGGTTATTTAGTCATTTATATATATATATATATAATAAATCAATAATTTTATTAAGAATTAAGATCCGCGTGATGAGCTGTCCATTAAGTTGATATATATGAATGACTAAACTGAAAGGATAGTACAAGAAAGTACCAACATGGTGGGATGTGCACCTATTTTCCTTTCTATATTATGTCTTTATTTACTAATTCATAAATTTTTTGCACAATTTTTTTTTTTTAATTTGTGAATTCTTTTAATGCAGAGTCACATTAGATTTACTTTTGCCAAAGTAAATTTCGGAAAAATTATTGAAGCAACTCACATGAGTAATCATCCACTTAAATCTTAGCTGAATCGAGAAAAAAAAAACTCATAATTTATAAAGCATACAAATGTAAATTCAACCCAATTCGGAAAAGTAGATATAAAGACTACTTTCTTTACATATTTGAAAGCAAGTGATTTGTTACTTGGTAGTTGGGTTTTGATCCATTCGAGGAGAGGATTGATGAGAAAGTTGTTGCTTCTTTAACATTATATATAGGAACGAATTATGTATGAACTAATTAATAAGCAACAAGCTAGAATCGTAGGAGTCAAATGACTACTTTTATCGTTCATCATCTTTCCCTAAATTATGCTATGACTTCTTTTTTTCTAATCAAATAATTATGCTATGCTCTGACTATCATCAACCCGTTCCCTTCATAGTTTTGAGATAAAGACTTCATGAAGTCTTACGAGCACCAATTATATGCGTAAAATTGTGTGCCCAAGTTTACCGACACCAGGAGTCTAGGCCAGTCTTTTTTATTTTCTTACGAAAGCACCATAACCATAAGATAGAAAAGAAAAAAAACATTAATCAATAGGATATAATACTTCCATGTTTTTATCTTATTAAACTTTTGTCTCAAAATTCAACTCTTTTAATTCAAAATTTTTAACACAACGTACGTTATGTATGCCACATTCTAACCTAGATAGTTTACGTGGATTCCATAATCGAGGAATAAGTCGCTTGGATTTAGCATCCATGTACATATCAATCATCATGCCTGGCTTTATTTCAAGATTTTACATAGACTATTCAGATAAGAACGTACGTATATATGAATATCAATTTAGTAGTTAATAAACTGTGTGGGAAGTGAAAATAATAGAAAGGGTAGCGCCAAGCTTGATTATCATTATGAGTGTTGCTATTTACACATTCATATTAATAGTAGGTAGACGTACTGCAACTAATGGATTTTAGTAATTTAATTAACGTGGCATCATCTTAATTGTCATAAAGTATATCGATGAAATAGTATAATTAATTAAGTGTGTTTAAGTATTATTATCATTTTAATATATTCTACGACAAAAGCCTTTTTTGTTTTAATTAAAATCATGTAAAGAACTGCACGTACGCCATTTCATCAATTGCAAGGCCAAAAATTGTTACATTTTTTATTTTTATTTTTATTTTTCATGTTTTGTGTAATTCTAAAGCCAGAATTATTCTTTCATATGTAAAAGGCTAAAAGTTAATCCTTGAACCAATGTGCCACACATTACCAAGTGCACACACACACATATATATATATATATATGCTACAAGTATAGCCACAAGCTTACAAGCATATATATAGTACGTACATTCCACATATCTTATAATAATAAGATTGAATTTTCTTTCCCTAAAATATGGTCTAAAATCATGTGATGAGAGACTTTTAATAACAAATAACCAGCTTAGTCAGGGTGATAATTTTTGACACGATTTGAAATCCACACGAGATTTACCAGGATCAACCCGCACGATTAAAATTTCGGGTCATTTTTGGGTCAACCCGTTATGACTTGTTTAATAAATGGGTGGGTTTTGGGTCAATCTGTTAACCCGTATAATGATCTGTCAACCCATTTAATAAATGAGTAGATTTCGAGTTAACCTGTTAATCCGTATATTGACCTATATATTGACTCATTTAATAAATGTGTCATTACTAACCTATATATATATATATACCAATTTATTTACCTAAATACCTATTAAATCTTATAGTTTAAATATGTTAAACATGTTAAACAGGTCAAACGAGTCATATGTTAATTGGATTTCTAATATGACCTGTTTATTAAATAAGTTATACGGGTTATATGGGTTACACGGGTTACTTGGGTCTTTAACAAGTTGGATTCGGGTTGGACATATTTGGATAAAATAGAATTCATGATACGACACGAATCCAATACAATACGACTCATTGCTACTCCTAGCCACCAATCCATATACCATTAACTGGCAAAATCGATGATTAAAATAATTGATTTTCTTTCTTGTCTTGCATGTACGCGATGCAAAATTTGTACACGTAATATGTTCGCGATTCGATGATATAATTAAGTAATTAAGCGAGAAGCCGCTAGATTATGTTTCCATTTGGAATGTACTTAATTGTCATATAATATTGATTAAGAATAAATAAGATTTAATTATCGATATGCTTCTTAATTTTTTTGGTAATTAAGAGATGATTAATGGGTATATATGCATGCATGTGCGTACACATGATTAAACCGAAAATGATATACGTATTGCAGAATGTTCCTAAATCATCATATGTATTCTAAAATAATAATCTAATCTTACTTATTGACAGCTTTCCATAATCAAGTGATGATTACAAAACACCAAATTCATACTTGATTGTCTTGTTATATATGGAGCTACTCTCGCTCCCATATAAAGGGAGTTGGGGTTAATTAATAATTAATAATCTAGCTAATCCCTACGCTTAATTAAATATGCATGTAACTTACTATATATATATACACTACACTTAATAATCTGGATGATTAGTTACTAGCTAGATGCATGTATATATACAAGCTCAGCCTATATGTAGCTTAAAGTGCAAGTCTCGTCTCGTTCATTAGCTTCTTGATTCATCGATCCCCTCAGGTAGTCAATTAGTCAAATTAAGCGCCATTGTCTTCTTCTGTTAAGTGCCATTTATTTTTTCTTCTTTTTGACGCGCATGTAAGATATATACATATACGTACACACTGCGTTGCAGAAATAACAGTTGTAATATATACATCTAAAAGAACAGTTGTGCTACATCTGGAAAAAAACAATTGCAATGCGTTCCGGAATAATATTAGTATATTATTCGAATTGCAACTTAATTAATCTCAATATTATGAAATTTGATTCTTTTTTATTTTATTTTCTCTCATTTAGAATATTTTGAATAATAGTTGCAGTGTATTTTGAACTAATAATTGCTCAAATTTGATATATATGTTTATTTTTATAGGATAACGTCCTAAAGAAAATAAAAAACACGATGACAATCTTTATGAAAATCTTAATCTATGTAATCTTTACACTGCAATTATGAAAAACACAAAAATGTAACTACAATTATAGTAGTACATATAACCATTATAGTTTTTTTTTTTTAATGCAAATAGTTGCAGTTTTTTTTATACGAATAATTGCAATTATTATTATTGTTTTTTTTTAAAACAACTTTATAGACTGGGTGCCTAATATTTAGAACCTTATAAAATAAAGGACCTACGAATAAAAAAAATCCTATATTTTATATACAAGAGTGGAATTTAGTTATATATACGAGGAGTTTAATTAAAGTAAATAATTTATAAATATTATTGTCTATAATTTTATTATAATACTAAAAGGGCCTAGCTAGGAAACATGACAAGCTGGTAGAGTGGTAGGGTTTGAAAATACAAGGTAGCTTGCCTTGTGAAACAAGCCATTTCGATGCATTGAAGTTCATGTATTCAACACCTTACAATTCTTGATTCAGCTGCAATGAAGGGCGCATCTTACACCTTTACTTTCTTTTGTTTCACCCTCACCTATATATGCGTATTAATTTGTATATTAAGGAACTACCTAGATCAGACCATATTCGACTATATATACATAATATATATATATATATATATATTGACAAGACCCTCCTCGAAATTATCCTCAATCCTTGTGAGAGTCTGGCCTGTACCTGTTTGACAAAAACACACTAGAAATTCCCAAAGTACCCTGAAATCGAAATAAATACAAATACCGTGTTAGACAAGGGATAAATCCCCACCTGTCAAGCGTAAACGAATCCCAGAAATAAACAACAACACAGAGCACTAGACACAAAAGTAAAAGACTACCAAAACCTACTAAGGTTAACAAGAGCGCGCATATCCACGAAAATGCTTTAGTCTCAATATAGCCAATGTTCTGAGATCAACCTGGAGGATACCAAAACCATTAAAAACTGTAAGTGGACAAAATTAAAGTATTAGAAAAACTATTTTCCTGGAAATTAACATTTTCCCCTTCGTTTTATGAGAACATGTATGCATAAATATATGAAATATAGAAATGCCCCTGACCCACATTTCCCTGAAACCCCCGGTTATAAATCATTTGAAAGCTTTTAGACACACCACAAGTCAATACCAGTCAAACCTCGTCCAGCTGGTCCAACTAGCAGTCCATTTGTACTACGCATAGACAACTATGGATCCTGCAGAGTTCAACTCCATCAGCACATGTCGAGTCCAACTCCGACCACGTCCGAGTACGTCCCTAGGAATCATCGAAGTCCAACTACAAACCAATACCTATTAAAGGAGCTACTATTGAAGGATGAAGTTGAGAGAACTAAAAGTCACTTAACAAGAAAGAAAAAGAGTGGGCTTTGAATGGTTGCTCAATCTTGATCGATACTTTGACCAACAAAAATAGAAGAAGTATCATGATCAATTTATTTGTAAATTGCAAAGAAGGCACACCGTTCCTTTCTTCTAAGGAAGTTTTCAAGGAAGTACACACCGGGTTATATATATTTGAGTATGTTGACAAGTGTATTGAAGAAGTTAGGTCACAAAATGCAATTCAGGTTGCAACGTGCAATGCTTATAACAATATGGAGGCGACAGAGATGTTGAAATCGAAGAGGTCAAACATATTTTGGACTTTATTTGCCACTGATATTTTAACCTTATGTGCCACTGATATTTTAAATCTTATGCTTCAAGGAATTGGTAATCAAACTAGATTCAAAGAAATTATTGAGCAGGCAAAGGCCTTCACTCTCTTCATTTATGCACATTATAAGACATTGGCATTGATGAGAAAGTTTATAAAAAAAAGAGACATATTGAGGTCCGGAGTCACTAGATTTAAACTACTTTCCTAGTTTTTCAAAGCTTGGTGGTGAAGAAATACGAGTTAAGGGCTATAGTTGTTAGTGATGCATGGGAACAATGCAAGCATTCCAATAGTGCAAAAGGGAAAGTGGCATATTACACCATGCCGAGTACGAATTTAGGAATGGTGTAACACTTTGCTTGAAAAGTGTTTGACCGTATAGTTATGGTACTTTGCCTTATTAACATAGATAAAAAGACAGCAATGGGCTCTTTATATGGTGAACTATAATAAGTAAGGGAAGAGATTAAAGACCATTAAAAAAATCAAGAGGTGAACTATCGTCCAATCCTTGAAATTATTGACGCAATATTTTGTGATAGTCTTGATAATCTGTCATTTGGTGGCCTACCTCTTAAACCCTTATTACTTCTTCTATGACTGAAACATACAAGTTGCATTTGTCATGAAAGGGATTCTTACTTATCTTGAGAAGTTCATCCCCGATGAGGATATGCAAAGTCTTGTGGTAAATGTAGAGCTTTTGGAGTACATGAAAAAAGAACATGGGTTTGGAAGAGCTTTGGCTAGTGGAAAATGCGCTAAAAAAGATGACAATTATGATCCAGGTATGAAATTCATTATTATTTTTTTATTCCTAAGTGATATTTTTCATTAATTTTACAATTTCTGTTTTTCATAGTTGGTTGGTGGTTGAAATATGGAAATGGTGTACCTAAATTGCAAAGAATGGCTATAAGGATTTTCTTTTTGAGTACAAGTTTATCCGTATGTGAGATAAATTGGAGTACTTTTGAGGGAGTAAGTACGTAATTAAGTACTACAATATACTTAATATACTCAATTATTAATTTATTATATAGCCTATGGGTAGTAAGTAGTTTATTGATTTAAACTCATATGTACTAATAGTTCTCAAACCTTTAATAATGTAGAACCATACAAATAAAAGTAATGGACTAGATGCAACAGGGTTGAACAATTTAGTCTATGTCCAATTGAATACTAAGATCATCATCAAGAAGAAGAAAAGGGAGAGAGAAGGGGGCGGGGGGAGTAGATGTACTACAATTGCAAGTGAAGCCTGTAAGGCACAAGGTGGATTGTTCGTGGTGATGAAGAAGCTGACCCCGGTGCTAAAGATGCATCGCAAGAGGATAATATCTTAAAGCCTAGGAAAAGTTCTAGAAATGTTGAAATAAGAGAACTCCATGACAAAGATTTTGTATCAGATGAGGACACCGAAGTTGAGGGAAATTTAGAGAGATATGAGTTTGAGTCTGAGTCTGATACAAAGAATTTTGGAAGGATATACATAAGAAGAGTTTGAGGCCTAACCTTGTAAGCATTTTTTTCCATTTTGCATGTTTATGTTTAAGTTTATGATTCATATTTTTTCCAAATTTGGTACTTATGATTTTCAATTTTTTGTTGGGTCTTTGAATGGTACCATTAGTTAGAACATCCTGTGTGATCAAGTGATACATACTACTTCAAATAGAGTTACAAGGAATTTAACATTCAAACTTTACCCAAAAATAATGTGTCGATATAAACTTGGTGACTACACATTTAGAATAATTCAATAATGCCGCCTATCTATTTAAGTTTCCAGAATTTTTTGCCCTTGTTTCCTTGACACATTTTCCAATAGAATATCCGATAGCTTATGACGTGGTGTGTGTGGATCACAACCAAAAACAAATAGCAAAAAGATTTTAGGTAAATTTACTTAATTAGTTATTAGTTATCTCTCATTCATACAGAGTCTTCACTGCTTCTATTCTGATTTTTTTTAATCAATCATATTAGCTAATTAATTATTATATTTTCACGTGGCACCTATTTTTCATCAACTTAAGTTAAATGGTGGGTTTCATTTTGTCCATATCTACATTTAACAAATTTTTTAATAGAATAATTAATAATAATAGGGCTAAATTTAAAGAATAGGTGGAAATATTTGCGACATTTTGAAAAGTAAGATATAGACAAATGTTAATCTCAAAATAATAAAATATAATTTACCCTTCTTATCTTTTTAGGCACCCTACTGGTTACGTTATGGACCAACTACAACCTAACCATCGATGGTGGCTACGTTTTAGACGGACAACAACCTATTTCTCCTGGGAGGATGTCATGGCATGCGTGACCAGTGCGGACTCATTCGTTGGCCCGACTTTCACAAATCATTTGCTAATTAAACTGTAAATACAGCCTTAACCACACACAAACCGTCCACACTCGAATTCCTAGTGAACAATCATCTAAAAGAACAAAACTCACATTTTTCTCTCCAAAATCTACAACAAATGGCAGAAACAACCATCAATTTTGGGTCTTAGAGGTAATACATTTTTGAGTTTCATTTCCAGGTTTACGTCTGATCTCAATTAGCATAACTTCTTAATTTTCAATTCCACAAGATATATCATCGTCGCAGGAACAAAATATTGCAAATATTGAATATTTAGTACTCTTTTTTTTTTTTTTTTTGTTTTTTTTTTTTTTTTTGTTTGTGTTTTTGTGTTTGTGACTATAGGGTTGCAGTTCACTGGATGCAATAAAGGGATTAGAATTGAGATAAGCAAGCAATTAGCCACTAATGGAGTTGGAGTGATATTATCTGCAAGAGAGGTAAGGAGGGAGCATAGAAGCTGTTGACAAGTTAAAGGCTTCTGGTCTCTCTGATGTCGTCTTTCATCAGCTTGATGTCACTTACCAAACTAGCATTGCTTCTCTAGACATTTTGGTAATTTCATTTTTCTGTCTTCCCGAAGTTTTTTAACCAACTTTAAGTTTGAACATAATACCTTGGCCATGGACCCTTGCAGGTGAACAATTAGTCACTAATGGAGTTGGAGTGATATTAACTGCAAGAGATGTACGGAGGGGCATAGAAGCTGTTGGCAAGTTAAACTTAAAAGGCTTCTGGTCTCTCTGATGCCGTCTTTCATCAGCTTGATGTCACTGACCAAACTAGCATTGCTTCTCTAGCTCAATTTCTCATAACTCAACTTGGAAAGCTAGACATTTTGGTAATTTCATTTTTCTTTGTCTTCTCAAATTTTTTTTAACCAACTTTAAGTTTGAACATAATACCTTGGCCATGGACCCTTGCAGGTGAATAATGCAGCAGTTATTGGATCTGTATATCTCACGGACGACAAAGAAATGTTGGCAATTGGACCCGATGATGTAAGTCACTACATATTCCGGTGAAATATGGCTTCCTTAGCATCATTACTCATACTGATCTCAATACTTGAATTTTCACTACATGATGCAGCTTATAGGTCCCAAAGCCGGATCCGAAAATGCATTTGTAAAACAAACCTACGAGACAGCAAAAGATTGTCTGAAAACAAACTACTATGGAATTAAGCAACTCACTCATGCACTGGTTCCACTTCTTCAACAATCTGGCTCAGCAAGGATAGTCAATGTATCCTCCGGTTTGGGACAGCTAAGGGTATGCATCCAAAACCCGAGTTCTAAACCAAGAACTACGCTAATGTAACGTTATCAATTAGAAATGTCATACTTTCTTCACTCTGAAAGTTTCAAACTTTTTAGGTCATTCCGATTGAGGTGGCCAAGAAGGAGCTAGGGGAAGTTGAGAGCCTCACAGAAGAGAAAGTGGACAGCTTGGTAGAGGGGTTTCTGCAGGATGTGAAGCAGAATTTGATTGAAGCCAAAGGTTGGCCAACTAATTTATCTGCCCACATTGTATCCAAAGCAGCTCTGAATGCTCATACTAGGATCTTGGCAAAGAAGTATCTGAACATTGCCACGAACGCAGTCAGCTCCGGTTTCACGGCAACAGACCTGAACAATTATACAGTGGTCCTCACAACTGAAGAAGGCGCGAAAGGTCCGGTGAAGCTGGCTTTGTTGGGTGGTAATGGAGTTTCTGGCTTCTACTTTGAACAAACTGAACTCTCAACCTTTGAATGATGTACTACTAAAACACATGTATGCAACGTGTATGCAAAATGTATTTTCAACAATAACTTTGCATTATAATAAAGATTTCTATGATAAATGTTCTCTCGTCAAATTTATGTGTGACAATTGAAATGAATTTGCAATTTGATATCATAATTCTTCAGACTCAAATCTCAGATAGTTGAAGAAATTATATAATTTTTTTCCCTAGGATTATAAAGCATTTTTATACAAACTTCAAGCAAAGAGGCTTCACATAACCACAAACAATCTTTTAGATAAATGAAATATAAATAGAAGAAATCACTCACCGCGCCAACGGATCGTGAGAACCATATAGTTTTGTTATTCCCTCTAACCGGATGTCTGAAAGCAGACGTCTCCGGTTAAGTTTTAGAACGGACTCTTGCAACATTTCGTCGTGCACAGCATCCCACAAAATATATCATAGACTGACATTGCAAACCAAAACTAATGTCATGCCATTATATAAAAAAAGGCTATCCTTGTTAAAACTTTGCTGCCTCTGGTTTTTCGTCTTGTGTAGCCCATTTTCGTTTTATACCCAGTTTCATTATTAATTGAAGAGAATTGAATGATTATGATTAAGTAGGTAGAAAGAATGCCTTACCAAAACTACAAACAAAACCACGTTAAAGATCGCCACCACTCTCCATTCAATTTTCATGTATTGTGCAACTCCAGCCCTTCACAATGAAAGACAGATATAGTGATAAAAAAAGTGAGAAAATTTATACTCAAGAAAACAGGACAAAAAGAAAGGAAACAAAAAGTTGAGATAGATGTTATGATTACTTGCACGAATCACAATTGTAGCACTTGATGTCACGGGAATTTTTGTAAAGTTTGCAGTCCTTATTCAAACTAACTGGATGGAAGCTCACGTCATAGTGTGAAGCATTAACAGCAGGATAACCACATCTAGGAATATAGTTGAATTCCAGAAATTGGTAATATCAGTAGGATGTAGTTTCACTAGTCTCAATTATTGTCTGAAATAAATTGCATATAAACTAATTACACTTCCACGAACCACGCATGAAATGATTGAGAGGAACAAAATTTGAGATTGACTCAACTTAACTGATACAATCATATATAGACAATTGAGATATGTCGTTGAGTGCATTCATCTCCACACATCTTAATCATTTATATCTGATCTAATGGTTTCCAAAATTGTACTCATATAAAGTTTTAAACACCTTATTTAAGGATCTTACTACAAAAAGTTATCTATAAATAAGAAGGAAGCATTCTGATTTACCAAAGAATGAAAGAAATTAGAAGTAAGGCACCTACTCAGATGGTGGTCGACAACAACCAGCCTCAATTGGGGTTAGCTTTGCCAATTTGTATTGCTTGAGAGTCTGCATCCAACAAGTGAATTGAAACATACTAAGTTGATAGTGAGACGAAAAGGGAAAGAAAACACAACCGCACCTTGGAGATTGTAGATAATGACCAATTTCAACAAGTTCAGAAGCGGACCTTATACTATAGGTTATTGCAGCCATCAGATTTCACGAGACAGCTCTTTAAGTGCTTCCAGTTACGGGTATTTTTCAACTAAAACAAGAAAGTGAATAATTGATATCAATAAACGCATAACAATTTGTAAATTTGCAGTTATAAAAAAGAAAGAAACTCACTTGTTTTAGAAACTATGGACTATAATCTTGGAGTTGATACTCCTTGTACCTGCCCAGACAAGAAGATATCAGTTGCACTCATCACTCATACCAATCCTAGCTAAACAGTGGATAAGATAATGAACATTCTTTTGACAAAAGATATTTGAAACTTCTTGCTGCTCTCTTAAGATGTTTGGAAGCTGCTAAACGCTTACAGCCACCTTTGTTGTTTTCTAATTCAATTTTCATAGTTTTGATAGTTTCAGGACTAAACGGTAAAAATTATTCAGAATAAACCCTTGGCAAAAGCAAGAGGGGGACCATACAATTGATGAAACAAGATAAGATGCTAACCTCAAACCAGCCACACTATGACCCGAACCATTATTTGTGACAATGAACCTGCAAGTAAAGGCAAAAAGATTATGCAACATCTAACTCTGATCATAAGCAGGTAAAATGAGTACTGCTTGGAATATTGAAGAAATGAGTACAATGAGTTAACTGTTAAGAATCCCAACGTAACATGCAGGGATATTGGGGAAAATATAATGAATGACGCATGATGCAATTGAACTCCTTTATCAGCTTGCAGTTTAGGATGATTAAGTATTTTTCAGATTAAACAATATGCATGATGAGACTGAACTTTACAAAATACAACAGGTACAAGAGTGTAAATATCCTTCTATGACAATGTTATAGACTAATTGTTCCAGGGATATCTGCAGGACACAAACAAATACTACTACTTTTCAGTGGGCCCAAGAAGTCAATTGTAGATCTAACAGTAGCGACGCGAGTCGATTCCGACATAACAGCAAGAAGGGGCAGAAGACAATTCTATATAATAGAATCTTGGTTATTACTTTATTTACCATGACACAGATGTATTCACCAGCGAAATAGTGTAAGCTAACCTGAACTTTCATTTCGAATTCTGGGAGGAAAAGCCAATGACATATTGTCCTCCTAAATCCAAATTCACTTCATTTTGACCCATTTTTTTTTTCCCAAATGCACCAACGAAATATCAAATTGTAGCAAAGCATTATGAAATATACACATCTTAAAGACTTACCAAATTAGTTGTTGCAAATAAGATTACAGAAAAAGAACCATGATTTATAAACTGAAGTACATAAATTGTTATCTTTACTTACGCTAATACTGTGAACACCAGAATTCCAACCAATATGAAGCACAAGAGTACCAAATACTGCACATGAGAGGTCAAGGGACAAACAAGAAGAAAGATAGAAAAAAAATATTCATAAACTACTATATCAAAATTTCTAGCGAGGATACAATCCACAACAGTATGGAGCTATTTTTCAGCGCACCCAAGAAGCCGATTATAGATCTAGCAACCAAATACCATAAGTATAAGTAGGTTTCTTAAGATTAAGTTAAGTTCAAGGCTGGAGTTGCACGAATGCATCAAATAGTCAGGTTATAGAGAAAGCAAAGCATACACTAAAAAGATCACAGCACCGATGCCTATAACAGGGAGGGTGAGGGATTCCCTACAGCCATCGAGACGACTGCTCATCCATACCCCAAAAACTACGATGACGATTGCTAAGAGCTGCATAATGAACATACTAAGACAGCATCCCACAGCACAATGTCATCAATTTTTATTCTGATCACTACTTAGCTTAGCTAGCTAATAAGATACATTTTGATACATTTTAAGATACATTTTTATTCTGCTCACTACTTAGCTTAGCTAGCTAATAAGATACATTTTGATACATTTTAACAGGCTTACTTTCTTCAACAATTTCAAAGAACAACTAAGAGCTTTATGCCACCGCATGACAATGTAAGGATCAAAGCATAAATTTGCAAATTTACAGAAAAAAACATCAATATGGAAAATTCAAAGATAGAAACATTCAAATTTAGGATGCCAATCACAAAAATAAAAATCATAGTAAGAAACAAAACCCAACACACAGTAACAGAACAAATTTATGGCCTTCCAACACAGGCATTGAGCATCAAAACCCAGAAACAGAAACAAACCCTTTTAGCCATTTGGAGACAACTGGCAACAAAATGAGGAAACAACCAGAAACGGAGTTAGAAAATCATTAAAAGAAGCAATCTTTTCAGTTTTTACAAAGCTTTAGGCAAAGGACAAAAAATTAGAACATACCATGGTGAGAAAGTTGATCCATCTGATAACAAATGTGCTTGTGCCCATGCCCATTTCTGTCTTTCCTCCCTCGCTGCTTCTCTTTATCTAATCTTTCTAAACTTCTAAAGAAGAAGAAGAAGAGGCAACAGGGAGAAATATCAGAGCTTTTGAAGGGTGTGAATGTTCATTCGTCTACGAACTTGAGGAGTGGAATAGTTGCTTCTGATTCTGGAGAGCTGGGGCAAGTGGCACTTTCAATTTGACATAAAAATAAAATAAATAAAGCAGAAGGGAGACAAAGAAGATATGTTAAGTTTTGAAGGGGGTTTTCGTCAATGGAGCACCGCATGCACCTGGTTCATCAAAGCCCATGGAAATAACCAGCAGATACAAGTACGACACGACACCGAGATAACCGTAGCAAGGCATAGTAATTTAGGGTCAAAATACTCGAAACGGCTCTTAACCTTGTAGTCAAAGTGGAAAGTACAACGATGACCGTTGCCGAGCTAGTCCGGTTCACTGCGGGCGAAAGTACAACGATGACCGTTGCTGAGCTAGTTCGGTTCACTGCGGGCAAGCATGGCGTGGGTGCGTATCTTTGTCTCTTGGATTGCTTCAAACATCGTTGCCTCAAATGAGAATATTTTTTATTTTTGTTTCTTTTGTTAACTTTGGAATGAGATGGTACGAAACTATGAATTTTAATCGAAAATATTAGGAAATTTTTATATTCTAGATTAAAAATTTAATATAGACGAACTATATTTATATTGGCTAATTCTATTTATTTATTTTTTGTCTTTGAAATTTTACTTTTACATTGAATATGTCATTTTAGAGTTTATAATTTTCTTTTGTGAAATATTCATTTAACAATATTTGAAGCATAAATATATACAATATAAATCTCGACATTTAAAATAATATGAAATTAGGAATATCGTTAAATCAATAATAGTGGTAGCACTGTAATATTAGGACCACTTAAAAAAGAAAACACAAATTCCCTTTATAATTTCCAACCCCAATATATTATCAAATGTTTTTATTTTTCAATAGTAATATAGATCCATAATGGATTAGCATTTTACAAATGACCAAGACCCACAACAAAAACGACTTCTCTGATATATTGTGTGATTATCAACTAAACAAAGCAATCAATCAAATCATCCTTTGTATAGCAGTCACCGGCGCCTTTGAACAGATTCTACTTGAAGCATGTCCGTATCAGCTAGTTTATAAGCATGCAGCTCTTACTTTGATTGATTGCATCGTTCAAGATGTTTATGCTTCTTGTTTCACAGTTCAATTATGCCCCTCGAGAATGTAATAAGGCAGTACACATGGTGGTTGCTCACTTGCTCATGTTTCAAAGCTTGGTGGCCATCATCGGAGGAAAGTGATATTTTGACAAAAAGAAAGTTTCCAGATTGGCGAGGAGAGAAATAATTAAAAACGAAAAACAAAAGAAAACGCAGAAAAGAGTTTTGTATTCATATAGTAACAGCGCTAACATACTATATTACTGTGACTATTTTCATCATAGCTTGGGAGGAATTACAGACCCCTTGCCAGTCGCCACTACAAAATGAACACAATTTCGATCCTCCCCGCAGTGCAAAAAGAATTTCATTTCCTACCTTTACAAAAATTTCTAAAGATAAAGGGAAGAACCAAAATGCAGTCTACAAGTTCACAAGGCAAATAACAAGAAGAAGAGAACTAGCCTACTCTGCTTGTACATGTAAGAATCACAGATTTCATCTCTTCTTTGTCCAGTGATGTTTGAACTATTACCTGTCAGAAGTAAGGGTATGCAATCAACTATTGATTCTTTACTTTCAATTTAACCACTAAAGGTGTCTACTTTTAAGAAATAATACCAATGTCTTAAAAGCAAAGATGATTTGATTTGGATAAGCATTTCTTTTTCTTTTGGTTTCCTAAAATAAAGGAAAATAATTCAAGGTAAAGTGGTAAACTGTTTCAACTTTCAAAAATGATTCTTCTGCTTTTTCTAGCTTTAACCAACTTCATTAGGCAAGGTTTACCCAAATAAAAGTTTTTTGTCTGCGTTTTGGCCGAGAGGACCCAAACATGATCATGCTTTAGAAGGAACAACAACAACGCATGACACTGTTGGAATGATTTTTAATAAAATATCTGTAATCAACAAAGGAAGTTAGGAAACATTTGGTCAAGCTATAAAATTCATACTTGAGGAAGTTTAGATTGAGTTCAGTGAAGACTTTGCCTGTTAAGCAATGAATTTATCAAAACCTTGAGATTCTCAAATTTGGAAACACCAGTATTGTGATAAAGGTCTGTTTGATAGTCACTCAAAATAGAACTTACCTCCTGCACTTTATTTTCAGATCGAGCAAGTAACTTGTATTGATTCTCAAACATGGATGCCATATAAACCTGCATTGAAAAGATGTATACAAAGAAGACACTTGAGTATGGCAATAGAAGTTCAACTTCTTGAAAATGTAACAGATATTTCGGCAAAGATGAACTGAACTAGTTACTCTAACAAACAAGACACAAAAAGGTCCAGGCCAAAAATGTATACACTACACATTACGTGAATAATTCCTGACCAAGTGTCATAAATCTAAAAGTTTTCAAAATTTACTGAAGAAGGAAATTCCAAGTCAGATACATCTTAATGCACATGGAGTTTTGAAAAACCCAAATATCTCAGAGATAGATACAGCAGTATGATGTTCCTTCTTTCGATGGGCCTTTTCCTGTGTTTAGTTTAGCTCTCTACTTTCAATGTCATAAATCTAAAGTTTTCGTAATTAACTTATATGAGCAAATTCTTAAAGAACATAGATCCTAAGTAACCGGCTCCGCTGAAGTTGTGATAAATTCAACAAAATCTGGATCTACATACCTGGAATGTTGGAGCTAATCCTGGGCTCAAGAAAAAACGACCTCTTGATACAGACTGGATTCCTTCAGTTTGTTGCAGCTCTTTAATAAGAGATTCTACATCAGCCCACTGTCAAAATTGTGGAATCAGGATAATATGGATAAGCAATGGAAACATGATGCAGAGAGTCCGCTCAATTAGTTACCAGATAGTTTACATATGTATCAAATTCATAGAGGTTCATGTCCTCACTATCAACCATCAAAGAGAAACATACGAGGAGTGAAATTAGATCGATGATTATATGGAAAAAGTAGTAGAAATGCAAATTAGATTGGAAACAATTAGTAACATTCTAATCCAAACACTGTGACACCTTTATTAATGCAGGAATACAGCAAAATAAACTATATACATGTTAATTCATTTTTCCTAGTGCAAGCATGACATTAAAATATTCACTTCTTGCATTACACCCTTGCAACTACAAAATTCCTGAAACCTCCCATTTCATCAGCACTAAGCTCTTTGTTCACAGTTTTATGGTCAGGTGTATGTTTCTTATTATTCTCAACTAAATATGACGTTAATATATACAAGTCACAAAGTAGTCCCTATTCAACATGAGAATAAAGAAAAAACCTCAGTATCTGCTTGTGCTGCTTCTAATCTCCCATCTACACCATCACGATCATCAACCACAGACTCCAAGGCCTCCATCAATGGATCTGGCTGCCAAAATTGAAATAGATCTTTCCTTTGTAATTGCATATCGTCTAAAGAAATATATGATATTTGTAGTACAAAAGCTATAAGATACACATTACTGTAATCTCCTTCAATGATAGAAAGATGCGTTCAAGAGAAAAATCCAGTTGGTAAACTTTTGCCTCCACAATCTGAGATAAGAAAGAGATTCTTTATGAGGAAAACAAGATGCACAGAGAAATGGAGAGATTATAAGGTAATCCATGGTGTTCAGCCAAAAGAAAAGCACAGATTTCTGTTGAGGTAAAAAAGCTTTTACTGAGCAAAGATTTATGCTTACCATGCTTTCATTAGTGTCCTAGTCTCAAACTTCAGTGATATAGACTATATAAAGAATAGTAAATATGCTGTAGTTTGATCTAACCAAATTACCTGACCAACTTTAAAGTACGAAGAAGGATCCACAGTGGCATCCCAAGATATTTCTGTCTGATGGATCAATGCAGGCACTCCTTCAACCTATAAAATTTTAATTAGGTTCAATTTTGACTAGAAAAATTGTTCTGGGAGGGAAAAGAGTAGAATCCCAGTCTTGGCTCCATTTTCAGGATCCTTCCCGCAGATCAATATTGCCACAGAGCATAAAGCCCAAACACGATGGTACCAACGCAGTCCATAAAAAAATAGCTTTGAATAGATTTATAAATACTAAAGTAGAATTTGATTCCAGTTCTCAAGCAAATGAGTGGCAAACATGTCAGTTACCTCAACAAAAACGCCAAAATAAGTAATTTTCTTGATGCAGCATCTCACGACATCCCCAACCTGAAGTCTGGCCTGCCATAAGAATTTCCATAAGAGGTTAACACTACATAGCGCATACATTTTAAATGCAAAATAAGCTTTTGAAAGAACATCTCATTTGGACAGTTCATATATCAAGGATGAGATTACCTTTCGGGTATCTGAGAAGCACTGTAAAAGAGTTTTTTTACACGGACTAATAAATTTTATTCAGAAAAAAATATCAATTTTAAGAATAAAAGATAGGATTCACAGAGATCTGTAAGATACGTATTATATAGCAGTTATTTAATAAAACTCCAAAGACCAATTTCATTTTTCAAGTTTGAAACAGAGAAAGTAAAACCCTTATAATGTCCGTAAAAACTCTAAAAGATACTGAAACTGTTGGCCTTTTCCACCACCTTGCACAAAGAAAAATATGTAGCCTTCTGAACCTATTGATCATGAACATGTCTTAAACTTAAAAAAGGCAATAGTTGTTACCAAACAGTGAAACTCACGAATCTTTAAAAAGAAAAAGATAACACACAGCATTAGATGACAAGTGGATTTGGCCTCTCACCATGAGACTTCTTTTTCTCGCAACTGACTCTTCCTTCTCCTTTGGCCTCACTGAAAATACAAGCTTCCGAAACTTTCGGTTTGCCAGCACCACATTGACATTGATTTTCTACAAAATTCAGTTTTCAAATATTCATTAAAAGGAAAAAATGAAGAAAACAAAGCTTCCAGATGCAACACTCATTTTTTGAATTTCAGTTCACTTTCTTCAAACCTGGCCAACAAATGATGACAAGAATTTGATTTTCTCTTGGTCATAAATCATAAGAAGTTCTTCCAATTTCATATCTGCTGAAATTTCTCTCTTGTTTTTAATAACTTCAGCAGTATCTTCTAGGCTTGGGTTAAGAAGAGCATTCTTGTCCACAACATCATAATTTCCAATTATTCCCAGATTTCGCCGGTACAATGATGGGTCTAAGCCCTTCCGTCTCAACCATGACTCAAAAGCTAAGAACTTCCACTTGGAAGCAAGATTACGGTATGGCAGAAATCCTACTAAAGAGTGAAACGATACCTGTTATAAGGAACAAATCACATTTTACCGAATGTAAAGATAGATAGTTCGCAAAAAAAAAAAAGACGGAAGAAATCCACCAAATTCAAAAGCTTATGATAAGACTGTAAATACTTACAACAAAACCTCTGGTACTGGAACTTATCAGTTCTACATCTCCCCTATTTCCTGACTTAAGAAGATCTTCAGCGAGAGCCCAATCAGCATCTTCATGTTCCTATAGATTTATAGAAAATGTATTTGAAACAGAAAATAATTCAGACTAAGGAAATACTAAGATAAATATAAGATATGAGCTGACCTCAATACGTAATGTAGAAAGGAGATTCTCAGACTCAACAAGATTGCTCTCTGCTTCTTTAATAGATGTTTCTTTAACAGGTGGGTTATATCTATAGGAAAATAACACGTCAATAAGGCTAAATAGAAACTTAAAATTGGAGACAAACAAATTTTTAGAATGATTTTACTTACCTTTTAGGTTTTCCTTGTAGTGCAGTGTCTATAGATATGTCAAAATTAGAAACAGGCAAGTTTGTGACAGAAAGTCCACTTGCAGCAGATACCTCCTCATTTGACTCCGTAGTGCTCAGCTCATATGGCTGTAATCCTTAAAATTTCAAGCACATATTAATTACAATCCTGGCTCAATAAATATACAACGCAACATAGAGTAGTACCTATAAGGGAGTCATCCTTTAGACTGGGGCCTTCCTTGGATTCCTCGGAACTGCTTCTTGTTGCATTGCTAATTGCAGTAAATTCAGACAAATCCTTAAAGCTTTTAGTGTCTTCATCAATATCAGAGACACTCAATTCTTCCTTCTCAAGTTGATCATTACGACTCTTTGTTTCAACACCAATTGCTTTGGGCTTTTCCAATAGAGTAAAACCAGTAACTTTATCGTTTTCTTCTTCTCTCCACTTCTCCATTTCCGCATCACCAATGACATTCCTATCTACATCACTCAATTGCTCTTGTTTCATTTCAAAATTGTTATCAACACTCGCCGGTTGGGGCTTTCTCAATAATGTCATATCACTAAACTTCTCATTAGGTTGATCCTTCCTCATCTTCAGCACCAAGTTCGGTTTAATTCTCAACCTTGACGGCATATCTTCATCATCATCCTCCTCATTAAACAAATTTGGTTTTCTCAAAATAACATTAGGGACACTAGCTTTTGGAGCTTCCACGGGTTTGGCAACTGGGCGTCTTAGCTTCTTAATCTCCGAAACTCTTGGCTTATCATCAACTTCAAATTTGACTCCTTTCTTTGGCACCGGCCGAACCAAGTTCAAACCATCCACGGACCTAGATGACCGAACTTCCTTGGGACCATCAAAACGTGCCTCCTTTTCTTGGATGGTTCGGACTTCCTTGGCCCCATCAAAAGGCACCTCCTTTATCTCAATCAATTTACCGTTGTTCTTGTAAAAACTTTTCTCAATTTCCATATAACTAGCTTCTGGATTTGCTTTCCTACCCAATATCTACAATACAGAATAATAACATTCTCAAATAGAACGAAAGAACCATGACAGTGCATACAAGACATATATACACAGAGTAACTCTTCTCAATTTGAATGCAACTACACTTACTGGACTTTCTTTCCTACCCATTCAAACAACAATCCAAAACGGTATCATCTAAAAAACAGATAATAATTATCAAACAATATGACAAGGTCATAAGCGACTTTTAACAAACAACTGGTATGGAATATCCCACACCCACACACAAAACATACATACTTTGGCTATCGTAAGTTTTGGGTCCTCGCCGATCAAGCGACCAAATTTGAGCTCCATTTGGTCCGTTGGGTCGAGCTTCGGCTCTTCTTTGGAACTCAAAACGATGAACTTATAGTTCTTTGGAGGCAAATTGTGAGTTTTTATTCTTCTTGTTGTGGATGAAAGTGAAGGAATTCGACTGCGCGTGGGAAAGAAGGAGGTGGTGTTGGTAGAAAGGGTGAGGGAGAAACCGTCCATTTCTCGATGGATAAAGGAAGAGCCAAACTCATCAGAATTCAGAAAGCATTAATGGAGACCATTCAGATAATCAGATTATTGGGTGCAAAGGGCTTTGAGCTCCCCAAGAGAGTGTGTCACAGCTTTTGGGGATTTTGGGGAACAAGTTTTATTATCCGCCGGGGAGCGTGACGTGTCATTTATCTAAGAAATATGGTGGGGGAGAATTTATAAAAAAAAGCTTTCTACGGTTAAATGCGTTAGGAACAGAAAAATAATTTTAAAATATCTTAGAATTAAGAATTTTTCTCAGGTTACTGCAGAAATAGGTACATCGTCAAGACCATTACACCCGCTGTTAGTTAAAATTATTAACGTCGTTAATGTTGATGACGCGACAGTAATATTACCAAATTAATAAAGGTAACTTAAATATTTACTTTATTTTATTATATTTTCTATTAAAACTATTTCTTAAAAATTAAAACTCATCTTCCCCAACCCAAATCCTTCAATCATCTTTGTCCCCGTTCTCCCATGTATAAAAACTTTCTCCATTCACGCATTTTAACAAACACCTTACAGTCATCACTATAACGACCCGTCCCAAAAATTCATGATTATCGAGGTTAATTAAGGATTAAATTGAGATTAATCGGAAAATTGAGGTAAAATGATGATTTTGCCCATTTAAAGGAAAAATGTTAACTTTTGACCCGGGATGTAAAGTGCACGTGGACCGAGGTCTATTACGTAAATCGAAAGATTACGATCACGTAGACAAGCGACACGTTGAATTTGGAGGTCGTACGAGAAAATTACGGGTTTAGAACAATTTTTCGAACTATTACGGTTGCACGTTTTAAGAAAAGAGTTGACTTTGACAGGACCCATCCCAAATCCCTCGGGATTAGCGTGGGACGTGCCTGCTCCCGTCTGACACGAACCAGGGATACTTCCGTACTTAGCCCAACCGGGACTATCAGAGTACGTCAGGATCCGACGGAGGAATGTGATGTCTCGTCTCTGCTACAGCCCGCATTCGCGATCAACCTGAAGGGTATTCAAAACACGAAAATTGTGAGTGGACAAAACAAAGATTTTATAAAAATATTTCATAAAAGACCTTTATACCCTTAATTAAAAACACATGCATGCATTCAAAAACCATTTCTCAATCAAAGGACACTGGGCCTTGGCCCAAAATCATCTCAAAGTACCTGAGACCTCAGCCCAAACCAAAACACGTGGGAACTCGTCCCAAATCCAGCTCATATGGGTCTCAGCCCAAAACCAATACGCGTGGGTCTCAGCCCAACGCCGTCTCAGTGAAAACTCGTACAGATATACATATATACATATATAACCCATCCTAGGCACTTCTGAGAAGATGCCAACTCGGGGCACACAGCCCCTAGGAAACTCATCCCCGATATATGTCACGATTTATATATATATATAAGTATGCATACTACTCGGGATCTCACTCCTAGTCTACTCTCAGGAATTCTTCATCTGGGAGGCTCTATCTTCGGACCTAGTTCGATCATCTCTCCGGAATCTGGTCCGGAACCACATCATAACTCCCATTCCTGGAGCCGGATCCCTATGGGGACACCCATTCTGGTCTGTGGATCATGACTCTCCAGGTTGACAACTGGAGGAGACCAAATCAATACGCTCATAAGGAGGGTATATACATACTAGTATAAAAAACCATAATACAGTACTCACGCCCGATAACACAAATCAACTGGGCCTCTAGCCCAAACATAGCACTCAATAGGGCCTCTAGCCCGATTTAACAGTAACTGGGCAACGAGCCCGAACTAGTAAATCAATGGGCATCGAGCCCGATATCTCAGGGTCAGTCACGATCTCGATCATAGCGATGCGTACAACCATCAATCCAGGACCGCTCTCAATCCTAGTATGTCGAAGTGAATATATCACTGCCGCGACCATCTCGAGACCATGGTGCACACGTCACTGATCAATCTCCGATACCGTCAGTACTCCGAAGTCGAGCCTCCAGTGGTTGCTCGACAACGGGACGTGCATCGTGACCTCTCCGGAGGGAACACATTCCAATCCGGAGGCGAGCGTTATGTCATCCGTCGTCGTGTACACAGCACCTGTCGCGACCATGACTCAGACCCATGGGTTATAAATAGGGCCTCATGCCTGAGTCAAACCAAATCCAAATGGGTCTCATGCCCGGTTTTACCTTTCCAAAACCATTTCATGAAAACCAAAAGTATAAGCGCGTATAAGCACGTATAAAACTCGAAACCTCGAAATACGTGTCAATACGTAAACACACACAAAAATGCACTCAAGGCATCACAAACCATATATTAAAACCTTCATAAAATATTTATGTCAGGACCCGACCCTCTTTTGTTAGGTCCCGACTCATCTAGCACGATATTGTCAGCTTTGGGCCTCCTTGCCCTTGCCCTCACGGTTTTGTTTTCGGGAGCTCACGGTGCAACTTCCCAGGGGGTCACCCATCATGGAATTGCACCAGCCTCAACTCGCTTACCTTTGGGGTTCCAATCCCCCCCAAAGCCACTGAGCTCCCAACAGGCCTCATGCTAGATAGGTGTGTGCCTACACCTTTAAGGCACACCACCATTCCCTTCCCAGACCATTTCCCCTCGCAAGAATGTGGGATTGTTCACCGTTCCCTTCAGGACACGGGTCTTACAATCCACCCCCTTAGGGCCCAGCGTCCTCGCTGGCACACTTCCCGGTTGGGGTCTGGCTCTGATACCAAATTGTCAGGACCCGACCCTCTTCTGTCAGGTCCCGACTCATCTAGCATGATATTGTCCGCTTTGGGCCTCCTTGCCCTTGCCCTCACGGTTTTGTTTTCGGGAGCTCACGGTGCAACTTCCCAGGGGGTCACCCATCATGGAATTGCACCAGCCTCAACTCGCTTAACTTTGGGGTTCCAATCCCCCCCAAAGCCACTGAGCTCCCAAAAGGCCTCATGCTAGATAGGTGTGTGCCTACACCTTTAAGGCACACCACCATTCCCCCCTCGCAAGAATGTGGAATTGTTCACCGTTCCCTCCAGGACACGGGTCTTACAATTTATGCATGCATCGATTCATAAAAGAAAGTCCACTTACAGACCGTCCGCTCTACCGCCTCGATACGCGCACCATAAGCCTTCCCGGGTCAATCGTCATCTCCGGGGTTCCCGAACCTGTCCAAATCATTTTAGAGGGTTACTAACTATTTAATTAAACCCTCACTAAAGCCCCATAATTTTCCAGAATTTTTAATTATTTTTAAATGCTCTCCGAAACCTTCGGACAACCCGAACTATATCGAGACGATATCCGATCAACTCGAAACCAGTCCCAAAATGTTTGTTACATGGAATAGATGATTTCACATGTTGGAACCACCCAAAAAAGCCTCACCACATGCCGTCATGCGCCGCTGGATGGCTCTGCGCGTGGGCCTCACGCGCCACTGCATAGGGTCATCATCTTCCTCGGCCAGATTGGACCGAACCGGTCGGTCCGATTTTTTCCTTCAACTTGGATCGGCTTGAACGGTCCAGCCTAATTCCTCCTTCAATTTTTGTCATTTTTCTTCCTAATCAATTCTAAACTTCCTAATTCGATCTTAGGAATCTAGATATATGAATTAAAACACCTAAAACCTCCTAAAACCCATGAACCCGATTTGTCCCTCACGGTTCAAAAATTCCAAAAAATATTTAGGGCTTCCTCAGCCTCCAACCATCACCAAAAACTTCTTATTACCTTCCTAATAACCCAATAAGCCCATCCTAATCACTAAAAATGGCCCATAATGTCACTAATCGAAAATGGAAGGAAAATGGGTTTTATCGGGCTTACCGTGCACAGGTTCTCTGCCGTCCACGGTGACGGTGCCCCTGGCCAGCCACCATCATTCCGGAATCCCCACTTCACTCTCCGGGCCTCACAAGCATGATCCGATGGGGAAGGGTTGGATTGGTTTGGAAGGTTTGATCGGTTTTGGTTTGGGGAAATGATCGAACAAGAGAAAGGGGAAAGGATATGCATGAATTGTTTGGGCTGGGCAATGGATGGGTGACACTTGTCACTCATCCATTGGGCCTGTCCAAAAAGCTAGGCCCCACTTGCTGCCAAATAGCTCTCGTCTCATAAAATGTGCAATAGTACGTTCGAACTTCCATGAATCGTAACTTCTCCGTCGAACGTCCGAATTCGATGTGCCTCCTGTCTATGGATTCGTATCATCCCGATCTATATAACGATCCTTGGCCTTCGTCCATCGGACCTCCCGAGTCAAAAGTAACTGTTTTCCCTTTTTCAACCAAATTACCAAAATATCCCCAAACTTCCGAACGTCATAAATTCTTCCTAGAACGTCGGAATCGGACGTGCCACTTGTCTATGAACTCGTGACATCCCGAACTACGTCACAGTAATCGGCTAAAGTCCATTTGATCGCCTAAACGAAGAGTCAACGTTTCACCTATTCCAAGGGCAAAATCGTCATTTCGCCCTGAACGTCCGTTAATTCTCGTCTAATCCCCGATTAGCCTCGCTAATCTGTCATTAAGTCTTAATAAATCTTAATAATTCAGGACGTGTTGTTACAGACTTTAGTTTGTTTTTAGTGGACCCAAAAGATCTAGTTCTGGGCAAGTAGATGAGTGACAAGTGTCACTCATCCCATTGGCCCATCACCCCACATTCATGCATTTCCCTTCCCTTTGTTCGAACAACTTGAAACTCCTTCCCCATCTTTCTTCTTGGACCATAGCAGTTGGGCTGCTTGAGAGAAACAGAGAGTGAGAGGGTGAGTCGAGAGAGAGAGAGACTAACTGGATGGTGGAGCTGGCTGAGCCGAGGTGGCTGGCCGTGCAACCCAAAAAGGGTAAGTCATGTGTGTGTTTATTTTGGGTTTGGATTTTGGAGCTTTAAGAAGGTGTTCTAATGCCTTGGTTGTGTTCTTGGAGCTCATGCGAGCTTGTGGTGATGAAAATGAGTAAAAAGGACCACTGGACATGCTATGGGACTGGTTCGAAAGTTGGCAGTGGAGGATCGAGCTTGGCTAGGAAATTCTAGGTACGTACTTCGAATTTTAAGGAAATGGGTCGATTTCTGGGTGAGAGACGAGTATAATGGAAAAAGAATGGTGAATTTTAGTTGAGTTTAGAAGGAGATAGGACCGGGTCGAGTTCTCGGGTCGAATTACCCATTACAGTGAGTTAGGTCGACTCGACGAGAGGTTGACGACAATGATGTGGCAAGCTACATCATCTTTTCAGGTCACGTGGCCAACCAAGTGGTGACATATGGCAAGGTGTCAGACTGAATCAACATTGACGTGGCAAGTCCACGTCAGCGCTGTCAGACCACGTGGACCAGTGAGGTGGTGCCACGTGTGTAACAACCCGTACCTTCGGGAAGGGTAAAACTGTAATTTTGTAAAGTTTTGTATATAAAGGACGATTTTGCCCTTGTGAATAGTAGGCTAAAAGTTGACTTTTTGAATTACCGATTGGATGAGTGTTGACCCTTAACCGTGACGTAGGTTAGGACGTTACGAGTCCGTAGACAGGTGGCAGGTTCGATTCGGACAACCGGAGGAAAAGTTATGACGTTCGGAAGATTGGGGGCGTTACCGTAATTTTGATTAAGTGAGGAAAATGTTGACTTTTTGGAGGACTTGTGATTTTCACGTAGACCGAGGACCATTGGGTAGGTCTCGACGTCCTGAGTTCAACGACAGGCGGCACGCTGTCATCGGACGTCGGACGGGAAAGATACGGGTCTAGAACGTTCGAGGGCAAAACGGTATTTAATTATATAAGGGGTATTTTGGTCATTTTCTTTCAGCCAATTGGATCAGGACAAGTGGCAAAAGTGGGCTGGGATATTTTGTGCTGAGCCCTTGAATGTTGGACACGTGGGGGTGCTAGATTGTTCCAAAGAGTTCTCAAGTGTGCACGGCCACACTTTGCTCAGTTTTGAACCGTGCAAGCCTTCGACAAACGCAGAAAACAGAGAGGAGAGTTTGGAGAGGCGGTGATCGATTTAGTGCAAGGGAGAGTGAGGAGTGAGTTGAGAGAAGGACAGTGAGGCAAGGAGGTGCTGGTGATCGCGGTTTGGAGCTGCAACCGTGCACGGAGGTCACACGGTGGACGGCTGAGTTTTGAAGAAAACAGAGAAGGTGGTGAACTGTGGTGGCTGTTGTGCCGTGTGGTGGATCGATTCAAGCCACTAGGAGACTAAGGAGGCTACGGGGAGTCCAACAAGCACCGTGGTAAGCGGTGGTGCTCACGGCGGAGCCTGAATCGAAGGGTGAGTTCTTTTCCCCTGTTTTTCCCGTGGATTTTAAATTCAAAAGTTGTGAAGGTAGAATGAGAATCGAGGGGATTGGTGAGTGCAGCGGTGTTCAGGGAGGTTCTAGGAGTGGTGTAGAGTGGTCGCCGTGACGGAGGCGTACACGGCGGAGCTCAGTCGACGGAGAGTACTCTGTACTCTGTTTGGCCGTGAGGTTCAAACGCAAAGTCGTGGAGTTGGGCGTTGAGTCGAGGGATTAGGAGGTTAGGGTGAAGTTCAGGAAGGTCCTAGGCGTCGTTTAAGATGAACGCCGTGACGGGGGAGGACCTGGGCGGCCGGCAGCCAAAACAGGGGCTACGGGCCGTCTGTTTCGAGGCCGTGAACGGTGGGTTTCCGGCCGTGATTCTTCCAGGTTAGGACATGGTTAGGTTGCTTAGGATGGGACGAAGAGAATGGGATTGGATTGGACAGGAATGGTGGTCGGATTACAGAGAACCGTCACACCGGTTCAACTGTGTTGAACCGGATGACTCGAGGAAGGAGATGCACTGTAGCAGGCGCGTGAGGCCCACGCGCAGCCACTCTGGGCGGCGCGTGGAGGCGCGTGGAGGCGCGTGGGGAGGAATCCGGCCAAGCTTCCAACATGAGTTTAGTCCTAAATGTTCTAAGGAATCCAATGGTATAGTTTTCGGGTTAATCGGACGGTGTTACGGGATGGTTCGGGAATCCAGACGGTTACGGGTTTAGGATTAAAATATTATTTTAATTCCCGAAAAATTGGGGAAATTAGGATTAGGATCCTTGATGTAGTTGTGACCCTATTTGGTGCATTTCGACAGGACGGGAGGCACCCGAGACGGTCGAGGAGCGCACGGAGCGCGACTGACTTGCTCAGATTTGTGAGTGGACTCTTTCCTACTTCCGAGCATGCCTAACTGTTTTTATCAATGTTTTATGATATTATGTGTGTTTTTATGTTTTCCATGATGGTTATGCGTGATTGAAATGTTTGCATGTTTTTCGAGATGTTTCTGGATTTTGCACGTTTTTCGAGGAAAAGCCGGTTTTCAGCTTTTGATGCTATACTTGGGAAATTCAACCTATAAACGTTTTCTAATGAGGGTAAATGAGTTATGAAACATGATTTGGGGATTTCCTATGGTTTTTGGTATGAACATAGATTTTCCGAATTTGGGTTCGGAATGTCAGTTCTGAACGCCGGAAGGGCTTCGAACTGGGGATTTCGAATTCGAGTTTGGTGATGGCTTTCGGAAGGGTTTTACACTTAAATGGATTGGATTTGCTGGATCTGGATTTGGGTTTAAAGACCCGGATATTATTTGACGGGGGACGGGCCCGGATTGAGTTTAAAGACTCGGGAGTTTAATGACTCGGATATTTATGATATTACCCCCATAGGCCTATTGAGTTTAAAGACTCGGGAGTTTAAAGACTCAGATTTATATTTGAGGCCTGGTTGAGTTTAAAGACTCGGATAGGTCCAGCAGGTTTGATCGAAAAAGATGGTTTAATATTCGTGCTTTGGTTTCTATATCAGTTTATAGTGTATCTGTTTCTTATGGTGTTTTATAGTGTATCTGTTTCTTATGGTGTTTTATAGTGTTTCTGTTTCTTATGATGTTTCATATTATGATTTTCTAATACTTCGTTGGGAATGCCTGTTTTCAAAACGGAGGGAACAACTTCTTACTTTTCCTTAACTCTGATTTGACGAGAAACTGTTTTGAAACTGCTATTTATTCCAGTCCACTCACACCTTCTGTTTTTTTAAAATTCCCCTCCAGGTCGTGGTGATAGCGCTGGGGTGAACGTTGAGGCAGATATCGAGGCATAGAGCTTACGACGTTCTTCCGTTGCGGACTTAGAATTGTAGGACTTTTGTGCCCATTTTGTAGAACTATGCTCTGACTTACTATTGTATATATTTACTCCTGCGTCTGATAGTTGTACTTATAGTTGTATTAAGGTTATCTTTGGTCCTGTAAGTGGGATTGTCAGACGGGAGCAGGGTTCGTCCCGGGTACCAAGGTGATATTTGGGACGGGTCCTGACAATTGGTATCAGAGCACAGGTTGTGTCGATTTGTGTTGGGTCTAGGTTGTTTTACTAACTCTATGCCTCTTTCAGTGTACGACCGATCATGCCTCCGCGACGTGAACCCCCTCCACGACCTGAAGATGAAGCGGCGAGAGGGACTGAGAGCGCTTCGATCGAGAGAGCCCAGAGACTTGGGGCTACGACTTTCAGTGGTGGGGCAGACCCCGAGGAAGCTCATCGATGGATCACCCGGCTCGAACGTATTTTTGGGGTGATGCACTGTCCTCCTGAGGATCGGGTTTTGTTAGCTACTTTTCTGTTGGATGGAGCTGCATACGAGTGGTGGTACACGTTGGAACTGTCCGGCTGGGATGCACATACTGTGACATGGGAGACTTTCCGGGAACGATTTCTTGATCAGTACTATCCCCGTTCTTTCAGGGATGCAAAGGAGGCAGAATTTCTTCACTTGAAGCAAGGGAACTTGACAGTTGCTGAGTATGAGCAGAGATTTCAGATGCTGTCCCGATTTGCTCCTGCATTTGTAGCGACCGAGGCGGAGAAGTGCCGCCGGTTTGAGTTGGGCCTCCGAGGAGAGATCAGGGCTATAGTGACAGCTGGCTCTTTTACTACATTCCAAGAGTTGTCTGATGCTGCTGTCAGGGTGGAGGCCAGTTTACCTGCTAGGCCACAGTACTCAGGCAGTGTTCGGCGCCGAGAGCATTCATTCCCTGGAGCATCGAGTCAGAGGCCCCCGAAGCGGGGAAATTTTGGTGGATCGTCATCGGCTGGTGGAGCCCGGTATGGCAGACCAGGCAGTTTTCAGGGCTCTGGTTTTCGAGGAGCTAGGTCACAGCCGGCTCCTCAGGCGAGTGCGACTTCAGTGGCTTCTACGGGGAGATATACCGGTGGACCCAGTAGGGATACTTGCTTCTATTGCGGAGAGCGAGGACACTTCCGGCGGGAGTGCCCATTGTTAGCTCCAGAGGGTGGAGCAGGCAGAGGTGCAGCAGAACCCGGGCGGAGTACGGCTTCAGTATCAGGGGCGGCAGGCCCTAGGGGTGGCGGTGGTGCCACGAGTAGTTCCAGAGGGCGCGGTAGGTCATCGGGACCTCAGGCGCGAGTTTTTGCCATGACTCAGCAGGAGGCCAGGTCGGCACCTGGAGTGGTGACAGGTACACTCACCATACTTGGTCACACTGTTTTTGCTTTGATAGATCCCGGGGCTACCCATTCTTTTGTAGCTCGGAGTTGTATTTGGTTAAGGAGAAGGAGGTGTCTACTTTGGATTGTGCGTTAGGAGTGAGTACACCTACGGGAGAGGTGTTGGTAGTGACTCAGGTGTTGAGAGAGTGTCCGGTGATGGTAGGTGAGGTGGAGTTACTGGCGGATTTGTTACTGTTGGATCTTCGAGACTTTGATGTTATTTTGGGTATGGACTGGTTGACGAGACATCATGCTTCTATCGACTGTTTCGATAGGAGAGTTACTTTTCGGAGTCCCGGGTTAGTAGAGACTACGTTTCAGGGGGATCAGCGTGCACTTCCTACTGGAGTTATTTCGGTACTTGAGGCTAGCAAGTTGTTGCGTAAGGGATGCCAAGGTTACATAGCCCATGTGGTGGATACGCGTGCTACGCCAGTGAGGGCGGAGGACATACCAGTGGTACGGGAGTTTCCCGATGTTTTTCCCGAGGAATTTCCAGGACTACCCCCACATCGAGATCTTGAGTTTACGATTGATCTTCTTCCAGGTACACAACCTATCTCACAGACTCCGTATAGAATGGCACCTGCAGAATTGAGGGAACTTAAGGCCCAGTTGCAAGAGTTGGTCGATATAGGATACATTCGACCGAGTATGTCACCTTGGGGAGCACCTGTTTTGTTTGTCAAGAAAAAGGACGGAGGATTGAGATTGTGTGTGGATTACAGACAACTGAATAAGGTAACTATTCGGAATAAGTATCCCCTACCCCGGATTGATGATTTATTTGACCAATTGAAGGGAGCTCAGTATTTTTCGAAGATTGATCTTCGCTCCGGTTATCATCAGTTAAGGGTTAAAGAAGAAGATGTACCGAAGACAGCTTTCCGGACCAGGTACGGTCATTATGAGTTTGTTGTGATGCCTTTTGGTTTGACTAATGCCCCAGCAGCTTTTATGGACCTTATGAACCGAGTGTTCCGGCCATACTTGGATCGTTTTGTGATTGTCTTCATTGATGACATTTTGGTGTATTCAAAGAGTGCGAAGGCACATGAGAAACATCTGAGAATCGTGCTTAAAACGTTGAGGGAGCATCAGTTGTATGCGAAGCTCAGTAAGTGTCAGTTTTGGTTGACCAGTGTAGGATTTCTGGGTCATGTGATTTCGGCCGAGGGCATCAGCGTGGATCCTCAGAAAGTTGAGGCGGTAGCCAATTGGGAACAGCCTAAGACGGTGACGGAGATCCGGAGTTTTCTGGGTTTAGCAGGCTATTATCGGCGTTTCATTGAGGGTTTTTCGATTTTAGCCGCTCCTTTGACCCGACTAACTCGGAAGGGAGTTCGATTTGAGTGGGACGAAAACTGTGAACAGAGTTTCCAGGAGCTTAAAAGGCGGTTGACATCTGCTCCTGTATTAGCCCTTCCAGATGATAGTGGAGAGTTTGAGGTGTACAGTGACGCTTCTTTGCAAGGCTTGGGTTGTGTCTTGATGCAGCATGGGAGAGTGATTGCTTATGCTTCCCGGCAATTGAAACCCCATGAGATGAACTACCCTACACATGATTTGGAACTAGCAGCAGTGGTTCATGCACTGAAGATTTGGCGGCATTACTTGTATGGCGAGAAGTGCAGGATTTTCACGGACCACAAGAGCTTAAAGTATTTGTTCACTCAGAAGGAACTGAATCTGAGACAGCGTCGATGGTTGGAGTTACTTAAGGACTACGACTGTACTATTGAGTATCACCCAGGGAAGGCTAATGTGGTCGCCGATGCTCTGAGCAGGAAGTCAGCTAGTTCTTTGTCACATTTGAGGACGGTACAGTTACCATTGTTGGTTGAGTTCCGCAGGTTGGGAGTAGAGTTGACTGTGGATAATCAGGGAGCACTCCTAGCGAGTTTTCATGTGCGACCTGTTTTGATTGATCAGGTTATTGATGCTCAATTTGAGGACCCTGTTCTGGGCATCATTCGGATTGAGGTCGAGGCTGGAGAGAGACATGACTTTGAGATCCGCGAGGATGGAGCCTTGGTTAAGGGTGGACGGTTGTGCGTACCGGAGGATGACGCATTGAAGAAAGTGATACTGGATGAGGCTCATTGTTCAGCCTATGCGATGCATCCTGGTGGGACCAAGATGTATCGTACACTTCGAGAGCATTACTGGTGGTCGGGAATGAAACGTGAGATTGCGGAATATGTCAGTAGATGCTTGATCTGTCAGCAGGTGAAAGCCGAGCGGCAAAGACCCCTATGGAGCAATGCAACCTTTACCGATCCCCGAGTGGAAATGGGATCACCTGACGATGGATTTTGTGTTCAAGCTTCCGAGAACACCGAAGGGACACGATGGTGTGTGGGTTATTGTGGATCGACTTACGAAGTCTGCTCATTTCTTGCCAGTACGGGAAAACTTCAGGTTGGCGCAGTTTGCACAGTTGTTCATAGATGAGATTATTCGGTTGCATGGGACTCCAGAGTCAATAGTATCTGACAGAGATCCGAGATTCACTTCCCGATTTTGGCAGAGCTTACAGGAAGCTTTTGGGACTAAGTTGCATTTCAGTACTGCATTTCATCCTCAGACAGATGGACAGTCGGAGCGGACTATTCAGATTCTCGAGGATATGATGCGAGCTTGTGTTTTACAGTTCCAGGGTACGTGGGAGTCTCATTTACCTTTGATGGAGTTTGCCTACAATAACAGTTATCAGGAGAGCATTGGGATGACTCCTTATGAGGCTTTGTACGGGCGACAGTGTCGGACTCCATTGTGTTGGACTGAGGTTGGTGAGCGGAGATTGACTACGTCTGAGCTGGTAGACCTTACACAGGAAAAGGTGGCACTGATCAGGGATAGATTGAAGGCAGTGCAGGACCGCCAGAAGAGTTACGCCGACCGTAGGATTAGAGATTTGGAGTTTGCGGTAGGAGACTGGGTTTTCTTGAAGTTATCTCCTTGGAAGGGAATTGTACGGTTTGGCAGACGAGGGAAGTTGAGTCCTCGTTACATTGGACCTTATGAGATCTTGGAACGGATTGGTCCTGTTGCATATCGATTGGCCTTACCAGCAGACTTGGAAAAGGTACATAATGTCTTTCATGTCTCTATGCTTCGGAAGTATATTCGAGATGATTCGCATGTTTTGGAGGCACAACCAGTGGAACTGAGGGAAGACTTGAGTTTCGAAGAGCAGCCTGTTGCGATCTTGGACCGGAAGGATAAGGTTTTACGAAGGAAGACGGTTCCTTTAGTCAAAGTATTGTGGAGAAATCATCAAGTGGAAGAAGCTACTTGGGAACCTGAGGCTTTGATGCGTGAACAGTACCCTTATTTGTTTCACTGAATTTCGGGGACGAAATTCTTTTTAGGGGGGTAGATTGTAACAACCCGTACCTTCGGGAAGGGTAAAACTGTAATTTTGTAAAGTTTTGTATATAAAGGACGATTTTGCCCTTGTGAATAGTAGGCTAAAAGTTGACTTTTTGAATTACCGATTGGATGAGTGTTGACCCTTAACCGTGACGTAGGTTAGGATGTTACGAGTCCGTAGACAAGTGGCAGGTTCGATTCGGACAACCGGAGGAAAAGTTATGACGTTCGGAAGATTGGGGGCGTTACCGTAATTTTGATTAAGTGAGGAAAATGTTGACTTTTTGGAGGACTTGTGATTTTCACGTAGACCGAGGACCGTTGGGTAGGTCTCGACGTCCTGAGTTCAACGACAGGCGGCACGCTGTCATCGGACGTCGGACGGGAAAGATACGGGTCTAGAACGTTCGAGGGCAAAACGGTATTTAATTATATAAGGGGTATTTTGGTCATTTTCTTTCAGCCAATTGGATCAGGACAAGTGGCAAAAGTGGGCTGGGATATTTTGTGCTGAGCCCTTGGATGTTGGACACGTGGGGGTGCTGGATTGTTCCAAAGAGTTCTCAAGTGTGCACGGCCACACTTTGCTCAGTTTTGAACCGTGCAAGCCTTCGACAAACGTAGAAAACAGAGAGGAGAGTTTGGAGAGGCGGTGATCGATTTAGTGCAAGGGAGAGTGAGGAGTGAGTTGAGAGAAGGACAGTGAGGCAAGGAGGTGCTGGTGATCGCGGTTTGGAGCTGCAACCGTGCACGGAGGTCACACGGTGGACGGCTGAGTTTTGAAGAAAACAGAGAAGGTGGTGAACTGTGGTGGCTGTTGTGCCGTGTGGTGGATCGATTCAAGCCACTAGGAGACTAAGGAGGCTACGGGGAGTCCAACAAGCACCGTGGTAAGCGGCGGTGCTCACGGCGGAGCCTGAATCGAAGGGTGAGTTCTTTTCCCCTGTTTTTCCCGTGGATTTTAAATTCAAAAGTTGTGAAGGTAGGATGAGAATCGAGGGGATTGGTGAGTGCAGCGGTGTTCAGGGAGGTTCTAGGAGTGGTGTAGAGCGGTCGCCGTGACGGAGGCGTACACGGCGGAGCTCAATCAACGGAGAGTACTCTGTACTCTGTTTGGCCGTGAGGTTCAAACGCAAAGTCGTGGAGTTGGGCGTTGAGTCGAGGGATTAGGAGGTTAGGGTGAAGTTCAGGAAGGTCCTAGGCGTCATTTAAGATGAACGCCGTGACGGGGGAGGACCTGGGCGGCCGGCAGCCAAAACAGGGGCTACGGGCCGTCTGTTTCGAGGCCGTGAACGGTGGGTTTCCGGCCGTGATTCTTCCAGGTTAGGACATGGTTAGGTTACTTAGGATGGGACGAAGAGAATGGGATTGGATTGGACAGGAATGGTGGTCGGATTACAGAGAACCGGTCACGCCGGTTCAACTGTGTTGAACCGGATGACTCGAGGAAGGAGATGCACTGTAGCAGGCGCGGGAGGCCCACGCGCAGCCACTCTGGGCGGCGCGTGGAGGCGCGTGGGGAGGAATCCGGCCAAGCTTCCAACATGAGTTTAGTCCTAAATGTTCTAAGGAATCCAATGGTATAGTTTTCGGGTTAATCGGACGGTGTTACGGGATGGTTCGGGAATCCAGACGGTTACGGGTTTAGGATTAAAATATTATTTTAATTCCTGAAAAATTGGGGAAATTAGGATTAGGATCCTTGATGTAGTTGTGACCCTATTTGGTGCATTTCGACAGGACGGGAGGCACCCGAGACGGTCGAGGAGCGCACGGAGCGCGACTGACTTGCTCAGATTTGTGAGTGGACTCTTTCCTACTTCCGAGCATGCCTAACTGTTTTTATCAATGTTTTATGATATTATGTGTGTTTTTATGTTTTCCATGATGGTTATGCGTGATTGAAATGTTTGCATGTTTTTCGAGATGTTTCTGGATTTTGCACGTTTTTCGAGGAAAAGCCAGTTTTCAGCTTTTGATGCTATACTTGGGAAATTCAACCTATAAACGTTTTCTAATGAGGGTAAATGAGTTATGAAACATGATTTGGGGATTTCCTATGGTTTTTGGTATGAACATAGATTTTCCGGATTTGGGTTCGGAATGTCAGTTCTGAACGCCGGAAGGGCTTCGAACTGGGGATTTCGAATTCGAGTTTGGTGATGGCTTTCGGAAGGGTTTTACACTTAAATGGATTGGATTTGCTGGATCTGGATTTGGGTTTAAAGACCCGGATATTATTTGACGGGGGACGGGCCCGGATTGAGTTTAAAGACTCGGGAGTTTAAAGACTCGGATATTTATGATATTACCCCCATAGGCCTATTGAGTTTAAAGACTCGGGAGTTTAAAGACTCGGATTTATATTTGAGGCCTGGTTGAGTTTAAAGACTCGGATAGGTCCAGCAGGTTTGATCGAAAAAGATGGTTTAATATTCGTGCTTTGGTTTCTATACCAGTTTATAGTGTATCTGTTTCTTATGGTGTTTTATAGTGTATCTGTTTCTTATGGTGTTTTATAGTGTTTCTGTTTCTTATGATGTTTCATATTATGATTTTCTAATACTTCGTTGGGCATGCCTGTTTTCAAAACGGAGGGAACAACTTCTTACTTTTCCTTAACTCTGATTTGACAAGAAACTGTTTTGAAACTGCTATTTATTCCAGTCCACTCACACCTTCTGTTTTTTTAAAATTCCCCTCCAGGTCGTGGTGATAGCGCTGGGGTGAACGTTGAGGCAGATATCGAGGCATAGAGCTTACGACGTTCTTCCGTTGCGGACTTAGAATTGTAGGACTTTTGTGCCCATTTTGTAGAACTATGCTCTGACTTACTATTGTATATATTTACTCCTGCGTCTGATAGTTGTACTTATAGTTGTATTAAGGTTATCTTTGGTCCTGTAAGTGGGATTGTCAGACGGGAGCAGGGTTCGTCCCGGGTACCAAGGTGATATTTGGGACGGGTCCTGACAACGTGGCATTATGTTAGAGGTTGTCAGGTGACGTGGTAGTCATGATGTCATCATGTGACACATGTCACATGTCATAGGGTGACACGTGGCACCCGTCAGGGAGTGCCACGTGGCAGGCTGTTAGTTGTCAGATTGGAGATCGTTTCATGGGTAAGAATTTCGAGGTCAAAACAGTCTTGTTCAAAAGGTTTCGACGTTCTGAATCCAATAGTGGTGGTTTCGGGTCGATTGGAGATCGTTTCATGGGCGTTTTAGAGGTTTTTCTCCTCGAAAAGCATGTTTGGGACACATATTATGTTCCAGGGTTTTAGGGGCATTCTGATATGAACTTGTATTGATTGCTAGTGACCCTTGGGTGTGATTTAGATAGGTCCGAACGTTCCGAAAACTTTGTGTTGGCTTACAGCGCGGTGAAATGCCTTGGATTAAGCATCATTTTATACTCTTTATACTTTTCTTTTAATGTTTAAATGCCAAATAATAGGAGGAAATAATAACTTTTGTGAGAATTGTACAGAATTAGATTAAGCTTGCAATTACAAGAATTTAGGCGAAAAATCTCCTCAATTGGAGTTATATTGAAGAAGTTATGATTGAATGAAAGGAGGCCACCAAAAAGTTCAATAGAAATCGGTAGGAGCCTATCAAATCCTAAATGGCAGGTCTATAACGACCCGTCCCAGGAGTCAGGATTAGTGAAGTGATTAGTACCGAATTAGCTGAGTTAATCGGTAGTTAGATGATTACTTTTGGACATTGGGCGTAGAATGACGATTTTGCCCCTAGTTTGGGCAAACAGTTGACTTTTAGTTCGGGTGGTCAATTAGGCATTGACCGATGCCGGTGACGTAGTTTGGGACGTCACAAGTCCGTAGACAGGTGGCACGGCCGATTCCGACATCCGAGGAGGAAGTTATGATGTTCGGAAGGTTGAGGGCATTATCGTAATTTGGTTAAACAAAGGGGAAAAGTTGACTTTTCACAAGATAAGGTTTTGACACGTAGACCGAGGACTGTTAGGTAGGTCTCGTCGTCCTGAGTTCAACGACAGGCGGCACGCGTTCATCGGACGTAGGACGAGTGAGATACGGGTCTAGAACGACAAAGGGCATAATGGTAATTTTGAAAGGCAAGGGCATTTTGGTCATTGTGAGTCCTTGGGATCTGTGCCCAGTCAGTGGTTGACAAGTGGCCGTTCTGGGGTGTTCTAACCACAGAGAAATGGACATCTGTCCTTCTCTGGATGGTGGTAGAACTTGCACCAATCAGTTTAAACGGGCATGGTGTGTGTGTGTGCACGGGTTGAACCAAAAAATGGGAAACAGAGAACATGGACGATTGTGGAACCGTGCCCCTCCTCAAAGTCGAGCAAATGAAGAAGGAATGTGAAGGCAAGTTGCAGGAAGGGCTGCTCTGAGATGGATGGTGGTCACGGCGCAGTTTGACACCGGAGGACGGCGGCGAAAGGAAGAGAACCATGTATGTCCTCTGTTTTGAGCTTCAATCATGGACGATGAAGAGAAGGGTTTAGGAGCCTAATTGAGGACTTAAGTATGACTCTGAGGTGTCTGGGACTTGAATGCACACGACTGGGTGGCTCGCCGTGGATGGTGGCCGGCGAACCCGACATGGTAAGTTTTGGTTTCAGAAACCGATATTGGATTTGTAGCCTCTGTTGATCACTATTAATGATTCAAACGTGATGTGGGAAGGAAAACAAGTCGTTTGGGACGAAATTGGAGGCTGAAGGAATCCGGGAAACCGTGGACGGCGAGGTTGCAAAGTGCGGGTTGAACGTTTGAACAGGAAGGTAATCTCTTGTGGTTTTTGTTACAAATTGATCATGAACGTTTGAACGGCGTAAGTGGGCGCGTATCGAGTTGACGTCGGAACGGTCTGTGAGTGGACTTTGCTTTCTAACTCTTAATGCATTCATATATGTTTTAATATGTTTTCATACGTGATTCTGTGATTTACTTTATGATCTTGATGGTTTACGGTTTTGCAAGGTTTTCGAGGTATTTTACGGAATTTCACGTTTTACGATATTTCGAACGTTCTTGTGATTTGATCATGGTTTTAATGGTTTGATTTCGGGATTTGAAACGTGATTTGATGTCATTGATTTGATAAGGATTTCGGAAAAGTGATTTTGGGTTTGGAGCCCTGTGCATGAGCTTTCATTTTGAAATTGGATTTCAGATTTGGTTTTGAGACTTGAAAGGGAAAGTCTGGATTTGGGTTCGGGATGATGGTTCCGGATACTAGCTTACAGAATCATTGTTGCAAATTCAGAGAAGGATTTTCTGTGGTTTTCACTGCTGATTGAAAAATGGTTTTGGGTTTAAAGACCCGGAAAAAGAGAAAAACCCACTGGATCTAGTTTTGAGTTTAAAGACTCGGATTGATTGACGGGTGATAACGCCCAAACTACGCATTAAATTAAACACGTAATTCGAGTGTTATGCAATTTAAACTGTAACGACCCATCCCAGAATTCGGGATTAGTTTAGTAGCTAATCATGATTAATGAGGGTTAATCGGTGGTTAGTTGGGTGGAATCGGACAAACGTGGCAAAATGACCGTTTTGCCCCTAGTTGTGGGCAAAACGTTGACCTTTTATTCGGGCGGTCAAATGGACTTTGACCGATGACCGTGACGTAGTCCGGGACGTCACGAGTTCATCGACAGGCGGCACGCGTTAATCGGAGTTCGATTGACCGAGTTACGGGTCAAGGAAGGTGAGGGGCAATTTGGTAATTTTCTAACTGGGGGCATTTTGGTCATTTACACGGTGGTTACTGTTCACCACCGTGAAAAACAGGGACTGCACCACCGTGTTGTGAGTGCTCTGATCGTTGCCATTGTTTAATCAATTGTGGACGGATCAAAGTATTGTTTATTTGAATTGAGGATAGTGGAGACAAGGCGTGGGTTGGGACTGCTTGCCGTGCTCGGGAGGAGTTAAAAATGGCCGTGGTCTCTGGGTTGCGGGAAACAAATTCCAGGGAGATTCAGAGTGTCACCCACGAGTTGTCGTCCATTCTGATCGGTTACTTGAGTGTCTGGTGAGCTGGGGAACCATTCTGCTGAGTGTGAGAGTGTAGAGCTGGGAGAAATCGTGGAGAAAACCATTTCGGGTTTTTGGGGGGAAAATCCAGAGTTTGATTCCTACGGGTTATGGGACCAATCTAGGCACTGAGGGAGTTTTCTGGGAGTGGCTGGAACACAATCGAGCAAGGATTGACGTGGTTTGATCAAGGTTTGCTCAGGGACTCAAGCTCCGGTTCCAGAGAAAAACAGTTTTGGAGGGAAATTCGATTTCTCAATTGGGAGCCGAATTGAAGGAAGCTGAGGATCGTATTAATCCTCTGGGACCATTTGGGAACTATCCGCATCAATTTCGGGGAAAATCCATCACAGACAAGCCCTGAATGGAGGCCCCTGGTTTCAGAGATTTTCGAGCTTGAGGTCGACAACCTCCAGGTAATTTCCCCTCAAATTGACGATGCTTAGGTGCTCGTTTTGGTCTCTGGAAACTACTGTCTAAGTTAATTTGGGAATGGGGTCGATTTGGGTGAGTTTCGTACTTCGACCCGTTTGGGTGTTCGAGTTCGAATTGACTGATTTAGGGCTAATGGAAGGTAATTAATGAATGGGATCCTAAATTAACCTGACGAGGAATGATTTAAGTAGAATGAAGGGAGGAATTGAGTGAGTTTTGGTAAGGATTTAACCGGGTTGTGTCGTGGGTTGAACGACCCGTATTGCAGGTTTGGCGGGTGAGAACGATGAACTGTGCAGGGGTACTGTAGCAGGCGCGTGGCTTTCACGCGCAGCCGCTTGCGGCGGCGCGTGAGGGCGCGTGGGACGGATTCTCAAGGTGAGTTCAAAATGACTTTTGTCCTACACATTGTAACGAACATTTTAACGCTAGTTTCGAATTTATCGGACACCATTTCGATGTTATTCCGAGGGTCCGAAGATTTATGTTACGTTGGTAAATAATGATTAATTCCCGGAAAATTATGGGAAATTAGTATGTTGTCATTTAAGCCCTTAGTGATGCTAAAGTATGTTTGCAGACAGGATTTGGAATTTCTGGGGAATATCGGAAATCACGGGCATGCGTGCGACGCGAAACCGAGCCTTAAAATTGGTGTGTGAGTGGACGTTGCTTTCAAAATTTAATGCATGCATAGATTATTGCTATGGTTTTATGATTATGATTCTAAGTTGTGATTGATTTTGATTTCCGTATTTATACGTATTCGATTCCCGTATTTATACGCATTTTTACTATACATGTGAAATTACACGTATTTCGAGACTATGGTCACTCGTGTGCTTAATGATGGTTTAATGAAAGAAGTTATATGAAATGGGTATAAAATGATTTAAGAAGGTTGTTTATGATTTGCGGGTGTGACCTACGATTTTGACACGTTTTTCGAGAACGTTCCGGATTTGCACGTTTTACGAGATTTCGAGTTATTGTGATTTGATCACTGTTGATGTTTGAATTTGGGGATTGAAATGAGACTTGTGATTTTGAGGATTTTAAAAATGGGTTTTGAGTATATTCTGATTGGGTCGTGATTTTGATGATTATGATTGTGGTTTTGATGTGTTGGAAATGATATTTGAGAAAGAAGTGATTCCTAAGAATTTAATTGGATTTGAAAAAGGTGATTTCGGGCTTAATGCTCGGGGCACAAAAGTAACTTTGATTTACGGGATTTCGGTTTTCGGAAATAATAAAGTGGATCCTTGGTTTGGGTTCGGGATGATGCTTCCGGATGCCGGCTTACGGAATCATTATTGCGAATTCGAATTCGGGAGTGAAAAAGGATTTAATAAAGTGATTCGCTATGATTGTGCATGCCCCGTGTTTAATGATGATTTGTTTATGTTTGTAAAGTATGATTTGGGGAAAATGAATGTGGGAATTCGGACTATGGGTCCTGTTGTGAAAAATGTGATTTTGGGATGGATCCCACGTTGTCGTGATTGATAAACTGTTTTGGGGTTTAAAGACCCGTTGTTGTGTTTGAAAACTGTTTTGGGTTTAAAAACCCGGTGCTATTGCTGGAGCACGTTTTGAGTTTAAAGACTCGGTTAATTGATGACGGGGGAGGGCCCTTAATGAGTTTAAAGACTCGTGAGTTTAAAGACTCGCTTACTGTGATACCCCCGAGGCCTATTGATTATGTTCTGAGTTTAAAGACTCGTTGATATCCCGGGAAGGCCTGTTTATGCGCATGGTTTTGAGTTTAAAGACTCGGGCGCACTTGTTATCCAGCAAAATGATTGACTTGTGATTTATTGATGATTTTTGATGTTTCGGTTGAGTTGGGCAGTGGCCCGGTATATGGTTGTTGGTTTTGGATCATGTTGTGCATTTGGTTTGATTTGTGGTTTTGGGCTGAGGCCCGGTGTTTATGATTGCGGGCTAAGACCCGATGGTTGAGAAAGGAAAATGATTTTGAAGTTCATACGAGTTCTTCCTTATGTTGAAATTTGATACACAGTTTTTATTATGTGGAAATCTTAACCGATGGCGAAATGTTTTTGTATGCATGCATTGGTTTTTTTTACGCGGAGGGTAAAAACGTTTGTTGTAACCGTTTTGCTAAACTGATTTATTTTTGTCCACTCACACCTTTTGGTTTTCATTGACCCTCCAGGTCGTGGCGCGTTGTTCGAGGCTGTACGAGGGGCGGAGGCATGAGTAAGTACGTGTGGCTATCCCTGGTTTGGCAAGTACTGAGGGTAACTTGGGATTTTCAGTCATCTTGCCAGACGGGAGCAGGACCGGGCACGGTTATCGATGCCCCTTTCGGGGGCGGTCCTGTCATAAACCCTTTTTGTGTAGTTGTAGTATTGGTAAATAGAGATCGTTCTTAACCGGGGAAATTAGGGAACATTAATAATATGTTAGTGAGAAAGAATAATGAATAATCAAAGAATAAAGAATTAAATAATTAAATAATTAAACAGTTAAATAATAAAAAATTAAAGAATAAATGAATTAAAGAATTAGATGGGGGGTTTGAAAGATTGTAATCATATAATAAAGTAAATAAGTAAAAACAATTAAGAACTTAATTCTACTTCTACTTTAACTTTTGTGCAAGTGAACTTTCTTCAAACACATATTTTTACCAACACTCTAACATCATGCTTATATCGAACCAATCACGAAATCCTACCTTAATCATCTCAAATACATGCATACGTTTTTCAATATTACAAATGCACCGAACAGCGGTCATAAACACTTATAATACGATTCACCTTAAGTTTGTGATTTCAATGTGTGTCAAACATTTAAATCTCTTCAACCCTATTCTTAGTGCACCGAACAGCGGTCATAAACACTTAGCGTTAAATTGATGGTTAAGCACTAAAACATATGAAGTAGATGAAATTCAAAAAGTAAAACACATGGAGATTGTATTCACATTTACAAATGTTAGAAAGAAAATACCAACACATATATTGAATTATAAGTAAACCAAAACAATAACAAGAATTTAAGTAAAGGGAGAAAAGTTACACTTTCGGAACCCAAGAACAGCTTGTGATTCCGAAAGTGGATGGAAACAATGGAATGTTATTCATAAGGAACATCGAACAGCGGCAAGAACCTTATGAAGATGGAGGATAAAACATAAGAATACAGACTTAAATTCTAGAATCATTTCGGAAATACTTGGCCTAGGTATTTCTTAAGGAAAGCATAAAAATGTATTTAAGAGATCTCAAAGAAAAATCACAAGAACAAAGTAAAGAAGAAATGAAATTAAGGAATAACATAAATTAAGAACAATAATTAAAAGAAAGCTTAATTAAATAAATAATCTAAAAGAAGCTAAATTGGTCCCCAAAAATAAAGAAGATGAACTAATAGAAGAGAAACTAGAGAGAAAATAAGAGAACTTAAACTAAAGAGAGGAACAAAATGGAAAAATGGGGACCCTTTACAAATGAATTTGTTTCCCTATTTATAGGGAGAAAAAGCTAATAAAAAGAAAATAAAATAAATTAAAATTACAATAAAATAAATAAATTAAAGTGAAATGATGAATAATGATGAATTATGATGATTTTAGGGATGGGTTGAGATTGATTTGTGCTGGAAAAATATGAGAAATAGCAGTTTTGGAGCTGTTGGGCTGCTGTGCACTGTGCAGGGCAGTTGGGTTGAAGTGGTGGAGCTGCAGCAGGCGTACGGGCCGAGCAGGTGGACAGTGGGCTGCAGGCTTTGCGTGATGGGATGGGTTAGGTGGCTGCAGGCTGAAAGGAGTGGTTGGGCTGTTAGGTTGAAGGATCAGGGCTGGTGAAGGCAAGTGGGCTGCAGGCGTGTTGGTTGGCACAGTGGGCAGTAGGTGCAGTGGGCTGTGGGTGCACAGCTGAGTGATGGACGGGCTGCAACAATGGAGCAGGCTGGGCTGATCTCGCCAGTGGGCTTGGGCATTTGGTGGCTGGCAGCAGGCTTCTGGCGTGATTATGTGGAGCAGTGAGTGCGGGTTATGTGGGGTGTACAGGCCTGAACAGTAGGCTTGTGCAATTGATGGCTGGCACAGTGCAGGCGTGCGGGTTGGGGCTTGGAGCGAGCTGGGCCAGGCGGCAGTTGGGTTTTCGCGCAGGTCTGGGCTGCTCCAACTGGGCTGGAGGCTTGATGGACTTGACCTTTGCTGCTGGGCCGAGAATTGCACTGGGCTTGCACAATAAAAATGGGCTCAAATTAAATATGAAATTGGGCTTACAAAATTAATAATAATTAATATATAATATTCAATCGAATTTCGTCCATAATTTCTTCGTTATAATTCCAACTGGGACGATTCTTTCGCCAAAATGCTCCAAATTACAAGCTTTATTTATTTAAACAAAAATATCACAAAATAAATTATTTTAATATTAAAAGTCAAGTATAAGGGTATAAAATAATATAAAATAATGCTTATTTAACGGCCTATCAAATACCCCCACACTTAAACTTTGCTAGTCCCTAGCAAATACTAAAATTAAAACTACGAATTCAAAATAAGTAAACTCTTAACCATTTGTCTCAATATTTCATTATTATCATGACATCAAAGATTTTCACTTAAAGCATTTAAGCATGTGGAATTCAAGAGTTAATACATTGTAACAAAATGTTTTAACAAATACGATAATGAGTAAATATGGTGAAATGGATCTCAACATGAATAAAACAAGTATGAATCAACTCACAAGGATATGCACTCATAAATTCACTCAATTTTGTAAGGGTTTGTGTTTGCACTCAAAATATGTGAGAAAAATGCTCACATAGTAGAAATGAAGTATTTTTGCAAAATCTCAAACAAACACCTCAATATAAAAATAAAACATACTTGCACAAATGAATCAAAACTATAAGCTTACTCAAGTGATTGACTCCACTAATCAAAATTTACCATCTTAAGGATCATAAGGTCTTTACAAAGGTTGTAATGGGGCTAAGTTAGAGGCAATGAATATATAGGACAAGTGGTGCTCAAAATTCGTTCCAAGACTCAAAAGATTCCCAAAACATAACATAACTTACCGACCTTAGTGCAATGATATCATGAATTCATCCCTTCGAACATAGGCCAAATTTCATCATGTTGGGCCTCGAATTCATTTGAATTTACAAATATAAAGGAATTAACTCAAACATTACATAATCAAACCTTATTACCTTGATAGAAACTCAATACAATTTTTTTTTTCAATGTCAATTTTTCTTTTTTCTTTTTTTTTCATTTTCATTTTTTTTTTCATTTATCAAGGTAATAACATGTGTCAATAATACAACAAATTTGAGTAAGTAAATTCATATACATAAAAGTCTTTTCAACATCATCAATTTTTCTTCACACAATCTTTATGTATTCAACCAAGTCATTGGAACAAGGGTGAAAGATGTCTATACTAAGCTCAAGTATTTAGATAATCATGGTGATGAAAGAAAGGCTTAATGTGGGCTCAAATTGGTTAAAACTAAGGGGGTCGCAACTTGTGCGCACAAAATAGGGAACATGGATGTTTGAATTTGTGGTGTTAACCCTAATGCCTTAATCATTTCCAAAATCAGAGTTTATTGACTTAAAAGCTTTGAAAATCACATAGAATAAGTTCTAGTACTCTAGAGTTCATTAAAATTTATTGCAAGTAGTTATGAGGCATATGTATATCAATTTAAACAAAGAACTTTATAAATCACTCATCAAAGATGTATATAGGTTCTAAAGCTCACATAAGGTTTAAATGATTCATACTTATCTTAACATGCTCGTTTATGTATCAATTTACATGCATTATCTACAAGTTATAACACTTGATCACAAAATATTAACAAACGAATCCAAGTAATAGTGATCATCTTTATAGCCATAACATATTCATTTTCATTCATTTATATCATTGACAAGTTAAAGGGCAACTTAATACTCGTAAAAACACTAAAAAAACACTTTAAGAAAGCAGTAAACAATTTTGTTTTTGAATAATTAATTTTTTTTAAAACAATTTTAATGCACAAATAAAATTGTAAACCACTCCCCCACACTTAAATTCTACATTGTCCTCAATGTAGGAAAATAAGAAGTATTTGAATATAGAATTGAAGTATGGAAGAGGATTTAGGAAAATAACGCAAAAAAATAATAAATAAACAAAATAAATGAGAGTGAAGGGTAGAAAGATAGCAAATCTGCGTTGATGACTCCTTCACATCCCGGGAATACATTAGGTTGCCTCCCAACAAGTGCTTGAAGTTTAACGTCCATCCAGCCTAGACAGAGATGCACGTTAGTTAGTAATGTAAATTTAAGTTAAGGATGCAAGTTAAATGAAAGATATAAGTTAGTTAAACTAAATATGCAAATAAAATTTGTTATGACAAATAATGTAAGTTAAGATATAAACAATATTTACATGTTGGGGGAAGTTAAAGATATATACAGTTCACATAGCTTCAAAGTTTAGATAGAGACTTATACGTCCGGGCGACCCAAGTAAATATCTTGGATTAATTCAACTGTTTGGGCAAGTTGAAAGGTGACCAGGTTAGAAAGAATACACACAAGAGGCAGGGCTAATTTCGAGACGTCCCGAGGCTTAAACTCCATTGATGTCCCTTTCTTAGACCCAAAACCCGTTATGAGTACCGTCTCTTGTCCTAGACATCACCCTCGAAAATTTCTTACTCCAGAGGAATTAAGATAACTCAAGTGTTAACAATCACCGTAGGTGAGGGTTAACAAAAGAGTCTTCACCGATTAAAGATCAAAATCTAAATTTCGAAACACAAGTGATCTACATATAGCCAAAACTAATGCATGAATGCACGAATTATTTACAAGTATGTTTTTATGCACAATTTACAAATATGATATGACAATTTACATATGAACAATTTATGAATAAAAAGACAAAGATGTACAAATATATCCACAAATAATACACAAAATAAATACATCCACAAATAAAATAAAATGAACAAGTAATATAAGAGTTCGAATTTACATAAACAATTTATAAAAATAAAAATTATGAACAAGTATACAAATGAAAATTAAGACAAGTATAATAATTATGAATAAGTATGAAAAATAACAAGTACGTATATACAACATCTATTCACAAAATGAATTAGTACTAACATGAAACTAAAACTAAAGAAAGTTGGAAAGTAAATATAAATATTCAATTAATTAATTTTTTAATTAATTTTTTTTTCGGAATTTAAATAATTAAATAAATGAAGAAATTTTATTTTATTATTATTATTTTTTTACGAATTTGATGTTTTTTTTTTGAATTTTTAATTACAACAACAAATAAGAATAAATAAAAGTAAAAATAAGAAAAAATGAACATGTACAATATGCATTTATGAACAATTAAAAAGAATGAACAAGAATAATATGACAAGTAAAAGACTTATAGACAAACATAAATGAAAGTTAATTAAGAATAAGTATGTATAAGAATCAATAAGTATAATAAAAAATGAAAATTACATAAACAGTTATAATATGAACAAGTATATAAAAAAATTATGAACATTTATGAACAAATATAAAAAGAACAGGTAAAGTATGAACATTATAAACAAATGATATAAGAACAAATACAAGAATCAAAATTATAAACAAACATAAAAATAAAATTTATGAACAAGTATAAAGGTAATATACAAGTATAATATGAACATGCATAAAGATAAACATTAAGAACAAGTGTAATATGTACAAATATAAAAATAAACAAATAATAAGAATGAAAATAAGATGGATAAGTAAAATATAAACAAGTATAAGACTTATAAACAAGTATATTAAAGTTACGAATAAATAAAATATGAATCAAAATAAAATAAAATAAAATAAATATAAGCAAGTATAATATGCACAATTTATATACATACACCAACATATTAAAAATGATTTTCAATTTCCCCGTCAACGGCGCCAAAAATTGATAACGCCCAAACTACGCATTAAATTAAACACGTAATTCGAGTGTTATGCAATTTAAACCCTTTTTGTGTAGAGGTAGTATTGGTAAATAGAGATCGTTCTTAACCGGGGAAATTAGGGAACATTAATAATATGTTAGTGAGAAAGAATAATGAATAATCAAAGAATAAAGAATTAAATAATTAAATAATTAAACAATTAAATAATAAAGAATTAAAGAATAAATGAATTAAAGAATTAGATGGGGGGTTTGAAAGATTGTAATCATATAATAAAGTAAATAAGTAAAAACAATTAAGAACTTAATTCTACTTATACTTTAACTTTTGTGCAAGTGAACTTTCTTCAAACACATATTTTTACCAACACTCTAACATCATGCTTATATCGAACCAATCACGAAATCCTACCTTAATCATCTCAAATACATGCATACGTTTTTCAATATTACAAATGCACCGAACAGCGGTCATAAACACTTATAATACGATTTACCTTAAGTTTGTGATTTCAATGTGTGTCAAACATTTAAATCTCTTCAACCCTATTCTAAGTGCACCGAACAGCGGTCATAAACACTTAGCGTTAAATTGAAGGTTAAGCACTAAAACATATGAAATAGATGAAATTCAAAAAGTAAAACACATGGAGATTGTATTCACATTTACAAATGTTAGAAAGAAAATACCAACACATATATTGAATTATAAGTAAACCGAAACAATAACAAGAATTTAAGTAAATGGAGAAAAGTTACACTTTCGGAACCCAAGAACAGCTTGTGATTCCGAAAGTGGATGGAAACAATGGAATGTTATTCATAAGGAACATCGAACAGCGGCAAGAACCATATGAAGATGGAGGATAAAACATAAGAATACAGACTTAAATTCTAGAATCATTTCGGAAATACTTGGCCTAGGTATTTCTTAAGGAAAGCATAAAAATGTATTTAAGAGATCTCAAAGAAAAATCACAAGAACAAAGTAAAGAAGAAATGAATTAAGGAATAACATAAATTAAGAACAATAATTAAAAGAAAGCTTAATTAAATAAATAATCTAAAAGAAGCTAAATTGGTCCCAAAAAATAAAGAAGATGAACTAATAGAAGAGAAACTAAAGAGAAAATAAGAGAACTTAAACTAAAGAGAGGAACAAAATGGAAAAATGGGGACCCTTTACAAATGAATTTGCCTCCCTATTTATAGGGAGAAAAAGCTAATAAAAAGAAAATAAAATAAATTAAAATTACAATAAAATAAATAAATAAAAGTGAAATGATGAATAATGATGAATTATGATGATTTTAGGGATGGGTTGAGATTGATTTGTGCTGGAAAAATATGAGAAATAGCAGTTTTGGAGCTGTTGGGCTGCTGTGCACTGTGCAGGGCAGTTGGGTTGAAGTGGTGGAGCTGCAGCAGGCGTACGGGCCGAGCAAGTGGACAGTGGGCTGCAGGCTTTGCGTGATGGGCTGGGTTAGGTGACTGCAGGCTGAAAGGAGTGGTTGGGCTGTTAGGTTGAAGGATCAGGGCTGGTGAAGGCAAGTGGGCTGCAGGCGTGTTGGTTGGCACAGTGGGCAGTAGGTGCAGTGGGCTGTGGGTGCACAACTGAGTGATGGACGAGCTGCAACAGTGGAGCAGGCTGGGCTGATCTCGCCAGTGGGCTTGGGCATTTGGTGGTTGGCAGCAGGCTTCTAGCATGATTATGTGGAGCAGTGAGTGCGGGTTATGTGGGGTGTACGGGCCTGAACAGTAGGCTTTTGCAGTTGGTGGCTGGCACAGTGCAGGCGTGCGGGTTGGGGCTTGGAGCGAGCTGGGCCAGGCGGCAGTTGGGTTTTCGCGCAGGTCTGGGCTGCTCCAACTAGGCTGGAGGCTTGATGGACTTGACCTTTGCTGCTGGGATGAGAATTGCACTGGGCTTGCACAATAAAAATGGGCTCAAATTAAATATGAAATTGGGCTTACAAAATTAATAATAATTAATATATAATATTCAATCGAATTTCGTCCATAATTTCTTCGTTATAATTCCGATCGGGACGATTCTTTCGCCAAAATGCTCCAAATTACAAGCTTTATTTATTTAAACAAAAATATCACAAAATAAATTATTTTATCTAATTATTTATTATTTTAATATTAAAAGTCAAGTATAAGTGTATAAAATAATATAAAATAATGCTTATTTAATGGCCTATCAACGGGGGGGAGGGCCCTGGATTGATATGTTTTGAGTTTAAAGACTCGGATCTGATACCCCCCGAGGCCTGTGATTATGTTTTGAGTTTAAAGACTCGGATATCCCGGGAAGGCCTGGCAATTTGCGCATTGTGTTTTGAGTTTAAAGACTCGGGCGCACTTGAGATCCAGTAAACTTGTATGATTGATGTTTTTCACTGGTTTTTTAATGTTTTGGTCAATGGCTCGGATGAAGTGGATTTGACGAGTTTTGGGACTGAGTTCTCGGATTTGAGATTGAATTGTGATTTGAGGCTGAGGTCTGGATGATACGGGTTTTCAAATGGTTTCGTGGATGGTTTTTTATTTGAGTGGTTTCATGACTTAAATTGATTTGCATGCATTGGCTTTTTACGCGGAGGGTATAAATGTCATTTTTTTATGAAATGTTTTTAAATATATTCTTTATTTTTGTCCACTCACAGTCTTTTCGTGTTTTTGATACCCTCCAGGTTGTTGCGGCGCGGGCTGTCTGTCGAGAGAGACGGAGACATCACACGTATGATCCACAGTAGACTCTGCGCACTCTGGGAAGTTTGGAAAATTTTGGACGGTCGGATCGAAAATCCCTTGTCTAACTTACGTGTTACATGGAGGTTGGACGTTCGTTTAGCCTTCGTGTTATGCATAAGTTAGACGGGAGCAGGGTTTAGCCCTTAATCCTGGGGGATTAAGGGTAGGCCCTGATAAGGTCAAATTCCAATCAGCCAGTGCCTACCGAAGTCTGATACTCTATTTCAGCGCCTTCCTGAACCCGTTATGCTTGATTCGGCGTGCGTCCATCGATGACCCGAATAAAGGTTTGCGCATTGACTGTGCGTTGACCCAGAATTTCTTAAGCCCTGTTCGGCGATCATCCACCAAACTATCAGCCCTTGCTTCAGCGCTGTTGAACCGAGTTGACTGGGCGTTGACCAAGGGCTTTCTACCAACTTTGACCACTTGTTTCGGTGGCTGACCACCGAAACTGCTCATGAGGCTTTAAATTCGAGTTTTAGGCACATTTTTGGATAACTTCAAGTTGTTTCACACCTATTCTCTATATTGTATTAGGATTTGAATCTTATTTTCTTTTGTTTTATTATTTTCACTCCTTTTATTTGTAGGAAATGTTTTTAATTAGATTTCTTTTTTTATTTAGGAAACCTTTTTAATTAGGTCCCTAGAACAAGTCCTAACACACATAAACAACTCAACGTCACGATTGGTGGTTTCGAAAATGAGAAAATATGGGGGTTGGTTTGTTGCGAGTGTTCAGATGGTTTTGGGGATTTTTGTTCTTCACAGTTTAAGGAGGAAATGAGATGATGAAAATGATATTTGGTGATGAAGATGAAGGGTGGGGATGATGAGTTAGAGTGATGAGGAGAAGATGATGAACGGTGATGGAGTGTGTGAGATGAGAGATGAGTGTGAGTGTTTGTTTTAAAACAATTAAAAATGGACCAATGGAAAACAAGATCCACAATTTAGGGGTCTCAAGCCATGGGATGAGTGACACTTGTCACTCATCCAAGGGCCCCACATTAATTAATCACCTAATTAGTTTTAATTAATATTTAATTCGAATCCCGAGAGTTAATTAACCCGATTTCGATCCTGTGACCATAACTTCCCTGCTTGACATCCGATTTCGACGTGCCACCTGTCTATAGACTCGTGACGTCCCGATCTACGTCATGGTCATCGGTCCTCATACGTTTGACTCCCCTAGTCAAAAGTCAACATTTTGCCCAATTCCAAGAGCAAAATGGTCATTTTATACCGTCCGTCCGAATTCTCTCGACTAATCCTCGATTTGTCATACTAAATCCATAATTAATTAATATTTAATCCGGATATTCAGGACGGGTCGTTACACTCTTCTTCCTAGTGTTGATGGTTTGTATCCACTACTTAATCTCCCATGCCTCAGTAACACGTCTGCCTTCATCCACTCTTGCTTGTGTGGGTAAATCAGTGCCTTTCTCCCAGTGGCACCAGAGATTAGGACATCATGTGAATGTCGTTCTCTCTACCATGCTTAAAATACCTTGCACCGTAGATCTCTCTCCTCATATGTGTCAGCCTTGTCTCGAAGGAAAGATCTCTAGGCTACCATTTTCTTTGTCTGTACATAGATCCTCTCACCCTTTTGATAAGATTCATTCCGATGTTTGGGGACCTAGCCCTTGTGTTTCCATTCTTGGTTTCAAGTACTATGTACTACTTGTCAATGATTGTACTCGATACACTTGGATATATACTCTACTGAATAAATTAGACATTTTCTCTACATTTTTTAAGTTATATTCTTACATTCCTAACTTCTTTGATAAATCTATTAAAGTTTTTAAAGTGATGGAGGAGGTGAATTTGTGAATAAGGTCATGACTAAATTTATTGCTTCTAAAGGCATCCTACATCATAAGTCTTGTCCTTACACCACATAAAAATGGCCTTGCAGAAAGAAAGCATCGCCATCTCATTGAAACCACTATCACCTTGATCCATAATGCTTCTATACCTTCTTCATTCTGGTTTCATGCTCGTTCTACTGCTAACTTCCTCATTAATCGTATGCCATCTGTTACCCTCTAAGTGAAATCTCGTTACCTTCTGTTATTTGGTCATCTTCCCTCACTTCAGTCTCTCAAAGTCTTTGGATGTTCTTGTTATCCCTTCCTAAGACCTTACACAACTCACAAACTAGAACTAAGAACCTCTTAATGTGTTTTTATGGGGTACACTCTAGACTACAAAGGCTACTTATGCTATCACATGCCTTCTAAAAAAACCTTTGTATCTCGACATGTTGTGTTTGATGAGCATCTGTTTCCCTTCACATCCATCTCATACGTGTCACACGTGCATACATCCTTCCCACATGATCACGACATCCTACATCATTCTAGTTGTACTCCATTGTATACTACATGTGAGCTTGTTGACAGGTCTTCATCGCTTGTGCCCTCTATTCCTCCTCATTCATTCTCTGAGGTATCCTTGTCAAGCTCAAACACTTATCAAGGCCTTCATGTCCCAACATCTGGTTCACCTAGTTTAGATCCCGAGATATCTTCTTCTACACCAACATCTTCCTTAGCATTATCTGTAGATCCCTCTTCCATCGGTTTGGTAGTGGACATCCCTATTTCTGCTGCATCATCTATTGTGCATTCAGCTCCTAATTTCCACCCTATGGTCACTCAATCTAAAAATGGTCTCTCCAAACCTTCTAGGCATGGATTTCTTGCATTGCACATAACACCTACACTGGTAGACCCTCTTGTTGAACCTATCTCTTATAAACAGGTTGCTCAAGTCCCTTAGTGCTACCATGCTATGGATGAAGAACTCACAGCTTTCACTATGAAAATACTTGACAGTTAGTTCCTTTACTCAATTTAGTTGTGAAGCACACCACAGTACGCCTAATTCTTGCATTGGCTACCCAATTCAGCTGACCTATTCTTCAACTTGATGTTTAAAATGCCTTTCTTCATAGCTATCTTCATGAAGAGGTCTATATGGACCAACCTCCATGCTATATTGATTCTACTCACCCCACTCATGTCCACAAGTAGAGAATTCTCATATGGCCTCAAACAGGCTCCTCGAGCTTGAAATGCACGAGATATGCACAAATTCGGATTTATTCAAACCCTTTCAGATTCTGTCTTATTTGTTCTTCATCAAGGCCCACTTCTTCTCATTTTTCTTCTATACGTTGATGATATTATGCTCACTGGCAATAATCCAGCCTCCATGACAAAGTTGGTTCATGCCTTAAGCAATGAATTTGACATGAAGGATCTCAAGGCTCTCTCTTACTTTCTTGGTCTGCATGTGAGTTCCAAAAGTATTGGTCTTTACATCAATCAGGGCAAGTATGCCAGAGATCTCTTCGCCAAGGTAGGCATGTTCAATTGTAGTTCAGTGTCTACTCCATTAGTTCCAGAGACCAAGTTACTTACCACTGATGGCACCTTGGTTTCTGACCCCACTCTCAACCACATCATGGTTGGAGTGCTTCTGTAGCTTACTTTCAATCGACCTGACATAGTCTTTGTGGTAAACACAGTGTGTCAATTTATGCATACTCCAGCAGACGTTCACAAGATTTTTGTGAAATGCATTTTTCGCTACATCAATGGTCCCTTAGACTATGGCCTCAATTATGTCTTTGGCCCTCTTCGACTCCTGGCCTTCTCCGATGCTAATTGGGGTGGTGATCTCAACCTATGACGCTCTAAGTCTGGCTATCTTGTCTTCTTTGGACACAATCCTATTTCTTGGGGTGCTAAGAAACAATCCATGGGTTTTCAGTCTTTAGCTGAGCCAGAATATTGTGCACTTGCCAGCACTGCACATGAACTTCACTGGATCACCTACTTGCTAGCTGATCTTCACTTCAAGCTTCCACGACTGCCTCTACTCTGGTGCGATAACCTCTCTTCCATATAGATGGTTCATAATTCAGTCTTCCATGGATAGCTTAAACACGTTGAAATTGATGTCCATTTGATTCGAGAGATAGTTCAAAACAAGTCTCTTTAATTGGCTCATGTCCTTTCTCGTGAGTAGCTTGCTGATGTTATGACTCACAACATGCACAGTCCCAAGTTTGAATTCTACAGAAACAATCTTATGCTTCGTGACTCCAGCATAAACTTGTGGGAGGCTGTTAGATGAGCCAGATGTTAGCTATTAGGGTTAGCTGTTAGCTAAAACTGTTAGTGGTTAGTGTACGTGCAGCAAAACGATACCCTTGCCGTTAAGTTGTTAAGTTAGAATCTCCAGCTGTGTGTGTGTTAGAATCTCCAACTGTGTTTTCAGCTGTATGTTTGAGTTTGTTAGGATTCCTAGATCTGTTACAAGGCGTGTAAGCCTATATATGTAATGTTGTATGCATGATCAAGAAGTGTGATGATTTTCTACACTTAATGAGAATGTTCTTTTCTCCCAAACCTCTCTAGATCTTCTGCTTGCTTTCCTTACTCAAAATCTCTCATTTCATACACGATTCTAAGACATATGAGGAATGTCAAATTTTATTATTTTTTGAGTGATTGCCCAGGATCGTTTAGATGGTTGTTGAACTTGGCCGCTGGAGATATATATGCATGTTTCCAAGTTCGTCTTCAAACTATTTCGGCGCGTCTAACTTAGCTTGTCTATTTGTTGTATATTTTCTTTTGCAATAGAATATCGTTTCTTCTAAGAAAGAAAAGAGGATAAACAGAGTATTAGGAGAAAAATATAGTTGATTTTTTTTTTGGAAAAATGTACACAAAACAACAATTATAAAACTATTAAATCCCCTTAGTCTTGTAGTTTCAGAAAGAAAAAAAAAAACTCGAAATGTGTCTTATGGAGGTTGTTACTACATACTTGTATGGGAAGTTAGATGCTAACATTTATATAAATTGTGCCATATGGACTTATTAAGAGTGGCTGAAACAAAGGTAAAATCACGAAACATGTACTCAATCAAATTGAGACGATCATTATATTGGTGGCTATCTAGTCTTGGGAGACTATATGAATTAATGATCTTACATGCCCTATTTGTTTATCATGAAATCAAATTGTGGATTTTCTATAATGGCAGTACGCGTATCTGGTGACATAAATTTAATTGAGACTCTTGAAGAGCTAGATCATACAAAAACCGCTAAATATCTAAAGAGTGAATTTGAACTGAAAGATCTGGTGAAACAAAAAAATGACTCAGCCTATACAAATAGAGAAATATGCCAACAACATAATTATCTCCGTCAATCAACTTATACTATTTAATAAAGTTTGAATAGATTCGATATTGATAAGGCTTTTGTGATTTCTCATTGTCTATCGAAAACAAGCTAGATTCATAATTTGTGATATTTGTACAACAACAATGGTATGAGGAAAGGGATAACATGCATTATAAACATTGGAGAACCGTCTATCCTTTTAAGAGCGAGTCGAACTTAAAACTTCTCACAAAACATATAAAAAAGAATATTACCAATTAAACTATAGTACTAGTGGCACATTATGTAAAATCAAATAATAACGAAATTCACCGTTTGCACATTATCTTTCCTTACATTGTCCAAACTTATAATGAACTATTTAATAAAAAAAAAACTTATAATTAACTAAAACACTTTTTGAAATTTTTCATGCTAAAATAACGAAGTTATTGCTAGCTAGGATCCTTGAAGATGCTCGATCTTATGCATAATTTTTTGCCCTTCACAATTGCATTATATACTCAATTATTCTTCGCACAAAATTCTTTTTTCGAAATGTTGAAATATATGATTATTCTATATTTTATTTGTGACATAAACCTTTATGTTCGATTTTAATGCAAGTTTTGTCTATTACAATACGATACTAAACGTACGTGAATTAATTTAAGAAATTAGATGGTGAAATTCAAGTTTGATTCACTTTCAATGCAATGAATTTAGATGATCAAGATGATTTTCCACTTTCACCTCATGCAAGACATCTTCAAATCACATGTTTCTTGAGCTGGCATTTGATGGAAAATAATGACACAATTAAATAGAGAACCCCTTTGGACATGCATGCTTTACTAAAAGAAAAAACCCCCAACACCACAATCTTAAATTAATGAATCATGGCATTGGTTGGTGCACATTTTCATGATTGGTCTTGAGGAGCTGAATCCTGCGGTTCTTGTGGTGCTTCTGCTGGTTCTTCTGGTCCTTCCTCGAGTTTCGCTTCGGGTAATTGAGCTCCATTTTTCCTAAGAGAAGCAGTCTTGGTGAGGTGGTTGTAGCTGCCCTTCTCCTTGAACAACTGCGCAAAGTGGTGCTTGCAGTAAAGAATGCCATCCAAAGCAGCACAGTTTGAGGGTGAGAGGAAGCAACCCCCATGATTACACCTAAAGCATCCCTTGTGGTAAAACTCTCCCTCCATTGTAATCTGTTAGTGAATAATATGTTAATTTTGAAGTACGTGCAGAAGGATAAACTAGGAGTACTACTGCGAATTGTGTACATGGGAGCTACAAACCTTCTCTAGTGGATACACAGTTTTGGTGCATGCAGCACATTTGTCAACAGTCCCAGAGAACATTGAGGACAATTTACTAGGGGTCCTTGTCTGTAACATATATATATATATATATATATATATAAAGACACAAAAATGTGTATAAATTTTACCAAAATATACGTAAAAAAATACGAAACAGATATTGATAATGAATTTAATTAAGGATAATAGATGTGTATATATATACCAGCTCGGTTTGTGATTTTCCCGCTACATGGAATTAACATGATCAAACAAGCCATAGTTAGCTCAAAAACATGAAATTAATTAATAAAACCCAAAAAGAGAAAAAAAGAAAAATTGTATAGATGGAGGCCGGGATGGAGGGATCTAGCTAGCTTACTATTAAATTTCTTTGAAAATCTTCCAGCCTCCTTGAAGAGTTGCTCGAAATGAGGCTTGCAGTATAGAACTCCATCCATGGACGAGTAGCTGCTCATCTGTTGAATCACAAAATTTCTTTCAGCATCTAAAAATAAACAACTAGCTAGGGTTCATTAAGATTTACTACTAAGGCACAATAATATCGCACATAATATAAATGATTTAAATTCACTGTCTAAGTATGTAAATTAAGAAAATTAATTAGTACCGATAGTTGTCCATTGCAATGGCTGCATTTGAAGCATGTCTTATGGAAGGAAATACCATCGGCTGATAACTGGTCGATGAAATGAACAGTTTTATCACAAGCCTTGCATTTCTGTTGGGTCCCGCTGAAGGCCATTTTTTTACTGCTGTTCTTGTCCCAAATAAAATCAACACACAATAATTTTTATTAACAGGGACAAAACACACAGCAGCGAGATCTTTGATTAGTGTTCAGCAAGAAATAACCATGGAAAATTCAATCTGCACGGGCTTGGAATATTTGAGACTGAGCCTCGATCGGATATTTGATTGTGCTTGGCAAAGGCCGATTAAAGGCTCAAAATCAATGGGCTAAATGAGTGGATGATGGAGAAGGTAATTTGCAAGGTGTGTGGAAGACACGTGAAGAAATTTCCATGAATTTTTGAGCACGTACGAACATGAAATTACTTTTCTAATTATGGGTTTAAATTAAACTCAGTGCCACACTGCTTGACTCAGTCTTAATGATCCAGATAAGTTTTAGCTTGTTCCACGTATATATATAGATTGTTGCCAATTTTAGATCCATAAAAAATATAATTAGTTAAAACAAATGTGTGTTGCGGATTGTTTGGCAGATTGGAAATTAAATCCAAATCCGCTAATATATTAATTATTCTACTTTCATTAATTAGACAAATCGATATTTCATTAATTAAAGAACCAATACAAAACAAAAAACAACTATGCGTCACTTTAGTGTTATGTCCGGGAGATTTAATTTAGAATAACACTAGGAATACAATATTTTTAGACCATATTTATTAAATACATATTAATAAATATATAAGTATAATTAATGAGTATAAGTCAACACCAATAAAAATATATATATAGTGTGCTTGTATTAATAGGTGATTTACAAATATGATCGATCTATAAATCTAATCTCCCAAATATTTTTCTTTAATTTATTTTCGGTTTCCATGAGAGTACCTATATGGCGCTAGTTGAAATTGCATATTTCATTCATTAATTTGCATATATATGCTATTTATAATTAGTTGATTGTTCTTTTAGAAAATGGCGTCATAGTCACTATTAGAAAGGCAAAGGTGATTCATCCATCAAAGGAGAACACATCAAGGGCAAAGTAACAATCATCGCTTAATCATAATAGAATTATATATATATATATATATCATAATATCGAATAAAAAGTATATTATACATATATATTGAGTGTCAAATTCGTCATTTACGAGAGTTGATGTAACGACCCGGAAATTAATTTTGAAATATTTAAGGTCAAATGACTATTTTACCCTTATCTGTATTTTAATGCACGGACCTTGACTTTTGCTTCGGGGAACTTGTTGTATGTCTACCTAGGACTAGTACGTACGTAGATCCTGGGATTTTGTTTACATGGACATGCAACATGTTAGATTTGGATACCGTATAGTAGACTTTTTTTTTTGTTAAATCATACCGTATAGTAGACTTACGGGCCAGAAACAGTTTCTCGAAATTCGATTTTACGACATTTTAAGTATAATTTTGTTAATTAGTTTTTTGGTTGTGAGTGGCTCATAAATATCTTTCTGTAGAGCTTGAATGAGTGACAAGTGTGACTATCCCCCAACTTCCCAAGAGATTTGGACTTTATTATCCTTATCTCCTTAACACTTTGTGGTCTCAAAGTCTGAAACACACACAAAACCTATAATCACCATCTTCCTCATCCATTGTACCTGCAAGCCAAGAAAGTCACAAGAGTAAAAGAGAGTGACAGATTGAGGAAAAGAATGAGAAGAAAAATGAAGGGAGGGTTTGAATTGGAACCAGAATACTAGGAAAAAAATTGTGTGCCCTTAGAAATTCATTTTTCGATTTTTGCATGTTGAAACTTCAAACGAAGGCGATATGCCCTGGGTTATTACAACCAAAGCCATGCAAAAATTTGAGAAAAAATACGAGGAAAGATGCCTAGAAACGAGCTCAAACCTGGCATGGGATTTCAATATATCGTATCTCTTTGAAATTAAGGTAGGGTTTCCTAGTTTTGAGTTCGTACTGTTGTTCCTGGGTTGATTTGGACGTGAAATGGAGGAGAATTGGAATGGAGCTGTGAATTTAGGACATAATTCGATTATAAACCCACGGATTAACCCGTCGAAAGGTAAGGGACAAGCTGACATGGTAGTGACGTGGTGCTAATGTGGCAGTGACGTGGCGCTGATGTGGTAGTGATGTGGCGCTGATGTGGCAGCCATGTGGATGCCACGTGTTAACCACATGTCGTTCATCTCAATAGTCTGCCAAGCTAATTGTGCATTGTGTGCACGCATGTGGGAACACATCTAGGTGTGTGGTGTCGCATGGAAAGGCCACCGGCCTTTCGCTGGCGAGTGACGGTGCATGCAGTGGTGTCTCCGTGCACAGCGGCATGTGTTTAATAGTTTTTGACGTGTAATGCCTCGGAAATTTGAGTATTTTAATATTGTAAATTAATGCATGTTTTGACGTTTTTACCCCTATGAATTGTATTTCCCAATTGTTGACTTTTTGATGAGTGGGTCAAACGGACCTTAACCGATGACCGTGACGTAGTTCAAGACGTCACGAGTCCATAAACAGGTGGCACGTCCAATTCAGACGATCAGGGAAAAAGTTATCACTATCGGAAGTTCAGGGGCATTACCGTAATTTGGACGATAGGGGCAAAAATGTTGACTTTTCGTTTGACAAATAATTTTCACACGACTCAAGGACCGTTCGGTAGGTCTCGATGCCCTGAGCCCGTTGATAGGCGGCACGCCGAAATCGGACTTCGTACGGAAAAGTTATGGTCTGAAATGTGAAATCGGGAAGTTTACGTCTCGGTAATCGTGTCGATTATTTTATTCTGAATTAAAGGTTGGAGGACACTTGGATGAGTGACATGTGTCACTCATCCATTGGCTAGATTGGATCAAGCTCCACTAATGTAATTTAATAGGATTAAAACTACCTTTTAATCTCAGCCACCCATCTTAAACCCTCAGATTGCATCAGAACCCTTGATCTTATTCCCAAGATTGAATCTGGACCGCCCATTTCATTTTATCAGATTCCCTCCATACTATATATGTTTTCCTACCCGACACACACATACTACCCATTCGACCAACACACCTGCGTATCACCCACTCTCTGTGTCCGTGTGTGAGAGACTCGCTGGTGAGGCTGTGAGACGGCGGTGATCACGGTGGATGACGGCGGCGAGGTAGGTGGTTCTTAACCCGAAATGGTTTTGAAAACTCAGAAATGGAAGCTTGTTGTTCAGCGTTTAATTTCGATTCCTATTGATTCTATTCACTTCTATGGACTGATAGGAACCTTTAGGACTTGATTTCGTGATCTGAGGTGACCTGAACGGAGGTTAAACGGCGACGGGAAATTCAGCTTCTGTTCATCGAGGTAAGCCTCTGATCCAGGGCTTGTTTGATGATTTTAATTAGATTGAACTCTTACTGGGATTGAGACGAGCATTTAGGAAGAAATTAGAGATAAAATGGTCAAGAAATGAAGGATTGGTGACCGGGTTAGATTGCGGGTCTGCACGACCCAGTTTCAGAGAAACGGGTCGGCCCGTCGCGATGTTGATGGTGATGACGTGGCACACTGTCAGACCTGTCAGGTGACGTGGACCACTCATCAGCCGACACGTGTCACATGTCAGTGCACAGTCAGCACTGACATGTCAGTGACGTGGTCCAATCGGGTGCTGCCACGTGTCACTGACATGTCAGTGATGTGGACCAGTGCCGTGTTGACATGTGGCACATGTCAGACCTGACACGTGGCACTGATAGAGCAGTGACGTGGACCAATCATATGTTGACACGTGGCACATGTCAGAGTCTGACATATCAGACCTGACAGCTGTCAGATGTTGACGTCAGCATGAACTGTTCCTGCGTTGACCGGCGCGTGGAGGTGCGTGTGAACAATGTTTTTGATGGGACCACCACCATTCTTTAGGTTTCGACGATCCGAATCCAATGTCGGTGGTTTCGGGTCGATCGGAGATCGTTAAGTTGGTCAAATTGAGGTTTATTGCCCCGGGAAGCGTGTTCGGGCGGCTTTTCCGGGCCGGTTTCAGTCTAGGGTTTCATGGTTGAATGTTAGGGGCTTATATTGACCTTTACGTATACTTTGGACAAGACAGAGATTGTACAATAGTACCAGGACGAGGGTATACGTTCGGTTTTCAGCAGGATTATACTGTGAGTGGGCCCAATTTCATTAAACCCTTACATGCATAAATGTTTTTTGATTTACTTATATATTCACATGCTGGAATCAAGAAACGGTTTTGATGATATTGAAATTATGGTTATGGCACGTTTCACGGCATTTGGGTTTGAGACCCGTCTGATGAACTGAAAGATTGGTTTTGGATTATATATATATGTTTTGCATGTGGATATCGATCAAATGTATTTGGTACTGCACTATATAGATCCACTCTTGTGATACTGTCTCCTCCGGATGTGGTACCCCAGAGCGGTCACGGCGCATTGCCTGCGAGGGGTCATTCTATGGAGGAACCGGACCTTAAAATAACTCAGGAGCAGGATTGCTATAATTTGACGTCTGGGACGTCGAGCGTCTAGGACGCTAGGCATCTGGGATGCCGTACCCGGACGGGGTTCGGGGATTGGACTCGGGATTGAGACTCCGAGTGGCACGCGTAGCCTTGAGACTGTGACCTTATTGGACGTCAGGGACGTCAGACATCTGGGATTTCAGGATCGGAGTGTATAGTGCAGTTTCTATAATTATGTTTATGGTTTTATTACATGCCTTATGGTACATATTATATGGTTTATGGTTTTAAATTCTGATGCATGCATGTTTGGAAAACGGAGGGGTAAATTATATGTTTTACTTATTGAACTGTTTTATAAACTTGAGTTTCAGCCCACTCACCCTTAAATGTTTTGGTAACCCCTCCAGGTTGTGCTACTGAGGTAGAGGAGGATCCTGAGGCTGAGGCATAGATCTACTTCTGCGTATCTGAACCCCTGTCGGGTGGTTTGACTCGCAGGATTATTTTAGAGTCGTGCTCGCAATTTGTAATTTTGGTTTTCATCCCTTGTCTGACATCTGTTAAATTTGGATTTGATGTATAACTTTAATTTGGTTATTTATGCATTTGAACTTTTGAGGTTAAAATTGGAATGTTATTTTGGGTGTCAGACGGGAGCAGGGCACGTCCCCTTGTGGTCCCCGTGGGATCGGGGCAGGTCCTGTCATGACGTCCTAAATCCGTTGGTGCAGGTTTCGAATCAATCAGAGATCATCTCGAAGGATTTTGAGCATCCAAATCATCAATGCTTAGTTTTAGGATGCTTTTGATAACCTAGGGTTTTTGGGGTTCGACTATAGGTTTATATTTAACATTAGTGACCTCCGGTTATCGTTTTTTTACAACAGATACTGCTTCAGGAACCTTAGAGGAGCGCACAACTCAGGTTAAATGCTTTACGTTATCATATGATTTGAAATTATTTGAATAATTATTATATATGCTATTGGTGATTACCTGATGATTTATGATTTTTAGAATAATGATTTGGAATGCCGTATTCTGGACATATGTTTACGGGTTTTTTTGGAAACAGTGTTTTGGGCTCAGACCCTGGTTTTTAATGTTTTGACATGGATTTTGAGTCAAGAGTTTATTTAAAAGCAAGATTTTGGCTTTATTGTTTAAACTATTTCCACGATTGACCATCCTTAGGAGGTCTAATCAATTCTTAGACGTCGCTGGAGCTCGGCTTTGTTGTTCTTGAGGCTGAAGATATTATTTGACATCTTCCAGATGTTATAGCCAGTTGCTAGGGTGGCCTCTCAGATGTCGTTGATCCAGAAGATGTAACTTAGATGGTGCAAGTACACTGCAGGTTCTCAAGGCTACTCGGACGTCTCTAGAGCTCGGCTCCGCTGTCCTCAAGTCTGACTATGTGTTATAGAAGGTTTTATGCTGGCAAAGGCCAATGTATCGCGGATTGGTTGTACTTGAATACTGATATTTGCGTCCAATTTTCCAGATGATTTTATAAATAGGGTTTTCAGGGAAATATGGGTCATATGTATTCTAAATAAATTTTGTACTAGTTTTCAGGGAAAATATTATTCTACTCGGACGTCATTAGAGCTCGGTTTTGCTATTCCCAAGTCTGTCTACATGTAATATATACAGGGTTTTTGTAAGAATTTGAGGTTCCACCCCAAAACCAATTGGCAATGGGGGGAGTAGCCCAAGATCTTATAAGGCACAAATTGTAGTTGTGCTTTTCCAATGTGGGACATTTTCCTCACATCTCAACACGCCCCCTCACGTGTGGCGGATTTTCCAGCCTATCACGTGACGATTTGATTGGGTACGTGTGACACGTGTGATGGTTAAGCCAACACGTGAGATAACCCCGCTCTGATACCATGTAAGAAATTGAGGTTCCACCCCAAAACCAATTGGCAATGGGGGAAGTAGCCCAAGATCTTATAAGGCACAAATTGTAGTTTTCTCTCATCTCAACACGCCCCCTCACGTCAGCCAACACGTGATGATGTGAGCCCATTGTCCCACATTCGTATGAGCCCATTGTCTCATACCTTTCTCAATTTTTTTTTTCAACCACTAGCAGGTTGTCGTCACTACGCCCCCACGCAGCGAGTGACTGGACAACGTGTGACACGTGTGGCGGTTAAGCCATCCACGTGGGATAACCCGCTCTGATACCATGTTAGAGATCGGGATTCCGGCCATTATATAGACTCGGGAGTTCGGCCCTAAAACCAATTGGTGATAGGGGGAGTTGCCCAAGGCTATATAAGGCACACATTCTATGTCCCACATTGGAAAAGCACAACTACAATTTGTGCCTTATAAGATCTTGGGCTGCTCCCCCCTTTGCCAATTGGTTTTGGGGTGAAACCTCAAATTCTTACATGGTATCAGAGCGGGGTTATCTCACGTGTTGGCTTAACCGTCACACGTGTCACACGTACCCAATCAAATCGTCACGTGATAGGCTGGAAAATCCGCCACACGTGAGGGGGCGTGTTGAGATGTGAGGAAAATGTCCCACATCGGAAAAGCACAACTACAATTTGTGCCTTATAAGATCTTGGGCTACTCCCCCCTTTGCCAATTGGTTTTGGGGTGGAATCTCAACTTCTTACAGTTTTGTGCTGGCAAATGCCAAGTTATCTAGGATTGGTTGTACTTGTATACTGATATATGCGTCTAGCTTTTCTAAATGATTTTATAAATAGGGTTTTCAGGAAAATGTGTGTCACATATATTCTATATAAATTTTGTGTTTCATATTTTCTAGGTTCATACTCCATAGTTCATGATTTACTATTTGGATATGGAAGTTTTCTTTATATGCATGCATATTTTATATTTGGAGGGTGAATGATATTTTCCTCCAAAAACATATTTTTAAATGTTTATTTTGTCTACTCACACTTTTACTATTTTTGAAATCCCTTTAGGCTCTTGGTTAGTGTCGAGGGCTACTTTTGAGGCGAAAGCATTACTTACGACTGCGCACTCAGGATTCGTACCCTTGTATAGTTGTCCATTGGTATCTTGATACTGTTTGCTTGCACGGTTTGTTTGAGTGAGACTTGGAAGGCTATCCCTTGTCTGACACGTACTAAGGGGTTTTTGAGAATTTTTGGTTTAATGGTAAGATGAGAGTAGATCCGCATACAGTTATCTAGGCATTTTGTGACCAAGTCCTGTCAGTCAAACTTGAGACCTCACACGTAACATATGAAGATGAATACTATTCGACTGTATCATTAAATGACATCGTCATTATCCATATTATTTAATAATAAATTTTTTTCTTTTTAATATTAAGGATTCCATTCAAAATAAAACTACATAAATATTATGAGATAATTAGAAAGTACGTATGTTTTCGGCTAAATTAATGCGCTTCATTTGTCACACGATCTACCCTAATCACTATAATTGGAAGAAGAAATTTAGGAACTGCATTAGTTTTTTTTTTTTTTATCAACGATTAAAACATAGACATTTCTTCTTTGGTATTTGGGCGATTTCTCTGAAATTCTCAGCCGCATTCCCCACCTTCTCAACTTGTTCCCTTTTACTGGCTTCCAGCATTGCCCTCTTCTCGTCTGCTGCTTTGTGGATTTCAGCTATTTTGTTTTGCATCTTTTCTAGGTGCATGGCCTTCTTCTTTTCCAATTTTTGCTGCCACATATATAAAATAATTAATTAACTAAACATATATAGTTAATAAAAAACCATGCATCTATATATATACTACTACTAATTCACTTCCAATCCGAACAAGATAAATATAATAAAAATTTGATAACTGTTTTTCTTTTTAATTTTTAATTTTAATTTTTTGTATATGAGACATGTAGAAACTATGGGGAAGAAAGAAAGGATAAAAAAAAAGCGATGGTAAGAAAAGAAAGAATGAAAGTAAATAAATAAATAAAAAGTGAAACTCATGAAAAATATGGATTTTGATTTTTGAGTTTTACTCGGACATTGTTACTTGTAAAAAATGACTCCAATCAATACCCATTCCAACTCATAGTATAGTGTGAGGTTTTATGGCTCTGGTTCATTACTTGCAAGAGTAAAATTGATACCCTTTTTGACCTCGCTCTCACCGTTCCTAGCTATATGTCTTGTAAATTAAGAACTAGAACCTCGAGCTGCCCACAGTTACGGGACTGGACCCCCGGAACATGTAGTGTAATGTCCTAAAACTTATATTGGAGACTTGTAAATAAGATTGATAAACCATCCATATATATTCTCATTCCAAATATCATTATATCAATAAAAGATGAAAGTGTGAATTGAATAAGGTAATGTCACTCTTTTTTCTTAATTGGGTTGAAATTCTCACAAAATTTAACGAGACCACGAATTGCACCTTCATGGTAATTTTTCCTCAATTCAATGAGAATTCCATTCTTCGTAATAAAAAAAAAACAATTATGATGCCTCTAGCGACGCTTATGTCCTCAATTTATATTAGTCCTATTAATTACCTCAAACCTCTTTTGTCGCGCATCAATAGCTGCTTGCTTGCTAAGCTCCCATGCCGTCACATTAGATAGCTTTTTATTTGCCCTATTCGTCAATTTCAATATACAAAATAAAATACAATGTCAATTAATAGAGGAAGGATCCGAAACATTATCGATTATTTTTCATTAATATTAATATTATTAACTTATTGATATTTTTATTATTATACTATAATCGGAGATTTTAGATATTAAATTTGACTCGAATTTGCAAAGAGACGCGAGTCTTACTTGTTATCAACTTTCGATTTTTTGTTGTCTTCCCATGCTTTCACTAAACCCAACGACTTAGTTGACAAAACTGTCCAACAAAGCACAACATATAATAAGATTTATGGAAGTAGTTGTGTGAAAGAATCTAAAAATTGTTTAAAATATATAATATTCATATTTTTACCTAATTAAATATTGCATCAAATAAGAATGAAATAATATCCAAATATCACCCGGTAATTACCTTTTCTAATCGCACTTGTTTCAGGAGCCTTTTGATTTTCTGGTGTTGTTGCCATTGGGCTCGCCGTGGGATTTTATTAGACAAATAATTCCACCAAATCATGCGATGTCTTCCTAAAGATTATGAACGCAAAACGAAACTGTACACCAATTTGTTTGTCAACCTTGTAGTAAATTAATTTTGCTAAGGAAAAATCGAAGCGTCTAAAGAAAATTTTTAGGCGCTTTGATTTTCTCTGCTTAATTTCTTTCTCTTCTCCGTCTTTTTCTCCTGGAGATCCAGCTATAGCTCGCTAGGTCATGAGGAAGGTAATGAGAAAATTGAGGAAACTTTGATTTTGCTGCTGAAAAAAATTAGGATATTTAACTTCAAATGAAGCGGCACTAAAATTAATCTAAACCACCAATTAAGAGGTAAATGATGCAAGTCGCAAAAGCCGCGGATACGTATTGTGTTTCCTAAATTTTGAATTTTTTTTTTAGTGGCATACTTATTAACCCTTTCACAGCTGTTGTTTTTGTTGTTTTTTTTTTTTGAAGTAAAGTTGAGTACTTGTTGAATTAAACTGAATTACAATGAAGATCTATTTGTGGTCTCATTAAAACCTTGTTAAAAATATCAACCCAACTAAAGAAAAAAAAAGTATTACACACGAAAAAGAAAGTTACAAAAAGGCGGAATCACCCTCTGAAAAACCTGAAAGCCAAGGAAGAGCTTCCTCTAACCAGAACAACTGCTTAGCCAAAGAAAAGCTAGGGCATGCTGAGCCAATTGATGAGCCGGCCGATTGCATACTCTTGGCACAAATTGACAGGAAACATACTTGAAAGAACGGGCACGGTAACTAAATTCAGAAACAATAGTACCATCCACCCCATAAGGTTCTAAAGTTTGATTCACCACATGCACACTGCCATTGAACTGGATTCCACCAAAATATTACGGAAACCAGCATTAAAAGCAAATTGCATACCCAAACTGATTTCAAAGAGTTTCGTAAGAAGAGGAGCGAAACCCCCCCCCCCCCCCCCCCCCCCCAAAGGCCGCGAAGCCCTAGCCATGAAACGACCTTAATTATCCTGAATCACAATACTTACACCCTGAGACATAGTGTCAGGTCTACAGGCCCGGTCAACATTCACTTTATAAACATGGCGAGGGGGAGGGCACCATAGTGGTGCTAGCCCAACTGGCCCAACCACAGGAGGAACTGATGCGGGTCCATGATGGATCTTCATGTACTCATCAGCCAACAACATGCACAGTGGTAGTTGCTCCCAACGATTCAAGTGGAATCTTAGAACAATTGGTTATTTCTGTGTGTTTATAAGCCCCGACAAAGGTAGGCACAAAGTCTCAATTCCCGAGCAGAGATAACTGCCAACCAATAACACCATAAATATTTAAAAGACCCACCAGGCCAACTCACCCAAAATATTTGGAAACCGGAGGACTTCCAAACTTTCTTAGCAATTCTACACTCCCAAAAAACATGAAGTAAAGAATCAACACCATTTTGGCAGCGATCACAGATGAGGTTATCATAGATACGACGACGGACCAACTGCAGCTTACAAGGAAACAACTCATGCATACAACGCCACAAGTAGACCTTGATTTTGGAGCAACCTTTAGCAACCAAAGCTTAACCCACATAGTAGACATGCCCAAAGTAGACACGACAGCGCCACCATTTGCACGGTCAGGGATGCTGGAGACTAACCAATATCAACTTTTAACTTTGTAGCTTCCATTCATATCATAGTGCCACAATATGGTATATCCTCCAAAGTGCCCCGAGTACGTAATGGTATGCCAAGGATTGTCTCTGCCTCATGTGGCCAAAAGGCTTAGGTGACAACATGCTTATTCCAAGTCCATGTATCTGTAATCAACTTACAAACATAGCTATCAAGTGGTAAAGTTTGGGCAGAATTGACCGTGAAAGTGTGAGACCATGGGATCCATTTTTCCACACAAACTTTGATCATTGTGAAATTGCCCACTCGCCACAAAAGGCCCTCAGGCAAGAGATTACGCCCCCACAACATAGAGCATCAAGCGAAGGAAGGCCTCAGACCAAGGTCAACATCCAGAATGGAGCAATAAGGGAGATACTTAGCCTTGTGAAGCCGTGCTACTAAGGAATCCGGGGCAGACCCAATCTACCAAGCTTTTTTTGGCAAGCATAGCTTGATTAAAGTTTTCAACATTACGAAAGCCCAAACCACCAAACTTTTTCGAAAGCACATCGTTTCTCACTTCATCCAGTTAATACCATTGCTACCCCCTTGTTCTCCCCACCAGAACTTTGTAAAGGCACGATGAAACTCCCAAATAGTTTCTTTAGGCATTCGGAAACAGCTCATAGAGTAAATGGGAATGACCTAATCTATAGTTTCAATTAAGATTTCTTTACGAGCAATGGATAAAAACTACTCCTTCTAACTTTTCGTCTTTCTCTTTAATTTCTCAATTACCATCTCAAAGAGAGACTTCTTACCACGCCCCACCATGGTGGGCAGCCTTAAATACTTCTCGTGACAAGCCAGTACCAAAACATGAAGAGAGTTGGCTATCTGAACAATCTACGCATCTGTGGTATTTTTACTAAAAGAAATAGCTGACTTACCATAATTGATTTTCTAGCTAGATGCCTCCTCGTACACTGTAAAAATCTGTTGAAGAATCACACTTGTTTCATGGGTGGCATCTGTAAAAAGAATAGAGGCATTTGTAAAGAAGAGATGAGAGATAATAAGGGCATTCAGAGCAACTTGGATACCCCGTAGACTTTCCGCGACTTCTACGTACCTAAGCAAACCAGTAAAACCTTCCGCACAAAGCAAGAACAGATAGGGCAAGAAAGGGCATCCCAATCTAAGACCTCCTTAGGTCTTATATGTTCGAGAGGAGCTCCCTGCCACATTATAGAGAATGAGACATTCGTGATACAATCTAAAATTGTTAAGACCTGACCCTCCTTGGTCAGGACCCTACTTTAGCACGATATTGTCCGCTTTGGGCCTCCTTGCCCTCACGGTTTTGTTTTTGGGAGCTCACGGTGCAACTTCACAGGGGGTCACCCATCATGGAATTGCACGAGCCTCAACTCGCCTAAATTTGGAGTTCCAACCGAACCCAAAGTGACAGGACCCGTCCCAAATCCCCTGGGATTAACGTGGGACGTACCTGCTCCCGCCTGGCACGAAGTGTCAGATCAAGGATAATTCCATCCTTAGCCCAACCGGGCATACCAGAGAGCGCCAGGATCCGGAGGAGGAGTGTGATGTCTCGGTCTCTGCTACAGCCTGCATTCGCGATCAACCTGAAGGACATTCAAAACATCAAAAGTCGTGAGTGGACAAAATAAATATTTTAACAAAACATTTAACAAAAAGACAATTATGCCTTTCACTAAAAACATGCATGCATTCGAAAACCGTTTATCAAAACATTCACAAACCATTTGGGTCTCGGCCCGAAACCGTAAAGCAAGTACATGGGAACTCAGCCCAAAACCAGTTTCCGTAGGGACTCAACCCAAATCAACATAAGTGGGTCTCAGCCCCAAACCACTTTCCAAAACATAGAACACGGGGTCTCCGCCCCAAACCACTTTCCGTGAAATCTCATATACAACCTATCCTCGGCATCTCAGATGAGATGCCAACTCGGAGCACACAGCCCCTAGGGAAAAAATCCCCGATATATGTCACGATTCATCTATACTAGTATGCATACTACTCGGGGTCTCACTCCGAGTCTACCCCCAGGAATTCTCCATCTGGGAGGCTCTGTCCAACATCCAGGATCCAAGAAGTTTGGATGACTGTCTCTGGACCTAGTCCGAGACCATATCATAACACTCGCTCCTGGAATGTGCTCCCTATGGGGATACTCAGTCCGGGTAGTGGATCGTGACTCTCCAGGTCGACTTCTGGAGGAGACAAATCAACTCGTATAGAGGGTATATACATTTTCAAAATAATTTTCTTTCAAATCTCAATTCAACTGGGTCTCATACCCGAACCTCAACGGGATTCCTCGAATCTGATTCAAATCCATTTTCACAGGCCTCGACCTAAATCCACAGTTTAATAAGGTCTCAAACCCGAATTCCCATTTCATAAACCAAACTGGAACTCAAGCCCGATTTCACAATCAACTGAGCCTTTAACCCGATATCACAACTAAAGGGCCTCAAGCCCGAAACCATAAATCAACGGAGCCTCAAACCCGATTTCACAACCAACAGGGCATCAAGCTTGATACTACAGTACCGGGGTCTCAAGCTCGATTTCACAACCAATAGGGCCTCAAGCCCGAATTCGTAAACCAACGGAGCCCCGGCCCGATCGTATAACTCAAATGGGCCTCCAGCCCGATTTCTCATCGATTCAAATGGATTCTAAGTACGATGGTTTGTAAATAAAATGGGTCTCATGCTTGATTCCATATTTCTAAATCCGAAATCATTTCATTTAAACCATCGTAGAAAGCAGGGCACGTATAAGCGCCGTATAAAATCGGAAACCTCGAAATACGTGCAAATACGTAAATTCTAACCTACCACAAACAAATTCGCTCATGGAATCATAAAAAATGTTCATTAAAGCATATAAAACATTTATGCATGGATAAAATTCATAAAACAAGTCCACTCACAGACCGTCCGAAGTTGCGCCTCGATACGCGCGCCAATACGCCTTCCAGGGCCAATCGCCGTCTCCGGGGTTCCCGAACCTGTCCAAAACGTAATAGAGGGTTACTAACTATTTAAATAACCCCTCATTAAAGCCCCGTAATTTTCTGGATTTTCTATCTATTTTTAAAGTCGATCCTAAACCTTCAGACAGCTCGAACTATATCGAGACGATGTTCGATCGACTTGAAACCAGTCCCAAAATGGTTGTTACATCGAATAGATGGTTTCACATGTTGGAACCAACCCAAAAAGATGGTCCACATACCCGCAAGCGCCTTAAGTGGTTGCGCGTGGGAGCCACGCGCCAACACTGTGCAATCATTTTCCTCCTCCAGCCGAATCGGTCCGGCTGGTTCACTGCAAACCGGTGTGATCGGTTCAGGACCCTATCCTCCTATTTTTTCATCCTTTTTCTTCCATCTTTTCAACAATCTTCCTAAATCTATCCTGTGAATCCTTTTATGCAATTAAACTAGGAAACCAATCCTAAATCATATGGGTTCAAGAATCCAATTAAACCCAGAACTTCCATTCTATGTTCAAGGAATAACGAAGGGCCCAAAATCAATTCCAAGGGTTATATTAGGCTCATAGGATCACTAGAAAAAAGATTGGGAGGATCGATTTGGGTTAACTTGGCCGGAATTTGAATTCGGCGGGTAGCCACCGAAAACTTCCTGGCCACTGTTCTGGGCTTGCTCAACCGTCCTCAGCCCCCAAAACCTTCTCCTAGACCTCTTATCAATCCCCTAAACCCATCCTAATCAACATCTAATCTCCCTAACGTCCAAAACACAAAATTGGAAATTTGAAATAAATAGGGGTCACGGTTTTACCTTGGCCGTGAGTTCCCACCGCCGTCCACACCGGCCCTACTGCTGCCACCACCTTCCCTCAGTCCAGTCATCATCCTCAACTCCTCTCCTGGCCTCACTCAAAATCAAAAGGGAGAGGGTAATGGTTTGGGGTTCATCGAGTGGTTGGATTGGATGAACACAAACATGGGGAATGGATATGCATGTGTATGTGTTAAGTGAGCAATGGATGGGTGACACTTGTCACTCATCCATTGGCCTGGATTCAAATACTTGGGCCCCACTTGAGACAAAAGTCCCTTTTTTACTCGTAAAATGTACCAACGTAAATAGTTCCCTGGAACTTCCGTGAACCGTAATTTTTTCGTCGAACGTCCGAATTCGACTTGCTGCCTGTCTACGGATTCATATCGACTTGATCTACCTAACGATCCTCAGCCCTCGGCCATTGGACCTCCCGGGTCCAAAGTTAACTTTTCGCCCACGTTCAAGGGCAAAATTGTAATTTCGCCCTGAACATCCGATAATCCTCGACTAATCCCCGATTAGCATAACTAATTCGTCATTAAGTCTTAATTAATATTTAAAATCAAGTACGGGTCGTTACAAACATCCCCCCTTCAGGAATTTTGTCCTCGAAATTCAAACTGAACCGATTCCACAACCAAGCTTTGGAATCCAACCATGTCCCCCGACACGGGTACGCTCATATAACGTACACATCTTCCACAAACGCCGCACTTATCGATACGCACTATCACCGGAGCTTCCAAGGCTCCAAATAACCTCTTGCGACACCACACTTCGGCTCATAAGTCTCACTCGAGACATCGACACTTGTCGATCTCGCTTGTCACTCACTTTTGGCAAGCCATTCCTACTAAGTGGTCGTTCAATAGGCTTTTCATTCTACCACTCTAACATGCTTTATCCTATAACCATTAGGCTGAAAAACGTGTTCCTACTAAGGGCTATCACATCCAAGCTGGCATCCAGCGTAGCATCCAGTCGGACAACATCCTCCAGGTCCTGCCATCCCCATGGCATGGATCCCATCTCACAGCTCATCCTCAAATCTATGCCGCAGGTTAATCGACCTCGATAATCGTACGAATCAACTTTCTCATTTTCCCATACTAAAAACTGACTCTCCTTACAGTCCTATCAATCCATACCAATCCGAACGGATCAGATACCGATTAAATCCATTACCACCATAGGTCACAACCATCGTGACCAGCTGGTAACTCCCGGCTCCTCTGCGCTTTCGTTGCGCTACTCTGATCTCAACTTACTCTCGAGTCCTCGTAACGTATCTTGCAACACTCAGCAATCTTCGCTGATATCTAGACTCACCTCGAGTCTCAACTGTCGCACTACTCCTACTGTCGACACACAGACGACGTCTCACCCATTCGGGGTGTATCTGGACCACAATCGAATAGTTGTCTCAACATGAAACACACGCCTGCACTGTAGGGTTCCCTTAGTCATTCACGACTTGAGTCCCTGCTCAAAAGAATCATTGAACTCTACTAAACTGCTCTGCTCGAGTACACAGTCTTCAGCGTCCAATCAACTCATCCCTATGTCGTAACACATCCGAACATCATCCTCGTCAAACCGTTGCTATCAGATCAAATTCGATCACCGTCCCACGTCCATTTAGGACTCTAACTCGTCAACAAACATTCATACTCTCGGGGAACCCTCAACCCGATGTAACGATTGACTGTACTAAATCCCCTCGTCCAACGTGCACTACTCACAAGTGCACCTCCATCAAAACAATCGTCAAGGCACTACTCGGCCTGCTCTAGTCCCTCACTCTGGTAACGTCCAATCAAGCACTACTGTCCACGCTCCAACCACGGCTCAGACCTCAACCTTCCGTCACCAGGCGCAACTCAATCCAGTACACTCTCTGCTCTCATACCCAAGACAGATCATACACTCCTATAACCAACTTCTGTCTTGTCTTCTAATTGACTATGCTAAGGGATTTCTTAACTATCTCTCGATACAGTTCTCCTCCGCTCCTAACTTAGCATAATCAGCAAGGTAAATCAATTTAATGACGATCGGACCTCGGTCTACTCGACTCATGATCGCCACAATCATCTCATTCATCTCGATCGACTATATCGTCACCAAACTACTTGATCCACCTAGGATCCACTATCAACTTCCTCGGTCGACGAAAGAAGACCCATAAGACCAATCATAGGTTCGCTACCACAGACACTCACTCGTCACATCCGGTGACGCTAAGTATCATCTGTTTTTCCAGTCAAATCAAATTTGACTCACAATCTAGCTGTTCATTTCCTACACCCTCTTGAACCCTTTAACTGTCACATCAGAATACCCATCTCCAACTAACTTTGGAAGCAAGTATCCTTATCTTTGTCCCAATCACAACCTCTCTTGGTTCCGAAGTTCCAATCATGTTAGAAACATGTTCCTTTTTCGATTACTCAGCTTACTCTTTACACGAGTATTCACGTCTTAAAGGCAACTAGTGCCAAGTCCTCAACTCGGGGGGTATGGTCAACCGCAGTCCACCAGACCAAGTATACCCCGTACCTCGTACTGATCCACTCGGGATCATCTCTGTCCCACTCAGTGCCCATCGAACTCACATGTTTACCCCTATAGGGCACGTCTACCAACTCGGTAACCACGCCCTCAACTCGCTCGGACATCATCCACATGTTTGTAAGCGATCCAACTCGCCTATTTTTTACGACCGTTTATGTACATCCAAAAGGATGTCAATTCATCCTAACTCGATGTGCCGCTCGACTCTTTGGTCACATTTCTGCATCTCACCATCTGACCAACCAGTCACTAATCCCCACGAAAAAACTCGCGTTGTCCAATCTTAGTCATCTCAATCGCTATTGGGACAGAGTCCCCGTCCAGTCCAACCACTGCTGGGTTCCACCCGGTTCATCTCCATCGTACCTGTCATCTCGACACAACTCCTAAGAAGTTACACTAACCGACGAATCCTCCTCGTCATGTAGTGGTAGAAATCATCCATGAGCACGTCACGACTAAGATCGTCTTAGCTCGTGGCTCGTTGTCTTTCCTCGTTATCGCCATCACATTGCCGCCACGTGGAGTGCGAATCAAACCAATCCGAAGACCCTGATCACACCGAGCAATCGTCACGTATCTCTACTCGGGTCGGAGGAGCTCTGCCTCCCTCACACCCCACGACTCTGGGTACAACCATTCTGACACTCTATACGAGAATTGAACATTCCCCGAATGTCCCCCGATGCTCAACAACCACGGAGACTTCAAACTTATGCGGTCAACTTACCGCTAGCACCAACCGCTCAAAACGCAGCATCCGTTGAACGGTCCACCTTAGGATCCGTTCGACAAGCGCCAATTTCTTGGTCACTCGTCAGATAACCCTCCAACTAGGATTATTGTGAATCCGAATGCCCTCTACAGCGCACCCATCCTGACCGATCTATTGCTCTCGATTCTGAAATGTCATCCTATACCGCTACTGGTATCCAAACACCCAGTAACCACACTCTGAGGATCTCTTCCTCTCCTACCTCTACGGTTCCTAGCCACTGGCCCCGATAAGGACTGGCCATACTTCGTGCCAAACACTGCACAAGTGCTATATGCGCACATGCATCCTATCATGCCACACAACAACTGCCCAAGGCATCTCCTGCCAGTTGACATCCCTTTGGGATTAGACACACCGAAACGTGGCAGCTCACGTCCAATAGGATCCAGCGTTCCTATTCCAACCAGTTTCAACTAGGGTCTTCGTGCACCAGAGTGCTCCTAGCTGCACGATTTCCAATCCTTGTACTTTGTCGTGGACGACCCTGACGTCCGACCTCTACTGATTCCTACTTGGTCAGACCCCTTTCTGACATGACCACCCGACGGTCTCGACTCTCAGGTCGTCATACGGTGTCTACTGGTCCATTGGATCCTATCTCTAGTGACACGACGACTCTAAACCGTTAGATTCACAAGAATATCGATCCTACTCGGGATCTACTTCCTTGAAATACGTTGCATCCTCCGCCAAACGGACCCTACACGATCGCACCTCGTGCTAAAAGTAATCTAACTAGGGTCGATTCTACAGAATCCTCGTACTAATACCCTAACTATCAGATTGATGGCGGGCTGTTACGACTGCAGAGACATCACATCCTCTACCTGCGCGTCACTCTGAGAGAAAAACACGCTCTGATACCACTTGACAAGACCCGTCCCAAATCTCCTGGGATTAATGTGGGACGTGTCTGCTTCCGTCGGACACGAAGTGTCAGATCAAGGATAATGACAGGACCCATCCCAATCCCCCCGGGATTACCATGGAATGTGCCCTGCTCCCGTCCAACAAAGGGTGTCAGACAAGGGATAACCAAGAGCTACTGCCCAAACGGGCCATCCAGAGTGCGCAAGGACCGATGGAGGAGGTGTGCAATGTCCCAGTCTCTGCTGCAATCGCATCCGTAATCAACCTGAAAGGCATTAAAACCAAAAGCTGTGAGTGGACAAAAACCAATAAGTCATCAAATACATTTATAAGACATTTATGCCCTCCAATAAAAACGTATGCATGCCACGAAAACCAGTAACCAAAACGTTTGCTCAACCGAGCCATTAGGGCCTTAGCCCAAAAACCGTTAACCAAAAACCAAGTGTGGGAACTCAGCCCAAAACTGTGGAATACCGCAACTATACATAAACAACCATGTGGGTCACCACCCACGACCATAAATGAACATCAATTCATTAAAATCACACAATCATAAATCCACCCGGAAAGCCATTTCATTAATTCGTATTTTACCATTACCATCTCCAGCATCTCAGATGCTCAGCGTCCCAGACGCTAGACGTCCCAGACGTCATGTCTCACGGTATAATAAGCTACGCGTGCTGCTCGGGGTCTCTCCGGGTCCATATATCTGACATCCTTGATGTCTGACGTCCCTGACGTCAATCATAGCAATCCTGCTCCTGAGTCATCATACGGTCCGGCTGCTCCGTATAATGACCCCTCGCAGGCAATGCACCGTGACTTCCCCAGTGTCCCAGACATCTGGAGGAGACCATCATATATCCTTGTATCCAGATGGTATATAGAAAACAGTTTTATTAATTCATTTCACAACATCACAATGGGCCCTGCCCGAATTTTCCATAAAACAACACATTTCCATTTAGGGTCCCTGACCCAAAATCACAATTATTAATCATAGGGTCCCTGACCCGAAATCACATTTATTAAACATAGGGTCCCTGACCCGAAATCACATTTATAATCCAACTGGGCCTCATGCCCGACTTTATGAACCACTGGGCCCACGGCCCGAATTCGTAAATCAACTGGGCCCATGGCCCGATAACATAACTCAAATGGGTCTCAGCCCGATTTCATATCAACTGGGCCCCTACCAACTGGGCCCCCGGCCCGATTACGTACTCAAATGGACTCCAAGTCCGAAATTTCCAAAACAAGTGGGCCTCAAGCACGAGTTCATATTTCCAATTTCAAAACCATTTCATCATATTATATCCAAGTCATAAATATGGAAAATCCATGTAAAACCGGAAAACCTCGATTTACGTGCAAGCACGTAAATCGCCTCGAAATACGTGAAACCGTACAATTTACCAACAACCAAATCAACATCATACAATCACAACCATAATCCATATAAAACATTTAAGCATGCATAGAATTTATAAAACCAAAGTCCACTCACAGACCATTTTAACGGTATGCCTCGATACGCGTGCCATCGGCCCTCCCAGGCCACACCACTATCACCGGGACTCCCAATCCTGTCCAAATCACATTAGAGGGTCACTAACCTCAACATTTACATCCTATCAAAGTCCCATAATTTTCCCGAATTTTTACTTATTTTTAAACTTAATTCAAAACCTTCGGACATCCCGAACAATATCGAGACGGTGTCCGATCGACACGAAACCAATCCCAAAATGTCCGTTACTTCGAATAGATTAAAAGTCATGTTGACCTCACCTCGAGATTCGTGCCCACGCGCCGTCACGCGCCGCCGTGAGTGGCTGCGCGTCAAATCCACGCGCCGTGAACAGTGTCACCAGCCTAACCCGTATCTCTGGTAAACGGGTCCAAACTGCCCGCGACACGACCCGGTTCGTATTCTGTCAATTCGACCCTAATTCCTTCAATTGATCATTTAGTTAGTTTCGTTTTAAGTCTAATTTAAGTTCTGTAAACTTAATTACACAAATCCTTACCCAGATTCCATCGATTCCACGATGAACACGAAGAACACTCCGGTCACTGTTCAATCATGGAATTCCTTCAATTCCAATTGATTTCCTTAAATTGATTCAACCAGAAACTTCCATGGACTCCGTTAAGCATTTCCCCCCAACTCAATTGCTTCAATCTTGCGCTCAATCGTCACGACTCAAGCTCGAACACCGTCCACTGTGCAACCATGGAGTTTCGTCAATTTCGATCTGTTTCCTTCAATTGATGAACCCAGAAGCATCGTGGGATCATGAGAAGTAGTTTCCCCACCTCAATTCCGTCGTCTAAACACTCCACGATCATGACTCAACCTCGATTTTCTTCCTCTGTCACCAAGCTCGTTCAGAGCCAAAACGGCACCAATTCATCTCGTTTCTTCGACAATTATGATCGTTGTGATCCCAGGAAGCTCGAAGTAATCACCAATTCGATCCTTACGGCTCAATTCCTCCAATTCGAATTTTCCCTCTAATTTTCCCGAAATCCAAAATCCAAAATTCAACCCACACTCAATCCCTCGTGTTTCCCCTGGTATCCCAATCCATTAGTCTCTCATTTTTCTCTCAAGAACAGCAGAAGAAGGGAGCCAATTCTCCCAGTTTTCCCACACTCATTTTGAAGGTCCACGGGTAAGAAACAAAGAAGAAGAAAATGGGGGAAAAGATCGAGAAGGAATGATGATGTTGTAATGATAGTGTTTGGAGGGAAACAAGGAGCTGGAAACAAGGGATGGGTGACACTTGTCACTCATCCGGATGTGCACAGTCAACGGTCACTATTCATTATTATATTATTATTTTAATCGAAGCCTCGGTTCGTAAATTCGTTTCCTTGATCATAACTTCGTCGTCGAATCTCCGATTTCGGCATGCCGCCTGTGGTTGGATTCGTATCGACGATACCTACGTAACGGTCCTTGGCCCTCGTCCATCGGACCTCCCGGTCAAAAAGTCAACATTTGACCCCAATTGACCAAACTTACCAAAATACCCCTCAACTTCCGAACACCATAACTTTCTCTACGAATGTCGGAATCGAACGTGCCACCTGTCTATGAACTCGTGACGTCCCGAACTACGTCACGGTCATCAGTCAAAGTCCGTTTGACCGTGCGATCAAAAAGTCAACATTTTACCCACGACCAGGGGCAAAACGGTCATTTTGCACATTTTGTCCGATTCCGCCCTACTAAGCACCGTTTAACCTCACTAATCGAGATTAGTCACTAATCTAATCCCGGAATTCGGGACGGGTCGTTATAGATAATTCTGTCCTTCGCCCAACCGGGACTACCAGAGATCGCCAGGATTTGGAGAATGAGTGTGATGTCACGGTCTCCGCTACAGCCCGCATCCGCGATCAACCTGAAAGGCATTCCAAACATCAAAAGTCGTGAGTGGACAAAATAAATATTTTAATAAAAAAAATTCAAAAAAAGACATTTTTGCCCTTCACTAAAAACATGCATGCATTCAAAAACCGTTTATCAAAACATTCACAAACCATTTGGGCCACGACCCGAAACCGTAAAGCAAGTACATGAGAACTCAACCGAAAAGTAGTTTCCGTAGGGACTCAGCCCAAATCAACATACGTGGGTTTCAGCCCCAAACCACTTTCCAAAACATAGAACACAGGGTCTCCGCCCCAAACCACTTTTCGTGAAATCTCATATACAACCCATCCTCGGCATCTCAGATGAGATGCCAACTCGGGGCACACAGTCCCTAGGGAAAAAATCCCCGATATATGTCACGATTCATCTATATTAGTATGCATACTACTCGGGGTCTCACTCCAAGTCTACCCCCAGGAATTCTCCATCTGGGAGGCTCTATCCAACATCCAGGATCCACGAAGTCTGGATGACTGTCTCCGGACCTAGTCCGAGACCATATCATAACTACCACTCCTGGAACGTGCTCCCTATGGGAATACTCATTCCAGGTAGTAGATCGTGACTCTCCAGATCGACGTCTAGAGGAGACCAATCAACTCGTATGGAGGGTATATACATTTTCAAAATACTTTCTTTCAAATCTTAATTAAACTGGGTCTTATACTTGAACCTCAACGGAATTTCTCGAATCTGATTCAAATCCATTTTCACAGGCCTCGACCTAAATCCACAGTTTAATAGGGTCTCAAACCCGAATTCTCATTTCATAAACCAAATTGGGACTCAAGCCTGATTTCACAATCAACTGGACCTCTAGCTCGATATCACAACTAACGGGGCCTCAAGCCCTAAACCATAAATCAACGGGGTCTCAAGCCCGATTTCACAACTAACAGGGGCTCACACCCAAATTCGTAAACCAACGGAGCCCCGGCCCGATCGTATAACTCAAATGGACCTCCAGCCCGATTTCTCATCAATTCAAATGGACTCTAAGTTCGATGGTTTGTAAATCAAATGGGTCTCATGCCCGATTCCATATTTCCAAATTCGAAATCATTTCATTTAAACCATCGTAGAAAGCATGGCACGTATAAGAGCCGTATAAAGTCGAAAACCTCGAAATATGTGCAAATACGTAAATTCTAACCTACCACAAACAAATGCACTCATGGAATCATAAACCTTTTCATTAAAGCATATAAAACATTTATGCATGCATCGAATTCATAAAACAAGTCCACTCGTAGACCGTCTGAAGCTGCGCCTCGATATGCGCGCCAATACGCCTTTCTGGGCCAATCGCCATCTCTGGGGTTCCTGAACCTGTCCAAAACATAATATAGGATTACTAACTACTTAAATAACCCCTCATTAAAGTCCCCGTAATTTTCTGGAATTTCTAACTATTTTTAAAGTCGATCATAAACCTTCGGACAATCCGAACTATATCGAGACGATGTCCGATTAACTCGAAACCAATCCCAAAATGTTCGTTACATTGAATAGATCATTTCGCATGTTGGAACCACCCCCAAAAGATGGCCCATGCGCCCACACGCGCCGCCTGAAGTGGCTGCGAGTGGGAGCCACACGCCTGCACTGTGCAGTCGTCTTCCTCCTCCAGTCGAACCGGTTCGCCGGTTCACTGCAATCCGGTCCAGGGCCCTATCCTCCTATTTTTTAGTCCTTTTTTTCCTTCTTTCCACCAATCTTCCTAAATCTATCCTATGAATCCTTTTATGCAATCAAAACTAGGAAACCAATCCTAAATCCTATGGGTTCAAGAATCCAGTTAAACCCAAAACTTCCATTCTATGTTTAAGGCATAAACAAGGGCCCAAAATCAATCCCAAGGGTTCTATTAGGCTCCTAGGATCACTAGAAAGGGATTGAGAGGATCGATTTGGGTTAACTTGGCCGGAATTTGAATTCGGCGGGTAACCACCGAAAACTTCCCGGCCGCTGTTCCGGGCTTGCTCAGCCGTCCTCAGCCCCCAAAACCTTCTCCTAGACCTCCTATCAATCCCCTAAACCCATCCTAATCAACATCTAATCTCCTTAACGTCCAAAACACAAAATTGGAAATTTGAAATAAACAGGGGTCACGGTTTTACCTTGGCCGTGAGTTCCCACCGCCGTCCACAACGGCCCTGCTGCTGCCACCACCTTCCCTCAGTCTATTCATCATCCTCAACTCCTCTCCTAGCCTCACTCAAAATCAAAAGGGAGAGGGTAATGGTTTGGGGTTCATTGGGTGGTTGGATTGGATGAACACAAACAGAGGGAATGGATATGCATGTGTCTGTGTTAAGTGAGTAATGGATGGGTGACACTTGTCACTCATCCATTGGGCCTGATTCAAATATCTGGGCCCCACTTGAGACAAAAGTCCCTTTTTTGCCTCGTAAAATGTACCGTCGTAAATAGTTCCCCGGAACTTTCGTGAACCGTAACTTTTCCGTCAAACGTCCGAATTCGACGTGTCGCCTGTCTACGGATTCGTATTGACTCGATCTACGTAACGGTCCTCGGCCCTCGACCATCGAACCTCTCGGGTCAAAAGTCAAATTTTTACCCACGTTCAGGGGCAAAATCCTAATTTCTCCCTGAACGTCCGATAATTCTCGACTAATCTCCGATTTGCCTCGCTAATCCATAATTAAGTCTTAATTAATCTTTAAAATCAAGGATGGGTCGTTACACAAAGTCACTGAGCTCCGAAAATGGCTCGTGCTAGATAGGTGTGTGCCTACACCTTTAAGGCACACCACCATTCCCCGCTCAAACCATTCCCCTCTCGCAGGAATGTGGGATCGTTCACTGTTCCCTCCAAGACACGGGTCTTACAATAATTCTATCAACCTAAGAGCCCGCAAACCCCAATTTTCTAATCATATTTTCAATGAAGCACTACTTCGCCCGATCATAGGCGTTGGCCATGTCAAGCTTAAGGACCATCTTTGGAGTGCTATCTTGTTTCAGCCCCCTTATATGATGGATGTATTCAAAGGAGGTAATAACATCATCAATAATATGAAGCTCGGGAACAAAAGCACTCTGGGAGGGTTAGATTACATCAGGAAGCACACGCTTAAGGTGATTGCCAGAAGTCTTTGCAATCAACTTGTAAAGAACCATGCACAGACTAATAGGGTAGAATTCCCCCATAAATGCAGGCGTACAGACCATTGGGATAAAAGCTATCATGGTATGGTTGAGTTCACGAACATTAGCGAGTCCATTCAAAATACTGAGACAAGTGGTACTGACATCATCCCCAATAATATGCCAATATTATTTTTTATAAAAAAGGGCCGACATATACCATCACAGCCAGGAGCCTTAGTGGGACCCATCTGACGATGAGCAAACTCCAACTCCAATTTAGTGAAAGTTTCAGAAAGAATATGATTCATAGAACTTGGGACACACAGAGTTATAATATTCATTATTCGGTGCATAGTCTAACCACTTGTCTGAGTAAACAAGCTAGAAAAATAATCACAGAACATATTGGAAATAGTATTAGAATCCTTAAAACAGACATGGTTCGCATTGAAAAGGCCTTGGATCTGATTGTGGCGGCCACAGGCCTTTACTTGTTCATGGAAAAATCTAGTGTTACGATCTCTTTCCTTAAGCCAATAAGCTCTGGACCACTGTTTCCACATAACTTCCTCAGTAAGGCTATCTATCTGTCTCTCCACCTTCAGCTTTTTTCGTTGGTTGGGCATAGACTAGGTTGTGCAATCGTTCCAGTTCAAAATGGGCCGCCTTAAGTTTTTTCAGGATCGAACCCAGCTGAAATGTGTTGGGCATAGACTTTGCTGTGCAATCATTCCAGTTAACAATCTCCTCACAAGTCTCCTCCTTCACCCATGTCTTCTTAAAATGGAACCTGCATCGTTAAGGATGTTGAGGCTGATCATGTATTGCAGAAGAGACATCTAAGAGGATCAAGATGTGGTCTAACTCAACCGTCGAGAGATGCTGTTTGACGAGGTGGGGGAAGGAAGCCAAAAGATTTGGGAGATGTGTCCATGAATAGCGATGGTGATGTGTCTCCAAATGACCATAAAACCCTGTGGCATGGAACTGAGTACTAAGGATAGTCAAATGGGTTTTTTTGAGAGTGTGGGTAAACCCATACCTTATATGGGTACAAATGGGTTTTATACCCATTTAGACCCATTCTCAATTTTTGAGGGTTTACCCAAACCCTACCCATTGGGTAATGGGTACCCATCACATTTTACATTTATTTTCTCTTTTCAATTTTTTTTCCTTGTGTTTCATTTTTCTTTTTACTTTTCATTTTTCTTTTACTTTTTTTTTAATTTTTTTTTTTACTTTCATTTGTCTTCAATTTTTTATTTTTAATTTCTAATATTTTTTCCTTACAATTTCGTTTGCTTTTTTTTTTTTGCTTTTCATTTTTTTCAAATCCTTTCAATTTCTAGTAGAATTTCTGTTACAATCCGTCTTGAAATTTAAAGTGAGAATTAGTAAATGACCCATTTACCCTTCTATCCGTAATTATCAAAATTTGTCGAGTTGACCAAGACTAGTGAATGAGTTATTTGAGAATTTGACTCCAAAAACTTTCCAATTAAATGAAGAATGAGTAGTAAATGTCGAAATGAAATTCAAAACTTGAAAAAAAAAAACTCATTAAAAATTTTATTATAAACAATTTTTAAGAATTTATAAAACTCCCTTTAAATTATTTCATGGTTGTAAAATATTAAAAAATTTATAGTTTACTTTGATTTTTGTTAAATCATTTAAAATGAATTATTTAAGTTCTTAAAAAAAATTAATGTTAATATAAATTCGTAATATTTTTGTGTATAATTTTTTTGATGAAAGAGGAAATAACCGATATTTAATTGAAATAAAGTAATTTTAAATAATAATACCTAATAAATAATAATAATAGTAAGAATAGAAAAAAAAAATTAGTAAAGGGAAGAAAGTGTTAAAAATTCATAGATAATTTGAAGAATGGATAAAAAAATATACTTTGAATTTAATGGGTATTAAATACCCTCAATACCCATGGGTAAACCCTTATCCTACCCATTAGATGATGGGTAAATTTTTACCCATCTAATTTCTACCCATTTCAACAATACCTATTGGTACCCATGCCTATGGATAATTATGCCCATCCCTACTGAGTACCATCAGAAGTTGACATAAATATTCCATGGAGAACAATCAAAAGAGGTACACATCTTCCACTGATGAACTTTTGGTTTTTCATATCTCTTGTTCTCGAACTTAAAAATTTGTTTCTTTCATTTTAAGGACATCTTTGTGTCAATGGATCAATTAACTGAGAATTTTTCATCAGAATTTTGCCTAACAACTTTGGACTTAATTACAATAGCGATCTTAAGAAGGCAATAGTATTGAAGGAGATTGTCTTAAACTAAGAATCTTGCATTTGCACACTACTCTTAAAAAAAAAAAATAGAATATATCATTACGTAATCAAAGATCAAATGCAGTAATTAAGAGTCTAAACAATTTGCTAAAATTGCTATTATTTACATTGCAACTTTGTATTATAATGAAAATTTGAGTTTTAATTGGTTAATAGCAGAGTTTTGGTCATTTTGGATACAAGGTGAATGATGTTCCTTCAAAAACATTTCCATGATTTCTATCCTTTAAAATGCAAAGAGTCAGTGTATACGATTATTAATTGTTTGATTTGAAGTTGATCAGGGACTTAATTTAGGATTTTGGCCAACCAAGCTCCTTTCAACAAAAATTTAGTGTGTTTTCATCAATTTTTGAGGTAAAGCTTTATTTTTCAATTCATTTAATTTTATGCCTTTTAAGTCTCCAATAGCTGCTAATCATAATAAAAATAATATTTTACAAAATTAATTAGGAGAAGTATTTAACAAATTGCATACAAAGGAATTTCACTCATTGACCCAAGCCTCATCCATCCATTTTGTGTCTTTCAAGAGCTTCCTTCCTATGATACTATTTTGCTAATAGCTTATATCCATGTATGTACTGGAACCCTAAGGGGCTAATGTTCCTGAATGGGGGATATTGCTTTTAGTTTTGCCTTTATTCAAAAACTTCTATATTATATAAAACCCGCGATATGCCAGCATCGCACGGGAAACCTTCTCGTATAGGTCTATATCGCTAGGCTATCTCCCAAAATGACCTTGATTGTTTACTCAATTGACATATATAGGCCATATCTCAACAAAAGTCACAAAACTGTAGTCCACCCACAATTATATATTCAATAAAATTACATCAAATTTCAAACGAACACTATTCAAATTAAGGCTAGCTAGGTTCAAACCCAATAAATTATAATTGCATTATTTGTTTACTAATAAACTCATATATAGACGACCATATCTCAACAAAACCAAAATATGCATATATGTACTACGTACTAGTTAGTTCGGCAATCGTCTAGACTAAATTATTTATATAAACAACCAAACTAGCTAGACCAAATCTCAACCGATCGAACATTTTTCCAAGGGTGCTTCAAAAGCCAAACCTAAAACAAACATGAAGCTGAATACAATACAATAAAAAAGGAACCATGATCCATTTGTTACATGTAAACAGTATTGCATGTGCCATATATGCCACACAAAAACATACATATGACGCCAAGGATCCTTGTTACACTTGAGTAATACACACCATTCTTGAATGAGCCGCGAGGAAGGTGATGCCACATAAAGTTCGACCCCATTATACAATTGTTGTTATTATATAAACGAATACTAATAAGAGGCATGCTTCATTCCACCTTGGAGTGAAGGTACTCATTTCTCCCATAATTGATTACCTAATGTTATTTATCAAATGTGCGTAAACCGTCGATTATTATAATTTACAGATTGCTAAAAGATCTCGAATTTTGTTAATTTTTTATTTGAAGAGTTAATCTTTACATTATGTTTTAAGGAATCAACTATTCTAGTTATCACACTTACATACAAAGAAATCGATAATGAATGCAAGTACTTTTTCTAAAATGGGTATGATTTGCTTTGAATATACCAGATAACAGTTTAACTGTACTATTTATATCCTCCATGGTATGTGTGTATATATATATATATGTATGCTTTGAATAAATGAGGTCCTAAAATGGTTTAGTATTGGAAGTCATACACTTAATTAATAAAGAAAAATAATATAAACTTGTCAATTGATTTAATTAGCCGGCTGGCATGGCCTGCCGGCTGCTCCTTTTTATGTTTCTACACACAACCCCTATAAATATAACATCCATATATACCCAAATGCATCATTCATACATTTCGTTAACGCCTCTCTTCATACTAAGTGCATACATTACTTAGAGTGAGGGCTTAACAGTACTAGAGTTAAAAGAGAATTTATTTCTACACTCGAGTAATGAGGCAACCGGGAAGATACTCGGGATTGGTGATGTGTGCGGGGATATCGGGGGGAACCGGGCCGCGCTCATTGCCGCTGGCGAGGATCAAGAAGATCATGAAGAAATCTGGGGAGGAGGTGAAGATGATATCCGGGGAGGCTCCAATTGTGTTCTCAAAGGCTTGTGAGCTGTTCATAGAGGAACTCACACGGAGGTCTTGGATGACCACCTTGGAAGGGAAGAGAAGGACACTGCACAAAGATGACATCGCCACCGCCGTCGTCGGCACCGATATCTTTGATTTTCTTGTTACTTTGGTTTCACAAATTTCTTGCCACTCTGAAGAAAGCGCACTTGAAGAGACGGTGGCATTGGGGCCGTAGTTTAAATTATGTGTGCATGACCTCATATATACTACATGTGATCCAAATAATTGGCTAACTCCGTATTAAAATGGATAACTTGTATGTATAATTGTTGACCCGAAATACTGAGTTGACAATTTCTTCATTCATGTATAACTTGTACGTGTTCTATTAAGAAATTATTACATATATATAGTACCGTTTTACAGACTGTATAATAATATGCCACATTTGGACATGAAACGATATTATCAAATAATTTTTAATTATTTTATGATCCTCGTTTTGTGGCTAACATTAAATTAAATAATTAATTAACGTTAATATATTTAATTTGAATGTAAAACTAAATGAGTTTCCTCTTATATAAATATAAATACCTAATCGCATCTCATCCCCATATAATCAAATAACATCAATGTTTACACTGAGCATCACCTACATATATAAATATGTTGAGATGTACCTAATTCTATAATTATAATTGCAATTTTTATCACGGATATAATTGAAATTATATATTAAAATTAAGAGGGTTAAAGGGATTGATCAATTTAAATAAGTAATATTTCTTGTACAATTTAATAATTATCGAACGAAATATAAATTCATAAGTAACTTAGTTATATGACTATACTAGTAAAAATTACTAGCGCTTTACTGGTTGTTTAATTGATTATAAATAAGAATTCTACAAAATAAAAAAAAAATTAAAAAATGATTAACTATTTACATAGATCATCATCTATTTATTTACATGATTTTACATTTATTATAGCAATATTAGATAACTAATAGTAAGCATGGATACTTATAAAGAATATTAATAAATAATGACTCCAAGATGTTGAAACGTAAAAATATTATTTTATTTTTCAAAAAATAAAATATAAAATACAAACTCTAAAAATCTTATATAAGTTATATAATCGAAAAAAATAAGCCAAGATCTATATTGAAAAGTTACCACCTAAAAATAGAGCGACATCCTCACATCTCCTAATTGCTTTTCTTCTAAATCCACTCATACTTATCGACATTCAATTCATATATTCTTAGGTCCAGTTTGATATTATTTTTTTCTTAAAAAAACAGTTTTATTTGAAGGTGAAGTATTATTATAAAAGCGTTTGGTAGAAATATTTTTTTTTTAATTTTTTTGAAAAACGATTGATTTTTTACAACAACTTTTGAAAGCAATCTGCAAAATTCTTTTACAAAAAATATTTTAATACATAGCTACTTATTATGAAAAAAAAAACAGAATTAACTTTTCAAAATTTACCAAGAAAAATATTTTAGAAATGGTGTAATGTTAATTTTGTTAATTGGCCCAAATGAAAGATCAGTACGGATGGTTTACCATTTTTAGAGTCAATTATGAAATTTCTCAATATATATAAAATGATACTACTAGACTAGAGTAGTAGAACCATATATAAATATGTGCTTTGAGAGAGTTCAAAATTTCCTTTTATTCTGTTGTTTGTTCATGCGTTTTTTTGTTGATTTTCAAAAAATATAATTTAATATAACTCTAACAATACATTACTTATCATTAATTAATTACTTTAACACGCAAATTAATAAAATTTCTTTAAAGAAAAAAAAATTAGTAACTTTCTCTCTATCATTAAACAATTAACAGGTTTCATTTTTCTACGTCAGCATTGAATATAAATATTAACGAAATAGGGGTCATGTTGTTACCTTTTGAAGAATTTAGTAAATAATATAATTTTTTGAAAAATTATATATTAATCTATTATAAAGTATAAATTATAAGTAACAAGGTATAATTAATTTCTTAATAAAATGTACACGTACAACAAGTTACATGCAGTGGCTAGCTTTAATTGGATGTGTGCTTATTACCTTCATAAAATAAAAAACCCGTGCGTTTTATGTAGTATTATTATTTGTTTGTGTTACTAAGTAGAATCTATAATAAAATTAAGTATATCCTAAATTGGAACCATTTATTTGCGTGTTATATTTTGATTAATCGTGTATTTTAATCATTCACCTATTTCACTGTGTATTTTAGACTAAATTTCAACTACCGATCAAACTCGATCATAATTAATTAATTGAGCTTTAAATATAAATAATCCAACACGAACATTAATAAAATTATTGTATGCTATGCCACAATACGCAAATTTGTCGCTAAGGATCCTTTGTTCCTCTTGTTCCTGTACAATTTAATTAAGAGTATTAATATTTCTTGTACAACTTAAACTGTCAAACAAAATATATATTCTGTAATTTAGTTATATATGGCAATTTTTGGGTATCTTTCCTTAAATCAAATCTACATTTCTACACGCAAATTAATCACTAAAAAGACTCTTTATAGATAAATTAAAAAAAAAGAAAAGATTCTGTATTGGAAAATAAAGAAAAAAAATTGAATTTTTACAACTGAAAATGCGGAATAACCCAATATGGAGGCTGCATGGTGTTATCCAAGAGGGCCTTAGCATCTGCGGTGTACGGTTTTGAAAAGTGCTTATTTTCAACGTCATATACACCATAATCATGAGGTATACGATTATGACGATAACTTGCAATACGATCATGATCATAATTGAAGTATATGCAATTCCGTCGACATCCTGAGAAATTTGAAGCCACGACCGATATTGAAAAGTTATCACCTAAAAATAGAGCAATATCCCCTAAGCTTTTCTTCTCAATCCACTCATACTTATCAAAATTCAATTCGAATATTCTTACTTTCGTTGTAAAACGACAACCAGCTTCACGTTTAATACCCCTTTGAATCATCCACAATTCTTTATCGTTCAAAACGACAAGATATGTCTTTTGTACCTCCTCGAACTCCATGTTTTGCACAATCAATTGTTTAATGGAGTGAGACTGAGTAGTAATATCAAAAGATAACAGTTTACCTCGTTCTCTAACAACAAAAAATTTATCATGAACATAAACAATATCTTCAATAAATTTTAAGCGTTTATCAATGTAAGTCCATGTTATGTCTTTGTGGAGTCTAATATAAGCCAAGTTACATCCTCCCTCATATATGAGCATAACTATGCAATCCTTAGGATTTAATATTGGGTCTGCTGATACTGTAGCTTTGATGACATATTCAGCACGTAGTTGTTCACACAAATCTTCTGGAGGGTCTAGTGGAGGAAGATTGATGATAGAATCTTCTCTCTTTCTTCTTCCTTTAACCCTGAGGAATGGATTTATTAGGGTCACTACCAAATTCATATTCATAGCTACTAACCAGCCTTTGGAAGAGCCACAAAATCGCTTATTAGGTAAGTTTAGCTGCAAATTAAGGATTTCATTATCCATGAGGTTGTATACATTCCACATACCTATTTTTCCGCTAAGAATCAATAGCAAGGGAGGATGATGACAATTTGACATTTCGTAGTATCGCGTTTCATTATGTTTTGCTACATCATACCATGATTTGCGAACAACACTAAATCGAATATAGTCTAATCGTGACACTATTTTCTTTGAAATTGAATCCAAAAGGTGCTGAGGCAAATTCGCCCAATCTGAAAAGATGAAAGAAGAAAGCAAAAAAAAAAATAAAAAAAATAAATTCAAAAGATAGAAACAGATGGAAAGAAATTCAACAATAATAACACAAATATATAGTTTGTTGGTGAAAGCATATACCTGTAGCCATAATTCCGGTCCCAGAGATGATAGCCATTGAAGGTTTGAAGGCTGACTCTAAAAGTTGTGTGATCGACTAAACAAAGGGCACCCACTAGCCCTTATTTATACACGGTTCCTTTCGTTCTCTTACTCCATAACAATAGGAATTGGAATCTAATTATAATTCTTACTCTTAATTTGTCTTAATTAGTAAGGCTTAGTTATATAACCTTGATGCCACTACTGCAAATCCGGACATCAATGACACGTACGTAAAAGGAAAACAATAACACGCTTGCATAAAGCTTGTCATCCATATTTCTTTTTTGGTTTATATATGCTTTAAGGTCACGTACCGTTTTAGGATTAGGTAAATAGATTTTCCATATAGGATTAGGTAAATAGATTTTCCATATAGGATTAGGTAAAGAGATTTTTATCTAATATTTCAATGTTAACAGATGCGGATTGTAATGCTCCTGATTACACATCTACCGATAAAGAGGACTTGACGAAGCATGATGAATTGAGGCACCTGCACTCTGATAGGTATATAGGTGCTAGTTTTATTGTGAAGGTTAAAATCCCTTTCATTATAAAATATAATTAATAGTTATTAATGTATTTATTTTTAATTCAATGTTAATATTAATGACATGATTAATGCACTACTGTTAGTGTGAAGGTTAAAATCCATAAATAACATATAAATAATAATAATATATAAAAGAATTGCAAATACTCTGAATCTTTGTAGCTTAAATTGAAAGTTGGGTAGGAAGTGGATCCGCTGTCCCATTTTCATACCCCTTTTTTATGTCTTGTTTATATTATTCTAACATGTGTTCTTCTAATTAACTATAATTTAACACCATTAACATTAAATATTAAAATTTGAAAAAATTAAAATAAGATAAAAAGCTGAAATTTAAAGAGAAAAGAAAAGTATATAGCCTACAACTGGCAAGGTCAATCATTACCACTCATATTCGAGCCCAACACCCAAAACAGTGAACCACCGTAGGAACCTGCCTTGAAAATTGCTTTGATAACCATACCTGATCTTACTCCTGTCTGACAATTAAGCGAAAATCCAAGAATACCCTAGCACTTAACTCTCAAAACCGAAAAATTGTCAGATTTTAAAGGGATAAAACCCAACAAGAATCGCTCTCCATGGGTCACCGCTCACATCAACCCACTGATTCTGGAGGCAAGGTTAATCCGGTTTGACAACCCCGACCTCAGTCGTCACCCACGACAAAGGAATATTTCAACAACCGATAACTCCATCGACTAAAGCCATAACTAGCCTGTAACTCACAAGTTCTACTAACTTCACTCGAGTCCCAAGTCGACATCCCAACTCGTCTGGTGTCCAATCACCTCTCCACAGTTGCCGAATATGAACCTCAGTCAACTGGAACGATTCCTAAAGCAAGGTAGAAGGCCAAATACACCTAGCCTACGCTCGAGCAACCCAAACCAAGCCAACACCAAGTTCCCATAGTCCCTAGATAGACCAACACCTAGACTCCTATGACTCTCAGTTAGAAACCAGCCCCGAATAAGGTAAACAGATATGGAAATACCCGAAACGGGGCCCTAAATGGACCCAACGTGCCGAGTGGTGCCGACGTGGTTTTCTTACACACTACCACATGGCACCTGACACCCTACCACGTGTCCTGCCACCCTGCAATGACAGGACTCAAGCGGGATGACCCTGCTCTCGTCTGACACGAAGTGTCAGACAAGAGATATTTCCGACCTTTGCCCTCCCGGGCTATCAGAGTACGCCAGGATCCGGAGGAGGTATGTGATATCTCGGTCTCTGCTACAGTCCACATCCGATGTCCAACTTGAAGGGCAGTCAAAACATTAAAAGCTGTGAGTGGACAAAAATAAAGAGTTTATAAAAACATTTCCATAAAAGACCTTTGTACCCTTCACTAAAAAGCATGCATGCATTCGAAAACCGTTTAACCAAAGAAACCATATGTGGGAACTAAGCCCAAATCAGAAATAAACCAAGGTCGAAAGGACCACCATGAAATCGACCATACGGGTCACTGCCCATGTCAGGACCCACCCCGGTTTCACCCCGAAACCCGAGGTAAATCCTGCTCCCGTCTGACACCCCGACACTAATTACAAAGTAAACTCACGAAAACCATTACTATACACTGTCAGACGCAGGATCCGACAACTCTCGGAGAGTAGCAAACGATCCAGCCGTCACTATGGCTCGAATCTCGCCTCGCAGGCCCAATTCAAATCTACGGCACTTCTCGGCTTCAGTAGCCGCAAACGCAGGAGCAAACCGAGATAACATCTGAAATTTCTGTTCGTACTCAGCTACACTCATATTCCCCTGTTGAAGTTGTAGAAACTCCGCCTCCTTGGCATCTCGGAAAGAACGAGGATAGTACTGATCTAGGAATCTCTCCCGAAACGTCTCCCAAGTCACAGTGTGGGCATCCCAACCAGACAACTCGAGGGTATACCACCACTCGTATGCCACACCGTCCAGTAAGAACGTAGCCAGTAACACCCGATCCTCCGGTGGGCAATGCATCACCGCAAAGATCCGCTCAAGTCTCGTGATCCACCTCTGGGCTTCCTCAGGATCAGCCCCACCACTAAAAGTAGTAGCCCCGAGCCGCTGAGCTCTCTCAATCGTAGCACTCTCTGTCTCTCTCGCTGCTTTGTCTTCAGGTCGTGGAGAGGGTCTACGTCTCGGAGGCATCGTCAACCGCACGCTGAAAGAGGCATAGGAACAGTCAGACAACCTAAACACAACCTCACAAACCAACAAACTCAACAAACTCAACAAACCTATGCTCTGATACCAATTGTCAGGACTCACCCCGGTTTCACCCCGAAACCCGAGGTAAATCCTGCTCCCGTCTGACACCCCGACACTAATTACAAAGTAAACTCACGAAAACCATTACTATACACTGTCAGACGCAGGAGAAACTTTTACACATCCCGAAGTCAAATTTTATAGAGCTTAGTACAAATGCACAGAAAAGAAAAACCAATAAACTAAAATACACGCACGCGGAAAAATTTGAAACACTCCGGGATCCCTCACGTGACTTCTATGCCTCAGCCGCTGCCTCGACGCTGAAACCCCGCTCTTGCTCCACGACCTGGAGGGCAATTTAAAAACAGAAGGTGTGAGTGGACCCTAAATAAAAGAAAAGTTCTAAAACCATTTTAATAAAAACCAAGTTTCACCCTCCGTTTTGAAACCACATGCATAACCCAGTTCATAAAACAGTTATAAACCACATCATAAGAAACAGAAACACTATAAAACAGTTATAGAAATCATATCACAAGCATCATAAAACAATAGCGTAAAACCTCATTTTCCGATCAAACCTGCTGGACCTATCCGAGTCTTTAAACTCCCGAGTCTTTAAACTCAATCCAGGCCTCAATAATATCCGAGTCTTTAAACTCTCGAGTCTTTAAACTCAACAGGCCTACAGGGGAAATATCAATATATCCGAGTCTTTAAACTCCCGAGTCTTTAAACTCAATCCGGCTCTTTAAACCCAATCCGGGCCCGTCCCCCGTCAAATCAATATCCGGGTCTTTAAACCCAATAATCAGATCCAGAAAATCCAATCCAAAACCATTTGAAAATCATTTCCGAACTCACATCCAAACCCGAATCCGAAATCACCGGTCTGATGCCCTTCCAGCATCCCGTACCGTCATTCCGAACCCAAATCCGGAATCCACTTTTCAACTTTAAAACCAAATTCCGCTTTACGAAATCCGATTCTAAAACCGAAAACCTTGATCATCGAAATCATGTTCCAAAATCCATTTATACTCATTGAAAATCATTAAACGTTTGAAATCCCAAAACCATAGCTTCATATTCAGAAATCAAGCCTTTCTCGTAACACGTGTCAAATGCGTTATTTCTCAAAAACCGTGCAATTATGTAGAACCAACATCATAAATCCAACATTCATGTAATCACATATATAAAACAATTTAGAAAAGCAGTTATGCATGTTCGAGTTTAAGGAAAGGGGTCCACTCACAGTACCGAGCCCTCAATCGCGTCCCGAACGTCCATCACGTTCCTCAGCTTCCTCGGGAAATCCCGATCCTGTCAATAACCACCAAATTACGTCACTAACACACTTACGAAGGTCCACCTAAATTCCCTCAAAAATCCCCGAATCCTACACGTAATAAACCGGGACCCTAAGCTTTCACCCTCGCGAAACTATACTCAAATGACATCCGAATAACTCGAAACCACTTCCATTAGACTCGTCATAACACCTAGACTAAAGACCATGTTGACACCTTCACCGGAAACTGCCGCACGTACCCCCACGCGCCGCCCAAAGTGGCTGCGCGTGGCCCTCACGCGCCAGCTACAGTGTCACCCGCAACCTCGAGTCCACTGTGCTGAACCGGCCGCCGCAGACTAAACCGGCGAGGACTGTTCTCCGCCGTCCGGCCACCAATTCACCTCCTTTCTTCACCTATAGCTTCGTCCAGACCTACCCTATCCATTCCCGTACCCCAATCACCTCGACACGGCCTCAGACTTGTCGACTGAAACTCGAAATAAAAACCAAAGCCTGCCCTGTTTTCCTCTCCGGCCACCCAGGTCACCTCCCCTCACGGTGGCTACCTTAAATTCTTCCTAGGACCCTCCTAAACCTCACCCAACTCACCTTAATCGTCGATTCACTCCCAAACTTCACGACTTAAGGTTCGAACATCGATGGCAAAACAGAGCACACAGAGTACCCGCCGTCATGTTAACCCCTACAGTGCACCTCCCGTCACGGCAGCACAACCAGTGACCTCCTAGGACTCCCCTGAGTCCCCTAGACCTCCATATATGCTTCGATTCAACCCCGAGACTCACGACTTTCGACTAGAACTCGACGGAAAAAACAGAGCATAGACACGGAGATTAGAAATTACCTGCAACCGTCCACCGCCGTGCTCACCGCCGCGTTCCCTGGAGTCCACAGTGTCGTCTCAACCTCCTCTCGAGTTCACTAGCACGGTACACGGCCACAACACCACCACAAGGTCTCAATTCTTCTCTGTTTTCTCTAATTTTCCCGTGGCTCCCAACTTACCCACGTACAACCACCACACCGTCTCACCTTCTCACTGTCTCACTCTCACTCTCTGGTCACTCATCCCCTCACCAGAACTCACCAACAACCTCAGCCACCATCTAATTTTTCCCCGATCTCCCTCTCTGTTTCCGTTTTTCTCTGCGAACAACCACACACACTTGCACGGTTGCACCCCAACTATTTGGACCATGCACACACGAGAACCCCCCAGAACCCACTACACATTTGCCACATGTCACCAATCCTCTCCATCCTCTCCCACATGGCCCAATCTCCGCCCTTCATCTGCCTTCTATTGCACAAATCCCCAGACAACTAAAAGACTAAACTGCCCCTCCTTTTAACCCAATTTTACAGTTTTACCCTTACCGTTTTAGACCCGTAACTCACACCTCGTAAGTCCGATGAACACGTGCCGCCTGTCATCGAACTCAGGACGATGAGATCTATCTAACGGTCCTAGGTCAACATACCAAAACCCGTTCATACAAAAAGTCAACTTTTCCCCCTATTTTACCCAAATTACGGTTATGCCCTCAACCTTCCGAACATCATAACTTCCTCCTCGGATGTCGGAATCAAGCGTGCCACCTGCCTACGGATTCGTGACGTCCTAAACTACGTCCTGGTCACGGGTCAACATTCCATTAACTCCCCGAACTAAAAGTCAACTTTTTGCCTAAACTAGGGGCAAAATCGTCATTCTACCCTAACGACCCCAACAAGATTAACTAACCACCGTTTAAGCGCATTAATCACATCTTACTTACTATCTTAACCTTAGTTTCTGGGACGGGTCGTTACAGCCCAAATCCATAAGAAACCAATAAGGGACTCAGCCCAAAACCATAACCATACTGAAACCAAGTACACGAGCCACTGCTCAAATCCTGAGCACACATGTGCACACCACACATCATATATCATATTCATATCACATACACATATAATTCACACAACCAATCCTGTCACGGTTTCCAAAGCTACGCGCGTGCTACCCAGGTCTCAATCCGAGTCTTCTCAAAGTCAAGATCAATGTCCGCAGACCACTGACCTTACCCGAGGTAATAGTAATCATAGCCTTCCTGAGAGTAAGGAACCCAACTGGGGGATGACTCCACTTAGTCGGTGCTCCGTGACTACTCTGAGGTCCACCCAGGCCAACGACCCTCCCCGAAAGAGATAGAACAAGTAAAGGAAGGTATATGAACATATATATACATAACATAAACATTCATACCCGGTTCCCCTGAACCGTCATAATCCATAACAGCCATTATATTCATATACATATAGACCACATCCTCCATGTCTGGTTCCCATAAACCGTCATGTACCATAATGACCAACAAGAGTTCATGCCGGTTCCCATAAACCGTCATGAACCACGATACCATAACAAGGGTTCATGCCAGTTCCCATAAACCATCATGAACCTGGGAATCCATTTAAGGTTTCCCTGACCTGAAATTAAAACCGTAAAGTAACCTGGTTCTCGTGCCCGAACATAGGACATCAGCTGGGCACCGTGCCCGATATCTGAGGTCATATGCCCGAGACAAAACCAAATGGGTCTCATACCCAATTTTATCCTTTTAGAAATCCAAAACCATTTCATTTAGACCACTAAAGAAAGACAGACCCGTATAGGCACCGTATAAGGCCGAAACCTCGAAATACGTGCCTATACATAACCACACATCCAAATGCACTCATGGAATCACAAAAAAGTATTTAAAACATATAATAAACATTTATGCATGCACCAATTTAGAAAACAAGGTCCACTCACAGACCGTCCGAGTTGCCGCCTCGATTTGCGTGTCATACGGCTCTCTCGAGCCAATCCGACCTCTCCGGGTCATCCTGACCTGTCCAAATCATATCCAAAGATTACTAATAACCTATACAAGTCCATATTATGAACCCTAAACTTTCCCGAAAAAGTCAACGTGTCCCGTACACGTTTCCCGAGGTAAAAAACCTTAATTTGACCAACCTAACGATCTCCGATCTACCCGAAACCACCGCCATTGGATCCGGATCGTCGAAACCTTTAAAATGACACTGGGCCCACTCAAAATACTGTTCACATGCGCCCCCACGCGCTGGTCAACGCTGACATCAGCACTGACACCTCTGACAGTGCCACGTGTCAAGCTCCCATTGGTCCATATTCTGACATGTCAGCTGACATTGTCAGACCTGACAATGCTGACATCATCCCTGACATGATGACGTCAGCATGATGACGTCATCAATCATCTCTGACCTTGGTCGGGTCCTGCGATCCGGGTCGCCATGACTCGTGGCTTGACCCGGTCGGTTCTCTACCAGCCGACCACCAAAACCTTCCCCGTTTGTCCCATTCTCATCGTCTCATCCTCCCCAACAGATCCCTTAACCCAGAATTTAAAAACAGGGGCTAGAAATTACCTGTTGGACGATGAACCGTAAGCCTGATTTTCCCCCGTCGATAACTCACGTTCCCGGCCACCATTCTCCTCGAATCCAAGCTCTGCAACCTCGTCTCACTCTCTAGAACGTAATGGGATTAACCAACCCATTCAACACACGACAAAACTCCATCCACCATTTTTGACCCGTAACCAAGCTCACGGGTTCCCTCCGCCGTGTCCACCGCCGTCGTCCTCAGTCCCTCAGTCATCCTCACAACACTCTCACGGTCACACTCAGCTCACACACTCAAAAGATGGATGATGGAGATGTGGTGTTTGTGTTTGAAAATGAAAAATGAAAATGGAGGGGTTTTCGGGTTATGAAGAAAATAGAAGAAATGAAGATGATGAAGATGGTTTGATCTAAAGAGAGAAGAGAGATTGATTAGATGAGATGAGTGGTGAGGATTTAAAGTTTAAAAGGAATGAATGGCTAGGATTTAGTGTTGTTAGGATTAATTGTATAATAATCAATATAATAATATTTTATTAAGTAGATCCACTTTTTAGGAGTTTGTCCAATAGGATGAGTGACACTTGTCACTCATCCATGGGACCCACTGAAAATATCTTGGCCAAATCATCCCGTCTCGAAGTACGTGCATAGTGAAATCGATCTTCCGTGACCTATAACTCTCCCGTTCGAAGTCCGATTTCAGCGTGCCGCCTGCCTATGGATTCGTATCGTCCCGATCTACATAACGGTCTTTGGCCCTCAGCCATCGGACCTCCCGGTCAAAAAGTCAACTATTTGACCCTTTTAACTAAAATTACCAAAATGCCCCTAAACTTCCGAACGCCATAACTTTTTCCTCGAACGTCGGAATTGAACGTGCCACCCGTCTATGAACTCGTGACGTCACGAACTACGTCACGGTCATCGGTCAAAGTCCATTTAACCGTTCAAATGAAAAGTCAACGTTTTACCACGACTAGGGGCAAAACGGTCATTTCGCATCGTTCGTCTGATTTCGCTCAACTAATCACGAATTAGCCTCACTAATCGTGATTAGTCACTAATCTAATCCTGGATTTCGGGACGGGTCGTTACATGTAACGTAGTACCCTGACATCACTGCGCTGATGTCATTATGATGGTATGCTGACGTCATCGCATCGCTGGAGAGGACGACTAGTGTCGCCATCTAGTTTTGCAGGAACTCGCCATTGAATCCCAAAATTTAAACCTTCATATCTCTCTCGATTCCCTACTAGTCGACAACCTGCCCAGGATGATACTCATCCACTATCAAACATTTAGTTTTATTAAATTTTTTAAAATTATCTAAAACTATTACATTTATTTTTATATATATTATAATTATTTTTCATTTAATTATTATTAATTATACATATTTTTTTTGCTGTTTTAATATTAATTGCATTTATTAAATATATAATATTACATAAATTAATATAATTATTCAAATATTAAAATAATTAATAAAAAACTATTTTAAATGTAGCCCGATGGACATATCCGCTGGGCAAAGTCTACATATTTAAACTTTTCCCGGTGCACATCCTATGGGCCAGGGTTTCTAACTCGGCGAACCCCTGCCGGCCAAAGCTTATAAGGCTGCTCGTCCTCGTGTTTTCCAATTACGTTGCTTGGCGAACATTGCGCCGAACTAAAGGTGTTAACTGGGGTCTGGCTCGATAGATCACATTCTCCGTCGAGCCACACATTTGCCCGAAGAGGCCTGCTCGACGCAGTTGGCCCGGTGAAGATGCGCCGGGTAAACATGTGGCCCGACGCAATCTGTTGTTTGCTCGGCGGAGCCCCTTCGTCGGGCAAACAGTATTTCCTTGTAGTGCCTTTTTAAATATTTTAAAAATTAATGTAATTCAACTTATCATAATATATGTCAAAGTAGCCAAATTATATAAAAAAATTAATATCATACTACTAATTTATCACAACCATATACAGTTGTCGTCGACATATTCTTAATTTGAAATTGTTGCATACCCAAAATAAATTATGATTGAAGTATTAAAAAAAAATAGACATCCACCAAAAATTTGAAAATTAAAAAAAAGAAGAACTATAATACAAATTATGTACTTTTATATCAAAATATCACTATAATTTATATGAATCATATATGATCGATAATGATATATATGTGCATTAGGAAGCCTAAAATTGTATTTTCAAATTGAATTTGAATCCCAAAATATATAATTAACTATAATTATATAATAATTCTTACTTATTAATAAATTTATAATTAATTAAAATATTATAATACATTTATATATATGTTACATTAAAATTTATAAAATTCAATGGGGGCCTAGGACCCCTGGGCCATGCTAGCTCTGCCCTAACCCTTATTAATTAAGACTAATTATGGAGTAAGAGAACTGAAAGGAACTGTGTATAAATAAGGGCTACTATTTTCAGAGTTAGCTTTCAAATCTTCAATGGCTATTGTCTCTGGCACCGGAATTATGGCTTCAGGTATATGCTTTCACCAACAAACTACATATTGTGTTCTTATTAATGTTGATTTTCTTTCCATCTGTTTCTATCTTTTGATTCTTTCATCTTTTCAGATTGGGCGAATTTGCCTCAGCACCTTTAGGATTCAATTTCAAAGAAAATAGTGTCACGATTAGACTATAATCATGGTATGATGCAGCAAAACATAATGAAACGCTATACTACGAAATCTCAAACTGCCATCATCCTCCTTTACTCTTGATTCTTAGCGGCAAAATGGGTATGTGGAATGTATACATATACAATCTCATGGATAACGAAATCCTTAATTTGCAACTAAAATTACCGAATATGCGATTTTGTGGCTCTTCCAAAGGCTGGTTAATAGCTATGAATATGAATTTGGTAGTAACCCTAATAAATCCATTCCTTAGGGTTAAAGGAAGAAAAAAGAGAGAAGATTCTATCATCAATCTTCCTCCACTAGACCCTCCAGAAGATTTGTGTGAACAACTACGTGCCGAATATGTCATCAAAGCTACAATATCAGCAGACCCAATTTTAAATCCTAAGGATTGCATAGTTATGCTCATATATGAGGGAGGATGTAACTTGGCTTATATTAGATTCCACAAAGACATAACATGGACTTACATTGATAAACGCTTAAAATTTATTGAAGATATTATTTATGTTCATGATAATTTTTTTGTTGTTAGAAAACGAGGTAAACTGTTATCTTTTGATATTACTACTCAGTCTCACTCCATTAAACAATTGATTGCGCAAAACATGGAGTTCGTAGAGGTACAAAAGACATATCTTGTGGTTTTAAATGATAAAGAATTGTGGATGATTTGAAGAGGTATTAAACGTGAAGATGTGACAAGACCCATCCCAATCCCTCCGAGATTAATGCGGGATGACCATGCTCCCGTCTGACATGAAGTGTCAGATAAGGGATATTTCCGACCTTTGCCCTTTCGGGCTATCAGAGTACGTCAGGATCCGGAGGAGGTATGTGATATCTCGGTCTCTGCTACAGTCCACATCTGTTGTCAACCTGAAGGATAGTCAAAACATTTAAAAGCTGTGAGTGGACAAAACAAGAGTTTATAAAAACAGTTTATCGAAAAGAGATTTGTACCCTTCACTAAAAAACATGCATGCATTCGAAAACTATTTAACCAGATGGAACCATATGTGGGAATTAAGCCCAAAACCATAATCAAATCAAGTATGCGGGCCACTGCCCAAATCCATAAGGGACTCAGCCCAAAACCATATCCATACTGAAACCATGTACACGAGCCATTGCTCAAAACCTGTGCACACCACATATCACATATCATAATCCAAAATTATATATCATATATACATATCATTCACACAACCAATCCTGTCACGGTTTCCAAAGCTACGCGCGTGCTACCCGGGGTCTCAAACCCAAGTCTTCTCAAGGTCAATGTCCGTAGACCACTGACCCGCCCTGAGGTTATAGTAACCATAGCCTTCCTGAGAGTAAGGAACCCAACTAGGGGGCGACTCCACTCAGTCGGTGCTCCGTGACTACTCCGGGGTCCACCCAGGCCAACGACCCTCCCCGGAGGAGATAATAGAAGTAAAGGAAGGTATATGAACATATATATACATAACATAGCATCCATTCCATTCATATACATATAGATACCTCCATGCCCGGTTCCCATAAACCGTCATGTACCATAATAACCTTTACAAGGTTCATGCTGGTTCCCATAAACCGCCATGAACTTGGAAGTCCATCTAGGGTCCCTGACTCGAAATCATAACCATAAAGCAACAGGGTCTCGTGCCCGAACATATGACATCAGCTGGGATCCGTGCCCGATATGTAAGGTTCAGTCACGACTCCGATCATAGTGATGTGTGCAACCATCCATCCAGGACCGCCCTCAATCCTGGTATGTCGTCGTGAACGAATCAACCGACGCGACCACCACAAGATCATGGTGCACTCATCACCGATCGCTATCCTGAACCGTCAGCACTTTGAAGTCGAGCCTCCCCAGGCTACCCGACCACGAATCGTGCATCGTGACCTCTCCGGAAGGAACACATCCCAATCCGCAGGCGAGCGTCACGTCGTCCGTCGCCGTGCACCAAGCATCTGCCGCGACCACGACTCGGACTCGTAGGTCATCAATAGGGTCATATGCCCGAGACAAAACCAAATGGGTCTCATACCCGAGTTTATCCTTTTAGAAATTCAAACCTTTTCATTTAAACCAATAAAGAAATACAGACCCGTATAGGCACCGTATAAGGCCAAAACCTCGAAATACGTGCCTATACATAACCACAACCAAATGCACTCATGGCATCACCAAACATGTATTAAAATATATAATAAATATTTATGCATGTACCAATTTAGAAAACAAGGTCCACTCACAGCCGTCCGAGCTACCGCCTCGATTTGTGTGCCATACGGCTCTCCCGAGCTAATCACCGTCACCGGGACTCCCGAACCTGTCCAAATCGTAATAGAAGGTTACTAACTACTTAATTAACCTCCCACTAAATCCCCGTAATTTTCCGAAATTTTTAACTATTTTTAAACTCGATCTGAAACCTTCCGATGTCCCGAACATTATCGAGACGGTGTCCGATCAACACGAAACTAGTCCCAAAATGTTCCTTACATCGAATAGAAGATTTTGTATGTTGGAAGCACCCTCAAAATCCTAACCACGCGCTCACACGCGCCAAATGAACCCCCTGCGCGTGAGCCCACGCGCCAGGGTACTGTAGCCCTTCTTCAACCTCCAGCACCGGTTCAGATCGGCCGGTCCGGCCCAATCTCTACAACTGGACCGGCGTGACCGGTCCAGGCCCCTGCAACCCTCATTTTGGTCCGATTCCACTCCTAATCAATCCTATCCTTCTTATCTTGGTCCTAGGAAGCTAACCCAATTAACTAAAGACCTTAAAACCCCCTAAACCGAATCGGTCCAACATTTTCCCTCACGGTTCGATTTTCCCGATCAGCCTCCACGGCGTCTCAGCCGTTAAACCCCATTAAAACCTTCCTAACAAGTCCCTAGCAACCTAAATAGCCCATTAAGAATAACCAAAACCGTCCCTAACGTGCAAAACCAAAAGAAAATGAAAATGGGTTAAACTGAGTACCTCTTGGGTTCTTCTCCTCCAAGCCGCCGTCCACGGCGGTTCTGGCCGTCCATCAGCCATCCTCAGTCTCTCTCTCACTCTCTGGGTCTCACAGGTGATCATATGGGGTAAGGATTGGATTGGTTTGGGTTGCACAGAGAAGAGGAAATGAGATTGGGTTTGGTTTGAAATGAAGAAATAAAATGGTCGATGCATGTATCAATTTGGGTGGTCTGTGGATGGGTGACAAGTGTCACTCATCCATTGGGCCTCCATAAAATATCTGGGGCCCACTAGAGTCCAAAAGTTTGGGTCTTTTCGTAATTATCTGGGGCCCTCGGCCATCAGACCTCCTGGTTCAAAAGTCAACATTTTGCTCCTTTTAACAAAAATTACCAAAATTCCCTTAAACTTCCGAACGTCATAACTTCTTCCTCAAACGTCGGAATTGAACGTGCCACCTGTCTATGAACTCGTGATGTCCTAAAATACGTCACGGTCATCGGTCAATGTCTGTTTGACCGCTAGAATGAAAAGTCAACGTTTTACCCACGCCCAGGGGCAAAACGGTCATTTTGCATCGTTCGTCCGATTTTGCTCAACTGATCACGAATTAACCTCACTAATCGTGATTAGTCACTAATCTAATCCTGGAATTCGGGACGGGTCGTTATAAGATGGCTGTCGTTTTACAACGGAAATAAGAATATTCGAATTGAATTTAGATAAGTATGAGTGGATCGAGAAGAAAAGCTTAGGTGATGTCGCCTTGTTCTTAGGTGATAACTTTTCAATATCGATTTTGGCTTCAGATTTCTCTGGATGTCGACAGAATTGCATATACTTTAACTATGGTCATGATCGTATTGCAAGTTATCGCCATAATCGTATATCTCATGATTATGGTGTATATATACGATGTTGAAAATAAGTTTTCTCAATGATTTATTTTTATAGAATTAGCGAATTCTTATCAACTTACATGAATTTTTACAAAGTTAATGATAAAATTATACAGTCACACAATGCAACCTCCATATTGGATTCTTCTGCCTTTCAGTTGTAAAAATCCAAATCTTTTAATTTATTTTCCTTTTAGGAAGTCTTCTTAGTGATTGATTTTTATAGAATTAGAAAATTCTTATCAACTTACATGAATTTTTACGAAGTTAATGATAAAATTATATATAGTTATGTTACAGAGTTTTGTAGATTTTAATATTGATATTTATAGAATTTGATAGAGTTTTGTATTGTGATTTGTAGAATTTGATATAATTTTTTTCAATTAGAGTTTTTTAAATTGAGGAAATTTGAATATTCATTGATTAGGGTTTGACAGTAGAAAAAGAAAATTAATTATTCCTTAGTGAAAATTCAAAAGTTGAAACCATAATCATGATAACCAATAAGCAAGAAAATTATAATATCAAAAGAAGAAAAAAAATCAAAATGCACTGACCAGTTCAACGAAACATCCCACGCAAAAGAAAGAAACTCAAATTCAAATGTCTATGAAAATATTAGGGGTAAAGATAAGATTGTGAATTGACATATATTGCTATTTATATTTCATACATCCAAATCTACAAAAATCAACAATTTAATGAATTTAATAAATATCAATCTCAATGTTCATAAATTTAAAAAGTCTGAATTGAATACGTGGTATCTTATACAAACTCTCTAAAACTCTAAATTGAATACACTTAGAATTAGAAATGAACCAAAACTCTATAAAAGTTGTTCAAATTCTAAATTCAGTACACCCCCTAAGTTGTTGAATATGTATTTTGTTAGACAAATTATATTGTACAAGAAATATTACTTAATTAAATTGATCACTTCCTTTAAACCAGTAATTTGTAAGTGCAATTGTAACTATATGATAAAAAATGGCAATTGTATTTATGATAAAAAAAAATATTTATAAGGTACATCTCAACATATTTTATAGGCGAGAGTGTAAACTTTCATGCGATTCAATTATATGGGGATAAGTAATAATGAGACATAAGAGGAAATTTATTCATGTTTATATTCAAAATATATTAATTTTAACTAGTTAATTAACCGGCCAAAAATTAGATGATATCGTTTAAGATTGCATCCAACTCATGTATTCAAATCCCCATTTTTAAGGTATAACATAAACAAAATAACATATGAATTAAATATGTAAAAGTTATGACCACGATTTTCTGTATTTAATTTTTATGTATTTAGCCTCATTAACTAACCATTATTCTAATCTAATTGTCTAAATCATGAAACAACATAAGGGGTTTGATCTAACTTTTAATTGTTTTAGCATTATAAATGTTTATATCCAATTTTAATTTTTAAAAACTCAACTCCAACTCTCCAACAACCGATCCCCATGAGATTACGGTTGTCGCCCGCGCGTCCGGTTTCTTCCATATAATTATCGATCAACTTAATCCGACTGTCAAGGTTAGGATCTGCCTCACCACCTGCCAATTATCATCCCATCAGGTAATTCGCCCTTTCATTCCCACGATTTCGATTGATTTATTTTGCCTTTTCCACTAAGCAGATCTTTTTTGGGGTTCAATCTCCATGATTTCTACAATTTGCACTTCTAATTGCCTTTCTCTTGCCTAAATTTTACAACCTAGTGTAACAACCCGACCCGAGTTTACGGGATTAATTAAGGACTAATTGAGGATTATCGAGATTGATCAGAAATTAGTTGAGGATTTGTAGGACGGTTGACGTAAAATGACGATTTTGCCCTTGGAATGGGCAAAATGTTGACTTTTGACCCGGGACACTTCTTGGACTTTGAACAAGGTCCGTTATATAGATAGGGATGTCACGAGTACGTAGACAAATGGCACGTCGAAATCGGATGATCAACGGCAAAGTTACGAGTCACATAAACAAAATTGAAACTATTCACGTTTTTCGGGAATTTGTACAAATGGCAGATTTGGATTGGGTGAAAATCTAGGTGGACCAATCAATTAGTGACACGTGTCACTCATCTGATTGGCCCATATACCCATAAGCTTGGGATCCTATTTTGTTCTTCATTTCCTTCTTTGTTTCCTTACACCCGAGATGTAACGAACCGAAAATTCGAAAAAGGAAAATTTGGAAAATTTGAAGGAAATGACGATTTTGCCCCTGGTTGTAAGGGCCGAAAGTTGACTTTTTGATCAGAACACTTTTTGGACTTTCCGAAGAGACTTTTGAGTAGGTCTCGGGATGCTGAATCCGCAGACAAGCGGTATGCGTCAATCGGAGGTCGGATGTGAAAGTTACGGGTCTGTGAAGGCGAGGGGCATTTTAGTAATTTTGAAAGGTAAGGGCAAAATGTTGACTTTTGACTCGGACAGTCAAACGGACTTTAGCCAATGACTGTGACGTAGTTCGGAACGTTACGAGTTCGTAGACAGGCGGCACGTCGAGATCGGACATCGAACAAGAAAGTTATGGTCACGGGATTGAAATCGGTTAAACTTACGTCCCGGGATTTCGATTAAAATAATAATAAAATATTGAACAGTGATCGATGATTATGAACACCTAGATGAGTGATACTTGTCACTCATCTCATGTTTTGAGGACCCTAAATTGGGGACCATGTTTCTCATTGATCCATTTTATTAATCAGCCATCATCATCATCCTTAATCATTATTTCTTCCTTCATTATCGATCATCTTCTCTGGTTTTTCTTTGAACCTTGAAAAACAGAGCATGGGTTTGTGATCGATCAAGGGGAGGGAAGGTAGGAACAATCAAATTGCCAACTGAGGAAGCTAGAGAGTGCAGTATTAAGAAAGAATTGGGAGGAAATCAGGAAGAACACCCTCTAAACCCGAAAGCCCAAAACCCGTAAGAATTCAAATTCTTCCAAAAAATCGAATTTGAATTTTTAGGTTGTGAAACTTCAAATTGAGCTTGATTTGAACTTTCTGGGATTGCCTCGATCAGGATCACCTCAATATTGAAAGGAATTTGTGTCGATATGGCTTTGAACGGACCTGGTGACAGAGAAGAAATTCGAAGGTCGAGTCGTGATCTTGGAGGGATTAAATGATGAAATTGAGTTGGGAAACGAGTTTATCATGGTCCAATGAAGCTTTTGGATGAATCAATTGAAAGAAATCAGGTGGGATTGATGAACTTCGAAGGTTGAACAGTGCCTAGATGTTCTTCGAAAGTTCATCTTCAAATTGAAGGATTAAGGTAAGAAATCATATAATTGAGTTTACAGAACTTTAATTGGACCTAAAACGATGTTGTTAGCTAAATCAATTGAAAGAATTGATGTCGATTTGACAGAGGACTAGTCAGGTCGTCTCGCGGGTTGTAGAACCCGAATTGCAGGAATACGGGTGAGGACGACGACACTGTAGCAGGTGCGTGGTGGTCACGCGCAGCCACTCACGGTGGCGCGTGAGGGCACGTGAAGCCTTGTTTCAAGGTGAGGTCAACATGACTTTGAATCCTCTCAGTGTAACGAACATTTTAACACTGGTTTCGAGGAAATCAGATATCGTTTCGATAAAGTGTTGTGTCTCCGAAGTTTTGATTTACGTGTTAAATACGTATTTAAATCCCAGAAAAATTGGGGAAAATTATATGAGATATATTGAAGTGTCAGTGACCCTCGATAATGATTTTGGACAAGAATTGTGATTTACAGAATTTACAGAAAAACGTGCAGTTCTGAAGCGAGCCGTTTGGACGGTGTGTGTGAGTGGACTTTGTTTTCTAACCGTGATGCATGCATATATGATTTAAATGCTTTATTATATGATTTAATATGATTTGGCATGATTTATGTTTCAATCCGGTGATTTCTCGATTTTTTGGATTATTATATTATTTTGGCACGATTTTCGAGAAATTATGAAATTGATGTTTTGGGCGTAGGCCTGGGATTGAAAATGATGTTTTGACTCGGGTTATGAGTCAGGGATTGAAAATGAGGTTTTGACTCGGATTATGAGTCAGGGATTGATTTCATAGATTTACGTTAAAGTGGCAACTCGGGTTTACGGTTGCACGGATTTACGTGAAATTGAGATTTTGGGCTTGAGACCCAATGAAATTGTGATTTTGATTGGATTTGTATTTCCATGTGATTACATGATGGTATTCATGGTTTTCGGATTTATGGAATAAATCGGGACTTTGGTTTTCCTGATTTGAGGAAACTATATTTTGGGCTTGAGGCCCAATTATATAGTGATTTTGACTCGGATTTGGAGTCATATGTGAATATGATGAAATTGATGATTTTGATTTATAAAGTAAATTCTGGACACTGTTTTATGATGGATTTGTGGAACTTTCTTTGTGAAAGCTATGTTTCGAGCATAGGCCCTATTGAAATGTTTTTGATTCGATTTGAGACATAAATGATTTTAAAATGAGATTACTGGATTTGGTGACTGTTCCACATATACCATCCTCTGTGATTTGATAGTCTCCTCCATACGTCGTAGATCCTGTAGTAGTCACGATCCACTGCCTGGAGATGAGTAGCTCCGAGGGAGGCTTAATCTCAGGAGTATGAGATTATGATGATATCCTCCAGACGTCATAGATCCTGAAGATGATATCACCCCAGACGTCGTAGATTCTGGGGATGTACTCGGACGTGTGACTCCCGAGTTTGCACGCGTTGCATTGATATCGTGACGGTTACTTGGATATTGAGATTGGATATTGAGGATTGGTGGTATTATGATTTATTGATATTTGTGTCCAGATACTTTATATCATGAACTGATTTGATGAACATGAGTTTTACGGACCATGGGAAAACATGTTTTAATTTTATCGGTCCACTGTTCATACTTGATTGATTTCACGCTATTACTCATATTTTATGATATGCATGCATAATTGCAAAATTGGAGGGTATGATTGATTTTCCTCAAATATATTTATTGATGTTTATTTTTGTCCACTCACACCTTTTCTGTTTTATTGACCTTTCAGGTCGTGGCGCTATGATCGAGGCTATTCGAGAGGTGGAGGTATGAGTGGGCACAAGTGCAGTTATCCTTTGTTTGGCAAGTCTAGGAGGGTAATTTCGGAACTTCAGTTGACTTGCCAGACAGGAGCAGGAACGGGTGTAACGACCCATCCCAAAAATCAGGATTAGATTAGTTGTTAATGACAGATTAGTGACGTTAATCGGGGATTAGTTGGATGCGTTCGGACGGATGGTGCAAATGACGATTTTGCCTTTGGAATGGGCAAAAATTTTGACTTTTAGTTTGGACGGTAAAATGGACTTTGACCGATGACCGTGAAGTAGTTCGGGACGTCACGAGTTCAAAGATAAGTGGCACGTCCGATTCCGACATTCGAGAAAAAATTTATGACGTTCGGAAGTTCAAGGGCAATTCGGTAATTAGGAGAAAACGGGGCAAATTGTTGACTTTTCAAACGAAAAATTAATTTCAAGAAATTTGAAGACCGTTAGGAAGATCTCGATGTCCTGAGTACAATGACAGGCGGCACATAATCATCGGACATCGGATAAATTAGTTATGGGCCTAAAGGTACGAAGGGCAAAATGGTAAATTTCAGGGGCAAGGGCAATTTGGTCTTTTTGGCTGTGACCAGCTATATTTGGACATGTGGCTGACTGAGAACTTGTACCCAGTAGAATTGGGACACTTGTCCTTGCTCTAGAGGGCTGTGGAAGGTTGGATGATTGCCTCACTGGTTTTAAAATGTGTGTGCACGGTGACCGTGAGAGAAAATAGAGAAGGTGGATCGTGGAAGCCATCTTGAACCATTAATCTGAGATGAGTGTCTGTGAGTGTGAAGGAAACAGTGAGAACAGATAGTGAGGATGATAGTAGTGCCGTCACGACGGAGCTGCCGTGGACGGTGGTTCTTAACAGGGAAAAACAGAGGCCAGGAAAATCGTGATATTCTAACTTCCCTCAAATCCTATCCTTTGCCCCTATTGTAAGAATCAAAGTTGAACGTGAGGATGAGGGAAGTCACCTGGTGGTCACGGGGAAGCTCGACAGTGGCAGACGGTGGCAAACGGTGGCAAGTTCCGTAACCTGCTCTGTTTTGGTTTAATGGCAATTGAAGATGTGGGAAAGAGATGATCGTTTTGATGACAAGGAAGAGGGTCAGGAGAGTCAAAGACATCGTATGGGGCCAAGCTTGAGGCTTGCCGTGGACGGCGGCCGTAAAACCCGAAAAAAGAGTAAGTTTGGATTGAAAATGGTACTTTCGATTCTAATTAGTTTAGCTTGATTCTAATAAGTGGAAACTGTTTCTGGTGACCCAATGAGCTCTAAAGGATGGACTTGGAGGCCAGAGGAGTTGAGAATCCATGGAAATCAAGTGAGCAGAGGACGGGTTGAATTCTTGAACAGGAAGGTATTGTCTCGTGGGTTTTGTTACAGTTTGAATTTGTTAGTAGATTAGGAAGGGAAGGACGAAACTAGTAGGTTAATTAGGACTTAAAAGGAATCAAAAACTGGACAAACTCGTGAACGCCAGCTTGGTCGAACCGGACCGATTCGAACCGGTCTGAACCGGGTCGGCGAGAGGAAGAAAGTGACACTGTTCACGCGCGTGGGTTCCACGCGCAGAAGGTTCTTGACGAACGTGGGGGCGCTTGAAGGGTAGTTTGGGAAATCTTTCAACATTGCTTTTAAAGTATTTGATGTAACGAACATTTTGGCTCTAGTTTTGAGTTAATCCGACATCGTCTCGATATGTTTCGGGATGTCCGAAGGTTTTAGGCCTCGGTTAAAAATAGTTAAAAATACGGGAAAATTATGGGGCTTTAGTATGACCATTGTGAAGTAGTTAGTGACCTTAGTATGAGATTTGGACAGGTTTGAGAAAGCCGAGGATAGCGGAATGGCTGGGAACGACGTAAGTGTGCGCGTATCGAGGCAACGTCGGAATGGTCTGTGAGTGGACTTTGCTTTCTAACTTATGATGCATGCATATATGTTTTTATATGTTTTCTATACGTGATTCTATGATTTTATTTATGATTTTGATGGTTCGCGGTTTTGCACGATTTTTGAGATATTTACATAGTTGTAGGTTTTATGAGGTTTCGATTTCTATTGTGATTTGAGCATGATTTTGATGATTTGATTTGGATGATTTGAAATGGATTTCGAAAAAGTGATTTCGGGCTTGGAGCCCTGTTCATTGGATTTCGGTTTTGAAATTGGATTTCGGATTTGGTTTTGAGATTTGGAAGGGAAGTCTGGATTTGGGTTCGGGATGATGGTTCTAGATGCTAGCTTACGGAATCATTGTTATGAATTCGGATAAGGATTTTCTATGGTTTTCACTGTTGTTTGAAAAATGGTTTTTGGTTTAAAGACCCGGAAAGAAAAGAAAAACCGCTGGATCTGGTTTTGAATTTAAAGACTCCGGTGATTGACGAGGGGATGGCCCTGGATTGAGATGTTTTGAGTTTAAAGACTCGGTATATGTTTTGAGTTTAAAGACTCGGTGATTGTGATACCCCCCGAGGCCTGTGATTGTGTTTTGAGTTTAAAGACTCGTTGATATCCTGGGAAGGCCTGATTATTGCGCATGGTTTTGAGTTTAAAGACTCGGGTGCACTTGAGATCCAGTAAACTTGTATGTTTGATGTTTTTCACTGGTTTTTCACTGGTTTTCAGATGTTTTGGGCAGTGGCCCGGATGAATTGGATTTGGCGCATTTTGGGATTGAGTTCCCGTATTTAAGATTGATTTGTAATTTGAGGCTGAGGCCTGGATTTGAATAGCATGATTTGATTCGGGTTTTCAAATGGTTGTCTTGGATGGTTTTGATATGACTGGTTTCATAACATGTATTGATATGCATGCATTGGTTTTTACATGGAGGGTATAAATGTAATTGTTTTTATAAACTGTTTTCTTGAACTATTCTTTATTTTTGTCAACTCACAGTCTTTTCGTGTTTTCGATAGCCTCCAGGTTGTTGCGGTACGGGCTGTTGGTCGAGAGAGACGGAGACATCACACCCGCGATCCACAGTAGTTCTGTGCACACTGGGAAGTCCGGTTACTTTTGGGATGGTTGGATCGAGAATCCCTTGTCCGACTTACGTGTCACATGATGGTTGGACGTCAGTTTAGCCCTCGTGTCATGCGTAAATTAGACGGGAGCAAGATTTAGCCCTTAATCCCGGGGGGATTAGGGGTGGGTCCTGACACCAGGCACGGTTATTTATGTCCTTAGGGGACGGCTCTTGTCACGAGAACCCACACAGCCCAACCCAACCATCAAACCTTCATCCTCTGGACCTGGGAGTGAGAGAGACACCGAGAAACTAATGGCAAGACGTCAGGGCTGCCGTGGACGTCAGAGGAGACACGACCAGGTAAACTCGAAACCATGAAAATGGGTCATTTTTTGAAGTTGGATTTAGAAGGTTTTTTGAGCCGTTCTGATGACCAAAACAGGTACCCAGGAACCAGACGAACTCAACAGGGCCAAAACCAAGGACCACGGTAGCTTGGATCAACGGGGAAACAAGTTTGAAATTATCGTCACTATTCAAGGCCTCGGAGGTAAATTCTAGATTTTTTTCTTCGTGTTTTTGAACCCATAAGATTGTTTCTAGGATGTAGATGAGTCGATAGGAACAAACGAGGTCAAAAATGGTGTAGGATTGAAGGAGTTAGAGCCGAGTCGAGTCGTGGGTCTGGTTTAAGGATGGCAATGGGTCGTGTGGTGTCGGGTTCATGTCGTGTCACGTACTCTAATTTACTTATTTAAACTCAAACCGAATCCGACCCGTTTATTAATCGTGTCGAACTATGTAAACCCGAACTCGACCTGTTTATTAAATAGGTAACCCGAACCCACTCGTTTAACCCGTTTATTAAATGAGTCGTGTTGGATAACCTGTTTAACTTATTTAACCCATTTAATCTGTTTAACATATTTAACCTATTTAATCATATATCCAACATAATATTTGAAGTAGAAAATTCACTAAAGTGTCATACCAACCATCAACCAACTTCATAATTCATACGTTTGTGCAATAATTTTGTGTCTATGACCAACAATGCAACATCATCAATGTAATATTAAGTTCCAAAAAAAAAGTAAGCATCACATTTGCTCATTTGGTACATAATACCAACTAAAATTAAGTGACTAATTAACAAACTTTTAGTGTCCATGACTAATAAAATTCAACAAAAAAAAGTGTTAAAATTGATTGAATCTTCGTGAATTGAACAAGAACGCATCAACTAATTAGCACCTACAATAAAACGAAAAAAACATTAGAATCCAACCTCAAAATTCATGTCCACAATCCACCTAAATATATATATATATATAATTAAGTAATTTAGTAGTTTTTTGAAATAAGGTAATTTAGCTGCAGTTAAGCGAGTTTGTATGTATAATGTGTTGTGCTACAGGTTCGTGGGTATGACTCCCACTAAAATCAAATCAAAATTGAAGCATGAGAGCATGAAGTGATAGTTGCTACACTAATCAATCTAGCTTCATTTAATATGGGCAAGTACAATGTCGATTTTGAAAAGGTTCCCTGATCATGAACAAAAACATTTATCCACCATATATGTATGTCCAAAATGAAATTAAAATTGAAGAAATTAAGTCGTTTAAAAATGAGGTTGTCTCAATAAAAAAAAAAAAATCTTGATAAAGTGATAGTTTTCTCAATATGAAAGTCTCACCACTCTCTCAAGACTCAAAGTCTCAAATTAAGCTCTCCCACTTGGCCTTTGATGATGCGGTCGGCCTGCATTGTCCATTTCCATACACACACATATCATTACCAACGTCTTTTCCAAGCAAGCAAATTCCCCATTTCAATCCGGGTCGCATCCTTTGCTCGCTGCCATTGCCCTGCACACTCAAGTCTCGGCGAGAGAGAGGCCCTTCAATCTCTACTTTGCACTTATTCAGATATATTAAGTTATACTTCGACCAGTCGGGCAATTTCAGAGAGCAGAACCAGTCCGACGATTTCAGATTTACCCTCGACGATTTCAGATCTTCCCTCGGCTTCCCTTCTCGATGCCTATCTTTGATTTCTTCCTTGGGTGGTTCAATAATCTCATCCCTTGATGGCTTCTCCAGGTTCGCCTGGTCCTCAGTCTCCCTCCTCTTCTCTTAATCTCAGGCCTCATGGCTCGGCGGGTCTGTCCCGTCCGGCGTACCGTTCTGACCCTCCCACTTTCGGTCTCCAAATTGCTTAACCAACTCCCTTAACTCCCCACTCCCCTACCCCTCTCTTGGGCAGCCTTAGGTATGGCTCTCGTATTATGGATGGCAAGGTTTTGCATGCCATAGTCATGGAGAATGCTGCGCAGGAGAATGTTGCGCAGGGTGTGGGCAATCCTTCGATGGCTCCTTGCGTGGGTGGTATGAATTCTGTTGTCCCCTCCAGCAGTGAACCCGGCCATCCCTCGATGGGTGGAAGGTCGGTGGATGCCCCTGGTTACCAAACTGAATTGGTGGATATGGGTCTTGGCTCTCTAGGTGGTGGGGTCGTTCCTTCCTCACCGGTTGTGGATCTGCAGCAAGGTTTGCTTGCTCCCGAGCTTCTCGGTCCTTTGGCGGTGAAGGTATCTTCTAAACCCCCTGCTCCCGTGGCTCATGGCCATGATTGTGGTCCCTTGGAAGCTGTTGATGGCCTGGGTCATGTCCAAGCAGAAAGGGATAATACAATTGGTACTGCAGGTTTATCCCCAAACCTTCTTATTGTACGATTGCGTCTAGTGGGCGCAGACCTTTGAGTGGAACCCAACAACTAAAATATATTAAACCTAAGACTATTGCTGGTCGGATGGTGGTTAGTCCTCTTTCTTTGGCGGCAGAGGTTGCAGCAAAAGAGTGGAGCTGTTGTCTTGTGGGATACTTCATTGATAGACATTTACCATTTAATGTTCTTAACCTGCTAGCTAGGAAGCTCTGGTCTTCTTGGGGATTGGTGGAAGTGTTGGCTGGTGGTGGCGGCTTCTTTTATTTTAAATTCAGTGATGTTCCCTCTTATCTCTCTGTTCTTGAAAGTAGTCCATGGCACCTGGCTGGTCGAACCTTGTTTTTATCTAGGTGGAAAGCAGGGATGGTTCTTACCAAGAATGCCCACTAAAAGATTCCAATTTGGGTCCAGTTTTTAAACGTCCCCCATGAACATTGGAATGACGTTGGGTACAGCCACATTGCTAGTGCGGTGGGAAAGCCGTTGTATGTTGACTCTTGTACCCATTCCCAAAAGCGCATTACTTTTATGAGATTTTGTGTTGAGATTGATGCAAGCTTGCCTCTTATGGATTCAATTGATATTCTTGATGAAGCTGTGGAGGATGGAGAGGTCCCCCGTGTGACTGAAATTAAAGTGGAGTATGAGTCTAGGCCTCAATTGTGCTCACGGTGCTTGACTTTTGGACACAGTGAGCCCAAGTGTCACTTGAAGCCCAAACAAGTAGTGGTGGAGGTCCAACCTAGTGGCCCCAGCTCTAAGCCCACAAATATACCTCTTGGACATAGACCCTATGCCAGGAGGTGGAGGAGCATCAAGGCGTGATGGTCAATTGATGCTGGATTAGGTGGATGTCGTGGGCCAACCCTGTGGGGCCAACTCTAGTCTCACAAGGAAGTCTGATGTCATTGTACCCAGGCCAAATTTTTCAGGTGGTGGGGTAAGTCAAAGTGAACTGTTATTGACTAATCTATTTAACCCTGTTTGTGTAGGACTTAATGAGGCCTGTTTTAAGAATCAGCCCAGTCCCACCTCTCATGTTTCTGCTGATGGGGTTGGGAGTTTCAAATCCGGTTCGGGTGTCTCTCACGGTTCTATGGCTGCTGTGGGAAAAAAGGATGGTGTCCCAACTTCTAGTCAGTTCCAATCCCTCGTGTCTGGGTGTGAGGATGAAGGAGATGACGTTGTCGTTGGGGTTTCAACTTCAATCATTGGGGTTGAGAAAAATGATGAGATAAATGATGGGCGTCGTGGGACGAAGGCTGATGCGAAGGTCCAAGCCGTGGGTGTGTTTGAGGGCGACGTGCCTTCAGTGGTGGTTCGAAGCATTGCTTCTGAACCTATTGAACATGTGGCTTGCAGTTCTGTGTTCGATGTCAAGGGAAAAAAGAAGAAAAAAAAGGAAGAAAAAGAGAAGTGTGAGACAAATCGAGGGTGTTAATCCTCATGGGCACAAACCAATCATCTCTGATATTGATGTTTGATAATGCCCAAACTACGCATTAAATTAAACACGTAATTTGAGTATTATGCAATTTAAACCCTTTTTGTGTAGTTATAGTATTAGTAAATATGGATCGTTCTTAACCGGGGAAATTAGGGAATATTAATAATATGTTAGTTAAATAGAATAATGAATAATCAAAGAATAATAAATTGAAAAATTAAAGAATTAAAGAATTAAATAATCAAATAATTAAATAATTAAATAATTAAATAACAAAGAATTAAAGAATTAGAAAATAAAAGAATGAAAGAATTAATGAATAAGAGAATCAATGAATTAATGAAATAAAGAATAAAGGAATAAAAGAATAAAAGAATAAAAGAATAAAGATGGGGGATTTTTAGGGATTGTGATTATACGAAACAAGTAAAAACATAAATAAACTAATTCTATTCCTATTTTTAACATATATACAAGTGGATTTTCTTTGAACACAAATTCTACCAACACTCTAACTTTTGCAAAATTTGAACATATTACAAAATTCTACTTTCATCAACTCACACATGCATACATTTTTTTTAATATTATAAATGCACCGGACCGCGGTAATAAACACTTATAAAATGATTAACCTAATGTTTATGATTTGAATGTGTATTAAACATTTAAATCTCTTCAATTTTATACTAAATGCACCGAACAACGGTCATAAACACTTAGCATAAAATTGAAGCTTAAGCACTCAAATGTATGAAGTAAATGAAGTTCGAAAAGTAGAACACATTATAATGATATCCTTGTCTACAAAAGTTAGAAAGAAAATACCCAAAAAAATATTGAATTAAAAAAAATAAAACCGAAACAACAATGAGAGTTTAAGTAAGGAAAATAACAAGTTACACTTTCGGAATCCAAGAAAGCTTGTGATTCCGAAAATGGATGGAAAAAATTAAATGTTATTCATAAGATTTTCTGACAGCAGAAGAAACCTTATGAAGATGAAGGAATAAACACGAGAATGCGAACTTAAACTCAAGAATTGCAACGGAAATACTAGTCTTGATATTTCTAAAGGAATGATACAATTTGTGTTTTGGAGCTCTCTCTCAAAACAAAGTCCCTAAACAAATGAATTGAACTCCTATTTATAGGGGAAAAAGCTACTAACAAATAAAATAAAGTAAATAAAAATTACAATTAAAAAAATGAAATGATGAATAATGATGAACAATGATGATTAATTATGAAATTAGGCATGGTTTAGAGTATTTTATGTTGAAAATCGGATGGAAAATGAGGGGTGGTTTGCAAAACAAATGGGCTGGAGCAGGTGGTTTTTTGGATGAATAGTGCAGGCTTGAGTAGGTGGTTGTGCAGGAAGTGGTTGGGCTGGGTTGGTGAAGACTGCAGCGGGCTGAAGGAGCAGGTGTACGGTTGGATTGGACCAGGCACGCAAGTGGGCTGCTAGCAGGCTCTGGCGTGATGGACTGGACCGGTTAGGTGGAGCAGGTGGGCTGCGAGCTGGTGCAACGGGCTAGGCGGGTAGGTGGCTAGCGCACGGGCTGGGCCTTTTCATTAGCGCGGGTCGTGGGTTGCTGGAGCTAGGATTACAGAATGGATTTGGGCTGCAACCAATTTTAGACCGAAATGGATCAGGCTGTTGCGTGCGGGCTGGGCTAGTGATAGCGGGCCTGGCGTCTGGGCTGCACGTGGAACAGAGGCTCACAGGCTGGGCCTTTCTTCTGGGTTGCACGTGGAACAGAAGCTCACGGGCTGGGCCTTTTTTCGGGGATACACACAAAAGAAATTAAATATGAGCTTGGGCTTACAATAATAAAATTAATTCATAAATTCAATTCAATCGAATTTGGTCCTAATTCTTTCGTTATAATTCCGATCGGGACGATTCTTTCGCCAAAACGCTCCAAAATACAAGCTTTATTTATTTAAATAGAAAAATAACAAAATATATTATTTTATCTAATTATTTTTTATTTTATTATTTAAAATTCAAGTATAAAGGGTATAAAATAATATAAAATAATGCTTAAATAACGACCTATCAATGTTAATATTGGCTGCTGGAATATTCGAGGGGTTAATGAGTTGTCCCGCCAGTTGGAGATTAGTAAAGTTGTAAAGGATAATTGCTTGCAAATTCTGGGCTTGGTGGAAACTCGGGTTCGTAGTAGGAATGTTAGTAAATTTATGAGAGTAATTAATAAACATTGGAGATGGGTGGATAATTATGCTGCTCATTAGAATGGTCGTATTTGGATTAGTTGGAATCCCTTGTGTATCAATTTGAAGGTTTTGATGGTCCAATATCAACTTATTCATTCTTCTGTGGAGGTTATTGATTCGGGGGAAATTTTTTTTGCTTCCTTCATCTATGGTGCCAATGTTGAAGGTCGTCGACATGAGCTATGAGATGTTTTGATTAATTTGGGTGGATCCATTGGTTCTGTTCCTTGGACAGTGTTGGGGGATATGAATGAAATTTCTTCTCTTAGTGAGTAGAAGGGTGGGGGAGGTCTCTGAGATTCTGGTATGCGTGACTCCTATATTTAGGGGTGTGGTTTGGAGGATTTGAGGTATTCTGGTGAACTCTTCACATGGAGGAATCATCAATATTCTAGAGGTTTAATCAGAAGGAAATTGGACAAGATTTTAGTGAATGAGGGCTGGCTCACTTCGTTCCCTAATTCTAATGCGAAGTTTTTTTAATCCGGGATTTTCAGATCATGCTCCTGGAATATTATTTTTGGGGACCCCTAGCAGCAACCGGAAATCTCCTTTCAAGTTCTTTATTTCAAGTTCTTTAACATGATGGCTGGCCATGTTGATTTTATGACCATTTTGGAACATACGTTTAATTCCCCTTGTGCTGGTTCCCAGCAGTTTAAATTTGCTTATCTCCTTAAACAGGTTAAGACGGCTCTGAAAGGTTTGAATCGGGCTCCTTTAGCTGATGTGTCTGAAGCCGGCATGACTGCTAAAGCTGAGTTAGATGTTTGCCAAAGAGAGTTGGTTGCTAATCCTAATGTTGTAGCAACAGTCGAAAGGGAAAGATTTCTCTTAAAGAGGTATGTTGCGTGTCTCCGGGAGGAAGAGAGTTTATTTAGGCAAAAACCCCGTATTCAATGGATGGAAGGTGGGGATTTGAACACGGCCTTCTTCCATAAGGTTATTAAAAAGAGGGTTAATCATAATAAGATTGTTTCCATTACTCGTAATGATGGTTCCATTGCTAGAGAGAAGGATGAAATTAAAACGGAAGTTGTTTCTTTCTATCAAAACTTGTTTGGTCATGCTAGACCAGTCTGTGAGATGCAGTTCCAGGCTGTGATGTTGGATGTTGTCTCTGGTGACCAGGCCATTTCTATGACTTAAGTTGTCACTGGTGATGAGATTTGTGACACATACTTCAAGCTTAAGCCGAATAAAGCGCCAGGTTCTTATGGGTTCAATGCTTATTTCTACCATCGTGTTTGGCCAGTTATTGGTCCCCACGTGATCAGCGCTGTTAAGGAAGTATTTTCAAGTTCGAAGCTTCTGGGTGAATTTAATTCCACTATTGTTGCCTTGGTCCCTAAGGTTCCGAACCCTACTGCTAGGAGGGACTTTCGTCCTATCTCCTGTTGTAACACTATTTACAAGATAGTGTCAAAGATTATTGCTAATATGATCAAGCCAGTGCTCACTTCCCTCATTTCTCCTAACCAGTCAGCGTTTTTTTCGGGAAGAAGAATTGGGCATAATATTCTTTTAGTCCAGGAGCTTTTTTAAAGGCTATCACCTCAACTCTGGCCCGACTCATTGTGCGGTGAAAGTGAACCTTCTCAAGGCCTACGACACTATATCCTGGGACTTTATTCTTTTCTGCCTTGGAGGCGTTTCAGTTCCCTTCTCTTATTGTTGGTTGGGTCAGGATGTGCATATCTAGCCCTCGTTTCTCTATTGTTGTCAATGGAGAACTTGCGGGATTTTTCCCTGGTAAACGTGGAATCCGTCAAGGCGACCCTCTATCTCCATACTTATTTGTGATTGTTATGGAAATCTTCTCGCTTATTATGAAGGATTGTATTCGCAGCAACCCAGAGTTTTGATATCACTGGAGGTGTGACAAGGTACTTTTATCTCACCTTGCTTTTGCTGATGATCTTATTATTTTTTCTCATGGTGATACTTTATCTCTCTTTGTTGCCAAGTCTGTTGTTGATTGGTTTTCAAGTGTGTCTGGGTTATTGCCTAATATGAATAAGAGTCACATGTATACTGCTGGTGTGGATAGTAGAATCAAAAGTCGCTTGTTGCTTATGTTTGGTGTTCAGGAAGGATCCCTCCATGTTAGGTACCTTGGAGTTCCTATTATTACCACAAAACTAAGTTTCACCTCTTGTGCTCCTCTGTTGGAAAGGATTCAGAATAGAATGAGAGCGTGGGAACATCGTGCCCTTTCCTTTGCTGGCAGATTATTGCTTATTCAAACGGTCCTATGTAGCATTATGGTGTTTTGGGGCTCTCATCTCTTTCTTCCTAAGAAGATTACTTCTGAAATTGAACGTATCCTCAGGTGCTTTCTTTGGTCGGGCAACTGTACTGGACCATATCGTGCTAAAATGGCTTGGAGTATTGTTTGGAAACCGAAGAAAGAGGGGGGTCTTGGTATTCGGAATTTGCATATTTGGAATGTTTCCATGATGGCAAGATATATTTGGTTTCTTTTCGAGGACGGGAATGCCAACGTATGGGCCAATTGGGTCAAGGCGTATTTTATTCGTGGTAAGTGTCTTTGAACTCTAAATACGCCTAACAAGTGTTCTTGGAATTGGAGAAAGATGATGAAATCCCGAGAGATTATTGGCCTTTTATTCATTGTGTTGTGGGAAATGGTGAAAGAATTTTTTTGTGGCATGACAGATGGAATGCTTGTGGTCCCTTATGGGCTCGCATGGGTGGCGTTGGTATGGATGATCTGGGGAGCCATTCTAATGCTTTGCTCGCCACTGTTCTTCACTCTAGTAGTTGGAACTGGCCTTTTTCTCTGAATCATGTTTTGAACCTTATTAGAAGTATGTGTGAGGGCATCCTTTCCTCACCTACACAGGTTGACAAGTTTTATTGGTCTCTCTCCCCCAATGGTATGTTCTCCTCTAATACTCTTTGGAAGAAACTTAACGTGGAAGGGGTTGCAAATCCTAGAGCCCACCTCGTGTGGTTTCCTGCAGCTATTCCTAGGGTTTCCTTCATCATGTGGATTGCCTTAAAAGGGCGTCTTGATACTTTGGACCGTGTCTCTTGTTTTACTTCTCTTTCCAATGTTCTTTGTTATCTGTGTGGTAGGGAACCTGAAACTCATGAACATTTGTTCTTTGACTGTCCAGTACTTGTGATATTTTGCGGGTTGTCCTTGGCAAATGTGATGAAACTTGGAGAAATCCCCCTTGACCATCGTTTGTGGATGCTATCTCTGTCTTATGGAGAGGGAAGTCGCTTACTGCCACCATCAAGAAGCTCGCCTTATCTACCACTGTTTATTGCATATGGTTGGAGCGCAATAATCGAGTGTTTTCTAATACTCGATGCCCCTCTTCTACTATTCTTAGTCGTATTATTGATTTGATTCGTTTGAGACTGTGTAATGTTAATTTTAAGTTGAATGCTGGTAATATTTAGGTTGCTAGAACTTGTAATTTACCTATTATTGAGTAAGTAGTTTAAGCTGGTCTGTCTGTTGTCAAGTTCTAGGCTTGTTCGCTGGTTCTTGTGGGTTGACGTTTGTCTTCTGTTCCTCACGGGCTGTATTGCTTCTTTTCTCTGAGGTTTTTGTTGGTGCCCTTCTGGATTCTTTTTAGGGTTTACCCTTCAATAAAATTTGGATTTATCAAAAAAAAAATTCCCCATTTCAATTCTACATTTCGTTATATTACACAAACTAACCTTATTTCTTAAAGCTATAAATAACATTGAACGTCCCCACTTTACTACCATTATTATTCTTACTGCTATTCTCCACCTCTCTCTCTCTCTCCCTCCCTCTCTCTCTCTCATTTTTCAGACAAAATGGCTATTAATAATAGTTCAACGTCATCCAAATTAAAATAGATATGATGATACCAAAAATCCAGAGAAAAACTATTCGACAATATGTACCACAATTTTAAATACTTTTATATTGTTATATGAACATACTGCATACCAGAATTGGGTATCAAAGCACCAGCTTCATTGTCATAGGTTTAAAATCTTTACTTCCAAAACGCTTGTTAAAGTAAGAGAAATTAAGAACAAAGAAGCATGCATGTCCAATGGTTATGCTTTCATTGTCCTTGACCTGAAATTTCCCACGGGCGTATTATTGAAGGGACCAACATGGTTATCAGACTTAAGCGTGTTATGTTCACCTAAAACAAAAATAGACTTAAAGGTATTACAGGATCCTAAAATTTTAGAGCAAAGCTGCCATGAAGGTAAGGATTTGCTGCTGGTTTAGTGTCAATGGTGAACTCTTTAAGGGGTATATAAAATTCTGGTCTTCTAGTATGTTAAGGATTGAAAATATCTTGGAGGCTAAACTAATAACAAAATGCAGAAATAAAAATAAAGGAGGAGCGAAGAATATCCTAGAGGGTCCTGAGGCATCAGAGTTAGTATACTCATTACATGTCATACCGAAGAATAAAAAATTACTACAGGTAATTTCCAATACGCCAGTTATGTAAGACTCCCTAGGATAAAAACATGAGCAAAATTAGTGACCATGATAAATTGGAGGACATGCTGTATGCTTGAGTTTTTGAACACAGATTACTTTAACAAAGAAACATGTACATGATACATCACGGATGAGAAACCTGGTCTTAGACTCTTAGAGGCTAGCAGCGCCGCCGACCGGGGGAGGAGGAATTAGAGGCTTAGAGCCCATCCCGAGAGGAGGAGGACCGCCAATCCGACCGCCGCCACGCACAATCCTACCGCCAAGCACTGTATACAGATCTGACCTCCGAGCACAGCAGACGGCTCCTGGACCTCTGGTTTCTGTGTTCTTGATCCTCTTATACTCCAGAAATGGAGAGTGTTGATGGAGGTTGGAGAATGGAGCCTTAGAAGCTAGCAAAGTGTTGATGGAGGTTGGATTTTGGTTTGAGAATGGAGAGAGTGCGGGGGTGCGGCTGGCAAAGGCAAACTAAGTCTGCTATAAATTTAGTTTTAGGTTATAAATGATATAAAATTTAAATATTTATATGTGCCCTTATAAAATCCTAGAGTAATAAATGGGTTCACGGGTTTACGGGCTAGTAGGTTGGGAATCGTGATTCAATAACATGTTTAATAAACGGGTTAATAGGTTATTAAATGGGTTTGCGGGTTGATCCGAAAGTCACCTGTTTAATAAATGGGTTATAACGGATTGACTTGAAATTGACCTGAATTTTTATCGAGTCGTGTCAGAAATTTCCACCCTTAGTCTAGTTGACCCGTTACAGTAAAACGGGTCGACCCATCGAGAGATAGACGATGATGATGTTAGCAAATGACGTCATCATCTGTCAGGTTGTCAGGCCACGTGGCCAATAGGGTGCTGCCACGTGGCACATGTCAAATCCAATCAGCACTGACGTGTTAGACATGTGGACCAATCAGTGTGTGATACGTGGCACGTGTCAGACCTGTCAAGTTGAGGACAGCATTTAATTTTTCCCCCAAAGTAGTTTTATTGGTGTTCTGCAGAAAAGAGAGTAAAGAAATATTAATAAACTTGGGTGGCCTACTCTAAATATGCAGAACAAAAGACATGTGCAGGACAATGGGAATAGAAAAGTTCAGTGCAAAACAAAGTGAAATTGGATGCATAGGTCATTTAGATTAGTCAATAGAGGTGAAAACAAAGGATTGATAATACCTACACATCATTATTTACCTTCTGTACAAAAGTGGCTTTTGTCGCCTCTGGAAAAAAGAAGAAATAAAAAAAGTGCCCTTGAGGGGTGTCGTGCAAGAACAAACCAGTGAGTAGTCGCACGAGGAAGCTACGAGGAAACAGATGGAGACGAGTGGAGAAAAAGAAGGCCAGTTTGTTTCTTTTTATTAACGTATGTCCAAGTTCTTGTTTGAGAGCTAATCTCTGCAATAGATAGGAATAAGCATAGACCTATTAGAAAGAAGATTCGATATTTCAGCAGATGCACTTGAAGCTGGGTTAAGAAATTCGATAAAGCGGGCTAAAAAAACAATTAATGAGTCATCCAAATACTCATTAATTAAGCCCAAGGCATCATAAAGGTCTAAAATCACTTCGAAAAATTTTCGAGCCCAAAAATTCTATGATCAAAGCCCGAACTCCTTTAAAATTTCAAAACTACGCCGGTTTGATCCTGCTAAGGGTACGTAGGCAATCTAAATTATTCTAGATGCAATCGTCCCCCTTAAATAAGTCCGTACTTCTTTGAAGTTAATTCTATTTTTTAAAATAGCCAAACACATATTTTAATGGATCATTTACTCATTAAAAATCTTTCGAACTACGTCGGTTTGATTCCCGCAAAGGGATACGTAGGCAATCTAGCATACTCACTAGATACAACCGCAACTATTTTTGAATCACTGGTTATTTCTAACTAAATTCTCCCAAATACATTTCCAAACACATTTTCCAAATACAATTTTTATTTTTAACGAGTCATTCACTCATTAAATATTCTGGAACTACGAGTGGCTTGATTCCGCTAAGGTTCGACTTAGGTGTAGCTGCAAACAAATCAAATAAACATTTTTATTCTTGTATTTAATTTCGTTTGGAAGCAGAATCGAGAGAATGTAATTAAGAGGCACATTTACCTTGGATGGATCGTACTCCAAAAAATATTAAAACCGCTAGCAATTAAGCATGGTGGTGAGATTATGTTGGGAAGCAATAATTTTCTTCTACAGATAAGAAACACATTTAGATCCCTTGGCCAACTTAATTTAGTAGTTTAATTAGGATCTTAGTATTTTTTTTTTAATTTTTTTTACTTTTGCTCTGAAAACTCTCTTTAGTCTTTTTTCTTCTTTAGACCTTTAACACCAGAATTTGTACCTTTATAACTTTAACACAACTCTGAGTTCCCCAGTGCCTTCTGGGTATTTTATTTATTTATTTTTACTTTTGCTCTGAAAACTCTCTTTAGTCTTTTTTCTTCTCTAGACCTTTAACACCAGAATCTGTACCTTTATAACTTTAACACAACTCTGAGTTCGCCAGTGCCTTCTGCAGACTAGAACATTCCGCTAACAAATATTTGAAGAATACATGCCGCTTGTTTTGTAGGTATCCACTGGAGTTGGAGGCCATTGCTGTTTGGAACAGTATGATGATTCCAGCAGCAAGCTCTTTTCCGTTATATCACGTTTGTTTCCTTTGCAGGAATATTGATGGTTTTTAAGCTATGCTGGTTCTCTGTCTGAGCAACAATTTCAAAAACCGCAGTTTTTAGTTTCTTTCTCATGCGACGTTGGGTGACATTATTTTAAATCTCAAGAAGTGTAATGCACTTTTTTTCTTATTTTGGTTTTTTCCCATCGGATTTTTTCAGGTAAAGTTTTTTAATGAGACAGCATTATGCGCCAGCTCCTCCCAGTTGCTGATCTATATGTTATTGGCTCCATTTGTATTTACAATGTAAATGTAACATGATAGTACTTTATTTATTTATTTTTTCTTTTTTAAGTTTCCCGTGAATCTAATTAGACTACAAATCTTTTTAAATCGTGTTATTGACTTTGATGTTCATGATTGGATTCTTGATGAATCTTGTGTCTAATAATGTATTATGTTTTAAAATAAAACATCTCTCTCTAACCAAAAAAAATCCAACTTTTAATATAACACAAAGCAATCATTGATGGAAATTGGAAAATCATATTAGAGTAGAAGATTAGCCCATATATCACAATGAAAAAATAACAAAGAAATAGAACGGCGATTGATGAAGAACTTTGCAGATAGGAAGATGAAGGAGGAGGAAGGTTGAAATTGAAACTTTCAAAAGAACCGATTCAGCGGCGGCGGGGGGTTACTGGGTTCATAAATGGTATTTTAATCATATTTCTGAGTTAACAATTAACCGATTCAGCGGCGGCGGGGGGTTACTGGGTTCATAAATGGTATTTTAATCATATTTCTGAGTTAACAATTACACATACATTAATTATCCTTTTTAATACAGAGTTAACCAATTATTTGGATCATAGTAGTATGAAGTCCAGGAAGTCATATTCACACAAAAACTACGGCCCCAATCATGTCGCTGTTTCTTCAAGTGCGCTTTCTTCAGAGTGGCAAGAAATTTGTGAAACCAAAGTAACAAGAAAATCAAAGGCATCGGTGCCGACGACAGCGGTGGCGATGTTATGAGGAGAGGTGTTAATGAAATGTATGACTTCCATTGAACCATTTTATGACCTCATTTTTAAGTTTGCAATTATAGAGTACTGAATGTCGACGTTAACTTTAAATTTGTCATTATAGAATTAATTTTCTATTTCATAATCGAAATTCAATTATTATTATTATTTTGTCTCTAGCTACATCTTTCTAAGTGTTATCTAATTAATGAATAAAATCTTTTGAGAACAATCTTGATTTTCAATATTTACATATTTTTCTTTCAGATTCTACATATATTTTCATGCATGGGAGATGATTTAAGTTTGATATAATTAGTTTAGCCGATCAAATAAGAGGAAAAGTTAATCGTTAAAATACGCGAGTAATTAGAATTTATATTAGAATATTATTATTTGTATACATTGTAAAACTTAAACATGGTTCAAATTTACGTTGAAAAATAGTAATACTATATAAAGCGTACAATTATTTTATCGGGTTAATAACTACCAGAGACGGATTTAGTAACTAAAAGTAAGGTAGGCTAAATTCATCAAGTTCTTAAAAAAAAATGAAATGTGGGCTAAATTCATCAAGTATTATTCAAAATTGGAAATATATATATATAAAAAGGGCCAAATTTTATTAGAAAATTGAAAGAAAATAATTAAATAAGACTTTGTTACGGATAATCAAGCTGCCAACAACAAAGGATTTGAACCTAGCTTCACAAACAAGGCACCCAACCACAAAACCAACTGGATTAAGCTGCAAAAACAAAATTATAAATTATAAAAAATGACCTAGGTTACAACCCAAATTATCCTATTTACATATTCTTCCCTGATAACTGTCAGAATGCTACCTGTCATATGCCACCTGGTTTGTTAGCGTCAGTCCTTATAAATCAGTTAGAATTCTGTTGGGATTCTATGCTAGCTGTACTAGAGTTAGTTAGAGGTAGTTAAGCTCTAGATGAGTACGGCTTGTGTACTCCTACTCGTATAAGTTCTTGACTCCTCAACTTTGTTCCAATCATCTATTTCAGTCAATACACAAAACTTCTCTGCATCTTCCCTTCTCTCTCAACTACCTCGATCATCATTTCTCCTATCTTCAAGACTGTTATCATGGTATCAGAGCCGCGCTTGACGGCCTGAACTTCTTCTCTCGTCTTCCGCTGCTAGAGTAAAAAGAAAAGAAAAATCAAAGAAGTTCGTTGTTTCACAAAGAGCCTAAATCAGCAATCAAGCTGATGCACTGACTTGGTGCCCCCTTCATAAAGGTTCTGTGTTTTTCTCCATAGCGTCTAAGCGACTGCACAACAAGTGTTTGTCAAGAAGGTTTCAAGTACCTACAAAGAAAGTTTCAAGAATCAACAAAAGAATCAGCAAACAAGTTGTAGCACACCAGATGTTTGTGTTAAAGATTCAGAGAAGGAAAGAGTAAAAGATTCAAAGAAGAGTGTCTCACTTCGTGTCTTCAAATGGTGACCTCTTCCCAGCTTCAAATCCTGCCGTCTCCTATTGCAGGCTTGATCTCTACTGTTGGAAGTTCAGTAAATGTCAAGCTTGATGATCACAACTTCCTCACATGGAATTTCCAGAAGGAGCTATTACTGAATGTCCATGGTTTGATGGGGTTTGTCTCAGGGTCTAATCTGTGTCCCCCTCTGGTGGCTACTGTTTCAGATGATGAAAATGTGGCAAGGCTGGAACAAATCCAGATATGGGGAATGCACAATCAAGCCTTGATGCAACTGATCACTACTACACTATCCCCTTCTGCAATGTGATGTGTTATTGGTTGCAAGACTGCTCAAGAAATGTGGGTAAGTCTTAAGGAAAGATTTGCTTCCATCACTAAAGCCTCTATTTTCCAAATGAAAACTGAGTTACAAAATATTAAGAAAGGTTCTGAGAGTATGACACAGTATATGCAAAGGATTAAAAATGCAAGAGACACATTGGAATCATGTGGGGTTCATTTTGGTGATGATGATGTAGTGATTTTGTCTCTAAGGGGTCTACCAAGTGAATACAATACCTTTCGATGTGTGATTAGATGCAGGGAGACTTCTATTTCACTCAAGGAATTCAGGGCTCAACTCCTTGCTGAAGAAAGTGTCATTGAACAAACAAGTGAGTTTCCTTTTCTGTCTGCTATGGTGGCTACCAAGGGCACGTGTCCTGGCTCTTCCTCTGAGCATGGATCAACAAGTAACCTTCAAGTTTCACTTCCTGGTTAGTCATCTGGATACACAAAGGAGGTTTCAAATCAGACATGTGGAAACAACAGTCAGAACTCACAGTTCAATTCTCAATCCCAGTTCAACTCCCAGTCTCATCAGTCTAATCCTCAACTTTTCAGTGGTAATTTTCAGCATTTTGGATACAATGGTGGTTGTGGCAATGCACCAAACTCCAACTAGTACTATAGGAACAACAATTACAATGGTGGAAGGAATAAGAAAGGAAGAGGAAAGGGAAATTAAAATCAACAATGGGGAAATCAAAATCAAAATCAGCAGTGGGAAAATCAGAATCCACAACAGCATAGTTTTTCTGGCTTTTCTGGTTCCTCAGGTCTTGACTACTCACAGGTTCAAGGTGGTCCTGGTTATTCTTCTCAAGGGACTTGGCAACAACAGCCTCCCCCAAAATGTCAAATATGTGCCAAGAAGGGTCATCTTGCTGTGGATTGTTATTACAGGCATCCAGACCAAGCTCCACAAGAAGCTGAAGCTTGTCAAATCTGCTGGAAGCTTGGCCACACTGCTGTTAATTGTTACCAGAGAGGTAACTATTCCTACCAAGGAGCACCTCCTTCTCCAGCACTTAGTGCTATGACTGCCACTGCTCCCTTCTTGGTCCCTCAGCATAGTCAAGAGTACTGGGTGGCAGATAGTGGTGCTTCAGCCCATATGACAGCAGACCTGTCTCAGATAACAAGAATTACACCTTCTGTTTCTTCTGAATCAGTAACTACAGCTGGTGGTTCAAGTTTGCAAGTTGCACACTGTGGCACTTCAACTCTCATTACTAATAATCCTGTTGTTCACACTTTCAAAATGCAGCAAGTCTTACACGTTCCAAAGATTTCTCATAATCTGTTATCCATAAACTGTTTCTGTAAGGACAATAACTGTCAATTTATCCTTGATGAACTGTGCTTTTCCATACAGGACAGAACCACAGGGAAGATATTGTACAAAGGTATGAGCAATGAAGGACTCTACCTCATCCCTCGTCATTTTTCCAATGTCAGTTCCCTAGCTATTTCCCCTTCTGTCAGTACTGCCTTCCTGTGCAAGCAAGTCAATTCTAAGGTCTGGCATAGCAGGTTAGGACATCCTTCAAATGAATTTGTCTCTGCCTGTTTGATTAAGTCTAGAATCCCCTTCTCATTTGATGTTCATACCAATATCTGTGAACCCTGCCTGCAAGGAAAATTCACCAAACTGCCCTTTCTGTTTCCAGCATCCAAATCTGATGTTCCTTTTGGAAGTTGTTCACTCTGATGTCTGGGGTCCTACCCCTATCAAGTCTTTAAATGGCTTTAGATACTATGTGAATCTCATTGATGAATGTACTAGATACACCTGGATTTTTCCCATGAGAAATAAATCAGATTTTGGTTCTATCTTTGTACACTTCTATGCCTTTGGTTTAACTGCTTTTTCTACCAAGATCAAAACTCTTCAATCAAATAATGGTGGTGAGTACATTAGCATTCATTTTCAACAATTTCTACTTTCTAAGGGCATTACACATCAAAAATCCTACCCCTATACCCCTGAACGAAATAGCCTAGCAGAGAGAAAACAGAGACACATTGTTGAAACTGCCATTACTCTTCTCCAATCTGCTTCACTACCCCCACTCTTTTGGTCTTTTGTTTGTTCCACTGCCGTGTACCTAATCAATAGAATGCCCTGCACCACCCTTCATATGCATTCTCCCTTTGAACAGCTTTTTGGTACAACTCCACCAATCCTGCACCTCAAAATCTTTGGCAGTGCCTGCTTTCCATCCCTCAAACCATACATTCATCATAAACTTCAACCCAAAACAACCAAATGTGTTTTCCTTGGCTATGTAGACAAGCACAAAGGCTATATCTGTTATGATCCTATCTCCACTAAGACTTTCATATCCAGGCATGTTCTGTTCAATGAGGGTGACTTTCCATATCGGTCTCTTATTTCACAGTCACAGCTAAATTTGCACTCTAGTCCTAACCTAGGTTATGTTCATTTCACTTCTCCCAACTTCTTCTCTTCTTTTCCCCTCTCCATGCCCGTTTCTCCTCCTTCTCAACCTCTCAGTGCTCAGATCAGTACACTTCCTGGTTTACCTGTCTCCACAAACTCAGAAGCTTCTGGTTCCTTATCTAAATCTTCAGATCAGCCAAGTGTACCTCCTGATCCACTTGTCTCAATCCCCACAGCAACATCTGATTCCTCATCTGGTTCTTCTGGTGAGACAGTTGGTGTTTACACCTCAGATTCCAGTTCTGATGTGCATCATAACCTCTCTGAGTCTGATCAAGAAGATGCTCCTGGTTCTTCTACCTTTCAGCCTCAGTTCCTGCAAGTCATGTTGCCAATCACAGGGGTCAACATGCACCTATTGGAACCCTTAATTCAAGGAGTTATTGGAACCCTTAATTCAAGGAGTTGTTGTCACCTCCCTTAATTCAAGGAGTTGTTGTCACCTCCCTTAATTCAAGGAGTTGTTGTCACCTCCCTTAATTCAAGGAGTTGTTCCTTTATTGGAACCCTTAATCCAAGGAGTTGTTGTCAACTCCCTTAATTCAAGGAGTTGTTGTCATCTCCCTTAATTCAAGGAATTGTTGTCAATTCCCTTAATTCAAGGATCTCCCTTAATTCAAGGAGTTGTTCCTTAATTCAAGGAATTGTTGTCAATTCCCTTAATTCAAGGAGTTGTTAATTAGCTTCCCTAAGCCTATATATAGTTGTACAAATTGTAAGGATCATATGAGAGAAATACAATTCAACCTTTGAAATTCAATATATGCAGACTAGATCAAAAAACGGAATCTCTAAAAGGAGAGCTTTTTACTCTCAGGCAGGTGCTGATTTCACAGAAGTTGAACCTCCTTCCTTTGCTTTGGCTGCTCCTGTTCCAGTGGCAGCAAGCAATGAAGGAAGAGATTGATGCCTTGCTAAATCAGCATACTTGGGACCTGGTTCCTATACATGTACATAAGAATCTGGTTGGCTCCAAATGGGTTTACAGGATAAAAAAAAACTCAGATGGAAGCATTGCCTGATATAAAGCACGACTAGTTGCTCAAGGTTTTAGCCAGGAACCAGGATTGGACTATGGTGAAACTTTCAGTCCAGTTGTCAAACCAACAACAGTGAGACTTGTTCTGGCCTTGGCAACCCAATTCAAGTGGAAACTCAGACAGATGGATGTTAAAAACGCTTTCTTGCATGGAGATCTCAAAGAAGAAGTTTATATGAAGCAGACCCCTGGTTTTGAAAGTGAAGTATCACAGGGCCATGTTTGCCTCCTCAGAAAATCACTCTATGGTTTAAAACAAGCCCCAAGGGCTTGGAATGAAAAATTCACCAGCTTTCTTCCTGGTTTAGGTATCCAAACAACATAGGCCGATGCTTCCTTATTTGTCAAGCAAGCCTCTACTGGTTTAGTCATCCTGCTTCTCTATGTGGATGACATCATACTCACTGGGAGTTCAGACAGTGTTGTTCAAGAAGTGATTGATACCCTCAGTGATGAATTTGAGATGAAGGACCTTGGAGACTTAAGCTATTTTTTGGGAATTCAGATCTCTCATACAAAGTCTGGTCTGTTCTTGTCTCAGTCCAAGTACATTACAGAACTTCTGGTCAAAACAGACATGCTTGATAGCAGCATAGTGGATACACCATCAATCCCTGGATCTAGGCTAAGGAAAATGGATGGGCCTATATACAACAATCCTCACAATTACAGGAGCATTGTGGGAGCATTACAATATCTGACATTTACCCGGCCTGATATTGCCTTTTCTGTGAATCAGGTATGTCAGTACATGCATTCTCCTTGCGAAAACCATTTCATGGCAGTAAAGAGGATACTACGGTTTCTCAAAGGCACTCTACATCATGGCCTGCTATATCAAACTGGTTCTCTTGACCTGAAAGCTTTCACAGATGCAGACTGGGCAGAAGACCCCAATGATAGACGAAGTACTACTGGTATGGCTGTCTTCTTAGGCTCAAATCCCATCTCCTGGATTTCCAAGAAGCAAAACACTGTTTCCCGCTCCAGTACAGAAGCAGAATATAAAGCCTTGGCAATCACAGCAGCAGAACTAGCCTGGATTCGTCAGTTACTATGCACTCTTCACATTCCACTTCTCAAAGCTCCTCTCATATATTGTGACAGCACATCTGCAGCAAGCCTGTCAGCAAATCCAATCTTCCATTCTCGTGCAAAAGGTATTGAAGTAGATTATCACTTTGTACGAGAAAGAGTTGTTCGAGGGGATCTAGATGTTCAACATGTCAAGTCAGCCGATCAAGTGACAGATATCTTCACTAAAGCCCTTGATGGAAACCCCTTTCAAATGCATTCCTTCAATTTGACCTTAGAACCATCAAATTGAGGGAGGGTGTTAGAATGCTACCTGTCATATGCCACCTATCTTGTTAGCATCAGTCCTTATAAATCAGTTAGAATTTTGTTGGGATTCTATGCTAGCTGTACTAGAGTTAGTTAGAGGTAGTTAAGCTCTAGATGAGTACGGCTTGTGTACTTGTCAGGACCGCCCCCGAAAGGGGCATCGATAATCGTGCACGGTCCTGATCCCGTCTGGCAAGATGACTGAAAATCCCAAATTACCCTCAGTACTTGCCAGACCAGGGATAGCCACACGTACTTACTCATGCCTCCGCCCCTCGTACAGCCTCGAACAACGCGCCACGACCTGGAGGGTCAATAAAAAACCAAAAGGTGTGAGTGGACAAAAGAATTCAGTTCGTAAAACAGTTACGGAAAGACGCTTTTACCCTCCAAGTAAAAACCAATGCATGCATACAAAAATCATTTCGCAATCGGTTAACATTTCAACATAAGAAATCCGTATATGAAAAATCAAAATCATTTTCCTTTCTTAACCTTCGGGTCATAGCCCGCAAATTATAAACACAGGGCCACAGCCCAAGACCATAAAGTCCAAATCCAAGTATACGACATCAACCAATCCATCAACCATATAAACTGGGCCACCGCCCAACACATCCAATCATCAAAGAACGTCAATGAATCACAATCAATCAGTTTGCTGGATATCGAGTGCGCCCGAGTCTTTAAACTCAAAACCATGCGCATCATCAGGCCTTCCCGGGATTTCAACGAGTCTTTAAACTCAGAACATAATTAATAGGCCTCGGGGGTATCACAGTATCCGAGTCTTTAAACTCACGAGTCTTTAAACTCATTAAGGGCCCTCCCCCGTCATCAATTAACCGAGTCTTTAAACTCAAAACGTGCTCCAGCAATAGCACCGGGTCTTTAAACCCCAAGTAGTTTTCAACGGGTCTTTAAACCCCAAAACAGTTTATCAATCATGACAACGTGGGATCCATCTCAAAATCACATTTTTCACAACAGGACGCATGGTCCGAATTTCCACATTCATTTTCCCCAAATCAGACTTTACAAACATAATCAAATTATCATGAAACACGGGGCATGCAAAATCAGACCAAATCACTTTATTACATCCTTTTTCATTCCCGAATTCGAATTCGCGATAATGAATCTGTAAGCCGGCATCCGGAAGCATCATCCCGAACCCAAACCAAGAATCCGCTTTATTATTTTCGAAAATCGGAATCGCGTAAATCAAAGTTACTTTTATGCCCCGAGCATTAAGCCCGAAATCACCTTTTTCAAATCTAATTAAATTCTTAAGAATCATTTCTTTCTCAAATCTCATTTTCAACACATCGAAACCACAATCATAATCACCAAAAACACGATCCAATCAGAATATACTCAAAACCCATTTTTAAAATCCTCAAAATCACAAGTCTCATTTTAATTCCCCAATTCAAACATCAACAGTGATCAAATCACAATAACTTGAAATCTCGTAAAACGTGCAAATCCGGAACATTCTCGAAAAACGTGTCAAACCGTGAGTCACACTCGCAAATCATAAACAACCTTCTTAAATCATTTTACACCCATTTCATGTAATTTCTTTCATTAAACCCTCATTAAGCACACGAGTGACCATAGTCTCGAAATACGAGTAATTTCACATGTATAGTAAAAATACGTATAAATACGGGAACCGAATACGTATAAATACGGAAATCAAAGTCAATCACAACTTATAATCATGATCATAAAATCATAGAAATAATTTATGCATGCATTAAATTTTGAAAGCAAGTCCACTCACACACCGTCCAATAGGGCTCGGTTTCGCGCCACACGCGGTTCCGTAATTTCCGACATTTTCCAAAAACTTGAATCCTGCCCGAAAACACATCCCCGGGTCATTAAAGTGTCAAAGAACAACATACTAATTTCCCATAATTTTCCGGGACTTAATCGTTAATTAAAAACGTAATAGAAATCTTCGGACCCTCGGAACCACATCGAGACGGTGTCCGATAATTTCGAAACCAACGCTAAAATGTTCGTTACATTGTATAGGACAAAAGTCGTGTTGAACTCACCTTGAAATTCGGGTCCACGCGCCGTCACGCGCCGCCGCAAGCGGCTGCGCGTGACACCCACGCGCCAGCTACAGTGCCAGGTACAGTCGTCGTCCCTACCCGACTGTCTGGTAAATGGGTCCGGTTGACCCGCGGCGTGACCCGGCTGGAAATCCATCAATTTCAACCTACGAGCATCAATTCAAACATTCAATAGAATCGCCAAGCATCTAATTTGGGTCCTGTGACCTCCAATCAGTGACATCATACCTGAATCCAGACGATTAGAAGTCAAATTTTGAAGAACAGGTGGGTACTGTTCAATCATCAAACTCGACCAACCTCGATTGTTTACCTGAAATTGGCCCACCAGAAGCTTCGTAGTGTTCATATGAACTTGTTTCTCCTGCCAATTGCTCCTCTAAACTCTTCCAAAATCACAACTCAAGCTCGATTTTCTTCCCGGTCAGCAGGTCCCTTCAGAGTCGAAAACGGCATCAAATCACCTCCCACTAGTATGCGATCGACTTGAATTAATCCCAGAGGACTCATTGAAGCCTTAATTTGCCATGGGCTGGCCTACAATTCGAGTTGAAATTTTGATTTTGCTTGAACAAGAACTTCGGGTTTCCAGAGCATTTCTCTCCCAGTCCGCTCGTTTCTCCTCTCTACCCATCACACTAGTTCTCACTACTTCTGTGTCTCCCTTTCATTGTCCCCAGAATGGATTGAACAATTAAATTCCTCCCACTCGCCCAGTGCTCTGTTCTGCAAAACGAAGGCCCGTGCTCCGCAACTCACCCGCACAGACAATTCCTTTCAGCCCTCCGTCACGTAAATGGATCCTTCTCACTCCCAACACTCTCAGTTAGCTGCAATGCGACCCAACATCCGTGGGGAACTCACTCAGACTTACTGAGTCTCTGTTTCCCGCAAAACAGACCCATCACCATTTTTAAAACCTGCCCGTGCTCCCCCCTTCTCCGTCCAAGCGTGCCTCCATGCTCCCATTATCCTCAATTTTCATAAACAATTCATGTTTCAGAGAATTCCTAAGCCATTTCCTTGATCAGAGGTCCAACTTAAACAATTACATCGCACTAACCCACGGCTGTTCAAACTGGGCTTGGCAATTTACCATTTTGCCCTTCTACTCAAAATTACCAAAATGCCCTTCACCATCCGTGACCCGTAACTCGATTACCCGATGTCCGTTTCCGGCGTGCCGCCTGCCGTTGTACTCGGGGCATCGAGACCTTCCTAACGGTCCTTGGCCCTCGGCCATTGGACCCCCCGATCGAAAAGTCAACATTTTCCCTTATTTAGTCCAAATTACGGTAATGCCCCTGGACTTCCGACCGTCATAACTTCCGCCACGAACGTCGGAATCGAACGTGCCACCTGTCTATGAACTCGTGACGTCCCAAACTACGTCACGGTCATCGGGAAAAGTCCATTTGACCGCCCGAATAAAAAGTCAACGTTTTGCCCACAACCAGGGGCAAAACGGTCATTTTGCACCGTTCGTCCGATTTTACCCAACTAATCACCGATTAACCCCGTTAATCATGATTAGTTACAAATTTAATCTCGAATTCCGGGACGGGTCGTTACAGTACTCCTACCCGTATAAGTTCTTGACTCCTCAACTTTGTTCCAATCATCTTTTTCAGTCAATACACAAAACTTCTCTGCATCTTCCATTCTCTCTCAACTACCTCGATCACCATTTCTTCTATCTTCAAGACTGTTATCAATAACTACATTCAAAATTAGCCACGATCACCACGATTGTAAGAGCATACGTGTTCGTCTTTGTCTACTCGTGCAAAATAGACGTTCTTACAACCTTGGCATTCAGACTGATAATTTTCTTCAATATCTTTTTTGTGTGCGTATCCAACATGAGACACCAATCCGTTCTTATCAGTAAATTCTCTACGGCAGAAATAGCATCGATACCTATTAGAGTGGATGTGCCTCAGTTCATCATGCTTCTTCAAGTCATCTTTATTGGTAGATGTGTAATCAACAGTATTACAGATGTTCAGACATGTAACTTGCTAACTTCATGCATTTGTGGCCCTAATTCATGTCATATTGGAGTATTCAAACTCATGCAATCAAGCCAGTGCAATAAGGAGGAACATTCAAACTCCATGTAACTTGCGAGTACGTACGTGTATATTTAAGTAAGGGATTAATTACACTTTACTACTATGTAATTTACACTTTTTAATGTATTCATATATAACATTTCAAATGTTCTAATTGTCTCTCTTAAGTTCTTTAAAACATGACAACTGACCCCTCTGTTAACTAATCCATTAATATTTATATTAAATGCTGACATAGAAAAATGGGTCACACACTATTTAATCATCGTGAGAAGAAGGTTACTAATTTATTTTCCCTATTGAGATATGTTACAAATTTGTGTGTTAGAGTAAATGATAAGTAACTTAGTGTTAGAGTTATATTAAATTATATTTTTGAAACTCAACAAAAAACACATAAATAAATTAACAATTGAATAAAAGGAAAATTTGAACTCTCAGCAAAGTATATAAGTTTTATACTCAAGATGATCCTTGAAGATTACGTTTAGTCTCAAAATGTCTCATGTACACAATTTTGCCCAGTACGCTAGTCGGCCCCTGAACACGTTTTGAGTCTCAAAGTGTCTCATTCTGTCAAATTTGTTGACTTTTCGTCAAATATAAGGGTAAAATTGTCACTTTGAAGTTTTTTGCAACTTCTGTCATTTCCTTCTCATATTTCCTTCTCCTCCGTCCCCTCTCTCTCTCTCTCTCATTCACTCCCCAACTGCTCAATCTCGTGCTCTAAACTACCCACCCGCCCACCTCGAAATTGAATTCACATTGCCCTACAAGTCCAAAAGAAACAATCTCACAACTTTTAAACCCTAACTTCCTCACCGCACCAGCGCCAACATAGAACCATCCTCTCTTTCCATTTTTCTTCATAGAAGTTCATCATCAAGGTAAGATTTATTTTCTATTTTATTTTTTCAAAAACTAATTTCTATATATGAGGACTTCCACCACTTGTCATTCTTGTTTTGGTTGTCTGCTTCTGCAATCACAACAGAAACAAAATAACATTTTAGTCCCTCGAGAAAAAGAGTAAAAAAAAAAAAAGAGGGTGTGGTCTGAGGAGGGAGCATGGGGACTGAGAAAATGACTGGGTTATTTTCTTGTGTCTTCTTTAGAGGGATAATACCAAGAAAACAGAATCGTCATCGACCTTGGGTAAGAATCAAGCTTTGCCATTTTCTCTTCAGGTAATTTTATTTATTTAATTTTTTGTTCTGATTTTTCGAAGATTTTGTTTCCCTTTCATGTATGAACCTTCCGAATTGTTTCAGGAAAAAAGGGGCGCATTCGATTAGAACATTTAAACATTTTTAAAGATATTATTTAAATGACAAATTTTAAAGAAATTTTAAAAATTCTATAAATTGATATGAACATTTGAGTATTGTCCAAATACATTTTACAAATCTTATTTTGGACTTTCTCTTTATTTGGCTAATTTTTGTGGACATATATTAATAAATTTTGGTAGATATCATGATTTTTCCATTTTATTCTCTCTTCTTACAATGATTTTTTTTCTCTGAACATTAATGGTTGAATATATCACTCAGTCATCATCATTTTGAGTCACACATTCAGTAGAAACTAGTATCACACACTCACATTTATTACATTTTTTTCTATTGTAATTGATCACATCTTAAAATTGATCTATTAGAAGTTATTGAATGTGTTGGTGGCTTTGGAATCGTTCCAAGGTGGTTCTGAATTTTTTTTGTTAGTTTTCTAAATTTTTCTTGATTTTATGGAAAATTTGAGATAATTATGAAGTTTTTGTCATTAAAAGTTGAAGGGTGTTCTATTCTTATAAAAGATCACGAGCCTATTCAAAATGTTCTCAGAAGAAATGAACGTTTTTGAGAAAAATGTCTTATGAGGTTTTGAAGTAAATCTCTCCACCTGAGGCTAAAGAATGTTTGTTTTAACATATGTATATTTCTAACGCTCAATCCCACTAAATCCACAACTAAAACAAGTCCTTAAAAAATAAATCCTAATAAATACCTCAAGATTTGTTTTGATATTTTTAATAACATTAAAAATCTTAATTAAATACACCTGGACTTTTTAAAAATCTTTCAAAAAGTTTAAATGTCTTAATTGAATACACCTGCATTTTTCTTTAAGTCTTAAAAAGTCTTTAAATGTTTTAATTCAATACACCCTCCAAAGTCTTTGAAACTTTTGTGGCCATTGATTCCTAATCTTCAATGTGAAACCATAAATTATGGAACTGCCACGTGGCCCCTAATTCTCATAAAGTCGATATTACCCATGTTATAGACAATGGTGGTATAACACAATCTCCGTATTAATTTAATATATTTAGTCGTTAAATATATTAATTAATCAGATCGATGTTAATAATAAATAATCTCCTTGCGAGAGTAAATAATCTCCTTGCGAGAGTAAATAATCTCCATGCGAGTTATTTATTATTATTTATATAGTTAATAATAAGTTATTTCTTCCAGTAGGATCACATATTAAACACTATATTTTTCAATCAATCATACTCTTTGATGACTCTCAAGGTGATAAATCTTTATATGAGCATTATTTTACATCCTTTTATACTCTTTATACTTATCTTTTAATGTAAAAATGCCAATCAATAGGAGAAAATAATTTATTTTGTGAGAAATGTGCAGAATTAGATAGATATCAGAGTTACGAGAATTTGAGCGAAAGAATCATCTCAAAAACTATATTGAAATAGTTATGATCGAAATAAGGTAGACCACCAAAAAGAACACAGAATTTCGGCCAGTGCCTACTGAACCAATTACTTCAACCCCTGATCTCATTTGGTGCACGCCTGTTGACTTGCCCCTTCCGAGTTTGGCGCACTCCTCCCGAATCCTGAATGACAACTTCGATGCGCGTACACTGAATACATTTCCGCCTTTTTTGCAGGCGTTGACCAACCTTTGACTGCCGAAAATCCTCCATGCTTCAACGCGCGCCCACCGAATTTCTTCCTCCTTTTTGGCGCCCGTCTATCGAATTCCCTTTTGCATTTTCCAGCAACTTCTTTCTATCTTTGTTGTAGAAAACTTGTCCAAATTAGCTTTGGTTTTGCTTTTCTCTTTCATCAAGGAAACCTTTTTAATTAAGGCTTTATTTCCTTTTTCTTTTAGGACCATGTAAACCTATATAAAAGGATTGTTTTCTCTTTATTTGGGAGTCACCCATTATTCAAATACTATTGTTTTTCCAAGATTTAAACCAAGTGCCCTTCGAAATTAAATTACAAGTTCTTATTGCTGCATTCTTTGGTGTTCTTTCTGTTAGGAAATTAATCCTCCACCACGCAAGTGCTAACAATAAAAATGAAAAAAGAAAATAAAGAAATCAAGAACACAAAAGATTTAACGAGTTTCGGCCAATTAACTTGGCTACGTCCTCGGAGAGTTTTTCTCTTTCACTATGAAAGAATACAAAATACAAGATTACACTACTCAAGTTTATACCCAACTTGAGCCCTTGTACCCAATAGGATACCCCTTGTACACCCTCTCTCAACCCAAGAAGATCACTCTACCCCAAGAGCTATACACACTCTTTCACCTTCTCTTAACCGAGAAGATCACTCTACTCCAAGAGCTATACACACTCTTGAAGTGCTCAAGAAGATCACTCTAGCCCAAGAGCTATACACACTCTTGAAGCACTCACTCACTTGTGAGGTGTTCTCATTGATGTTGAAATGTGGCCAAGCTCTCCACCTTATATAGTGCTTAAGGCACAAGTTGTATTTGTGCTTTTCCAATGTGGGACATTTTCCTCACATTTCAACATCCTTCATTGAAGTCCATTCATGCACATTCTTCAATTAATGTTCTTCTTCATGAAGCTTCCACATCAATCTTTTCCTACAAGGTTGAATGAACAACACCATGTATTTATTCCCAATACATAATCAAATTCAATGCATTAATAATCCACTAAGGAGGCATTAACTCAACACTTTCATCTTTACTAAGCCCCTTCTGCGATTCCGAGAGTTTAGTGAATAACAATTCACCCACTTTGGCATCCTTCTGCGATTTAGTGATTCCAAACGTGTAACTACTCCCTTTCCCATAAGTTATTGAATTTAATCTTAGTTGTGTTTATAATTCAATACTTGTGATGGTTTATATCTTCCAATGTTTGTAACGCTTAATTCAATCTTCATGTGTTTTACTTTCTGAATTTTAATTACGTAATAAGTTCTTGTGCTTAATCTTCAAATTAACGCTAAATGTTTATGTTCGTGATTCAGAGCATTTAGATTTCGTTTGAGGAGATATAATGTTTATGTCTGCTATTCGGAGCATTCAATCAACAACTAACATGATGTTTCCCTAGATTTGATTTATCAAACAGTTAGAAGGGATTTTGGTCCTTCTTCGAATAAATGCGCAGACGTGCCACCACCCAGCCACAAAATGCTCCAAATGGAATTGTAGATGTTGGGTGCGCCCCTAATGTTGACTCTTAATCTTATGATTGTGTGACCGAGCAAGTAACCTCATCTCGGCCTGGGTTCTTTCACTCCCTCAAAGTCAAGGGTGTTTAGGTTTCAACTTATATATTTTTATATTTGTGAAATTATGTGAATATGGAATGCAAGTGCAATAATTCAATTGAACTAGGAAAGTAAATACAATTAAGAAAAAAAATTTAAACGTAAGTGTAATACATTAATGCTTAAAAGAAAATCAATAATAAAATTAAATGCAAGAATAATAAACTAAAATTAATAAAACGATTTAATAAAGTCGTAGAATAAACGTAAACAAAGTAAGCTTGAATCGAAAAGAAGATCAAATAAAAATAAACTTGAGTTTGTAACAAGAAAATAAAAAGTGCTTTCGAAAAAATAAACTTACTCTAGAAATTGAAGAACTTGGCTACACTAAAGCTTTGACTGAAATTCTAGTATAAGAATTGAAAAGGTGCAAGGTAAGAGTAAATATGTGTGTTGATGTGGATGTCACTTTCTTCTCTTCACCTTGGATATTTATAGGGTTTAATCAACCCACAAATTGGCCATGCTTGGCCTCCACTTTTTTTACTTGAAAAACTTTCCAAGTTGAGCCACCCAAATCATTCCAAATTTGATCCACTCAAATCTTTCCAAACTTGATCCACCCAAATCTTTCCGAGTCGAGACCATCCAAATCCTTCCTAGTCAGATAAGAGAAAACTTGTCTTGTTAAGCTAACTTGACTTGAGGTCTGATTGATACCAAAATGATTGATTAGGATTCGGTCAAAACCTTCTCGTTTGGAAAGATTTTAGTTTGACATAATCTCGACTTGATTTATTTTCTACTTCGACCGTTTAAGAGTTAAGGTCTGGTGAGGCTGACGAAAACCCGACTAGCACCCATGTCTCTCTTAGGCTCAAGGTCGGGTCAAAAGCTAGGCTTGGTGTGATATAGGCCCAACCTCAATTTGATTGGGTGCTATCAGGCCATTAGTGGCTGTTACGTTTATCTCTTGGTCAAAAGACCATTAAAATGAATCATGCCCTATCATCCCTTATATACTTTATGATAATTGACCTTGAAATATAAGAGTAGTATGGTGAATAACTAATCAAATACTTAGCCAACCCGACCTAACCAAAAAACTTGTAGTTTTCTTTTTCCTTGACTCAACTTGGCCCGACCATTTGGGTTGGCCATAAAGTCCTCATAATTTCTTATTTCCTCTATATATATATATATATATATATTTGGGTTGGCCTGACCATTTGGGTTGGTCATAACGGCCATTTGAATATATATATGAAGTAAATGTGGCTAGGAGGCTATGCCACTTTGCTTTTTGCAAATATATATATATATATATATATACAAATTTGGTGGTGGAGAAGATATTTTCGCTGACATCTCACATGGGTAAGAGTTATGATGTTTGAATATATATATATATATATATATATATATATATATTTATGTGTAGGTTTCCTTGAGTTTGACTTGTCACCATTGCTTTTCTATTGTGTTTGTCAGGTGTAAGTTTCTTTTAGTTGAAATTGTCAAACTCAATGTGTATACATCTTATGAAGCCAACAGTTCTGTATATGTAATAAAGCTAGGTTTGAAAAAGAAAACCTGCGAGTCACCAATGATAGCCACCCTACCTACTTTATATAACAAAGCTGGGTTTGAGAAATTCGCTTAGCCAACCTTGCTTAGAATTTCGGCCAACCCAACATAATATACCCAGCCTCCTTACTTAGTTATTCTCCCTAAAAAATACCCTCATTGGCCTCCAGTTTTCAGCCATCTTTGTGGGATGAAAAAACTAACCTTCTACTCAAACCACTCTACCCAAAACCCTTACTACAAATATTGGGTGAGTGGAGATCTTCACCCCACTACCAAACATTGCCCTTTTCAATTGGCTATCCGAATTCTAAGGGTGGGTAATTGAAAATGGAGCTTTCTTCCCCAACTTCATTGATGAGGTAAACACTCAAGCTCTTGTCTTTAATTTGTGCATTTCATTTTGTAGTTATGGATATTAAACTTGGTTTAATTTTGGCTCTTGATCTTCCATGCCCATTCATCTTTTCCATTGAGACTATAAATACATTGGCATCTTTTTCATTTCAAAACTCAAAGAAAAGCCATTTTAGGGTTTTCAAGAACTCCTTCTTAGCCATCCTCAAAATCTCTCATTACCTAACAAAAGTTACCCCAAATTTCTCCAAGAAGCAACTCCAAGTAACATTTGAGGTAGATAGCACTTAATTTTGGCATGAATGCTTGAGTTTTGGTTGATTTTGAGCTTGAATTTCTGGGTTGAAGATATGTGTTCTTGATATTTCCCTTTTTTTATTTTTCACTCACTTGGTTGAATCCAAAATTTTCTTTGACTCATGAATTTTGGTGTTTTTTGTATGGAACAAATGCCCCCAAAACATGTGGTTAGCCACTTCAAGAAAGTCCAAAAAATCATGGACGACAATCTGGCCGACTTGGATGATCATTTCCATCACATGTGGCCCGACCGCCCTGCCTCTTATCTTGATCCAAATTTCTCAAAAATTCCACCCGACTTCTTGGAGGTTTTAGAGGAGGGTGGGGACGATGCCCCCTTGTTCTTACATGAGAACCTATATTGGCCTTCCCAATGGGGCCTTCCCAAGCCAACCAAAAGCTGGCCAGTTGGGTCATCTTATAAGCCGACCTGGTCGAAGCCACAAAATCCTCCCTAGGCCGCATCCCATACAAGTCTTCCACCCGCTCAAGGCAAAAAATGGTGTGACTAGTACAAAGTACTCAAGCCGAAGTTTAGTGCGTTCTGGGATTAAATCGGGATCTCTGATACGTTGGAGCTTTGTGCGACCGAGCACTTCTTATGCGACTGTGCACTCATTCAAGCGAGGCTATGTTTTTGGTCTTCACCAAACAATTGCATGAAACTGCGTTTTGGGATGATGACTCTAACCTTGCTTGACCTAGCCGCTATGCCCAGTCTGCGTCCACATGAAGTGTACTACTCAGTCGCTAGCCTCCCTGACCCAACACTCGAACTGAACTATGAAAAACACATCAAGGCTTATAATGGTTGGGTAAACTTTTACTATGGCTTTTATAGTGATACTCTCGGGTCACCACTGCGGCCCACTAATGGGGTCTCTCGGGTGGAGCATGTAGTTTTCCTGAAACTCTGGCTCTGTAAGTTCTTCTTCTGCCCTCTATCTCTCTTGGTAACAAAAGATGTTCAACCCCTGGCCGAGGCCCTAGCGGATGGCCAATGTGTAGCTTTAGAACCTTTAGTATTGGGCTTTCTGTATAGGACACTAGCCAACATTGTCCATCCTACACCCATGTTGGCCAACGTCTCTGGGCCATTATGGATTTTCCAACTTTGGCTTCAACTTTACTTCCCTATGTTAGGGCCCTCGACCCCAAACTTTACCCATGAAAAACTCCTTGGCGACACCCTACTTTCATTTCCTTTACCAGACCATAGTGTAGAAGAGTGCTTTAAATTCTTATACCATTGTGAAGATGGGACAGATCAGTAATTCTCCATTGTTCTAGCCCGACGTCACCCAAGCTATCTACTTCTAAGCCTAGACACTATTCCCACAAACGATGTTGTTGATGAACACAATAAACTATGGGCCAGCATCCTCGTCAACCGGGACATCCCATTTGGCCTCCTGGCCAGCCCATCAAATAACTATGACTGTGGTTGTGAGTTGTATTACCCAGTGGCCATGGGTCTTCAGTTTGGGTTTGCTCAAGCCATCCCAAGCCCAATTACAGAGTCTGAAAACCTCTTCTCAGCTTGGAGAATTTCTTTTAAGAAAGTAGAAGATGCTAAGCATGTTGATGGCCTCCAAGCCCTCAAACTCGAAGAATTTGACATTGAGAGTCTCCTTCCAAACTTCGGTTGCCTCGAAGAGTTTCGTGACAGGACCCTTCCCAAATCCCTCGGGATTAGCGTGGGACATGCCTGCTCCCGTCTGACACGAAGTGTCAGACTAGGGATATTTCCGTACTTTGTCCAACCGAGGCTATCAGAGTGCGCTAGGATCCGAAAGAGGAACGTAATCTCTCGTCTCTGCGACAACCGCATCCGCGATCAACCTGAAGGGCATTCAAAATACAAAAGTTGTGAGTGGACAAAACAATTATTTTATAAAAACATTTCATAAAAGACCTTTCTACACTTCATTAAAAACATATGCATGCATTCAAAAAACATCTCTAGGGTTCATGCCCGGTTCCCATAAACCTACATGAACCATCAAACCATTTGGGCCTTGGCCCGAAATCCATCAATCAAATACCTAGGACCTCCACCCAAACCAAAACACGTGGGAACTCGTCCCAAAACCATCTCATAAGGGTCTCAGCCCTAAACCAATACGCGTGGGTCTCAGTCCAACGCCGTCTCAGTGAAAACTCGTACACATATACATATATACATATATAACCCATCATAGGCACTTCTGGAGAAGATGCCAACTCGGAGCACACAGCCCCTAGGGAACACATCCCCGATATAGTCACGATGTATCTATATATATATAAGTATGCACACTACTCAAGGTCTCACTCCGAGTCTTCTCTCAGGAATTCTTCATCCAGGAGGCTCATTTTCGGACCTAGTCCGATCATCTCTCCGGAATCTGGTCTGGTACCACATCATAACGCCCACTCTTGGAACGGGTCCCTATGGGGATACCCACTCTGGTCTGTAGATCGTGACTCTCCAAGTCGACATCTGGAGGAGACTAATCAATAATCTCGTAAGGAGGGTATATACATACCAGTATAAAAAACCATAAAAATGGGACTCACACCCGAGAACACAAAGCAAATGGGCCTCCAGCCCGAACATAGGACTCAACAGGGCTTCTAGCCCGATTTCACAATGAACTGGGCATCGAGCCCGAACTCGAATAAACTGGGCATCGAGCTCGATATCTCAGGGTCAGTCACGATCCCGATCATAGCGATGTGTGCAACCATCAATCCAGAACCGCTCTCAATCTTGGTATGTCGCCGTGAACACATCACTGTCGCGACCATCTCGAGACCATGGTGCACACATCACCGATCAATCCTCTAAACCATCAGGACTTCGAAGTAAAGTCTCCATTGGCTGCTCGGCAACGGGACGTGCATCGTGACCTCTCCGGAAGGAACGCATCCCAATCCGGAGGCGAGCGTCACGTCGTCCGTCGCCGTGCACACAACACTCATCGCGACCACGGCTCAGACCCGTAGGTCATCAATAGGGTCTCATGCCCGAGTCAAAACCAAATCCAAATGGGTCTTATGCACAATTTTACCTTTTCAAAATCATTTCATGGAAACTGAAAGCGTAAGCGCGTATAAGCAAGTATAAAACCAGAAACCTCGAAGTACGTGCCCATAAATAAGCACACACAAAAATGCACTCAAGGATCCCAAAACACATATTAAAACATATATAAAACATTTATGCATGCATCGATTTCAGAAAGAAAGTCCACTCACAGACCATCCGCACTGTTGCCTCGATATGCGCGCCGTACGCTTTTCTGGGTCAACCGTCGTCTCCGGGATTCCCAAACATTTCCAAATCATTTTATAGGGTTACTAACTACTTAATTAACCCCTCACTAAAGCCCCCTAATTTTTCGAGATTTTTAACTATTTTTATACGCGAACCTAAACCTTCGGACAACCCGAACTATATCGAGATGATGTCTGATCGACTCGAAACTAGTCCCGAAATGTTTGTTACATCGAATATATGATTTTGTGTGTTGAACACATTCCCAAAAGATTGGACATTCACCCCCACGTGCCCCGGGAATCCACTGCGCTTAAGCCCACGCGCCGGGCACTGTAGCGTCATCTTCAACCCTTGGCCGGTTTGGTCCACCCTCTGCAACAGGACCGGCGTGACCGGTCCAATGGTTTTCCCTTCTCATTTTGATCTGATTCCCTTCCTAATCAATCCTACAATCTTCCTTACATCCCTATGAATCTAAATATAGGAATTAAAACATCAAAAACCTACCCAAACTCACGGTTCGATCATCCCCCTCACGGTTCAAAACCTCTATTTTGTTCCCAGGCTTCAAAGCCATCAAACCCCATTAAAAACCTTCATATCAAATCCCTAGCAACCTAAATAACCTTATCCAAATGTCCAAAACAACCCATAATGTATAAATCGACAATTATAGTAAAAATGGGCTAACCGAATACCTTCTCGGTTTGCCTCCTCCACGCCGTCGTCCACGGCCGTTCAGGCTTCCAGCAGCCTTCTCTCAGTTCTCAGTCTCCCGCTCTGCCTCAAACTCAGGTTGAACCATGTGAAGGGAATGGTATGGGTTGTACAGAGATGAAGAATGGTGTGAGATCGGGTTTTGGGTTTGAAAATGAAGAAAATGGTCGATGCATGAAGGTATAAGGATGGATTGTGGATGGGTGACACTTGTCACTCATCCATTGGGCAGGGATTAAATATCTGGGGCCCACTAGGATCCAAAAATTAGGTCGTTCCGTAAAACATGCAAAAGGGCCTCGAAACCTCCATGAACCGTAACTTTGTCGTCGAACGTCCAAATTCGACGTGCCACATGTCTACAAATTCGTATCGTCCTGATCTACGTAACGGTCCTCGGTCCTCAGCCATCTGACCTCCCGGGTCAAAAGTCAACGGTTGGCCCCTATTCACCCAAATTACCAAAATGCCCCCGAACTTCCGATCGTCACAACTTCTTCCTCGGATGCCGGAATCAAATGCGTCACATGTCTATGAACTCGTGACGTCCCGAACTATGTCACAGTCATCGGCCAAAGTCCATTTAACAGTCCGAACGAAAAGTCAACGTTTTACCCATTCTAGGGGCAAAACTGTCATTTTACACCGAACGTCCGATAATCCTCGCCTAATCCCCGATTAGTCTCACTAATCTATCATTAATTCTTAATTAATCCCGGTAATTCGGGACGAGTCATTACATTCGTGACTTTTGAACCAAAATATCGGCCACCTGGTTCAATAAGCCATATGAGGTCCATGCTGTGAGGATCTTCAAGACTTGTCCTGCTCTCCCTAAGCGGCCCAATCCCAAGCCGACGGCCTCAAACTCCAAAGGTATTTGTACGATTTTTTTTTACTTGGTATCTTTTCATAATTAAATGTAATATAGTGACTTTTATTTGAATTGGTCATTTGAAGCTCAAGTCAAAGCCACAAGCTTTCCTGCTCAACACCCAACTACCAACCATGGCAAGAAGAGAAAATCTCTGTCCACCCAAGGTACGTTCCACCTTACTTGAATTCTTTTCTAGCTGGATGCGATGTTATCCAGCCTCTACTCGACCCGATAAATTTACATACTCTCTTAGAAAAGAAAGTAGGCATGTACACAAAATATTTTGTTTATAGAGTCTAACATCTTGCATTTTTCCATGTAGACATCCGCCTCGACCTTGCCTATTTCTTTCTCCCAACTTGAGCAACTAGTTGCGAGTGATGATGACTCTCCTCCACCGGTTACCACTCTAGCAATTTTGTCGAAGCGAGATCCCACGGCCGAGGCCACCATCCGAGGCTTTCTTAAGTGAGACCTTACCTTCCTTGCTTCCCATGCCGACTTTAGCCAATTCAAAGCCGCCATTGAAAACTTGGCAGGATCCAACTCCTTGACCGATCCATCCACATTAGAGATGGTAGTGTTTTTTATGACTGAGTTAGAGAGTCATATTACAAGCTACCTTGACTCATCTTACCAGCTTGAAGTGAGCAAAGCCTTGGAGAGTGAAGTTGCTTCCATCAAGACTTCTCTCAAGGACACGATTGAGTTCAGTCGCCACAGTGATCGTGAGCTCGCATCCGTTGAAGAGCAAAGCCAACAACTCCGAAATGAGATATTGGAGTTGGATGTTAGAAAGCAAGCCCTCCTAAAGGAAAGAAGTGACAGGTACCAAGCCACTCAGCCACTTGAGACCCAACTCATGGCGAAAAAGACAGAGGTCAAAGAGGTTAACTCTAAGAGAGAAACACATTTGGCTACGAAAACTCGTGGAGACCACCATTGGGCCACCCTCAAGTTTATATTGCGGTCTCACATCCTTAGCCACTAAATATGAATCCCGGTCCACTAATCTACTTTTATTATCGGCTTGGCCACCATATTTTGTAAATTATGAGGCCATTTTTCCTGACTTGGTAGTCACTTTGCCATCTATTGGCATGTTTTTGTAGCCACTAGACTACCCTAAGTAGTTTATATTCAAAGCTTTCTGGCCATCAATTTTTGGCCGACTTGTTTAACTTTGGTCACCTGTTGGCCCACCTTATAATAAAAAATCATTGGCCATTGAATTCAAGCATACATATTACATGATGCGCCACGACCAATACACATTTATATTAACTAAAAATTTATTTCTAGTTGGTTTTTGCCATCTCCCAAGATGTAGGGTAATATTTCTTAAGATACCGGCCATTTATTGGGAGATCATGAATTCGGCCACTCATATAACTCAACATATAGGCCCCTTTTCCTAGCACTTGGTGAACTAAAAATGGTCCTTCCCAATTTGGAGACCATTTACCGAATCTACGATCTTTGGTTCCCACCGGCAATATTTTTTTCCAAACCAAGTCTCCTACACCAAAACTTTTGGCCTTAGTTCTCTTATCATAGGCTCTGGCCACCGTCTCTTTTTGAACCTTCAACTTGTCCAAGGCATTCAACCTTACTTCATCTAAATCATCCGACTCTTGAAAACATGGCCTAGTTGTATTCATCCTCACTCCATTCGGCATGGCATGCTACCCTTAAAGATTTTACATTCATCTCAAGTGGCAACACGACATCATGGCCGTAAGTTAATGCAAATGGAGTTGTCCCGGTGGCTACCCTCTTCGAGGTTCAGTAAGCCCACAAAGTGTTGGATAAAAGTGAATGCTAATCTCTAGGATTTTATTCAATCATTCTTTCTAAGATTCCTTTAATGGCCTTGTTACTGGCGTCGGCTTAACCATTGGACTGAGGATTATAAGGTGTAGAATGTGCTAGCCTTAAACCCCAGTTAGTCGCAGCCGCTTCAATTGTTGTTCCTATAAAGGCCTTACCTTTATCCGTCATGATGGACTCTGGCATCCCAAATTGGTAAATAATGTGTTTTTCTATGAACTCTATCACTTCAGTTTGAGTAACCTTGTTTAACGGGATTGCCACCACCCACTTGGTGAAAAAATTGGTAGCCACTAAGATGTATTCATGGCCCTTAGATGACTTCGGGTGGATTTGGCCAATTATGTCCATCACCCAACCCTTGAATGGTCATGCTTTTACTATCGGGTTCATTGGCCCGATCGGGACATGTTGGATTGGGTCATGCCTTTGGAATACTTGGCACCCTCTGGCATAGTCAATGCAATCTTTTAAGATTGTTGGCTTATAATAGCCATGTCTTCTCAACAGCCATCTCATTTTAATCCCGGCTTAATGAGCTCCACAGATCCCTTCATGGCTTGTTTGGGTACGTAATTAAAGGTGAACTCGGCCAGTGCCATTGTCCACTTTTCACTCTGACCTCTAATGATAGGCTGAGAAAGCATGTATTTTATCAAATCAGTTTTGGCGATTATATGATCCACGGATGGCAACATATAGTGCCTAAGCTTAGTGGCCGTGAAATACAACGCCAATCAAAGCTTCTTAATAGGAAAATAATTACTTTCAGTGGCCGTTAATATTCAATTTAGGTAATACACGGCTTGCTCTTTCCCGTCATCGTTATTTTGGGCCAGTAGGCTGCAAATAGAATTCTCCGTGGCCGAGATATAGAGTCTAAATGGGTGACCTCGCTTTGGGGGAATCAACACCGGTGGCTTGGTCAAATAGCACTTGATCAAGTTGAAGGATTTTTGGTGGGATTCTTTCCATCGAAACTTGTCTTCTCCTTTGAGTCTTAATAAAGAAGAGAATGGTTCAATTTTTCCGGCCGAGTTAGCGATAAATCTGCTGAGAAAATTTATCCGGCGGGGAAGACTTTGCAACTCTTTCTTATTCCTTGGGGGTGGTGCATCGATGATGGCTTTGGCTTTATTTTTTTCAATCTCAATTCCACGTTGGTGCACTAGAAAGCCAAGGAAATTCTCGGCCGAGACCCCAGAGGCACATTTCTTGGGATTTATCTTCAATTGATGGTTCCTCATTCTCTTGAAGGCCGTTCAAAGGTCATCTAAGTGACCCAGCCTTGATTCGGACGTTACCACTACATCATCAATATAGACTTCCAAATTTCAACTAATCATATCATGGAAGATTGCGTTCATGGCTCGTTGGTATGTAGGCCTAGCATTTTTCAAGCCGAAAGGCATCACGACATACTCAAATGTACCAATAGACCCTGGACACCGGAAAGCAATTTTGTGAACATCCTATTCGGCTATAAAAATTTGGTTGTAGCAGAAATTTAAATTGCGAGAATCGACACAAATTCTTATTGCTCCATTTTTCTTTTTTTACAGGTACAATATTTGAAAGCCATTCTACATACCTAGCTGGCCTGATGAATTTAGTTTTGAGAAGTTTTACAATCTCTTCCTTGACCTGTTACTCTACTTCTGCCGCCATCCAGCGGGGTGGTTTCTTGAATGGTTTGAAATCCTCCGAAATAGGCAAGCCGTGTTCCACCAAGTCTCTGCTCAACCCAGGAATCTCGGTGTAGTCCCAAGCAAAGCAATCCTTGAACTCCCAAAGCAACTCCTCCATCTTGGTCTGTAGACCTGGCTCCAGTAGGCCACTAATGTAGATTGGTCTTGGCTCCTCTTCCGTCCCCAGATTTATTTCTATCAAAGGGTCCTGAACTTCGGCCTTTGAGTCCTCTATCTTGACAGGAGCTAAGTCCATCTCTTCAATCTCAAGGGCATCCTCTTCCGGGCCTTCTTGAGGAAATTCCACCAAGTTGGCCGATGACCCATGTTTAGCACTCTTTCAGCCCAAAAACCATATAGCCGTCTCAAAGTGTCTTCCATCGCGGCCTTCTTTTCATCCTCCCTACTCGTTGTACTATTCATTAAAAACAAAAAAATCATCAATTGTAGGTCGCTCTCTGTCGTCTTACGCATCATATGCCCCTAAGTCGACTATCTTCTGGGCCGAGACTCCTGTAGGTCGGCCGTTCTTGTCTGAACCAATAAAGTAAAGAGGACCAATATCCTCATCATAGAACTTGGCCTCTATTGTATTAGCTGAAGCCATGAATGGCCATGAGTCGGCCTCAACCATTTCGGTAGAACCATCTTCATGCGAAAACTTCAGGCATTGGTGGAGAGACGATGGTACACACATACTTCCATGGATCCAATACCGACCTAGCATAGCATTAAAGTGAGCTCTAGTTTCTACCACAAACAAGGTTGTCATTCTGACCTTGCCCCCAACTCTGACCTCAAGAGGGAGGATCCCTCGAGTTATGTTGGTTTCCCCTATGAACCCACTAACCTTGTCTCGGTCGGGATATGTTCATCCATCCCCCTTTTCAACTTCTTCATAATTGAAGTTGGGAGGATGTTCATTGTCGCCCCGGTATCCACTTGCACTTTATTTATTGGAATCCCATCGAAATGGGTACACATATAACGGTTTCAAGTGGGTTGACATCCTCTTAGTAGGCATTTCATAGCAAATTTTCCTCGGATTCATTTTTTCATCATTTGAAATGTAAATTTGTGGCTCGTTAAACTCGACCCGGGGTGTCACCAATATTGTTTCTATGGTCGGCTCCTCCAACCCACCTACTAGCACTGTGGGCTCTACCTCGTCCAAAACATCACCAGCGATAATGTTGGGTTGTCCGGGTTGGGCTTCAAAGAATGATGGTAATGTGACCATATTTATAGGCACCTCCTTATTCTTGCGAAATTGGAGGGTCCTCTTAGTATTGGTCTTCCACATTCTCTTAGTTTGAGCCATGTCCATTTCAGGCTCTAGGACCTTGGCTTGAGAATTCTCTGGGGTCGCCTGCACGACCTATTTTGCTTCAACCACATTTATTTTTGGGTCTTCACCCTCCATCTCCTCTATGGCCTCTTCTTCCATGTATTCTTCCTCCTCGTTGTACTCATTACCTTCATCATACATTTCTTCATCTTCACCCAAAGGCACCTCATTCTCACCTAGATCCACATTTGGCTCACCCAAGTGGTCTTTCTTCACAATCTCTTCTTCGGACGTCGGCTCGGCCTTCTCCTCCACTTTGGGTGACTTGGTGTCCTTCACACCCAGCTTGACCATGGATTGGTCACTTTCTATCTTCGCGACTTCCTACTGCAACTGACTCAGGGACATTCTTGATTTCTTTCACAACTTGGTAAATTTTTTCTTTGGCTGGCCCCTTAGCCGCCTGACTTACCTTTTGGCCCTGACTCTCTATTGCCTCCTTCATACTCACCTTATGGCTTCCTAGTTGGCCAGCCCCTAGCCTGGCCGCACTTTATGCTCCCACAACCAATGGTTGGTGAGGATACTCTCTTGAGTTCTCTTCTTCAAATGCCCTAGTCAAGTGAGACACCAACTCAAAAATTGGTTCCTTGGCGGATGTTACCATGACTCGACCATTCACCCACTTCCTGTGCATTTCGACTTCCTCTACGGCCGCTGCCTCCAAAGAGGCCGCGACGTCAGTCTTGGCCAACTCAAGCTTCTCCCTCTTTATCTTCTCTTTAAGGGCCAACAATCAATTCAACTGAGTTTGTCTTTCGTCTGTCCACTTATCATCAGCTCTATTATTGGAAGAGAATTGCCTCTGAGCTCTCCTCACTTGGGTCCTAGTCAAGGGCTTTGGTGGCAAGCCGTACCCCCGGCTCTAGTACCATTGACCCTCTTTAGTATCCGGAATTTTTTAAGTATTGATACTACTACCATCAGATGGCCTGGGCCTTTGGACATAGTCGACAGTCCTCTTCTTGCCATCGTATGTGGTAACCCAAATGCTCTTATTCTTGTTCTCGCTCTAGTGGAACGGGCCACCCACAATATCCTCATACTTTAGTGGCTTCTGATGGTTCCCCCTCGGTAGGAAACGTGACCTTTCATGCCTACCTTGGTAGGTTAGGAATGACCATTTATTCGGCCTAGCTTCATACCTTTCTCTCGGGCTATAGAGACCGTAATTCTCGGTCGGACTTAGAGTCACCCTTTTCTCTAACTCTCTTGGTTGGTCCGTCCTGACCGTTTCTCTCTCAAGCTCCTTCGGCTTCAGCTACAGGACATCTTGATACGACCCATCCCAATCCCCCCGGGATTAACATGGGATGTGTCATGATCCCGTCTGACAAGAAGTGTCAGACCAGGAAAAATTTAAACCTTTAACCCGGCCGGCTTCTAGAGCACACCAGGATCCGGTGGAGGAGTGTGATGTCTCGGTCTCTTTTACAGTCTGCATCCATAATCAACCTGAAGGGCATTAAAAACAAGAAAAGAATGTGAGTGGATGAAAAGCAATAGTTTAATAAAACACATTTCATAAAAGACTTTTATGCCCTTCACTAAAAAGCATGCATGCATAGGAAAACCATTTATCAAACCACATATGTTTCAATAACCATCAATAGGGTCTCAGCCCCAAGTTTCGTAAATTCAAGTCATACGGGCCCCTGCCCAAATCTATTTATACAAATCCATAACATAGTAAACATATGTGGGATCTCATCCCAAATCCATTTATCATTCATAAAACACAATTTCGCAAATCCAAGAAATCATGTTTATATAACCAATCCTATCACGGTATCTAAAGCTACGCGTGTGCTACCTAGGGTCTCAAATCTCAAGTCTCCCTAGGGTCCACCTAGGTCAATGTCCGCAGATCAATGACCCTCCTTGGGGGTTATAATCCATAACTGGGCCCCAAGCCCGAATTCATAAACCAACTGGGCCTCACGCTTTCGTAAACCAACTGGGCCTCGAGTCTGATTCGTAAGCCAACTGGGCCTCGTGCCCGATTTTGTAACCAAATGGGCCTCATGCCCTATTTTGTAACCTAACTGGGCCCCAGGCCAGATGCCTTGTTAAATCAAATGGTCTTCAAGTCCGAGAGTTCGTAAATCAAATGGATCTCGTGCCCGATTCCATATTTTCAAATATGAAATCAGTTCACGAACCAATTGGGCCTCTAGCCCGATAACGTGACTAAAATGGACTTCGAGTCCGAGGGTTTCCAAAACAAATGGTTCTCATGCCCGATTTTACCTTTTCAAATCCAAAACCATTTCATTAAACCATTTTCGAAACCAGAAGCACGTATAATCAGTGCAAATCGTAAACCTCGATTTAAGTGCAAATACGTAAATCGCCTCAAAATACGTAAAATCATGCAAATCACTATTATCCAATTCATCATCATAGAATCACATCTATAAAACATATAGAACGTTTGTGCATGCATCACAATTTAAAAATCAATGTCCACTCATAGACCGTCCTACGTTGCCACCTCGATTTGCATGTCGTAAGCCTCCCCGGGCTAATCACCATCTGTAACAACTCGTACCTTCGGGAAGGGTATAAATGTAATTTTTGTAAAGTTTAGTATAAAAGGACGATTTTGCCCTTGTGAATCGTGCGTCAAAAGTTGACTTTTTGATTTACAGGTTGGATGAGCAAAGACCCTTGACCGTGACGTATTTTAGGACGTCACGAGTCCGTAGACAGGTGGCAGGTTCGATTCGGACAATCGGAGAAAAAGTTATGACGTTCGGAAGATTGAGGGCGTTAACGTAATTTTGACTATTTGAGGGAAATGTTGACTTTTTGGTAGACTTGTCATTTTCTCGTGGACCGAGGACCGTTAGATAGGTCTCGACGTCTTGAGTACAACGACAGGCGGCACGCTGTCATTAGACGTCGGATGGAATGGTTACGGGTCTGAGAAGTTCGAGGGTAAATTGGTAATTTGTACACCCAGGGGCATTTTAGTCTTTTTCTCCTCAGCCCAATCTGATCAGGCCACTTGGCTGAGTGGGCTTGGATATTTTGTGCTGAGACCATGGATAGGTGGACACGTGGAAGTGGCTAGATGGTTCTAGGAGAGACTAAAATGCACACGGCTACAAAGTGTCCAATTTCAAACCGTGTATTTGGCTTGAACACAGAGAAACATAGGGGAAGAAATTGTGCGTGCTTGATCGATTCAGTGCAAGAGTGAGTGGGTTGTGACTTGTGAGAGTGACAGAGAGGCGAGGCTGAGCTATTGAACGTGTTTTGGAGCTGCAACCGTGCACGGAGGCACGACGGTGGAGGCTGGAAGTTTTGGGAAAAACAGAGAGGCGGTGACCCTGTGGCGGTGGTTGTGCCGTATGGTGGCTTAAACCAAGACAATATGAGGCTCAGGTGGCTGTAGAGAACTCAACGAGCACCGTGGCACTCGGTGGTGCAGACGGCGGAGACTGAATCGCAGGTGAGACTCGAATCCCCTGTTTTCCCGTTTTCCTTGTTTTCAAAAGTCGTGGCTTTAGGGTTAGAGTCGAGAGATTTGGAGGTTAGGTTGAGGTTCAGGGAGGTCCTAGGAGTCGTCTAGGATGGTCGCCGTGACGGGGGAGGACCTGGGTGGCCGGCGGCCAAAACAGGGCTCACAGGCCGTCTGTTTCGAGGGTGAAATCGTGAGGTTTTTTGTCGTGATTCTTCAAATTTAGGACATGAATAGATTGCTATGGATTGGACGAAGCCTCTGGGATTGAATTGGACTGAAATGGTGGAGGAATTGCAGAGAACCGGTCACGCCGGTTCAACTGTGTTGAACCGGGTGACTCGAGGAAGAAGAAACACTGTAGCAGGCGCGTGAGGCCCACGCGCAGCCACTTTGGGCGGCGCGTGGAGGCGCGTGGGGAGGATTCCGGCCAAACTTCCAACATGGTTTTGGTTCTAAATGTCCTAAGGAATCCATTGGTGTGATTTTCGGGTTATCGGACGATGTTATGAGATAGTTCGGGAATCCGGACGGTTTAGGGTTTAAGATTAAAATATGAATAAATTCCCGACAAATTGGGGAAATTAGGGTTAGTATCCTTGATGTAATTGTGACCCTATTTGGTGCATATTGACAGGACGGGAGACGCCTGAGACGGTCGAGGAGCGCACGGAGCGCGATTGACTCGTTCAGATTTGTGAGTGGACTCTTTCTTTCTTAACGAGCATGCCTAACGGTTTTATTAATGTTTTATGATATTAAATATGTTTTTATGCTTCTTGTTGATGATTATCTGTGGTTGGTATGTTTGCGCGTTTTTCGAGACATTTCTGGGATTTTGCACGTTTTTCGAGAAAAAAGCTGAATTTCAGATTTTGAGGCCATACTTAGGGATTTCAATCTATAATGGTTTTCTGATGATGATAAATGGATTATGAAACACGATTTGTGATTAAATGCGGGTTTTGGTTTAAAAGTGGAATTCTGGATTTGGGTTCGGAATGACGGTTCTGAACGCCGGAAGGGCTTCGAACCGGGGATTTCGAATTTGAGTCTGGCTATGGATTTAGAATTGGTTTTACATTGAATTTGGATTGGATTTTCTGGATCTGAATATTGGGTTTAAAGATCCGGATGCTTTGATTGACGGAGGACGGGCCCGGATTGAGTTTAAAGACTCGGGAGTTTAAAGACTCGGATATTTACGATATTACCCCCGCATGCCTATTGAGTTTAAAGACTCGGGAGTTTAAAGACTCGGAATTACATTTGAGGCCTGGTTGAGTTTAAAGACTCGGATAGACCCAGCAGGTTTGATCGTAAAATAATAATTTGATATTCACGATTTATGATGCGGTTTTATGATGCTTATGATATGATTTGTATACCCGTTTTATAGTGTTTCTGTTTCTTATGATGTTTTATGTTGTGGTTTTTCTGATACGTAGTTGGGCATGCATGTTTTCAAAACGGAGGGAACAAATATTATTATTGTTTTTCCTTAACTCTGATTAATGATAAACTGTTTTTAGAACTTGTATTTGTTTTAGTCCACTCACATCTTTTGGTTTTAAATTTTCCCTCCAAGTCGTGGTGATAGCGCTGGGGTGAACGTTGAGGCAGGAATCGAGGCATAGAGCTTACGACGTTCTTCCGTTGCGAGACTAGCATAGTAGGATTTTGTGCCCATTTTGTAGAACTATGCTCCGACTTACAGTTGTATTATATTTTACTCCTTCGTCTGATAATTATGCTTATAGTAGTGTTAAGGTTATTTCGGTACTTTGAGTGTGATTGTCAGACGGGAGCAGGGTTCGTCCCGGGTATCGAGGCGATATTTGGGACGGGTCCTGACAATTGGTATCAGAGCATAGGTTTGTCGGTTTGTGTCAGTATGAGGTCGTATCTAGGTTGTTTTACTAACTCTATGCCTCTTTCAGCGTACGATCGACCATGCCTCCGAGATGTGAACCCCTTCCACGACCTGAAGATGAAGCGACGAGAGGGACTGAGAGCGCTTCGATTGAGCGAGCCCAGCGGCTCGGGGCTACTACTTTCAGCGGTGGGGCAGACCCAGAGGAAGCTCAACGATGGATCACCCGGCTCGAGCGTATTTTTGGGGTGATGCATTATCCTCCAGAGGACCGGGTCTTGTTGGCTACTTTCTGCTAGATGGAGCAGCGTATGAGTGGTGGTATAAGCTGGAGTTGTCCAGCTGGGATGCACATACTGTGACGTGGGAGACTTTCCGGGAGCGGTTTTTAGATCAGTACTATCCCCGCTCTTTCCAGGATGCCAAAAAGGCGGAATTTCTTCAGTTGAAACAAGGGAGTATGACAGTAGCCGAGTATGAGCAGAGATTTCAGATGCTATCCCGGTTCGCTCCTGCATTTGTGGCAACCGAGGCGGAGAAATGCCGTCGGTTTGAGTTGGGTCTTCGGGGAGAGATTAGAGCTATTGTGACCGCCGGCTCCTTTGCTACATTCCGGGAGTTATCTGATGCTGTTATTAGAGTGGAGGCCAGTTTGCCTGCCAGGCCACAGTACTCGGGCAGTGTGCGACGCCGAGAGCATTCTTTTCCTGGAGCATCGAGTCAGAGGACCCCGAAGCGGGGCAATTTTGGTGGTTCTTCATCGGCTGGTAGAGCCTGGTTTGACAGACCAGGAAGTTTTCAGGGCTCAGGATTTCGGGGAGCTAGAGCACAGCTGACTCCTCAAGCGAGTGCTACTTCTGTTGCTTCTACCAGGAGACAGACTGGTGGACCCGGTAGAGATGGCTGCTATTACTGTGGCGAGCGAGGACACTTTCGGAGGGAGTGCCCATTGTTAGCTCAAGAGGGTGGAGCAGGCCGAGGTGTAGCAGAACCTGGGCGGAGTACTGCATCAGTGTCAGGGGCAGCAGGCCCTAGGGGTGGCGGTGGTGCCAGGAGCAGTTCTAGGGGGCGCGGTAGGTCATCAAGACCTCTGGCGCGAGTTTTTGCTATGACCCAGCAGGAGGCCAGATCAGCACCGGGAGTGGTGACAGGTACACTCACCATACTTGGTCACACTGTTTTTGCTTTGATAGATCCCGGGGCGACCCATTCATTTATAGCTCGGAGTTGTAGTTTGGTTACGGAGAGGGAGGTGTCTACCTTAGATTGTGCCTTAGGGGTGAGTACACCTACTGGGGAGGTGTTGCTAGTGACTCAGATGTTGAGAGAGTGTCCGGTGATGGTAGGTGAGGTTGAGTTAATGGCGGACTTGTTACTATTGGATCTACGGAACTTTCATGTTATATTGGGTATGGACTGGTTGACGAGACATCATCCTTCTATCGAGTGTTTCGATAGGAGAGTGACTTTTCGGAGTCCAGGATTACTAGAGACTACGTTTCAGGGGGATCAACGTGCACTTCCTACTGGAGTTATTTCGGCACTTGAGGCTAACAAGCTGTTGCGTAAGGGGTGTCAGGGTTACATAGCTCATGTGGTGGATACACGTACTTCGCCAGTAAGGGCGGAGGATATACCAGTGGTACGGGACTTTCCCGATGTCTTTCCCGAGGAGTTTCTAGGATTACCACCTCAGCGAGATATCGAGTTCACGATTGATCTGTTACCAGGTACACAGCCTATTTCACAGACTCCTTACCGCATGGCACCTGCAGAATTGAGGGAACTTAAGCCCCAATTACAAGAGTTGGTCGATATAGGATTCATTCGACCGAGTATGTCACCGTGGGGAGCGCCGGTACTGTTTGTGAAGAAAAAGGACGGAGGTTTAAGATTGTGTGTTGACTACAGACAGTTGAATAAGGTAACCATTCGGAATAAGTATCATTTACCCCGGATTGATGATTTGTTTGACCAGTTGAAGGGAGCACAGTACTTTTCGAAGATTGATCTTCGCTCTGGCTACCATCAGTTACGGGTCAAAGAGGAGGATGTACCAAAGACAGCCTTCCGGACCAGGTACGGTCACTATGGGTTTGTTGTGATGCCTTTTGGATTGACTAATGCCCCCGCAGCTTTTATGGATCTTATGAACCGAGTGTTTCGGTCGTATTTGGATCGTTTTGTGATTGTCTTTATTGATGACATCTTGGTCTATTCGAAGAGTGCAAAGGCGCACGAGAAACATCTGAGAATAGTGCTTAAGACCTTAAGAGAGCATCAGTTATATGCGAAGTTGAGCAAGTGTCAGTTTTGGTTGACCAGTGTTGAAATTTTAGGTCATGTGATTTCAGCCGAGGGCATCAGAGTGGATCCTCAGAAGGTTGAGGGCAAATTGGGAATAGCCCAAGACGGTGACAGACATCAGGAGTTTTCTGGGTTTAGCAGGTTATTATCGGCATTTTATTGAGGATTTTTCTATTCTTGCTGCTCCGTTGACAAGGTTGACTCGGAAAGGAGTTCGGTTTGAGTGGGATGAGAAATGTGAGCAGAGTTTTCAGGAGCTTAAAAGGCGGTTGACATCTGCTCCTGTGTTGGCCCTTCCAGTTGACAGTGGGGAGTTCGAGGTGTATAGTGACGCTTCTTTACAGGGTTTGGGTTGTGTATTGATGCAGCATGAGAAGGTGATTGCTTACGCTTCTCGACAGTTGAAACCCCATGAGATGAACTATCCTACACATGACTTGGAACAGGCGGCGGTGGTTCATGCACTGAAGATTTGGCGACATTATCTGTACGATGAGAGGTGTGGGATCTTCACGGACCATAAAAGTTTAAAGTATTTGTTCACTCAGAAGGAACTGAATCTGAGACAATGCCGATGGTTGGAGTTGCTTAAGGACTATGACTGTACTATTGAGTATCACCCAGGGAAGGCTAATGTGGTAGCCGATGCTTTGAGCAGGAAGTCAGCTAGTTCTTTGTCGCATCTGAGGACAGTACGATTACCTTTGTTGGTTGAGCTCCGCAGACTGGGAGTAGAGTTGACTGTGGATGATCAGGGAGCACTTTTAGCGAGTTTTCACGTGCGACCTGTTTTGATTGATCAGGTTATTGATGCTCAGTTTGAGACCCTATTTTGGGAATCATACGTATTGAGGTCGAGGCGGGCGAGAGACAGGACTTTGAGATTCGCGAGGATGGAGCCTTGGTTAAAGATGGACGGTTGTGTGTACCCAAGGATGAAACGTTGAAGAAGATGATACTGGATGAGGCTCACTGTTAAGCCTATGCGATGCATCCTGGTGGGACCAAGATGTATCGTACACTTCGAGAGCATTATTGGTGGTCAGGTATGAAACGTGAGATTGCAGAGTATGTCAGCAGATGCTTGATATGTCAACAGGTGAAAGCTGAGCGGCAGAGACCCTATGGAGCCATGCAACCTTTGCCGATCCCCGAGTGGAAATGGGATCACCTGACGATGGATTTTGTCTTCAAGCTTCCCAGAACAGCGAAGGGACACGATGGTGTGTGGGTGATCGTGGATAGACTTACGAAGTCTGCTCATTTCTTACCAGTAAAGGAGAATTTCAGGTTGACGCAGTTTGCCCAGTTGTTTCTTGATGAGATTATTCGGCTGCATGGTACTCCAGAGTCGATAGTATCCGACAGAGATCCGAGATTTACTTCCCCATTTTGGCAGAGCTTACAGGAAGCTTTTGGGACAAAGTTACATTTCAGTACTGCATTTCATCCTCAGACCGATGGACAGTCTGAGCGGACTATCCAGATTCTCGAGGACATGATGAGAGCGTGTGTCTTACAGTTTCAGGGTACTTGGGAATCACATCTGCCTTTGATGGAGTTCGCCTACAATAACAGTTATCAGGAGAGCATTGGGATGGCTCCTTATGAGGCTTTGTAAGGGCGACAGTGTCGGACTCCCTTGTGTTGGACTAAGGTTGGTGAGAGGAGACTTACTACTTCCGAGCTGGTAGATCTTACACAGGAAAAAGTGGCACTGATTCGAGATCGACTGAAGGCAGCTCAGGACCGACAGAAGAGCTACGCCGACCGTAGGATCAGGGATTTGGAGTTTGCAGTAGGAGACTGGGTTTTCTTAAAACTATCTCCTTGGAAGGGAATCGTACGGTTTGGCAGACGAGGGAAGTTGAGTCCTCGTTACATTGGACCTTATAAGATTTTGGAGCGGATTGGTCCTGTTGCTTATCGATTGGCTTTACCAGCAGACCTGGCAAAGGTACATAATGTCTTTCATGTATCTATGCTTCGGAAGTATATACGGGATGATTCACATGTTCTGCAAGCACAACCTGTGGAACTAAGGGAAGACTTGAGTTTTGAAGAGCAGCCTGTAGCGGTTTTAGACCGGAAGGATAAAGTTTTACGGAGGAAGACGGTTCCCTTAGTTAAAGTATTGTGGAGAAATCATCAGGTGGAAGAAGCTACCTGGGAACCCGAAGCCTTAATGCGCGGACAGTACCCTTATTTTTTTCACTGAATTTCGGGGACGAAATTCTTTTTAGGGGGGTAGATTGTAACAACCCGTACCTTCGGGAAGGGTATAAATGTAATTTTTGTAAAGTTTTGTATAAAAGGACGATTTTGCCCTTGTGAATCGTGCGTCAAAAGTTGACTTTTTGATTTACAGGTTGGATGAGCAAAGACCCTTGACCGTGACGTATTTTAGGACGTCACGAGTCCGTAGACAGGTGGCAGGTTCGATTCAGACAATCGGAGAAAAAGTTATGACGTTCGGAAGATTGAGGGCGTTAACGTAATTTTGACTATTTGAGGGAAATGTTGACTTTTTGGTAGACTTGTCATTTTCTCGTGGACCGAGGACCGTTAGATAGGTCTCGACGTCCTGAGTACAACGACAGGCGGCACGCTGTCATCGGACGTCAGATGGAATGGTTACGGGTTTGAGAAGTTCGAGGGTAAAATGGTAATTTGTACACCCAGGGGCATTTTATTCTTTTTCTCCTAAGCCCAATCTGATCAGGCCACTTGGCTGAGTGGGCTTGGATAATTTGTACACCCAGGGGCATTTTAGTCTTTTTCTCCTAAAATGCACACGGCTACAAAGTGTCCAATTTCAAACCGTGTATTTGGCTTGAACACAGAGAAACATAGGGGAAGAAATTGTGCGTGCTTGATCGATTCAGTGCAAGAGTGAGTGGGTTGTGACTTGTGAGAGTGACAGAGAGGCGAGGCTGAGCTATTGAACGTGTTTTGGAGCTGCAACCGTGCAGGGAGGCACGAAGGTGGAGGCTGGAAGTTTTGGGAAAAACAGAGAGGCGGTGACCCTATGGCAGTGGTTGTGCCGTATGGTGGCTTAAACCAAGACAATAGGAGGCTCAGGTGGCTGTAGAGAACTCAACGAGCACCGTGGCACGCGGCGGTGCAGACGGCGGAGACTGAATCGCAGGTGAGACTCGAATCCCCTGTTTTCCTGTTTTCCTTGTTTTCAAAAGTCGTGGCTTTAGGGTTAGAGTCGAGAGATTTGGAGGTTGGGTTGAGGTTCAGGGAGGTCCTAGGAGTCGTCTAGGATGGTCGCCGTGACGGGGGAGGACCTGGGTGGCCGGTGGCCAAAACAGGGCTCACAGGCCGTCTGTTTCGAGGGTGAAATCGTGAGGTTTTTGGTCGTGATTCTTCGAAGTTAGGACATGAATAGATTGCTAAGGATTGGACGAAGCCTCTGGGATTGAATTGGACTGAAATGGTGGAGGAATTGCAGAGAACCGGTCACGCCGGTTCAACTGTGTTGAACCGGGTGACTCGAGGAAGAAGAAACACTGTAGCAGGCGCGTGAGGACGAGATCCGTCAAGATGAACACCCGACGCGCGCAGGACGAGATCCGTCAAGCTCACCGCGTTGTCACCGAATGCGCAGCGCGCGCAGAAAGGATCCGACGAGCGGCTGACAAGGGAAAGACGACAGCAACGGCCGCACCGACCGAGAAAGGCCAGAAACTCCTGGTCATTCCCGGAAAAGGCACGTAGGCCACCAGGATCTACCGCGACGCCCTGAGTGGAACCTCCCGGTTGGGGCGCCGGCAAATCAGCCCGGTCTACCTAGAGTTCCCTACGGACAAGGACCGCCGACCCACGGAGCAAACCGGCCTGACAAGGTCCGAGGCGGGACCGCACCAGCATTCCCGCGGTGGGAACCCCACCATTTCAGTGACCGAGGGGGCGGAGTCTTCCCAGGAAATTCTGAGCGCCCAAAGGTCTAAACGCCCGCCGCGTAGCGCAAGGTCCCGGCGAGACCGAGGAAACTCGTCTCGGTGGAACACGCTGTTCCCTCGCCATGTCCAAGTGGATCTCCCAGCGCCGACCCCGTGGTAAGGTAGCTCCTTGACCACGTGCGATGCCACGAAGCCGAGAAGGGGACGCCCCCGACACATGATTGGGGCGGACCCACCCCGAGGCAGTTTACAGATCGGATCAACCACTTCCAGCACAGCCACACAATCAAGCCGCTGAAGATCCCCCTCTATACCAGTCAGACCGACCCGATCAACCATCTCAACAACTTCCGGTCAGCCGTTTCGTTCTCGAGCCTGACTGACGAGGCCCACTGCCTAGTTTTCAGTTCCACCCTCACCGAGGCAGCGATCAACTGGTTCTACCGACTAGAGCCTGGCTCTGTCGACTCTTTCGCCCAGCTCACCAAGGTTTTTCTGAACCAGTTCATGATCTAGACTGGCAGACTTTTCTCCGCCGGGGATCTTTTCCTCTTGAAGCAGGGGGAAACGGAGACGCTCCGCGCATACGCCGTTCGGTTCAATCTGGAATATTCTCGGTGCACCGAGTCCGACGATCGGACCGCCTTCACGGCATTCAAGGGGGGCCTACGCGAGTCCCAATTCAGGTACGCTGCACATACCCAGGGTTGGTCAACTTATAATGAATTAATGAAACAGGCAGCCATCCACGCCAAGGCCGAGCTGCTACCCAGCAGGAGCAGTATGACAACGGTCAGTACATACCGACCCAGCGCCGGGAACTCGGTCGGCACATACACACCGAGTCACACCCAGCAACCGTCGGCCCCCCAGCAGGCCGCATCCGGGTAGACCCAACATCAGAACTCCCCGAGCGGTAAGAGGAAAGACTACACTCCCTCCTACGGCTCGGGAAAGAAGGGCAGGAGCCAAAGCCACCAGGGGCCCCGCCAGGGACAGGGTCAGCAAGACAATCACCCCAGCGAGTCACGCACCGAGCGCCACCTTCCTTGGTCTAAGTACAAAACCTATACGATACTCAACACGTCGTATGAGAACGTGCTAATGAATGTGGAGGGCATGATCCCCAAGCCGACCTGGACTCCCAGCGCGGGCCGACAGGCCAAGAACACTGGTGTTTACTGCCAGTACCACAAGTACAACGGTCACAACATTGACCAGTGTGTGGTCTTCCGAGACCTGGTCGAGGCCTTGGTCCGAGACGGCAAGATCAATCAGTTCTTGCAGAACGCTCCGCAGCAACCTCGACACCCCCAGATCAACACCATAACCGGGGGCCCATCCATCTCTTCACCTCTGGCTTCTAACCGAGCCATAAAAGACTTCCTCCGCACCATGAAACACAACCAACAGGTCTTCCAAGTGGTAGATGGCCGATCACGGACCGAGGCAGAGGTATCCTCCCACCGATCTCCTCCAGCAAGCGGTCCATCCCGACTCGGGTGCGGTTGGGCCGACTGCTTAGCAAGCAAAGCAGCCTCAGAAGGGTGCGTCGGGACCGACCACGACGGTTCAAACTTCTTCGGACACACTGCATGCTGCAGAAGTGCACCCTTTGGCTGAGGGCCGGTAGGCGGCGGTACTCCCAGGAAGGTAAATGACGGCCCGGAGAAGGCCCTCTTGGTGGGATCAGGAATGACGACCCGTGCCCTCACCTTCTCCGCGGTCTTGGCGAGGGAATTCCAGACCTTCCTTTCCCGCTCAGCCTCGTTCTCCGTAACCACGATGCTGACCGGGGGGTTGGCCGGGAGCACGGGCTCGGGGTCCTCCAGATTAATGACCGGAGCCGCAACCTCCGGCTCGGTGCGTTCGGCCCCTGACTCTAGCCTCGGACACTTCAGCTGTTTCGGTGCAGCGGGGGCGACCACCGACGGGCTCATCGGATTCTTCTGCTGGTTCTTCCTTCTTTTCTTCCCCCCGTCAACACCGAACAGCTTGCCAAGCCTCTCGGCCGCCCTTGGGTTGAATTCCTGCGACTGTTGGGATCCCAGGCTGGCATCCGACGCCTGCTTCCTCTTCTGAGCAGAACTAGCCGACCCAGCCACCTTCCTCCGCTCCTCCGACCTGGACATTTTCTGCTCTGTCCTTGCCTCCTCAGTCGCTCGGTCAATCCTCATTTTCACGTCTTTGGGGACGACTTGCACCAAACACCAAGTGTCAAAAAAAAAACAAAGGGCACACAGAAATGTGAAGTATGTCGAACAGGGCTACTTACCAAGATTGGGGATCAGTGACAGGACCCATCCCAATCCCCCCGGGATTAGTGCGGGATGACCCTGCTCCCGTCTGACACGAAGTGTCAGACAAGGGATATTTTCGTCCTTTGCCCTCCCGGGCTATCAGAGTACGCCAGGATCCGGAGGAGGCATGTGATATCTCGGTCTCTGCTACAGTCCACATCCGATATCAACCTGAAGGGCAGTCAAAACATTAAAAACTGTGAGTGGACAAAACAAAGTTTATAAAAACATTTTTAACGAGAAGACATTTGTACCCTCCACTAAAAAGCATGCATGCATTCGAAAACCATTTATCCAAAACAACCATATGTGGGACTAAGCCCAAAGCAGATATAAACTAAGGTCGAAAGGACCACAATAAAAACGACCATACGGGCCACTGCCCAAATCCATAAAGGACTCGGCCCCAAACCATAAAGAAACCAAGTACACGAGCCACTGCTCAAATCCTGTGCACACCTGTACACACCACATATCATATATCATATATACATCACATACATATATATAAGTCACACAACCAATCCTGTCACGGTATCCAAAGCTACGCGCATGCTACCCAGGTCTCAATCCGAGTCTTCTCAAAGTCAAGATCAATGTCCGTAGACCACTGACCCTACCCGAGGTAATAGTAATCATAGCCTTCCTGAGAGTAAGGAACCCAACTAGGGGGTGACTCCACTCAGTCGGTGCTCCGTGACTACTCCGGGGTCCACCCAGGCCAACGACCCTCCCCGGAGGAGATAGTAGAACATTTAAAGGAAGGTAGACGAACATATATATACATAACATAAACATTCATGACCGGTTCCCCTGAACCGTCATGAATCCATAATATCCATAATCAGGTAACATGCCGGTTCCCATAAACCGTCATGTACCGTAATAACATACCCGAGGTAACATGCCGGTTCCCATAAACCGTCATGTACCGTAAGAAGCAACAAGGGTTCATGCCGGTTCCCATAAACCGTCATGAACCACGATACCATAATAAGGGTTCATGCCGGTTCCCATAAACCGTCATGAACCTGGGAATCCATTTAAGGTTCCCTGACCTGAAATCAAAACCGTAAAGTGACTGGGTCTCGTACCCGAACATAGGACACCAACTGGGCACCGTGCCCGGAATCTGAGGTCATATGCCCGAGACAAAACCAAATGGGTCTCATACCCGAGTTTATCATTTTGAAATCCAAATTCAGTTCATTTAAATCAATAAAGAAATACAGACCCGTATAAGCACCGTATAAGGCCGAAACCTCGAAATACGTGCTTATACGTAACCACATACAAATGCACCCATGGCATCATCAAACAAGTAAAAAAAACATATAATAAACATTTATGCATGCGCCAATTTAGAAAACAAGGTCCACTCACAGATCGTCCGAGCTGCCGCCTCGATTTGCGTGCCATACGGCTCCCCGAGCCGATCACCGTCACCGGGACTCCCAAACCTGTCCAAATCGTAATAGAAGGTTACTAACTACTTAATTAACCTCCTACCAAAGCCCCGTAATTTTTCCGTATTTTTAACTATTTTTAATCCCGAACCTAAACCTTCTGATGCCCCGAAACATCTCGAGACGGTGTCCGATTGACGCGAGACCAGTCCCAAAATCTTAGTTACATTGAATAGAAGATTTCATATGTTGAACACTTCCCCAAATTATGGCCCACGCGCCCAAAGAAGGTCAAAAATACTGTTCATCGTCACCTACCTCCAGCTGAACTGGTTCACTGTTCACAGCCACTGTGCTGAACCGGCGTGACCGGTTCAGTGGTTTTCCTGCCCTATTTTGGTTCGATTTCAACCCTAATTAATCCTATAATTCATATCTATTCATTCCCTATCATTTCTACTCATTAAAACAACCTAAAACTACACAAAACTCATGGTTCAATTCTTGAACCATACGGTTCAAGCTTCCCAAAACTGCACCATGGCTGTACAGCCATCCAAAACTTCCCAAAACCTTCCTAACACAATCCTAATAACCCATTTAATTCATTGGAAGCAACCAAAATGACCCATAACAATAAAAATGGAAAATGGATCGAAAATGGCTAACCATGAACCCCTCGGGTTTCTCCTCCTCTCGCCACCGTGGACGGCGGTTCAGGCTTCCAGGCCATCCACCTCAGCTCCCTCAGTCTCTCTGGTCCTCACGGCAGGTCATGGGTTAAGGTTGGATGGGTTTTGGGTCGCACAAATGAGAGAAAATGGTGAGATCGGGTATTTGGGTTTGAATTAGGAAAAATGGTCGATGCATGAATCAATATAGGTGTCCTGTGGATGGGTGACACTTGTCACTCATCCATTGGGCCTCCATTAAATATCTGGGCCCCACTAAAGTCCAAAAGTTAGGTCGTTTCGTAATTCGTGCAATAGTACCCTTGAACTTTCGTGAACCGTAACTTCGCCATCGAACGTCCAAATTCGACGTGCCGCTTGTCTATGGATTCGCATCGTCACGATCTACATAACGATCCTCGGCCCTCGGCCATCGGACATCCCAGTCAAAAAGTCAACATTTGACCCCTTTTAACCAAAATTACCAAAATGCCCCTAAACTTCCGAACGGCATAACTTCTTCCTCAAACGTCGGAATTGAACGTGTCACCTGTCTATGAACTCGTGACGTCACGAACTATGTCACGGTCATCGGTCAAAGTCCATTTGACCGCCAGAATGAAAATTCAACGTTTTACCACGCCTAGGGGCAAAACGGTCATTTTGCATCGTTCGTCCGATTTTGCCTAACTAATCACCGATTAGTCTCACTAATCGTGATTAGTCACTAATCTACTCTAGGAATTTGGGACGGGTCGTTACAATCAGACCGACCTCGTGCAACAGTCGGGGCACCCGAAGCACGTCTCGGTGGCGTCACGGGGAGGTACACGCTTTTCTGACCCGCTCGCAAGCCTTCCTCTCTTCAACAGTAGGGATCACCTCGGGAAGAGTATCTGCACAAAAACACACGTCGGTCAGCCATATCCACCAACCTGAAACAACGGCAGTTCAATTTTCAAGGCAACCACCGACCCTCGGCACCCAGATCCTGGAAAGACGACGGTATGCCTCGTCCTCCCCATTTCCCAACAACGAAGATAAACTTGTTCTTGTACATCTTCTGGGAGGACGGTATGTCGTAGATGAACTCTCTCCGCGCCATCTTGTCCTTACACTGAGCGTGCACCCAGCCTATGCTCTGTTGCTGCTGCGCAAACTCGTACAGATGGACGACCTGGGCGTAGGTCGGTGGCTTCTCCCCAGCTCTGGCGAAGGCTGCATACAGGCTGACCAGAATGATCCAGACAATCGAGTTCAGCTGGCCGAGGGCCACGACCAGCCCTCGGACCATCCTCCTCAGCCATGGGTGCAGGGGCAACTAGACGTCGTGGCTGAACAGCTAGGTATAGGGCAAGGCCCATCCCTCTGGAGCCTCGTTGGGCAGCTCGGTGGGACCGACCACCCGCATCTCCACATCCTCCGGTACGCCCCATGCCGACCGGAATTTCATCACTGGCGCCTCAGTCTCTCGACTCTCATAGGCGTCAATAGACCACACCACCATGTCAGCCTCCTCGGTGGGGTTGTCGGCGGCCCGAGTCGCGCTCGCACTGCCGTCCCCCTCTGACTGGTCGATGTTTTCTCCACCCTCGAACAACTAGACGCCGACACCCGGTCTGATCACTCCTGGCAGCATTTTGGGCCTCACGCCTCGTCGGGGTCCCCTCCACTGAAATGCCTCCGTCCACCAAGGAGCTATGTTGCTCCCCCTCGTCGTAGTCCCGCACTTCATTTGATTGGCTATCCCTCTCAGACATCGCACCACTGCGAGCAAGGAATACAGACAAAAGTACTCTTGAACACCGACCGGTGTTTTACCAGGATTGACCCGTGTCCGAACCCCGGTTCATCCACAGTTCATTCCCCCGAAAAAAAAAACAAGCAAAACCGTAAAGAAACAAGCCAATGGAGGGAGAAGAACGGCTTACCTTATGCTTCGCAGACCCAATGTCCTCGCCGGAGCTTATACCGCCGTGATAGGTTATCGGAATCCTCGCCGGAAATCGCCTACACCAAAGACAACGCAAGCACCACCAGTTTGCACGAAGGTAAAAAGGGTTAAAATGTTTTTTTCACCCAGTATTTATAGGCCTGGGGTCGGTAGTCGAAGCGTCGCCTTGTTCCGCGTGACATTTATTGCCCTGGACAGCTGTCCCCAAAGCAGCACGCGTGACCATAAATGCCGCTGACACCAACGGTCGGGAATACCAACCGTCCACCGACTGACACGCAACATAGACGGCTCCTCGATTCCTTCAACTGTCACGTCCGCTAACCCGCGACGTAGGTGGCTCCTCGACTGCCACACCTACTGACGTCTTTTCCTGCCCACACCAACCGAATCATGGCACCTCGGTCTACCACCCTCACTTTGTCACCAGTGCACCCGCTCGTTTCCATTCCTAGTATGGGGACTTGGGGGACTAAAGGCATGTACATCCAGTCTGGGGCTCTCTTTTTACAAGTCCCCAACCGAGAAATTCCACCTCGGTCACGAACTTGGGGGACTTCTGTTCATACCATATCGGCCCAGACCGAGCTCGAAGCCCACATTGACTATGGGCCCAGCCCATCGATGAAATAACACCAGTTCGGACCAATCTTGGATGCCCAAGCCTCTACTTGGCTCCACACGTCGGCCCAGACCGACCTAGAGGCCCAGCCCTCTTCCAGACACCATGCCACCGGCCGACTCCAGAGGACCAGCTCCTGTCGGTTGGTGCGTCGGCCCAGTGCCACCACCTACCACAAGCCCAAGGGGTCCAGGCCCACTCACACAGACAAGTCCCACTCGGTCTGGATGGCATCCACGTGTCCGTCCCACAGTGAATTGCTATTTAACCCATATCGGGAAAATACAAATATTATATTCGCCGCACCCATACAAAAGGAGTCCACTTGTCGTACAAAGGTAACTAAGCAATTTACTGTTTACTATTACTCTTACAGTATACTTTCTGCTACCCCCTAAACCTTATACCGACCACTGACTTGGGCGTCGGAGTACCTTTGGGCCGGTATCACACCAGTGTCTATACTCTCACCGACCGACCAGTTTCCTTCCTCTTTCAGGTTCACACAGGGCACGTGGCAGAGCAGCATTTGCTCCTCAAGTTGGCACATTTCGTGCATCAACAAAATATATATATATTTATATGTAGGTTTCCTTGAGTTTGACTTGTCACCATTACTTTTCTATTGTGTTCGTCAGGTGTAAGTTCCCTTTAATTGAAATTGTCAAACTCAATGTGTATACATCTGATGAAGCCAACTGTTGGCTTTATATGTAATAAAGCTGGGTTTGAAAAAGAAAACCTCCCAGCCACCAATGATATCCAACCCACCTGCTTTATATAACAAAGCTGGGTTTGAGAAATTCGCTTAGCCAACCTTGCTTAGAACTTCGGCCAACCCAACATAACACACCCAGCCTCCTTACTTAGTTATTCTCCCTCCAAAATACCCTCATTGGCCTCTAGTTTTCAGCCATCTTTGTGGGAGGAAAAAACTAGCCTTCTACTCAAACCACTCCACCCACAACCCTTACTACATATATTGGGTGAGTGGAGATCTTCACACCACTACCAAACACATGAATCATATTGTAAGTGTTTATGTCCACGATTTGGAGCATTTACAATATGAAGAATTTATGATGGTAATTATCAAGGTAATGAAGTTAAGATTTCATGATTGATTAAATACGTGCAAATATTGGCGTGTGGACATGGTAAGTGGATGATGGTGTCTCGTGTATATATGTTAGTGAGGAGTAAAGTAAATAATGTGATTGTTGATTTGGATTTGCTCACGTAAAAGTGTCGATTTTTTCTATGAAACTAATCTATGGTTTGCAGGCACAAATTAGCATGAGCATAAGCATTTAAATTCTTAATTGTTAAATGTAACTTCAGTTACATACTTTTCAAACCCCCCTTATCTTTAATCTTTCTACTAAACGTTTTCATACATAGGTACCCTCAATTCTTGATTTAGAACGATCCCTATTTACCAATGCTACATCTACAAAAAAAAAATTAATTGCATACGTTTTCCTTAAGTGTTGAGTGTTACTTTGTGTTTATTTTAATGCTTGATTTTTGCGTATTAATTTTTGGCGCTGTTGCCAGGGATTGAAATTTTTTTTGTGTGATTTCATTTGTATAAATATGTTTATAATGTAAATATTCTATTTGTGCATAACTATCATACTTATACATAAATTGTAATTATGTAAATATGTAATTCTTCATATTAAATGTCTTAGAATTGCTTGAATCTCATAAACCTGTTCTTCAAATTTTGCTTTCCAGGAATAGGTAGTGCTCATTTTAATTATTTTCTTATTAACCATTCATGATGTATTGATTTTATCACTACACACTGAAAACTATGTGAATCTATGAATATAAAGTTATGGGCGGTTTGTACACACTTGAGTTTGGTAAACCACTTTGAAAACTTAAATGGGTTGTCCATAGTGTCTGACAACAATACTTATTGTCTATGTATTTTTTGCATTCTATTCTTAAATGTTGGCTGTGTATACAAATCCTCATCAGAATAGAGAGAGAGAGAAAGAGAGAGAGAGCGAGAATTAACTTAAAAGCTCAACCAAATAGTGGCTACAAGTTAAGTCTAGCTGCTAGCCTGCTGCTAAACACATTTCAAAACATTAACTATATATACACATACCCATAAGTTTCCAATTAAATATACTAACATTATGCTGAGAAATAGCTAAATACAAAACCATCAGATGAAACCATAAAATCTTGGCTATAATAACCAAGCCGCCGCAGTGCTTGAATTGGTGGCCGACCTTGCCTCTCCTCCTCATTAACTCTTCTTACCGTAGATTCCAAGGCCGACACCATGTTCGAACTTTTCTGATTGCCACCGGCAGCGGCAGCACCCTTTCTCTCCATCCTTCTCTTGGCAATATACTCTTCTGAAATGAACACATCCATTTTTGCAGTGTTTGTGTATCACTCGAATTTGGTGGCAAAAACGAAGAGTGAGGTAAAGAAATTTTATAGGAAAAGAAAGTAGCTAGGGGCCCGATACAAAATAATTACCATGGGCGTTGGACCCATGTTTTTATTCCTCAGTTTTCTGTAATCAAGTAATGAAGGGACAATTGTTTGGTTGTTGTGAAATGGTTTTGGCTTTTGTTGTGCTTGTGTGTAACGCTCGCAATAGCGCATGTGGAAACCCTCCTTCCAGACAACTACTGTTACCAACGTACTCAGATTAGGCCGTAGTATGCCTTGGTACTGGAATGTGGTAGCATCTCATATCCCCTAAATTATTTTTGTTTACCAAAAATAGAATTTGCAAATTATTCTTCTTTCTTTTGCTACAAATTATCATGTACTGTTTGTATAATGACTTAAAAGTTATTGTGGGAGATCGATGACCTTGATTGGATTCATATATAAACAGAATTGTGTTTGTTAACCTCGATCGAAGGTGCATGTTCGTGATTATGGGATCAACTCTATGATGAAGCATGTGATTTCTGGTCTGATTAGGCAGATTCAACTCTCCAAAGCTCCATCATTTCGAGGAAAAAAAAAAAAAAACTCCAAGGTCCAAAGCATTTCGTGGTCGGTGTCGGTGAATCTTGATTGTGTTAAATGAAATTAGTAATCAACCACCGCCAAAGTTAAAACACACTGAAATACTTTTTCTAGGAATCAAATGGAACTTTTTCTTTTCCTTTATATATAGAATGATATTGTATATAATATAGTATTTTTTTTGGAAGACGATAATTCATTAAGAGTGATAAAAATAGTACAAAGTTGCTATGTAAATTCTAGTGTGGTCTCATTAAACCTTTTCTTGGGATTTATACTTGTATCTTAGTTTGTCTGTTTGAGAATGCCTCTTTATTCTATTTTTTCTGTTTATTGAATGCATATATATATATATATATATTATTGGAACAGGATTGAAGATCATTTAATATTACTTATGCAAAAAAAAAAAGCTTAACAAAATTGAAAGTCATTTAGTCATTCATATGCATCAATATTTACACAAACATCCCTTGAATTTTTTTGTGTTTTCGCAAACTTCCCTTCAAATTTTAAACCTTACACAAAGACCTCCTTAGGTTCTAAAAACATTAAACATAAACTCACTAGTTAAACGATTATCAATTAAAAGCTAATGTCAACTTAAAAATTCATAAAATTGACCTTCTATAGTAATATTTTCAGATTTAGAACCATAATATATCCAAATGCCTACAAGAGCATTTTAGTATAGTTATGTGTAATTTTTTTGGAACTTGAGGAGTATTTGTGTAAAGTCCAAAACTTGAAGGGATAAATGCTTATGAAAACAAAACAAAAATCTCTGGGGATGTTTGTCTAAATAACTCAATAAATCAACTGTAATAGTAACAACTAAGATCCTCATAATAAACTATTTATTTAATTCATATATATAAATGATTAAATAATCTTCAATTGAATTAATATGTGTGCATAATTTTAATAAGAAATTAATTTTCAAACTTCTTATATATTTACCTCTTACCCTCCATTTTATTTTATTTTTATTTTCTATATTGTTACTACTTCTATCCCCGAATGTACCCTTAAATTTTATTTATTTCCTTAGTAACATAGACTTAAATTTCATATGAAGTTAAATAAAATAATATAGTAAAAGACGTCTCACTGCTTCCCAAACTTGAAGCCATGGTAGCTCCCATCGTTTCTTCAAAATTTTGTTCGTTTTCTATGTACCCATGCTTCAATAACTTTAAAAAAGTAATAATAATAAAGAGAGAATAAAACTTGCTTCACAATGGTCTTTTCCCAATTTTGTGTTTCGATAATCTTCTTTTCGTTTTAAACATTATTTTTTATCAAATGGTTTTTTAACATTAAAGACCCATTGCTAATTAGATTTAATTGATTTATTTTAATTTTATGGCATGAATTTATTTTATACTATATTTTATACTTGTATTATTATTATTATTATTATTATTATTATTATTATTATTATTATTATTATTATCATTATTATGTAAAGAGTACTAGTTAGAGCGCTTCAATTTTGTGGCTTCGCCCCTCTTTCATTTCCGCTTTAGTTTCCTCCGAGGATTAATTGATTGGATACCCGAGAACCATGATCTTTCCTAAGAACTGCTTCTAGGACGATACGCATAAAGACATGATTAGTTCCACAAATCTCATTGCGCCCATGCTTTCAGAAATATTCAGAAAAATACATACATGGTCAGATCCAAGTCATACCACATCCTAAAACAAGATGCGGATTGAGCTCCAACAATTTTACGCTACCAAGCACGCTATCTAATCTGACCTCCGCCTTCACCTCCCCGTCTCTATGCCCAACCGAAGTGAATGGATATCCAATCAATGGGAGAGAAATTTAAGAACAATCACGAACTGTTGCCTTTTTTAAAAATCAGGAAATAAACATTTCATTAACTAGACATAGAAATGGTACACTTTTAGTGTAGATAACTCCATCCAATGTGGATCTTTCTGTACCAGACAACAGTAAAATGACATTTAGCTTCTAAAATCCAGGTTCGATCAACAACCAAACACTTCACATAACTAAAAAGAAGTTCCGCTCGTCATAGGATCGAAATGCTGATCAAAATAATGGTAATTTCAACCGAAATTTCCGCACAATAGTCTTTTTCCCACAACAATGTACCAAAACTTCCTATCAAAATACATCCACAAATTGGACTAAATAAAGAACAAAAAGAGAACTAAATAAACTCTGTCGAAGCTGCCAATCTCCCAAAATCCTATCGTCTCACAATCCACATGGAAGCAAAGCCACCAAGATCTTCAGTTAAGGCTCCCACCACACCAGTATAGAGGGTAGCAACCACCATTATCCTGCACAGAAAAGGAAGTTGAGCACCACCATAACCAACAAAATGACATGACCCTCCCCGAGATCACCTCGATACTCGTGAGATGGCTTGCTTTTGTCTAACACAAAACTTTAAATTCCAAAAGTACCCTCAGTTCTAGAATAAAAATGAAAATAATGCCAGATAAGGGATAAAATTCACGTGTCAACCATCAAACAAAAGTTCAGTAATTGCAGTTATACAGAGCGCTAGATAATGATAAACAATCAGAATTCTATTCTGTTTAACGAGACTGTGCAGTCCCAAGTAATATATAGCCTTTGTCATAAGAACATTCTGGAGGGTACGAAAACCATGAAAAATGTGAGTAGACAAAAATAAAAGCCTATGGAAAACATTTCCAAAATAATCCATTTTACCCTCCAGTTTATAAAAACATGCATGAATAGACTTGATTTCAAATAAAACAATTAAATATATATAACGGTGGACCAAGATAAATCATGTAAGACATTTAAATGCCCCTGGCCCATATTTCCCTGAAATCCCTATTTATAAGAATTTCGAAAACAACCATGGACACAATAACCAATAAGAGTCAAATCTTGAACCCTACTGATCCAACTTCGGCTAGGTCCGAGTCCGTGTTTGGGAACCGCGAAGTCCAACTCAAGAATAGAGATTTAATTGCATGAGACTGACTATACTGGGAAAAAAAGTTTACCAAAAATATCGTTTAACTTGTTTTTGAAATACCCACAAAAGCCCAAAACAATTGTAAGCCGAGCATGAGCCCAAAATTTGATTTTTCCCAAAATTCAAACAACTTGTGTCCAGAAAATAACATCTTGAATATATCTCCTAAAACAAGGAATTTATCTCCAAAAGCATTTAGAATCGTATACTCAACCCATTGCAAACCAAACCATGCGATAAAACCGCAAAATATATACATATGCATGCAGTTCGATTTAATAAGTAAACAATCCACTCTTAGTCCAACTGGTAGCTCACAATTGAGTTGTGCACTCCTAAGAAGTCCTCCGGAGCATCCTGGCCTGTCAAAGTAATTACTGGGGGCCATCTATAATACATATCACCTTGTACATAAACTACCCCAAACCCAGGGATAGTACACGCGTCCCAAACACACAACCCATGACTTTCAATGCCCAAAACTACCCCTAAACAAACGTCGATCGAACTGAAACTACCACCATTGGATTCAGCATGTCAAAAGCTTTCGGACAAGCACCGTGTCTCGAAACTCCTGCACATGCACCGCCACGCGCTGGTGGAAGGCTAGCAGCCTTCCTAATGCCCTGCCCAACGCGGGCTGAAGTAGCATGCTGACGTCAATCACTGCTGATGTGGCACCTACTGATGTTAGCCCATGCTGGCGTGGCACCTACTGGCATCACCCCCCGCTGACGTGGCCCTACTGACGTTGAACCCTGCCAATGTGGCAGCTGACATCACTATGCTGACGTCAGTGACGTCATGCTAACATCATCACCTTACCGAAGAAGATGGTTGCGCCACCGTACGCCACTATGCGCTGCCACTAGTCAACCAGAAAACCTCCATTGTTGTTCGACTTTTCAAACTTTCATATCTCCCTCATTCTCAACCAAATTGGACGAACCAAGTATGGAAATTTATCTACTCAACCCCAAGATTTCAAATCCAAGCTTAAAATCAAGAAAACGTACTTGGATTTCACGATATAAGCCTCGAAAGTTATGGGAATCTTCATTCTCACGTACTGGCCATATCCACTCGTTTCTACCTTCAAATTTGGGTTGTTTCTGATCATGAGGGTTCAAGGAACACGATCTGTAACGACCTGTCCCAAATTTCAGGATTAGATTAGTGACTAATCACGATTAGTAAGGATAATCGGTGATTAGTTGAGCGAAATCGGATGAACGATGCAAAATGAACGTTTTACCCCTAGAAAGGGTAAAATGCTGACTTTTCATTCTGGCGGTCAAATGGACTTTGATCGATGATTGTGATGTAGTTCGTGATATCACGAGTTCATAGACAGGTGGCACGTTCAATTCCGACATTCGAGGAAGAAGTTATGATGTTCAGAAGTTTATGGGCATTTTGGTAATTTTGGTTAAAAAGGAGAAAATGTTGAATTTTTGACCGGGAGGTCCGATGGCCGAGGACCTTTACGTAGATCGGGATGATACGAATCCATAGACAGGCGGCATTCTGAAATCGGACTTCGAACGGGAAAATTATAGGTCACGGAATGTTGATTTCACTATGCACGTACTTCGAGACGGTGATGATTTGGCATAATCTGATTGGCCAAGATATTTTTAGTGGGTCCCATGGATGAGTGACAAGTTTCACTCATCCCATTGGCTAGATCCCCTAAAATGTGGATCTCACTTAATTAAATATTAATATAATAATTATTATATAATTAATCTTTTCTAACAATCAATCCTAGCCATCCATTCCATTTAACTTTCAATCCTCACCACTCATCTAATCTATCTCACTCCTCTCATCTCATCAGATCAAACATCTTCATTTCTTTCATAACCCGAAAACCCCATAACTCCATTTTTCTTCATTTTCTTCAAAGCACACACTCTCACACACCATCACCCTAGCTCATCCTCCTCCATGCTTGTGTGTGAACGTGAGGGAATGAGAGGAAGGACTGTGAGACTGAGGATGGATGAGGACGCGGCGGTTCACGGAAGGGGGAAGTCGACCGTGAGGTAAAATATTCAAAATCTCGAAATTGGGTTTTATTGGGTTTTGATCGAAACTACTACCTAGGTTAGGTTTCTGGGGACCTTAGGAGAAGTTTAGGATTGGTTTTGAAGGGTAGGATGGCCTGGAAGGGCCGTGAACGGCGGAGGAAAACACCTAAGCCATGGCCGATTTGAAAGGCACGGCTTTGTTGGTTGTTTTTCGGTTTTAATTAGTTAGGAAGTTAGGGTTTGATGTTAGGATTATATTAGAATTAAAAAGGAACGAAATGGACCAAAAATGGATGGGTTTGAGGGTTGAACCGGTCAATCCGGTCCGGTCCGGTTCAAACCAGTCGAACCCGGTTCGACCAAGGAAGGAGATGATGAATAGTACCCAGCGCATGGTCTTCACGTGCAGGGACTATCTAGGGCGCGTGGGGGCGCATGCCTCATCTTTTGGGAATGTTGTCAACATGTGAAACACTCTATTGAATGTAACAAACATTTTGGGACTGATTTTGTGTCGATCGGACACCATTTCGATAATTAAGTAGTTAGTAACCTTCTATTACGATTTGGACAGGTTTGGGAGTCCCGGTGACTGTGATTGGCTCGGGAGAGCCGTATGGCACGCAAATCGAGGCGGCAGCTCGAACGGTCTGTGAGTGGACCTTGGTTTTCTAAATTGGTGCATGCATAAATGTTTATTATATGTTTCAATACATGTTTGGTAATGTCATGGGTGCAATTGTATGTGGTTACGTATAAGCACGTATTTCGAGGGTTCGGCGTTATACAGTGCTTATACGGGTCTGTATTTCTTTAATGGTCTAAATGATTTGGAATTGGATTTCAAAAGGATAAACTCAGGTATGAGACCCATTTGATTTGGTCTCGGGCATATGACGCTATGGATAACCTTCGGGTTTACATCGTGGTCGCGACGGGTGTTATGTGCACGGAGACGGACGATACGAAACTCGCTTCCGGATTGGGATGTGTTCCTTCCGGAGAGGTCACGATGCACGATCTGTTCTCGGGTAACCTGGGGAGGCTCGACTTCAGAGTGCTGACGGTTCAAGATAGCGATCAGTGATGAGTGCACCATGATCTTGTGGTGGTCGCGTCGGCTGCTTCGTTCACGGCGACATACCAGGATTGAGGGCGGTCCTGGATGGATGGTTGCACACATCACTACGATTAGAGTCGTGACTGGCCCTGAGATATCGGGCAGGATGCCCAGCTGATGTCATATATTGGGGCACGAGACCCAGTTTGTTTATGGTTATGATTTCGGGTCAGGGACCCTTGATGGATTTCCAAGTTCATGACGGTTTATGGGAACCGGCATGAACCCTGGAAAGGTTATTGTGGTACATGACGGTTTATGGGAACCGAGCATGGAGGATGTTTTCTATATATATCTATATGAATGGCATAGATGCTATAGATCATGACGGTTCAGGGGGACCGGGCATGAATATTTATGTTATGTATATATATATATGTTCATATACCTTCCTTTACTTCTATTATCTCCTCTGGGGAGGGTCGTTGGCCTGGATGGACCTCGGAGTAGTCACGAAGCACCGACTGAGTGGAGTCACCCCCCAGTTGGGTTCCTTACTCTCAGGAAGGCTATGGTTACTATAACCTCGGGTAGGGTCAGTGGTCTGCGGACATTGACCTTGACTTTGAGAAGACTCGGATTGATACCCGGGTAGCACACGCGTAGCTTTGGAAACCGTGACAGGATTGGTTGTGTGACTTATATATGATATGTGATATTTGGATGTGTGGTTACACAGGTTTTGGGCAGTGGCCCGTATATTTGGTTTCAGTATGGTTATGGTTTTGGGCTGAGTCCCTTATCAGTTTCTTATGGATTTGGGCAATGGCCTATATGGTCTATTTCATTATGGTTTTGGGCTTAGTCCCACATATGGTTTCTTTCGGATAAATGGTTTTCGAATGCATGCATACTTTTTAGCGAAGGGTACAAATGTCTTCGTTAAAATGTTTTTATAAACTGGTTGTTTTGTCCACTCACAGCTTTTAATGTTTTAACTGCCCTTCAAGTTGACATCGGATGTGGATTGTAGCAAAGACCGAGATATCACATACCTCCTCCGAATCATGGCGTACTCTGATAGCCCGGGAGGGCAAAGGTCGGAAATATCCCTTGTCTGACACTTCGTGTTAGACGGGAGCAGGTCATCCCGCGTTAATCCCGGGGGGATTGGGATGGGTCCTGTCACGATCCCTTACTTGTTTTGAGCTTAAAAAGTCCCTAAATTAAAGTTCAAATTATGGGTTTGTATGGGTTTCTGTGGGGTGCACGAGTGAGGGAGAGAGAGATGAAGAGATAATTGATGATAATGGATTATGGGGTTCCCAACCACACACACTAACAACCTTCCCAAAATATCCCCAAATCCACTTTGACCAAAATACTCTTCTCCAAAGTAAGCTCACAAAATATTTATGGGAAATCTTATTCAACTAATAATAAAAAGCCTGAAAAATCCCGTGAAAATTCGTATTTAACAATTCGGGTCGTTATAGTCCACCACTTAAAGAATTTCATCCATAAAATTCCCGCATATCCCTCAAACAATTAGGAAACAATGCCCACATCCATGCCTCGAGCTCCCACGTCGTCTCCTCCACGTTATGATCCGTCCACATAACAAATACAATGAGGAAATGGTCATTCAATGTAGCACCTTGTCCGTCCGATCCCAAATCTGAATAGGTCACTCACCAAGCTCAGAAATCCTCTCTGACTCTGACCAGTTGCCCCATGAACACGTGAGACTTATCAAACAAGTATTCATGGAGCATAGAAGCCTAAAACAGCTCACGAACCCCAAGAGAACTCCGAAAACACAACTAACATGTACACTAACGGGCCTAACCTCTCGGTAAACCCCAAAGGCCCAACTAACCAAAGGCTCAAATTCTTATGTCTACAAAATCGTACAATCTCGAACCACCATGCTCACTACTAACTTAGCATCGATCGAGGTACTAATATCCATGTCCCAACCAAGTGGCGTCAACTCAAGATCGAAAAAAAAAAAACATAAAACCTCCAGAAATAAAAGAGTGTGTGGCCCCGAGATCCACCAACACTCATGCATCATGATCAAAGATCAAAAACATATCGGCCACCACTTCGGATGATGCGCAAGACTCCTGCTACGTAACAAAGAATACACGGGCTCATCCACCTACCCTCCCGGCCCCACGAGTAATAACCCGTCTCCTAGATGCTACAGTCGGTAAAGGTGACGTCACCTGCTGACCCTGCTCTACTGTATCCTGACCGATAGCACCACCATCTAGATGGTAAGGAAATCCTCGCTTGAAATGCCCAAACTCCCCCACAAAAGAAACAACCATCCTTGAAATTCCCAAGCAACTCCTCCACCTTGTCCCGACCCTCGACCTCTAGAACCAGCACGGTTACTGCTAGAAGAACTGGAGCTAGAAGCGCTCCTCTTTTAGGCTTCATGAGAAAAAGACTCATTATCCTGAAGCTCTCGTCATTGCCTAAAACCTCTATATTGTTTCTGCTGTTGGGGCTCCGCCAAGCTCATCTCCACCTGAGAAGCCACATCCGATAGATTGCACCGATTGACAGGACCCTTCCCAAAAATGATATGATAAACATGTCTGATCCTGCTCCAGTCTGACAATCAACTAAAGTTTCAAAAATGCACTTAACATTTATCAAACAAGGGATAACCAGACTCATGTCTCGTTCATGTCTCCGCTTCTAAATCAGCCCTGGTCTCGTGCAATGGCCTGAAGGGTCAACAAACCATGGAAAGTGTGAATGGATAAAATTAAACATTTGAAAATACATTTAGAAAATAAACTTTACCCTCTAATTATAAAACACGCATGCATACTGTAAGACATACACAACCACATTTCAATTCAATTCACATCATAAATCGTGGGACCTCCAAATCATCAAAAACATGTGGCCCACATTGGACTTAGCGCATGCTTATCTTATTCAACCCCTTCGACTTGAACAAGAATTTGAGGTGCTAGGGGAGGCATTTTGTGGGAACCTGAGCTGGGAGCTATCCACTCGGAATTGGATCATCCATGGACTTCATTGGTATGTGCGCTTAGGTTCAGCCATGATTCTAGCCTTCAACTTTCTTTCTCTTGAACCTATTGTAGGGTAACCACCCTAATATACTCAGGTATCTCCCAGTTATGGAATCAAGTAAGAACGTTTCTATCATGTGTACAAGCAATGACTTCGCCTCCTGTTGACATAAAACTAAGTGTTTGACTGGTAACTTCCTTACCAGTGCCTCAGAACCTTTCTTGGATGCCATCTTAGTAGTTGGGCATGACCTTCCAACAAGTGTTATTTTGGTCGTTGAAAATTTACTATCGGGCTGCTGAAACTATTTTGTGACATAAGAGAACTCTGAGGTTATATGACGGAAGATCCATTTTTAAAGGAAAATATATTGTGTTTAAAGTCTAGCCATATATATACAAATCACAAGCCAATATTATTTCTTCACACTTCAAATTTTTCCTAGTATTTCTTCATATTTCGTACACATTTCCAAAGTGGTACAAGTAACGCGCCAAGACATACAATGGGCTAAAGAAATGAATATAAGCTCAATTGGAAACATCTCATCACTACCATGTTTGTCCTCTGTAACTCCAAATATATACATATATCTAACTTCCCTAGCTACCAAACCATCGACCACCTTTCACCTAGGAATTTCCAGCAAACATTTTTTCTTCCTATACACAACAGATTCTCGGAGTGGACAAGAGGCCAGCTCTTGGTGACCATTTATATATTTTTTGCGTTTTAATTATATTGCTAAGTGTGATCAATTGTGGCCAAGTCTAAAGAAAACGTTATGGAAGATCATCATGAGAATAAGGAGACCTCCAAGAGGAACAACGCCGACGATGAAGCTTCTCTGCCCACAAAGCCAGTAGATGTCCCTGATAATGAAGCTAAAGAGGAATCAATTGATGAAAATCATGTCCCCGAGGAGAAGGCATATCCTCTTCCTGCGCCTCTCAAAGGTATTTACTCACATTTTATCCAATATTTTGTATAAACTAATCGTACGTCATATAGAATTTGAGTCTACCTATGTGAATTATAAAAACTAAAACGGCATTACAAAGTATGATAAAAGCCTAATTTCTCGGATCTTTGGAAAATAGTGATATGCATTATATGTATTGTTAATTATATATTTAAATTTAATTCTAAACGGAATTTCCTTGCTCAATGAAAAAAAACAGTCAGCTCTGATTCATTGTGGTTGTGAAAGAGTAGAACTAGAATGAATGAGAAGTACAATGAATTTTGAATAGCTAATGTGATAATAAATAAAAATTTGTAACTAGGTCAATTTTGATGATGGAGGGACTTGATCCCTCACGATTTAAAAAATAGACAAATTTTTCTTCTTACTATAAATTTTATCGTTGTCGATAATTCGATATTGTAAAATGAGACTATCTTTATTCTCGTATGATTGATCATATTGTCATAGCAGAGATTGCGTACCCTACAGCTGTGAAGAAAGATGCCGGGGGTTCAAGTGACAGAGGTATGTCACTGATGCTTTCGTTTCTTTCGATCACTTTGGAAATAATTATGATATACATATATATGTACACATCATCATCATCTTCTTCACATAATGTTTGATCTGCAGATAAAATGTTTGCACAAATCGAAGCAGAGAAGCGGTTGGCGTTGATCAAAGCATGGGAAGACAGTGAAAAGACAAAGGCGGAGAATAAGTACGTAAATATGAGCCCATTGTTTTGATAAAAATCATACGATCTATTATGGAGGATTTGAATTATTCCATCATTTTCAATCATTGCCAGGGCTTATAGAAGGATGTCAACTGTAGAATCATGGGAAAACAACAAGAGAACTTCCGTAGAGGCAGAGCTCAAAAAAATTGAGGTAAAAAAAGTCCCCTTTGTCTTCTTAAATGTATGATGTAAGATGAAATGAAATGAGTTTTGATTTATTTTTGTGGGTAAATTAATGGCAGGAAAAATATGAGAAGAAGAAGGCAGATTATGCAGAGAAAATGGAGAACAAAGTGGCTGAAATTCATAAGGCTGGAGAAGAAAGGAGAGCTTTCATCGAAGCAGAGAAAAGAGAGCAATCCATGAAGGTGGAGGAGACAGCTGAAAAGTTTCGTTCTACTGGATATACACCCAAGAAATTGATTATGGGCTGCTTCTTCTGCTAACATTCTGCAGTTATATAATAATTGAGGTCCATCATAATCGACAGAGAGGCTTGTTTTCAACTTTGTTTTCGTGTTTTTAGTTCTATTAATGCTCCACAAGTTTTCGGGTTCTGAAACTGAAACCATTTCGTTATAAATTTTTATGTTTAACGTATGGAGATAGTCAATGGAGGAAAAGGAGGGATGAAGAAGAATGATGGTAGGGACGAGAAGCAACAAAGAACGAAGAAGGAAAACGAAATTGAGAACGTGAAAACAATTTCAATAAGGTTTTCAGTTTCAGTATTTAGTCTTGTTCATTTATTCAAGATCTTTTATTGATTTAGTCTGTTGTTATGTCTATCTCTTTTCTCTTTTCACTTAATAGTCAATCGACTATTAAGTGTTCTAATAAACTCTGGGACATTTATTTTTAGAAAAGTTACAGAAACAAATCAAAAAATTTAATATGATGAGCGATTTGGTTTGGGTTCACTTCCCCCCTTCTTCTCTAGTTTTTCTTCTAGCAAATAATGGCTTACCTTCCCCCCTCCTGCTATTTAATGGAATTTCATTAGCATAGCAAATAATGGCTTACCTTCCCCCCTCCTCCTATTTAATGGAATTTCATTTGCTATTTGCGATTATGGTGGTCTTACTGTGTCTGTAATTCTAGATTGGTGGTGTTTAATTTGCTTTTTCAGCGCTTTAGTTTGCTGTTAGGTCTCATTTCTTGTTTTTTTAAGTCTGTTAGCCTACTGTTTTGTTGTTTTCATGTACTCTACTGGACGTTTGGGCCAAGTTTAATGCTACAGACTTCAAACTCTTGGAATGAATCCTCTACTTCTTCCTCAAGTCCACTTGAAAGTTGGGCTTCTCTTCACCAAAACATTTTCTTAGACAACCTCAATGGGGTTTTTACCCATTTCTTCACTTTAACTTCCCTTTTATAAACCCAATCTCTTTTATTTAAATCACAGGTCAACAAATGGATTCCATCTTCGGTATATCTCTTGGCTATTTCAACGGAGTTTATGCTTGCTGTTGCTTCCGATCTACAGCCTTTCTCCACATGTATTTCTGATTTGGGCGTATTGGTTTCGTAGTTTGTCCGTCAATCTTAACCTCTTTAATCGCTTAAGTATGAAGACTTTGGTGACTTTTAGTTTCCAAATCATTCTCTGCAGATCGCTTTTTTTTTTTCGGTTCAGGCGACTGCTTTTTATTTTTGTAGTGGTGGCAAACAACTTAAAGGTGGCTGCTGATGGTGTGCCTATTTAATTTATAAGATTTTTATTGGGTTTATTTTGTAATTTGGGCTTAATCTTTTGTTTTGGGCTGGATTTTTCTAAATTTTGTACTTGGGCTCTTATAATTTGTACTTCGTAAGAACACCAAGATGCAGAACAACATCTTTGATAATGAATAACATTTTTATTTTTTGGGAAAAGAAAAACAAATAGATTCCACCTGAATTTGGCAACATGCCGTCAAAAAGTTTTCAAAAATAATCCAGGCATGTTTTTCCCCATCTATTTGTCTCTCTCATCCCGCAAATTTGTAGATCGTAATGAAAATGTATTTCCTCTCATGCAAAATCATATTGAATATGCATCCTACATTCCTAGCATATGTAATTCCCTCAACCAGCTTCTTTTTTTTTTTTTTAGTTCTCATTACTAGATGGGCATTGTTTGGTCCTAAAGTGGACCAACGTGATGAGACCCACTGAGGAATTTGAGATCAGCCACGTGGTATATCGGGCCTGCTAAGGGCGTTGCCATCCGGCGAATGACCTACGAGGAGAGACTTGACACCGGTGTGGTGCTGGTCGGAGGGGCTCTGATGCCTAAGTTAGTATCTGTGTGCCGAATGGCATGGGCATGCAAGTAACAGTAATCCAGAGAGAGCTTCAGAGTCTTACCTTTGTGAAGGGGTTCGGGGTATTTATAGTAGTCATAAATGTGGTGTTTGAGCCATTGTTTGGGAGTAGGTCCTGTTTTGTGGCTAGGAGTCATCTGGTGGTTCTTGAAGATCAGGGACAGGCGCCAGCTGGTGCCTAGCCTACTATTGTCAAGGAGTTGGTGCAGCCAGCTGGTGTGAGTAGTTAACAGATGCCGAGCGGCGGGCCTGTTCAGTGTGTCGACCGGCCGTCCACGATCGCGTGGAGGGGCATCTGAGATGGATGTCGTTCGGCACATCCCTCTCTGAAATGGCGGTCCTTGTAACGACCCGTCCTGGGAGACGGGATTAGCGAAGTGTTTAGTGACGGATTAGCTACGTTAATCGGTGTTTAGTGGGTTACTTTGGACGTTCGGCGTAGAATGACGATTTTGCCCCTAGTTTGGACAAAATGTTGACTTTTAGTTCGGACGGTCAATTGGGCATTGACCGATGACTGTGACGTAGTTTGGGACGTCACGAGTCCGTAGACAGGTGGCACGCCCAATTTCGACATCCAAGGAGGAAGTTATGACGTTCGGATGGATGAGGGCACTTTCGTAATTTGGTTAAAAAGAGGGAAAATGTTAACTTTTTGCACGACAATGTTTCTTCACGCAAACCAAGGTCCGTTATATAGGTCTCGACGTCCTGAGTACAACGACAGGCGGCACGTCTTTATCGGATTTCGTACGGATAAGTTGTGAGTCTAGGAAGTGAAGGGGTAAAATGGTAATTTGGACTTATAGGGGCATTTTGGTCTTTTTACAATCTTGGAAGGTGTGCCCAATCAGATTTTGACACATGGGCTGAGAATAGTGGATATTTTGAGAAAGTGATCCACAGGGAGGGTGACACCTGGCACGTTCTTAGAGGCTTCCAGCCATTTCTTTCACGGGTAAAAACACATGGTTTAAACTGGCTGTTTGGGTTAAACGGAGAGAAAACAGAGAGGTTGTGTAAGCCGTGGAATCCCATCCCCAAGTAACCTGTTAATCTTCATCTTTTGCCTAAAAAAGTGAATGAGATAGAAAGAAGGTAGTGAGAAGGTTGTTATAGCGTGATCACGGCAGTTCGCCGTGGATGGTGGCCACAATACTAGAGGAAACAGAGTGGACGGTAATCGTGAGGAAACTAGGATTCAATCACCCAATTGAGGACTTAAACTCATGATTCTTGATTGGAAAATGGTTGGGTGCTTGCGAGGAGCTTCACAGGTTGGGAGTTGAGACTTAGAAAGGACGGTAAGTGAAAGTTCCATAAATTCCGTTTTTGAATTCGAAAATGGTGAATTATGTTTTGGGGATTATTAATGAAATTGAACGATTGAATGAAGTTTTGGAGGTCCTAAAGAGTTGATTGAGCTTGAAAGCACGAAGTTTGGAGACCGGGATCGTGCAGGAGCATGGGTCGAAGATGGCCGGTTTATTTGTGTGACCAGGAAGGTAAAAAACTGGTGGTTTTGTTACATTTTTAATCATGTTAGGAGATTAGGAGGAAAAAGGACGAAACTAATAGGCTAATTAGGACTAAAAACGGGACTAAAATAAGCAAGAAAATGGGTGAACCGTCCACGCCGGTCCGGTTTAGCTCGACCGGTTTGTCCCAAGGTTGAAGATGAACAGTAGCCACGCGTGAGGCCCACGCGCATCCCCTTTGGGCGGCGCGTGTGGGCGCGTGGCAAGGATTCCGAGGAAGGTTCCAACACGACTTTTAAAGTATTCGATGTAACGAACATTTTGGCGCTGGATTCGAGTCAATCGGACATCGGATCGATATGTTTCGGGTTGTCCGAAAATTTTAGGGCTCGGTTAAAAATAGTTAAAAATACGGGAAAATTATGGGACTTGAGTAGGATTTTTGTGAAGTAGTTAGTGACCACGTTATGGGATTTGGACAAGTTCGGGAAAGCCGAGGATAGCGAACTGGCCGGGAACGGCGTAAGTGCGCGCGTATCGAGGCAACGTCGGAATGGTCTGTGAGTGGATTTTGCTTTTTAACTCTTGATGCATACATATATGTTTTTATATGTTTTCTATACTGAATTCTATGATGTGATTTACGATTTTTATGCTTTACGATTTTGTACGTTTTTCGAGGAAATTACGGAATTTCACTTTTTACGAGATTTTGATGGATGTTGTGATTTAAACCTGGTTTAAATGATTTGATGTCGGAATTTGAAATATGATTTAATATCAATGATTTACAAATGGATTACGGAAAATGGCTTCGGGCCTAGGGGCCCAGTTCAAAAAGTGGTTTTGAGAAACGTAATTTCAAGTTTTGAATCGGAATTCCGGATGACGATTTGTGATTCGATTCGGGACTTGGAAGTGGATTCCGGGTTTGGGTTCGGAATTGATTATTCCGGATGCCGGCTTACGAAATGATGGTTGCGGACTCGGATCTGGAAAGGAGATGAATATGAGTTCTGGGTTTGGATTCGGGATCCTAATGAGATTGCGGATTCGGATTCGGAAATGGAAAATGGTTTTCAAATGGTTTTGGATTGGATTTGCTGGATCTGGTTATTGGGTTTAAAGACCCGGATTATATGTGACGGGGGACGGGCCCGGATTGAGTTTAAAGACTCGGGAGTTTAAATACTCGGATATTGATATTTTCCCCCGTAGGCCTGTTGAGTTTAAAGACTCGGGAGTTTAAAGACTCGGATTATATTGAAGCCTGAATTGAGTTTAAAGACTCGGATAGATCCAGCAGGTTCGATGGATGGGAATGTGACTTCAAATGTGTTTTGGATTTCACTGAGATTTGATGATGATGGTTTTCAAATAAGGTTTTTCGATGGTGTTGGGCTGAGGCCCGAGATTTGAGAAAAAGAAACTGTGTTTGGTTTTCTTATATGGTTTTATGACATGAATTGGATATGCATGCATTGGTTTTTTACGCGGAGGGTATAAATGTCATTGTTTTATGAAATGTTTTTAAATATATTCTTTATTTTTGTCCATTCGTAGTCTTTTCGTGTTTTCGATACCCTCCAGGTTGTTGTGGTACGGGCTGTTGGTCGAGAATGATGGAGACATCACACCCGAGATCCACAGTAGTTTCGACGTACTCTGTGAAGTCCGGATACTTTGAGGATGGTTCGATCGACAATCCCTTGTCCGACTTACGTGTCACATGGAGGTTAGACGTCTGTTTAACCTTCGTGTTATGCATAAGTTAGACGGGAGCAGGGTTTAACCCTTAATCCCGGGGGATTAGGGGTGGGCCCTGACAGTCCTTGTGTACGGAGGGTGGTTGGTCCTACATGGTATCAACAGGCACAGCTTAAATCATTGTGAAAATCACTCAAATTCAAATTCAAATACATTTTGGATATTCAAAATATAAAATTGAAACCGTTTCAATCCAAACCATTATTGACTGTTTGATTTGGATTAATTTGGACCGTTTAGGTATAAAACGTTCATGTAATTTGTGCGTACTACAAAGACTCCTCCCAACCTTTTTTTTTTCAAAAATTCCACCGTTCTCATCATGATTTCATATATTCACATCAAGATTTCATTTATTCACATTAAAATTTTATTCATAGACATCCAAATTAAATTCTCAACATTTTAAACTTTAAATATGACGATTAATGTTTAAATAACATTTAAATTAGTTGTACAAAATAAATGAGCATTAAGTGAAATATGATATATGATAAACATTTATATTAACATATTATAGAATAAAAAATATTAACGAATAAATAACATAAATAAATACACATAAAAAATTTGTGTAGACTTTGGTATAGTCAAGTTGCTTAGATCGAACGTGTTCTTATGTCAGCATCCATGTAATTTAGATCAAATTGATCTGAAAAAAAAATGTTGAAAATATAGGAGTTGGTGGCTTAGAGTATTGTGAGCTAATTAAAGTAAGGCTGTGTGGATAGTTTTCTCGGTAGCCAAACACACGCTCCCAAACTGATTTGGATCTTCATTTTTCCCAAGATGTTCCAATTGCCTAAAGTTAGACGGTAGATTCTGCTTCTAATTTGGATTCAAGCGTTTGTTAATTAAACTGGAGAAGGAAAAAGATTCATGTGTTTGCAGGCCTAAAGAGCGAAGGGTCCCCTACTCCACTCATCACTCCCTTTTGATTTCCACCCTCACTTGTGATTTCTTTCATCACGTGATAACTGTTCCCTTTTGGCTGTCTTAGCACGTGATTTTCTTTATTTTTGTATTTTTCACTTTCATTTTTTTAATTTTTCATCCTTTTTTCTTTGACACTTGCTAACTGATTTATGAAGTTAGTAATTAAGAGTTAATGGTTTCAACATTTTTTACTAAGTATTTTTTTCTCATCTTTAATATAATTAATTAAAGATTAAAATTCCTTCTGTGTTAGAGAGATAGTCAATGATTCAGAAAATTAATAAGAATATTGTTGTTTGAACATTATTTATTAACTATTTTGCTGATATATTATCTAATTAAATTAGGTTAAAAGTCATTTGTATTAGAAAGATAACCAACGAACCACATGGTGTGGTGTAGTTAGCAAATTGCCACTTTCCATATGTCGAATTTTCTGATGCCTAGACAAGAATTCGAAATTCGCTGGAAAGATTTTGTGATCATAGCTAATTAAGTCACAATTTAAGCGGAAGTTAGACTCATAATTTGTGTATAGGAATACCTGGTAGTATTTATTATGAAAATATAAAGACAACCAATGAATTTGGCAATATATAGTGGTGGCTATTGCCTTCTTTTCATAAATACTATTGTGTATTATTTGTGGGAGAGAGACGGATAGAGAAAGTCGTGGTGCTTCCAAGGGAGCAAATGGCCCCAAAAACAAATCATGGGGTGTCTTTAATTATGCTCCTGTAACTTGCAACAGGTTGAAGATGGCGTGAGTGTGTGCGCGCTTCATCTTTTCAATCCTTTCATATTATTTTGCGGATGCTACCTTCACATGGGCACCTTCTGTTGTCTCTCATGTGTGCACTGCGTCTCATCATTTCCCATCTCCTTTGTTGGGATTCAGCTGGTCCTTGTCCGACCCTAAATTTATGACAATTATGGTAATTATGAAGTGCTAAAGAGATAAGATAAAGTAAAATATATGAAAAAGATTCAATTGTCTTATATGGATGATCTTTTTGTTTCCACAAGCTAAACTTAAACTAACTCATGCCGGCTAATCAAACTGTACACCTTTTAATATGTTCTCACATGATGCACAGAAAATAAAAGTGAAAGCCTAAAGTCTTCTCACATGATACGTACTGAGATCTAACTCTAAGAGATAATGGAAGAAACTAGCTGAATTATATATAGATAGAAGCTTTTGTCACCTTACAATTTTGATTCAACAATAAATGTTAAATTTAGTATATTTTTGTATTAAAAAACTTGTGAAGTAACACAATATTTTAATCTATTTAAAAAAATTAATTAATTAATATTCCTGTTGTATTTATAAATTCATGATTTTAGCGACTCTGTGAGTTCTAAATTAAATATCCGCCGGCTTTTATATCTTACATGAATATATGTTACGCTTGGAAATTGAAAAATAAGCTAGGGACGAGGCCTCATTTTTCTTAATTTTCAGTTCCTTATATATTTTGGGTTAATTTAATATCCATGTCATTATCAAGTAGTACTATTACATTTAATTCTCATAGCATTATCATGAGAATGTTGTTTCAATAGTAAATATATATTCATAATAATAAATCAAAAGTTTGATGATTGGTTGTTGAAGAATTAGGTTTACCTAATTATAAGAGCCAAAGTGGATGGAAGTACATTGTCATAATATATATATATACTTCTCCTTGAACATAGAATGGGGCAATCGATGACCTTATTATAATGAAGGGAAAATGAAAAGAAATTAAGAGGGGAAATATATATAAATAGTCCTTTCAGAATTGCACTGATCAATAAATTCAAGTTGATTATCTCATCAATCTACTCATTTAGTAAATTATCACTTTGTATCGATCTGATTTTGTGAGACATCGAGAACTGCACTTAAAATTAATTTGTTGGGTACGTACAATTGTTTTTAATTTCACAGTATAATGGAGAAATTGGAATGTTGTTGATAATATTTCGAGATCAATATCTAATGTGTATAATTCAGTTCTTGAATATCAATATATGAAAATAAATAGGAGCTTCAAAATGCTTGCTCTCGCCTAATATATAATACTAGATCGAGTTGTATAAAAGTATACATAAAAAATCTTTTTTTCTTTCCGAAATACGATAAAATGAATGAGCTAGGTTCAAATCTCATAAACCAACTCTCATACTTGATGTATAGTGATTAGTGAGTGTAGGACTAGACAACTGTAATTATAATGATAAATAGATATCAATAATTATGAACTCAAAAGGCTTCCACTTTTGGAATTTGATGGATATAAGGATGCCTACGTACTTGGATTGCACTTCCATTCATTATCTAATTTACGTACGTATTGATATGGTACGTTAAACCTTTGTTTAATTATAGTAATTAAGATCTCAACCAACAAATGGCAAATGGATTAAGAGTCCCTCTCAGAAATAATTAAGGTGGAAAAGGTTACAATAAAAAGGACCATCTTGCAAAGTCATGATTAGTGATTACCATCTTCTCTCTTCAATCCGCTTCGGCAGATGGAGGACCCCTTTAACTTCTTCGATCATTCCTGGCTTACCATCAAACCCTTACACTTTTTATTTATACATATTTTTTTTAATTCTATATCATAATCTAACATGGACACTGGACAGCCTCTTACTTTCATGAAAAGGTCTTGCAATTATACTTTATTTTTATTGGGTAAAAAAATGAAAATATCGTAGCTAATAAATAGTAATGTCGCATAAAAATAATTAAGTACAATACTTGTTTCTATCATTGATGCCTCCTCATCGTCTCTCTCACCGTGAATGACTAATTGTATACTCAGCCTTTAATTACATTTTTTTTAAAAGTTCATTTCCTAAAATTTATTTAAAAATAATAAATTCCTAATAAAAAAATTAATTATTTTTTTCTTCCAAAATTGAATTAAGGGAACTTGCTCACCAGAAACAAGCCAAAAGGCAATTAAAGAAAACCAATTAAATTGGAGATTAGTAATGCGTAGTCGTTCATAAGTACCCAACAAAAAAAAATGATAAATCTTGATTTTTAATAATATATATATTTTAAAGATAAATCTTTAAACGATGATGTAAAAAATAATTTTTTTAATTATACCTTTTATACAACAAAAAAAAATTATTAAACATTTAAACATAATGGAAAGAGGAGAAAATGTGCTTATTAAAGGCGTAAAATTATTGGAAAAGGCCTATGCATGGGTGGTGTAAGTGCAATTTCAACGACTCTTATGCGGAAGAAGGTAGCAGAGGGGGATATGGGGCCGTGATTAGGAATGGCAATGGAGGGTTTGTGGCAGCAGCGACAGGCTAGTTGAGAGGGGTATCCTCGGCAATGCAGGCGAAGTCGGAGGTTGCAAGAATGGTGGTTCGATTCGTTGGTCATATGAGTCTCCATGCGGTGGAAGCGGAGGGGGATTGTGCGATGGCGATAGCTGCTCCGTGTCCAATATTGGCTCAATTATTGAAGATACTAATATTATGCACAAAGGCTGGAACCAGTTAATTTCAATTTTACTCATAGAAACGCCAACATGGCTGCTGATCTTTTGGTAAAGTTGGATCTCCTATTGGACTAAGAAGTCTTATGGTTTGAGGAACCTCCTAATGTAATTATGGATTTATTATTGGAAGACATTCGAATTTTGTAATTTACATGTGCATAATACTCCTTTTCCTCGAGGCAAAATTTTAATGAAGCCGCATTTATGCATCGCTAATCTTTATATGATTTTTCAATCACTTTAATACACGGTACTTCCTCCTAAAAAAATACATAAAATTATAACACTTTTTTTTTATTACGACTGTAGGCTGATTATTGGGTATATAAATGCGCGCAGTTCACATTAATTTCACATGAATGAACTTACATGCACACCAAAAGGATGAAAAGCAATTAATGCAAAGAGCTCTACGTGTGCTCATGTAATGTGACATTTTATGACCAAAAACAATTCATGGATATTATGGGGTGGAGCGTGATGACATTTTTTGTAGGCTTATTATTTATTTTATTTATTTATTTGGATATTAAATATCACTTTTTTTTTTAAATAGATTTAGTTTCAATATTCTGTCATAATTGTATATTTAGTTGTACCGTTGTTCCATCTGTTACCCCATGTTAGTAACGACGTCAATGTTGCCACTTGTCAATCCCTGATTAGTTGTTTAATTATTTATAAAAAATTATTAAAACTAAATATTGAAAAAACAAAAAATTGAAGACGAAGATGAACAAATCTAGGTTTCATCTTCTTCAAACCAGAAAAACCCAAACGGCGCTGCTGTGGTAATCCAGAACTTGGTGCCCTCCACTGTGATCAACTCGTCTGATAGCACTCCGGGTGGCCACCTCGCTCGCCGACTGGTTGAAATTGGGGTAACCGACGTGTTCACAGTGCCCAGTGACTTCAATCTCACCCTACTCGACCACCTCATTGCCGAGCAAGGGCTCACCAACATTGGCTGCTGCAATGAACTAAACGTTGGCTACGTCGTTGATGTCTATGCGCGGTCTTAAGGCATCGGCGCTTGTGTCGTGACTTTCACCGTCAATGGGCTAAGTGTAAGGACCCGTCCCGAATCTGCGGATTAATTAAGGATTAATGATGGATTATCGGGAAGCAATCAAAGACTAATCGAGGATTAGCGAACGATCGGGGTAAAATGATGATTTTGCCCTTGGAAAGGGCAAAAAATTGACTTTTGACCCGGGAGATCCCATGCACGTGGACCGAGGACCATTATGTAGATTGGAATGATACGAGTCCGTATTCAGGTGGCACGTCAAAATCGAACATTGTACGGGAAAGTTACGGGTCACAGAAGGTTCCGAAAACTATTCATGGTTGTTCGGTTTTCAAAATGGTTTGTTTTTAGTGGGACCCAAATATCTGATTTTGGACCATAGGATGAGTGATACTTGTCACCCATCTTTTGGCCTATTTCCATACATACATGCACATCATCATCTTCCTTCATTCATCTTCATTCTCTCTATTTTCCTTCCCAAACCGTACCCACCTCACCACCATCATCTTCATCCTTCCTTGAGACCATAGAGAGACAGATAAGATGAAAGAGACACTAGGACACAACCAGGGACAGCGGAGCCACCGCGGGGGTGGCTGGAAATCGCGAAAAATGAAGGTAAACCGTGGGTTTGGATTTTGGGTTTTTGATTTTGGACTTTTGGATTGATTCTAAGCCCTTAATCATGTTCTTTGAGCTCATACGAGCATGTAGGTGTAAGAATGGAAGGTTTTGGACGACGGGAGTGGCTCGAACATCGATTCGATGTTTGGCCAAAACTTTATGAGGCCATCTCTTCAAAACCAGGTACTTTCTCACAATTCTGAGTTCAGATTTGAATTCATGGGCTCAAGTAGCATGATTTCCATATATAGAACGTATGATTTGGTTGAGAAATGAGACAGTTATGAAGGTTTGAAAAAATGGACAAAATGGGGTTTTCGAGCCGCCAGCGACGGCGCCGCGGTCGTCTTCTCCAACGAGCCGTTGACTGTTAACCAACTGACGTCAGTGTTGATTTTGCTGACATCAGCATTGACTTTGACATTGATCATGATGACGTCAGTGTTGACTTTGCTGACGTCCGCGTCGACCGTTAATTTTTTTGGTTGATCAAACTTTGACCGGCGTGTGGGAACGCGTGGGCACAAATTTTGAGGTCAACCCGATCTCATTCGAAAGGTTTCGACGATCTGAATCCAATGGTGGTAGTTTCAGGTCGATCAGAGTTCGTTTGATAGGTGAAATGAAGGTTTTTCTCCTCAAGAAGCATGTTTAGGACACGTTGACCGTTCCAGGATGTGTGAGGGTTTATGATTAGGACTTGTATCAATGGTTAGTGACCTTTGAGTATGATTTGGATAGGTCCGGACGCCCCGGAGAGTATGGATTGGCTCCGGAGTGATTTACAACGCGGGTTTCGGAGTGCGCGGCTTAGACGATTTGTGAGTGGAAATTTACTTTTTAAATATGATGCATGCGTAAAATGTTTTATATGTTTTATGATCATGCTTTGAGATGCATTGATTGCATGATTTGTTTGGATATGATTGGGCATTTTTGTAGAAAATGCCGATATATTGCACGTATTTCGAGATTTTTATTTTATATGATATTTGGGCTTAAGCCGAGTTTTATAATGCATGTGTTTTATGAGATTTTGATGGTTTCACGGAGAGGCGTGAAACCGAGGATTGATTTACGATTTTGAATGATTTCATGTAGATGCGTGAATACGATATTCGGATATGAGTCCCAGTTGATTTAGATTTTGACTTGGATGATAGTCAAAGATGATTTTGAGTAATGAAATGATTTTTCGTATTTGGGAATATCTTTCGGGCGTATGATCCAGTTGATTTATGGTTTGACTTAAAGTATAGTCAAACGTGAGATATATCGGGTTGTGACCCAGTTATGATTCGGGCATGAGATCCAGTTGTGAATTTGATAGGATTCGAGGAATCCTCAATTTATGAAAGATATTTTGGGCATGAGACTCAGTTGTGAATTTTTTAGGATTCGAGGAATCCTGGGTTATGATGACAAGACCGCCCCCGGAAGGGGCATCAATAACTGTGCCCGGTCCTGCTCCCGTCTGGCAAATCGACTGAAATACCCAAGTTACCCTCAGTACGTGCCAGACCAGGGATAGCCACACGTATCTACTCATGCCTCCGCCCCTCGTACAGCCTCGAACAACTCGCCACGACCTGGAGGGTCAATAAAAAAAACAAAAGGTGTGAGTGGACAAAAATAAATCAGTTTAGCAAAACGGTTACAAAAAACGTATTTACCCTCCGCGTAAAAACCAATGCATGCATACAAAAACATTTCGCCATCGGTTAAGATTTTCCACATAATAAAAAAAACTGTGTATCAAATTTCAACATAAGGAAGAACTCGTATGAACTTCAAAATCATTTTCCTTTCTCAACCATCGGGTCTTAGCCCGCAATCATAAACACCGGGCCTCAGCCCAAAACCACGAATCAAAACCAAATGCACAACATGATCCATAACCAACAACCATATACCGGGACACAGCCCAACTCAACCGAAACATCAGAAATCATCAATAAGTCACAAGTCAATCACTTTGCTGGATAACAAGTGCGCCCGAGTCTTTAAACTCAAAACCATGCGCATAAACAGGCCTTCCCGGGATATCAACGAGTTTTTAAACTCAGAACATAATCAATAGGCCCCAGGGGTATCACAGTAACCGAGTCTTTAAACTCACGAGTCTTTAAACTCATTAAGGGCCCTCCCCCGTCATCAATTAACCGAGTCTTTAAACTCAAAATGTGCTCCAGCAATAGCACCGGGTTTTTAAACCCAAAACAGTTTTCAAACACAACAACGGGTCTTCAAACCCAAAGCAGATCTCAATGGGTCTTTAAACCCCAAAACAGTTTATCAAACACGACAACGTGGGATCCATCCCCAAAATCATATTTTTCACAACAGGACCCATGGTCCGAATTTCCACATTCATTTTCCCCAAATCATACTTTACAAACATAATCAAGTCATCATGAAACACGGGGCATGCAAAATCAGACCAAATCACTTTATTAAATCCTTTTTCATTCCCGAATTCGAATTCGCAATAATGATTCCGTAAGCCGACATCCGGAAGCATCATCCCGAACTCAAACCAAGAATCCACTTAAATTTCCGAAAACCGAAACCTCATTCGTTAAAACTTCTTTTATGCCCCGAGCATCAAGCCCGAAATCACCTTTTTCAAATCCATTTTAATTCCTTGAAATCGCTTCATTTCTCAATTCTCATTTTAATTCCCCAATTCAAACGTCAACAGTGATCAAATCACAATAACTCAAAATCTCGTAAAACGTACAAATCCGGAACTTTCTCGAAACACGTGTCAAAATCGTAAGTCACACTCGCAAATCAAAAACAACCTTCTTAAATCATTTTACACCCATTTCATATAACTTCTTCCATTAAACCATCATTAAGCATACGAGGGACCATAGTCTCGAAATACGTGGAATTTCCCATGCATAGTACAAATACGTATAAATACGGGACCGAATACGTATAAATACGGAAATCAAAATCAATCATAATCATAAAATTATAGAAATAATTTATGCATGCATTAAATTTTGAAAGCAACGTCCACTCACACACCGTCCAATAGGGCTCGGTTTTACGCTGCACGCGGTTCCGTAATTTCCGATATTTTCCAGAAATTCCAAATCCTGTTCGAAAACATACTTTAGTGTCACTAAGGGCTTACATAACAGCACACTAATTTCCCATAATTTTCCAGGAATTAATCATTAATTACAAACGTAATAGAAATCTTCGGACCCTCGGAACCACATCGAAACGGTGTCCGATAATTTCGAAACCAACGCTAAAATGTTCGTTACATTGTATAGGACAAAAGTCGTGTTGAACTCACCTTGAAATTCGGGTCCACGCGCCGTCACGCGCCGCCGCAAGCGGCTGCGCGTGACACCCACGCGCCAGCTACAGTGCCAGGTACAATCGTCGTCCCAACCCGACTGTCTGGTAAATGGGTCCGGTTGATCCGCAGCGTGACCCGGCTAGAAATCCATCAATTTCAACCTACGAGCAACAATTCCAACGTTCAATAGAATTGCCAAGCATCTAATTTGGGTCCTGTGACCTCCAATCAGTGACATCATACCTGAATCCAGACGATTAGAAGTCGAACTTTGAAGAACAGGTGGGTACTGTTCAATCATCCAACTCGACCAACCTCGATTGTTTACATGAAATTGGCCCACCCAGAAGCTTCGTAGTGTTCATATGAACTTGTTCCTCCTGCCAATTGCTCCTCTAAACTCCTCCAAAATCACAACTCAAGCTCGATTTTCTTCCCGGTCAGCAGGTCCCTTCAGAGTTGAAAACGACATCAAATCTCTTCCCACTGGTATGCGATCGACTTGAATTAATCCCAGAGGACTCATTGAAGCCTTAATTTTCCATGGGCTGGCCTACAATTCGAGTTGAAATTTTGAATTTGTTTGAACAAGAACTTCGGGTTTCCAGTGCATTTTCTCACCCAGTCCGCTCGTTTCTCCTCTCTACCCGTCACACTAGTTCTCTCTAATTATGTGGCTCCCTTCATTGTCCCCGGAATGGTTTGAACAATATAATTCCTCCCACATGCCTAGTGCTCTGTTCTGCAAAATGAAGGCCCGTGCTCCGCAATTCACCAGCACAGGCAATTCCCTTCAGCCCTCAGTCACGTTAATGAATCCTTCTCACTCTCAACACTCTCAGTTAGCTGCAATGCGACCCAACACCCGTGGGGAACTCACTCAGACTTACTGAGTCTCTGTTTCCCGCAAAACAGACCCATAACCATTTTTAAAACCTGCCCGTGCTCCCCCTTCTCCGTCCAAGCGTGCCTCCATGCTCCCATTATCCTCAATTTTCTTAAACAATTCGTGTTTCAGGGAATTCCTAAGCAATTTCCTTGATCAGAGGTCCAACTTAAACAATTACATCGCACTAACCCACGGCTGTTCAAACTGGTCTTGGCAAATTACCATTTTGCCCTTCTACTCAAAATTACCAAAATGCCCCTCACCATCCGTGACCCGTAACTTGATTACCCGATGTCCGTTTCCGGCGTGCCGCCTGTCGTTGTACTCGGGGCATCGAGACCTTCCTAACGGTCCTTGGCCCTCGGCCATCGGACCCCCCGATCAAAAAGTCAACATTTTCCCTTATTTCGACCAAATTACGGAAATGCCCCTGGACTTCCGAGTGTCATAACTTTCACTACGAATGTCGGAATCGAACGTGCCGCCTGTCTATGAACTCATGACGTCCCAACCTACGTCACGGTTATTGGTCAAAGTACATTTGACCGCCCCAAATAAAAGTCAACATTTTACCCACGACTAGGGGCAAAACGGTCATTTTGCATCGCTCGTCCGATTCCACCCAACTAACCACCGATTAACCCTCAATAATCATGATTAGTTACTAACCTAATCCCGAATTCCGGGACGGGTCGTTACATATGAAGTGTTGATAGACACTATTTTCGGGCTTATGACCTATTTAATGATATTACGGGCTTGTGACCCTATTGATGATATTCAGACTTGTGTCCCTGTTGATGATGATATGGTTTTGAGTTTAAAAACTCGGATTTTATTAGAGGGCCTCCGGTTGTGAATATGTTTCCTCGAAGAGCACTCTGGAGATAATATTTGCCTCCGAGGTATGGAGAGGTCACAATGCGCTTACTGTCGAGCAGCTGAGAGAGGCGACAACCAAGGGAGACTCGACTCAGGAGTGCGGTATATGAGATCGATCGATGATATGTTCACGACGATCTGGTGATTGTCGGTCGGTGATATGTTCATGGCGACATGCTCAGAATCAGAGCAATCCTTGAGTTTATGAGCACGCGTTGCTGAGATTGGAATCGTGACTGATGATACCAATGATATGATATTGAGTTTAAAGACTTGGGAGTTAAAAAACTCAGATTTTGACACATCGATTTGATTTGGTCTAAGATCCCACATGTTATTGATTTGGGCTGAGACCTTGTCTGATTTTTCACTAGATTTGATTTGAAAAGCAATACGTCTTGCTTTTGAGAAAGTATTTAAAATATTGTTTTCTGATGCATGCATACTTTTACGTGAAGGGTATAAAATTATTTTCAATAAATTTTTTTTATAACTGATTATTTTTGTCTACTCACAGGTTTGTTGTTTTTGATACCCTTCAGGTTGATCTCTGCCACAGATCCTGGTGTACTTTGGATAACCTCGATCGGGTTGCAGTTTTATCCCTTATTTAGCACGTGGTGTCAATTGGGAGTAGGCACATCCCACGATAATTCAGAGGGATTGAGATGGGTCATGTCACTCAGTGTTATCAATGTCATTGATGGAGCCTACAGTGATAATCTTCCTCTAATCTGCATAGTTAGAGGACCCAACTCCAACGATTATGGGACTAACAAGATTCTTCACCACACTATTGGGTTGCTTGATTTCAACCAAGAGCTTAGGTGCTTCCAGACCGTCACTTGCTACCAGGTTAGTATGAGATCAAAGATTGAGTTTTTATTTCATTTTTAACTTGAACTGTTCTTATGTTCTTGGGTTTTTTTATGGATTTGATTAAGGTTCATGTTGATCTTGGTTTGAGTTTTATTTTCAAAGTTTGCTAATTTTGGCATGTGGGTTTCTACTAGGCTGTGGTAAATAACTTGGAAGATGCACGAATTGATGGACACTGCAATTTCGACTGCTTTGAAAGAAAGCAGGCTGTTTATATCAGTATAGGTTTTTTTTTTGGGTTTTTTTGGTTTAAAGAAGATGAAACCCAAATCTGTTCATCTTCTTTTTTAATTTTGTGTTTTTTCCAATATTTAGTTTTAATATTTTTTTAATAAATAATTAAAAAACGAATCAGGGATTGGCACGTGGCAACATTGACGTCGTTACTAAAAGGGGGTAACGGATGGAGTAACGGTGCAACTAAATATGCAGTTGTGGCAGAACATTGGAATTAAATCTGTTTCGGGGAGCAAAGTGATATTTAATATTTGATTAGGGGAGCAAAGTGAGTAATAAACATTTTTTTTAATAATAATCCATGCTTGACCACATTAATTGGGATTTATGTGGACTTAACTTTTTTATGTTTTTTTATTTTATTTTGATAAACAACATTTCACATTATAGTAATGTGTTAATTAATATAGTCAATTAACATTTCACATTATAATAAATAACATTTCACATTATAAGTAGAACGTACTCAAGTACGTAGTCTTTGTTTTTTTTTTTCTCTGAATTCAAGTAGTTACCACCTTCTTTTTTGTATGAGCTGTCATGGAAGCATGTACACGAGACTGTATTTTAGAGGGATATGGTGGTACGTACGATCTTTTTCTTCATCCCTTTCATTTTTTTCTCTAACGTGGAGCTTTTAGCAGTGAAGTTTAACGAGACAACATCTATGTGTCTCTCCCTATTTGTTTTTCCCCTAGTGAATAAAAAAAAATAGAGTGAAGTTTTAATGACACAACATCTTATCTTTGAATACAAAAAATAGCAGCAGTCAATAAATTAATATAAAATTATTATTTTTTAAATACTTGATTTAGGTTTTCACAATGTAAGTTTATATATAGCACACACACCTTGCTCCTTGTTCTATATTCTGGCTACATAATCAGCTCATACATATCAACAGACAAACTAGGAGGACCACATAGCGCCATAGCGGCCACAAGATAGATTGATAGAAGAGCCGAAAGCAATGTTGTAGGCCCGCCCCTTAACTATCAACCGTCCTTGCCTCCTTGGGCATGCCGCATGCGTGGGGTAATAAGCTAGGAGCCTAGGACCCCATCCAAGGGAGGAGGCACGGCAGTTGGGTTGGCAGTTAAACTGTTAAAGTTACACAAAAGATACTAGGTCTGATTTGATATTGGAGTACGTACCATATATTTCATCTCTTATTTGTCATTTATAAAAAAAAAAAAAATCTAAAAATTGGCATTTATTTTTTGGTTCAATATATATACTTGAAAGTTAAAAATGAATCCATTTATATTGAATTATGATCACCAAATGAGATGACCGTAAGGGCAAGACAATTCCATACCAATATTTATTAAAATTGTCAAGTAGTTAGTAGAGATGAATCGAGGTGGTGGGTGGGTGGGTGTGGTGGTGGCCGCAGACGCACGCAGGCTTTCAAATTTGGATTGGAGGTGTATGGTGGATTCAGTACATTGCAGCTCACTACTTAAGCTTCTTCCCACAGAAAGTTATTAGAAACTTGCAGAAAAAGAAAGAGAAAAAGAAAAAAGAAAAAGAGATGAATGGGACTGAGGATGAGGATGAGGAACCAGAACTTTAAAGCCAAGCAACCATCCAAAACAGTGACACCCACCGCCCCCGGCCTAGCTCCTCTGTCAATAATCAATATCACCCTCACATGTCTAAAGCTTTCACCCTCCCATATATATCTCCTCCCACGTATAATATTAAGCCCGGCCTTTCATTTGACGTACCCTATAACCTTGCCACCTGTAGGCTACAAAAACCCAGTGTTAATCATCAGATTTCGCTCGGAATTAACAACAGGACACCTTCTCATACCACCTTTTTAATTTATTGATTTATCTTTGTACATATGACATAATTAATCGAAAATCATGTCAAGAGATTATCACCGTGAAAAATCTATAAGATTGGAGGTCGTTTAATAATTTATATAAATCAATTAAAATGACGGTTTGCTATGAGAAGGTACCACTAGGGTGAGATGTAAGTATTGTCCTCAATAATATTGTATCGCTTTTTTAAAAGGGAAAAAAATATTGTACAAAATCCTAATATTTAATTCACTTAATTAGTTCATTTATGTTGTTGTATTGTATTTTTTGGGTCAATTTTATGTTACATTGTTACAAAGACCTAATGTTATGTTTGGTACGTGGTATAGGGACTGAATATGCTAATTATATACTATGAAATTAGTGTTTTATATCACTCGTGTTAATTATCTACTATATAAGTTAATACGTTTAAATAGTCCGTATTAATATATGCTAATATAATATGAACCTAGTGTTTGATATCATTCGTGTCTTTATACGGTCTAGATCCACTAAAATAAAACATTCGAAATTGTCCGTATTAAATAGTCGGATGACTTGCAATCTTGAAAAATGTAGTAATTTATAATTATTATTATTATTATTATTATAAATTATTAAATAAATAGTAATAATAAAATATATAAATAATTAATTAAAATAAATAATAATAATAATATACATAATTAATATTTATGATGTAAAGATTTTTTTATCGACTATTATAATATAATTTGGACAATATAATATAGTCAGCATTTTAATCCAGTAGAGTACCACGCCTGACTAAATAATCAGTTTATCCACTTAAAAGAGTCAGAATAATATAACATACCAAACAAGACCTAAAACTAATTTACTACATATATACATTATCCATATTAAACTTAACCTCAAAATGTCGCATATATCCATATAATACATTAAGAAATGCGGTATATATGAATATGTCTACCATTTTTCTTAATTAGGTAATATTAAGAAGAATCTACAAATATGTCAAGTAGGTTTAATTTAGTCGATTCTAGTATTGACTTGTAGAAAAATGGTTTCAAGTTCAAAACCCGATAACATATTGTATAGAAAATTCGAAAAATTCCTCATCCCTTATAATAAAATAAAAACAAGAATCTACAATTAAAGATTATCCAACAATCATCTTTACTACTAGCTAGGTATGAAATTTTAAGCTAAACTTTAAATATATATACCTACGTACAATATAATTTGTGAATTACATAATTAATTAAAAAGAAATATGTTTTGATTTGCTCTTGTAAATAAAGTTGAAAGTTATTAGATCTATTTTAAGGAATTTTTACAATGTCACACCACATGAAATGCAGTGTGAGGGCAAATTATTAGATTCTGTTAAATTAAAATCTAATGACTGAAAAATAAAGAGATATTTTTTATATTGTATTGAAAAAATATAAGCATTCTATCGTGTAGCCATTATTTATAAGGAAAGCTCAGAACCCTGTGCTCATAAGGTTGCGGCAACGTTACTCATATATTTTATAGTTTATTTGGATTTATGGTTTGAAATTTATGGTTGGGTACTCAGAATTCAGTAGCTACAATGATGCTAGATGGATGGATCATATTATATGTATATATATAGATATATAGATATATTAGGATAAACGTACGCTTTCGTGATAAAATATTGATGTTCAATGGTATATGTGTTTCCCTAACTTACCTAACACGCACTGCCATGTTGCCCTAAATTAATTTTATTATTCATACGACTCCAATTATATTCCCGTGGTGAAAGACATATGATAAGGCCAATCCAATAGCTACCTAATTCTTTTATCAAATTCTCTATTAATTTTACAGCGATGATTTCTCACCGTTGAAGAATATATTAAATGGATATATCTATAAAATTATTTTTGTTGATTTTGAAAAAAAAATATAAATTACTAGAAGGTAATGAATCAAATATAAATTCACTACAAGAAAAAAGGCTTTACCTAACGAATACAAATTTGTTGGGTAACAAGTTGTCGACTAATAGCCATCGGGTTAGAGGTTTTTACAACGAATTAAGATAAATTTGTTGGGTAACAGTCATATCACCCAAAAACGTCGCGAGATTCATCAGGTAAGATAAAAATTGTCGGGAAAAATCAAAAAAATAATTCCGCGCTTACGTCGCGAGATTCGTCGGGTAGAGCAAGGTTGGTCGAATATTCCCTCCGTCGGGAAAAATCCCGTTGGGCAATTGAACTTTTCTTATAGTGATTACTACAATTTAATTATTAAATTGTAATATGGGTGGTATAAATTTATAGGACTACTACTCACATTTTACTTCGAACAAACCTTCGTGTTTCATCCATATTCGTTTAGGAGTTTTTTTTTTTTTTTGTACATTTAGCATTATCGAAATCAACTATCATCTAAAATATCAATTCAAGATATATAATTTTCGTAAAAAAAAAAAGAACTATATTAGAAATAATCTTACTCATTCGTATGTATTTATGTATAAATTAAATGGACATACAATTTATTATGAGGAACATAATTATCATCCACACCATAATATTAATTTTGTATATTATAAATAGATGGTTAAAGATCGCAAATTTAATTATTTTTGTATATATATATATATATAAATATTTATAAAATGATTAATGAAAAGACTGGTATTTTCCAAATTTGTATATTAGCGAGTTTCGATACTTTTGACTTTCGAGACGGGGGATTTCTGGACAAGAAATATATCATGGGATTTATGCAGTATTAACTATATATGGCTACGTGCTAGTTGCTACCAACTTAGGTCATGCCTAAACAACCCAATATCATTAATTAAATATATAAAACTAATTAGAAAACATCGAAAGAGCATCATATCGATGTCTGACTTGGCTTAAGATATAGTTAATTTCTATAGCACGTGGTTTGAAGTAATTAAGCAATATCATTAATTATACTGCTTAATTATATTGCAGTAGGTTGAATTCGATCACTTTCCTTTAGTCAGTTGATGAAACTACAAGCTACGACTAATTTTGATACTACTTTTGTTTTGTTTTCATGATACATGAATAGGTATTATTTTCTATAAAAAAAAACATATATTAAATTATTATAAAATAATATATATATATATTTCGATTTTATCATCAATTTTGCGTACTATACTAAATTATTTTTTTTATTCAATTGAATTAACGATATTTTTATACAACCATAACATGTTGGACTAGTGGTTAGAGTATGTGTTTCCAGAGCTAGTATAGAAAACTCCAGCACATCTTGACCGGGTTCAATTTTTTGCTGGTGCGTCTTCTAATTATGACCAGGGATGCACTGGAACATATGCGTGAGTCTTCATGACCCCCAAAAAATTGGACTATATATTGTGGTTTTCCACTTACTAGTCCCCTTTAAGACTCATGCAAAACCAAAATCAGGAGTAATATTGTCAATTTATTCAATATCTAACTTTTAATCAATTAACACTAAAATAATTAATTTCATAAATACTATACAAGGTAACTAAAAGATCGATTAAAAGGACACTAATATTTTTAAGGATCAACAGTACTACTACTACGATCAGTCGTATTCTTCCAAATTGTATAGTAGTTGATCTAGAATTCGATTCTTAGTAAGAGTGAGATCAATACTCAGTGCATATAATCTCTTTCCCAAAATTGTTGATATACAAAAATGACGGATCAATTTTATTATTATTTTTTATTTATTTTGACTTTTTTAATATACCTTTCTCTTAATATTTTTTAATTTGATTTGTTAGCATTAATTGATTAAAATTTAGAAATTGGAAAGATTAACAGTAATATTGTTCTTAGATTTTAACGGAAATCAAACATACGACAAGAACAAGCAGATACAAATTTACCCTAACTACTAAATTATTCAGACATGGATAATTAAATTTATATTTTGTATTTGCTGCAGAAACTGTATTCAGTACTCCTTAAAGATGGAAGTTTGATATCAGGTTGGTGAAACTTCAACGCCACTAGAGAGTAATGGATGCTTTTACTCTCTTTGCAGTTTAGTCTTCAGTCTTTACCCCTAATCAATATGTCACTGCCTTTATTAGTAAGGCACACATGTTCTGTGCTCTATGACAATACCACCTTTATAAGATAGGCTTCTTCATTATTCCCCCCTGTTTTAATGGAAAAAATACGTTTATAATTTGAACAGATTTCAGCAGTACTCTTGAAATTAGATGGACTAATTTTTTATAAAGCATATATATATTCTGCACATTTCTCGGAAAACCTACGCACTTGGGAGATTTTCTTCTTCTTGGGTCATACTCACTTGGGTAGTTGCCTACCTGAAAATTCTTTCAATTTTTCTTGTACGCGTCAATTTCATTTGCTCTTGCCTATATTATATATGTTAATGTTCTTCTAACATTAGTGACGATATTTTTAACATTCAAAATTTTATGGAAAATAGTTAAATTTCTTCCTTAAAGTGGCCTATGAGGTTACCAAGTCGGCCGATGTTGGTAGCATTAATATTCAGAAAACTAAAGTTTAGCTACAGTTGAAGCCTTTATTATTATTAAAAAAAAACTTTACCTAAAAAAATAATAAATTCATTGCTTTTATTTGGTTAAATGTCATTTTCTTAGCAATTATTTAATCAAATAATTCTAATTAGTCATTGCTGACCGACATTTGGTGTTTCCTTCTGGGCTCCCCCTTGGCAATCTTCACCCATTTTAGAATGACCAAAATGTCACTCCCAAAAATGAGAAAGTCCAACCGAATCCTTCTTACGAATCCCAGATTCCTTGTGGTAGAAGAAAGACCCAACAAAACCCAGATGCAAATACACGTCGTTGTCATCAACCATGCCATAAACCCTTAAGGGTTTCGGAGGTTTCGGACTGAAATGGACATGCTCGATGGTCTTCAATGCCGCAAGTGAATAAGCACACGATCTTCAGTAGCCAAGTGCCAAAGGCCCCCATGACACGATAGAAGAATACGACTGATCATCAATTCACCAAGTTACATACAAAATGCTTTTGATACGTGGCTACATTTTAAAATGATAGTGAATAGCGATAGAAGAAAATGCTAAACGGAGTTTGCCCTTTAGGATTTACCTTAACCCTTCAGTTCACCAAGTTACAAAATGCTTTTTATAAGCCATCTAATTAAACTTGGTATTTTGAGTTCTTTTCCTTTAATTTCAAGATAAAAATAGAAAGTGCAAAGTGTGAACCACGCTTAATTTAAAAATATAAATTCTTAAAATTTTACTTAAAAAATCAGTTTGAGAAAATTTATCATTCACTTTGTTCTAAATATACAATTATCACGGATCATAAATTAATTAATTATTTAATGTAAATTAAAAATTGAAACACGATACAAATTACGTTGGGAGAATATTTGGTCAAGATCTATTTCAAAATACAGAAACCATTATAGAATTACTTTTTTACTAATTTTTTTCGCCAAATAATTTCCTATTACCTTGATAAATTATAATTTGTATCTCACAGAAGCTTCTCCTTCAATTTTTGGCAAATTAAATATAAATTTCATCCCAATTTTTTTTTGGTTAGAAAAAGTTGGACAACATGTGTCTGTCATCTCTTTCTAAAAGACTGTTCCGAAGGGAGAAGAGAGAGCTCTTCAGATCTGCTTAATTTTGTTATCTTCTGTACAATTCTCTCGAACCCATTCCCCAAAACTCACAAACAGTCTAAGCGTTTCCTCAATTTCATTTCACCGACTCCCAACCCGCATTGATACTCGGAGTCAATTCAGCTACTGGCTAACACTCTGTTTTTAACCCAATGAGCTAAACTGGAAAAGTACAGAGCTTGAGTGTCGGTCTGTATTGATCACCGACAGAATGGTCATTTTCCGGCTGCTTGTACCGGAGCTCCGGTGAATGTCGGAGTTCCGGTGAGAGGTCCGGCTAGGTTTGGTTTTCCATTAGCGTAAAATGTTTAAGTCAGCGAGATGGAGGAGCGACAAGAACAAGATCAAAGCCGTATTCAAATTGCACTTCCATGCAACTCAGGTGGGTTTAAAGACTCACTGCCTTTGGAATTGGAGCTTTATTATTTTTTTTCCCAATTGAGCTTTGTTTGGTGGCTGAGAAAATGCAGGTGAATATGAAAACCCAATAATGCCTTTGTATATTTTGACGAAAAAAAATAATAATGCCATTGTATTTTACTGTCATTTCGGCTTATGGGCTGTTTAAAAGTTAAAAACTTGAAAACCGGAAAGCTGATAAATTTGTATGAAATTGAGTTGAGTGGAGGGAAATTGAAGAATGTGAATGAATTTGATTGAGGTATTTTGGAGAAATTTATATTGAGGTTATGTGGTTTTGTGATTTTTCAGGTGCCACAGTTGGGGGTGGATACATTGATGGTATCTGTGATTCCCGGCGATGTGGGAAAGCCAACTGTGAAATTAGATAAGGCTACAATTCGAGATGGGGTCTGTCGATGGGAAAATCCGGTTTATGAAACAGTTAAATTCACCAGTGAACCGAAATCCGGAAAGATCAAAGAGTGTCTCTACAACTTTGTTGTCTCAACTGTATGAATTATTATTAACGAAATGTTTAAGCATTGAATTATTTGATTTTTTTCTGGGGAATGCTGATGCTTATGAGTATCTGATTATTTGTATGATGTTGTGAAGGGATCCTCAAAAGCAAGCGTTATTGGGGAGGTTTCTGTTGATTTTTCTGAGTATGCTGAGGCTACTAAGTCTTCTTGTGTCTCTCTTCCCCTCAAGAATTCAAATTCGAATGCCGTCATGCATGTTAGTACTCTCCCACTTTGGTAACAAGAGAAAGAGTACAAGTTGATTTGATTGCTGTGCCTTATTGTGCTCTCGCTTTGTTTTTGAATAGGTTACCATTCAGAGGTTGCGGGCAGATGTTGATCAAAGGTACCATTCTTATTGAAGTGTTGGAGTTAATTTATTTAGTCTTTGGACTTTGCATTTATGAATTCTGATTTTGTACTTTCACCTTGCTGGGAAAATTTTGAAGGGAGGAAGATGGTTGTGAAGATGCAAATATTAAGCTCCTGGAATCGAATAGAAGCTTGAAGAACTACTTAAGCAATAATGGAACAGATGAAAGTGTTTTGATTGTGAGTTTCTTCCCATCCCTAGAATGAATGCATTTCAATTGAAATTCTCTGTATTTCTCACTTAGAGCTTCAACTTCCTTTTTTTTTTATTAAAAAAGTACTTTGATTTTTGCTTTTAACTCTTCAAATCATTCTTTTACTTTCTGTTGGGGTGGTTGGAGGGTTGGTGAACAGATGGTAATAATGTTCATTTCGTGTTTAATTGCAATGATCTTCTTTCTAGCATTTTGAAAATTTTCTTTCTGGTTAAACAGGATGAGGGACTCCCTAGAACAACCCAAAATGCTGATTTCAATCGTAGGGCATCTATTGGATCTGACATTACTTTGTCAAGTTCTGATAGTGGCTCCGGACTTGATACTCCGTTGGAACTTGGATTAAGAAATATCAACATCCATCAGCCTTCTGTTTATACCCCGACAGCAGCCTATGACGAGCATCAACGATCACAATGGGCATGGTCTGCAGGTTCCGAACAGGGAGTGAGTAGTGATGGTTCGACTAAAAGTTCCCAAGATGCCCTTCCAAGAGAAACATCTCAACAGGCTTCAGATGGCGAAATTGAAAAGCTAAGGGCTGACCTTTTTGCTTTAGCTAGACAGGCCGATGTGTCAGAGCTAGAATTGCAAACATTAAGGAAGCAGATTGTAAAAGAGAGCAAACGGGGGCAGGATCTTTCTAGAGAAGTCATTAGCTTGAAAGAGGAACGAGATTCTTTCAAGGCAGAATGTGAGAAGCTAAAATCCTTTCGGACACGTATGGATGATGCAAGAATCAGAAACCGGTTCCAGTTAGAAGGTGGGGATCTTCGGGCTCTTGTTGATGAAATCAGACAAGAACTGAGTTGTGAGAAGGACCTGACATTCAATCTCCGTTTACAGCTCCAGAAGACACAAGAATCAAATTCTGAGTTGCTTCTTGCTGTACGAGATCTGGAGGAAATAGTGGAGCAAAAGAATCATGAAATAGCCAATCTTTCCAACAGACCAGAATCCAATGGGAATGCTGCACAGTTGAAGGCCATCATCTCTAGCGGTTCAGCAAGTGAAGAAGAGGAGCAGAAGGAACTGGAGGATCTTGTTAAAGAGCACAGCTATGCAAAGGAAACACACCTGCTCGAGAAACAGATTGCAGAACTCTTTAGTGAAATAGAAATCTACAGGAGAGACAAAGATGAGCTTGAAATGCAAATGGAGCAGCTCGCACTTGATTATGAGATATTGAAACAGGAAAACCATGACATATCATATAGACTGGAGCAAAGCCAACTGCAAGAACAACTTAAGCTGCAGTATGAATGCTCATCTCCGTCTGTGAGCGTAAATGAACTTGAATCCCAAGTTGAGGATTTGGAAACAGAACTGAAGAAGCAGGCTGAAGACTTGTCTAAGTCGGTGGCTACCATAATGGAACTTGAATCCCATATCAAAAGCTTGGAGGAAGAACTGGAGAAGCAGGGTCAAGTTTTTGAAGCGGATTTAGAAACTGTAACATGCGCTAAAGTTAAGCAGGAGCAAAGGGCCATCCGAGCAGAGGAGGCACTGCAGAAAACTAGATCGAAAAATGCAAATGCAGCTGAGAGGCTTCAGGAAGAATTTAGAAGACTCTCTGTGCAAGTGGCCTCGACATTTGATGCAAATGAAAAGGTAGCTTTGAAAGCAATGACAGAAGCCAATGAACTTTGTGTGCAGAAGTGTCAACTAGATGAAATGCTCCAGAGAACTAGGGAAGAGCTCCGGCAAATTAGGGGTGATTATGAGGAAAGATTGCAGAAACTCTCCAATCAAATAGATGAAAAAAATGGACAGGTAGAACAGATGTCATTGGAAATTGACGTTAAGTCCAAGGAGCTTGAACATCAGCAGAAACAAGAAGCTGAAATTAAGGGTAATTTCTCTCAGGTGATATTACAGCTCAAATCTGAGATTGAAAGGCTTACAACAGAGAACAACAGCCTTTCTGAGCAAGTAGAGGAAACCAAAATTTTGAGAGCAGATTTGCAACAAATGAAGAAATCAATCGAGGAAACTGAGGCGCTGATACGAAAAGGTAATGCTGAAAGAAATGAGCTTGTAAGTACAATTGCTGTGCTGAAGAAGGAAGCAGAGGAGTCATTGCAGAAGTTAACTAAAATGGGGCATCAGAAAGATGAAAACGAGGCGGCGGTTGAATTTCTACAATCAGAGCTAGAAGAGCTTAAAACTCAGTGTAATGACTTGAAACAGTCTAATTCTGAGGATGAGGTAGAGAAAGAGAAACTTAGAAAGCAGGTATTCCAACTAAAGGCGGACCTAAAAAAGAAGGAGGATGCATTTACTTCCATTGAAAAGAAACTCAAGGACAGCAATGGGCGAGGAGTAGTTTCTGATGGAATTAAACCTACACAAAAAAACATTAAGTCTCCGCCTGTTCCCCGTGGTTCAAAAGAAATTGCAAGTCTGAGGGAGAAGATAAAATTGCTTGAGGTAAATTTTAAATTTCCAAGCAGTATATTGAATTTTTCATACAAATTTTATCTATGAAATACGGTAGATCAGTAGTTATATCTAAACAACATTGGATAGTTCTTGTGGAACTTAAAATGTTTCGAAGATGGATTGCTTAGTCTTTTTGGGCATTAAAATCTTTGAATATCTTCCGATAAAATATTCAAATCATACCCCTTGCCAGTGTTTCTATTATAGGCAGTGTATCCATTAATGCTTGTGCTAATAATGTCTAGTGTTTTTAATTGATTTTGTACAGATACAGATCAAGATAAAGGAAGCTGCTTTGGAAACCTCCACTGCTGCGTTTCTGGAGAAGGAAAGAGATCTTCAGAATACAATTGAAGAGTTTGAGAGCAGGATGGAAAAAATCAATCAGAATAGTGCATTTCAACAGGTCAGTAACCTATATATATGTTGTGCGTCTGATACCATGCCTTTGCTCATAAAGTTGATTATGATGGTCACAAGCAAAAAACTTTATTTATATCAGTAAATTTTTAGAATAGAACTATTCAAGCGAATTGCTATAGTGTTTTAGATGCGAGGCATATGGCTTATATTAATTGTATCTGAGACTTATTGGTGCAATCCTCTTATGATACAGGTCGGGAAAGATGCCACTTCTGTTACTTCAAATGTTAATAGGCTTGAAGAAGTGACGAATGCGAACGAAAGGACTCGAAGGAGGTAAAATTTCAAGGACCAGATGTCCGAACTCACTGAACCACTTCAATTTTTTTTTTTTTTTTTTACTTTTCGGTACCAAATTTCTGGTATGCAGTCGGACCAATAATGCTTTATCTTAAGCAGCAAATTACTGAAATTTGCTTTGTTTGAGTTGCACAGTTTCTTTGAATTTTCATCGGAGCAAAATACTAGACATGGCAACCATGATGACCTATCAACTGAATTAATATCACTCAAGGAGAAGAATATGGCAATGGAAAGTGAACTGAAAGATATGCAAGAGAGATATTCAGAGATAAGTCTCAAATTTGCAGAGGTCGAAGGAGAAAGACAACAGCTTGTAATGACCGTACGAAACCTCAAAAATCCAAAGAGGAGCTAAAAAAAAAAAAAACTGTTGGATCTCTGATACTCACAATGTACGGCTTGAAACATTTGGGTACGGTGACACTAAAGATCCAGATTCCAGACCTGAAAGTTCCTTGGAGTGAATAAACTGAATATGTGCAGAGGTCGTACATTTAATTTTTCACTCAGTCTCTCAGTGGCTGTGTCTGAGTGTCTCTGCCCCATTGAGTTTGATGTGCAATGTAGTTCACACGATTCAGTGCCCTCCTGTCCATGCTTTTCTCTGTGATGATTCTTTTATAGCTTGTCAATGTCAATTCTCTCATGTCCAAAATATATATGTGACGATTGTGTCATCAGTATATTCTTTTCATTTTTTTTCCTTTGTATCTTTTAAACTTAGGATGTATTACCGATGTATGGGATCATTCTTTTATATCTTGAATGATTACTGAAAGGCCTGATATCAACTTATCAACTGCGCCATTGAATGACATTTGTAGAGCTCACTACAAATTACAAATTACGTATACGACCTCTGCACATATCAGCTTATCAACCACACAAGTCAAATTAAGGATGCCTCAATTGAATAATGCATAGGCCATATTAATTTTTTTGGCCCTCGCGATGACCCATGGATGATGTGGGGATGGCCATAGGGAGCAGAGCTATATTGTACTCAAGTAAAATCTCGGGAATATTAAAATAGCAATTCATTATTATAACGTCTTACTAAAATTCTAATGTTAGCTTCATCTATTTGAGATGGGTAAGAAATAAATAAGCTCTTGATTTCCTTCTTGCTGTATCATATATGTTGTATTACAAGGTGATGATTGATATATGAAATCATGGAATTAATTTTTTTTTTCATCGTCACACAGTTTCTCAAAACTTTACTAATTATAGTATTAATGTTAAAATTTATAAGTTATCTAATTCAATTTGATCGTAGAGACTAAACGAACACATATACATACGCAACATCAATCTGATTTACAAAATTGGGTTAAAAAGTTACAACATAAGCAAAAATGAGAGCAAATTAAATTCCTTATGAACAACTCACCGCTCACCACAAAATGGGTCATATGCAAGAAAAAGCTAGCAATCTGGACCTAAGTATAAGGACATGATCATATCTGGCGTCTTATTAACCCATAAACGGTCACCAAAGCCATGACAACGGAATGATCAACATGAGGCTCCACCACCAAAGTCAGGACATCATCTCCGAACACCACCCCTGAACTCGACTGCTTCCTCTTTGCCTCCGCCACAGCTCCCCCCTGGCTGTCTCGGATTCTAAACGCCGACGATTTACTACCTCCGAAATTACCCTCTAACATGTAGCAATTTTTATCGTCAGACCCCATTGTTACTTCATACGAAGACTCCTTGGTTCCAACGGCTGATTTGCAACATTTTCCCACTTGAAACAATGGCTTCTTGTTGTCTTCGTTAAAACCACTGCTTTTGTAGCCCTTCCAACTTCGAACAACGCACATTTTCTTCTCACATATTGTGTAAAGAAGTTTTCCCCGGAGATCCATGAGATAAACCTCCTTGCTGTGCTTGTTGTCGTAGTTGTCGATTCGATACACAATCTCTCCATTTTCATCGAAGGCAGTGCATCCGCTTCCTTGCATCACAAGCGATTTCATCCATATAGTGAATGCTTCTCTCTTTGAGGTTATAAAACTAGTAGAACAAGAAACCCTAGTGGAGCAACTAGATGTGTCACCAGTAATACTGGGCACTAGTTTTAGAGGATGAACCTTGCCCATTCGGTAACAGGGAGGAAAAGATGACTTTTTGGCCTAATTGGGATGAGATATGAAATTGGTGCGTCTAAGATTACTTCAATATCAAGTTACCAATTTAGATATAGACATGGGAAGAAAAATCTGATACAGAATAAAATGGTTTTAAATATTTCTGTGGCCAGGATTCATCCAAAAGACACCACCTTTAGCCTTATGCATATGTGGTTGAGAATATCCAAAAAATTTTGAACATTTATAAAGATAAATATCATCCTGTCTATTTCTAATAATTTTATTCTTAACACCCCTCTTTCAAGTTATAGAATGATTATATATATATATATATCATTTTAATTTCTAATTCATCATTTAAAATTATTTACATAAAAATATAATCAATTAAATTGGAGATGATTTAACATTTTATATGTACAAATTAAATTAACGGTTCATTATAAGGATCTCCCTTATTACATAATCACTATAAGAAAAGTTCAGTTGCCCAACGGAGGGAATACCCGAAAAAGCTCACTTTACCCGACGAATAAAATTTTTTTGACCTTGCCCGACGAATCTCGTGTCGTTTTCGGGTGATTTGACTGTTGCCCGACGGATTTATTTTGATTCGTCGCCCGACGGCTATTAGCCAACGGGTTGTTACCCTACGAATTTTAATGTTATCCGATGAATTTTATTGTTGCTCGATGAATGTCAGATAAAGTCTTTTTTCTTGTAGTGAATGTTGATTTATTTGATATATATATATATAAATGACTAAAAGATCTATAAAATTATTAATTTTTTTATTTAAATGATATTTAAATAATTATTTAGTAGATAAACAAATTTGATAATGATATATGTAAATGAATTATATATATATAATGATACCAAATAATACTATCAAATATAAAATATAAGTATTATCTTATTTTTAATTACTCGTAATTTTTTTTGGTTTGTCACACGAGTTATCCAAAATGCAGAGTGATAGAAATTTTATCATTGATAAAGGAAAGACGAGTTATTTATTGGAGTATTGATCGATATTTATCTTTAGACAGATTTAATTTGACTACTTCTAGGCTGTATATTTCATAGTAATGAAAACCCATGACTACTTCTAGGCTGTATATTTTAATAGTATTGGGTTGGTACTTGTGAGACATGGCTAGCTAACAAGAACTTGTTTCTATATGTTGCATAAATAAATATCAATATCTTCATTTTTATTTTATCGAACAAATCTAAACCCATGCATATAATTAATAATGTTTTGAAAATGATTAATTATCGTTTTTTGTTATCCCATGAAGATTTGTTGATAATTTAAACAATTATATATTTATGGAGATTATCGCACGTTAGGGGTTGTCTAAGTGTATAAGCTAAGGATTCTTATGCATAAGGTTGGTAAGCTTCAAACTCTCCAGTCTCCACTCATTTTCTGGTGACATATTTATGTTATTAATCTTACTATAAAATATCAATTCATCGACCACTTAACCCTTTGTGGCCACAATCCACATAATATAATTCTAACTTAACTATGTTCGAATTAGAATTGACTAAACAAGCTGCTTAATGCTAAATATGATTAACCCAATGTCAGATGCCAGATGCCAAATGTCAATTTTCATATTATTTTTAATTTAATTTGATTTTTTTACGCTTTTTGGTCACGAGACACTTATTAATTTTATCTCTTTAAAGATATTATATATTAATAAATGGATGAATACAAATAAAGCAACAATAGAGAGCGTGTAGCTCGCCAGTGCATTCAAAACCCCATGTAATTTTTTTTATCCAAGGTCCTGGATCCATGAGGTGTCCTGGGTGGGTCTTATCGTAATGGGTGACACCTTTAAATCGTAACCACGTCTAGACTAATCTCCGCTCGCACCGGGTCAGCCCGTAAAGGGTAAAGTGCTGGCCAAAGTGGTGACTCCATACGAGAGTAAGGGTCCTCGAATTCCAAACATCTCTTAAGGAATGAGAGTGCCGAACCACTCACACCAACCACCTTGGTTGAAACCCTATTTAATTAATAACACTAACTAATTGATATTTGATTGCGGTATCAGGAGCTTTTCTGAATGACTGCAGAGGGATTTTGTGTTTTGATTTATTTGGACACCAGAGATTCCACCCTTATCAGCTTGATGAAGAGGAGGAGAAAACCAAATTGGGACCTGTTCCATGGGTCTTTCCCCTACATATGGTAAACAAAGTATATAAGAAATGTTACAAACTTTTTGTATATTTTAGTAATTATCATAATTCTCCTTAATTATTTGGATTTCAACCCATTTCTAGTCGTAGATCAAATCTAAACAAAAGAGTGAAATTTTGAAATTTTGAATAAAAAGGTTAAATTGTGATTATTGGACTAAAGGGCCAATCAAATATAACGATGACAGGACCCACCCCGATTATCGCCTCGATAATCGGGAAGCATCCTGCTCCCGTCTGACAATCGAATCCAAAAGACCGGAAAACTAATTAATATTACAGCACACCCATTGTCAGACCAGGGAGATTAAACGATTACAACCGACTGGACGTCAAGTCCACAGTTTCACAGAGCATAATATTACAAAACAAGTTAAAGAAACAAATCCTACTCTGTGAACTAACTACTCCGCAACGGAAAACTTTATGCCTCCGCCTCTGCCTCGGCGCTTGCCCCCGCATTTGTACCACGACCTGGAGGGAATTTAAAACAACAAAGTGTGAGTGGACCGAAACATAAGTTTTACAGGAAAAACAGTTTTTTCCGAAATCGGGTCCGCCCTCCAGTTTTGTAACACGCATGCATAACCAAATATTCAAATTTTGCATATTAACTTTTGAAAACTCTTTTTCCGAAACACATGAAAAACGTTGCAAAGGATCGCCATAATTCATGTAAAAACCATTTAATAATGCCAGGTTTCGGAAAAACGTCATTTTGAAACGTTAATTGCACAAATCAAGTAAACTGTGAATCAATAACCACAATTATGCCGTTGGATCCATCCGAGTCTTTAAACTCAACATTAGGCCCTCCCGGGATATCAACGAGTCTTTAAACTCAAAACATGATTAATAGGCCTCGGGGGTATCACAATAATCGAGTCTTTAAACTCACGAGTCTTTAAACTCAATTCGGGTCTTTAAACCCAATTTTCGGGCCCGCCCCCGTCATCAACATACCGGGTCTTTAAACCCAAAACCAGATCCAACCATTAACCGGGTCTTTAAACCCAAAACCGTTTTTAAACACAATAAACCAGGATTCATCACAAACCGTTTTCCAACATTATTTCGAAAACATTTCTCATCATAACAGGACTTATGTCCGAATTCACATGCAAATTTCAACACATGCAATTTCCAAAAATTACTTCACAATGTGATCAAACATCATAAATCCGAAACATGCATATTCATATCCAGGTACTTCATCAAAATCATCACGCATGCAATAGCAAAAACCGTAATCTCGAAATGCGTGAAATACGATAAATATCTCGAAAAACGTGGAAACATGTAAAACCGATATATCATATCACCATCATAAAATCATAGGTAAAACCATGAGATAAATAAGCAAAATAGTCATGCATGCCCAATTTAGAAATCAAAAGGTCCACTCACGGTTTTAGGACGCGTCAATCGCGTCCCGCGCGCTCCTCCGTAGTTTCGGAAGTGTCCGGGCCTGTAAAAATGTACAAGAAGGGTTACAAACATCCTCAAATAGCTCGTAGGATTTTTCCTAATTTTCCCGGATTTTTCGGCGAAATAAACCTTAAGGTCCTAAACTTCCAAGCTCCCGAAATTATCCCGAAAGACTCCCGAACAATTCGAACTCTAAAGGTAAAATGTTAATTACACTGAAAGGATCAATTTCCATGTTGACCGTAATCGGAGATGACATCGCACGCGCCGTCACGCGCCGCCCAAAGTGGCTGCGCGTGAAGGCCACGCGTCAAGCTACAGTGTCATAGTTCCTACCCGGATAGCCTGATAAACGGGTCTGTCACCCGCGACACAACCCGACCAGTTCAAGTTCAATTCTCAAGCAATTCCTCCCGTTTTCAATCCTAACACCTTCTATACTCTATTAATTTTATGTCTGTACTAATTATTAACCTCGACTGTCCCTAAACCGTTTCAACCCGGACTTGAACAGCCGAACGGGTCGTCACCCAGAACTCACCCAAACTAACTCCATTCTCAAATTAATTTCACCAGTAGATTAAGGGAACTTAGACGAACACAATGGCACTAACAATTTAGCTCGCCGTTACCTGGAAGTCGTCGTCCTCAGCACTGGTTTTCCCCTGAAACTGAGACTCAGGTTCCCGGCCAAACTGTCCTCCTCCTCCTCCTTCAATTCTTGCACGGTTGTGCACGAAGTGACCCCAGAAGTCTAACACGGCCTTTGGTTTCGATCAACAGGCTCCAGAAATTGAATGGGATTTTTCCCTCCAACTGGTTCCTCCCTGTGCAGTGACTTGGGTTCTAGGGCCAACAGTGGTCGTCCTCACCCAAAACTTGCACCAACATGATCCTTTCACTCCCAGAAGTCCTTCAATGTGTTTAGGTTTGTCTCTCAACCCGTAGAAGTCGAATTCAGAGCTTTCCCCCCAAAAGCCCGAAAATGGTTCTTCACGGTTTAACTCACGGTTTCCTCTCAACTCAGCTCCTAAACTGAACCAAATGACCCAACTGAGTCCTCTCTTCACTCCTTTACTCTGTCGATCGATTCAAACGGCCAGCAACCCGTGGGAGACCAACTGAGATTTTCTGAAAATGTCTCCCACGCACACAGAAGCCATAGCCATTATTTAACCCAGCCCGTGCACTCAGTCTCTGCCCAGACACGCAGGGATGCTTCCCACAATCTCAAAATTCATAAACTAACCCCACTCACCAGTCCACTTAGCCATAAACAATTGCACGCACAAAGCTCCACGGCCGCACTCTGTTTTTCACGGTGGTGCTACAGTAACCGCCGTGAAAATGACCAAATTGCCCTCCAGCTTCCGTGACCCATAACTCGGTCATCCGATGTCCGTTTCAAGCGTGCCGCCTGTCGTTGTACTCAGGGCGTCGAGACGAACATAACGGTCTTCGAGTCAAATGCATATCAATTGTCAAACAAAAAGTCAACTTTTCCCCATAACAACGCCCAATTACGGTAATGCCCCTGAACTTCCGAACATCATAACTTTCACCCTGATCGTCCGAATCGAACGTGCCACCTGTCTATGAACTCGTGACGTTCCGAACTACGTCACGGTCATCACTCCACGTCCGTTCGACCCCCCAATCAAAAAGTCAACAAATTGACCACACAAAACACAGGGGTAAAAACGTCATTTTATTCAATATTTTACAATATTACATTTTCAGAACGTCCGGGGCGTTACAAACGACCCTTTGGGATGTCCTAGATTGCGGGGCTCATGGAATGACACAGCAACTTTGCTTTTTCTTTTGCTCAAAATCATGGCAGCTTTGCTGTTTTTATTTGAGTTTTGACATGATACTCTGTTGAGATGTGAGGAAAATGTCTCATATCGGAAAAGCACAACTACAATTTGTGTCTTCTTGGGCTACTCCCCCTATTCCCAATTAGTTTTGGGGTGGAACCTCAACTTCTTACATACTCCTTTTTCCTTGCAGCTTTGCTGCTATTCCACATGCATTCAAATACTCTTCTTCCCCCAATGGATCAATTTAAAGAAGCGGCGTGTAAATTGGAAATATTGGTTCATCAGATTGTTGCGCGAACCTTCATGGTCTTGGGGTTTCTTTTGGTGACCAGGAACAAGACCACCCTAATAAGGTTGTTGTTCAATGATGGTTTGTTGATAATACCAACTCGCTGCTATATATAGGCGCTAGTTGCATAGTCGATCGCATCTTGGCTTCATCTTCTTCCACCATTTGGCGCCTCTCCTCATTGATGCCAAGGCAAGATCGAGGCTGGAACCCATATTGAAATTTGTTGTAGAATTTGATTTGAATGAAAGCCAAAATACACAATATGAAAAGAGAAGAAGAAGAAGAGAAGTTGGGATTTGCAGGCACACGACTCATTATATTCATGTTAAATGAAGATAAAAGTGAGACAGACTAAAATATAGGAAATCTAGATAATCAATCATGCGCTTACAGGTGGTAGTTTTTTTGTCAAAAATATTATCAAATTTTTTTAAAAATTAAATGATATTATATCAATATACTATTGAATTTTATTTATACAACTGAATATAATGTGGGATAACTAAGATATTGGAAATCTCAAGAATCAATCGGGTACTTACACATGAAAAATTTATCTTATCAATATCTTAATACTTTTGTTACTTTAAAATAAATGATAAAAAATTTGAATTTCATTGGTCGACCTGGGAAAAAATTCTTAGAGGAAATATTTTTATTTTGTCGCATATCCAAAAACTAGTTAAATGTGACTTTAGTACATTTATTAATTCATTAAACTAAAAGATATATTAAAAAGCTATAAAATATTAAATGAAATATAACATAACCCTCAACAGCTAGAGATGATAAAATATAACCCTACAGTCTTCATTAAACAACTAATATTTAGTGTCCTAAATTTACATTTAGGTGGCCCTTTAGGAGGACATTGCTAGAGATGTTCTAAAGTCCAAAAAATATAAATAATGGTGCATACTAAAATTCCGAATGTTTTTTTCTCTTATGTTAAAAATGACTAGTCTCACCGCAGGCACGGCCTTCACGCGCACTTCACATTATTTATAAACGGCTATTTTCACGTGTTTTTGTGTCTCCTCGTGTACTAATTTCATTATTCCAATCGCATAAGCGCCTACGAGAGGATTTTCTTCACGTTATGCGTGACTTTACACAATATAATTTATTTTGCTTCTTGTTTATTACAACTATAGTGTTTAATGATTTTTTTTGGTGTTAGTTTTCTAGTTGATAAATTAGTACTTAGGAGTGGTATTGTTTAAACTTGAGAATTGATAATTGAGTAATGTTTTTTTAAACCAAAAATTCATGAATCTTTATTAATATTGAACTGAAACACCAACGTCCGAGGCTAGTGTATCAAACAACCACTCAGTGCCAACTCATCATAACAATGGATCCCTTATACTCTACTGACATAAGCAGCAACAAGATGCACCGCCCTATTAGCTTGGTCGGGAGTATACCGAAATTGAACTTGTCTCATCTGTTTTACAATTTAAAAAATATAAAAAATATTGCAAGCCAAATCAAACACTGTCGGATGCTTACCCAATAGAACATTGACTATGGTCTGAGCGTCCGTCTCCACCTCTACACAAGAGTGCCCAATCGCAAGGCAATGAGATAAAGCACTTTGTACTGCTTCAGCCTCAGCCATCAGACTTGAGGCAAAAGATACACTCCCTCCCCCCTAGCGGATACTAAGAACCCAAAATCATCACGAAGGATTCACATTAGCATGAAAGTAAAATAAAGCCACTCAAGGACAAAAGTAATTTTAAAATTTGGGAGGAAGATCGGACCGAATCAATAGACGAATTTTTTTTTTTCTTTCAGGAATTCATGGATAATGCTAGATTAATTGATTTGGATTTCCAGGCGCAGCAATTCACCTGGAGGGGTATAAGAGCTGAAAATGTTTAATACAAGAAAGACTAGATAGGGTTTTAGTTAACTCCAATTGGCAAGTCTGTTGGCCTTCGTGTGCTCTATCTCATCTACCTGCTTTGGGTTCGGATCATTGTCCAATTTTAATTGATATGGCCCCTAATATAAGAAAGGGCAAGAAATTGTTTAATTTAGAAGCCTACTGGGTGAAGGAAGCTAATTGTAAGGATGTAGTTGCGACGAGTTGGAGAAGGCTGACTACTACTAATAGAGGGAATTGGGATGGTAAACTTTATTTGTGTCAAAAAACCCTGATTGATTGGAGTCAGATCAAATTCTCAAATAATCATCTTAGAATTGAATCCCTTACCAATGATCTCAAGGTACTTCAAATGGCTTGGTAAGAAAACTATTGTCTTATGGAACCTATCAAAGCTGAACTTAGTGGATTGTCGACTATCGAGAAGAAATACTAGAATATGTGTGGACCTCTCGGGGTTTTAGGAGTTCGAGTATGGATCTTTTATCTGATATTGATATCGAGATAGGGCTCGGGAAGAGTCGGGATATCAATTGAGACTGGGAAGAAGTTTGAGAGCTGGGTTTAGGGCTCCTATAGACCCGAGATATTGGGTGATACAATTCATCAAGGGTTAATGAATTGGTGTGGGCGGTGAACCTTACACAACGATATGTGTTTAGTTTGTATATTGAGACAATAATTTGGACGTGGTCAGTGTACATCCCTTATCTGATGGGTTCTCCAATTGTGTTGTCAAGTCTCAAGGGTAATTCTAGAACTTGATTTTGGTTGTCAGATTAAAACAGGACTAGATACCATTATCATAGTGATTTAAGGAAAAATTGACAGGACCCGCCCCGATCCCCCCTGGGACCACATGGGGATGTGCCCTACTCCCGTCTGACACCCAAATTAACATACCAATTTTAACCTCAAACGTTCAAATTCATAAATAACCAAATTAAAGTTATATATCAATCCGAAATAAATAGATGTCAGACAAGAGATGAAAACCAAAATTACAAATTGCGAGCACGACTCTAAAATAAACCTGCGGGCAAACCACCCAACAGGAGATCAGGTACGCGGAAGTAGATCTATGCCTCAGCCTCAGGATCCTCCTCTACCTCAGTAGCACCGCCTGGAGGGGTTACCAAAACAATAAGGGTGAGTGGGTCGAAACTCAAATTTATAAAACCGTTTAATAAGTAAAACATATAATTTACCCCTCCGTTTTCCAAACATGCATGCATCAGAATTTAAAACCATAAACCATATAATATGAATCATAAGGCACGTAATAAAATCATAAGATAATTGATAGCCACTGCACTATACGCTCCAATTCTGACATCCCAGATGTCTGACGTCCCTGACGTCCAATAAGGTCACAGTCTCAAGGCTACGCGTGCCACTCGGGGTCTCAATCCCGAATCCAATCCCCGAACCCTGTCCGGGTACGGCATCTCAAATGCCTAGCGTCCTAGACGCTCGACGTCCCTGACGTCAAATAAGCAATCCTGCTCCTGAGTCATTTTACGGTCCGGTTCCTCCGTAGAATGACCCCTCGCAGGCAATGCGCCATGACCACTCCGGGGTACCACATCCGGAGGAGACAGTATCACAAGAATGGATATATACAGTGCAGTACCAAATACATTTTATTGATATCCACATGCAAAATGACAGGACCCGCCCCGATCCCACAGGGACCACAAGGGGACGTGCCCTGCTCCCGTCTGACACCCAATAATTCATACCAATTTTAACCTCAAAACATTTAAATGCATAAATAACCAAATTTAAGTCATACATCAAATCCGAATTAAACGAATGTCAAACAAGGGATGAAATCCAAAATTACAAATTTGCGAGCACGACTCTAAGTAAACCTGCGGGTACACCGCCCAACAGGGGTTCAGGTACGCAGAAGTAGATCTATGCCTCAGCCTCTGGTTCCTCCTCTACCTCAGTTTCCCGACCTGGAGGGGTTATCAAAAACATTAAAGGTGAGTGGACCGAAACTCAAGTTCACAAAATCGTTTGATAAGTAAAACATATAATTTACCCCTCCGTTTTCCAAACATGCGTGCATCACAATACAAAATCATAAACCATATAATATGAACCATAAGGCATGTAATAAAACCATAACCATAATTTTAGCCACTGCACTATACACTCCAATCCCGACATCCCCGATGTCTGACGTCCCTGACGTCCAATAAGGTCACAATCACAAGGCTACGCGTGCCACTCGGGTCTCAATTCCGAGTTCAATCCCCGAACCCCGTTCGGGTACAGCATCCCCGATGCTTAGCGTCATAGACGCTGGACGTTCTAGACGTCCGTGACCTCTCCGGGGTACCTCATCCGGAGGAGACAATATAATATGGAAGGATCTATGCAGTGCAGTAACAAATGCATTTTATTGATATCCACATGCAAGGCATATATATATACATAGATAACATCCGAACCAATCATTAAGTTTCATCAGACGGGTCTCAAGCCCAAATACCGTGAAACGTGCCATAACCATATTTTCCATATCATCAAAACCATTATTGTTTTAGCATGTGAATAAGTATAATAAACCAGAAAACATTTATGCACGCAAGGGTTTAAGAAAATGGCCCACTCACAGTACAATCCTGCTAGAAACCGAACGTATACCCTCGTCCTGGTACAAATGTACGATCCCTGTCAAGTCCAAAGTATTCGTAAAGGTCAATACAAACCCCTAACATTCAACCATGAAAGCCTAGGCCGGCACCGGCCCGGGAAAGCCGCCCGAACGCGCTTCCCAAGGCAATAAACCTTAATTTGACCAACTTAATGATCTCCGATCGACCCGAAACCACCGCCATTGGATCCGGATCGTCGAAACCTAAAGAATGGTGATGGTCCCACCAAAAACACTGTTCACACGCGCCCCCACGCGCCGGTCAACGCGGAGGTCAACGCAGGAACAGTCCTGCTGACGTCATCGCTGACGTCACTGCTGACGTCAGCATGACGTCATCTGACAGCTGTCAGGTCTGACATGTCAGACTCTGACAGGTGCCACGTGTCACCATCCGATTGGTCCACCTCGCTGATCTGTCAGACCACGTGTCAGATCTGATATGTGCCACGTGTCAGCACGGCACTGGTCCACGTCACTGACATGTCAGTGACACGTGGCAGTCCCTGACTGGTCCACGTCACTGACATGTCAGTGCTGACTGTGCACTGACATGTGACACGTGTCGGCTCACGGTTGGTCCACGTCATCTGACAGACTGACAGGGTGCCACGTCATCACCGATGTCCTCAGACGGGTTGACCCGAAAACCTGCAACTCGGGTCGATCAGACCCGCGATCAAGACCCGGTCACCATTTCACCATTTCTCAATCATTTTCGTTCCTTTTGATTCCTAGCTACTCGTCTGGATCCTAGGAAGGGTTCTATGGAATTAGAATTGAGAAAAACAGAGAGGATCGAGGGCCTACCTCGAAGAACAGAACCGGCCTCCCGTCGCAGTTGTGTCACCGTCCTGAGCACCTCCGGCCACGAGTTCAATCTCAGTAGGTTCCTGGCAGTCCCTAGAGTCGATTAGGATCCATCAAAAACAAAACTAAACGTGGGAAATGGATTTACCAAAATCTGGGTTTGAAACCGCCACGGGTTCCCTGATTCCTTCCTCGCCGCCGTCCTCCGCCGTGGTCACTGCCGTCGCTCAGCCTCGCCAGTGAGTCCCCAATACGCAGGCACATAGAGTGGATGATTTGCTGGGATGTTTGATCGAAATGGGCAGAATGTGCTCTGCGGGTATGAAATATAAAGAAATGGAGGGAAGGAAACGGACGGTCCAGATTTGATCTCCATGATTAGATCAATGGCTCAGATTAGATCAGGGGTTTTCAATCCAAGGGCTGGAATTTAAAGCTGATTTAATTGCTATTTTATCCAATAGTGGATCTGATCCAATCTGGCCAATGGGTGAGTGACACTTGTCACTCACCAGGTGTCCTCCAATCAGATTTCCTGAATATAATATTCGACACGAAAACCGAGACACGAACCTCCCGAATTCACGTTTCTGACCATAACTTCCTCGTACGAAGTTCGAATTGGACGTGCCACCTGTCTATGAACTCAGGACGTCGAGACCTACCTAATGGTCCTTGAGTCAACTGAAAATTAGTTGCCAAAAGAAAAGTCAACATTTTCACCCCCAAAAGTCCAAATTACGGTAATACCCCTGAACTTCCGATAGTCATAACTTTTTCCCTGATCGTCCGAATTGGACGTGCCACCTGTCTATGAACTCGTGACGTCCCGAACTACATCACGGTCATAGGTCAAAGTCCATTTAGTTCATAAATCAAAAAGTTAACATTTGACCATACCCAAAACAAGGGTAAAAGCGTCAAATCACACATTAAATTAAAATATTGGGATCCTCGAATTTCCGGGGTGTTACAACCTTCCCCCCTTAAGAAATTTCGTCCCGAAATTTCAAAGAAACAAATGAGGAAATTGTTCTCGCATCTGAGCCTCGGGCTCCCATGTGGCTTCTTCCACATTCTGGTTTCTCCAGAGAATCTTCACGAGAGGGATCGTCTTCCGACGTAGTACCTTGTCCTTCCGATCCAAGATCTGTACTGGTTGTTCTTCAAAGCTCAAATCCTCCCGCAGTTCGACAGGTTGTTCCCTAAGTACATGAGAAGCATCACGTACGTACATCCGCAACATCGATACGTGGAAAACATCGTGAACTCTAGATAGTTCTGGAGGTAGCGCCAATCTGTATGCAACTCTGCCAATTCTCTCCACGATCTCATATGGTCCGATAAAACGCGGACTCAGTTTCCCCCGTCGGCCAAAACGGATAATCCCTTTCCACGGAGACAACTTCAGGAAGACAAAATCTCCCACTTCAAACTCCAAGTCTCGAATCCGTCGATCGGCATAACTTTTCTGGCGATCCTGTGCCACCTTCAATCTCTCCTTGATCACGTGAACAGTTTCCATGGTTAAGTCCATCATCTCTGGCCCTAAAGCCGCTCGCTCTCCTATCTCCGTCCAGCAGATAGGTGTCCTGCACTGTCGGCCATACAGTGCCTCATAAGGTGCCATCCCGATGCTTGCCTGATAGCTGTTGTTGTAAGCGAATTTCATCAATGGCAAATGAGTATCCCAAGAGTCCTGAAACTGTAGTACACATGACCTCATCATGTCCTCCAAGGTCTGAATGGTTCTTTCAGACTGTCCATCGGTCTGAGGATGGAAAGCAGTACTGAAACGTAGGGTTGTTCCCAGAGTAGCTTGCAAACTCCGCCAGAACCTGGAAGTGAAACGCGGATCACGATCGGACACGATCGATTCCGGCGTACCATGAAGTCGTATGATTTCCTTCACAAACAACTGAGCCAGTCGGTTAGGTTTATAGGTTTCCTGAACTGGCAGAAAATGGGCTGATTTGGTTAACCGATCCACAATCACCCATACTCCGTCCACTCCGCTCTGAGTTCTTGGTAACTTAAAGACGAAGTTCATGGTGATGTGATCCCACTTCCACTCGGGAATCGGAAGTGGCTGCATAGCCCCATACGGTCTCTGCCGTTCCGCCTTAACCTGCTGACAGGTTAAGCATTTGCTCACGAATTCAGCAATATCCTTCTTCATTCCTGGCCACCAATAATGGTTCCGGAGGGTACGGTACATCTTTGTACCTCCCGGATGCATAGCATAGGCCGAACTATGGGCCTCCTCAAGAATCTCGGCCTGTAACTCTGCCACTGCAGGTACACACAAACGGCCCAATTTCACAAGTGCTCCATCGTCCCGGATGGTAAAATCCTGTCTCCCCTCCGCATCGACCTCAATTCTGTAAATACAGAGTATCGGATCCTGAAGTTGTGCCTCGATGATCCGATCAATCAGTACTGGTCGTACATGGAAGCTGGCCAACAAAGCTCCATGTGCATCCGTACCCAAAATAACTCCCGCCTTCCGGAGTTCCACTAGCAAGGGAAGATACACCATCCCTAGGTGTGCAACGGATCCTGCTGACTTCCTGCTGAGTGCATCAGCCACCACATTGGCCTTACCCGGATGGTACTCGATTGTACAGTCATAGTCCTTCAGCAGCTCCAACCATCTCCGTTGTCTCATGTTAAGCTCCTTCTGAGTGAATAAGTATTTAAGACTCTGGTGGTCGGTGTATATCCGACACGTTGCGCCGAACAGATAATGTCTCCAGATCTTGAGAGCATGAACCACCGCTGCCATCTCCAAATCATGGGTAGGGTAGTTCAACTCGTGAGTCTTCAGCTGCCGGGATGCATAGGCGATAACCTTGCCAGTTTGCATCAACACGCAGCCCAGACCTTGCAGCGATGCATCACTGAAGACCACAAACTCTCCACTGTCATCCGGCAATGCAAGGACAGGTGCAGTGGTCAATCGATCTTTCAACTCTTGAAAGCTCCGATCGCACTGCTCGTCCCAGATAAACTTTACTCCCTTCCGAGTCAAACGAGTCAATGGTGCAGCAATTTTGGAGAAGCCCTCCACGAATCTCCGGTAGTAGCCTGCTAATCCGACGAAACTCCGCACCTCGGTCACCGTTGTCGGTCTAGCCCAGTTGGTCACCGCTTCTGTTTTCTGGGGGTCCACGCAAATCCCATCCGTCGATATCACGTGTCCCAGAAAACCAATACTGCTTAGCCAAAACTGACACTTGCTCAGCTTGGCGTACAATTGTTCTTGTCTCAGCCTCTCCAAGACTAACCGTAGATGTTCTTCATGTGCACGGGCACTCCTCGAGTATACCAAAATGTCATCGATGAACACAATCACGAACTTATCCAGGTAGGGTCGGAAGACCCGGTTCATCAGATCCATGAATGCTGCTGGAGCATTCGTCAAACCAAATGGCATAACAAGGAACTCGTAGTGTCCGTAACGGGTTCGAAAAGCAGTTTTCGGAAATCTTCCTCCGAAATACTCAGTTGGTGATACCCAGACCGCAAGTCAATTTTCGAGGAGCACTGAGCTCCTCGCAACTGGTCGAAAAGGTCATCGATCCTGGGTAGAGGATACTGATTCCTCAGCGTCACCCTGTTGAGTTGTCGATAGTCAATACATAAACGGAGACTTCCTTCCTTCTTCTTCACGAACAACACCGGTGCTCCCCACGGTGAAGTACTCGGTCGGACATATCCCAAATCTACCAACTCCTGCAATTGAGTCTTGAGTTCTCGTAACTCGGCCGGCGCCATCCGGTATGGTGCCTGGGATATAGGTCGGGTACCCGGGAGTAGTTCAATAGTAAACTCAATCTCCCGCGATGGTGGCAATCCAGGTAAGTCTTCCGGGAATACATCCGGAAACTCACAGACCACCGGTATTTCGTCGATAACCGGAGTATCGACCCGTTCCGACACGACATGCGCCAGATAACCCTGGCATCCCTTTCGTAGAAGTTTGGTAGCAGTAAGTGACGAAATCACTTCAGGAGGCGAACCATCACGTTCCCCCTGAAAGATAACTTCCGGCAAACCGGGGCTCCGCAAAATCACTTGCTTGCTACAGCAGTCGATGAGCGATCCGTGCTCCGACAGCCAATCCATCCCTAGGATTATATCGAAGTCGTGGATATCCAGAATAATTAAGTCTGCTGGTAAATCCACATCCTCAATTCTTATCGGGCACCTCCGAATCACCTGATTCACAAGGTACACGATACCCATCGGGGTGCCAACACCCATTTCGCAATCTAAAGCTGATACCACACAATCAAGCATACCAGCACAACTTTTCGAAATAAAAGAATGTGTAGCCCCCGCATCCATTAATACACGTACAAGAAGGTTAAAGATATGTAGTGTACCCGTGACCACGCCTGGAGCAGTCCTCGTCTGCTGCTGGGTCATTGCAAACACTTGGGCCCTCGGCCCTCCGTTCCGTCCGCGCCCACGCGCGCCACGCCCAGCACCACGGTCACCTCCCTGACCGCGACCTCCATTAGTGTGGGAAGCCGTGCTCTGCACCACACTCGAGCCCTCAGCGTCGTTGTTCTTGGACAACTGCGGGCAATCACAGGCATAGTGGCCCTCCTCTCCGCAAGCAAAACAAGTTACTGGCCTTGGCCTGTCCGAATACCCGCCAGAAGAACCGCTCCAAGATGAGCGTTGCCCAGAGTTGTATCCAGATCCTCTGCCCTGAGAGCCTCCACGTCGACCCGACCAGCCACGACCTTTGAAAGATGAGGGTGCTCCCCTGTAGCCCCCTCCCTTGTTGTTCTTATGGCCCGATGGGCCACGATGTGGGCGATCCTGACGTCGCCCCTCCCCCGAAGGTTGTCGTGTCTGGTGTGCCGCCAGACTGGCCTCGACACGCACCGCTGCGTCGACCATATCTCTCAGAGAAGCATGAGTGGTAGCGGTCACACTGGCCCGGATCTCCCCTCGGAGTCCAAGCTCAAACTGCTGGCATTTGTCCTCCTCCGTGCTTACGAATGAAGCAGCGAACCGGGAAAGTTTCCCGAAAGTTTGCTCGTAGTCTGCAACAGACATGTCACCCTGCTCCAGCCGCAGGAATTCCGCCTCCCGCGTCGCGCGAAAGGATCGCGGGTAGTACTGGTCCAGAAATCTGGAATGGAAAGCTTCCCAGGTAGTGGTATGGACAGACCACCCAGACATTTCGAGTCCGTGCCATCACTGGTAGGCTCCTCCTTCCAGCAAGAAGGCCGCCAGAGTCACTCGTTCGCCCGGAGGGCAGTGCATCACCGAGAAGATCCTCTCCCACTTGGTGATCCAGTCGTGAGCATCCTCGGGGTTTGATCCCCCGCAGAAAGGAGTGGCTCCCAACCGTTGAGCCCTTTCAATGCTCGCGCATTCCATCTCTCTTTCTAGATCCTCGTCGGTTCGAGTATGAGGAATTCTCCTAGGAGGCATAACCAACTGTTAAGAGGCATAGATCAGAAAACAATATTCTTAAAAGTCGAAAAGTAACTAGTACTAATCGCTAGTCTAGCATGCTGACCAATACCCTAGTACTGACCACAACCTAGTGCTTTGATACCAAGCTGACAGGACCCGCCCCGATCCCACAGGGACCACAAGGGGACGTGCCCTGCTCCCGTTTGACACCCAATAATTCATACCAATTTTAACCTCAAAACATTTAAATGCATAAATAACCAAATTTAAGTCATACATCAAATCCGAATTAAACGAATGTCAAACAAGGGATGAAATCCAAAATTACAAATTTGCGAGCACGACTCTAAGTATACCTGCGGGTACACCGCCCAACAGGGGTTCAGGTACGCAGAAGTAGATCTATGCCTCAGCCTCTAGTTCCTCCTCTACCTCAGTTTCCCGACCTGGAGGGGTTATCAAAAACATTAAAGGTGAGTGGACCGAAACTCAAGTTCACAAAATCGTTTGATAAGTAAAACATATAATTTACCCCTCCGTTTTCCAAACATGCGTGCATCACAATACAAAATCATAAACCATATAATATGAACCATAAGGCATGTAATAAAACCATAACCATAATTTTAGCCACTGCACTATACACTCCAATCCCGACATCCCCGATGTCTGACGTCCCTGACGTCCAATAAGGTCACAATCACAAGGCTACGCGTGCCACTCGGGTCTCAATTCCGAGTTCAATCCCCGAACCCCGTTCGGGTACAGCATCCCCGATGCTTAGCGTCATAGACGCTGGATGTTCTAGACGTCCGTGACCTCTCTGGGGTACCTCATCCGGAGGAGACAATATAATATGGAAGGATCTATACAGTGCAGTAACAAATGCATTTTATTGATATCCACATGCAAGGCATATATATATACATAGATAACATCCGAACCAATCATTAAGTTTCATCAGACGGGTCTCAAGCCCAAATACCGTGAAACGTGCCATAACCATATTTTCCATATCATCAAAACCATTATTGTTTTAGCATGTGAATAAGTATAATAAACCAGAAAACATTTATGCACGCAAGGGTTTAAGAAAATGGCCCACTCACAGTACAATCCTGCTAGAAACCGAACGTATACCCTCGTCCTGGTACAAATGTACGATCCCTGTCAAGTCCAAAGTATTCGTAAAGGTCAATACAAACCCCTAACATTCAACCATGAAAGCCTAGGCCGGAACAGGCCCGGGAAAGTCGCCCGAACGCGCTTCCCAAGGCAATAAACCTTAATTTGACCAACTTAATGATCTCCGATTGACCCGAAACCACCGCCATTGGATCCGGATCGTCGAAACCTAAAGAATGGTGGTGGTCCCACCAAAAACACTGTTCACACGCGCCCCCACGCGCCGGTCAACGCGGAGGTCAACGCAGGAACAGTCCTGCTGACGTCATCGCTGACGTCAGCATGACGTCATCTGACAGCTGTCAGGTCTGACATGTCAGACTCTGACAGGTGCCACGTGTCACCATCCGATTGGTCCACCTTGCTGATCTGTCAGACCACGTGTCAGATCTGATATGTGCCACGTGTCAGCACGGCACTGGTCCACGTCACTGACATGTCAGTGACACGTGGCAGTCCCTGACTGGTCCACGTCACTGACATGTCAGTGCTGACTGTGCACTGACATGTGACACGTGTCGGCTCACGGTTGGTCCACGTCATCTGACAGACTGACAGGGTGCCACGTCATCACCGATGTCCTCAGACGGGTTGACCCGAAAACCTGCAACTCGGGTTGATCAGACCCGCGATCAAGACCCGGTCACCATTTCACCATTTCTCAATCATTTTCGTTCCTTTTGATTCCTAGCTACTCGTCTGGATCCTAGGAAGGGTTCTATGGAATTAGAATTGAGAAAAACTGATAGGATCGAGGGCCTACCTCGAAGAACAGAACCGGCCTCCCGTCGCAGTTGTGTCACCGTCCTGAGCACCTCCGGCCACGAGTTCAATCTCAGTAGGTTCCTGGCAGTCCCTAGAGTCGATTAGGATCCATCAAAAACAAAACTAAACGTGGGAAATGGATTTACCAAAATCTGGGTTTGAAACCGCCACGGGTTCCCTGATTCCTTCCTCGCCGCCGTCCTCCGCCGTGGTCACTGCCGTCGCTCAGCCTCACCAGTGAGTCCCCAATACGCAGGCACAGAGAGTGGGTGATTTGCTGGGATGTTTGATCGAAATGGGCAGAATGTGCTCTGCGGGTATGAAATATAAAGAAATGGAGGGAAGGAAACGGACGGTCCAGATTTGATCTCCATGATTAGATCAATGGCTCAGATTAGATCAGGGGTTTTCAATCCAAGGGCTGGAATTTAAAGCTGATTTAATTGCTATTTTATCCAATAGTGGATCTGATCCAATCTGGCCAATGGGTGAGTGACACTTGTCACTCACCTGGTGTCCTCCAATCAGATTTCCTGAATATAATATTCGACACGAAAACCGAGACACGAACCTCCCGAATTCACGTTTCTGACCATAACTTCCTCGTACGAAGTCCGAATTTGACGTGCCACCTGTCTATGAACTCAGGACGTCGAGACCTACCTAATGGTCCTTGAGTCAACTGAAAATTAGTAGCCAAAAGAAAAGTCAACATTTTCACCCCCAAAAGTCCAAATTACGGTAATACCCCTGAACTTCCGATAGTCATAACTTTTTCCCTGATCGTCTGAATTGGACGTGCCACCTGTCTATGAACTCGTGACGTCCCGAACTACGTCACGGTCATAGGTCAAAGTCCATTTAGTTCATAAATCAAAAAGTCAACATTTGACCATACCCAAAACAAGGGTAAAAGCGTCAAATCTCACATTAAATTAAAATATTGGGATCCTCGAATTTCCGGGGTGTTACACAAAACATATATACATAGATAAAATCCAAACCAATCTTTAAGTTTCACCAAAACGGGTCTCAAACCCAAATACCGTGAAACGTGCCATAATCATAATTTCAATATCATCAAAACCATTTCTTGATTCCAACATGTGAATATAAGTAAATCAGAAAACATTTAAACATGAAAGGGTTTAATGAAATCGGGCCCACTCACAGTACGATCCCGCGGTGAACCTGCGCGTACGAACTTGTACCGGGATTATCGTACAATTCCTGTCAGTCCAAATCACACGTAAGGGTCACTACAAGTCTTAAACATTTATCCAAAAAGTTCGAAACAGAAACCGGCTCGGGGAAACCGTCAACACGTTTCTCGAGACAACCGGCCCTAAACTGACCCTCCTAACTATCTCAGATCAACATGGTTAATTCATAAAAAATATTCAGAATGATGAGAGGAACAAAATTCATGTTGATCGTGATCAGAGATAAGGTCCAACGTGCCCTCACGCGCCGCCCAAAGTGGCTGCGCGTGAAAGTCACGCGCCTGACACTGTAGCTACAGTGTCACCACCTTCACCCGTTTGTCTGTAATACGGGCCTGCCACCCGCGGCTTAACCCGGTTAATTAACCCTCAATTTCCACTCGATTTCACTCGTATTTAATCCTAACATGTTCATTAACTATCCAATTTAGGTTCTGAGACATTAACCAACCTCGACAAGTCCCCAATCGACCCATCGACCCGTGATCAACCAAACGGGTCAATCACCAGAACTTCCTGGTTTCTAATTCAATCTCCAATTAACTTCACAGGAAGCATAGTAGGATCAAAACGAACTAAAATGAACGATCAGTTGAACCAACACTCACCTGGAAGTAGTCGTCCGATCCACTGAAATTTTTCTGAACACTGCAGTCACCGTCCCAACTCACCCGTGGCTGATGGCCTTCGATTTCGATATGGTTGAGTTCCAAATACTCCCAGAAGACTAAACCAGGCCTTGGTTTGGTCCAACAATCACCAGAAATTGAAAACCCGATTTCCCTCCAAATTTTCCCGAAATGGTTTCTCTCTGGTTCCTCACCTATTCTCAGTTCTTTTAACGGCAGAGTGATGCTCACTCAATTCCTATTCAGTTTTAAACAATTTAAGCCGTCCCAGAGGCTCGTGGAAGCCTTACAGTCCACTGAGACTGGTTCCCCGAAAAAGCTTCGATCGAAATAAACTATGTAGCTTTTGCTAGGTGGATGAATCAGACCACGTTCTAAAGCATTAGACATTCCTTTCTTTCCAGCACACACTTGCATAAACAATTGCACACTGAACCACCGCACATGGTGGTGCCGCCCATGTTCCCCCCGCGGTTGCTACAGTAACCAGGGGTAGAATGACCAAAATGCCCCTGGTTCAATAATTACCAAAATGCCCTTTACTTTCTAGACCCGTAACTCAACCATACGAAGTCCGATTACGGCGTGCCGCCTGTCTACGGACTCAGGGCATCGATACCTACGTAACGGTCCTTGAGTCATGTGAAAATTAGTTGTCAAACGAAAAGTCAACATTTTCGCCCATATCGTCCAAATTACGGTAATGCCCCTGAACTTCCGATAGTCATAACTTTTGCCCTGATCGTCCGAATTGAACGTGCCACCTGTCTATGGACTCGTGACGTCCCAAACTATGTCACGGTCATTGGTCAAAGTCCATTTGACCCTCAAATCAAAAAGTCAACAATTTGGCAATACCATTCACAGGGGTAAAAACGTCAATTCATACATTAAATCACATTATTATAATCCTCGAATTTCCGGGGTGTTACAAAAATCCTGTCATTTTTATTCGTATATATACAATGTTTATATGCATTCGTGCATAAATATTATGATAAATTGCATACTAATTAAAGATGAAATTTAAAGTAATGGTTGGACCAATATAGGATTAGGAGTGTCTCTCGGCCAAGAAAGGCAAGAACTCCTTTTCTTGGTCAAGTTTGATTGTCTTGACACGTGCTATCACCTCATTGGAACCCCTGGAGATTATTTGGGCAACTTGATCACATCAAGACATTGGAAAATAAGGAACCTCCATTGTTCTAACCTTATTGCCTTTCTGATTTTTTTATTTAAAAATTTTGAAATTTTTTTAAGAATGCTACTTGTAAGTTGTAACTAACTTTGGGTATTCGTTTCACTATTTCAAGATATCGAATTTTTTATATATATTATAATTGAAATCATTCAAATTTTTAAATCATGATTTCAATATTATTTATACCAAAAAATCAAATTAAAAATTATTTAGGTATTTATATATATATATATCAACTAAATGAGGTTCACAATAAGAATTTTAATTGTTACTAATACTATCAATTTTTTTTATAGATAAAAATTATTAAACGCCAACTTTAAAAATATTATTTTAAAAAGGAACAATTCCAATTAATATATATATATATATAATTATAAATAATTCAATAAATCAAAATAATAAAGTGAAAAAATTACTTTATGATTATGCAAATGTTATTCATTTTATAATCAACTTATCTTTCTATATATATATCCTCAATTATTAAAGAAAAAAATATATATCCTCAATTATTAAAGAAAAACAAGAAGTGATTGGATGAGCATGTATGTACGTACTTAGTTTGCCCTTGTCGTTCTGGCTTTTTTTGACTTCAACATATTCTCGTTGCGTTTTGATGACACTATGCTTGGCACAGCCACAACTCATGCATCTATGATGTATACAATATTAGCTTCTTAAATTAATGATACTTAGAGTAAGTTTGAGAAGGATCTTTTGCATAATACAGGTAGATGAAGGGCAACTTTCATCAACTCTTTATGGGAAGCTTTTTCTTTAATTAATTAATTTATCTTTATTATTATATGTAAAAAATTGATGTCACGCGGGAACAAAATAATGGATGGTCCAATGGGTAGTTTAGGAAGGAATGTCCATGGTTTTTATTCAACATCGAATATATTATCGATTTAAGATCTATTTGATAATGATTTGATTTTCTATTTTTAGTTTTCAATTTTCAATTTATATGCCTGATATATAGAGAAACTAGATGAGAGAAATGAGAGGAATGAAAAGATTTTTTTTTTAGTAGAAGAAAAATGGGACGTATTCAAGGGACGGGAAAAATGAATAAGAAAAATAAATGAGAACAAAATTTATAAAGTAAAAACAATTTACCATAATTTCTAAAGCCGTTTGATAACTATTTTATTTTATATTTCTAATGTTATATATGCAAACAAGACAAATAAATAGGTCTTAGTATTACTTAGTTTTAATAAATAAAAATAAAAAATAAAAAATAAATTTATCAAACGGCCCCTTAGGTTGTTTTTTTTTTGTTTTTTTTTCCGGCTATTTTTATATATACGCTCTCCTTCATCATCTTACTTTTCTTACCATATCTCAATTACAAAATAATTTTGATATTGAGTTTTCATTTTATATATACACGTTTCTTATACATTCTTTATCTATATCTATAGCGTCGCCATTTTATTTTTTGTAAGTCTCATTAACATTATTTAATTTTTGTTCTTGATGTGGCTTGGCCGAGCAACGTGCAGGGTGACCAGACGTGGTTGTCCAGTGATGGATTAGTTGTGTAGAGGCATGACCTTGTATGCTTTGTCTAACCGAGGATTTCAGTCATTGTAAGGCGGGACAGCTTAATCTTGATTCGGATTGACCAGAATAGTTACAAACACATTTTAACTTCAATCTAAGATTTAAAATTAACTAGGACATTGGCATATACGGTTGCAAGAAGCTCAAGAGGAGTTTTGTAGCCCCTTAATTCATTCTTCGATGTAATAGCTGATGAGAAACTAGGTCAAATTCGAGAACCTTAACAGAATTTACTCTAGTAAAAACTTATAGTGCATGTATAACAAATGAAACTTTATTAAAGTGTACGGAAAATGAAATAATTTGTTTTCAACCAAAACGAAAATTAGAAAAGATTAAATTAAATGAATTTGATCTAACTCCAATTATATTTATATTTAAGAACTAAATTAAGAAAGTTAAGATGAGCTTAATAATATAAGACTGAAAACTCAGACGGGCATGAATTAACCAAATTTTCTTTGGACTATTCGATATGATCATATGATACAATTGCACGAGTGAAAGTATATATATCCGCTATAATGAGATTATATTCAATATTGATCGATCAATCACTACAAATCGGTATTAAAAAAAAAAAAAACTCAGATAATTTACTCTAGATGAATCCACATGTGTCTAAACTATATTTGATGTCTAATTAAGCCATAGACGGTGACAAGAGCCATAATAAATGAGTGATCCACATGAGCCTCCACAAACAAAGTGAAAACATCATCTCCCAAAACTACCCCTGAACTTGACTTCTTTTTCTTTGCCTCTGCCACAACTCCTCCATTGCTGTCTTCTACTCTGAATAACTCTGATGATTTTCCACCCAAACCTTCCAATCTGTAGGAATGAGATCCCGACTTTATGGCATAAGATGACTCTTCATTTCCAAGAATTGACCTTAATAAACTTTTTCTCACTTGAAACATTGGGTTAGTCCCGCTGCTTTTATAGCCCTTCCAAGTTGGAACAACGCACATTTTCTTCTCACATACGGTGAAGAGAAGTTTTCCTCCGCGATCCATGAGATAAACTTTGTTGCTATGCTTGTTGTCGTAGTTATCGATTCGATACACAATCTCACCATTTTCGTCGAAGGCAGTGCATCCGTTACCTTGCATCACAAGGGACTTCATCCATACAGTGAATTTTTCTCTCTTTGAGGTCATGTACTTGTTATCTGAACAACCACCAGTAGAAGTAGAAAGAGAAGCATCATTATCATTGTTGGTGTTGGGAAATATGAGAGGATGAACCTTGGCCATTTGGGAGAAGCAGAGATGAATACAATTTGACTTTAGTTTTTGGTTTGTGAAAAGAAAGAGATGGTTGGTGTGAGACTTGAATCGAGTTTGTAATTTATACTGAAAAAGGGAATTGATATTAAAATGGAGTGCCTAAAACTCCACGTTTAATATATGTGTATAGAAAATTAGAAATTCCGCAGGCAATTATGTATGTAGTTTTATATATAGTACTGAAAACTATATAAATGTATATTGAATTTATCTTCAGACAATCAGACATAATAAGACTTCCTGTAGAGTTTCGGGAGTATCAAATATAGGGTCTTGTCAGGTTTTTCTTAATGGTTTTACGATATAAAGGTAAAGGGTTCCTCTAAATTTTCTTACCTTTTTTTTTTTTTTTTTTTTTAAGATATAAGAATACATAGTCAAAATCTTAATAAATAAATATAATATATTTAACTCCAAAAATGACAACTAAGGAAAAAAAATTTAACAAATAACCAAAATAACTTTTATTACTAAATTTGAAATTTCAACAATACCTCTAAACAAACAAAAAAACATATCGAATTAATGACTAATAACTTAGATTTTAGCATCACATTTCGATTCCGGCTAAAACCATGAGAAGACTCAGCCCCATGCCATAAGCTCTCTCACTATCATCGCTGCACAAACAGCCCTCCATTACCCAATAAAACTTTCTTCAACCCTAAAATAAAAACCATTAAATCTCGGATAACACCCTTGATTTATGAAGAGCAAGCACAAATAGAATTACAATTTTAAAAAATAATAATAATATCTTCTTGGTTGTAAGAAAAAAAGTTGATTGTCATTTTATCTAAATTTAGTTATAATGTTGTATTTAAATGCTTTTCATTTTATTTGATAAATTCCTATCTTGTCAACTTTTGTATATATATATATATACGATCGAGATTTGAGCTCATATGTTTGTCATTAACTTTAATTTTGACTCATTAAGTAAATGTATGTAGCTGCCAAAGCGAGGATACGCCATTAACGAATCTCAAGTGTGTGTGTATAGTCAATATATACATGCATAAAGCATAAGGATGCATGCACGGTGATTTTTATATCAAATTTGAAGTTGATTGGCCATTAGATTAGATTAGATAAATAAGAAGTGAAGCAAGAGTGACATGGAAAGAACATATATGTGTGTCATTGTATTCAAAAAGTAGTCAAGATTAAGAAAAAGGAAAAGGAATTGCTTGTACTTTGTACTTGGAAACCACATCTTCTCCCCCTTGATAACCATTAATGTCGAATACCACCAACCGATAAATTAAAATGTTCTAGATAAAATTGTTCGACTATATTATATCACTTTAGTTAGGCACCTTTGGTTGCTTTCGATCTAGTCATGTTTCTTGCTTTTGAGTATTGATTTCTCTTTTTATCTCTTCATCAGAAGATCCAAAAGAAACTAGATCATATGCCTTGTAATAACTTGTCCATATTAAAATATCAAAGCATCTGCGTTTGCCACAAACTCTTTAATTAATAAAGGAGCTCCTTATCTTAAATAGAGATCGTGCATGATTGGATGAAACGCAGCCATTTGGGAGGAGAGATTAGAGAGAGAATATTGTGGATTAAGACGAAGGATTATTATGATGTGTAAACTTTTTATGTGTGCTTAATTGATTGTAAATAGTTTAAATTAAAAATTAGTCGACAAAAAGAAGAAACAAAATTAAACTTCATTCTATCAAAGCCCGTAAGACAACTACTATTAAAAAGATTAAATTAAGTAGTACGCGTATTTGGACTCATTTGGAAGCGATCTAGCCTAACACTTAAAAATATTGGAAGCTCTATATTCCATCTTTGCTAGCGAATTATCAATAAAATTTGCTTCGTGGAAGACATACCATTAATTGCTATAATTTGCATACCAATAAAAATGAATTTTCTGTAGTTCTAGGCTCTCTCTCTAGAATATTGGTGTTGAGCTTATCTTTGACATTTTCTAAGTAGTTCTAGGCTTTCACTGGTATTTTAGAGGGATATGCACATGAGAGAATATGCATGGGAGGGCTAGCTAGCTAGCGAACAAGGGTGTTTGTCGCATGAGAGAATATAGAAAATCATGTTTCTAAAATTAATCATATGACGTCAGTTATTGATTTTCTAGAATCATTTATCGCTGGTTGTGAATTGATCATTGTTCAAGTATATGCATGCAGCATATCAGCGGTTATTAATTAAGGGCTTGTTTGGGATTTCTGTACTTTTTTTGAAAAATTACTTTCATTATAATTTTTTTGAAAACTTTGTTTCGTTTATTTTATAAAAAGTCGTCATATATTAAAATAATATTTTGTAAAATTAACTTTTAAAAATAACATGAGGACTATTTTTAAAATTTTTTGTCAAAAAATCATCATTTTTTTAAAAAATGCAATTTATTTATTTATTTATTAAGCACTTTTGTATCTCTTCACTTTTAAATAAACCATATTTTTAAACAAAGAAAATATATATATATATATACCAAATTGTGCTTAGTAAAAACGTTAAGCAATTGACTAATCTCACATCACAAAAAAAAAAAGTAATTTTCTTCTGTCACAGAGAGAGAGAGAGAGAGAGAGAGAGAGAGAGAGAAATTGACTCTCACAATCAAGGGCGGCCCTGGATCCTTGCGGATCGTGCGGCCATATAGGGCTTCCGATTTTCGAGGGCCTCTAATTTTTTTATATTTTTTTATTTAAATAATAAATAAATAAATATAAAACAAATCTACATTGTATCAAATAGAAGTCCTAGTGCGAATGATAAAGGGACTCATGTTCGAATCATAGTTAGACCTTTTTCCTTTCTTTTTTTTCTCAGTTGCGAATTTATTTGGCCTTTTTTTTCCTACAAAATTATTTCCTTCTTGTTGTACGACAAATCTTCTAAAAACCTTTTTTTTTTCATCTATTCCTCTTCCAGTAAAAAAAAACACAAATCCTAAAAAGTAAAAATCCTAAATTTACTTCTCTTGATTTTTTTCCATTGATACACAATTAACGATTCAATAAAGATGATCTTTATCAAGTCTCCTTAAAGATAATCTTACCAAATTTATGTTTTTTTTATATATACATAAATATTTAGGGCCACATTTTTAATTTCGCACAGAGTCTCTATTGGCTCAGGGCCGCCTCTGCTCACAATATTAATCAAATCGAGCCTTTTTGATAGACGGTAAGAACATGAAATGTATATTATGTGCGGCCAACAAGAAAAATATAATGAAAAAAAAAATCAGTATCAATTACTCTACAAGTGGCATGGATGAAACGATATATTCACTTCAATTACATCTGGTTCATGTATCACAAAATACAAATGTCTCATTATAAAATGGGTTGGATTCCCACAAAAATTGAGCCATATATATATATATATATTGTTTCACGATGTAAAAAGAATAATATTTGGCTTATTGGAGCCATTGACGTTCTTATAGCCCTTCCAACTCCGAAAAACGCACATTTTCTTCTCGCTTACAGTGAAGAGAAGCTTCCCGCGGAGATCCATGAGATAAACTTCGTCGCTATGCTTGTTGTCGTAGTTATCAATTCGATACACAATTTCTCCATTTTCGTCGAAGGCAGTGCATCCATTTCCTTGCATCACAAGAGATTTCATCCATATTGTGAATGTTTCTCTCTTTGAGGTCATGTACTTAGTGTTGGAACATGAAGAAGAATCCTCATCATTATCGGATACTAAGCAAGGGTGAACCTTGGCCATTTGGGAGATGCGAGAAGTTTTAATTTGTTTGGTTAATTATGGATTGAAGAGATGTTTTGTGTTTGATGAGAGTACTGCTTAATTCTATCATGTTAGTCATTTATACTCTCTCAGAATGAGAGGAACCCTAATTCCAATATTAAATGGTGTAAATATAATTTTGGTCAGGCAAGACTCCACGTTTTAGGTATGCATATCGTAAGCATTATGTGATTCAATTCATAAAATAATGTAAGGGATTTTTTATTAATTGTCAAAAACCCTATTTTAAATTGGTTAGACAAACATTAATTATGAGAGCTTCCTTCAATTTGATGACTAATACATATATATATAGTATGTGCTGAGTTATCTTCGACATTTTTTGACTTGTTCCACATATATCTCATGAATATTATATCAGATAATTAGATATCAATAAATAATTTCTTTTTTTAATGCAACCATATTTTTCGTTAAAGAGGTTGTTGGATTTTGGATAATAAGATATCAATTAAATATTATACTTAATACAAATATAAATTATATTGTTATCATTTAATTGAATTTGAGATGTTTGATATAATATATATATATATATATATATTAGCATGAAATTTAAGACCTCACATAAAAATTAAGTATCAATTCATTAATTTATTAGGTTAGTAAAAATTAAGTTATATATATATTAACAAGAGTCAGCATTCAAAATTTCTCGATCACTACATATTAATTAGGCGACTAATTTTGGTGCGTGGATTAATGAATAAAGGGTAGTGTAGGCATTATTATATATTTAGTTAGTGTTGACGGAACATGGCTAGGCTAGCAAACGAGGACTGGCCGTACTTTTGTATATATAGTATATTATGGTTTATGATTTGCTGTCATTCCAGTTCTTTATCTCTTTTATGATTTGATCATGATTTTGTATTGAAACTAAGGTGAGGTGTGTGGTTCATGATCGCCGATCTGTTATTGGGCTTCTCTGTCACATTAACCGAGTGGCCATGTCCGCCAATGGATAATTGAATTTGAAGGCATAGCTGGAATCGATAAAGAAAGCACGAGATTTATTGGCTCACATAAACAAGGAAGGAACATGTGTGATGTCACCCAAAAAGTCTAAACCAAATGAAAATTAAAGGGCGGAAATGGAAGTATGTTTGCTTGTACATGGATTGCCCTATATAATTACGTACTTAATTTAATTAATGAGCTTGATAATTACCTAAAATGACAATACTCATCAGAAAATGTGTTATACATATGAATGAAAATATCCGTAATATTTGTAAAATTTTCATCGATATATTCGTATTTTGATATCTCGACATTAAAATAGAGAGAAAAAAAATATCCACCATATTTTCCTGAATTTACCTGTGCTTAAGACTCTTGACATAAAAATAGTGAGGGAAGAAAAATTTCTTCTTAATTTTGATAATATAAGTATTAGTCTTATATAAATATTATTGAGAGCCTAAATCTTTTTAAAATTTCATTTATAATTTTTAAACTTTATACTAAATTTTCAATATTTTTTTGTTGATCATTGTAAACGATATCGTTATTAAAATTGATATTTTCCATAATTCAATTGTCGATATTTCAGTAAAAAATAATCTTTTTATCCTTAGATATACTCTATCATAGAAATATAAATTAATAATATGCATGAAGTTATTTACATCACCGAAGGATGGAGTATCTAGATGCAAGAACATGCATAAATTTATTGTTTTTTATAAATTTAATTTTTGGCCCCTCAAGAGAAGTTTCTAGCTCTATGTATGATCCATCACCAAAAAAAAAATAAAAAATAAATAAATAATTGACAGACGTATATGTTTGTATACGACAAAATTGAGGAGGGTGTGCAGATATCGTTCACCAATATTAACAACTAATATTAGAAACAATTAGAAAACAGGATCAAGTTTACGAAGGAATATCACAAATGCTTGTTAGTTTATGAACAATTAGGTAATTAACCGTACAAATTGATGCATGTGTTCGATGATCGATGCGCTTTAAGCACTTCTAGAATGCACCCCGGCCAAGTACAAAATTGCAGCTTTCTTGGACTTCAAATTCTATGTTTCTTACTATGTATGAACAATTCTTACAAGTAGTCGACTACCTTAATATCTTCTTATATCATTTTTTTAATTTATTAAATTATTTATGTATATATATATGTATTATAATAAGAGAATTGTTTTGATTCACTATTTCAAGATCACTTTCGTAAAAATCAATAAAAAAGAAGGTTATTTATATATAGTGGCGTAGTTAATATATAATTTGAGAAGAGGTCTTTCAAAAAATATTTCTAAAAATAAATTTTAATTTATAATATAATACAACTCATAATTTATACAACTTATGCTAACCATTCATTTAGTTGATACATATAAATGGTTATATGATCTCAAATTTCCTTGATTTTTTGCTTAAATAATCCTGAAATGATAGTTTAAGAGTTGAATAGTTCGATTAAGATATAAATATAAAACTAATTAGATATATCAAAAGAGTTATACGAGAAGATACCACAATTATTATTCTGTATATATATAACTTGATTTCGACCTGAAAAACATATATTATATTTCAAAGAAAAATCAAACTTACAAGCGTATTAGATAATGAAGAGTATGTAAGACTTAATCATATAAATTGCAAGAAAGATAGACATATGTTTTATAACCCAACCATAAGTGAGGAATGGATTAAACTTACGGGTTTTTTGTAAGGGTTAGTAATGGGTTGGGTCGTACTGGGTTGATGTCATATTATGAATTTTATTTTATCTAAATATGTCAAATTCGAATCCGATTAATAATCGTGTTAAAAATGACTAATCTAAACCTAACTCGTCAATGAACCAAGTAATTTGTACGTGTAATCTTTTTGAAAGCCATCCTATTACAGATCATGTTAGCCAATCATTTTCTTTTTAGCCAGCTTCAGGTCAGGCGCCATTGCTTCTGGATAACCCGTGTAAGACTTCGGAATTTCAGTGTCCGTAACAGTTTTTCCTCGTGCAATAGGGAGATCCCCACCAATCTCTCATCTAGCAGCCTTCGTATCCATTCCCTGTCTTAAAATCCTAAGGTCTTCACCTGGTTCTTTACCAAAAAATTAGTTTAAGTTCTAAGTCCATCTTTAGTTGGAATTCTCCTGCAGACCTTGGGAATGACCTTTAATCTAAATAAATATTAGAAATTATTGAGCAGTAGGGACGAATTAATATTCGTACTTTCGTTGTACATAATGAGGAGACTAAATGTTTTTCGGCATGAGACCTCATACGTGTGGCTATTGACTCATATTATGCATAATTTTCAATGCATTCATACAGAAGACTTTTAGCCATCTCATATTATGTCATATTATATATACTTGTTGCAAATGTGTATGTAATCAAGGTGGGACACCTAAATTTACATTTTGCGACAGATCAATCCATACACAGTTACAATTGCCATAATAAGAGAATGCTCCATATGAATATGAGCCTCCACCTTCAAAGTCAATACATCATCCCCCAGAACCACTCCAGCAGATGACACTTTTTGCTTTGCCTGCACAAAATGAAAAAACAGAACAAAAAATATTAAGACTCGTATGATAACTATATATTTTGATATTTCGCAACCAGATCAATCTGTATAAATTGATTAAAGAAATCATGTAGGGCTCACCTCTGCAACAACATCTCCATCTATGTCTACAATTCTAAATCCTCCAGCACTCTTATTCCCCGAGGACAGCCTCACTATCCAATACTTGTCACATTCAACTGTAATTTGACAAGCTACGCTTCCCATAAGCATTAATCTACTGTATTTTCTAACTTGAAACCAAGGCTTCTCCTTGTTCATCATCATTTTAGAAGGAGAAGTCCCACTCAATCTATACCCATCCCATCGTTCGAAAGCTCGTAACTTCTGCATAATCAAAACAAATTTGCAAACCTAATAAAGTACGTACTTGAATTATTCATAGTTAGGCAATGTAACGTACGTACGTACCATATATTAATTTACTCATAATAAATATATTACCTTTTTCAGTATGGTGTAGAGAACCTTGCCTTGGAGATCCATGAGATGGACTTCATTGCTGCATTTCTTATCGTAGTTGTCGACTCGATAAACGATTTCACCATTGGAATCATAGACCGTGCAGCCATTGGTATGGCATACAAGTGATTTCATCCAAATGGTGTATGTTAACTCTCTCTTTGACATACTCAGGTAGGGAGAGGCTGGGAGGGCTTGTTGAGGAGATTGAGGACACACCTAATTAAGCCATGATAGAAATGAAAGGAAATTGGAACTCTGGTGGTAGAGCTAGAGATCGATGTCCGGAAGAGCTATATTTATTCGTTCCAAATGTTGCATGCTAATTATTAATTTAGTAGTATTCTTTGTTATTCTAATCATTGTACGTTCTTGAATTCGTAAGGTTTATTATTCCTTCATTTTGTTCTTGCTTTGATATGGAGGGGCACTTTCTTTCCTTTAATTAATAAACGAGAAGGGAACAGGGAACAACGTACTCAACAAAGAGACTAGGCATATATACAAATTTATAGTATTCAATCACGTTTTAGTTGTGCAAGAATTGATAGAATAATATACACACACACAAACTTATACATATAACATGGAGCATACCATATTTATTTTTTATTATTAATTTAATTTTGACAATTCTGTATATAGTTTTAGCCATTTGAGAAGATGATCAATGAAGCAATGGAATAAGAATGGAGTAACAAGATACACATAATACATGATAGTCAGACTAAACATTTGGCTTTGACTTACTTACGATCTGTAAATAAACTATTAAGTGATGATATCAGGAATGTTGATGTCATGACCCATGCTACATTGCTACTGCTAGATTAAAGATATATATGCAATATGCCAAGTAGTACTACCTTTGAGTTTTGGCTCGTGTGCTTATGCTTCATTAATTATATGAGTTATCTATGCTGATTGTTGAATAACCGGTCTAATCACTTGGGCAATCCTATATCATTATTTAATGACTCACAACCACCCTTTTGGGAGTTAACATTTAATTTACAAGAGGCTAACCACATGCTTTTTGTATCAATATTTTTTTTTCTTTGCTACCTACCTTATTGTAATACAAGCTTCTTGGTTGAAAACTTCAATATAAATCCATTTAAAAATTATCTCAGCCAAATAATTAATAAAATTGGAGGTTATAATCTTTCGTATTTATCAAAAAAATCAACAGTATTGGTAATAATTAAGATCCTCGTAGTAAACAGTATATTAAGTTGATATATATATATATATATGAAGATTAAACGGTTTATAATTCAGATAATTTTTTTTTTCACAAATGATAATTCAATAAACTGTTTTGATGATTAATATATATGCAAACAAATAAATAAATAAGGTCCTTCTCAAGCGAGCTGCAAATATTTTTCAGTTTTAAAATCTTTTTGTATTTGCTGGGCGTACGTTTTAATTAAACAAAATGGGGGCAAGTCTATGAGTCTATGTACGCATACAATTTTATTTTCCTTGTGAAATGTAAAGGCCTCTTCAATTTGACCCTGGATGATAGCCGTGGATGAATTTTTTTGAATTCCAATGCCAAGCTAGAAATAGGTTGAATCTATATATTCATCAACTGACTGACTTATAATAATCAAATTGACCAAACAGGTTTCATTACGCATTGCATTACGGGTTTTAGGGTTAAGTTTTTTTTTTTTTTTGGAGAAGAAAAATAAAAATTATAAGGAAAAACCCCGAAAGCAACCGCATCAAACATATCAATCCATCAAGGTGCCAAGCCTGAACAACTTCAGGAGGAAGGGATCGAGACCAAGAGATACAATCCAAACAACTATGGTCAAGGCTAGCAACAGTGTCAGCAATGAAGTTGATTTCTCAGTAGACATACTTAAAGGATATGAATTGGAAAGCACGGCTTAGCAGCTTAATGTGAGTGTGTGGAAGGCTTATGATTCCTTTTAGGTTGTAACTTGTGAGTGTGTTTGGACCGCCAGTAAGAACGGTTTTAAATGAAAATGGTGTTGGTCTATTTAGGCTAGCTAGGAAAATAAAATGGATTCTGGGCTTGTTTCTCCCTTATTTATTGAACAGCCCAAAGATTGAGCTTGTTTTGTGTGGCTTGGATATATTCACTTACGTATGTAGGGTGGTTTAGCACAGAGAGAAATCGCTTGGCATGAATTTGATTTGATAGAATTTGCGTTATCCGCTTGGCCCTTGATGATCATTGACTCGTATTGCTTAGGCAAGATTAATATAAGTTCTTGATTGGGCTTGCTTTTTATGGAGTAGAGTATGTAACATATTTTGAGCTTGAATAGCTTTGGCTTGATTCAGAGCATGATCCCTTATATGCCGTGTGTCATCGTTAACAAATTTTTTTGCTTAACATATAAATAATAAGAGTAAATTAATTTTTGACCGTATTAATATTTATTCAAAACTCTAATTATATTTTTTTAAATTTACAATCTCATACCACGATAATAATTACTCAAAGACCTAGCCTTTAAAGTTTTTAATTCCTATATAGTAGTTTGTTTTTTTTTTCTTCTATTTTATGAAAACATTACTCATGCTTATAAAACTTATTTTTTTTCACTTGTTCATTTTAAGGAGTAATATAAGTACAATCCAACTTAAAACAAGATAATTAAGATAAAGAATTCTTAAAAAATACTTTAAATTTCAAATATAAAAATTCTTTATTATCTGATATTAAAAGATTAGGTAAATCACTTAGGACTCGTTTAGTACGCTGTATTGTACTAACTATTTCTGTCAGATAGACTGACTATTTAGTCGAGCGTTTAGTGCTCGATTAGATTAAAATGCCGACTATATTATATTTGACGGATTATATTATAGTAAATGATAAGAAATATTTATATCATAAATATTAGTTATGTACATTATTATTTTATTTTAATTATTTATTAATTATTTTAATTTATTAAAATATTATTATTATTATACTTTTCAAGATTGTTAGTTATCCGACTAATTAATACAAAAAATTTAGATAGTATTATTTTAGCGTGTCTGAACCGTATAAAAGGCACTCAATCGTATTTATTTATATGGTGACTAATTAATATGAGTCGTACCAAATACTGATTTCGTATTATATTATCATATCCAGTCTCTTATACGCCGTGTCAAACGTAGCCTTATGGTTTAATTTTTATGCCAAAATTCAGGAATTAAACCCTAAATCCAAAGTTATAAGCACCACCACTCCTACATAAATGCCCCCCCCCCCCCGGGGCTCCTTTTCCACCTCTTAAAAAATTTCTATACCCAAACTGTAACGACCCGTCCCAAATTCCATGATTAGATTAGTGACTAATCACGATTAGTGAGGCTAATCCGTGATTAGTAGAGCGAAATCGGACGAACGATGCGAAATGACCGTTTTGCCCCTAGTGGTGGCAAAACGTTGACTTTTCAATCGGGCGGTCAAATGGACTTTGACCGATGACCGTGACGTAGTTCGTGACGTCACGAGTTCATAGACAGGTGGCACGTTCAATTCCGACGTTCGAGGAGGAAGTTATGACGTTCGGAAGTTTAGGGACATTTTGGTAATTTAGGTTAAATGGGGTCAAATGTTGACTTTTTGACCGGGAGGTCCGATGGCCGAGGGCCGAAGACCGTTACGTAGATAAGGACGATACGAATCCATAGACAGGCGGCACACTGAAATCGGACTTCGAACGGGAGAGTTATGGGTCCCGGAAGTTCGATTTCACTATGCACGAACTTCGAGACGGGGACGTTTTGGCGAAAGCTGATTGGGCAGATATTTTTAGTGGGTCCCATGGATGAGTGACAAGTGTCACTCATCCTATTGGTCAATACCCTTAATTTGTGGATCTAATTAATAAAATATTATTATTTTAATTATTTTATAATTAAACCTAACAACCATTAATCCTAACCATCCATTATCAATTAATCTCTCAATCCTCACCCTCCATTTCACTCCTCTCACCAGATCCACATCATCATCTTCATTTCTTTTCATTTTCTTCTTCTCCAAGCACAAAACCCGAACCCCCCCCCCCCCCCCCCCCCCCCCTCCCCTTCACCATTTTCTTCATTTTCTCCAAGCAGCACACACACATACCACCAGTCCCTAGGAGATATTATGACCGTGAGGAGTGTGAGAGGCGGAGGGCTGAGAGGCTGGACGGTGGCAGGCGGCGGAGGACACGGCGGAGCCGAACCCGTGAGGTAAGAAAACTTCAAAAATTTGAAGTTGTGTTTTAATGGTTTTTAGCTGATTCCAAGGATTGGGTTAGGTTGCTGGTAGTCCTAGGAGCTCAGTAGGATTGGTTTTGGGGCTTGGGGTGGCCTGGAACGGCCGTGAACGGCGGGGGAAAACTCACCCGCCATAGCCAAGCTTGAAGGGTTAGTTTTAGTTGTTTTCCTTCCATGTTAATGTCATAGAACCTTAGGTTAGATTGAGACGAGCAGAATGAGACAAACGGGAGGAGAAACGGTGGTCGGAGCAGGGAGAACCGGCCGGGTCAAGCCGCGGGTCACGGCGACCCGGTTGCAGACGTTCGGGTCGACCCGCGAGGAGGCAGGGATGACTGATGACATCATCCTGATGACGTCATCATGTCAGGGATGACGTCATCATGTCAGATCTGACAATGTCAGACAGTGGGCCAATGGGAGCATGACACGTGTCACTGTCAGGGGCTGTCAGTGATGACGTCATGCTGACGTCAGCGATGACGTCAGCAGGTACTGTAGCGGCGCGTGAAGCCCACGCGCAGCCACTTCAGGCGGCGCGTGAGGGCGCGTGGCAGGGAATCTAGGGAAGGTTCCAACATACGAAATCTTCTATTCGATGTAACGAACATTTTGGGACTGGTTTCGTGTCGATCGGACACCGTCTCGATATGTTTCGGGGCATCGGAAGGTTTAGGTTCGGGATTAAAAATAGTTAAAAATACGGGAAAATTACGGGGCTTTGGTAGGAGGTTAATTAAGTAGTTAGTAACCTTCTATTACGATTTGGACAGGTTTGGGAGTCCCGGTGACGGTGATCGGCTCGGGGAGCCGTATGGCACGCAAATCGAGGCGGCAGCTCGGACGGTCTGTGAGTGGACCTTGTTTTCTAAATTGGTGCATGCATAAATGTTTATTATATGTTTTATTACTTGTTTGATGATGCCATGGGTGCATTTGTATGTGGTTACGTATAAGCACGTATTTCGAGGTTTCGGCCTTATACGGTGCTTATACGGGTCTGTATTTCTTTATTGATTTAAATGAACTGAATTTGGATTTCAAAATGATAAACTCGGGTATGAGACCCATTTGGTTTTGTCTCGGGCATATGACCTCAGATTCCGGGCACGGTGCCCAGTTGGTGTCCTATGTTCGGGTACGAGACCCAGTCACTTTACGGTTTTGATTTCAGGTCAGGGAACCTTAAATGGATTTCCCGGTTCATGACGGTTTATGGGAACCGGCATGAACTCTTAATATGGTATCATGGTTCATGACGGTTTATGGGAACCGGCATGAACCCTTGTTGGTTATTACGGTACATGACGGTTTATGGGAACCGGCATGTTACCTGGTTATGTTATTACAGTACATGACGGTTTACGGGAACCGGCATGTTACCTGATTATGGATATTATGGATCATGACGGTTCAGGGGAACCGGTCATGAATGTTTATGTTATGTATATATATGTTCATCTACCTTCCTTTACTTCTATTTTCTCCTCCGGGGAGGGTCGTTGGCCTGGGTGGACCCCGGAGTAGTCACGGAGCACCGACTGAGTGGAGTCACCCCCCAGTTGGGTTCCTTACTCTCAGGAAGGCTATGATAACTATTACCTCGGGTAGGGTCAGTGGTCTACGGACATTGATCTTGACTTTGAGATGACTCGGATTGAGACCCGGGTAGCGCGCGCGTAGCTTTGGATACCGTGACAGGATTGGTTGTGTGACTTATATATATGTATGTGATGTATATATGATATATGATATGTGGTGTGTACAGGTGTGCACAGGATTTGAGCAGTGGCTCGTGTACTTGGTTTCTTTATGGTTTGGGGCCGAGTCCTTTATGGATTTGGGCAGTGGCCCGTATGGTCGTTTTTATTGTGGTCCTTTCGACCTTAGTTTATATCTGCTTTGGGCTTAGTCCCACATATGGTTTGTTTTGGTTAAATGGTTTTCGAATGCATGCATGCTTTTTAGTGGAGGGTACAAATGTCTTCTCGTTAAAATGTTTTTATAAACTCTTGTTTTGTCCACTCACAGTTTTTAATGTTTTGACTGCCCTTCAGGTTGACATCGGATGTGGACTGTAGCAGAGACCGAGATATCACATGCCTCCTCCGGATCCTGGCGTACTCTGATAGCCCGGAAGGGCAAATGACGAAAATATCCCTTGTCTGACACTTTGTGTCAGACGGGAGCAGGGTCATCCCGCACTAATCCCGGGGGGATTGGGATGGGTCCTGTCACAAACAACATGGGTTTCATTTTTTATTTTAAAAAAAATTAATTATAAGATATAAATTTAATTATAAAAGTATTTAAAGTTTAATTATAAAACAGGAGGTTAAATCCTTATAATACATTGTAGAAGAAAATAACTATAAATATATATGACTAAACAATAATGGAAGAACATAGAGTAATGAATTGTCATATTCCAATTTTAAATAAAATATAATCATATTAGGAATTAATCAATAATTTACTCAAATAATAATTTGCCGAACAATATCCTGATTTTCGATTTTCAAATTATACTCCTCTAAGCCTCTTTACTTTTACTTGTACTGTGCCTCAAGTACCTTGGGCCTTGTTTAATGGTTTGGGCCACCACTATTACTAGCTACTAAACTCCTAAACATTAAAGATTGACGATTGATCACTTCACTGTCTATGTGTCGAAAGAGTCTCTCTCTCTTTTTTTTTTTTTTTTTTTTTAACCATGCATGATATAATTCCTAGACGACAGGGATGTTTCTTGTTTTATGGTGGTGGGTACACGATGGATTACCAACATTTTCTAGTGCTTGGGCCCTTCGGGTATAGAATATGATGTGATAAATTAATTCATCTTTTTCACGTCATTATATTTGTCTTACCATATTTTAGCCCCCTCATGCAAGCATTTTTTCCTAATACTAAATAAGCATTTGTCGTATGCATTGGAAGGGTTACGTTATTTAGCAGTGTTAATCGGTTTGCGGGTTCAAAGGATAAATTTTAACTTAGTTATGAAAATAAAGATTGAGTGAATCCAAAATTAAAAATAGAGGAACGGATTTAAAATCAATTTTTTTTTAGTAAGATAGCATTTAATAGAAAATTAATAAAAATTTCTTCTGAAATTTTTATATTTTTTTTCACATTTAAGATGAACTGGAGCTCACCTCCAAATGCTTTCGATCCGTGCCTGCTCTCACTTATAGGATGTGTCAATACCAAAACCAAACCGATGATTAAACTATGATGTATAGTTATAGAAATACGATGACTAAAGATTGGTGTATGGTTCTATTGGCCTACTTCCCTTTCGTCTCACTATTGTTAAAAAAACAAAAACAAAAACAAAAAAACTTAAAAATTTGTTCCATCTTTTAGTTGAACTGCAAATACTAGTTATATATCATTATCACGTCTCTAATGTAAGTGAATTCTGCATATATAGACGAGATTCATTTCTTATATCCTTTTGCATGACTCAAATCGATTATGCCAAAACTTTTTCTTCTCAAGGGATCCTTGTTGGTTTCAGGTACCTCAGAGAATCACAGGGAAAGGAACCCGGAAGCTTGGTGCAGAGAACCTGCAATGGTGTTCTCAGGTGAGGTACACTTCTTGATCTCTTACTCCTTAGCTGAAATCAACTGGTTTTAGGTTAGTTTTAGGTTGTGTTTACTTTTGTATTGAATTGAATTGAAGAGGGAAGAATATGATCACAGTGATGACACTGTTCTATTGCGATTTCTCAATGCACACAAGGTGTTCGTAGAAATGCATCAATCAGATTTTTCTGAGTGATCTTAGTGCTCAAACCTTCTAGAGAGAGTCACGAAATGTATGCATTGATTTTCTTAATTGATTACAACACTCACGGATCCTTTTTACTTTCACTCACTGAATCAGAGAGGCCACATGGCATCATCCACACGATTTTCTCTCTTTTCTTGCTCACAAAGAAACACACACACCTCACTTGAAAACAGTTAGAACAGCCTGCCATGCTGGCACTCACACACACACAAGTGCTTAGGACAGATGTCACCAATTTAAATGAGGCTTTAGATCAGGTGCTATGCACCATGATCAGTCCTGCTGCAGTTGCAGCTTATACACTAACACTCCCTCCTAAGCTGCTAACTGTCTTAACCCCAAGTAAGGTTCTTAGATAGTTAAATCTGACTTTAGGAAGTGGTTTGGTGAAGATATCAGCTAGCTGCTCCTCAGACCTGCAGTAGTTCAGCAGGATGTCACCATTTTGAATTGCTTCCCTAATGTAGTGATACTTTCTGTTAATGTGTTTTGTCCTTTGATGAAACACAGGATTCTTAGCCATTGCAATTGCTGACATATTGTCACACATTAGGGCTGTAGGACTTAGCTGCTCTTCCCCGAAATCCTTTAGAACAAATCTCAGCCAGATGGCCTGAGTTGTGGCTTCTGCTGCAGACACATATTCTGCTTCTGCAGTGGATAGGGCAACACTACTCTGCTTAACAGAGGCCCAGGAGAAAATGCCACTGCCAAAAGTGAATGCATATCCTGATGTACTCCTGCTGTCATCTTCTGAACCTCCCCAGTCACTATCACAATAGCCAATTAGAGTTGCAGCCTGCCCTTTCCTGTATTCCAGCCCATAATCCAGTGTTCCCTGTATGTACCTTAGTACTCTCTTAGCTGTCCCAAGATGTTTCTTGGTAGGATTATGCATGAATCTAGATAATAGGCTAGATGCATACATAATGTCAGGTCTTGTTGCAGTTAAATACAACAGACTGCCTACCAACTGCCTGTAGACCTGTTCATCAGCAGGCTCACTGCCATCCTCTTTCTGCAACCTCTCATTAGCTGCTAGGGGAACACTTACAGACTTACAACCTTTCAAACCAAATTTCTCCAGTAGTGTAGAGGCATATTTCCTCTGATGAATGTAAATTCCTGATTCAGTCTGCAGAATTCCCATCCCTAAGAAATGGTGCAACAAACCCAGATCTGTCATCTCATATCTTTCCATCATTTCCTCCTTGAAATTCTGCATCATAGACTCACTGTCACCTGTATAGATTATGTCATCTACATAGATGGATACTATCAAAATTCCTTCATCCTGCTTGACCTTTAGGTACAAAGTTGCCTCACTTGCACTCCTTTGAAATCCACAAGACAGCAAATAGGAATTGATCTCACCATACCAGGCCCTTGGTGCCTGTTTCAAACCATATAGTGCTTTTTCCAACTTGTAGACTTTGTCTTCCTGTCCTTGCTTTTCAAATCCCTCAGGCTGGTCAACATAAACTTCTTCCTCAAGCACCCCATTTAGGAAGGCTGATTTTACATCAAGCTGAAACAGCTTCCACTCCTTTTGTGCAGCAAGAGCAATCAAGGTTCTGATTGTGTCTAACCTTGCAACAGGAGCAAAGGTCTCATTGAAATCAATCCCTGGTTTCTGAGCATACCCCTTTGCAACCAACCTAGCCTTGAGTCTTTGAATTGAGCCATCCAGATTCAACTTGGTTTTATAAACCCATTTAACACCAATCACAGGTTTTTCTGTTGGCCTGTCAACCAGTTTCCAGGTGTCATTCTTCTCAATCATCTCTATTTCTTCTTGCATTGCCTTCTGCCATGCTAGATCCTTCACTGCATCTTGGTAACCTTCTGGCTCAATTATGGCTACATGACACCGTGCATAAATTTCATTCAGACTTCTCATTTTGATAGGAGTATTACTAGCCTCTGCATCACTTTCATCTTCCTGATCTTCTTGAGTGTCTTGCACCTGATCAACATCTGCTTGATCTGTAACAGTAGGAACTGCATCAGTTTCTTCAGAGTGAAGTGTCACACTGAACTCTGAATTTGTTTTCCAATCCCAGATGGCTTTTTCTTTGAAAGTCACAGTCCTAGAAACCACAATTTTCTTTGTTTCTAGGCAGTAAACCCTGTAACCCTTCTCACAACTGCCATATCCCATGAAAATTCCTTTTGAGGCTGAGGAATCCAGCTTCTGCCTAAGCTGATTAGGAATGTGAAAATAGCACACTGCTCCAAAAACCCTTAGATGATTCACCCCAGGTTTCCTTCCACTATATACTTCAAATGGTGTCTTCTTCTTGATAGCTTTAGTAGGACATCTGTTCAGTAAATAAACAGCTGTGTTCACAGCTTCTGCCCAAAAATCATAGGGCACCTTCTTGTCATGGAGCATTGCTTTGGACATTTCAACAATCGTCCTATTTTTCCTTTCAGCCACACCATTTTGTTGTGGACTGTAGGAAACAGTGAACTGTCTTTGTATTCCCAGCTCCTCACAGAAATCCAGAAACTCCTGAGACATGTATTCACCTCCTCTATCACTCCTTATCCTTTTAATCTTGCAATCAGTCTGAAGTTCAACCATGGATTTGAACTTCTTAAAAGCATTGAACACCCCAGATTTATGCCTAAGAAAGTAGACCCAGCACATTCTTGAGTAATCGTCTATGAATGTTAGAAAGTACTTGTTACCACTCTGAGTCTCAGTCTGCATAGGACCACAGACGTCAGTGTGAACAAGTTCCAGTAGCCTGGTTGATCTCCAGGCTCCACTCTTGTCAAAGCTCTCAACATGCTGTTTCCCAAAAACACACCCTTCACAGCAATCCTCCTTCTTAGATAGATTAGGCAATCCAATCACCATCTCATCTTTAACCAAAGTGCTCAAACTTGCATGGTTTAAATGCCCAAATCTTCTGTGCCATAACCAGGTGTCACCCTCTTCAACAACAAATTTTGCCACTGGTATGATTTGCTGGAAGGACAGTGGAAAACATCTGTTCCCTGTCATAGCAACACATGCTATTTCTTGACCCTTATCATATATAGTGACCTTCCTTCCTTCAAACACCAGATTATAACCGTGTTCAACCATCTGTCCCACACTTAACAAGTTTTCATCTAACCCTGGTACCAACATCACTTCCCTGATCAGTTTGTCACCATTCTGAGTCTTGATAACCAATGTACCCTTCCCTTTGGCCTCTACCAACTCACCAGTGCCCATCTTCACTTTGCACTTCAGGGTTCTATCTAGGTTTATCAAAACAGACTCATCAGAAGTCATATGGTTACTGCAGCCACTGTCAAGGTACCAGGTATCTGCATTCTTTGTGGTTGTAACCGAATGACAAGCATAGAACAGTGTTCCATCTTCCTCTGCATGTTGTGCAAGATTTGCCTTCTCCTTGCTCCTGCAATCCTTGGCATAGTGTCCCATCTTATTGCACTTGAAACATTTCCTGGTTTTAAACCAGCAGTTTCCATAATGCTTTCTGTTGCACACACTACACAAGGGTTTAGAGTCACCCCCATTTCTGTTCTCTTCTCTAGGCTGGCCACAGAAACCACTTCTGGCCTGTTGATCAGACTTCTTGACCCAAGGTTTAGTGCCACTTTTAGAAAAGAACTTAGGCTTGTTTGAACTGGAGGAAGCTCCTAGATGCATGCTAGAGAAAGCCTTTTCCACAGTATTTTCAGAATGCAATTCTAACCTCTGATCATAGGCTTTTATAGAAGCAATTAGCTCCTGTACATTAACCTCATCTAAGTCTTTAGTTTCTTCCAGAATTGACACTATTGGATCATAAGGTTTAGTTAAGCTAATGAGAATTTTCTGTCCCATTCTAGCTTCTTTTATATCTTCTCCATAGGTTCTCATCTGATCCACTATCATATACAATCTAGATAGGTATGTACTTAGTGATTCATCATCCTTCATTCTCATATATTCAAAATCCCTTCTTAAACCTTGAAGTTTAACTGATCTAACCTTTTGATCTCCACGAAATTCCCTCTTAAGTAGATCCCAAGCAGCCTTGGAACTTTCTTCATTTGCAATTCTCGAAAAAATAGAATCCACAACTGAGTTTTGGATGAATCCCAGTGCCCTGGCATCTCTGATCAGATCAGCCCTTGTAGGCACCACCACTGCTCCCTCAGCACCCTCTGGATCCGTGTTTATACCTCTGTTGACTAACTCCCACAGATCTTGTGCTCGTAGCAGAGTCCTCATTTTGATGCTCCAAAACTCATAATTGTTTCCATCAAAGATAGGAGCCCTTAGCTCATTTGTTCCAGCTCCAGCCATTTCAGTTTCAGCAGCAACTAAGCTTTATCACACAGTCTCCGATCACGTCCCAGCACTCAGATCATAACCCTGAATGCTCTGATACCATGTTGGTTTCAGGTACCTCAGAGAATCACAGGGAAAGGAACCCGGAAGCTTGGTGCAGAGAACCTGCAATGGTGTTCTCAGGTGAGGTACACTTCTTGATCTCTTACTCCTTAGCTGAAATCAACTGGTTTTAGGTTAGTTTTAGGTTGTGTTTACTTTTGTATTGAATTGAATTGAAGAGGGAAGAATATGATCACAGTGATGACACTGTTCTATTGCGATTTCTCAATGCACACAAGGTGTTCGTAGAAATGCATCAATCAGATTTTTCTGAGTGATCTTAGTGCTCAAACCTTCTAGAGAGAGTCACGAAATGTATGCATTGATTTTCTTAATTGATTACAACACTCACGGATCCTTTTTACTTTCACTCACTGAATCAGAGAGGCCACATGGCATCATCCACACGATTTTCTCTCTTTTCTTGCTCACAAAGAAACACACACACACCTCACTTGAAAACAGTTAGAACAGCCTGCCATGCTGGCACTCACACACACACAAGTGCTTAGGACAGATGTCACCAATTTAAATGAGGCTTTAGATCAGGTGCTATGCACCATGATCAGTCCTGCTGCAGTTGCAGCTTATACACTAACAATCCTCGCATATATCAAGAAAACACTGATACCGACAGTCGATCAGCAAGTCCATTGACATTATGTTGGTTACCGATGAAAAAGATGATTCATATCTGTTGAGATTTCAAAAAGACAGACGTAATGGTCTACCACTATTACATCCATATTTATTAACCACGTACCTAAGTATGTGTAGGATCGATTCTTCCTCAAAAGTTCACAGTATAATTAGGAACGGAAACATATTCATTATATATAATGTATTTATTTTCTTTAAATTTTCAATATGGGTTAATATATATTCTTAAACATAATCGATCAGTCTATAAAATCCTTCTCCACAAAAGTCAGTTGGGTCGTTGAATTCAGCTAGTCGATCTAGTCTCTTAACGCCTCAACAAGTGTTTGTATTAACTACGCATTCTAAATTTTTTGAAACAAGAAGTTCAGGAGGGCCGACCTCCAACAATTATATTGTTGGTGTCCGTGGTGTCCCTATCTCTATCTGACCTAATTGGCTATGTTGTTGTCCTCTGGTGTGCTCTTTGTTTTGAGCCTTCTGGTGGTCCTCTCTCTTTGTCTATCCCTCTCTTAGCTGCATGTACTTTAACAGTCCCGTGCTTCTAGTTTGGAGCTGTCTCCCCTCTTCTTTGGATTGCTTATTATTGGCCTTTGCTTCCTAATTAGTAGGCTCCTGCCTAAGGTTATATATACATAGTTCTATTAATTGGTTAGGATTCTCTTGAATAAGTAAAGGTATTTTTATGCATGAGGTTTCTTTTTTATGTATTCAAATTTTAAAAAGTAAATTTACTTCTCTTAATTGTTTCTAATTAATAAAATATAGTGTAAATTACACTTTAATATAATTTATTGTTTAAATCTTATAATATGTACGTTTATAGCTTACTTTTAACAATTCATCGGCAAACACTCTCATGTACTTTCTAAAATAGAATAGCCTGCCCTTTGACATTTTTCCATTCAAACTTATGTTAAATGATGATTTTACGTCTGTACGTACGTAGGTCTAATTTTTATTTCCTAATTTTCTTTCCCCCATTTGAATTTTGGACGTCAAAAAAAAAATTAACATATTTTCCCTTTAATGAATATGTAATAGTAAAAAAATGAGATCTATAGACTCCATATTAGTATTTAATAAGAGTTTGGACAGAAATTTCAGTTGTTGAGTTTTAAAAGTTAAATATGAACACATTACAAAGTATAAATTAAATACAACATTGTAAAATATAATTTACTCTAAAATATATTGAAAAGCTTGCAAGATTCTTGCAATCATTAACCTATATATTTCTGTGCCGTATATAAAAATAAGTGGGATGAAAGATAACACTAATTATTAAGTAATAGATCATTTTGATGTAGTGCATGCTACAATGCGAATAATGGGCATGGCTCCACCTCACCTCATTTCAGGCCACTAGCGTAGAGAAGACCAATTACCATATTTTTTTTGGCTCTATCCAATGCAACCCAATTGGTTTATTTGACTTATCAAGAAAGAAAAAGAAAAGATTATTTATCGTTTACCATCAACTTGAAATTAATCTATTAAGTAACAGTAATTACTCACCATGAGAACTAGCCCCCTGAATCTTCATGAAACGGATCGGAGGAGGCTCTCTCTGGACTCTGGTGGAGTGAACAACTAGCACAAAATAACAAAACAATAAATCAATGAATAAACCCCAAAAGAAGTCCAATTAAAGCTCTAGGACTTGTAAAAGTATTCCCAAGTCTCTCCAAGTCCAATATCTCTTCTATTCAACCAAAATTAATCACACAATACATTCTTCTGCGTCTTCCTTCCAAGTATGACGAATTAAAGAATTATTCACAACATATTTCAATGTTTCGTGGGTCTCATCGTTTGTCCAAGCCTATTCATCAGCTCCAACCCACACCTCCAAATTGGCTGCAATCTTCATTCACAAAGGCCCCTGCAATCTCTACTGCCACCAACACCATCCTCTTCCTTGCTCTCTGCATCATTGCTTCAGCCCTCTTCTCTTCCTTTTGGGTTCAAAATGTAAGCTTATATTAATTAATTACTTGCTATTCATTTTCTTTTATTATTATTGTCATCAATTATGTGTAATCATTTAATTTTCCAAGTATATATTGTCTAAATATATATATGACCCCCCCTTTTTTTTGCAGTCCAATTTTCAGATTGGTATTTCTGATTCTACAAACAAAACCATAGTAATCTCAAAAATCCATGACCCTAAACCCTTAAAACCAATTGAGTATTCACTCAACTGTTCAATTGGCAGCAACAGTGTCAACCAAACACAAACCTGCCCAACAAACTACCCTATAACTACAACTTTTAGCAAACCTACTCATGATCATGATGACGACGGTGATAGTAGCCCGCCCTCCTCAAACCCGGTGTGCCCGGAATATTTCCGGTTCATCCACCAAGATCTAGCGCCATGGAAGGCCAAAGGCATCACTAGGGACATGGTGGAGAGAGCAAAGAAGACAGCCCATTTTAGGCTTGTCATTGTGAAGGGCCAGGCCTATGTTGAAAGGTACAAAAAGTCCATACAGACAAGGGATGTTTTCACCATATGGGGCATTTTGCAGCTTCTTAGGAGGTACCCTGGGAAGCTACCGGACTTGGAGTTGATGTTTGACTGTAATGATCTGCCGGTCGTCCGCTCAAGCGACTACCGGGGACGGAACTCCACTGAGGTGCCACCACTGTTCCGGTATTGTGGTGATAGATGGACCAAGGATATTGTGTTCCCTGATTGGTCCTTCTGGGGCTGGTAAGTTGGAAATTTTCTTCAATTAGGCTTGTGTTCTTTGTCTTGTTGTTTTGGAGAAAATGATGGCGCACCAATCTCTTAGGTCCACGGTCCACCCACATGTTAAGACTACAATTTGGGATTGAATAATATTTACTCATTTCCTATTTAATAAAGTAACATTCTCTTATTCAGGAATTATGTGTGGGGTCCAAATTTTTTATTTTAATAACGTACCTAACATACTAAATATTTGATAATTAAGAGAATATTTTGTACGTTTATTTTTCTTTCTGTATATATTGAGTAATATTACTATTAAAGAGATTAGATACGTGATAAGAGAATATTACTATAATATTTTTTTTAGTATGTTGGGTTGATTACTTATAGAAAACGTACATGATTTTTGTGAAGGGCTGAGATAAACATAAAACCATGGGAAGGTGTGTTGAAAGATATGAAGAAAGGAAATGAGAAAACGAAATGGATGGAAAGAGAACCATATGCATACTGGAAAGGAAACCCCTTCGTAGCTGACAACAGAAAAGACCTACTCAAATGCAATGTCACAGACACACAAGACTGGAATGCTCGCCTATTCATTCAGGTGAATTTCCTGATTTTCCACATTTTTCTTTTCTCTTCCTACGCTCTTTATTAATTTCCTCTTTTCTTTTTTTGAGCCACTGGGTTGATATGAGTGTTTCAAAAGAGTATACCAAATAATAGAATTGTAAGTACATATGTATTTTAAAATATTTTATTTTACTACCCTATATTTTTTTGAGAAGGTTACATCTTGAACTCTCCGTTACGTTTTCCATTTTCTCTTTAATTAAGTACTGCTAGTGTGGAGTGTGTAGATCCCACTAACTAACTATTTTTTAATTTATTTTATGTTATAGTTGAAGGATTTTGATTTTTAAAATGCATTTAAAAAAATCAAAATGTGAGAGATTTGAGAGAATATTTTAATTGGTTAGTGACTATTATTCTAAGATGAAACTATTTGATGTAAATTGAAAATTACAAGCTTCAACTGAATTAAAATATAGTTAATCGGTGAGATCCAACACTCCACATCAGTGCAAAACTAAAGATAAAATAGAAAAAATGATGAGGGTTCAAGGTGTAACGTTTTTTTAATTATCTGGTATAAACTACAGAATAGTGAAGTATAATTTGTTCATAAATAAAAACAAAGAAGTACATATATATATATATATATATATATATATGAAATAAAACTATAGGAAATTCATCATCATCAAGTGGTAACTTAATTTCAAAGATTTCATTTTTTTTTTGTCCAAAGCCCGTAAATCAACTAACTAATTTAGTAGAATTGCAGGATTGGATCCTTGAATCTCAACAAGGCTTCAAGCAATCAGATGTGTCAAACCAATGCAAACATAGGTAAATATATGTAACTGTAATAAATAATAAAATTTCTAGCTTGTTACATTTTTTAATTTCGGTTTATTTGCGTACTTAATTATGTGATTTATTCAGATACAAGATCTATATTGAGGGCTTTGCATGGTCTGTTAGTGAGAAGTATATTCTAGCCTGTGATTCAGTGACATTGCTGGTGAAACCACAATTCTATGATTTCTTCACAAGAAGTCTACAGCCAGTGCATCATTACTGGCCTATAAGACATGACAACAAATGTAAATCCATCAAGTTTGCTGTAGATTGGGGCAACAGCCACAAACAAAAGGTGTGACTGTACTCCATCAATAAAATTATTATTCGTACCAAGTCTCTCAACGATGATGTAGTCTCTCTGACATTACCTCATATATATATATATATATAGTGTTTTTAATAATAAAATGTTATGGATATATTTGTGACAGGCACAAGCAATTGGAAAAGCAGCAAGTGACTTCATTCAGCAAGAGCTAAACATGGAGTACGTGTATGATTACATGTTTCATTTGTTAAACGAATATGCTAAGCTCTTAAGATTTGAGCCAAAAATACCAGAGGGGGCTCCACATATGTGCTCGGAGAGTGTGGCTTGCCGGACCAATGAGTCGGAGAAGAAGTTGATGAGGGAATCGTTGGTGAAAAGTCCATCGGTGACAAACCCCTGCACCATGCCTCCTCCCTATCGACCCAAAGCTCTTGTGAAATTGTATAGGAGGAATATCAATTTAATTACACAAGTGCAAAAGTGGGAAGATGACTGGGAAAATAATAAGCTCCCTAAGGAGAATCATTTTTAGCTGTTTATATACTTGTAATTACATTGATGATCAGTTGTTACAGATTTCTTGCGAGAATGCAATGCAAATTCATTGGAAAAGTACATAAACTAAGTACTAATTTTATTAGTTTGATGGGCTGTTTGATAATCATTCCGTTTTTAATTTTCGATTTTCAATTTCTTTTTGTATAAGACGTACGCATGTAATTAAAAAGAAAATGAGAGGTGGAAGAGATGAAAAAGAGCATTGGTGGGATCGAAGAAATAAAAAAGGAAGAATGAAATTTCCACAAAAATTAAGATTTTGGTTTTTAGTTTTCATTTGTCCATTATGTTTTCTATATTTGTTCTTCACATTCGACCATATCTTCATTTCACAGATTTCCTCCATTTTTTTTAGTTTTAAAAGTGAAAATTGAAAACTAAAAATAAATTTTTTATTAAGTGGACTATGAATTTACCGTTTCAAATTGACCATGCAACACATGTATATATACTTATTCCTTATCAACACATGCAACACATTTTTTCTCTTTGCGAATAGATGTTTATACTTACTTATCAATCACACAGTTTAATGCCGTAGAAATTAACTTTGTCTTTGTTGAAAGAGATGGATAACCGAGAAGGGAAACTTGAGATGAAGATTTTGTATATTGATCTTTCACTATCTTACATCAATGACTAAGAGTTCCCGTTTATATAGAGCTAGTACAATGACTTAGAGCCTAAGCAACTACACAATTTGATAGGATTAGTTGTAACAACTAGACCCTAACAAACTCCTACATTTAAGGAGATTGAGGCAGATGTTAAGGTCATAACACAAGCTTAGGACAGTGGCATGCTCAAGTGAGGGGCAGACTATGAATGTTGATGGAGTGCAGCCAGTAGTGAAGCAGCTCAATGCCACACACGATGATCAATATGTCAACATCCCCGCTCAATCTGATGCTCTATCAGATTGGAAACATGAATGTTGAAGATACCCTCATCTAGGCTCTTGGTAAACATGTCTGCAAGTCGATCACTGGACGGGACTTGTTGTACATCCAAATCTCCACGAACCACACGCTCACGAATAAAGTGGTAGTCGATTTCAATCTGTTTGGCTCTCGAGTGAAACATAGGATTGGCAGAGAGTGGTTGCTGATGTGCTGTCACAGTAAATGAGAGGAGCCTTCAAGAGAGGAATATGAAGGGCACTGAGAAGCTGTTGAATCCAGACCAATTCAGCTGCCGTGATTGTTAAGGCACGATACTTAGCTTCTGTACTAGATTTGGGAACGGTTTGTTGCTTCTTAGATGACCAGGAAATAGGGTTGGATCCAAGAAACACCACCATAACAGTGGTTGAGCGTCTGCCATTGGGATCACCCGCCCAATCAGCGTCTGTGTAGGCAGTCAAATCAAGATCACCACATTCATACTTGATACCACGGGTTGGAGTAGCTTGCAGATAACGAAGAATGCACTTCATGGCCACAAAATGAGAGTCACAAGGCTCCTGCATAAATTGGCATACCTGGTTGACAGAGAAGGCGATATCAGGACTAGTGAAGGTCAAGTATTGAAGAGCACCAACTATACTCCTGTAGTTAGATGGATTGGAGTAGGCTAGACCATCATGTCTGTGAAGTCTTGTTCCAGGGGCACTTGGAGTGTCAAATCCATTACTATGGAAGATAGAAATCTTGTTGAGAAGATCATGAACATATTTGGATTGAGATAGGAACAGATCATAGGAGGACCTTGTGTTCTGGATGCCAAGGAAATACTGAAGATCGCTAAGATCCTTCATATCGAATTCAACTGTAAGAGAGTCAATAACAACTTGGGTTGTTGTCATTGAGCTTCCTGTAAGAATGATCTCATCGACATACAGTATGAGAACAACCAGATCAGTAGATGTTTGTTTGACAAATAGTGAGGCATCACACCATGTCGATTGAAAACCTAAACCAGGTAGAAAACTGGTGAAACGTTCATTCCAAGCACGGGGTGCCTGCTTGAGCCCATAAAGAGATTTGTGTAGGAGACAGACATGGTTCTTGTGCTGTAGACTTTCAAAACCAGGTGGTTGAGCCATGAAGACTTCTTCCCTAAGAAGTCCATGCAAGAAAGCATTTTTGACATCCAATTGTCTTAAGGGCTAGTTGATTAGGGCAGCTAGGGCTAGAACAAGCCGTACATTGGTTAGCTTCACAACAGGACTAAAGGTCTCTCCAAAATCAAGGCCTGGTTCTTGACTGAACCCCTTAGCAGCCTAGCTTTATATCTTGAAATAGAGCCATCTGAGTTCTTCTTAATTCTGTACACCCACTTGCATCCAACCAAGTTCTTATCTGCAAATAGTGGGACTAAAAACCATGTACCCTCATCAAGCAATGCACTGACCTCTTCATGCATTGCCTTTTGCAAAATAGGTGAAGTAGCAGCAGTTTTGAAAGAACTAGGCTCAACTTGAGAGAGGTCTGGTTCAGTAACTTCAAAAGCAGAAGTTACTGAGGTACTAAGGGCCTTTGTTTTGACTATGCCACTCTTTGATCTAGTCTGCATAGGGTGCATGTTGACACCTGAGATTGGTAAAACCACTTGAAAAAACTGAGGCTCAAAATCAGATGTTGAATTCAGATTGGCCAGAAGGTCTGATGGTTCAGATGATACTAGATGGAGTGAAGTAGTAGTCGGAGATAACACTGGACTAGAGATGATGGTATCTGATGATGAAGAAGTAGGCCTTGAAGATATCACTCAACTAGAGATGATAGTGTTTGATGAGGAAGGTAGGCTGTTCTGAGGAGCTTCAGCTGGAGCAGGAATCACAAGAGTACAAGGGGAGATGGTTGATGAAGGTGGTGTAGAATTGAGGGAGGAAATTGGGACACAAGTAATATGGGATGAAACTAAAGGTGCAGGAAGTGAAGAAAACCCATATTGAAGAGACAAATAAGGAATTTCAGATTCATTGAATAAAACATGCCTATAGATGATTGTCTTTGAGGAAAGTGGATTGAAACAAATATAGCCTTTGTACTAGTCTATGTAGCCTAGAAAAATGCATTTAACAGTTTTTGGTTGAAATTTAGTAGTATTATAAGTTTTGAGTAAAGGGTAATAGGAGCAGACAAACACTTTGAGGGAACTGATGTCAGGAAGAACACCAAAAAGTTCTTCATAAGAAGACTGCATTTGAAAAGTGGAACAAGGCATTCTATTAATCAAGTAAGCAGCAGTAAAGCAAGCATGAACCCAAAATTAAGCAGGAAGGTTAGCAATTTGGAGAAGTGTGACAGTAGTGTCTATAAGATGCCTATGTTTTCTCTCAGCTAGTCTATTTTGCTCAAGTGTATACGGGCAGGATTTCTGGTCTTTAATACCTTTAGACAGTAAGAAGGTTCTTAAGTTTAGGCCAGAGTATTCACCCCCACCATCTGATTGAAGAATTTTAATTGTGACATTGAAGTGATTAAAGATAAAGGCATATAAGGACATAAAAATTGAACAAAACTCAGACCTTCTTTTCATTAAAAACAATCAGGTGAATCTTGTACATTTATCAATCAAAGTAACATAATATTTGTAACCATCTAAAGAGGATTTGGGAGAAGGTCCCCAAACATCAGTGTGAACTACTCCAAAAGGATTAACAGATTTTGAAGCAGAGAAAGAAAAAAGGCAGTTTGGTAAACTTTCCTTGTAAACAAAAGTCACAGGGAGATTGATGAGAATTAGGAAAAATAGGAATATGTGATTTATTCAAGACAATGGAAACAATTTCATTGGCAGGGTGCCCTAATATATGATGCCACAGATTAGAATGTACTTTCTTGCAAATAAGAGCAAATTGGATAGTTTTCTGGTGTGCTTGAAAGGCAATGAAGGCAGGAATTTGACATGGAATGGAGTACAATCCGTTACAGCTCAACCCATTATACAATATCCCTCCTATGTTCCTATCCTGAATCACAAAACATGTATCATCGAGAATAAAACGAACCTTGTTATCTTTGCAAAACTTGTTGATAGAAAGTAATTTGTGAGTGATGTGAGGCACATGTAACACTTGCTCTAATTTAAAGCAATGTGGAGAGAGATAGAATCTGTAACAAGTGAGGACTATCCAACATTGGCAAACCTGAGCCACTGGTTGTGGTGACAATGTCTGAAGAACTATGTGGAGAAACCATGATTAAGTGGGAAAGATCAGCTGCCATATGGGTTGTGGCACCTCTATCAGCAATCCAGAACTCCTGACTTTGTTGAGCTGCTTGTGAAGTCTGCTGGGAATATTGAGCAAGTGAAGTAAGTTGTGACTTGAGGAGTATGAAACAGGTGGAGCTGAAGCTGCCATTGCTTGCAAGTTGGTGTTCAAGGTAGGTGAAGGAGGGGCTACCTGGTAAGAATAGTTTTCTCTGTGATAACAATTCATGGAATTATGACCATATTTCAAGCAAATCTGACAAGGTTTAGTCATGTGAGAAGGTTGGGAAGGATGTCTGTGATAGCAATCTAATGCAGAATGCCCTCTTTTCCCACAGATTTGGCAGGTTGGTATTTGATGTGTTCCTAGAAAGTACTGTTGTTGAGTAGACTGCCGCCTTCCTTGTCCACTATACCTTCCACTATCATAGTTGTTGTAGAACCTGTTTTTCCTACCTCTGAACCCATTATTGTTACCCCTCCATGTATTGTTGTAAAAGGGTGTATTGTACCCTCTATTGTAGCCATACTATTGGAAATTGCTGCTGAACTGCTAAAAATTTCCCATCTGTTGATCACTGTGGTTTCCCATACTTTGATCATTGTGCGAACTTTGTTGAGGAACCACTCTTGATTGAGAGAAACCAGAAGGTGGTGCAGAAGATGAACCCCTTGATGAATTTGATCCACCTACTTCATCAGTCGAATTCAGAAAAGAAGGAGTTGAATCCCTGGTTGCAGCCAAGGCAGATAGGAAAGGGATCTGCTCTACAACTTGTTCTATGATTGTTTCTTCAGCAAGAAGCTGTGCTCTGAATTCCTTAAGGGGAATTGTGCTTTCCCTACCTCGAATAACACATCTAAAGGTGTTGTATTCAGAAGGAAGACCTCTTAAGGCAAGCATAACAATATCATCATTTTCAAAATAGACTCCACCAGATTCTAACATGTCTTTAGAATCTTTAATTCTCTGCAGGTACTGAAGCATACTTTATGATCCTTTCTTTATACTCTAAAGATAAGTTTTCATTTGAAGGTAATCGATGCAAACCTATCTTTGAGGCTTGTCCACATTTCCCGAGAACTTTTGCAGCCAAGAACACAAGACATGGTTGATGTAGACAAAGTGGCAGTGATGAGTTGTATAAGAGCCCTATCGTGCAGCTTCCACACTTGAGTATTCTGAGCACTAATTTCATCCATTGATTATGGGCAAGGATTTGACCCATCAACAAAATCTGTCAAGCCATGAACACTAAGCAACAATTCCATATGAATGTTCCACGTCAAGTAGTTGTCGTCATCAAACTTCACTTGGACAGAGTTCCCCAAAGTGGTAGTAAGACCTATAATAGGGGATTGTAGAATCTGCAGTTGCGAAACATTCACCATTTCTGAATTTTCTTCACTGAGTAATTTTATCAAACACTAAACAAGTTTTTCTTGTATTTTTTTGAGCTTCTTGCGTTTCTTTCTGAATTTTTTCAAGCTTCTTGAGCTTCTTGAACTTATTTAACTCTTAAAACTTCTTCTGTGCTTCTTCGCTTCTTGAGACTGAATCAAATACCAAAAAACATAAAGGAAAGAGATGAACAAAAAATGAAAAAACTGCGGAAAGATTGTGGTAGAATAGGTCTAGGCCTTTCATGGCTCTGATTGTAACGACCTGTCCCGGGAATCGGGATTAGATTAGTTGTTAAGGACAGACTAGTGCAGTTAATTGGTGATTAGTTGGAGGCGTTCGGACGGACGGTGCGAAATGACGATTTTGCCCCTGAAATTGGGCAAAATGTTGACTTTTCGATCGAACGGTCAAATGGACTTTGACCGATGATCGTGACGTAGTTTGGGACGTCACAAGTTCATAGACAGGTGACACGTCCAATTCCGACATCCGAGGAGGAAGTTACGACATTCGGAAGTTCAGGGGCAATTTGGTAACTAGGTTAAAAGGGGCAATTTGTTGACGTTTCATTTGACATGGAATTTTCACGAACTTCGAGGACAGTTAGGTAGGTCTCAATCCCTTGAATACAACGACAGGCGGCACCTCATCTTTGGAATTCGGATGAATTAATTATTGGTCTAAATGTACGAGGGGTAAAATGGTAATTTTGCAAGGCGGGGGTAAAATGGTCATTCAGTTGCATTTGGATTTCTGCCAATTGGATTTGGACACATGGCTGCTCTTGGGAATCTTGCCCACAGAATGGTGGGCACCTGGCCACAATCTGGAGGCTTGTAGAATCCTCTCACTGTTTCAAAAATATCTCAATATGTTTTAAAAGGGTTGTGCACGGGTTGGAGAGACTGAACAGAGTGAGTGTTAACCATGAGAAATTCCCTCAAACAATTCCTTCAAACCTTTATTGATTGCTCCAGTTTAATAACTGAAAATAAGAGTTAGGAAGGACTGGAACCAGGGGGTGCCACCGTGAGAGAGGCTACCGTGGACGGTAGTCCTTTGGGAAAACAGAGACCAGGAAAAATCGTGACATCCCAACCCCTCTTAAATCCCATTCTTTGCACTTGTTGAGGGAATCAAAGTTGAACTTGATGGTGTAGGGAGTTACCTGGTGGTCACGCAAAGCTCGACAGTGGCAGACGGCGACGATTTCCCGCAACTGCTCTGTTTGGTCCCATTAGAAATTGGGCTTTTGGAGACGAGTAGGTCATTTTGAGGAGGAGGAGGAGGTTCAGAAGGGTCAAATAAGGCGAGTAGGGCCAAGCTCGAAGCCCTCCGTGGACAGTGACCGTGGAACTTCAAAATGGTAAGTTTCCCTCCAAAAATGGTAACTAGCGATTCAACCATTTAAAATCAATTGTGTTAATTAGGAGTCGTTCTTGGAGGTCCTAGGGACTGTTTGGAACTGGACTCACAGCTGGGGATGGCCAAAAGGAGGAGGACACAGAGGAGGAACTCTCTGGTTTTCTTCTTCGATCTGGAAGGTATAGTTCATGACCTCAATTCATGATTTTATTGGATAGATGTAGAATGTAGGACGCAGCTCTTGGGATTAAAACTAGTTAAAAAGATAGAAAAATGGATGAGAACCGCCTGCGCCGGTTCGGTCGAACCGGGCTGGCTCGGACTGTTCTGAATCGAACTTAAAGGAGGTTCAAGATGAACAGTGTACGACGAGTGAGGCCCACACGTTGCCCCTTTGGGCGGTGTGTGTGGGCGCATGGCACGCCTTTTAAGGACAGTTCCAACACTAATTTTAAAGTAATCGATGTAACGAATATTTTGGCTCTAGTTTCGAGTCGATCGGACATCGTCTCGATATGTTTCGGGATGTCTGAAGGTTTTAGGGCCCGGTTAAAAATAGTTAAAAATTCGGGAAAATTACGGGGACTTAGTAGAAGCTTAATGAAGTAGTTAGTAACCTACTTATGGGATTTGGACAGATTCGGGAAAGCCGGTGACAGTGGATTGGCCAGGAAAGGCGTAGGTGCACGTGTATCAAGGCAACGGCGAAACAGTATGTGAGTGGACTTGCTTTCTAACTTTTGATGCATGCATATATGTTTTCATATGTTTTCCATATGTGATTCTATGATTTGATTTATGATCTTGATGGTTTCCGATTTTGCACGATTTTCGAGTTATTTACGGAATTACACGTTTTATGAGGTTTCGGTCTATCTTGTGATTTGACAATGGTTTAATGATTTGATTTTGGGATTTGAAATATGATTTGATTTCATTGATTTGAAAAGGATTTCGGAAAAGAGATTTCGGGCTTGGAGCCCTATTCATGTGATTGAGATTTCGGTTTTGAAACTGGAGTTTGGAAATGAGATTTCAGATTTGGTTTTCAAGATTTGGAAAGGAAATCTGGATTTGGGTTCGGGACAGTGGTTCCGGATGCCGGCTTACGGAATCATTGTTGCGAATTCGGATGAGTATTTTCTATGGTTTTCACTGTTGATTGAAAAATAGTTTTGGGTTTAAAGACCCTGAAAAGAAAAGAAAAACCGATGGATCTGCTTTTGAGTTTAAAGAATCGGATTCATTGACGTGGGGAGGGCCCTGGATTGATATGTTTTTTGTTTAAAAACTCGTTATATGTTTTGAGTTTAAAGACTCGGTTATGATACCCCCCGAGGCCTGTTGATTGTGTTTTGAGTTTATAGACTCGTTGATATCCCGGGAAGGCCTGATTATTGCGCATAGTTTTGAGTTTAAAGACTCAGGCGCACTTGAGATCCAGTAAACTTGTATGATTGATGTTTTTCACTAGTTTTTCACTGGTCTTCAGATGTTTTTGGCAGTGGCCTGGATGATATGGATGTGATGAGTTTTGGAACTGAGTTCCCGTATTTGAGATTTATTTGTGATTTGAGGCTTAGACCTGGATTTGAATAGCGGATTTTGATTCGAGTTTTCAAATGGTTTTCAATGATGGTTTTTGATATGAATGGTTTCATGGCTTGGATTTGATATGCATGCATTGGTTTTTACATGGAGGGTACAAATGTAATTGTTTTATTATAAACTGTTTTGAACTTATACTTTATTTTTGTCCACTCACAGTCTTTGGTGTTTTCGATACCCTCTAGGTTGTTGCGGTGCAGGATGTTGGTCGAGAGAGACGGAGACATCACACCGTGATCCATAGTAGATTCGGCATACTCTGGGAAGTCCAGACACTTTTAGGACGGTCGGATCGAGAATCCCTTGTCTGACTTACGTGTCACGTGGAGATTGGACGTCGATTTAGCCTTCGTGTCATACGTAAGTTATACGGGAGCAGGATTTAGCCCTTAATCTAGGGGGATTTGGGGTGGGTCCTGACATTTGGTATCAGAGCGAGGTTTCGTGTGCTTCGTGTGAGGTTTAGTTCCCAGAGTCGTTGGTTTGACGACTTTGGTGTTGTGTTCCTACTGTGGATGTGATGTCTCGATGCGGAACAGCCCGTCATCAACCTGGATGCGATAGTGGTAGTACGTTCGCTAGTGGTTAGTTAGTGGTGATTGTTAGTGCTAGGGTGATAGTCGCTCGATACGCGGTGCGAGATTTGACGTATGTCGGCTTAGGGCAGGAGCAGTTAGAGTGTTTGACGCTAGATATGTTCGATGATTGGACCTTAGGGTCGGATGTGTACCAGCATGGTTAAACTGGATGGTAACTAGTGAGCTACAATTACGAGTAGGTTGGTCGGCCTGTGGGGCCCGAGAGTAGCCCGTTGAGCTAGTGAAATATGTGGGCCAAGGAGGCCAGTTGATGGTGGCCTGTTGTGCCAGCTGGTGTTTGGATGACGATAGTTTGGACTTGTGACCATTTGGTCAGGTCGTTCGAGCTTGGATTTGTACGGCTACGAGTAGCTGGATGCCTTGAATGATGGGATATAGGAAACTACTTTAAGGATTTGAGGGGTTTTCCCCTAGTATTGGTTACTGAGTGACGTTGGTGTGTGGGGTTATGATAAAGGATGGTCTTAGTCGGGTGTGACAACCCGAGTAGTAAGGTTGTAGTGAACCAGTAGCTGTTGCAGGTTTGGATAACCCGTATGACGGGGATGATTTCAGGAACCCCGTAGGATGACTGGTCTGGATTGTGAGTACCAGAGTGAGAAACCCCAGGGCAAGTGCTTTGTTTAGAAACCGTGAGTTAGGGTTTGTGGTCGGTAGTTGTAGTGGTTAGGCCGATTTACGGCCGGATTGGAGATGGTGCTGCTAGGTGCAGCCAAGGTAGGGAATGGTTGATGGACGACTCTGGACGAGTCCAGTGTTGGGTACTCAACGTGTTGGACTCTGAGGGAGGTTAGTTTCCCCAAACCGAGCAAAGTTTAAGGGTTTAGCTCGGAAGGAACAGAGGTTCGGGACTGATGTACTGGGAGTCCTGGAGTAGAGAGGATATGCCACAAGTTGAGATGCTTGTGAACGATCAGATGGGCACATCGAGCCGAGGTTATGGCTAGTAGAGGTGACAGTGTCTGGTAGGAACCACTTATCAAGCGAGGGTATGTGATGACCATTGGTAGGTCATGTTTCGGGACGAACGGTCAGGATGCCCTTAGTAGATCAGAGTAGCGCAACGGAAGCGCGGTAGACCTAGGCTTCGTGTTGGAGCAGTCCAGGTTGGTATGACCGGGTTGACCTTGAGTGAGGTTGGTTTTCGTGGACTCATCTTGTTGTGTTGGAGATGTCGAGTGTGTTATACGGTGTCGGCACGTGCCAAGGCTGGCATTTGGGTGATGTCAAGACGACTTCGAGGGAAGTGACTGAGGAGTCCAAGGTGAGTAATTGTTGTTTATGATCCCAGAAGTGGGTGACTCGGAATGGAACCTCAGAAAGGTTGAGACGTAATGACTGACATCCTTTTAGATGAGCATACACGGTGTGAACAGACAGGTGAGTTGGTTTGGCTACAGACACGTGGTTGCGATTCGTATGAGTATAGTAGCGAAGGGGATGTTTGGACAATTAGTCCGGAGATGGTATACTTGAGGAGGAAGTCTCATGAGAATCTCGAAATCGGGAGATTTAGTGGTGGCACTTTCGGAGTCGTAACCCCCTTGGTCATGGACTCGGGTGGATGTGTTCGGGAGTAGAAAGAGTACTTAATGACGCCGGAAGTGGCCTGTGTGGCGAGTGTATTAGGATTGTGTTAAGTTGGGTTAAGGCAGGATGACTTGTGATGTCCTTGTCGTGGACCATTGAGAGTTTCGTTGGCGGATGATGGGAGGAAATGGAAAAGGAGTAACTATAACTGATCGATATGAGGTTATTAAAGAGAACCCACAATCTAGACATGTCAGATCTGATGTGTTAGTAGACCGATCGGCTCTAAAAGTGACACGTGTTTGACTCGTAGTTAGGTAGAAACCCGTATGGTTACAAGGATGTTTGTGTGCCCTAGAAATACACTGTGCGGGTGACGGGTACACTTCGGTGATGTTGGACGGACGTTGGGAATAGTAGAGCTGGGCTGATGCCGTTGTGGTTGGTTAGTGGACGTACCGTAAGATGACGTTTGAAGCAAGTGAGGATATACTCTACGAGCTGTGTTTGAGGTATTCTAAAATATCTTTGTGGCTTTCAAGGTTCGTAGGGTTGCCCTTGCGTGTGGTTGGTGGTAGCACCGTGGTTCTAGTTGGTGATAATGGATACATATCCAAGTGTTGGCGAACAACTTAGTGTCAAAGTATGTTGTTAATCGGTATAGTTCTGATAGGATGGTTTTTGACGAAGCATGTGGGCTGGATCACGGGTTTTGGTGTTGAGATGACAGGTTGGGAACTGTCAGGATAAGTGGGATTGGCAGGAGATGGACACCGGGTAGGAGACCCAGGTGTAAGATCAGTTGGATGTCTCCCATCTAGTTACAGAGGTACGAGATGTGGAATTTCGGGGACAAAATTCTTTAAGGAGGGTAGATTGTAACGACCCATCCAGGGAATCAGAATTAGATTAGTTGTTAAGGACGGATTAGTGCAGTTAATCGGTGATTAGTTGGAGGCGTTCGGACGGACAGTGCAAAATGACGATTTTGCCCTTGGAATTGGGCAAAATGTTGACTTTTCGATCGAGCGGTCAAATGGACTTTGATTGATGACCGTGACATAGTTTGGGACGTCACGAGTTCATAGACAGGTGGCACGTCCGATTCCGACATCCGAGGAGGAAGTTACGACATTCGGAATTCATGGGCAATTTGGTAGTTAGGTTAAAAGGGGCAATTCGTTGACATTTCATTTGACATGGAATTTTCACGAACTTCGAGGACCGTTAGGTAGGTCTCGATCCCCTGAATACAACGACAGGTGGCACATCATCTTTGGACTTTGGATGAATTAATTATTGGTCTAAATGTACGAGGGGTAAAATGGTAATTTTGCAAGGCAGGGGTAAAATGGTCATTCGATTGCATTGGGATTTGTGCCAATTGGATTTGGGCACATGGCTGCTCTTGGGACTCTTGCCCACAGAATGGTGGACACCTGGCCACAATCTGGAGGCCTGTAGAATCCTCTCACCGTTTAAAAAATATCTCAATATGTTTTAAAAGGTGTTGATACCATATCGACCGACCACCTAAGCACAGGGCCCGCCAGGACAGGAAGGACATCCACCGATTATCCGATCGGTATCCTCACACCGTGGCCCGCCGATCGGCACTGACCTGCAGGCATGTCGTTCGGCACCTGACAGGGTACAGACGCCAGCTAGCTGCGACAGTCACCTAACCAACTTTGCCATACCCACCCCCTGACGGAGGTAGGTTGGGACTCCAGCTGGCGCCTCCTCCAGATGTCAAGGGCTTGTAAGGCAACTCTCAGCCACAAAGCACAACCTGCTCCCACAATAGTAGCCCACCTACCGCAGTTATGGCTACTATAAATACCTCGAAACCCTTCACAAAAGTAAGCCTCTCAGACCCGATCCAGAAAATCGTGTTTACTTGCCTTTCGGCACTCAGATACTAACTTGGGCATCGGAACCCCCTTTGGCCGACACCACACCGGTGTCAAGACTTTTCAGGATCACTGCCGAGCAGAAACGCCATCAGCGGGCCCAAGACACCACACAGCTGGTCCTAGATCCCCCAGCAGGTCTCATCGATTTGGTCATTTCCGAATAAACCAAAAGGGTTGTGCACGGGTTGGAGAGACTGGACAGAGTGAGTGTTAACCGTGAGAAATTCCCTTAAACAATTCCTTCAAACCTTTATTGATTGCTCCAGTTTAATAACTGAAAATAAGAGTTAGGAAGGACTGGAACCAGGTGGGGGTGCCACCGTGAGGGAGGCTACCGTGGACGGTGGTCCTCTGGGAAAACAGAGACCAGGAAAAATCGTGACATCCCAACCTCTCTTAAATCCCATTCTTTGCACTTGTTGTGGGAATCAAAGTTGAACTTGATGGTATAAGGAGTTACCTGGTGGTCACGGCAAAGCTCGACGGTGGTAGACGGCGGCGATTTCCCGCAACTGCTCTGTTTGGTCCCATTAGCAATTGGACTTTTGGAGACGAGTAGGTCATTTTGAGGATGAGGAGGAGGTTCAGAAGGGTCAAATAAGGCGAGTAGGGCCAAGCTCGAAGCCCGCCGTGGACGGTGACCGTGGAACTTCAAAATGGTAAGTTTCCCTCCAAAAATGGTAACTAGCGATTCAACCATTTAAAATCAATTGTGTTAATTGGGAGTCATTCTTGGAGGTCTTAGGGACTGTTTGGAACTGGACACACAACTGGGGATGGCCAAAAGGACGAGGACACAGAGGAGGAACTCTCTGGTTTTCTTCTTCGATCTGGAAGGTATAGTTCATGGGCTCAATTCATGATTTTATTGGATAGATCATTTGTAGAATGTAGGACGCAGCTCTTGGGATTAAAACGAGTTAAAAAGATAGAAAATGGATGAGAACCGCCTGCACCGGTTCGGTCAAACCGGGCCGGCTCGAACTGGTCTAAATCGGACTTAAAAGAGGTTGAAGATGAACAGTATACGGCGCGTGAGGCCCAGGCGCAGCCCCTTTGGGCGGCGTGTGCGGGCGCATGGCACACCTTTTAAGGAAAGTTCCAATACGACTTTTAAAGTAATCGATGTAACGAATATTTTGACGTTAGTTTCTAGTCGATCGGACATCGTCTCGATATGTTTCGGGATGTCTGAATGTTTTAGGGCCTGGTTAAAAATAGTTAAAAATTCAGGAAAATTACGGGGACTTAGTAGAAGCTTAATGAAATAGTTAGTAACCTATTTATGAGATTTGGACAGGTTCGGGAAAGCCGGTGACAGTGGATTGGCCGGGAAAGGCGTAGGTGCACGCGTATCGAGGCAACGACGAAACGGTCTATAAGTGGACTTTTCTTTCTAACTCTTGATGCATGCACATATGTTTTTATATGTTTTCCATACGTGATTCTATGATTTCATTTATGATCTTGATGGTTTCCGGTTTTGCACGGTTTTCGAGTTATTTACGGAATTACACGTTTTATGAGGTTTCGGTCTATCTTATGATTTGACGATGGTATTAATGATATGATTTCTGGATTTGAAATATGATTTGATTTCAATGATTTGAAAATGATTTCGGAAAAGATATTTCAGGCTTGGAGCCTTATTCATGTGATTGAGATTTCGGTTTTGAAACTGGAGTTTGGAAATGAGATTTCGGATTTGGTTTTCGAGATTTGGAAAGGAAATCTGGATTTGGGTTCGGGACAGTAGTTTCGGATGCCGACTTACGGAATCATTGTTGCGAATTCGGATGAGGATTTTCTATGGTTTTCACTGTTGATTGAAAAATAGTTTTGGGTTTAAAGGCCCGGAAAAGAAAAGAAAAACCGCTGGATCTGCTTTTGAGTTTAAAGACTCTGATTGATTGATGGGGGGAGGGCCCTGGATTGATATGTTTTGAGTTTAAAGACTCGGTATATGTTTTGAGTTTAAAGACTCGGTTATGATACCCCCCGAGGCCTGTTGATTGTGTTTTGAGTTTAAAGACTCGTTGATATCCCGGGAAGGCCTGATCATTGCGTATGGTTTCGAGTTTAAAGACTCAGGCGCACTTGAGATACAGTAAACTTGTATGATTGATGTTTTTCATTGGTTTTTCACTGGTCTTCAGATGTTTTGGGCAGTTGCTCGGATGATATGGATTTGATGAGTTTTGGAACTGAGTTCCCGTATTTGAGATTTATTTATGATTTGAGGCTGAGGCCTGAATTTGAATAGCGGATTTTGATTCGAGTTTTCAAATGGTTTTCAATAATGGTTTTTGATATGAATGGTTTCATGACTTGGATTTGATATGCATGCATTGGTTTTTACATGGAGGGTATAAATGTAATTGTTTTATTATAAACTGTTTTGAACTTATACTTTGTTTTTGTCCACTCACAGTGTAACGACCCGTCCCAAATTCCTAGATTAGATTAGTGACTAATCACGATTAGTGAGGCTAATCCGTGATTAGTTGAGCGAAATTGGACGAACGATGCAAAATGACCGTTTTACCCCTAGGCGTGGGCAAAACGTTGACATTTTCATCGGGCAGTCAAATGGACTTTGACTGATGATCGTGACGTAGTTCGTGACATCACGAGTTCATAGACAGGTGGCACGTTCAATTCCGACGTTCGAGGAGGAAGTTATGACGTTCGGAAGTTTAGGGGCATTTTAGTAATTTTGGTTAAAGAGGGGTCAAATGTTGACTTTTTGACCGGGATGTCCGATGGCCGAGGGCCAAGGACCATTACGTAGATCGGGACGATACGAATCGGTAGACAGGCGGCACGTCGAATTCGGACGTTCGACGGTGAAGTTACGGTTCACGGAAGTTCCAGGATACTATTCACAGTGACGCGTTTTACGAGGCACTTTTGGACTTTAGTTTGCCAAGTTGCTTTTCAGCAACCAAGGGATGAGTGACAAGTGTCACTCATCCACTGGCCACCATTCCTCCATTCATGCATCTTCCATCCATCTTCATCAATCAATTTTTCTTTATTCCCCACAACCCGATCGAACACCCAAGCCCAATCCAATCATACTTCCCCTTTTGACCAGAACAGAGAGACCAAGAGGAGGAGTGAGGACAAGCAGTGGTGGTGGCTGGCCGGGCAGCAACCGCCGTGGACGGCCGAGGTGCAAGGTGAGCCATTTTCTCGGTTATGTTCAATTTCCATTATTTTTAGATTTGGACGTTAGGGATGCTTTTGGATGTTTAGAGGTTGATTAGGGAGTTGATAGGGAGGTTTTAGGAGGACTGGGAGGCTGGTTCACGGTGGAGGAGGCCGTGGGAACGGCGGGGGAAAACTGGACCGTGAGGTCCATTTCGAACAAGGGGTTTCAGGTGGGTTTTTCTTAGGATTAAGGATTGGGTTAGATAGGAAACTTGAAAATAGGAATTTAGGAATTGAAATGGAGGCAAACGGATGAGATTTGAGGGAGTAGGAACGCTGAACCGGTGTTCAGCACAGTAACCGGTCCAAAAACCAGAAAAAAATCGGTTTTCTGAGCTTGATGATGATTAATAGTAACCTGGCCCTTCTAGGAGCACGTGTGGGCCATAATTTGGGAAAGTTTTCAACACGAGAAATCTTCTATTCGATGTAACGAACATTTTGGGACTGGTTTCGTGTCGATCGGACACCGTCTCGATATGTTTCGGGGCATCGGAAGGTTTAGGGTAGGTTTAAAAATAGTTAAAAGTTCGGGGAAATTACGGGGCTTTGATGGGAGGTTAATTAAGTAGTTATTAACCTTCTATTAAAATTTGGACAGGTTTGGGAGTCCCGGTAATGGTGATCGGTTCAGGGAGCCGTATGACACGCAAATCGAGTCGGCAGCTCAGGCGGTCTGTGAGTGGACCTTGTTTTCTAAATTGGTGCATGCATAAATGTTTATTATATGTTTTATTACTTGTTTGATGATGCCATGGGTGCATTTGCATGCGGTTACGTATAAGCACGTATTTCGAGGTTTCGACCTTATACGGTGCTTATACGGGTCTGTATTTCTTTATTGGTCTAAATGAACTGGTTTTGGATTTCTAAAAGGATAAACTCGGATATGAGACCCATTTGGTTTTGTCTCGGGCATATGACCTCAGATTTCGGGCACGGTGCCCAGCTGATGCCCTATGTTCTGGCACGAGACCCAGGTTACTATACGATTTTGATTTCAGGTCAGGGAACCTTAAATGGATCCCGGTTCATGACGGTTTATGGGAACCTGCATGAACCCTTGTTATGGTAACGTGGTTCATGACGGTTTATGGGAACCGGCATGAACCCTTGTTGGTCATTATGGTACATGACGGTTTATGGGAACCGGCATGAACCTTTGTCAGGTCATTCTGGTTCATGATGGTTTATGGGAACCGGCATGAACCTTGTTTAATTGATGTTATGGATTATGAAGGTTCAAGGGAACTGGGCATGAATGTTTATGTTATGTATATATATGTGTTCATATACCTTCCTTTACTTCTATTATCTCCTTCGGGGAGGGTCTTTGGCTTGGGTGGACTCCGGAGTAGTCACGGAGCACCGACTGAGTGGAGTCACCCCCCAGTTGGGTTCCTTACTCTCAGGAAGGCTATGATTACTATTACCTCGGGTAGGGTCAGTGGTCTACGGACATTGATCTTGACTTTGAGAAGACTCGGATTGAGACCTGGGTAGCACGCGCGTAGCTTTGGAAACCGTGACAGGATTGGTTGTGTGAATTATATGTATATGTGATGTATGCTATATGATATGATATATTATGTGTGTTTACACAGGTTTTGGGCAGTGGCCCGTATGGTTGGTTTCTTATGATTTGGGTCGAGTCCCTTATGGATTTGGGCAGTGCCCCGTATGGTCGTTTTCATTATGGTTCTTTCAATCTTGGTTTTGGGCTTAGTTCCCACAGATGATTTCCTTGGCTAAATGGTTTTCGAATGCATGCATGTTTTTAGTGAAGGGTACAAATGTCTTCTTATGAAATGTTTTTATAAACTTTTGTTTTGTCCACTCACAGCTTTTAATGTTTTGACTGCCCTTCAGGTTGACATCGGATGTGGACTGTAGCAGAGACCGAGATATCACATACCTCCTCCGGATCCTGGCGTGCTCTGATAGCCCGGGAGGGCAAAGGTCGGAAATATCCCTTGTCTGACACTTCGTGTCAGACGGGAGCAGGGTCATCCCGCACTACTCCCGGGGGGATTGGGATAGGTCCTGTCACACAGTCTTTGGTGTTTTTGATACCTTCCAGGTTGTTTCGGTGCGGGCTGTTGGTCGAGAGAGACGGAGACATCACACCGTGATCCACAGTAGATTCGGCACACTTTGGGAAGTCCTGACACTTTTAGGACGGTCTAATCGAGAATCCCTTGTCCGACTTACGTGTCACATGGAGGTTGGACGTCGGTTTAGCCTTCGTGTCATACGTAAGTTAGACGGGAGCAGGATTTAGCCCTTAATCTCGGGGGATTGGGGGTGGGTGTTGACACTGATACCATGTTGAAAGAGATGAATAACTGAAAAATTGAGAAGGGAAACTTGAGATGAAGATTTGGTATATTGATCTTTCACTATGTTACATCAATGACTAAGAGTTCCCATTTATATAGAGCTAGTACAATGACTTAGAGCCTAAGCAACTACACAATCTAATATGATTAGTTGTAACAACTAGACCCTAACAAACTCCTACATTCGAGGAGATTGAGACAGATGGCAAGCTCATAATACAAGCTTAGGATAATGGCATGCTCAGGTGAGGTGCAGTTTATGAATGTTGATGGAGTGTAGTCAATGGTGAAGCAACTCAATGCCACGCACGATGATCAATCTATCAACCGTCTTTGCATACTTTTAATGAGTTATTTTTACAAAAATTATAAATTGTAATTTGTAGCGATGAGGAATATTAAGTTCCAAAGAAGAAGCCAAGCATTGCCCATCACGATATGAAAATTCAACTGTCTTCCCCTAAGACTTCCTCCCACTATCATCTAGCTACAATATATAATTCTAATCCAATAATTTTCTAACATGCATCGACCTCCAAGATTACTATATATATATATATATATATATATATATATATATATATAAGCCAATATATTAAATACAACAGATTAGAAGTGGTTTTAAGACGTTGGCACATCGCTGATGCTCAAAATTTAGTTTAAAAACCGGATGTCCCTAATAGCACGTACTCAAGGCGGTTTTTGGATTTAGAAGGGATATTGTAAGATGAGTTATTGGAAGCTGTTAAGATTATCCAAGTCATTGGATTTCATCCAAGGGCTGAAATTGTTTCCACACAAGCTCATTGGATTTCATCCAAGGGCTGAAATTGTTTCCACACAAGCTCATTCTAGGCCCTATAAACCACGCACTGCATATCTGTAAACCTCTACATATTCATGGTACATCGTCATCTTGTTGACTGAATTATAAGGAATATCCATTTGGTCTCACACTTTCACAAAAATTGGATCATCATGATATCAAACAAACTTTTAGACCCAAAAATTGGAGGATGATTTACTATTATCAAACAAATTAAGGTTACAACGTGGAAGCATTGAAGTAAATTGTGGACGTAATCGGCCTGAAAATTCTCTCATCCTCCATTATGCTCGCCTCCTAATTTCCAACTTCTTAATTGACCTCTCATAGCGCCAAAAAATAAGGATCTAATTTCTCTTCATTTGCTCCCAAAGGCTCTCATTGTGCTTCTTGCCTCCACTTCCATTATTCTCTTAGGCCTCGAATTCATCCCTTCTCACTTTTCTCACATTTCAGAAGCCCTTTCTCATTGGAGACAAAATGGTATGCATGCTTCCTCTTCTCTATATATCGATCTTTTTCTTTTTTGAATTTAATTCACCAACCTATGATGGTCTATGATCTTAGGTACAATTTTAAGGATGCCCTTTTGTTTTTGTTCCAAAAATGCTTCCACTTCTCTATCGATTTTTTTTTAAAATTTAATTCACCAACCTATGATGGTTTATGATCTTAGGTACAATTTTAAGGATGCCCTTTTGTTTTTGTTCCAAAAACGCTTCCTCTTCTCTATCGATTTTTTTAAAAAAAATTAATTCACCAACCTATGATGGTTTATGATCTTAGGTACAATTTTAAGGATGCCCTCTTGCTTTTGTTTTTTTTTTTTTTTTGGATTCATATAGAACTGATTGATTTTTGTATGATACTTGCATCTCAACCTTGAGGAACCTACTTGTTGCACCCTTTTCATTTTGCAAATTTTTCTTATGCATTTGTTATAATCAAAACTGCTCAATCATCTCCTAAAGTATTATTTCGATATCACGTACTTTCAAAATGCAAGTATTGTGTCTGATGTTGTATGTCAGTCAAAAACATAATGTTTGCATTTGATGTGCATGTATGCTTTGTGATGGACTGATAGCGTGGACGTAAGTTTTATGAATATATGAACTGCGTGCAGGCCAATGCAGCTTCTGGAATGGCTGTGCACGATGACTGCAAGCTTCGGTTCAGGGAGCTAAAAGCAAAGAGGAGCTTTCGGTTCATTCTGTTCAAGATTGAGCAACAACAAATCGTGGTTGATACGCTCGGAGACCCTAATGCGAGTTACGATGATTTCACCTCCAGTTTTCCTGCTGATGAGTGCCGTTATGCTGTATATGATTTCGATTTCACTACCGAAGAGAACTGCCAAAAAAGCAAGATTTTCTTCATTGCATGGTACATTTATCTTGTCCGAATTCCTTCATTAATTATATATTCCTAATTAGGGCTTGACAATATTATATATATACACTACATATGTGGTGGTTATTCATTAGGTCACCGGATTCTTCAAAGGTGAGGATGAAGATGGTGTATGCAAGTTCCAAGGACAGATTCAAAAGAGAATTGGATGGCATTTCATTTGAGTTGCAAGCAACAGATCCAAGTGAGATGAGCTTGGACATAGTCAAAAGCCGAGTCGTCTAAGCCTTATTCAAAGCAAGATCGATCTTTTCTCCAATCATTTTCATGCTTTCCCTCACTGTTTCCTTTTGGGGCCCTCAGTTTATATAGCCTTGCTCTTTAATTTATTATTCTACAATCCAAACTAAGTGAACCTGTGAATGTACTCTCTATGTACTCTTCTTCCGATCCATCTTATTTTCAAACTGTATAACCTCAAAGCCAGTTTGTTCTTTTTTTTTTTTCTTGTTTTGTGAGTAAGCTAAGGGATTGATCAGCTCTCAAGAGAGAGAGCATGCATTAGTTCAAGCTGGCTAGCTAGTTGCTGCAGCTGCTTTAGATGATGTATTGGTTCAACATGTAGCTGCAGGGTTGCTTGCTTCCAATATATTTGTCAATTATTAATTGTTTGCTCAATCTCTTATTACAAGGTTATGCCAATCTCTACTAGTCTATAAATACCCAACCCCTAGTTTTTTTCACTTGGGGTGACTCTATACTCATTCAAAACCATAAAATTATTTCTAAAATAAAGTCCAATTGACAGAGTTATCCAATTAATTGTGAGCTTTCTGGCTTGCCCTTTCTAGCTAAAATTCACACAAATGAGGGGCTAATTGGATTGGTTATTTTGAGGGATTGGTAGCGCTTGAAGAGAGGAGTTTTCGTCCCAGAATGGCGGCGAATGGTGGTCGGACGGAGAAGATATGGCTATCCAAATTTGGGGTACATGCTGGCACCAAATCTTTGGGGGTGGGAGAGAGAGAGAGAGAGATTTCAGAAGACATCGAATAATCACCCAACCTAGGGTTTAAATGCTGTTTTTTCCGTAAGTACGAATAAGCTACATTTTTCTTTTATTTTGCAACCATATATAACTCCCATTCAAATTCCAATTTTTGCATGCTATATATTTACGAACTCGTAAACGAGATTTGCACAATGGTACTAAGAAAACTTCCAAAAGTTATTTAAAATAAAAAGTGGCTTTGAACCGCTTTTCAAGGATAAATTGGTTAAAATGGTTCAAAAATTAATTTGAAATTTTTGGGTAAGGATGTTATCATAGCATCCCTAAAAATATGGCTTAGAGAGAAATGAGTCAGGGGGGCCGGTGTCAAATGTCTAATTTTAGGTATCTTAGAGTGGATGGACTCTTCATTGTACTCGCATGGAAAGTCTTATAAGCAAGGATGAAAATATCGATATCGACGGATATATCGCTAGTTAAATTTACGGATATCTCGCCCCAAATATCGATATCGATATCGATATCGTTTACGATAAACAAAAATAATGGAAATTCAATCTAAAAATTGGAAATTTGGAATGAAACTTTGAGAAAATATTAAGTGCTCAATGATGGTTATATATAACTAATAAAATTATAAAATAACTTTGATATAATAAATATATGATAAATAATATGATGTAATATGATTCTGACGATAACTAATAATATAAAATCTTAAATATAACTATAAATTGAAGTGAGTTACTATAATGAAAGTTAAAATATTTAAAACATAATGATAAACACACAAAAATTCATTGTAAGAAAAATGATAAAATAAGTTTAAAGTATTTAAATTTGGAAAAAAAAAAAGATGAAAAAATATGACCAAACTTTGTTAAAAAATTGGAAATAATGAATATATTTAAAATTGGACAAAAATGAAACAAAAAAAAAAGACCAACCTTTGTTGAAAAATTGGAAAAAATGAATAAAAAAGGAGGGGGGGAAATGAATAAAAAGGAAAAGAGAAAAAAAAAAACTGCAGTTGGACAAGAGGAAGGGGGGGGGGGGGGGGGGGGGCTGAACCCGTGAACCCGTGATGACAGGACCGCCCTTGAAGGGGCATTGATAACCGCGCCCGGTCCTGCTCCCGTCTAGCAAGTCAACTGAAGTTCCCAAATTACCCTCAGTACTTGCCAAACAAGGGATAGTCACACACGTACCCACTCATGCCTCCGCCTCTCGATCAGCCTCGATCAACACGCCACGACCTGGAGGGTCAATAAAAACAAAAAAGGTGTGAGTGGACAAAAATGAAACAATTTATAAAACAGTTACAGAAAACGTTTCTACCCTCCACGTAAAACCAATGCATGCATTCGAAAATCATTTCGCAATCCATTTCATTTCCAACATAAGAAAACTGTGCATGAAAATTAAAATCATTTTCCTTTTCTCAACCTTCGGGTCTTAGCCCGCAATCATAAACACAGGGCCTCCGCCCAAAATCATGAATCAATCCAAGTACGTAACATAATCCAAAAATCCATCAAAACCACATAAACCGGGCCATTGCCCAACACATCCGAAAACATCGGAAATCAACAATAATTTAGAATTCAATCAATCTGCTGGATCTCAAGTGCGCCTGAGTCTTTAAACTCAAAATCATGCGCATAATCAAGCCTTCCCGGGATATCAACGAGTCTTTAAACTCAGAGCATAATCAATAGGCCTCAGGGGATATCACAATAACCGAGTCTTTAAACTCACGAGTCTTTAAACTCAAAAAATGTCAATCAAGGGCCCTCCCCCGTCACTCAGCCGAGTCTTTAAACTCAAAATCAGATCCAGCCATATCCGGGTCTTTAAACCCAAAACCAGTTTTCAACGGGTCTTTAAACCCAAACCATTTGTAAATCACAACAAACTCGGGATCCATCGTGATCCAAATTCCAAAACCAATACGAAATCACATTTTATCAATATGGGACTCATGTCCGAATTTCACATTCAAATCCCCAATCATATCAGCTACCCATTCCCGAATCCGAATTCGCAATAAGATTTCGTAAGCCGACATCCGGAAACATCATCCCGAACCCAAATCCGGAAATCCATCATCAAGTTTCCGAAACCCGAAATCTCGTTCATCAAATTACTTTTATGCCTTGGGGCATTAAGCCCGAAATCAACTTTTCCAAAATCCATTTTAAATCTTTGAAATCACATCATATTTCGAATCCCAAGGTCAAAACATCAAAACCATGATCAAATCACAATATACTCGAAATCTCGTAAAATGCGTTAATCCGTAATAATCTCGAAATACGTGTCAAAATCGTAGGTCATACTCATAATCATAATCAAAACATCCTTAAAACATCATACTCACAAATCATGTAAAATCGTTCAACAAACTATCATCAAAGCATAAGAGAAATCATAATCTCGAAATACATGCAATTACGTATTGCATATCAAAATACGTATAATTACGAAAATCGTAATTATCACAAGTCATAATCATAATCATAGAAATCATAGAAAACATTTATGCATGCATTAAATTTTAGAAAGCAAAGTCCACTCACACACCGACCATAACGCTCATTTTCGCGCTGCACGCGTTTTCGTAATTTCTGACATTTTCTAAAAATCTTGAATCCTGTCCGAAATCATTCTTTAGTGTCACTAAGGGCTCAGATAACAACATACTAATTTCCCATAATTTTCCGGGAATTAAACGTTAGTTAAAAACGTAACATAAACCTTCAGACCCTCGAAACAACATCGAAACGGTGTCCGATTAATTCGAAATCAACGCTAAAATATTCGTTACATTGCACAGAACAATAGTCGTGTTGAACTCACCTCAAGAATCGGGTCCACGCGCCGCCGTGAGTGGCTGCGCGTGAAACTCACGCGCCTGCTACAGTTGTCTTCCTCACCCGACTCGCCTGGTAAATGGGTCTGCGACCCGCGTGTTCGACCCGATTCAATTCCTGCCACAATCAACCTAATTTCCTCAATTAATCCATCATGTAGAATCGCAATATACTTAATTAAGGGTCTGTAGTAATCATTCCAATCATCACGGCCTAAAACCAACTCAATTGAACTCATGTTCTAATCAAGGTTCATCGTCCCAGTTTCACTAAATAGTCACTGGTTTCATCAATTGATTAGTTAGGGAGCGTTGTGGGCTTACTATAGAGATGATTTCGTAACCAATTCCATTAAAACTTACCTCCAAATTCACGACTCAATGCTCTATTTTCCTCTCGGTCAACAGGTCCGTTCAGAGCCCATAACAGTATCAATTCCCTTCCTTCTCGCACTGGATTGACTTGAATTCAAATTCAAATTCAAATTTGTTCAAACACAGGTTTCGAGTTTCTGGGTGCATTTCCACTTCGTCCCTCGTTTTTCTTCTCCAGTTTAGTCTCTCAGTTTCTCTCGTTCCTTCCCAGCAATTGGTTTTGTTAATTCAATTCCACACTCCCTGTCACCCGTGCTCTGCATAAACAAGTTTAGTGCTCTATTTTTCAATTCAAAACCAACGCCCAGTTTCAAGTCCCAACTCCACCGCACTCATTAGCGTGCACTGCCTGTCTCTGTTTCCTCACTCAATTACATAAAAGAATTCACTAGCACTCAGTTCCTCTCAAATGGCCTTGGGAAATCGATCAAGCGTGGGGACAGTCTCAGCTTTTTCCAATTTCAAAGGCACCCGCACATAACCATTCTGCTCACCGTGCACTAAACACACTACCTCAAAGTTTGAGTTTCCCCACCACTACACATTGCCACTAATCCCTCAGTTCTCAGTGACAAATGTCACTAATTTGCGAAAAAAATCACTCAAAAAACCACCCAAAGCATGGTGGCTCAGCCCATACTGCACTGTTTCAACAGTGCCCTTAGGAATTTACCATTTTGCCCTTCTGCACAAAATTACCAAATTGCCTTTCACGCTTCTAGACCCGTAACTTGGTCATCCGAACTCCGATTGACGCGTGCCGCCTGTCTACGGATTCAGCGTCTCGAGACCTACCCAACGGTCCTCGGTTTACGTGCAAAGTCCATGTCGTTGGAAAAATCAACCAATTCCCCCATTTTGTCCTAATTACGAAAATGCCCTTGAACTTCCGAACGTTATAACTTCTTCCCTGCTCGTCAGAATTGGACGTGCCACCTGCCTATGAACTCGTGACATCCCGAAATACGTCACAGTCATCGATGAAAGTCTGTTTGACCGCTTGAGCCAAAAGTCAACCGTTCGTTCACTTTTTAGGGGCAAAATCATCATTTTCTTCAAATTTTCCAAATTTTCCTTTTTCTTAAAGTTCGGGTCGTTACACGTGACCCCCCAAACTTAACCCCAAAAACAGCAAATGCCATCTCTGCTACACTTCATTATTGTTATTTAACATCGTTTAATATATAAGTATACACATTACCAGTCATCCCTAACCTTCAGCCGGGTCTGCAACTCGGATTTTTCGACCCGGCGGCATGATCCGACTCAATCTCTCTCGTTTTACGTTCAATTTTTACGAATTAATAGTGCATCTTCATCATTTTGATCTTAGTAAAGGATCTGTGGGCTCAAAATAAGACAATTGTTCGATATTTTGTCGAATTTCTTTCCCTCTTTTTTATGTGCCGCCGGGTTAAAATACCGAAATTTCGGCGATATTTACCGATATTTTCATCAATGCTTATAAGATATCTAAGTTTAGGTATCCTAGGGTGGCTGGCTAGCTGACTGGTTGACTTTGCTCTTATAAGAACTCACATATTGTAAATCTTTTCTTATGATGAAATATACTCATAAAACTATTTCCTCTGAGCTTTGAGTTTCTACATGGCATCAGAGTTGTGTCTTCATTTGGCCTGAATCAAAATTCCTTGTTTTCTTTTCGTTTTTCTGCTCTTAATGTTCTTCATTTGAGCCATTGTAGAAGATAGTCCTTTCGGGTCTGATGTTGAAAATTCTCAAGTCACCCACCAAACGCTGTTTGAGGTTGAGGTTAATCCAAGTCAAAGCTTGTGTTCAATCTTGTTAAACAAACACAACCATCTTCTATGACCGAGGGTTGTTCAGCTTGCTCTTGGAGGATCGAAGCTAGGCTTCGTCAACTGGAATTTTCATGTCCCTGAGATGTTTTCTCCTCTATATGAAGTGTGGATCAGCAAGAACCTGTTGGTGACTAAGCTGTCCACATGGCACATTTGATAGCAAGGCAGCTAATTCTAGAAGGTGAAGGCAGTTAAGTGTGAGTGGGTGAGCTGGAAAATGAGATTCTAACAGAATAGAGAGAGAGTGAGTTTTCTTGTTAGCCAAGAAATAGCTTGAAACTGTCAATCCATGTGGCAGCCAAGCATTGGTTGTAGTGTGAGTGCATCCAATAGGTGTAGAGTGTGTGTGTACGAGTGTAGGTGCATGTATGAGACTCTATATACAAAAAAAAATGAAACAATGTGAGAGAAGATTCAGAGTGATATAGTGTGCAATTTTCTCTACAACCCGTGATGAGAATTTCATCAAACAAGTAGAGTGCATCAGCATGAGTGATAGCATTCACTAATCAATCGTCATCATCTTCATCCACCAATCACTAAACAGATTCACAAAACATATATGATCCTAATCTAGTCACGAGCTAATCTCGATTCAATCAATTTCAGCTAGTATGTGCATTTGTGTATTGGTTGAGTTAAGAACCATACATGCCAAGCTGATAATCGAGCTCATCTGGTTTTCAAGATGGTATCAGAGCAGGTCTGATCTGCTATATGGGGCTTGTACACTAAAGAAGAACAGAGAACACGTTGTTGTATTGTGACCGAGTTCAACTTTGAAATGACTAGACATGGAGGAGAGCTGAAGACTCCAATCTTCAATGGAACCAACTACGACTTACAGAGAATAAAGATGAGAACTGTACTGCTTGCATATGATCTATCAGAATACATTGAAGAGGGTTTACCTAAACCTCCAAGAACCGATGCAACTGAAGGAGCCGCTGCTCAACCAGTGAATCGACCATCTCATGCTGATCGTGTCAAAGATGCCAAGGCACTCAGTATGATCCAAAACACTATGACTGATGAGATTTTCCCCAGGATCCAAAATGAGGTTCAAGCTAAAGCGACTTGGGATACTCTGCAGAGAGAATATAGAGGTGACTCTAAGATACGATCTATGAAACTACAATCCCTTAGAAGAGATTTTGAATATGCTAGAATGAAAGATAGTGAGTCTATATCTGTCTATCTATCTAGATTCTATGCTATTGTGAAACACATGAGAACATATGGAGAGGATATCACAGAAAAACGTTTAGCACAAAAGATCCTGATTAGCCTAACCAAACCATTTGACCCCATAGTATCCATCATTGAGGAAACAAGAGATATAGATACTATGAATGTAGAGAGTGTCATGGCATCCATTAAAGCCTTTGATCAACGGTTAGAAATGCACACAGATGAAGGAGTAGACAGAGCTTTTGCAAGTCTCTCTGTGTCAAACAAGTCACATCAACGCACAGATCGTTGGAAGTCCAAGAAGTAGTTCAAGGGAAATAAGACTTGGAATCAGAAGCCTAATGCAATGAAGCAGAACTTTATTTAGAGTTCTGGTTCTGGTTTCACCAAGGGAGAGTACCTTGGAAACAAACCCCAGTGCAAGAAATGTGATAGGCCTCATTATGGAAACTGTTGGTACAAAGGATGAGTGAAATGCTATAATTGTCAGAAATTTGGGCACATGTCAAAGGATTTCTCAATGAAAGCAGTTGGGAATATATAGTTCCTGATGCTATTCCAAACTTGTTTTATTCTTGTAATGCTGCAGCAGTCAAGGATAACAACAAATGGTATCTTGTTAGTGCTTGCAGCAACCATATGATAGGACATGAGTCTCTGTTGGTTAATATTGACAAGTCTATCAAGGCAAAGGTGAAGATAGGTGATGGAAACCTTGTACAGGCAGTTGGGAAAGGAACATTGGTGATACAGACTAAACAAGGAAAGAGACATATCAAAGAAGTGATGCTACTTTGAGGATTGGATGAAAATCTGCTAAGTGTAGGGCAAATGATTGAACATGGTTACTTCCTAGTGTTTGGGGATCGTACAGTGGATATCTTTGAGGATAAAGCACTGACTCAGAAGGTAGAAAAAGTTCCAATGACAAGGAACACATGTTTTCCTTTGTCTTTTGAATCCATCACACAGTAGCCATGAGGAAAACAGTGAGTGAGGATTCTGAGTTATGGCGTAGAAGATTTGGCCATTTGAACTTCAAAAGTTTGAAGTTACTTCAGCATGGGGACATGGTGGTGGGATTACTTATGCTACAAGGAGAAGGAGAAATGTGAAGGGTGTGTTGCAGGAAAACTACATGTAGAACAATTTGATAAAGAACCAGCTTGGAGGGCATCTTTACCACTTGAACTTATACACGCAGATGTGTGTAATCCTATGCAAGTGACAACCAATGGTGGAAATAGGTATTTTCTCACCTTCATAGATGATTACACCAGAATGTGCTGGTTGTATCTTCTGTCACACAAGTCAAGAGTATTGAATGTCTTCAAAAAGTTCAAGAAGATGATTGAGTTGCAGACTGGTTACAAAATTAAGAAACTCAGAAGTGACAGAGGTGGTGAGTACCTCTTAAGGGATTTTTAGGACTTCTGTGATGAGACAGGAATAGAAAGAAAACTTACTGTTGCCTACTCACCACAACAGAATGGTGTGGCAGAAAGGAAAAACAGGACCTTGGTGGAAATGGAAAGAGCCATGATGCATGAGAAAAACATACCAAAGATGTTTTGGGGTGAAGTTGTGAGTGCAGCCTGTTACCTACAAAACAGGTGTCCTACTTGCGCAGTAAATGGCAAAACTCCATTTGAGCAATATACTGGGAGGAAGCCAGGTGTGAAGCATCTTAAGGTGTTTGGATGCATCTGTTACACACACATCCCTGACCATTTGAGATAGAAGTTGGATGGAAAAGAAACCAAGTGTGTTTTCATGGGTTATGGTAGCTGTGAAAAGGGCTACAGAATGTACAACTTGCGAACCTGCAAGATTGTGATAGCTAGGAGGGTGGAGTTTGATGAGGGTTCAAAATGGAGTTGGGATGAGCCTAAGATATGTGAAGGGGGTAATGTGGTGTTTAACTATGGTTTTGACATCAGATGTAATGAGGAACAAGCTCAAGCACAAATAGAAACATTTGATCCACCAAGTGATGAAGGATTAGCTGTTCAAGAAAAATTTGATCCTTATTCACCCAATATGCCTCAGCCTAAGTACAGAGATCTCAGTGATGTGTATGCACGATGTCACATAAGTATTATAGAACCATAAACCTACTTGGTTGCTGCCAGAGACAAGGTTTGGCAGGAAGCCATGAATGCTGAGATTGAAATGATAGAAAATAATGAAACCTAGAAGTTAGTTGAACCCACTTAAGAAACCTATGATTGGTGTAAGTGGGTTTACAAACCTAAGTTGAACTTAGATGGATCAGTACAGAAGCTGAAAGCCAGATTGGTGGCCAAAGGTTATGCTCAGAAATCTGGGGTTGACTATAATGAAACTTTTGCCCCAGTGACAAGGATGGACACAATCAGGACCCTGATTGCATTAGCTGCACATAAACAATGAAAGTTGTTCCAGCTTGATGTAAAATCATCTTTCCTAAATGGATTTCTAAATGAGGAGGTCTATGTTAACCAACCTGAAGGTTTTTAGGTCAAGGGACAAGAAGAAAAAATCTACAAGCTTCACAAGGCTCTATATGGTCTGAAACAGGCACCAAGGGCCTGGTATGGAGAAATTGATTCCTATCTACTGAGTTGTGGATTCCAGAGAAGCCTAAGTGAAGCAACTTTGTATTTGAAGATAAACAAAGGTAATGGAACTTTGATTATCTCCATATATGTGGATGATATCATCTACACAGGAGATAGTGAATTTATGATGAAGGAATTCAGGACATAGATGATAAGGAGGTATGAAATGACAAATTTAGGGTTATTACATTATTTTCTTGGAATGGGAATACTACAATCCAGCTCTAGTATCTACATTCATCAAAGAAAGTATGCTGAAACATTACTGAGGAAGTTTGGCTTGACAAATTGAAAACCAGCAATAACACCACTTGCAACAAATGATAAGCTACAAAGAGCTGATGGAAGTGGAGCAACTGATGAGCAGTTGTATGGACATATGTTCGGAAGCCTGCTGTATCTAACAGCTACAAGACCTGACATAATGTATGCATCTAGTCTTCTATCCAGGTATATGCACAATCCTACCAAGAAGCATCTTGGAACAACAAAAAGGGTGTTGAGATATGTGCAGAGCTCTCTTGATTATGGACTGGAATACAAGAAAGGAAAGGCAGCTATCCTAATTGGATTTTGTGACAGTGATTGGGGAGGATCAATTGAGGACAGTAGAAGCACATCAGGTTATGCTTTTAGCTTTGGAAATAGGGTATTCTCTTGGGCATCTGTGAAGTAAACAAGCATTGCACTATCCACAACAGAAGCTGAGTATGTAAGTGCATGTGAATCAACTACTCAAGCTGTATGATTAAGGTTTGTGTTGAAGGATTTTGAAGAGGATCAACTAGAACCTACACTGTTGATGTGTGATAACCAGTCAGCCATTACTATGGCTAAGAACCCTGTTTTCCACCAAAAAACAAAGCATATCAACATGAAAGTGCACTACATCAGGGAGGCAATTCAGAATGGGGAAGTCACTCTACTCTATTGCAAATCTGAAGACCAGATTTTAGACATCTTTACAAAGTCTTTGCCTAAAGATAGGTTCAATTATCTACGAGGGTTACTTGTAGTGGTCCCTGTGAAAAAACTTAGGAGGGGATGTTGGTGACTAAGCTATCCACATGGCACATTTGACAGCAAGGCAGCTAATTCTAGAAGGTGAAGGCAATTGAGTGTGAGTGGGTGAGCTGGAAAGTGAGATTCTAACAGAATAGAGAGAGTGTGAGTTTTCTTGTTAGCCAAGAAAAAGCTTGAAACTGTCAATCCATGTGGTAGCCAAGCATTGGTTGTAGTGTGAGTGCATCCAATAAGTGTAGTGTGTGTGTGTGTGTGTGTGTGTGTGTGTGTGTGTGTGTGTGTGTGTGTGTGTGTGTGTGTGTGTGTGTGTGTGTGTGTGTGTGTGTGTGTGTGTGTGTGTGTGTGTGTGTGTGTGTGTGTGTGTGTGTGTGTGTGTGTGTGTGTGTGTGTGTGTGTGTGTGTGTGTGTGTGTGTATGTACGAGTGTGATGCATGTATGAGACTCTATATACCAAAAACAATCAATGAAATAGTGTGAGAGAAGATTCAGAGTGATATAGTGTGCAATTTTCTCTACAACCCGTGATGAGCATTTCATCAAACAGTTAGAGTGCACCAGCGTGAGTGATAGCATTCACTGATCAATCATCATCATCTTCATCCACCAATCACTAAACAGATTCACAAAACATATATGATCCTAATCTAGTCATAAGCTAATCTCGATTCAATCAATTTCAGCTAGTGTGTGCATTTGTGTATTGGTTGAGTTAAGAACCATACCTGCCAAGTTGAGAATGGAGCTCCTCTAGTTTTCAAGATAACCAACTAGTGATGTCTTGCTTCTCAACTCCTTGGATCCTAAGATTGTTTAGATCTTCAACTTCTCTGAGTCGTCTCATCATATCTGGGAAGCTGTCAATGACATATATGGAAATCTCCACAACTCAGCCAGAATGTTTTAGTTGAAAATAAACAGGCAACTTTTAGCTTGAAGGGAAGTCTTTCATGCATCACTTTGGTCGTTTGAACAGAATGTGGAATGAACTCGGCATGAACATACCACACACTATAAAGTCTACTATGCTTCTCAAGAAAGATGAGGAAGACAACATATTCCAATTGTTGGCTAGCATTGGGTCAAAATATGAGCATCTCATAAGTCACATTCTCTTGAGTTCTGAACTCGCAAGTTTTGCAAATATCGTCACCACGATTTTGCGTGAATGAATGCATAGAAAGGTTATGAATCTAGAGACTATATCTGATGGAGAAGCTAGCCAGGGCCTTTGTATCAAATTACAAAGGGAAGAAAATTGACCTCAGTGTAGTGACTACAATGAGGTTGGTCATATAGAGGATAGGTGTTGGATCCTTTATCCATAGATGAAACTAGAGTTTGATACAGGTCAAAGAGAGGGAAAGGATCACCAAACAACCTCTAAAAAACATCAAGCTCATAAGGCTTCCTCAAGCACCTCTAAATGTGCTGAAGTTGCAACAAATTTAATTGCAACATCTAATCAATAAGTGTGGAACCATAAATTACCGGAATATTCTGGAGCTACCACGTGGCCAACAATTCCTATAATTCCGATATTAACCTTGGTAAAATTGACATCGACATGTCGATCTCCGCATTAATTCAATATATTTAACAGCTAAATATATTAATTAATCAGATCAATGTCGATAATAAATAACTTCCCAGCGAATTATTTATTCATTAATAAATAAGTGATTACACTCGGTACAATCACTTATTTAATACTTTCTCCTTCAACCAATCAGACGCTCTGGTGACTCTCAAGACTTCACTATAAATAGAAGACGTCATCTCACTTCTGAAGGTAATAAAAAACTCCTACAAACACTCTGTCGGTTTATTCTCTCAGAAAACTGAATTAAGCATCGGAGCATTTACGGTTGAACCACCCCCCCGGGATTCAACCTTAACCCCGTTTGATTTTTGTTATTGTGTGTAGGGATCGAGAAGGAATTTCACAAAACCGGATGATTTCTGCATCAACAACTGGTGCTTTCATTGAGAGCCGATTTGAGAAATACTCAAAGCGTGCTCTTTAGTTTTTCCTTGAAAACCTCCATCATCTCACTTTCGACACTTACCGTTCTTCACATGGCTAGAACACGCCGATCCGTGCGGGCCTCTGAGACTGCCACATCTGCTGCTGCGATTGCTGCCGTGAGGGAACCGCTACCTGAGATTCCAGAGGAACCATTTTCCCATCTCCCGCACGGCCCACACCACACATCAATTCACTTACCATCCGGAATGCCAGATTGGACACCTACGTTTAGTTTCGGAACATTCCCCATAGCTACTGCTACCCTAAATCCCCTACCTTCGATGGGGGTAGGGGCAGCTTTTTTCCAACAAACAGACGGACTGCTAGCGGGAGAAACATCTCTAAGAGTCCGGAATCAGCTCCCTGCCAACTTGGACCTAAGGAGGCACTTGGACGCCCTGTGCAACCCACAGGCCAACACCCAAGCTCCAGAGAGAAGTGGCCCATCACATTCGACTGAAGGCATGCGACGTGCGCCCCGACATGCTACTCATCACGAGCAAGCATCTAGGGGCTCGCCTCTACGGCTTGGACTAATGGAGCAAGTTGAGCAACTGAGCAACCAAGTTCAAGCCCAATCAGAGCTCCTACAACAACTATTGGGAGACATCGGGACATCGGGACATCCAGAACCTCTGAGAAGTGCAGTGAACCTCGCGAGGCATCAAGGGACATCCTGAGACACGCTGGCAAGGAGCATGTTCACTACCGGGCAATGTCCCAAGACAAGTCGCTAAGCGACTCAAGGAAACAAAGTTACACCCCCAGAGCAAAAGGCCAAGAACGATCGCGGCTTCCAGCTCGAGAGCAACTCGGTGGACGCCCTGGAGCACTTTCGCGCATTGAGTACCCGCGCCACAGGCGACAGGAGCATGTAGTCTCCTGTGCATCACGCACTCACTCAGATGGACAGACCCATCGTAACTCAAGAAGCACAGACGATCGCAGCGAGGAGGACGAGACCTACTCACCAACACGCTCGAGTGCCATTCCCCCTGCAACTCGAGGGAATCGACGCCACTTGACCTGACACGGAAATGCCCGTCATGAAGGTCCATTGCACGCTGAATGTAACGACCCGTCTCAAATTCCATGATTAGATTAGTGACTAATCACAATTAGTGAGGCTAATCCGTGATTAGTAGAGCGAAATCGGACGAACGATGCAAAATGACTGTTTTGCCCCTAGTCGTGGCAAAACGTTGACTTTTCATTCGGGCGGTCAAATGGACTTTGACCGATGATCGTGACGTAGTTCGTGACGTTACGAGTTCATAGACAGGTGGCACGTTCAATTCCGACATTCGAGGAAGAAGTTATGATGTTCGGAAGTTTAGGGGCATTTTGGTAATTTTGGTTAAAAGGGGGCAAATGTTGACTTTTTGAACAAGAAGTCCGATGGCCGAGGGCCGAAGACCGTTACTAAAATAAGGACGATACGAATCCATAGACAGGCGGCACGTCGAATTTGGACGTTCGACGGAGAAATTACGGCTCACGGAAGTACGAGGGTACTATTGCACGAATTGCGAAACGAGTTAACTTTTGGACTTTAGTGGGGCCCAGATATTTAATGGAGGCCCAATGGATGAGTGACAAGTGTCACCCATCCACTGGACATTCCTTCACATACATGCATCGATCATTCTTTCTTCCATTCAAAAACATAACCCGATCTCACCATTTTCCTCTTCTCTGTACAACCCAAAACCCATCCAACCCAACCCCATATGATCACCTATGAGACTAGAGATGGAAGGGAGGACAGGAGGAAGTGGTGGCCGGCCCAGGACGGCGCCACCATGCACGGCGGAGACCCAAACCCGAGAATGCACCTGGTTAGCCATTTTCGATCCATTTTTCCATTCTTATTGTTATGGGTCATTTTGGTTGGTTTTAATGAATTAAATGGGTTATTAGGATGGTGTTAGGAAGGTTTTAGGAAGCATAGGACGGCTGTACAACCATGGGTACAGTTTGGAAGCTTGAACCGTATGGTTCAAAGATTAAACCATAGGATTTTGGACGGTTTTAGGTAGTTTTAGTGAGGGGAATTGATAGGGAATGAAGAGATATGAATTATAGGATTAATTAGGGTTGAAATCGGACCAAAATAGAGGGAGAAACCCCTGAACCGTTCACGCCGGTTCGGAACAGTGCTGCTACAGTAACCGGTCCAAAAACCAGAAAAAAACCGGTTTTCTGAGGTTAGTGATGATGAACAGTGTTTTCGACCTTCTAGGGGCTCGTGAGGACACATGGTCCATAATTTGGGAAAGTGTTCAACACGGGAAATCTTTTATTCGATGTAAAGAAGATTTTGGGACTGGTCTCGCGTCAATCGGACATCGTTTCGATAGTTTTCGGGGTGTCGGAAGGTTTAGAGTCGGTTTAAAAATAGTTAAAAGTTCGGAAAAATTACGGGGCTTTGGTAGGAGGTTAATTAAGTAGTTAGTAACCTTCTATTAAAATTTGGACAAGTTTGGGAGTCCCGGTGACAGTGATCAGCTCGGGAGAGCCTATGGCATGCAAATCGAGGCGGCAGCTCGGACGGTCTGTAAGTGGACCTTGTTTTCTAAATTGGTGCATGCATAAATGTTTATTATATGTTTTAAATACTTGTTTGTGATGCCATGAGTGCATTTGGATGTGCGGTTACGTATAGGCATGTATTTCGAGGTTTCGGCCCTATACGGTGCCTATACGGGGCTGTAGGTCTTTATTGGTCTAAATGCAATGGTTTTGGATTTCCAAAAGGATAATGAATGTGATTTGATAATGTTGATTTGGATATTTGTGAATTATATGGTTTCACGTATTTCGAGGCGATTTACGTGCTTGCACGTAAATCGAGATTTTTCGATTTTACACTGATTTTCCATTCTTGTGGTTTTGGATATGATTTCATGAAATGATTTTGGATTTGAAAAGGTAATTATCGGACTTGAGGTCCATTTGATTTCCGGAATCGGGCCGGAGGCCCAGTTAGTTTACAATTCGGACTTGAGGTCCAGTTTCTATGTGGATTCGGGCCTAGGGCCCAAGTATGTATTACAAATGGTTTTTATGGTTCATGACGGTTTATGGGAACCGGCATGAACCCTTGAAATGGATTTACGGGTCATGACGGTTTATGGGAACCGGCATGAACCCTTGAAAAGGATTTTATGGTTCATGACGGCTTATGGGGGCCGGGCATGAATCCTTGAAATATTTAAAGAATGATTTCAAAAGGTTTTTCATATTCCATCCTTTATATATGATTGTCTCCTCCGGGGAGGGTCGTTGGCCTGGGTGGACCCCGGAGTAGTCACGGAGCACTGACTGAGTGGAGTCGCCCCCCAGTTGGGTTCCTTACTCTCAGGATGGGCATGTTCGTTACCTCCAGGGAGGGTCATTGATGTACGGACATTGACCTGGGTGGACCCTGGAGAGACTTGGGTTTGAGACCCCGATTAGCACACGTGTAGCTCTATTTTACCATGACAGGTTCTGGATATGAATATAAGGGATAAACATGATTTAAATTGGTTTGGGAAATTGTGTTTATGATGATAAATGATTTTGGGCTGAGATCCCACATATGGTTATTATGTTATGGTTTTCAGTAAATGGTTTTGGGCAGGAGCCCGTGTGACTTGGATTTACGGAACTCGGGGCTGAGACCCTAATTATGGTTGTTTTCACATATGTGTTTGGATAAATTATTTTACTATGCATGCATGCTTTTTAGTGAAGGGTATAAAGGTCTTTTATGGAAATGTTTTTATAAACTCTTTATTTTTGTCCATTCACAGTCTTTCTGTTTTTAATACCCTTCAGGTTGGATACGGTGTGGACTGTAGCAGAGATCGAGATATCACATACCTCCTCTGGATCCTGGCGTACTATGATAGCCTGGGAAGGCAAAGGTCGGAATTATCCCTTGTCTGACACTCCGTGTCAGACGGGAATAGGGTGATCCCGCGTTAATCCCGGGGGGATTGGGAAGGGTCCTGTCACTGAAGATCCGAATGTTGCTAGACCGACACCTCCAGGGAGTTCAGCGCGACGGAGACTTGGAGGATGACCTTTGCTGCCAAATTCAGACGTCATCATCTTCACCATTCGTGAGGGACATTGAGGATGAGTCGTTCCCGCATCGATTTTCAACACCAAACTTCAATCAGTACAAAGGAACCTCCGATCCAGTAAAACACATCAATTACTATTGGGGGGTCATGGTACCTCATAGGCACACTGACGCACTCATGTGCAAAGTTTTCCAAGCCTCACTACAAGGTCAAGCGACGACATGGTTCAACCATCTCACCCAGAGATCAATCGCCTCATTCGAAGAGTTGGCCCTGGCCTTCGTGAAGGAGTACTCGCAGCTTCGTACCGTCGAAGTCAAGGATGACCACATCTTCACCATCCGAAGGAGGTCTAAGGAAACCTTGCGACAATACATCTGGAGGTTTTGCAAAGAGAAGTCCCGCATCATTGGTTGCAGCGATCTCGTCGCATCCATGACATTTAAGCAAGGCCTACCACGGGAGAGCCAGCTCTACGGAGACATCGTCATGAGCAACGCCTGAAGTCTCACCAAGATACTGTCCTTGGCAGAGCGACATGCATGCAGGGAGGATGAGAAAAACGCCACACATGCCGCCAACCAGGTTTTGGAAGATGGACATCCCACAAAGGCGTTTGCGCAACCAAAGGATGATGCCCACCACGAGAACTCAGTCGAGAAAGCCAACAAGCACAAAGGGAACCTATCATCCAACACGTTCATGGGTGCGAAGCCAAACACACAGTTTTCGGTACCTTTCCTCCAAATATATAATCAGATAAAGGAAAACCCATGGTTCGAAAGACCAGCTCCCATCAAAGGCGACCAGGAGAGGGCCGACAAGACAAAATGGTGTGCTTATCACAATTGCTCTGGGCACGCCATAAGCTCTTGCCAGACTTTCAAAAGATACCTCCAGGATCTCTTGAAGGAAGGACACTGCACCGAGTACGTCAGAAAAAAGGCAACGGATCGTCTCGGAAACAAAGACCCCCAGGAACCCGCACAAAAGATGATCTGCGTGGACACCATCATTGCCGAGTCCGAGTTGCAGGGAACAACCAAGAAACTGAATCAGTGACCAAGTCATTATCAAAGACACACATTTTGTGGTTAAAATTCGGCTCAGTGCCTACTTTGCTCACATAGCATCTTTCAATAGGATTAAAGATGTTTTGTTTCAACATCTAATGAAATTGTCTTACCGCCTATGGTTTTGTTTAGAAAGCACTAGGCCTTCGCCACCTAAAACACTTCAAAGCTTTTGTCACGTCACGCGAAGCACTCTAAGCCTTCGTCATGTGAAGCACTCCAAGCCTTTGCCATGCAAAGCACCTGAGTCTTCACCACGCGAAGCACTCTAAGCCTTCGTCGCACGAAGCACTCTAAGTCTTTGCCATGCAAAGCACCCGAGTCTTCGCCACGCGAAGCACTTTAAGCCTTTGCCACGCAGAGCACCCGAGTCTTTGCTTCGCGAAGCACTCCAAACCTTCGCCATGCAAAACACTCCAAGCCTTCGCCATGTGAAGCACTACAAGCCTTTGCCACGCAAAGCACCTGAGCCTTCGTCACGTGAAGCATTCAAAGCCTTCGCCATGGGAAGCATACTAAGCCTTTGTCATGCAAAGCTCACCTAAGCCTTTGCCATGCAAAGCACCCGAGGCTTCACCCCGTGAAGCACTCTAAGCCTTCGCCCTGCGAAGCACTCTAAGCCTTCACCATGCGAAGCACTCCAAGCCTTCGCCCTGCGAAGCAGCCGGAGCCTTCATCACATGAAGCACTCAAAGCTTTTGCCATGTGAAGTATACTAAGCCTTTGCCATGCAAAGCACCAGAGGCTTCGCCCCGCGAAGCACTCTAAGCCTTCGCCATGCGAAGCACTCCACACCATGCGAAGCACTTCAAACCTTTGCCATATGAAGCACTAGAATTCTTCACCATGCGAAGAACTAAAAGTTTTTGCCACACAAAGCACAACAAGTCTTCACCATGCAGACCACGCCACGACTTCACCACGCGAAGTGCTTAAGGCTCGTCCCAACGAGGCACATGAAACCATCCAATAACTTGACTTGTTGGAGTCAAAAAGCTACTAAAAAAATGTTTCCAACCCCACCAAGAGGGGCAACCACCAGGCCATGACAAACAGTGGGCAAATGTTTTAACATGCGAAGTCCAATTCTGCATTTCAGTGCACATGATCGAGATTCATTCAATCATAGCTCCCTCAATTTTGATCACCCTGACATGAACTTGATGGCCCTAAAAAGATATGGAAGTTATATTTCCAACTCCATTGACCTCACTCAATTCCGAGTTGTGACGGGTTCCCAACGAACGTTTTTGTACACGAAGGTCAACTACATGTACCAGGGCACGAGTACGAGATTCATTCAGTCATAGAACACTGAATTCTGGTCCCCCTGACATGAGGTTGACGGATTTAGAAAGCTATGGAAGTCAGATTTCCAACGCCATTGATCTCACTCAATTCCAAGTTGTGACGAGTTCCCCGTAAACATTTTTGAACACAAAGGTCAACTGCATGAACCAGAGCACGAGCACAATATTCGACCAATTCTAAAAGGCTCAATTCGCATCTTCTTGGAACAAGCTTGGTGACCTAGAAAGGTATGTAACTCAGCTTTCCAACCCCACCAACGGAACTCAATTCGGAGCTAAAACGAAGTCAGAGGACCAAATTTACTATACAAAGGTCAAATCTGCCGAAAATCACAAAACACTCAAAAAAAAAGTGGAAGGCTTCTATTAATGAAAATTAAAGAAGTTGGCAATTCACAAGTTGAATGCTCAAACAAGTATTCAATGCTAAGATCAAGCCACGGGCCAAGAAGGATCATGAAGCTCATCACCAGGAACGACACGACCTCGGAGTCTCTCTGTCAACCCATGAGCAAGCCTTGGAGGCCTTCAATCATCCCATCTTGGACTTCCAGTGACACATCGTCCATGACCTTCTTCAAGCAATGCGGGCAACCTCCTTAGTATCGCTTACTTGGCATAGTTGGCTTCACAAAAACAACTTCATCACTGCTTGATTCTATGACGGTTGTAAAGAAGCTTGACTTTCAACTCCAAGACGAAACGATGGTTTGGTGCCATGTGTCTTCACGCCACTTAGCTTCAGCGTCTAGATGATGGCATCTCCAAGCTTTCTTCCTTCAATTAGGTGATGATGTACGGCGTCTCAAGCTTCACAAGGGGGCATGATCGATCCTTCATTCCATGTTTTTCCTTGCACTCTATTGCACCTCACACCGCACTCTGCTGCACCTCGAGCCGCACATTGCTGCACCTTGTCTTGCACTTCGCTGCACCTCGCACCGTACTTTGCTGCACCTCGAGCCGCACACTGTTACACCTTGTCTTGCACACTACTGCACCTCACGTCGCACTCTGCTGCACCTCGTCATGCACTCTGCTGCACCTCGCGCCTTACACTCTACTGCACCTCGCGTCGCACTCTGCTGCACCTCGCCTTGCACCATGGTATGACCATCGTTGCAGTATAGCGCGCCTTGCCCCGAAGTTGGAGTGCGCATCGCCTTGTGACTCGTCACACTTCATGTCATGGAACTTCATGCCTCACCTGTTGAAGGACTTGATGCTGGCTCCACCCGCACTTGAAGTTGACAAGTCCACCAATGTGCTAAACTCTTCTTTCCACAAAGCACCACAAGTGAGTCAACTAGAGGAGCGTCTTGATGTCAAGTTCGTCATCTCTTGAAGTCAGAAACTCTAACAAATCTCGGACACGCCACCAGATGGTAATCCACAAAGTGAGGTCTTCATGACTAATCAGAAGTATACCTTCATATATCTTGAAATGATCGTCTCGAAGAGTAAAGCGCACTGCCGCTTGAATCATTGCAATTGGACGTCCACAGCTTTCAGAATTTGCAAACAATTAAAGCTGAACAAAATAATATATATATATTATATATATTAAAATATATAAATATATAATATATTCTATTATATATATACATGACATTCAAAAAGCCTAAAAGGCTTTTGTTTACAAACAGTAACAAAATAAAGCTGCTAGCGGCAGACAAAAAAAAAGGAAGTTACTTTTCCGTGAAACAGCTACAAAAAAAAAAGCTGAAAAAGAGAAAAAGTAACGGTTGTCTCCATTCCGCCACAACATGGAGCTGACAGCCCCTGTCGTACGGGTCCCTCAACTACCAGCCGAACCACCCGCAATCGTACGCGCTCTACCTCTCTCCTCTCCGCCTGCGACAAAGCCTGTGCTGCAGCCTCTATAGCTGTCTTCTCGCCGACGTCATCCATGAGGCCATTGCACACAAGGGGGCCACCAGTTTTACTTTCTTTTTTTGCAATGTCTTGCAATCTACATACATAAACAGCGCATCCGAGATAGACAACAAAAAATAAAAAAAAAGGTGAAAATGGTTCTACCTGACTGACGACGGAGCAGAATTTCTTCACCACAACAGCCAATAAAGTCAACCAATCTCCCTAGTAAAGTAATATTAGGGTTTAATTTTCTTTATGAAATAAGAGCAACATGCTCTCATTTAAATAAAAAAAATTAGCCAAACTCTAATAGTAAATTGGGCTCGCAAAGTTAACTCAAAGCAGAATAACAGGCCCAAAAAATCCTTTTAGAACAAAATCAAGGTTAATCTCCAATTACATCCAGAAAAGAGGAGTCCTACTCACGCATAAAAATACTATGACGAAGTTCATTGGAACCACAAGAAAATTACATCTCTTAGGATTCCTCGAATTCCTAAGCGATGTGGGGGCATTTGTGGAACCATAAATTACCGGAATATTCTGGAGCTACCACGTGGCCAACAATTCCTATAATGCCGATATTACCCTTGGTAAAATTGACGTCGACACAATTTCCGCATTAATTCAATAGATTTAACAGCTAAATATATTAATTAATCAGATGAATGTCGATAATAAATAACTTCCCAGCGAATTATTTATTCATTAATAAATTAGTGATTACACTCGGTACAATTACTTATTTAATACTTTCTCCTTCAACCAATCAGACGCTCTGGTGACTCTCAAGACTTCACTATAAATAGAAGACGTCATCTCACTTCTGAAGGTAATAAAAAAAACTCCTGCAAACACTGTCGGTTTATTCTCTCAGAAAACTGACTTAAGCATTGGAGCATTTACGGTTGAATCACCCTCCCGGAATCCAACCTTAACCTCGTTTGATTTTTTTTATTGTTTGTAGGGATCAAGAAGGAATTTCACAGAACCGGATGATTTCTGCATCAACAATAAGTTTGCAGCATACTTCAGATAAGGATCGAATAAAGGGAATGGGGATGATGCGGGCAAAAACAACCCTACTTCTTTACTTGGTTAGTTTGCGGGGTTCCTAGCTGATCTGGATTCCATCATACGTAAACACAAACCAGGTATCCTAAATGTTTTCTCTACTGCGTTACATTCATGTCAAGATGATGACCTATAGATTATAGACTCAGGTGCCACGTATCACATGACTAACAAAACTGATGAACTCAATGCCTTTGAACCTTTGTTAATCCTTTCAAATGTGTCTATTGCAAATGGTAGACGTGTCCTAATATTAGGAAAAGGAAAGAAAAAAATATTTTGTCAAAAAAACATATATATAGTCAAAAGCTTCTTTATGTTTCTTCCTTCCCTTTCAAGCTATTGTCTATTTATAAGATTAAACATTCATTGAACCATCTTGCTATTTTCTCTCAAAAAAAATGTCATATTTCAGGACATTGTCACCAAGAAGCAGACTGGTGAAGCATTTCACCTAAATGGTCTATAATATCTTGCCAACGACCCTAGTGTGTCAAATGGTCTCCAAATCAGTCTCAGTTCATTTTCTCATGATCATCAACTCTCACATCAACGTCTTGCTCATCCTTCAAATTCAGCCTTATCAAATTTGTTCCCATCTCTATGTAAAAGTTCCCACAATTGTGGATTGTCATTTTTCTAAGTTTTCCATATTTCCTTTCGGTTCCTCTCTGGCTAGAGCTAGTAAATCTTTTGAATATGTGCACTCTGATGTTTAGGGACATGTATCCTTTATATCTTTTGATGATTAGTTAATGACTACTCTAGAGCTTCCATGCTTTATCTTCTTAAGTTTAAAAGTGAAGTTGCAAATGTGTTCAAAAACTTCCATAATGTCGTTCAAACTCAATTTCCTACCAATATCCAAATCCTAAGATCTAACATCGATACTGAGTTCTTATCCAACAATATGGTTTAGCTTTTAGCTTCAAAAGGAATAGTTCCACCAAACCAGCTATGTTGGCACACCACAACAAAATGGTGTGGCCGAGATGAAGAATATGAATTTCTGGAGAAAACAATAAGCCTTGCGGCTACATATGAATGTCCCAAAGAGTTTTGGTCACAAGGGGTCCTCATAGCCACCTACCTAATAAATGGACTGCCTAGTGAGGTCCTGCAGGCGAGGTATCCCTATGAAGTTCTAAAATAAAGAAAAATAGACCTATCTCACCTTAGAGTATTTGGATGCACTTGCTTTGTCCATATTTAGGCTCCTGATAAAGATAAACTCGATCCTAGGGCATCTAAGTTTGTTTTTATTGATGCACAAAATGTGCCAACTTAGGGGACGAATGCTGCTCTGCCACGTGTCCTTGGACAACCCTGCAATATAGGAAAACTAGTAGGTCGGTCAGAGGTAGGCACCGGTGTGGTACCAGCTTAATGGTACTCTGACGCCTATGTTAGTGGTGGGTCTCTATGTAAGGAGTGAATGATGAATAGTAATTTATAAAGTATGCGTGAATAGTAAATTCTTATTTACCTTTATGGGGAAAAGTGAACTCCTTTTGGATGGGTGTGATGTGTGCAATGAATTTATTCTTCCGATATGGGACAATGAGCATTGATTGTGAAATCGACAAGTGGAAGGATGGGGTCTGTCCACGTGTAATTATTGGTCAGACCTTGCTATGACTTGTTTGTCATAGTGGGCTTGTGTAAGACCGGTATCTTGCAAAAAACGGTGAACAATCTCACATCGCTCGAGGAGGGAAAGGTGAAGTGTCTTATATGTGTGGGACACATATTTATCTAGCGCGAGACCTTTTGGGAGCTCACTAGCTTTGAGTTTGGTTGGAACTCCAAAGTTAAGCGAGTTGAGGTTGGTGCAATCCAAGAATGGGTGACCTACTGGGAAGTTGCATGTGAGTTCCTAGAAACAAAACTGTGAGAGATGGGCTCAAAGCGGACAATATCGTGCTAGATGGGTCGGGTCGTGACAACTTGGACCCTTAGGCTTGTAGAAGTGTATTGGGTTAGAGGTATGAGGCCACAAATTGGTCTGGTCTAATATGGTATCAACAGTCTTCATTGGGTACTCATTAACTCAGAAAAGCTACAAGTGTTATGATCATTTTACAAGGAAACTTCTTATCTCGGAGGATGTAAAGTTTGATGAAGTCTAACCATACTATAACAAGTCATCTGAAATAATACTTCAGGGGGAGTTTGTCCCAAATCAAGTCCTTTTTTCCAATGCAGCTCCTAACAATCAATCTGATGCTCCATACCATCACCAACCAATCCAGAAGCTGTGAACATTCATGAATCCATTCCTCTTCCTAGGAATGTTGACAACAGACAAATTGAAGAAGTGTGCCCTCACGACTCTAAAAGAAATTGGCACTCCTAATGTGTGATTCCAATGAGGAACCCCACTAGTGATAGACAACCTCCTTTGAGTTATCAAGAATATATGTGTGTTTCATGGCATCCTCTTAAAAGATATTTGAGTTATGAAAAAGTTTCATTAGCACATTCTTCCTTCCTCAGTGAAATTTCTCAGGAGGTTGAACCTAGAAACTATGAGGAGGTAACTCAGCAAGAAAAATGGAAAGTAGCTATACATGAAGAGTTGAGAGCCTAAGATGAAAATCATAATTGGAGCAATTTTGAACTTCCAAAAGGAAGGAGTAGTTGCCATCAAATGGATATTCAAAACAACTCTGATGGCTTGATTGAAAGGCACCGGCTCGAATAGTAGTAGTTTAGGGATTCACTTAAATCTTTAGTGTGGATTACAAGGAAACCTTTCCTCTAGTCACAAAGATGAACCAAGTGAAAGTGATTCTCTTAATTTCCATTAATTACGATTGCAAGGTGTCTCAACTGGATGTTAAGAATGCACATGGAAATCTTGAAAATGAGGTGTACCTCGAGACCATTCACTAGAAAACGAGATCAACATGGTGTGTAAACTTTATAAAGCGAACTATGGTCTGAACCAATCACCCCATGTATGGCCACACCACTGGAAAGCAAGCTTCAACTCAATATGACTGGAAAACCGCTCCATAACATCAGTTATTACCAATGTCTAGTTGGTGAACTCTACGCCACCATCATCAAACTTGACATCAACTTCGTTGTGAGTCTAGTAAGTCAGTTCATGCATGCATTTACCATGGATCACCTCAAAATGGGAAAGAGGATTCTTCAATACTTAAAAGGTTACATGGGACGAGGAATCCTTACACAGTGCCATGGTCATGACGACATTATTGGATACACTGATGCTGATTCGGCAGGTGACCATATTGACCGTAAATCTACCTCTAGTACTTTTTGTACGTTCGTTGGAGGAAACCTTGTCACGTGGAAGAGCAAGAAGCAAACTATTATTGCTCGTTCAAGTGCTAAGACTGAATATCGTGCAATGGCATCCTCAGCGTATGAAATTATCTAGATCAAAAGCCTTGTTGCTGATCATAGAATTGCTCATCAAAAATCAATGAAAATGTTTCGAGATAACCAAGCTGCAATGCACATTGCATCCAATCCTGTATTCCACGAACGAAACAAACATGTTGAAGTGGACTGTCTTCACATGCAAAAGAAGGTTCAACCCAAGGCTATCGAAACTGTCTACACTAGAATTCAAGATCACGTTGCGGACCTTCTCACCAAAATGTTTCCTACTACCCAGTTTCATGGTCTTCTACCTATTAGGCTTATCATGATTATGACAGATGAAGAAACAATGATGCTGCGATGATTGATCATGTGATGATCCTATGGAGCTGCAGCAGTGTTCAAATGAAGGTGCATTACCTGATCACATGCCTGATCTTAAGCACGCACCAGTTGTCCTATGCCTAGCTTACAGCTGTCATGTAATAGCTACTATTGTTAGGATTCTGTTAGGATTAATTAGTTGTGCGAAGTGTGCAAAGCACAGCTTTTCCGTATGCAACAAGAAAATGATCAAGTGTATATAATGTGTTGTTCACTGTACAATTGAAACAAGAAAGCAAGATTAATCAAAGAAACAATTTTCTTCTTCTCTCATTCTCTCTAAACACAACTCTTAATACTACCAAGCTTGGATCTATCAATCTCCTTGATCCAGCTTGAGGGGAGTATCAAATGTCCAAGTCTAGGTATCTTAAGGTGGATGGACTCTTCATTGTGTTCTCATGGCAAGCGTATCAGATGTCTCAGTCTAGATGTCTCAGTCTAGGTATCCTACGGTGGCTGACTTTCTCTCTTTTTATTCCCAGTGTAATCTATTGTGCCCTTTGCTCTTATAAGAGTTCACATACTGTAAGTCTTTTCTCATGATGAACTATACTCAGAAGACTATTTCCTCTATGCTTTGAGTTTCTACAGGAAGGCTAGTGATGGCAGCCATGGCTCCAAAGAGCACCTTGAGATTGTGGAAATTTTGAGAATTAAAATAAAATAAAAAATGGGTAAGAAGAGAAATCTAACGTTGTTATTTTTCTCTTTCAATTCCTGTTTTATGTACGCATTTAATCATCAATTTGTTTGAGTGAATTTAAAATATGTTTTCCAATTCTTGCATTTGGTATGAATTATGAAATATGAATGCCCTGCTGTGACTTTGATGTAAAATATATGTTTTAATGCTTTGATTTTGTTGTTGTTTTGGTTAGTCTTGAATTTTTTCTGGGATTGGCTGGAATTTTTTCTGGGATTGGCTGGAATTTTTTGGAAATTGTATGTGAATTTGATAGCTGTGTATGTACTTTGCATCATTTTCGATTCTAGCAATACTGATTTGGGAAAGTCTAAAATCTCGAGGGCTACTGACTTCATTTACAAACCAAATATTGGGAAACAACATTCAAATCTTTAATTTGTACAATAAATTTCAGGTGGCAGTAATGATTTGTATATATTTTAACTATATAACGCATGTCATCCTAACCTTTTGTACTCCACATAAAAGTTTGAAACAATTATTATTATCTCTATAAAGGTTTAGTCTATTTCAAATTGATTTATAATTTTTTTTAATATTTTTTCGACCTGCAGCATCACCCGGCCATTGATACTAGTGTTCTTGATATGCATTCGAATTTTTGTTCGATATATTATTTAATTTCTCATGAAGAAAGATGTCATAATTATTAGGTCTGTTTTATTAATATTAATAATTTTAATTATTATGTGATGTAGTAGGTAGAAATTCTTTATTGAAATTGAATTAGTAATGCATTTGCACTTGAAATTATTAATATATTCATTATGCTTAATTTTTTTTACTATCTAAAGCGTTTATTATCACTCAAGCATTATTGGGTGTGTTTTATTAATATATTCATATATTCATTGTGCACTTTTCATAATTACGCTTATTATATTAAAATTATTTTATGATGATTATTGGTTTAATACAAGCATTATTGGGTGATTAAACATTTCCTAAAGTTTTATTTAAAATTTGTAAGTTTTTGCGCCCATTTTTAGATATTTTGATTCACCATCGGTAGTCCTAAGTATGGTTCGGTACGGTTCGGTATGAAGGTAATACTGTAATCGTACTAAATAATTTTAACCGAATCGGTACCGTATCGTATTTCAAAATATGAAATTGATATTGTACCGTACCAATTGTGTTCGGTACGGTTTCGGTTTGAGCCAAAACTTCTCAACAAAAAATTAAGCTAAAATTTATGCATATATACGGTTTTGATATAGTTAATGCAAACATATACATATATTGCTGACAAAGATCTTAAGCATTCATGATTATATTTAAGCAATCCAATTAAGAAAGGCAACCAATTCGTTAATAAAAAATTAATGAAACATATATATATATATATATATATATATATCATTATGATTAATTTTGGATCGACCGCAAGAAAAGTATTATATATATACATATTATATATATATATATATGGATGCATATATAAACAAAAAGAAATTTATGATTGGGGAGAATCATACTATACATTATTAATCATGAGAATATACAAATCAATGTCAGTAAGCAACACATTTTGTTCTTATGATCATCTCATGAAAACGCAGCAAGCAACACCTTTTGTTCTTATGACTGTCTCATGAAAACACACATTTATATATGCTCCCATGGGGAACCACACTATTTCCCCCACATTAGCAAAATGACCCAAAAAGAAAGCCAAAAATTATGGAATAGCGTGGCCATCAATGACTTGCCAACGAGCCCCCGAAAGAATCAGGTCTCTGCCATCAAGGATACTGGTCCACCCCCAGGACGCCCGAGCCCCACGGGACGCCTCCATGAAACTAGAATCCGGGAAATATCTGCTCTTAAGCATTTGAGCCCAGAAGGAATTGGGTTCACATATAAGCCCCCAGCACTGCTTCGCTAAAAGGGTCGTATTGAAATCTTCCATGTTTTGAAACCCCATTCCCCCCTGGGCCTTCGGAAGCCCCAACTCCTTCCAGCTGATCCAATGAAGTTTATTACGATCCTGGTTTTGGCCCCACCAAAAATTAGCCAGAAGGCCGTCAATTTCCTTGCATAGTGCCTTGGGGAACCGGAACACTGACATGGAATGTGGAGGTGAACCTTGATGCTTCTGTGGCTGACTTCATTGATGGGCATCTCAGGGACTGGGATCGGGCTAGATTGAGTGAAGTCCTTGATCAGGATCGGGTGGATTTAATTACTAGTATGCCTATTGGGGACTTGCTGGGCTCGGATCGCCTTATATGGCCACATAATGCTGATGGCTCCTACTCGGTTCGTTCTGGGTACCACTTCTTAAGGGATCGGGCTCTCCCCCCAACTTTGAATCGTCCCTCATCTTCTCATTGCACCCCCCAGGACACTTGGAATCTAATTTGGAGTCTCGATACCCCCCATAAGATCCGGAACTTCATCTGGCGGGTCGTGCGGGGTTGTGTTCCGACAAGGGCGGCCCTCCATCGTCGCCATTTGGCTGCGTCCCCGCTCTGCACTTTCTGCAGGGAGCATCCCGAATCAGTGGAGCATTTGTTGTTGTTTTGTGAAGGGGCCAGAAGTGTGTGGTTTGGTTGTTCCTTGGGGCTTCGTGTGAATCCCCTCAGTATATCCACCTTCGAAGACTGGCTTTCTCATATTGTTTCCTCCTGTTCTGGTGGGACTGTGGAGAAGACGAGGCTTCTAGCTTTGATTGCTAGTTATTGCTGGGCCATTTGGAAAGAGCGTTGTAGAGCTGTGTTCGAGGATCGCGCTTTCAATTCTGATCGTGCGATCATGGCTGGGAGGTCCCTGAGTCCTCCCAGTTGTGATGTGGGAGCTGGGGATGCTGGTCCTCCTATTGGTTGGTCCCCTCCTAGTCAAAATTTGGTGATAGTCAACACGGATGCCTCCTGGTCCCCCTCCTCTGCTCTGGCGGGCCTTGGGGTTGTAGCTCGTAATGCCGACAGACGCTTTTTGGCTGGGGGTGCGCGTTTAGGAGTGCCAGTTCGATCATTGAGGCGGAGGCCTGGGCAATGCTTGATGGGGTTGATCTGGCAGCTCGGGAGGGTTTTATCAATGTGATTTTTGAGTCTGATTCGCAGGAGCTTGTGAGGGCGGTTAGAGGAGCAATCCAGAAAGGCAGGTGGGAAATCTACCCTAATCTTCGCCGTATTAGGGCTGCTTGCGACAAGTTTAACTCTGTGGCATTTTCCTAGGTCCCTCGTTCCTCAAATTCGGCAGCTGATGCCTTTCCTTCATATGCACAACGATTGATGCGTCGGGAGGTCTGGATTGACCGCCCCCCATCTGCCCTAGTGCATGTGTTGTCTCGGGATGGCCTTCCCTGCCCCCCGCCCACTGGTGAAGCCTAGTTGCCCGTTTGGACGGTGGTGTCGCTCTGCTTCTTTTTTAGTTTTCTTGCTTCTCTTGGTCTTGTAGGGGTCTCTGTTGTGTTTCTTGCTGTTCCCTTCTGCTCTTTGAGCTTTGAACAAAAAAAAAATTATGGAATAGCAAGGCCATCACTTACATCAGCCATCAAGAATCTAAATTATGGAATAGCAAGGCTATCACTTACATCAGCCATTAAGAATCTTGATGGAGAGGCCAAGAAGGATCGCAGCGAAAGTGCGGCGTACGATAGACGGTGGACGACAGAGTACGAGAGAGCGCGATGACGGTGAGAGGAGTTGATGGCATATCGACAAGAAGGTGACAATGGCAGATCAATGAGAACGTGAAGTCGAAGAAGACTCGACGAGGTCGAAGGTGAAGTCGCAGCCTACACGGCATACGGTGGAGTGCGAGGCTCTAGACGACGCTGAGAGGAGTCGATGGCAGATCGTGCGAGAAGGATGATCGGGAGGTGGCTAGGTGAAGTCGCAAATAGTCTATGAGACGATTTAGATATTTCGGGACAAAATACCCAAGGCTAATTAATGTATTATATTTCTTAAACCTTGAATTAAACATCTGCAGCATTCAAATAGTCTATGAAAGCATTATACTTCATGCATGCATATTAAACATTATGCAGCATTAACCAAAATGTCTAATGCTAACACATCAAACAAAAAAACTTGAAAAATGAAAATTGAAATTTGACACTGCCAATAACCCAAACAGAAAAAATGCAGCAAAAGTTTGAAATTTATTGGAAAGGGAAAATTAGGATTATGGTATCTGAGAGTAGGAGTGGGAGCGATCGAGGCAGCCAACCAAGTGAAACTAGCGCAGGAAGAGATGAGAACTGAAAGGGTTTCTTTAAAATTTATTTTAATTTTAAGATACTAAAGAAAATCTATTAAAATTTATTATTTTAATTAAATTTAGTTTTAAGTTAAAAATTCATGTCATCTTTAATTTCGCCCATTGAAGGCCTTTAAATCTAATAATTGAAAATTTGTGTCAAAATTTGGGTCTAAAATGTAATGTCACGAATCCGCCCTTATATATATGTATATATCCTCCTTCCTTATCTTCTTTTTCTTAGATTCTTTTATAGAATTATGACATTTCTGAAGAAGAAAAAAATGAATTTTTACCACTAAAGCACTTTTCTGCGACACTATTCATCATAAAGTTTGTAACTAAATCTGTCTTTAGCTTTTAATGACGAAAAATTCATAATCATTTTCAGAAATTATAGAAATTCCAAAAATAATTAAAAAAAAACAGAAGTAGAAGAAGTAGAAGAAATAAGAAGAAAATAAGAGAAAGAAGAAGAAGATAGAAGGAGAAAGAAGGAGTAACACAAAAAAAAAAGGATGAATAAGAAAAAAAGGAACCCAAGAAAGAAGAAGAAAATGACAAAAAAAGGGAAAACAATTTAATTTTTAAAAGTTATTTAATTTTCTTTTGCCGCACTTAATATAAATTAAATAGTCGGTCCTAAAAGGTCAAAAGTGACAAATTAGTATTTAATAGATTTCTTAACGGAATAATTAATTGTTGAGTAAAGTTCTTATATCTTAAAGAGTTTAGAGTATATAAATATAAAATTTAAAAATTTACATATGATTTTGAGTAAACCACATGTACCAAAATATAATTTGGTCTAATTAATGAATATATGAGTCTTTTATATTTGCTGGGTATGATCATGGATGAAAATATCGAAAATTTCACCGAAATATCAGAATTTCTAGCCAGTGACACCTAAAAAGGGTGAAGAAAATTGACCAAATTTTCGATACTTTTTCTTGTTTAAAACTCATAGAAATCTTTCTGGGATCAAAACAATTGAGATTTGGTGTTAATTCGTGAAATTGATGTAAAACCATTGAATTTGAACCAGGTCATGCCGTTGGGTCCGAAAACCCAAATCGCAGACTCGAATCGAGAAAGAAGACGACCATGTGCATGCGTGTGGCCACCACGCGTAGATGCCTTCACCAGTGCGTGGCAGCCCGTGCGGGGTTGGTTCGCCTTCCGGTCAACATGAAATATTTTTTATTTTGAGTTTAATAGTACAACTTTTAAGTTAATTAAATATCATATGGATATATTTCTGAATATTCAATATAATATATTTTATATTTAAATAAGTATTTGATATAAAAAAATTTGGGAATATAAATATAAGGTTATTTTGAATATTAATGGATTTTAGAAGAAAATTATGTTGAATGAAACCATTCTTAGAGTAAAGATGGTTAATTTGAAACAAATTAAGTTGAATTTAATCAAAATAGCAAATTACGTTGAATTGAAGTAAATTATGTTGTGTTCATACCATATCGGCCCAGACCGATCAAAGGGCCCAGACTGACCAGGAGGCCCAATTCACTACCAAATAATTCAGCCCAGACTGACCTTAGAGGCCCAGCCCTCCGTTAGTCGGCACGTCACCCAGATCGACCTAGAAGACTAGCTCTCTATTAGCACCGCGCCATAGGCCAACTCTGGAGGACCAGCCTCCTTCGGTCGGTGTCAGGACCCACCCCGGATTCATCCTGAAACCCGAGGTAAATCCCGCTCCCGTCTGACTCCCCGACACAACACCCAAGTAAAACTCACTCAAACCCAGTCAGACGCAGGAGTAATTAAACAAAATATCCCGAAGTTATCGTTTACAGAGCATAGGACGAAAATACAAGGAACTAAAAACCGATAATTTACACGCACACGGAAGACTTTGAACTATTCCGGGGATCCCTCACGTCACTTCTATGCCTCGGACACTGCCTCGACGTCAAGACCCCGCACTAGCTCCACAACCTGGAGGACAATTTAAAACAGAAAATGTGAGTGGACCATAATAAAAGAAAGGTTTTAAAACCATTTATCAAAAACCGAGTTAACCCTCCGTTTTGAAAACCACATGCATAACCAACAGTTATTAACACAGTTATAAATTAATTCTCATAAAACATCATAAGAAACAGAAACACTATAAAACAGTTATGGAAAACATGGCATGAGTATCAAAACCCGTAGCATAAACCATAAAACTCAAATCATCATTTCCCGATCAAACCTGCTGGACCTATCCGAGTCTTTAAACTCCCGAGTCTTTAAACTCAATCCAGGCCTTAATCATATCCGAGTCTTTAAACTCCCGAGTCTTTAAACTCAAGGCCTACGGGGGAAATCAATATATCCGAGTCTTTAAACTCCCGAGTCTTTAAACTCAATCCGGGTCTTTAAACCCAATCCGGCCGGTCCCCCGTCACATATATCCGGGTCTTTAAACCCAATATCCAGATCCAGCAAATCCAATCCCAAAACATTTGAAAATCATTTACCAATCCACATCCAAACCCGAATCCGAAATCACTGGTCCGATGCCCTTCCGGCATCCAAAACCGTCATTCCGAACCCAAATCCGGAAATTCACTTTTCAACTTTAAAACCAAATTCCGTTTCCGAAATCCGATTCTAAAACCGAAAACCTTAATCACCAAATCATATTTCAAAATCCCTTTGTCATCATTAGAAAACCACTTATCAATGGAAATCCCAAAACCATATCATCAATTTCTGAAACCAACCATTTCTCGTAAAACGTGCAAAAACCGAACTTCTTTGAAAAACGAGCAATCATGTAAAACCAACCAAAACATATTCGATAACATAGAATCATAATCAAAACCATAAAACAATTATAGAAAATAGTTATGCATGCTTGAGTTTAGAGAAGGGGTCCACTCACAGTACTGAGCCCTACTCGCGTCCTGAACGTCCAGCACGTTCCTCGGCTTCCTCGGGAAATCCCGATCCTGTTCACAATCACCAAATTACGTCACTAACACGTCTACGAAGGTTCACCTAAATTTCCTCAAAATTCCCCGAATCCTAAACGTAAGAACCCGGGACCCTAAACTTTCACCCTCGCGGAACTAAACTCAAACGACGTCCGATTGACCCCGAAACTAACTCCATTGAACTCACCATAACTCCTAGACCAAAAACTATGTTGACCGTTTTCCCCATCGCCGCCGCACGCGCCCCCACGCGCCGCCCAAAGTGGCTGCGCGTGGCCCTCACGCGCTGCTACAGTACCACCTCCTTCCTCGAGCAAACCCGGTTCGCACCAGAACTTGAACCGGCTGCTGCAACGTGGACCGGCGAGACTGGTTCTCCTTCTTCCGTCCACCAAATCGGCTCCTTTCTACACCAACAGCATCGTTCTACTCTAGGCTACCTATTCCCGTACTTCACTCACCTCGACTCACCCTAAAACTCGTCGACTGAAACGCGAAACCAGACGGCCAAGCTCCCCTGCTTCACGATCCAGCCACTCTGGCCACCCCCCGTCACGGTGACCATCCCAGACTCTTCCTTGGACCTCACTGAACCCAAACCAACCCTCCTAGACCTTCGACTCAGCCCCAAACTCGACGACTCTCAACTTGAAACTCAACGGCTAAACAGAGCAAGGAAACGGGGGTGTGGGTTTACCTGTCCTCCTGCCGCCGTCGTGAGCTCAGCCGCGAGGTAGTAGCTCCTCCTGCCTTCCTCCGTTCTCTGAGCACGTCCGTTGACCTCGAGTGATCGATCACGGCTGCACCACCATCCAACTCTCTGTTTTCCTCTCTGAGTTTCCCCCTGAACTCTCAACTCACACACGCCACGATTCCTCACCTCCCAAACCACTCACCAGCTTCCCTTCGACCTCCCGTCCCTCACTCACTCACCAGAACTCATCAGCACACACCATCACCCTCGATCACCCCTCAATTTCCCTCACGATCTCCCTCTGTTTTCTGAACCATCACGAACACACACACACGGGTGCACCCCAATTATTTGGGCCGTGCACACACTCGAACTCACCAGAAGCCACTCCACCTGAAACACGTGTCACCAATCCTCCTCACTCTCTCACCAAATGGCTCCATCCCAGCCGTCCATTTCCTTTCTCTGTGCACAAATCCCAATGTGCAGAAAGACTAAGTTACCCTTCCTTTTAACTCATTTTTACGGTTTTACCACAACTTCCTAGACCCGTATCTCTCGCCTCGTAAGTCCGATGAATACGTGCCGCCTGTCACCAAACTCAGGACGACAAGAACTATCTATCCATCCTAGGTCAACGTACCAAAACTCGATTCTACAAAAAGTCAACTATTCCCCATAATTTACCCAAATTACGATTAAGCCCCTAACCTTCCGAACATCATAACTTCCTCCTCGGATGTCGGAATCGGACGTGCCACCTACCTATGGATTTGTGACGTCCTAAACTACGTCTTGGTCACTGGTCAACACCCATTTGACCACCTGAACTAAAAGTCAACGTTTTTGTCCGAACCAGGGGCAAAATCGTCATTCTACACTTACGGACCTATCGGGACCACCTAACCGCCGATTAACCTCACTAGTCACACCTTAATCACTCTACTTATCCCGGCTCTCGGGACGGGTTGTTACAATCTACCCCCCTAAAAAGAATTTTGTCCCCGAAATTCCACAGCTAGTCCCCAACACCTAGGGTCTCCTACCTGGTAAGCAACACTCGGTCAATAACAACGGTTTCCTGTCTATCATCTCCACCTTGGGTATCTCACACCATCCCCAACTACTGTTACCACGGCCAACTCTCGCTATGTAACAACTGCATGATGTACGCAAGGGAACTCTATGAACAGAAAACAAAGGTATTTTACAATACCTCATGCGGAGTACCCGGTAGAATTCACAGAGCACATGTAACAACCCGTCCCGGAAGCCGGGATTAGTAGACGGATTAAGGTGGGATTAGTAGGGTTAATCGGCGGTTAGGTGGTCCCGATAGGTCCGTAAGCGTAGAATGACGATTTTGCCCCCGGTTCGGGCAAAATGTTGACTTTTGGTTTGGATGGTCAAATGGGTGTTGACCAGTGACTAGGATGTAGTTTAGGATGTCACGAATCCATAGGCAGGTGGCACGCCTGATTCCGACATCCGAGGAGGAAGTTGTGATGTTCGGAAGGTTGAGGGCATAACCGTAATTTGGGTAAAATAGGGGGAATACTTGACTTTTTGAATAATCGAGTTTTGGTAGGTTGACCTGGGATGGTTAGATAGATTTCGTTGTCCTGAGTTCGATGACAGGCGGCACGTATTCATCGGACGTACGAGGCGAGAGTTACGGGTCTAGGAAGTTTTGGTAAAACCGTAAAAATGTGTAAACTGGAGGGTATTTTGGTCTTTCTGCACATTGGGATTTGTGCAGAAAGAAGGAAATGGACGGCTAAGGTTGCGCCATGTGGGAGAGTGTGGATTGGATTGTGACATGTGGCATGTGTGTAGAGGCTTCTGGTGCAATCCTGTGTGTTCACGGTCCTAATTAATTGGGTGCATCCGTGTTGTTCGTGTTGGGGTGTGTTCAAAGAACAGAGAACAGAGGGTGAGAGATTGAGATTAATTGATCGATCTGGGTGCAAGGGTGAGTGAAGATTGAGTTGTGAGAGTGACAGGGAGGTAGGAGTGAGTTGCTGATCGGGTTTTGGTGATGCAATCGTGCACGGCGGCACGGCGGAGGTGCGGAGAAGTTTTGGGGGAAACAGGGAGCCGGAGAGTTCGAGGTGGTGGCTACGCCGTGAGGTGAGGCAAACCAAGGCGAGGGGAGGCTGAGGAGGTTCCAAGGAGTCCAACGAGCACCGTGGTAGGCGGCGGTGCGCACGGCGGGGCTGCAATTGAAAGGTAAGCTTCCTTGCTCTGTTTTCCCGTGAAAGTTCAATTGGAAAGTCGTGAGGTTTGGCTGAGAGTCGAGAGGTTAGAAGGTCAGGGTGATGTTCAGGGGGGTCCTAGGTGTTGACTAGGATGGTCGCCGTGACGAGGTCGTACACGGCGGGGCTCAGGCAAAGATGAGCACTCTGGTGCTCTATTTCGGCCGTGAACTTCGAACCCAAAGTCGTGGACTTCTGGGGCGAGTCGAAGGGTTAGGAGTGTTGGACTTGGATCAGTGAGGTTGTGGGGTGAGTCTGGTGTCGCCACCGTGACGGGAGGTGACCGGAGTAGAGGAATCGTGAAACAGGGAAAAAGTGGCCGTCTGGTTTGAGCTTGAATCGACTATGACGGGACTGTGTCGAGGTTAGAGGAGTTGAGGGATGGATTCGTGGTGTCTGGACGAAGCAGCAGGAGAAGAGAGGGAAGGAAAAGGTGGCCGGACGGTGGAGAATGCCTCTCGCCGGTCCAGTTGCAGCGGCCGGTTCAGCACAGTGCACTCGAGGTTGGGGGTGACACTGTAGCTGGCGCGTGAGGGCCACGCGTAGCCACTTTGGGCGGCGCGTAGGGGCGCGTGCGGCGGCGACGGGGAAAACGATCAACATGACTTTTGGTCTAGGAGTTGTGGTGAGTTCAATGGAGTTGGTTTCGCGTCAATCGGACGTCGTTTGAGTTTAGTTCCGCGAGGGTGGAAGTTTAGGGTCCCGGGTTTTAAGTCTTCGGTTCGGGGATGTTGAGGAAAATTCGGTAGTTGTTTCGTAGACGTGTTAGTGACGTATTTTGACGGTGCTTGACAGGATCGGGATTGCCCGAGGAAGCCGAGGAACGGGCTGGACGTTCGGGACGCGAGTAGGGCTCAGTACTGTGAGTGGACCCCTTCTCTATAACTGAGCATGCATAACTGCTTTTAATTACTTGTTTTATGGTTTTATATGTGATTTCATGGTCATTTGAATATGCTATAACTGTTTTACTTAATTGCACGTTTTTCGAGAAATAACGTATTTGACATGTTTTACGAGAAAGGCTTGATTTCTGATTATGATGCCATGGTTTTGGGATTTCAAACAATAAATGATTTTCAATGATTATAAAGGGATTTTGGAACATGATTTCGATGATAAAGGTTTTCGGTTTTAGAAACGGATTTTTCAAATGAAGTTGGTTTTAAAATTGGAAAGTGGATTTTCGGATTTGGGTTCGGAATGACGGTTCTGGATGCCGAAAGAGCATCGGACCAGTGATTTCGGATTCAGGTTTGGATGTGGATTTGGTAAATGGTTTTCAAAGGAATTTGGGATTGGATTTGCTGGATCTGGATATCGGGAGTTTAAAGACTCGGATATATTGATTTCCCCCTTAGGCCTTGAGTTTAAAGACTCGGATATGATTAAGGCCTGGATTGAGTTTAAAGACTCGGGAGTTTAAAGACTCGGATAGGTCCAGCAGGTTTGATCGGGAAAATGATGATGTGATGTTATGATTTCTGATATGGTTTTATGATTCACATGCTGTGGTTTTTCTAACTGTTTTATAGTGTTTCTGTTTCTTATGATGCGGTTTATGGTGAATTGATTTATAACTGCGTTCATAAATATTGGTTATGCATGTGGTTTTCAAACGGAGGGTTAAACTCGATTTTCGTGTAAAATGATTTTGAACTCTTGTACTGTTTGGTCCACTCACACCTTCTGTTTTAATTGCCCTCCAAGTTGTGGAGCTAGCGCGGGGTCTTGACGTCGAGGCAGTGTCTGAGGCATAGAAGTGACGTGAGGGATCCCGGAATAGTTTAAAGTCTTCCGTGTGCGTGTAATTTATCGATATTTTTTATATGTACCTGATAACTTTGGAACATTGTTACTCCTGCGTCTGACTGGGTTTGAGTGAGTTTTACTTAGGTATTGTGTCGGGGAGTCAGACGGGAGCGGGATTGACCTCGGGTTTCGGGGTGAAACCGGGGTGGGTCCTGACAATTGGTATCAGAGCATAGGTTTTGTCGGGTTTGTGGGGTTTGTTGGTTTGTGAGGTTGTGTTTCAGTTGCTTAACTACTTCTATGCCTCTTTCAGCGTGCGGTTGACGATGCCTCCGAGACGTAGACCCTCTCCACAACCTGAAGAAGTAGCCAGAGAGACTGAGAGTGCCACGATTGAGCGAGCCCAGCGGCTCGGGGCTACTACTTTTAGCGGCGGGGCTGATCCAGAGGAAGCCCAGAGGTGGATTACCAGACTGGAGCGGATTTTTGCGGTGATGCATTGTCCGCCGGAGGAGCGAGTAGTGTTGGCTACCTTTTTACTAGATGGTGCGGCGTATGAGTGGTGGTATACCCTCGAGTTGTCCGGTTGGGATGCCCATAGTGTGACTTGGGAGACGTTTAGGGAACGGTTTCTGGAGCAGTATTATCCTCGTTCTTTTCGAGGCGCCAAGGAGGCGGAGTTTCTGCAGCTCCAGCAGGGGAATTTGACAGTGGCAGAGTATGAACGGAAGTTTCAGATGTTGTCTCGGTTTGCTCCTGCTTTTGTGGCCACTGAAGCCGAGAAATGCCGTAGGTTTGAGTTGGGCCTGCGAGGTGAGATTCGAGCCATAGTGACGGCCGGATCTTTTGCTACCCTCCGAGACTTGTCAGACGCTGCAGTGCGGGTGGAGGCTAGTTTGCCGGTGCGACGCCGGGAACCATCTATTCCTGGAGCTTCGAGCCAGCGGACACCGAAAAGGGGTAACTTCGGTGGATCGTCCACGTCGGGCGATGATCGTTTTGGTAGGCTCGGCAGTGTCCAGAGTTCAGGATTTTGGGGTTACCGAGCATCGCCGACTCCGCAAGCGAGTGCGACGTCGGTAGCATCTACGGGGAGACCGAGCAGTGGACCAGGTTGGAATGTGTGTTTCTACTGCGGGGAGCGAGGTCATTTCCGACGTGAGTGTCCACTGTTGCCACAGGAAGGTGGTGTAGGCAGAGGAGTAGCGGAGTCCGGGCAGAGTACAGCGTCAGGGACAGCAAGCCCGAGAAGAGGGGGTGGCACTGCCACGAGTAGTTCGAGGGGACGTGGTAGAGCATCGGGACCTTTTTTAGGCCCGAGTGTTTTCGATGACTCAGCAGGAGGTTCAGTCGACACCAGATGCGGGGACAGGTACTTCTCTTACTTTGGTTGTGCTGTACTTAGGTTTGGTTGTTGGATCCAGGGTAGAGTCTAGGAACTTTCCTAGAGGACTTGGAGTGTTACAGTGAGTTCCGTAGGGGGATGACGGAAAGTATAGGAAAAGAGTGACTATAACTGATCGATATTGAAGGAGAGAACCCACAAGCTAGAGTTTGCCTTTAGGACTTTGTAGATTTATTCCGACAGTGGCCGGAATAGCAGCCGAGGGAGATGGGTGGTCGATTGTTTGGGTTAGTAGTCGAGTTGGTGCGGGAAGGTAGGGTGGTTGTATACGAGGATGTACTCTATGATTTCTGTCGGGTACTCTGAAATAAGGTATTTTATAATACCTTTGTTTTATGTTCATAGAGTTTCCCTTGCGTACACCATGCAGCTGTTACATAGCTAGGGCTTGCCGGGGTAACAGTAGTTGGGGCTTGGAGTGAAATACCCAAGGTGGAGATGATAGACAGGGAACCCAGGAGAAGTTGTTGATTACCGGGTAGGAGACCCTAGGTGTCGGGAACTAGCTGTGGAATTTCGGGGACGAAATTCTTTTTAGGTGGGTAGATTGTAACAACCCGTCCCGGAAGCCGGGATTTCGAGAAATAACGTATTTGACATGTTTTACGAGAAAGGCTTGATTTCTGATTATGATGCCATGGTTTTGGGATTTCAAACAATAAATGATTTTCAATGATTATAAAGGGATTTTGGAACATGATTTCGATGATAAAGGTTTTCGGTTTTAGAAACGGATTTTTCAAATGAAGTTGGTTTTAAAATTGGAAAGTGGATTTCCGGATTTGGGTTCGGAATGACGATTCTGGATGCCGAAAGAGCATCGGACCAGTGATTTCGGATTCGGGTTTGGATGTGGATTTGGTAAATGGTTTTCAAAGGAATTTGGGATTGGATTTGCTGGATCTGGATATCGGAAGTTTAAAGACTCGGATATATTGATTTCCCCCTTAGGCCTTGAGTTTAAAGACTCGGATATGATTAAGGCCTGGATTGAGTTTAAAGACTCGGGAGTTTAAAGACTCGGATAGGTCCAGCAGGTTTGATCGGGAAAATGATGATGTGATGTTATGATTTCTGATATGGTTTTATGATTCACATGCTGTGGTTTTTCTAACTGTTTTATAGTGTTTCTGTTTCTTATGATGCGGTTTATGGTGAATTGATTTATAACTGCGTTCATAAATATTGGTTATGCATGTGGTTTTCAAACGGAGGGTTAAACTCGATTTTCGTGTAAAATGATTTTGAACTCTTGTACTGTTTGGTCCACTCACACCTTCTATTTTAATTGCCCTCCAGGTTGTGGAGCTAGCGCGGGGTCTTGACGTCGAGGCAGTGTCTGAGGCATAGAAGTGACGTGAGGGATCCCGGAATAGTTTAAAGTCTTCCGTGTGCGTGTAATTTATCGATTTTTTTATATGTACCTGATAACTTTAGAACATTGTTACTCCTGCGTCTGACTGGGTTTGAGTGAGTTTTACTTAGGTGTTGTGTCGGGGAGTCAGACGGGAGCGGGATTGACCTCGGGTTTCGGGGTGAAACCGGGGTGGGTCCTGACAGCACATCCTCGTGTACAACCACAGATACTTTCCTACTGGCTGGCTCCTCCCTCGGTTGTTACTTCGGCCACTGTCGGAATAAATCTACAAAGTCCTAAAGGCAAACTCTAGCTTGTGGGTTCTCTCCTTCAATAACCTCATATCGATCAGTTATAGTCACTCCTTTCCTGTACCTACCGTCAACCTTCTACAGAACTCACTGTAACATTCCAAGTCCTCTAGGAAAACTCCTAGACTCTACCCTGGATCCAACAACCAAACCTAAGTACGGCACAATCAAAAGTAAGACAAGTACCTGTCCCCGCATCTGGTGTCGACTGAACCTCCTGCTGAGTCATCGAAAACACTCGGGCCTGAGATCCCGACACTCTACCACGTCCCCTCGAACTACTAGTGGCAGTGCCACCACCTCCTCTCGGGCTTGCTGTCCCCGACGCTGTACTCTGTCCGGGCTCCACTACTCCTCGGCCTACACCACCTTCCTGTGGCAACAGTGGACATGCACGTCGGAAATGACCTCGCTCCCCACAGTAGAAACACACATTCCAACCTGGTCCACTGCTCGATCTCCCTGTAGACGCTACAGACGTCGCACTCGCTTGCGGAGTCGGCGGTGCTCGGTAACCCCAAAATCCTGAACTCTGAAAACTGTCAGGCCTACCAAAACGCTCATCGCCTGACGACGACGCTCCACCGAAGTTACCCATTTTCGGTGTCCGCTGGCTCGAAGCTCCAGGAATAGATGGTTCCCGGCGGCGCACTGGCAAACTAGCCTCCACCCTCACCGCAGCATCCGACAAGTCTCGGAGGGTAGCAAAAGATCCAGCCGTCACGATGGCTCGAATCTCGCCTCGCAAGCCCAACTCAAACCTACGGCATTTCTCGGCTTCAGTGGCAACAAAAGCAGGAGCAAACCGAGACAACATCTGGAACTTCCGTTCATACTCAGCCACTGTCATATTCCCTTGTTGGAGATGCAAGAACTCCGCCTCCTTGGCATCACGGAAAGAACGAGGATAGTACTGCTCCAGGAACCGTTCCCTAAACGTCTCCCAGGTCACACTATGGGCATCCCAACCGGACAACTCGAGGGTATACCACCACTCATATGCCGTGCCATCTAGTAAAAATGTAGCCAACACTACTCGCTCCTCCGGTGGACAATGCATCACCGCAAAAATCCGCTCAAGTCTGGTAATCCACCACTGGGCTTCCTCAGGATCAGCCCCACCACTAAACGTAGTCGCCCTGAGCCGTTGGGCTCGTTCAATAGTCGCACTCTCCGTCTCTCTTGCTACTTTTTCAGGTTGTGGAGAGGGTCTACGTCTCGGAGGCATCGTCAACCGCACGCCGAAAGAGGCATAGAAGTAGTCAAACAACTAAAACATAACCGCACAAACCAACAGACCCAACAAACTCGACAAAACCTATGCTCTGATACCAATTGTCAGGACCCACCCCGGATTCATCCCGAAACCCGAGGTAAATCCCGCTCCCGTCTGACTCCCCGACACAACACCCAAGTAAAACTCACTCAAACCCAGTCAGACGCAGGAGTAATTAAACAAAATATCCCGAAGTTATCGTTTACAGAGCATAGGACGAAAATGCAAGGAACTAAAAACCGATAATTTACACGCACACGGAAGACTTTGAACTATTCCGGGGATCCCTCACGTCACTTCTATGCCTCGGACACTGCCTCGACGTCAAGACCCCGCACTAGCTCCACAACCCGGAGGGCAATTTAAAACAGAAAATGTGAGTGGACCATAATAAAAGAAAGGTTTTAAAACCATTTATCAAAAACCGAGTTAACCCTCCGTTTTGAAAACCACATGCATAACCAACAGTTATTAACACAGTTATAAATTAATTCTCATAAAACATCATAAGAAACAGAAACACTATAAAACAGTTATGGAAAACATGGCATGAGTATCAAAACCAGTAGCATAAACCATAAAACTCAAATCATCATTTCCCGATCAAACCTGCTGGACCTATCCGAGTCTTTAAACTCAATCCAGGCCTTAATCATATCCGAGTCTTTAAACTCAAGGCCTACGGGGGAAATCAATATATCCGAGTCTTTAAACTCAATCCGGGTCTTTAAACCCAATCCGGCCGGTCCCCCGTCACATATATCCGGGTCTTTAAACCCAATATCCAGATCCAGCAAATCCAATCCCAAAACATTTGAAAATAATTTACCAATCCACATCCAAACCCGAATCCGAAATCACTGGTCCGATGCCCTTCCGGTATCCAGAACCGTCATTCCGAACCCAAATCCGGAAATTCACTTTTCAACTTTAAAACCAAATTCCGTTTCCGAAATCCGATTCTAAAACCGAAAACCTTAATCACCAAATCATATTTCAAAATCCCTTTGTCATCATTAGAAAACCACTTATCAATGGAAATCCCAAAACCATATCATCAATTTCAGAAACCAACCATTTCTCGTAAAACGTGCAAAAACCGAACTTCTTTGAAAAACGAGCAATCATGTAAAACCAACCAAAACATATTCGATAACATAGAATCATAATCAAAACCATAAAACAATTATAGAAAATAGTTATGCATGCTTGAGTTTAGAGAAGGGGTCCACTCACAGTACTGAGCCCTACTCGCGTCCTGAACGTCCAGCACGTTCCTCGGCTTCCTCGGGAAATCCCGATCCTGTTCACAATCACCAAATTACGTCACTAACACGTCTACGAAGGTTCACCTAAATTTCCTCAAAATTCCCCGAATCCTAAACGTAAGAACCCGGGACCCTAAACTTTCACCCTCGCGGAACTAAACTCAAACGACATCCGATTGACCCGAAACTAACTCCATTGAACTCACCATAACTCCTAGACCAAAAACTATGTTGACCGTTTTCCCCATCGCCGCCGCACGCGCCCCCACGCGCCGCCCAAAGTGGCTGCGCGTGGCCCTCACGCGCTGCTACAGTACCACCTCCTTCCTCGAGCAAACCCGGTTCGCACCAGAACTTGAACCGGCTGCTGCAACGTGGACCGGCGAGACTGGTTCTCCTTCTTCCGTCCACCAAATCGGCTCCTTTCTACACCAACAGCATCGTTCTACTCTAGGCTACCTATTCCCGTACTTCACTCACCTCGACTCACCCTAAAACTCGTCGACTGAAACGCGAAACCAGACGGCCAAGCTCCCCTGCTTCACGATCCAGCCACTCTGGCCACCCCCCGTCACGGTGACCGTCCCAGACTCTTCCTTGGACCTCACTGAACCCAAACCAACCCTCCTAGACCTTCGACTCAGCCCCAAACTCGACGACTCTCAACTTGAAACTCAACGGCTAAACAGAGCAAGGAAACAGGGGTGTGGGTTTACCTGTCCTCCTGCCGCCGTCGTGAGCTCAGTCGCGAGGTAGTAGCTCCTCCTGCCTTCCTCCGTTCTCTGAGCACGTCCGTTGACCTCGAGTGATCGATCACGGCTGCACCACCATCCAACTCTCTGTTTTCCTCTCTGAGTTTCCCCCTGAACTCTCAACTCACACACGCCACGATTCCTCACCTCCCAAACCACTCACCAGCTTCCCTTCGACCTCCCGTCCCTCACTCACTCACCAGAACTCATCAGCACACACCATCACCCTCGATCACCCCTCAATTTCCCTCACGATCTCCCTCTGTTTTCTGAACCATCACGAACACACACACACGGGTGCACCCCAATTATTTGGGCCGTGCACACACTCGAACTCACCAGAAGCCACTCCACCTGAAACACGTGTCACCAATCCTCCTCACTCTCTCACCAAATGGCTCCATCCCAGCCGTCCATTTCCTTTCTCTGTGCACAAATCCCAATGTGCAGAAAGACTAAATTACCCTTCCTTTTAACTCATTTTTACGGTTTTACCACAACTTCCTAGACCCGTATCTCTCGCCTCGTAAGTCCGATGAATACGTGCCGCCTGTCACCAAACTCAGGACGACAAGAACTATCTATCCATCCTAGGTCAACGTACCAAAACTCGATTCTACAAAAAGTCAACTATTCCCCATAATTTACCCAAATTACGATTAAGCCCCTAACCTTCCGAACATCATAACTTCCTCCTCGGATGTCGGAATCGGACGTGCCACCTACTTATGGATTTGTGACGTCCTAAACTACGTCTTGGTCACTGGTCAACACCCATTTGACCACCTGAACTAAAAGTCAACGTTTTTGTCCGAACCAGGGGCAAAATCGTCATTCTACACTTACGAACCTATCGGGACCACCTAACCGCCGATTAACCTCACTAGTCACACCTTAATCACTCTACTTATCCCGGCTCTCGGGACGGGTTGTTACAGTCGGTATGTCGGTCCAGACCGACCTGAGGGCCCAATACCTCTGCCCAACACAAGCCCAAGGGGCCTAGACTCACTCAGACACGTGGACATCCCTTACCCCCACGTGTCAGCTCCACAGTAGCTGACATTTGTCCCTAATCGAGATAATGTAATTATTATACTCACCACACCCATACAAAAGGGGTCCATTTTTCATATAAAGGTAACTAAGCATTTAATATTTACAATTACTTTTACAGTACACTTATTACTACACCCCTTACAACTCAAACCAACTATTGACTTTGGCGTCGGAGTACCTTTGGGCTGGTACCACACCGGTGCTTATACTCTGACCGACCAACCAGCTCTCTCTCTTTCAGGTCTATTCGAGGACACGTGGTAGAGCAGCATTCGCTGCCTAAATTGGCACATTTTGTGCATCAATATGTTGAATTGAAGCAAATTATGTTAAATGGTTAATTTGAAGATTAATGAATTTTAGAAAAATATGAGATGAGTATACGATTAAAAAGAATTCGTTTTACGTCAAATTTTCACTAATGAATGTCTAATTTTCTAGATTATTATGTAAATGTAAACTCCATTATTATACTTATTTTTATGTTTTTAACTATATTAATATTCAATTATAATAATTTACTTCAATTTATATTTATGTTTAAAATTTTATATTATTAGTCATCGGAAAAACCCTATTGTATCATACTATTCTTCATATATTTATTATATCGAAGTCATTTTATAATTTTTATCAGTCTTATATAACCATTATTGGATACTTAAGTTTTTTCCCAAAATTTCATTCCAAATTTCTAACTTTTAGACCAAATTTATGTCATTTTTATTTACCGTAAAAAATATCGATATCAATATTTGAAGTGAGATATCTGTAAATTTGACTAGCGATATATCCGTCAATATCGATATTTTAACGAGTAAAAGTTAAAAAAAAAATCAAATTGAAAAAACATGAAATAATAAAAACAATCATTATATCGTAACGACGTCGTAACCTCCTACAATAACAGTTGCTCCACTCTCTCTAGGGTTGAACAACTTCCCTGTCCCGTGTCTTCGCACGTAACCATGGACATCATCGCAGCCCCTGCTCCAACTTCAGAGCAGAGCCCGAACCCAGCCCCAATTTCAGGCTGGAGCACCATAGTGAAGAAGCAGACGGAGCCAAAACCGAAGAACTCGGACTCACACGCCACAACCCAAGTATTTCTGGAGAGCTGCAAGTCCTCTAAGGGCATAGCAGTAGCGGTGGTCGATGCCAATGCCATCATTCAAGGCGGAGAGAGCCTCAGCAGCTGTGCCGACAAGCTGGTCTCCATTCCTGAGGTCATGGACGAGGTCCGCGACCCTGTTTCCCGCCACCGACTCGCCTTTATGCCCTTTGAAGTCCAAACTATGGAACCCTCCCCTGAATATCTTAACAAAGGTAATTTATATGTGTGTGCGTATTTGTATATGTATCAGTAAGACCTCTTTTAATTCTGAAAGATTAAAACTTTTTCACGTTTGCTTAATGTCAAATCGTGGTATTTGAGAAGTATTGTTGAGTAATGAATTTATGAAACTTTTTGTTGAATCTTGATTTGATGTATAGGCGTGTTGAATGGATGTGGGAATTTGGTTTCATGGGATTCTGTGTTTTTTGAACAGTTATTAAATTTGCGAGGGCAACTGGGGATCTACAGACACTTTCGGATGTGGATCTCAAGCTCATTGCTCTGACATGTACGTTGGAGGCCCAGATACATGGAACTGATCATCTCAGGGATTGTCCTCCGCCGGTGCACACAGTCAATGTCAGGAGGTTGCCCGAAAAGGACTTGCCGGGTTGGGGAAATAATGTTCCCAATTTGGCAGAGTGGGAAGCTTTGGAACATGTAGAGGAGGATAAGTTGAACTCCAGTTCAAGAATACTTCCCTTGAAAGATATAAACTTGAATGTGATAGATTCTGATACTCGTTCTGTTGATAGTGCGGTGGAAGTTAAGAGTGATGCTCATTCTGAAAATAAGGAGGATGCTGTTGGTACTAGAAGGAGATATAGGAGAAACTTTCCTAAGAAGAAAGAGATAAACCTGGAAGGGAAGATAGTTTCAGACGGAGTTGACGCATCCCAAGGAGAGTTTGATGATAATGGTGGGGACTGGATGCCAGCTGTAAGTCGAAGTACACATAGGAGGTTTCTGAGAAGAAAAGCTAGACGCGAGTCTAATGCCGTACTATCCGAAAAGGAAGTTGAGCAAGATGCAGAGGAAAATGTAAGTGGCAACAAGCTTGAGGAAGCTAGAGGTGAAGATCAATCATTGTCTGTGGACTCTGAGGGAGCTACTAGTGATAACTATATGAATTTGGTTGTTGAAGGAGATGAAGTTGAAATGTTAAATGAACGGCTAGATCACTTGGAAATCTCAAGTCAGACTAACAAAAGTGTTGACACATCCAATTTGGATGATGATCATAGTGAGCAGAGCTGGATGCTTAGATCCTTGTCTGAGTCTAGTGTAGCCTGTATAACTGGTGACTTTGCAATGCAGAATGTTATTCTGCAGATGGGTTTACGGTTGGTGGCACCTGGAGGAATGCAGATCCGACAGCTGCATAGGTATACATTTACTTTTTTCCATTTTATCTATCTTTTTGCGTACGTAGGGCAAACTCTTTTATTGAGGACCTCTTAAGTTCAATTTCCATTTTTCTTATTAAATATTTCGTTGGTATAAATTTATGGCACATTTGAGATTGGAGTTTTTCGCTTGGATTTGATTTTTCTTCGCTCATGAGGGCATCTAATAATTTCTTGATGAAAATAATGTATCATGAGCATCTGTTGTGTCATATTTGATAGGTGGATTTTGAAGTGCCATGCTTGCAATACGGTGACTGGTGAAATTGGGAAAATTTTCTGCCCAAAGTGTGGAAATGGTGGTACTTTGCGCAAGGTAGCAGTTACAGTTGGTGAGAATGGCATTATCATGGCAGCCCGTAAACCTCGGATCATATTGCGTGGCACAAGAGTGAGTATATCTATATCAGCTTTTAGCAGAAATTGATCACCATATCAAGAAAACTCATATCACCTTTTGATTGCAAGAAAACACATATCACCTTTTTTTTATTCATAAGGTCACACTATTCAGTGTTTTACTGCATTTTACTCAATCCAGTGGTACATATGTTGGATCTTAATCTTTTTCCATGATTACAATATTTCCTCGATTATATGTATTTTATGGTAAGCTAGAAGCATTGTTGGTACTGGGAATCACACATACATGAAATTTGTTCTTTATGTCATGATTGAATTAGGATGTGAGGGCAACATATCCAAATATATGTTAGGAAACATTGGCCAAGTTTGGTGAGTGGGCTTGGATTAAATTGGATAACTCTTCAAATTCAACATATTTTAAATATAAAAATGGATGCAATTTCATTGTAGAAGGATTAGATAGGATTAGACATAGATGGAAACTTATCTTTTTTAATCTACTCTTTTAAGGGAATTGAACAAGTTTTCTTCTATTTCTACTTCCTCTAATCCCCTTACCATGATTGCGGATCCAACTTTCCATTCAAAATACATTGAATTTGATGAGTTATCCAATCCAATCCATTCTTGCTCACCAAACGACCCCATTAGGTATTGCATTAAAGGATTAATCATCCATCATCTGTTAATCCATCTCTTTATGTGTTGGTTTGCACATGTGCATTTTTGGTTTTGTGTTCTACATTAAGATTTGTTTCCTATGTCTCCTTATGCATCTTGATGATTCGTTTTTTGCAGTTTTCACTGCCTTTACCACAAGGTGGAAGGGATGCCATTACTAAAAACCCCATTTTACGTGAAGATCAACTCCCAAAGAAATTTCTTCATCCAAAGACAAAGAAGAAAGCTTTTCAAGAGGTCACTTCACAATTTTTTTTCTTTTCCGTAAACTGTCTTGATTTATATACATATGGATTATTGCTCTGTTGTCTAGTATCTGATTACGTTGCATGTTACATCTCCAGGGAGACGACGTGTTCAATACCAATGACTTCATCTTCTGCCACCACACAGATAAAAGAGCCCCTCTGCAGCCTCCCATAAGGAAAGCATTGGCTGTTTTCAGTGGTAGGAGGAATCCCAACGACAATCATTACTCACATTCTAAGCATAAATAGCGGGTTTAGTTTAATTATCTCGACAGTAATTGTTTTCAAACCAGTTTTTATATTTTACCAGCTTTTCGGATGATTTGTGGTGGATTATTTATGTCCTTTATGACTATGTAATATACGAGAGCAAATTTTGTTTGTATTCCTCCGGTTATTTATGTTTCAATGATGTAAATTTTGTGGTCTCTGGTTTACTCAACATAATGAATGAACGAATTGGCCATTGGTGGTTTTCATCTTCCAGTGCTTTTTAGTTTGGGCCAACTGAACAACTTCATTGAAGATGGTGCAAACAATCAGAAGAGAAGACAGTGGAACAATATTAAATCCATTATACTTCAAATTAAGAGATGAATTAGTAAAATTACCATAAGCAACAAGACATTGGAACAAACTATTTGTTTAGTCGGACCGTAATCTCAGGCTTTGCTGATGGGCAAATGGTATACAAAGAGATTTTGCCCTCCGCATGAATCCTTAAAGTTCCCTCTCTCCAATTACAAACATTTACAAGGAACAAAAAGTGAGTCAAAGAAAGACCACTATGACACTTGTATATTTCTTCTTCTTTACAGTGTGTTAACTTAAAAACTCATTCATGATGAAAGTGCAAGCTCTGCCCATGCCAAAGAAGAAGCCTTGAGTTCAACGGACACCGATGTGTCAATTCTACCCTCCAGCATGGTGCATAATTCCTGCATGGAAGGCCGCTTCGTGGGGTCCGGATGGATACAAAGATTCACCACATCACATAACGTTTTGAGATCATCGTAACTGAAATGCTTTAGTTCTGGATCCACCACATACGGCATCACCTCTGGCATTTCAAGATAGTCTTTGGCCTGCACAAGTGAGAGAGGTCTTAAGTTTTTGGTGCACAACTAGCTTAAATTATACTTCAGTTTGCACATAATTGACAATCATTAAGCTTCGAAAACTCACCCATTCTATCAAGCAACCCTTATCCTTGCAGTAGGGAGGTCTGCCACTGATTATTTCAAGTAAAAGTGTGCCAAAAGCATAAACATTGCCCTTAACATCCAGGTGGCGTGCTTCCATAGAATTTGGAAGAACACAAATAGCACCTTGGCTGCTAATTGTGCCGGAGTTCTTTTCTGACCTCGCAAGAATTGTCTTCCAACTTTCAAAATCAACCAGCTACAGTTGAAACAAAGAGTATCCATGTTATATCCACACTCAAAATCTTTTTTTGGTCATGAGGTATACATTATCAATCACAGATTTATAGAATTTACATATCTCTGAACTATTTTTAAACCAATCTGAATCTAGATAGAAGAGAAGTTATATGCATACCTTAGGTAAAAAATCTTCGGTGAGATATACAGAACTAGAGTTTAGTTCTGATATGGTAAATGGTGGCTCAAGTTCTGAGTGAAAATACTTAAGCCCCTGAGCGATGCCTATAATAATTTTCATGCGCCTTGTCCAACTTAACTGGCAACCATCTCCATCTGGAGAAAAATATTTTCTGGTTAGAGATCACGAGACTTTTTATGGAAATCAAGTGAGGCTAAAAGATAGTATCACCACTTACAATGGAGGTGCTCATACAATGTCCCATTTGAAGCATATTCAAAAACCAGCATCCTTGTAAATGGGCTGCTCTCACTACAATAACCCAGTAACTTTGCTGCATTTTCATGATTTAATCTTGCTAAGTCCGTCACCTCTCTCTGAAAATAGAGTTCACGATAGCCTGTCCAATGCTCTTCCTTAATGCAAAGGGATATAACGGCGACCTCAGGCCCACCTTTCATGTTGCCTTTGTAGACCAGACTATCAGGTGATGAGCCAATAATGTTGCTGAAGTCTTCACAGGCTACCTCAAGGTCTTGTCTGCTGAATCTGACAACATCTTTCAGCATCTCAGAATCTGTACAAACACAGCTAACCAAATTAGTCACTGCTGTTTTTCCTTACGCAGTTCAAAAATTCAACACCACTAAAGCAGAAGCAATAAGAAACAAACCTATGTAGACTGCAATATGGTCTTTTTCACTTGCTGATTTCTTCCATGGAATTATGATAGAAGATTTGCTATTGCACTTCTGCAGAGCAGTGAAAAGAGCAACTAGAAGGAAAGAACACACCATGATTCCAGTAACTATTTCCAGAGCCAAAAGCCAGGCAGGTTTTGAATTCTCCTGATGCTTGGAGGAATCTTTAGCAGGTTTGTGCTTTGGGCTAAGTGCTGGATGTCCTTTCGAAGGTGGTGCACCACCTAAAAAGAAACATTAAAAGTAACTCACTAACTAAAAGACGCAGTATTAGAGGAATTGCCACAGAAAAGAGCATATGACCATTGGTTCGTGCTTTTAAACTATTTAAGGTAAGATTCCATACTTTAAAAGTATTTGGAAATTAATAAGGATGTGCGTAAGGACCTATAGACAGCTTCATAGACTCAGAATTATATTATCAGGTCATGCTTACCACATAATTCCGCAGGACGCTGTTTGGGATTCTCTTGTTGGAGACAATTTCCTTGAAAACTTGACCTGAAAGAAATAACGTATGTTTGAAGGTTTACAAGATGCATACAATCAAGAATTACTGAAGGCAATTTTCCAAACAAGCATATTGAACTTATAATTGACACAAACATGAAAATAACAACACCCATCACCCACTAACCAGAATAACAAAGATATCACATATTACTTCAAATGAAAATATTTTCACACCAAACCTGTTAATTACATTGTAGGGAAAGTGTCTGACCTTTACACTTGTTCATCTGGTATAGGATTAGTGTTAATCCGTGTATGATTAGAAGAAATTTTCTTGATATTGTTAGCACCTAGGTCAAGTGTATTGTTATAGTCATATATTCATATATAAGTGACGATTTTGGTTTAGAGACAAGAGGATCCTAGTTCAAGTATTATGTCTACCAGAATAGAACACCATTAAAGAAAAATATGTGTAAATATCAAAACAAATTGAGACCAAAATAAACATATCAGGGTTGATTAATACTGCAAATAAACGCAAAAAGCTAAGGCCCGAACATGACACACCCCTGCTTTGAACAATACCTAGGAAGAAATGCCAAACACTTGGGTATGCTACCAACAAAGAAGTTGTATGAGAAATCTGCAACTTTTAACTGAGATGACCGGCAAAGGCCCGTTAAGTTTGAGTTTGAGGCATACCTGAAGCAGAAAGAAACAATGTCAAACAAAATCCAAGAAAGATAATCCTCAAATAAGGGTCTCTCATAGCATTCAAATAAATTTCTAAGACTTTAAGTTTAATCCCCACTCACTTGTCTCCAAATCATACTGCTATCTAAAATCTTCATATTTCATGCAACCAGAACAAAATACTATATACAGTTCCAGTGATTCAATCATACACAAGGGATGCCAGAGACAATGCTGTATGTCCACCAAACTTTTTTCTGTTAATATATATTTTTTTAAATAGCTGTGTCAATTTTATGATTTCACATCTTGTCCAAGCAGGAATTGTTTACACAGTTTAGCATTCTGCTACTTACATTCCATATAGGTTAGAAGGCATTAGTGTATAGCCATTGGCAGGAACAGGTCCTTGAAGCTTATTCCTATCCAAATGAAGTTCCTGAAGGTATTCCAATTTGCCAAGTTCAGGAGGTAGCCTACCAGACAACCCATTGGACTGAAGATTACTGCAACAAAAGTAGTGATTTACACTATAAGAGAAGCCCGAAAGAACCCAAATTGAAGCATCATTAAGAAAACGGATAATTAATTCTTAGTACATTTTCAAAACACTCGTTAAGTTCCCCAGTTCAGGAGGAATTGGACCAGTGAGTTCATTCGCCCCTAAATCCAATATCTTGAGGTATTTTAACAAGCCCAGCTCTTTAGGTATTATTCCAAGCAGCTTGTTCCCATGCAAAACTCTATAAAATATAAAGGCCGATAATCAGTTTCAACTAATAAGAATGAAAGAGATAATACAAGATCATAATCACATATGGAGAGGAGACGCATACAGTTCTTGCAAGAAGGTGAGTTGACCTAAGTCAGGTACAAGAAATCCCCTTATTGATGAACCCGAAATGTTACTGCAAAAAATATCCAAAAAAACGTAACAGGACATGTTACAATAAAAGTATATATAATTCATTCTGAAGCTCTATCAACAAAAAGGGATCTAACAACTGAGGACACAACATATTATGATTCGGCACTGAGATAGGCAAGATCATATCTTACATCTTTAAAACATGGTCTCGAGTGATAGAACATGTAATGCCGGACCAGCCACAAGGATCCGAATCCAATGAATTCCAATTGGACAAAACTAGATGTGGGTCTTCATATATAGCTTCTTTAAAGGTTGTAAGGGCCCAAACTGTGCAAAATCAAAATTTTCACTCAGAGAAGATCTACTAAAACACCAAATGGGCAAGAAAACAAATAACGATACTACATCTTGCCCTCCTTTCTTTCATATTTACCTAATCAATTAAATTCAGAAATTAACAGAGTTTAAAAAACAAGCAATCCGATTATAGAAAGTGATTTAAGTAGCATGACCACCCCTCACATTAACCAAAAAATTACACACAATCTTGAATGATATAAAATATTCTAAGAACTGTAAAGATAGGGAGCTTTGTTTAAGTTAGTTATGGTAAAGTTTCCTGTCAATGTAACTACACTAAACGCATGATTGACACTCAAATTCCCATTTCTCCCACATTTTCTTAGCAACCAAACAGAGATTTATATAAATCAAGATCTGATAAACAGTTTGAGTAAACAGAAACACATACCATCTTTTGATGGAGATGAATCACAGCCCACAAGAAAAATACCGGATATGAAGCACAGAAGCTGAAACGCAAATTTTGTCATATTTTCTCTCAGTTTCCTCAGTGCAAACAGAACCCAGATGAGCTCATCCACCCATTACTCAAAGAGAAGAAAATCCACCACCAAGAAGGCAAAAGAAAAAGAAAAAAGAAACCCAATGGCCTAAAGCTTTGTGCTTTATGAGAGAATAAAGCCTACCACCAAGTTCAAGATTCTACTAATACTGTAAATCTACTCCTACTTACTGAATACAATGGGGGTTGTGTTATACCAACAAAGTAGAAAAAGAAATGCTACCCAGAGATGAAAATGATATAAAATTCTTGAAGCAAATACCACTGAATCCCAAATCCAAGGTTTTGGAAACTACCCACTAAAAAGTCTCTAACAAATCAGTGTCAAGTGAGGAAAATGAAGCGAAAATTTGGACAGCTGATAGATACCCAGACCAACGTAGACTATAAACTTTGATTCAAAGAGAGGTTTGGTAATGCTGGTAGCAAAAGCTTTAGCCAGAACCCAAAATCAAAAGAATTGGATGACAAAATTACTCAGAGAGAGAATATTTTCTTTAAAAATGGCGGTTCTTGATTTTTTTTTTTTTTTTGCAATTAACTCATAGTTTTTATATAAAATCAACCATCCTTTTTATATAAATTATAACTAATGTTATCTAACTATAAATTAGTCCAATAACAATCTAATAAGCATTTAACAAAATCTATCATTATTTCAATATTACTTTTTATTATTATTATTCTAAGATTATATTGAAAATTATGAAAATATTACTCATATTTATAATTTTTTTACTTGCTCATTTTAAAAGCAATATGAGTATCTAATCTAACTTAAAATAAAATAATTAAAAGCAATAATTTTTTAAAAATAATTTTAAATTTTAAGTTTAAAAATTCTTTATCTTCCGATATTAAATAATTTGGTTAATTTTGTATAGTTTAGGATTTAATTCTTGAATTGTGTGTCAAAATTCAAGAATTAAACCCTATATTGTATGATTTTCCACCATCATCTCACCCTCTACCAAAATTCAAGAATTAAACCTTATGTTGTCTGATTTTTCACCACCATCTCAACACTTCCCCCCCCCCCCCCCCCCTCCCCCAAAAAAATCTATACCCTACCGTTGAATCCCAAACAATACGAACTTTTTTTTTATTTTATTGAAAAAAATTCAATTGTAACTATATGTGATATATATAATACCTATAAATTGTAACTATATACAATATATATAATACAAATATAATATTTATTATATGCATAATATAATAAAGGGCCTAAGAGGGCAAATAAATTAAACACTAAGAAAACGAGCACATGGGGTAAAAAGGATAAAAAAAAAGACAATGTTATTTTTAATTATTTAAAGGAATTCTCAATAACTCACTCATCCTCTTTATTGAGATATAAAAAGGGTAGAAGTGGAATTTATTGCTTACAAATTCTGTTTAGGGACTTTTGAATAAAAAAAGTTTGAGATAAGGTTTTAAATAAAAGTAAAAGTTATTAAGGGTGTAACAATGATTTTTTTTTTTTTTGCATGTTGTTTTTCTTTTCCTGGCCTTTATTTTTGGCTTTTTGATTAGTGGGTGCCAACTGCTGCATTTCGCAATAACACTTGATGGTTAACTGATTGGTAAATTTGAGCATACGATATAACGGTAAGTAACGTGATTCGAGATACGAGATTTGAATATCTTGGCATTTGTGTTAGGTGTGATGCAAGCATTACAATAAGATGCGAGGTTACATGCAATCCAACGGGTACAATTAAATCTCAAAAGTCTTTTTATTTACAATTAAATTTCAAAAAATCTTCTATTTTTTAATACAACGATATTAAGGGAGGAGGATTGCATTATATAAATATTAAGTATCGACTTCATTCTATGAGAGTCGAACCTGATACCTCCATTAAGACCTACCACTCTTGACACGACCCATCCCAATCCCCCCGGGACTACCATGGAATGTATCATGCTCCCGTCTGACAAGAGGCGTCAGACAAGGGATAACCGATTGCCATTGCCCAGACGGGCTTCCAGAGTGCGTAAGGATCGATGGAGGAGGTGTCCGATGCTCAAGTCTCTGCTGCAGTTGTATCCGGAATCAACCTGAAGGGCATTGAAAACAAAAGCTGTGAGTGGACGAAAATAAACAAGTCTGCTTAAAACATTTATAAGACATTTATGCCCCTCAGTAAAATCACATGCATGCACCAAAACCAATAATCCCATATTTATTTAGAAATAACAATTAGGGCCTTAGCCCGGAAACCAAAGCATAGTTTCAATTTCCAAAAGTAAATCCAAGAGTTATTTCATAAATCCAGTAATATGAACCATAAGGCATATAATATAAACCATAACCATTATTTTAGCCACTGCACTATACACTCCAATCCGACATCCCTGATGTCTGACGTCCCTGACGTCAATAAGGTCACAATCACAAGGCTACGCGTGCCACTCGGGTCTCAATTTCCGAGTTCAATCCCCGAACCCCGTTAGGGTACAGCATCCCCGATGCTTAGCGTCATAGACGCTGGACGTACTAGACGTGCGTGACCTCTCCGGGGTACCTCATCCGGAGGAGACAATATAATATGGAAGGATTTATACAGTGCAGTACTAAATACATTTTATTGATATCCACATGCAAAACATATAGGTATACATAGGTAAAATCCGAACCGATCGTTACGTTTCATCAAACGGGTCTCATGCCCAAATACCGTGAAACGTGCCATAACCGAAATATCATCAAAACCATTTATTGATTCCAGCATGTGAACATATATAAAATGTAAACCAGAAAACATTTATTCAATTCCATTTTAGGGTCCCCGACCCGCAATCACATGTAGAAATCAACTGGGCCCCTGGCCCGATTCCACAAGTTAACTGGGCCCCTGGCCCGATTTCATAGTTCAACTGGGCTCCTGGCCCAATTTTACTTTATTCAAGTTCGTAACCGTTTTATGAACTCATATTCAACCACATTTATGGAAATCGGTGAAAATCCAGAAAATCTCGGTTTACGTGCAAATACGTAATTCACCTCGAAATACGTGAAATCATTTTAAATTCACTGATATCCAAAGTAAATCATTTAATCATAATTATAACAATCATAAAACAGTTATGCATGCATCGAATTTATGAAACCAATGTCCACTCACAGACCGTTTAACCGAGCGCCTCGATACGCGTGCCATAGGCCTTCCCGGGCCACACCACTATCACCGGGACTCCCAATCCTGTTCAAATCACATTATAGGATCACTAACCTCAACATTAACATCCTAATCAAGTCCCGTAATTTTCCCGAATTTTTTAAGTATTTTTAAACTGGATTTAAAACCTTCGGACATCCCGAACAATAACGAAACAGGATCCGATCGACACGAACCCAACGCTAAAATGTTCGTTACATTGAATAGGACAAAAGTCATGTTGACCTCACCTCGAGATTCGTGCCCACGCGCCGTCACGCGCCGCCGTGAGTGGCTGCGCGTGAAAGCCACGCGCCTGCTACAGTGACTGCTACAGTCACCATCCTCGCCCGTTTCTCTGGTAAACGGGTTGAAAAATCCGCGATAGGACCCGGTTCAATCTCACCCAATTCAACATCAAATCAATCCGTTCTTTCAACTGATCCCTTGTAATCAATCACCATTTAAGTTCTGTAAATCGAATTACACAAATCATGGTCTAAATCCTCACGACTCTCGATCGATCCTCGACGGGTTTTCAAATCGGGGTCACGATATCGTCCCTGTTTTCCAAATTAATTCATTCAGTTAGCATCGTGAGAGTGTAAGGGACATTTCTACAAGGTCAATTTGAGAATTACTTACCTCAAACCCACTGAACACAAGCTCGACTTTGAGCTGCCATGGAAGCTCAATTCTTCCTCAATCCGCCATGGTTTCTCTTCGTTCTTGAAGAAAAGATGTTCGTTTTGATCCCAGAAGTCGAATTGAATCATCAATTTCGATCCTCACGGCTCAAAACATCCATTTCGAATTTCCCTCCCAAAAATCAATTTTTCGATTTCACTGTCTCCCTCACCCGAACAGTCCCCCGTGTAATCCCAGTTGAGTTAGTCTCTGAATTCTCTCCAATTTCTCACTCTCAGTTTCAGAATCGGAAGAGAAATGAAGGTAGGAAGAAAATGGCATTTGGTTGTACACGGCCAAGAAATCAGAGAGGGTTAATGGAGGAATTAACAATAATTAAGTTAATTAATTAATAAAACATAATCATAATGTTCCCCCAAAACATGGATCCTGGTCTTAAGCCCCAAATTAAGGGATGAGTGACACTTGTCACTCATCCAAGTGTGTTCAGTCACCGGGTACTGTTCATTATTATATTATTATTTTAATCGGAGCCTCGGTTCGTAAATTCGTTTCCTTGACCATAACTTCGTCGTCGAATCTCCGATTTCGGCATGCCGCCTGTCGTTGGATTCGTATCGACGAAACCTACGTAACGGTCCTTGGCCCTCGGCCATCGGACATCCCGGTCAAAAAGTCAACATTTGGCCCCTAATAAGCCAAATTACCAAAATACCCCTCAACTTCCGAACCTCATAACTTTCTCTGCGAATGTCGGAATCGAACGTGCCACCTGTCTATGAACTCGTGACATCCCGAACTACGTCACGGTCATCGGTCAAAGTCCATTTGACCATCAGAATTAAAAGTCAATGTTTTGCCCACGCCCAGGGGCAAAACGGTCATTTTGCACAATTCGTCCGAAATCGCCCAACTAATCCCAGGTTAGTGAATCACAATTAAATATTATTAAATCCCGATATTCGGGACGGGTCGTTACAACTCTCCCACATATCAAGTGGAGAGGAATACTACTTCATTATAACACGAAAGAACTCGAGACCTCATTCACACTTCTAATACAATCGTATTATTGTAATATTATTGTGTAACACCCTGTCCTGAATTTACGGGATTAATTGAGGATTAACGGGCGATCGGGGTAAAATTACGATTTTTCTCTTGGACGAGGGTAAAAAATTGACTTTTGGCCCGGGAGATCAATGGCACGTGGACCGAGATTCATTACGTAGATTGAGACAACACAAGTCCGTAGATAGGCAGTACGTCGAAATTGGACATCGTATAGGAAAATTATGGGTCTGGAAGGAATCAGGGTACGATTGCACGATTTACGAGATAGGTGAACATTTGTCTCTTGTGCGTCCAAATGTTTGTGGCCAGGCCCAATGGATGGGTGACAAGTGCCACTCATCCATTGCTCCTCATCTTCATTCATGTATCTCATTCCCTTCCTATTCCATTTATCCTACCTGAAACCTAAACAAACCCACACACATCATCCTTTCATCCTTGTTGTTGCCTGAGTGAAAGAGAGATTGAGAGTGAGGACTGGAAAACCTGGGATGACCGTGAAGGACGGCTGAGTCTTCGTGGACGACGGAGGAAAACACGAAACAAGGTAACCTAGGAACTTTAAAAATTGGTTTTTGAGTTTTGCGCTTTGGTGACACAAACTGAGGCATGGATGATGTTTTTTGTACTCATACGAGTCTATAGGGAATGAGAGGGAGCGAAGCGGACCACTGGGCTGGCCAAGGAACGCGTTTGAAATTCAACCGAAACGGGTCAAGCTTGGTTGAAGCTATTGAGGTAATTTCTTCCCATTTTGAGTTCATAGATCAATGGTTAGGTTAATTATGAGTCGATGGGTCAAAAAATGGGAATTTTTGGCGGTCGGAAGGCTGAGAATAGACCGGGTCGAGGTTGCAGGTCAAATAGACTCCTTACAGAGAAACGAGTTAACCTGGCCAATGGTTGGCGATGATGACATGGTAGTCCATGTTGTCACCTATCAGACCTGTCAGGCTACGTGGCCAACCAGGTGATGCCATGTGGCAGGTTGTTAGGCCTAGTCAGCATGTCAGACCTCGTGGACCAATCAGGTGGTACCACGTGGCATGGTGTCAGGACCTGTCAGGCCTACATGACAGTTGATGTGGTAGGTCCAGTCAGCACTGTTAGAACACGTGGACTAATAAGGTGGTGCCACGTGGTAGTGTGTCAGAAGTTTCAGAGACACTTGTCAAGACACGTGGCACCAATCAAGGAGTGCCACGTGGCATGTTGTTAGGCCTGACATTTGTCAAATCTGACAGGTGTCAAAACTGTCAGGCTGACGTCATGATGACGTCAGTGGTTGACCGACGACGACCAGCATTGACCGGACTTTGACCAGCACGTGAGGACGCGTGGGCATAAATCTTGAGGTTAAATTGATCTGAATCCAATATTGGTGGTTTCAAGTCGATCAGAGTTCGTTTGACAGGTCATTCATAGGTTTTTAGCCCTGAAAAGCGTATTCGGGACACGTTGACCATTCTGCGATGTGTAAGGGTCTTTGATATGGACTTTTAGAGGTTGATAGTGACATTTGGATATGATTTGGGCAGGTCCGAATGTCCTAGAGAGCATGGATTAGCCTTGAAGTGGCTTACATCAAAGGATTCAGAGCGCGCAACACAGATGGTCTGTGAGTTGACGTTTTTTTTTTATGAATATGATGCATGCATCACTATTTTATATGTTTTATGAAATTGATTTGAGATGTCTGGAGTGCATCTGCTTTAAATATGATTATTTTGGCGTTTTTGTAGAAAATACGACATTGCACGTAATTCGAGATTTCTATTTTTAAATGATATTTGGGCTTAGGCCGAGTATAATACGTGCATATGATTATATGATTTGACGGTTTCACGGAGAGGCGTGAAACCGAGAATTTGATTTACAATTTTGAAGAATTTTATGGGATGCGTGAAATCAAGATTCGAGCATGATTTAGTTGGAAATCCTTTTTGATTATTGGGGTTTGGAAAATGATTTGAATAAAGAAATAGTTTTCTCATTTAGAAATATCTTTCGGGCGTATGACTCAGTTGATTTATAGTTTGACGTAGAGTATAGTCGAACGTGAGATATGTCGGGCTGCGACCCAGTTTTCAGATTCATGAAAAGTATTTCGGGCATGAGATCCAGTTGTGGATTTGATAAGATTTGAGGAATCCTGAGTTTAGGAAGTGCTAATAGACACTATTTCCGGGCTTGTAACCCATTTGATGATATTTCAGGCTTATGACCCTATTGATGATATTCGGGCTTGTGTCCATGTTGATGATGATATGATTTTGAGTTTAAAGACTCAGAAGTTTAAAGACTTGGATAGGGCTCCAATTGTGAATATGTTTCCCTGGAGAGCACTCTAGAGATAATGCTCGCCTTCGAGGTACGGAGAGGTCACGATGCGCCTATTGTCGAGCAGCCGAAAGAAGCGGCAGTCGAGGGAAGCTCGACTCAAGAGTGTGGTATATGAGATCGATCAATGATTTGTTCACGACAATTTCGAGATTTTAGGCTAGTGATGTGTTCACGTCGACATGCTCGGGATTAGAACAGTCCTTAAGCTTATGGGCACGCGTTGCTGGGATTGGAATCGTGACTGATGATGATGCTGGATTGAGACCCCACATGGAACGATATTTGGGATGAGGTCCCACATGAATTTGATTTGGGCTGAGACCCCGTGTGATTTGGTTTTTGGGCTGAGTCCCTACTGAGGAAATAGCTTCGATTGAGAAGCATTTTTCACTGTGTTTTTTTTTTTAAAGCAATACAACTTGATTTTGAGAAAGTATTTGACATACTTGCTTTCTGATTCATGCATGCTTTTACGTTAAGGGTATAAATGTCTTCAATAAATTATTTTTAATTAAACTGGTTGTTTTTTTCCACTCACAACTTTTATACTTTTATACCCCTCGGGTTGATCGTGGATTCAGGCTGTAGTAGAGATCGAGGCATCATATGCCGCCACAGATCCTTGCGTACTCTAGATAACCCCGAGCAGGTTACGATTTTATCCCTTGTCTGACACGTGTTGTCTGTTGGGAGCAGGCACATCCCGTGATAATCTAGGGGGATTGGGATAGGTCCTGTTAGTTTGGTATCAGAGCATGAAGTTGCTCATGTGGTGTTGCGCGTGTTTCAGATATGAGTGTGCCTCTTGCTTGGCTCGGCGGCTGTGAGGAATTTTTCCTTCCCCGTTGCTTGGTGGTTTCTTTCGACGTGCTCGGCGCACCGCTACCACCCTATCGACCTCTTCCTTACCGACGTGTGATCAGTGTCCGGTGAGTTCAGCTCGTGCAATCCGAAGTTGTTCAACCACTTCGGTGTATCGGTCGTTGAGTGCCTGGCATCTCGACTCGGCCTGAGTACCTTTGGTTTTAACCTCTGCCATATCGCTCTGGAGTTTTTAGATGATCTGTAGAAAATTTGGAGAGGGGTCTCTCGGTGTCTTGGGCCCTTGCTCAAGTGTGCATGTTTCCTATCGGACGAGTGCGTGCTTGGCTTTGCCCAGACGAGTGTTTGCTCGGTCTGGTTGAGCGTGGGTAAACTTAGTCAGTTTCCCACAGATGGCGCCAAACTGTTGAAACGATAAATGTTCCAACTGCCGATTACTCGTTGTTCAATCACCACATGACGCGTGTCCTTCTTTGTAACCTATCAACTAGGAGACTAGTGGGTCTTCCGTTAGTATGGGCACCAGTGTGGTGCCGGCCTAAGGTTCTCTAACAGTCAAGTTAGTAATTTTGTTCGTAAAAGAAAATGGTAAATGGTCAGCTTGGCAGAGTAATAATGAATAGTAGATATTAGTTAGCTTTATTGGAAAATGTGTACCCCTTATGTATGGGCAAGTGGGATGTTCGATTTCCATAGTTTCGATGTGGGACAAATGTTTCTTGATTTTCGTATCGACATATATTACGTAGATCGAGGGTGGATATGCGTCCACGTGTCATCCCGTATCGGGCCCAGTGTTGGGGCTATGTAAGTACTTTGGGCTTGGGTCTTGTTTGGTGCTTGGGTTTTAGATATACGGTTCAGTGGGTCTGGTCAAATATGGTGTCAACAAACTTAGAGTATAGTCAAATGTGAGATATATCGGGGTGTGACCCAGTTATGAGATTTATAAAAGTTATTTTGGGCATGAGACCCAGTTGTGGATTTGATAGGATTCAAGGAATCCTAAGTTTAGGAAGTGTTGATAGACACTAATTTCGGGATTGTGATGTAACGACCCGTCCTAAATTTCAAAGTTAGATTAGTGATTAATCATAGATTAGCGTGACTAATCAGGGATTATTCGGAAGATTACGGACGAATGGTGCGAAATGACTATTTTACCCCTAGAAATGGGCAAAAAGTTGACTTTTGACTCAGGTTGTCGAATGGAATTTGACCAATAACCGAGGCGTAGATCAGGACGTTTCGAGTCCGTAGATAGGCGGCATATCGAAATCGGAGGTTCAATGGGAAAGTTACGAGTCTAGGAAATTTTACGGCAGTATTCATGACAATAGAGGAAAATCAACACGTGGCATGATTTTATTGGGGGAAGTTTCTGGAAAGACCCACCAGATGAGTGACAAGTGTCACCCATCTGATAAGCCCATAACCCATTTAATTGGGGTCCTTATCCTCATCTGAATCGATCATCTTCTTCATCCTTCTTCCCAAAACCCGTGAAGGTTCTATACCGTGAACCCCAACCCTATACTAGCCCTTCAATCCTCATTATCTATGTTTAGTTTGCGAACGAAAAAGAAAGAGTGAAGTGAGGCGATGCAGATGGTAGCAACGGGTCGAACCGTCGTGCACGGTGGTCCAGTTCGGAGATAAGGAACCGAAAACTCTGTTTTTGAATTCGAAAATGGAAAATCAGGATTTCATGATGGTTGATCGAATTGGTTGATTGAGTAATGTTTTGGAGGTTGCAAGGAAGCTATAGGACTTGGAATCGAGGCTAGAGGTGGCCGGGGTTGTGAGAACACGACGGAGGAAGGTTGGCCATATGTTCATCGATCGAGAAGGTGAGTTCTAAGTCTGGTTTTCATGTTTTAACACCATAGATCGATAGGGGATGACTAGACGAGGCTATACGAATTGAAATGACTGAAAATGGATGGGAAATAAGGAAGAACCGATCTCGCCGGTTGAGTTGGACCAGATTTGTAGAGAACCAATCTGAACCAGTTTGATCGAAGGTTGAAGATGAACAGTTCCTATCGCGTGGGCTTCTAGCGCAACGCCTTTGGGTGGGTCGTCGGAGCACGTGGGGCAGTTCTGGGGGATGTGGTCAACATGTAATTTCATCATTTCGATGTAACTAACATTTTGGTACTGATTTCGAGTCGATCGGACACCATTTCGGGGTAGTTCTGAGTGTCCGAAGCTGTAGGGTTTATGTTTACTACGTTTAAGAATTACGGAGAATTACGGGGATTTAATGTGAGGCTATTTGAAGTAATTAGTGACCTTCGGGTGTAATTTGGACATGATCGGAAGTTCCGATGATAGTGGATTAGCCTCGGGAAGGCGTATAGCACGCGTATCGAGGCTGTAGTTAGGACAGTCTGTGAGTGTACTTTTGTTTTATAAATATGATGCATGCATAACTATTTTATATGTTTAATATCTATGTTTTGAATGTCTTGAATACGTATATTTGTGGTATTTATGATTTACATATTTGCACGTATTTCAAGGCATATAGTTTTATGTTGGATTTGTATGTGCCTGTGTTTCAATAACGGTTTGATGAAATGGTTTTGGATTTGAAAAGATGAACTCGGACATAAGACCCATTTGATTTGGAAACTATCGGACTTGAAGTCTATTTGATTTAATGAAGAATCGGGCTGAGACCCATTTGAGTTATATTATCAGGCCGGGGGCCCAGTTGGTTTACGAATTCGGGCATGAGACCCAATTGTGTTTTATAAATGTGATTTCGAGTCGGGGACCCATTTATGGATTTGATAAATGGATTTATGATGATTTTATGGAAAGTCCGGGCATGACCCTTTTGAGATGTTTTGGAAATGATTTTAAACAGATGTTTCCCATGTACCATCATTAGATGAGGATATGTGGATGGTCTCCTCCAGGTGTCTAGGACACTGGGGAAGTCACGGCGCATTGCTTGCGAGGGGTCATTGCACCGAGCGACTGGACCGTATAGTGACTCAGGAGCAGGATTGCTATGATTAGACGTCGGGGACGTCAGACATCTGAGATGTCAGAGATATAGACCCGGAGAGACCCTAGGCAGCACGCGTTGCTTAGACCGTAAGATATGACGTCTAGGACGTCAAGCGTTTGGGACACTAGACATCTGGGATGCCGAGGATGAGTATTTGTTAAACATTAAAGTATTTTTATTATATTGGAAATGAGCTGGTTTTCTGAATGCATGCATAGTTTTACATGAAGGGCATAAATATCTTTTTATGAAATAAGTTTTATGAAATTATTTATTTTCGTCCACTCACAGATTTTAATGGTTTTTAATGCCCTTCAGGTTGTTGATAGCGGATGTGGGCTGTGGCAGAGACCAATACCTCACATTCCTCGGCTAATCCTAGCGCACTCTAAAGGCCCATTAGGCTCAGGATTTCGGGGTATCCCTTGTCTGACCCGTGTGTTACCTCGGGTGGCACGTGTGTTAGACAGGAGCATGGCACATCTCGCATTAATCCCGTGGGGATTGGGATGGGTCGTGTTATGTGACCCATTCGATGATATTTCGGGCTTGTGATCCTATTCATGATATTCGGGTTTGGGTCCCTATTGATGATGATATGATTTTGAGTTTAAAGATTCGGGAGTTTAAAGACTCAGATAGGGCCCCCAGTTGTGAATATGTATCCTTGGAGAGCAACCTAAGATAATGCTCGCCTTCGAGGTACGGGAGAGGTCACAAAGCACTTGGTGTTGAGCAGCTGAGAGAGGCGGCAGCCGAGGGAGGCTCGACTCAGGAGTGCGGTATATGAGATCGATCGATGATATGTTCACGACGATCTGGATATTGTCGACCGGTGATGTGTTCACAACAACATGCTCAGGAAAGAGCAGTCCTTGAGCTTATGGGCACATGTTTCTGGGATTGGAATCGTGACTGATGATAATGATGGGCTGAGACCCCACATGGTATGTTATTTGGGCTAAGGTCCCACATGATTTAGGCTGAGATCCTGTGTTATTTGGTTTTTGGTCTGAGTCCCTACTGAGGAAATGTCTTTGATTGAGAAGTATTTTTCACTGTGTTTTGTTTTGAAAAGCAATAAGACCTTCTTTTGAAAAAGTATTTGACATACTTGTTTTTTGATGCATGCATGCTTTTACGTGAAGGGTATAAATGTCTTCGATAAATTGTTTTTAAATAAACTGTTTGTTTTTGTCTGTGATACTCTTTAGGTTGATCGCAGATGCGGGCTGTAACAGAGATCAAGACATCACATGCTGTCACAGATCCTTGCGTACTCTGTATAACCGCGAGCATTTTACGGTTTTATCCCTTGTCTGACATGTATTGTCAGACGGAAGTAGGCACATCCCACGATAATCCAGGGAGATTGGGATGGGTCCTTTCATATTGCCTATCTTTGAATCTAGTAAACCAATGAAGATATGGCTTATTGAATAATACAAATTCAATGGAATTAAAATCAAACAAAATTATATCCCATTCAATTTTAATTTTCGATTATAAAGTCGAATATAACTTGTTGATACTATAGTAGTCCAGACTTATTTGTGATACGCGTAAAATAAGCATTAAAATAAATCCGTAATTCAAGTATATACATATTTTAAACCTTTTTTGTGTCATTTTAGTATTGGTAAATAAGGATCGTTCTTATCCGGGGAAATTATGGAATACTAATAAGGTGTTAGTGAGAAAGAATAATGAATAATCAAAGAATAAAATAATGAATGAATAAAAGAATAAATAATAAATGAATTAAAGAATTAAATTGGGGGTTTTGAGGGATTGTAATCATACAAATACAAGTAAAAACATATATAAAACTAATTTTATTTCTATTTTAACCTATGTACAAGGGGAACTTTCCTTAAACACAAACTTCACCAACACACTAGCATTTGCATATATTCGAATTAATCACGAAATCATACCTTCACAAACTCATATTTCTTCAAATATTTTTCATATTATAAATGCACCAAACATCGGATTTTTACTTATAATACGATTTACCTTAATTTTTTTTTATTTAATGTGCTGAACAACGGTCATACATTAAATCTCTTCAACTCTACACTAAATGTCTCGAACAGCGAATCAACATTTAGTTTTGAAATGAAGATTAAGCTTTAAAATGTAAGAAGTAAATGATTTTTAGAAAGTAAAACACATGGAGATTGTATTCAGTTTTTACAAATGATAGGAAGGAAAAACCAACACATATATTGCAATATAAATATAACCAATAACAAATAAAAGAGTTTAAGAGGATAGAGAGCAAATGTTACACTTTCGGAATGGATGAGAACAATGGATTGTTTTTCACAAGGAACACCGAACAACGGCTGGAACCTTGTGAAGATAGAAAGAATAAAACAAGGGAAATTCGAACTTGAACTTTTAAAATTTGTATTGAAAATATTTTACCATAATTTCTCCTAAGGAAGGCTCAAATGTGTGCCTCAAGGAAGTGTCCCAAAACAAGTGAAATAACCCCTATTTATAGGGAAAAAATCAAATTATACTCTAAAATAAATCAAAATTACAATAAAAAATTAAAAAGTGAAATGATGAAATTTGGCTGATTTTTGGGGAAAAGATGTTTGAAAAATCAGCCAAATAGGGCTACTGGTGTGATTCAGTATGGGCCAGCTGGAATTAGCTGAGCTGCTAGGCGGCTGTAGGCTGGACAGGGAGGGTAGGTCGGCGCCTGAAGCATTTATTGAGGCGAAGTGGTCAGCGCACGAGTGCTGGGCTGCATAGGATGTCTTCGGTAGGCGCACGTCGAACCGACAATGAGTCTTCAGCAGGCGTGCGTCGAACGACCAGTTGGGCTGGACGAGCAGGATGGGCTTGCGGGCTGTTGGCCCGTGGCTGTGCTGGGTCGTGCGTGTTTGGGTCGTGGGCTGAGGAACTGAAGTGGGCTGGATTTCTGGGCTGATTTCTTTTGGCCTCCAACTGCTTCCTACAAAAAGTCCAAGATAATTTTGATGGCCTCCCTTCTTTTAGACATATCTTTTTCGTTAAAACTCCGATTGGGAAGATTCTTTCACCAAAATACTCAGAATTCCATGTTTTATTTATTTCTGTAAAAATCCCACAAAATGTATTAGTTTCTCCAATTGTTTATTATTTTAATATTAAAAGTTAAGTATAAAGGGTATAAAATAATATAAAATTATGCTTAATTGAAAACCTATCAATTTGGACCCAAAACCTCTAGCTTAGTACACACTTATGAAACTCAAGGGGTCCAAGCCCACGGTAATAAACAAACCCTAGCAAGGGCTGATTAGCACTGACACGTGTATAAACCCCCTTCGTCCGTCATGAGGACATGTGTCAGTCTCACATCAAATACACATTCTCCCACATCGGAAGAATATATTTATTATCACTCTCGCACCCATACAAAAGGGTTTTTTTCCCAACAAAACTAACTTAGCATTTACTATTCACATCGATCACGAATTATTATTCACTATGTACTCTTTATACAAACTGACCTGGGCGTCGAAGTATCCTTAGACTGGTACCACACTGATGTCTACCTCTAACCGACAATCAATTATCCTCTTTTTGACAAGTCGGTCTTAAAGACATGTGGATGAGTAAGATTTAAGCTCTAAGTTGGTACATTTTATGCATCAATAGTTTTGCCCCATCTTTGGGAATTTTGACTAAGTTTGCCCACCATTCTACCGAGCCGAGCACCACTTTTTTCCTTGCCATCCAGACAGTATGCAAGACAATGTGGATGACGAGATCACACCCTCGCCAGGCGGTCGGGCACCGAGGGCCACCTCTCCCGACGTAATACGAGTGCTAAAAAGATTACAATGTGACATGGTTAAGATCAAGGCTAATGACACTCAGGACGAGGTACGATACACAGTGCTAATCAAGCAATACACCGATATGGTGGCTCAATTCCAAGCTGCCCAGGTCGAGCTGGCTACTCACTGTGCTCAGGACGAGGCTCGCAAAGCCGAGAGGGTCGTTACAGATTGCGCCGAGCGCGTACGACATGCGACTGGGAAGAAGAAGGCCGCTATTACGACCACGCCAACTGACAAGGACTCCTGGCTCCTGATCATACAAGGGAAAGGTCCTTAAGGAACCAGATTCTTCCAAGACGCTTGTGAAGCCCTAAGCGGGATGTACCAAGCGAATCGTAGACAACTCAATCCCATTAGGCTCACATTCCTATGGGAAAATGATTTACCACCAACGGAGAAGGCTAGTCAAATACCTTTCGAGACAAATCCCCGGAAGCCCATTGGCACCGAACACACCTCCATTATGCACACAGGGCAGACCCAGCACTAGAAAACCCATACGTATGCGAGACAGACCTATACGAGTCATGCACACCTATAAGATAGTCAGGATATCCAACTTATATCTCACACACGATCCTTTTGATCCACAACAGCTCAAACCTGAGCCAGAAATAATCCTATTTCGATCTACGCACTCTGAAGTGGATCTCACTTCATCCAGACAACTCTTATCGTCAAACCAATGCATCGATCCAACAATACCACAAGTCTAGATTGTGGGTTCTCTTCAATAACCTCATATCGATAAGTTGTAATCACTTCTTCTCAGCTTCCTTCCGTCATCCTACGACGAAATTTACCATGGTCCTCAACCTCTCAACTAGGTCATCGCAACGACCATAACCCATCTAGCACCAGTTCCTGACACTTGCTACACACAGCAGCATCCAGTACTCCTTCTACTCCTGAACACAACTACAAGTGTCCTCGACTAAGAGGGGTCACAAATCCTGGCATCCCAACAGTGAGTCTCCCAACTCAACTCCAGAGTACCTACCACACAACCTAAACGTCACCTCGGAACCAGACACAGTATCTCATCGTCTCAAGCTCAGCATCTCCTGATTCCGAAATTCCAACTACGATTCATCATCCTCAACTATATCACCTCCGGACTACCTGTCCAAACGTCAACTCCACGCTCCTTAGGCGATCCTCAACTTCTATGAATCACGGCCACGTGTCCGTACCCAAACCAACTCACATGTATGTTAACACCGTGTACGCACAACCAAAAAGAGTATCAATCATCACTCCTTCTGATGATCGCATTCCAACCTCCCCGAATGTAACTTCGGGCACCTACTAGAACACAAGTCACCAACTCCCGAAATCCCCAATCACTGACCTTAGACTACCCAAGTACCACCCTCGAAGTCGCCACTCACCAAGTGCCAACCTCGGCACCAACCGACATATACCAACACGTCTGGGGGAAGACTACTAAAACCAACCTCACAAGCAGTCAACCCCGACCATACAAACCTAGCTCGATCCAACATGAGGCATAGGTCCATCGCGCTTCTGCTGCGCTACTCAGATCAACTAACAGCATCCTGACCGTTCGTCCCGAAACATGACCTACCAATGGTCATCACATATCCCAGCTTGGTTAATGGTTCCCACCAAATACCAGAACCTCATAACTGGCCACAACCTCGACTCTATGTGCCCATCCGACCATTTACCAGCATCCCCACTCATGGCACATCATTCCAATCTAGTGCTCACACCAGTCCAGCGCCTTTGCTCCTACCGAGCCAAATCCCTCAAGCTTCGCTCGGGTCGGGGGACTAACCTCCCTCGTAATCCAATACTCTGAGTACCCAATCCAGCCCAGTCATCCCGCGGGGTTCCTCAAATCATCCCCGTCATATGGGTTATCCAAACCCGCAACAGCCACTGTTTCACTACATACTTACCACTCGGGTCGTCACACCCGAATAGAACCATTCCTTATCGTAACTCTGCACACAACATCAACCAGTAACCACCTCTCACCCAGACTGACCAAGGGTCACAAATCCAATCGCCAACAGGCTCCACAGGCTACTACCGGCCTCCTTGGCCCACGTGTACCACTGACGCAACAGGCTACTAACGGGCCCCTCAGGCCGACCAACCTACTCATTCGTAGCTCACCGGCTACCATCCAGGTTAATCCTGCCGGCGTATCTCCAACCCTATGGTCCCTCCATCAAGCAAAACCAGCGCCAACACACTAATCGTTCTGGCCTTAAGCCGACGTACGTCATACCTTGTACCGCGTATCGAGCGACTAACTTTCTGACACTGAAAATCGTTGCTAACTAACCACAATGAACGTAATATCACTATCGCATCCAGGTTGATAACGGGCTGTTCCGCGTCGAGACATCACATCCACAGTAGTATCACAACACCCAAGTCGACGAACCAACGACTCTGGGACCTACACCTCATGCAGAACACACGAAACCTCGCTCTGATACCAATTGTCAGGACCCACCCCTAATCCCCCGGGATTAAGTGCTAAATCCTGCTCCCGTCTAACTTACGCATGACACGAAGGCTAAACTGACGTCCAACCTCCATGTGACACTTAAGTTGGACAAGGGATTCTTGATCCAACCGTCCTTAAAAGTATCCGGACTTCCCAGAGTGCACCGGACTACTGTGGATCGCGGGTGTGATGTCTCTCTCTCTCTTTCGACCAATAGCCCGCACCGCAACAACTTGGAGGGTATCGAAAACACAAAAGACTGTGAGTGGACAAAAATAAAGTATAATTTAGAAAACAGTTCAATAAAACATAAGTACATTTATACCCTCCACGCAAAAACCAATGCATGCATATCAATTCATGTTATAAAACCATTCATATCAAAACCATCAATGAAATCCAGTATTGGAAACCCGAATCAAAATCGTTATTCAAATCCTGGCCTCAGCCTCAAATCACAAAGCAACCTCAAATACGAGAACTCAGTCCCAAAACTCATCAAATCCAATTCATCTGGGCCATTGCCCAAAACATCAGAAAACCAGTGAAAAACATCAATCATACAAGTTTGTTGAATCTCAAGTGCGCCCGAGTCTTTAAACTCAAAATCATGCGCAATAACCAGGTCTTCCCGGGATATCAACGAGTCTTTAAACTCAAAACACAATCACAGGCCTCGAGGGGTATCACAATCACCGAGTCTTTAAACTCAAAACATATACCGAGTCTTTAAACTCAAAACATAACAATCCAGAGCCATCCCCCCCGTCAATCAATCCCAGTCTTTAAACTCAAAACCAGATCCAGTGGGGTTTTTTTTTCCGGGTCTTTAAACCCAAAACCATTTTTCAAACAATAGTGCAAACCACAAAAATTTCTTCTCCTAATTCGCAACAATGATTCCGTAAGCTAACATCCGGAACCATCATCTCGAACCCAAATCCAGACTTCCTTTTCCAAGTCTCAAAACCAAATCCGAAATCTCAGAAACAGGGCTCCAAGCCCAAAATCACTTTTTCAAAATCCATTTCAAATCATTGAAATCAAATCATATTTCAAATCATTGAAATCAAATCATATTTCAAATCATTGAAATCAAATCATATTTCAAATCATTGAAATCAAATCATATTTCAAATCCCAAAATCAAATCATTAAAACCATCGTCAAATCACAAGATAGACTGAAACTTCATAAAAAGTGTAATTCCGTAAATATCTCGAAAAACGTGCAAAACCGTAAAACATCAAGATCATAAATCAATTCATAGAATCATGTATAGAAAACATATAAAAACATATATGCATGCATCAAGAGTTAGAAAGCAAAGTCCACTCACAAACCATTTCGACGTCGCCTCGATACATGCACTTATGCCGTTCCCAACCATTCCTCTATCCTCGGCTTTCCCGAAACTGTCCAAATCCCACATTAAGGTCACTAACTACTTCATAATGGTCATACTAAAGCCCTATAATTTTTCCGTATTTTTAACTATTTTTAACCGAGCCCTAAAACCTTCGGACTTCCCGAAACATATCTAGACGATGTCCGATTGACTCGAAACCAGTACCAAAATGTTCGTTACATCGAATACTTTAAAAGTCGTGTTGGAACCATCCTCAAAATCAGTGTCACGCGCCCTGACGTGCCCCCTGAAGTGGCTGCGCGTGGGAGCCACGCGCCCAACACTGTTCATCTTCAACCTCTGCCGAACCGGGTCCAGATCGGTTTTGTTCAGACCGGTCCTGTCGAACCGGTGGTCACAGTTTTCATGGGTTTTTGCATCTTTCTCAATTCCGTTTAGTCCACTAACTTCGTCCCAATTCCTACAGATGTTTTAGCTAATTAAATCAGGAAATTAAAACATGTTTTGTACCTGCTCAATCAACCTTCAAACACCGTTCTTCATCCACCGTTTTTTCATGTTTCCAGCCTCCTATTTCCCTGTTACCAATTCCAAAACAACCTTTGTAACCTCCAAAAACATTTCCACATATTAAAACGCATCAATGGCTACGAATTCGTGATTTACCATTTTCAAAATCTAAAACCATCTCACGGGAAATTACCCTTACCTCCCCCTTCGTCCTTCTTCGTGGCCACCCATGATCTCCTCTCCAGTTCCTCTCATTTTTTCATTCAGAGATCATAATCAAAAGGTCATATTTGAGGGGAGAATAGCTCACTCATTCCTCACGGCATATAGGTCTCTGTTTTTGTTCCCATGGCCACCGTCCACGGCAACCACGAAGGTGGCATCACCATTCTACCCTCCATCTCAACTTTTGCTTCCAGTTTTTGCTCAAAGGTCAGGCTTGGTGGGAAAAGGAATCATGATCACACTCACAAGCCCTCTGTTCTCACTGTTTTTGTCCAACTCGTGCACAAACTCAATTAAACCCGTGTAAGGCGGCAGGGAGGTTTCCATAGCCATCTAGAGAGGGACACTTGTCAAGAATCCAGTGGTCACAACATTCAAAACAGCCAAGTGTCATCTGCTCACTCGCACAGATCCCAATGCAAACCACAGGACCAAAATGTCATTTATCGCATAAATTACTATTTTGGCCCTCGAAGTTCTAGACCCGTAACTCTATCTCCCGAATTCCAAATATCAACTGCCGCATGTCGTTGTATTCAAGGCATCGAGACCTATCTAATGGTCCTTGAATTACGTGACAATTCCTTGTCGTCCAAAAAGTCAACCGTTTGCCCCTATTCGGTCAAATTACCAAAGTACCCTCGAACTTCCGAACGTCATAACTTTTTCCTCGGATGTCGGAATCTGACGTGCCACCTGTCTACGGACTCGTGACATCCCGAACTACGCCAAGATCATTGGTCTAAGTCCATTTGACCTCCCGAACTAAAGTCAACATTTTTACCCATTCCAAGGGTAAAATCGTCCTTTTGCACTATCCGTCCGAACGTAGCCAACTAATCACTGTTTAATTTCACTAATCCATCATTAACCACTAATCTAATCCTGATTTCTGGGACGGGTTGTTACGCCAGATATTTAAATTGGCCCAATGGATGAATAACAAGTGTCACCCATCCATTGCCCAGTATGTTACATACATGCATATCCCCATTTCCTCATTTCATCCATTTTCCCCGATCTCACCCAAATGCCCATCGACCACGACCACACCCCAATCCCTTCCCCCTTCACTTGGTTCATTCTGAGGAGGAGTTTTGATGGCTGGTGATGACAAGGGTCGTCGTGGATGGCGGCGATGGCCCAAGAACCCCAGGTAACCCGACAACCCATTTGGATTGTTTAAATTGAATTTTTAGTTTAAGATGTTATGGACGGCTTTGGGTGTTAGGATGATGATTAATGGGGTTGTAGAAGATCTTAGGAATGGTTTATGGTGGTGGTGGATGGCTGCACGGCCGAGGGAGGTGGCCGAAAAACGGACGCCGTGAATGGAGGGTTCGAACCAAGGGGTTTCGGGGGGTGTTTCTTCATCCTTTTATATGGTTAGATTCCTAGGGATGTGAGGATGAGAGTAGGATTGAAGAGGGATTGAATCAGAACGAACTAAGGGGGTAAATAGATTGGACCGGTCATGTCGGTCCGGTTAGGTTTGAACCAAGTGGACCGGTCGGTTCACCCGAGGAAGAAGAAGAACTTTGCTGGGCGCGTGGCTCCCACGCGCAGGGGCTTTGATCGGCGCTTGTGGGTATGTGGCCCACTTTCTGGGGAAACTTCCAACACACGAAATCATCTATTCGATGTAATGAACATTTTGGGACTGGTTTCATGTCGATCAGACATCGTTTTGATAGGTTTCGGGGTGTCCGAAGGTTTAGGATTGGGATTAAAAATACTTAAAAATTCGGAAAAATTACGGGGCTTTGGTGAGAGGTTAATAAGGTAGTTAGTAACCCTCTAAAGTGATTTGGAAAGGTTTGGGAGTCCCCGTGACGATGTTTGGCCCTGGAGAGCCATATGGCACGCGTATCGAGGTGGCAGCTCAGACGATCTGTGAGTGGAGCTTGTTTTCTAAATTGATGCATGCATAAATGTTTATTATGTGTTCTAATACTTGTTTTGTGATGCCATGAGTGCATTTGTGTGTGGTTACTTGTTCACCGTATTATTAAAAAGAAATTTAATATTTCTAAATTTACAATTTTAAATAGTTAGGTATAAACTTAAAATAATGAAAGCTATATATATATATATATCTCATTTTTTTACCATAATTATACAACTATTATTTTACTTAAATTTGAATTTGTACTTTATTTATGGCTCGTAAATATTTTCTTATGTTGTAATCTACTCATGAATATTTTTATTTATTTAATTAATTAAAGGTGTTTTTATCTATTTTTTTAAATGAAGAAGCTGTAACACCAAGAAAACAGATAGTTTGTTTATTAAAGAAAACATATAGTTTATTTATTAAAGAAAATATATAGTTCGTTTATTAAAGAAAACATATAGTTTTTTTATTAAAGAAACATATAGTTTGTTTATAAAAAAAAACATACGGTTTTTTTTTGAGATTTTTTGTCCTCCATTTGAATATATATATATATATATATTATTTATATATTTCCCTCTAATAAAAAATCAGAAAAGCTAAAAGTGTCAGCGGCATCTTTATCAACTATCTTAATTGAAGTCAAATCAAAATCAAAAATTCAAGACCATACTTGAGATATCAATAACTGTGATATTCATGTATCCTACTTCTTTCAATTTATCTCTCCATTTGTAATCAAACTGTATCCAACTAAGATTTCAAATAAAAATCTTCTTTCAACTTGTTTGATCTGAAAATAGACATAACGAATAGTTGTCTAGCTTTGGACGTTGGACGTCTTCTTCTGCTCGCCGGGATGACTTGCGGGAGGGTAAGAAGAGTACTTGATATCGGTGGGGTGCCGGGCTAGTAGTGTAACGACCCGGACGGTTCGAAAAAGGTAAATTTGAAAAATTTGAAGAAAATGACGATTTTACCCCTGGAATCGGGTGAACAGTTGACTTTTGGTTTGAGCTGTCAAATGAACTTGGACCGATGATGGTAACGTAGTTCGGGATGTCACGAGTTCATAGACAGGTGGCACGTTCGATTCCGACATTCGAGGAGAAAGTTATGACGTTCGGAAGTTCAAGGGCATTTTCGTAATGGGGTCAAAAAGGAGGAAGTTGTTGACTTTTTGTTCGACCACTATTTTTCATGAACTTCGAGGACTGTTAGGAAGATCTCGATGCCCAAGCGGCACACGTCAATCAGAGTTCGGATGACCAAGTTACGGGTCTAGAAGCGTGAAGGGTATTTTGGTAAATTGTGAAGGAGGGGCAAAATGGTAATTTCCAAGGAGATAATTGATGCTGCCGTGAATGGGTTCTGAGGGAACAGAGATAGAGGGAGAGCACTGAGGAATTGTTTAACACACTAAGTGGGAAGCAGGCGTGCTTGGGTCTGTGATGAACAGAGCACGGGTTGTATTGTTTGAGGTTGGGTGCGGGAAACAGATGCACAGTATACTGTGCTGATGTTTTTGAAATGGAAAAACAGAGACCGACGAACCATTGCTAGATCGACCTCCCCAATAACAGTTTGAGAGAAAATGAGAGCGGGAGAGGAATTGAGAGGATGAAATAGGGTGGAAAATAGGGAGAAACGGGAAGGGAAACCCCAGAAACAAACTGAACCCACCCGAAAACCATAATTAAGAACCTGGAATAAAATTTTGAATTGGATGATCATTGGATGGAAATAGAGAGGTGGATGAGCTTCTAGAGGTTCAAACGAGTCGAATGGAGTTGGAAGGGAAGGAATTGGTGAAGAAATGAGCCCAAACGACACTTGAGTGTAGTTTTGGAAACCCCAGTTGAGTTGGAATGGTTAGAGGGATTAGAGCTTGCAATTGAGATCGAAAACAGGTTTTTAATGATCCTGCAAAGCTTCTGAGTGAGTCAATTTGAAGGAATCGCTGAGAATTGACAGGATCAAACGTTGAACAGTGTTCGGTGTTCTTCGAATAGTCGATTTTGATTCGACCAGATTGAGGTAAGTTTTGAGGTATTTGATTTCACAGAACCTTATTTAGATCCTTAACGAGACTAATGGACAGTTGAATTGTAGAAATCAAGCAAGAATTGAGGGAAAATTTAACGGGTCATGTCGCGGGTTGAACAACCCGTTTGCAGGCTAGCCGGGTGAGGAAGACGACTGTGCGGGTACTGTAGCAGGCGCATGAGCCTCACACGCAGTCATTTGCGGTGGCGCGTGGGGGCACGTGACCAAGAATTTCGAGGTGAGTTCAACACGACTTTTTTCCTATACAATGTAACGAACATTTTAGCGTTGGTTTCGAGTTAATCGGACACCGTTTTGATATTGTTTCGAGGGTCCGAAGGTTTATGTTCTATTTTTAGTTAATATTTAATTCCCGAAGGTTTATGTTCCGTTTTTAGTTAATATTTAATTCCCGGAAAATTATGGGGAATTAGTATGATGTTATTTGAGACCTTAGTGACCTTGAGGAATGATTTCGGACAGGATTCGAGATTTCTGGAAGAATGTCGGAAATTACGGAAACGCGTGCAGCGCGAAAGCGAGCGATATGGACGGTGTGTGAGTGGACTTTATTTTCTAAACTTCAATGCATGCATAATCGTTTTCTATGCTTTATAATTATGATTCATATGCTTATGCTTATGGTAATTGCAATTTCGATATTTATACGTATTTCGATATGCAATACGCGATTGCACGTATTTTGAGGTTATGGTTTTTCCTATGTTTTCATGATGGTTTAATGAATAATTGTATATGAATTGTGCGTATCATGTTTTGATGATATTTTGACTATGATTGTGAGTATGATTTACAATTTTGGCACATATTTCGAGAATGTTACGGATTTGCACGTTTTACGAGATTTCGAGTATGTTGTGGTTTGACCGTGATTTTGGTGATTTGAATTTGGTATTAGAAATACGATTTGATTTCAAAGATTTGAAACGGATTTTGGATAAAATGATTTCCGGCTTGGTGCCCAGTTCATAAAAGTGGCTTTGATGAACGAGATTTCGGGTTTCGGAAACTTGAAGGTGGATTTCCGGATTTAGGTTCGGGATGATGGTTCCGGATGCCGGCTTACGGAATCATTATTGCGAATTCGGGTTCGAGAATGGATGACGGATATGATTGGGGATTTGAATGTGAAATTCGGACATGAGTCCAGCTTGATAAAATGTAATTTTGAATTGGTTTTGGAAATTGGTTTACGATGGATTCTGGATTTGTTGTGATTTAAAAATGGTTTTGGGTGTAAAGACCCGTTGAAAACTGGTTTTGGGTTTAAAGACCAGGATATGGCTGGATCTGATTTTGAGTTTAAAGACTCGGTTGATGGATGACGGGGGAGGGCCCTTGATTGATATGTGAGTTTAAAGACTGGGTTATTATGATATCCCCCAAGGCCTATTGATTATACTCTAAGTTTAAAGACTTGTTGATATCCCGGGAAGGCCTGATTATGCGCATGGTTCTGAGTTTAAAGACTCGGGCGCACTTGAGATCCAGCATATTGATTGACTTGTGAATTACCGTTGATGTTCTGATGTTTTCGGATGTGTTGGGCAATGGCCCGGTTTATGCGGCTTGATGGGTTTTTGGACTATGTTCTTGTATTCGGATTTGATTTTATGATTTTGGGCTGAGGCCCTGTAGTTATGATTGCAAGCTAAGACCCGAAGGTTAAGAAAAGGAAAATGATTTTGATTTTCATACACGATTTTCTTATATTGGAAATAAAATGGATTGTGAAATGATTTTTGAATGCATGCATTGGTTTTACGTGGAGGGTAGAAATGTCTTTCTGTAACTTGTTTAACAAACTGCTTTATTTTCGTCCACTCACACCTTTTGTGTTTTTATTGACCCTCCAGGTCGTGGCGCGATGATCGAGGCTATTCAAGAGGTGGAGGCATGAGTGGGCACACATATGATTATTCTTTGTTTAGCAAGTGCTGAGGGTAAATTGGGAACTTCAGTCGACTTGTCAGACGGGAGTAGGACCGGGCACGGTTATCAATGTCCTTTCGAGGACGGTCCTATCAAGTAGACTCCAATGCTTAAGTTAGTAAAGCAGATGGAGATCGGACGCAGGCCGCATGAAACTTAGTGAGTAGTAAATAGTGAATGTACCATTTCTAGGGTAAAATGCCCCATATTTATAGTGACAGTAAATGGACCGGAACCCTAAGGATGTAAGGCCCAAGTGATAGCTTGGATGTCACCATATGTCCCAAGATGTTGGATAAATGACAGCGATTTGCTCGAGGGTGCAACTGTTCTTGTACCGCGGGGGTATGTGATTACTCACTAGTACCGACCGTGACTCCCAATGGGACAGGTCGTTAGTCCCAGCTAGGGCCACTTGAGGTGTCTCGGTCGGTAATAACTAGCTAGGTTAGCTAGCCTCAGATTGGTCGTCTGGTGGTACATCCCCGTCAGCCGTTGTCAACACACTAGCCCTGGTCTTTGGGGCCAGTCCTAGGCGACTCTCTGGTGGTTAGTCGGAATACTATAAACATAAGTCCCCTAAGTCGTTGACTGGTATGGACTTCCTCGATCGAGGACTTATCATTCCATGCAGATCGTGTAGACCGACCAGTGGGATGTACCATGGAGTCCCTCAAGTCCTTGGATCAAGGAGAGCACAAAGGTAGATGGAAGGTGGGTGCCCTGGGGATACTGACCCTTGGATTAACCCTCTAAGGGTGAACCAAGTCACTATTACCCTGAGGAATATGGATCTTGAAAGGATGGATTGGCCCCCTAAGGGTGAACCGATCCACCAAAGTTCCTTGAGGAACATGGAATGCAAACGATTGGATCAACCCCCAAAGGGTGAACCGATCCACCAAAGTCCTCTGAGGAACATGAAATTCGAAAAGTTGGATTAGCCCCCTGAGGGTGAACTGATCCACCAAAGTCCCCTGAGGAACATGGAATTCGAAAGGTTGGATCGACCCTAGGAGGGTGAACAGATCCAAGAAAGTCCCCTGACGAACATGGAATTTGAACGGTTGGATCGTTCTTTGGAGGATGAACCAATCCACCAGAATCCCCTGAGAAACATAGAATTCGAACAGTTGGATTGGCCCTCTAGAGGATGAACCAATCCACCAGAGTCCCTTGAGGAATAAGGAATTTGAACAGTTAGATCGGCCCCTAGAGGGTGAATCGATCCATCAGAGTCCCTTGAGAAGCACCGAATTTGAATAGTTGGATCGGCCCTAAGAGGGTGAACCAATCCATCAAATTCCTCTAAGGAGCATGGAATTCGAAATGTTGGATCGGCCCCTTGAGGGTGAACCGACCCGTGTGAACTTTGGTTGAATTTGTGTAGTAGAAGGTTGGCCATGTGTCGCATCAAACGTGTTGGTTGTTAGGTGAGTGGGCTCACGGCTTGAGATTGCACATTGATGGCATTTGAGACTTATATAAAAGGCACAAGGGCCTCATTTGTCCACACTTAACCAGATTTTCTGAAGTGACCGAGCGTATTATCTAAAGAGTAATAGAAGATCTTTTGTGAGCGATCACTTTTGGGGAGAGTTTTTTGCTACCAATCAAGTGAACACGAGAAGTAAAAAAAGGGTCTGATCCAGCAGCTACCGATAAAAAAGGTACGTGTTGTTCTAGTGTATGTTTTCCCTTCGTAGTCGGTAGGTTTTTAGTTCGTACATTAATTTGTAGATGACAGAGTTAGAGTAAAGTGTTGATATGAGTTCCCCCTAGGCGTTGGGAGAAGAGTCATCATGTTTGGTGGATGAAGTCAAGAACAGGTTGAGTGGCACCACGTCCACTAATGGGTCTTCGTCGGCTAGTGGTGGTTCCAAAACAAAAATGAAGAGTGAGAATCGAAGGGCCAACCAAGATGTGAATCCAGATGTAGTGGAGCTAGAGTCGGAGGACGACTCAAAAGAGGCTGATAAGCATATGGCTGACTAGCCTTGAGGGCTAGTGGAGACAGACGGTAGTAAGCTAGGGGCCACTCTGGATCAAGATCAGGATGGGGTTGATGTGTCAGAGAGTGAGTCAAAAGAAGTGGCCAAGGAGATGAAGGTCGATCGGAGTTTTGACAAGGGGGAGGCTGACGACGAGGAAGAAGATGAGGAAGAGGGGCTAGATGCGAGCCCCGTTTGAGTGGCCATCCCTTTGAATATGTCGCCCTATGCAGTTGATAACTTCTGATCCACGCTTAAGGTGAAGGAAATTGACCGTCTTCGAGATCTGTAAAATGTATTGGAGAACTTTAGTATGAACGTACCTGCGATTACGGACTAGCCGAGCCAACCACCGGATAAGTCATCCCTCTTTTATAATGATACCTTGGAGCACAGAGTTTGGTTACCACTTCACCTGTGCCTACAAGGGATGTTGGCTCGGATGCAGATTGCACTCAGCCAGCTTAGTGTGAATGGTTGGGTCAAGCTAGTTAATTTGACCATGGCCTTTCGCATGTGCATGATGAGTGAGCTAATGTAATGACCCGTCCCGAATATCGGAATTGAATATTAATTAATTATGGTTTAGAATGACTAATCGGGGATTAGTTGAGTGAAATCAGACGAATTGTGCAAAATGACCGTTTTGCCCCTAGCGTGGGCAAAATGTTGACTTTTAGTTCGGGCAATCAAACGGACTTTGACCAATGACTGTGACGTAGTTCGGGAAGTCACGAGTTCATAGACAGGTGGCACGTTCGATTCAGACATTCGAGGAGAAAGTTATGGCGTTCGGAAGTTGAGGGGTATTTTGGTAATTTGGCTAATAAGGGGCCAAATGTTGACTTTTGACCCGGGAAGTCCAATGGACGAGGGCCAAGGACCGTTACATAGGTCTCGTCGATACGAATCCAACGACAGGCGGCATGCCGAAATCGGAGATTCGACGACGAAGTTATGGTCTCGGGAACAGACTCGATTAACCGAATGAACCGGGATTAAAATATTATTTTATTATGAACAGTACCCGGTGACTGAACACACCTGGATGAGTGACAAGTGTCACTCATCCCTTAAATAAGGGCTTAAACACAGATCCATGTTTTTTGGGAAGACCTAATTATGATGTTTTATTATTAATTAAATTTAATTATTTTTAAATCCCTCCATTAATCCTCTCTGTTTTCTTAACCGTGTACAACCAAAAACACAATTCCTTCCATCCTTAATCTCCTCCCTATTAGCTGAACTTAGGAGTGAAAATTGGAGAGAATTAAGAGACTGATTGAGTGAGGGAAACATGGGGGATTGAGAGGGAGAAAGAAACTGAGAATCGAAAATTTGGTTTTTGGGAGGGAAATTCGAATTGGAAGCTTTGAGCCTTGTTGATCGAAATTGAGTTCAGTTTTAGTCTTCTGGGATTTCCACGATCAATTTCATCGAAAGAACGAAGGTAATTGAGGTCCATTTGAGGTAGAACAGAGCACTGTAGTTGCAGAAATTTCGAGCTTGAGTCATGGTAATTGAGGCTTGGATTGATGCAATTGAGTTGGGGAAAGAGTTTACCTGAGTCCATTGAAGCTTCTGGTTGCATCAATTGAAGGAAATCGTTTGACATTGACGACTTTCGAAGATGAACAGTGTTCGGGGTGTTCTTCGAATGTTCATCTTTGATCTTAAGGATTAAGGTAAGTTTTCGTGTAATTGATGTTTCAGACCTCTAATTAGACTTATAACGAAGCTGTGTGAATGTTCAATTGAAGGAATTAATGTTGAATTGTTAGGAAACCAGTCGGGCCTGTTCAAGGGTAAAAGGACCCGTTTTACAGACAAATGGGTGAGGAAGACAGTGACTGTAGCAGGCGCGTGGGTTTCACGCGCAGCCACTCAGGACGGCGAGTGAGGGCGCGTACGGCCTAGTTTAAAGGTGAGGTCAACATGACTTTTGATCCTCTCATTGTAACGAACATTTTGACGCTGGTTTCGAGGAAATCGGATATTGTTTCGTTAATGTTCCGCGTATCCGAAGTTTTGTTTTACGTTAAAAATACGTATTTAAATTCCGGAAAAAATTGGGGAAAATTATATGAAGTATTTTGAGATGTTAGTAACCCTCTATAATGATTTTGGACAGGAGTTGTGATTTCCAGAATTTACGAAAAAACGTGCAGCTCGGAAACGGACCGTTTTGGACTGTGTGTGTGAGTGAACTTTGTTTTCTAACCGTGATGCATGCATATATGATTTAAATGCTTTATTATATGATTTATATTCTTTGGCATGATTTACGTTCCAATCCGGTGATTTCTCGATTTTATGATTATTATATTATTATTATTGGCACAATTTTCGAGAAATTATGAATTTGGTTAAAAATGATGTTTGGACTCGGGTTATGAGTCCGGTATTGAATTTGATTGAAAATAATGTTTGGACTCGGATTATGAGTCATGGATTGAAAAATGATGTTGTGACTCGGGAATGAGTCAAGGGTCAATTTCGTGAATTTACGTGAAAATGGCAACTGAGGTTGCGAACGCATGGATTTGCATGATAATGTTATTTTGGGCGTGAGAACCCAAGTGAATAGTGATTTTGACTCGGATTTAGAGTCACTTGTGAATTTGATGAAATTAATGATTTTTGGTGATTTATTGATTATTTTAATCAGTCTTCCGGGCACGTTTTACGAGGAACGTGCAAATGATGTTTTGGGCTAGGCCCGGAGTTTAAATGATTTCTAAAACGATATTTTGACTTAGTTGGTGAGTCTGGATTATTTTATTGTTTTAAAATGTGATTTTAACGGTTTATATGTAAATGGTATTTTGGGGCTTGAGACCCAGTCGGGGATGATCTTGACTTTGTATGAAGTCAAGATTTGATTGAAATGTTTTGGGATGTAGTTCCCGAGATGGTTTTCATTGTGATTGTGAAATGCCCAGATGGTCGGATCTTGGGGGGATTACCCAGACGACCGGAGCTTGGGGGATGTGATTGTAGGATTCGGAGTTGATCCTATGGTAGTCAGCTTCTCGGATGTGACTGAACCTGGATGTACCACTCGGATGGGTCTGAGCATGGGGATGTGCTCGCTCAGATGTGACTGAGCCCGACGGTTGAGCCCAGAGGTGTCTGTTCCCGAGAGAGTGGCTGGATATTGGCCAACGCGTAGTGCCGCACTTGTGAGTAGTGCAGTTGATGGTTTGATTGTGCACTTGTGAGTAGTGCAGTTGATGGTTTGATTGTGCACTTGTGAGTAGTGCAGATATGATTGTGATGGTTTGTGCACTTTTGAGTAGTGCGGATTGATTGGATTGACTTGATTGACTGTGCACTTGTGATTAGTGTTGAATGATGTGGTTTGTGATGACGTACTGGTATTGAGTACGGGTTTTTGGTCTTTGTGGCCAGGTAATTATGTTTTCACATGTTTTGGCCTGAGAGCCGGGATTTGATGTTTTATAACATGAGCTGATTTGGTGAACATGAGTTTTATGGACCATGGGAAAATATGTTTTGATTTTATCGGTCCACGGTTCATACTTGAATGATTTCATACTATTACTCATGTTTTATGATATGCATGCAAGTTTGTGAAAACTGGAGGGTAAGAATGTAATTTTGGCAAACGTTTTTATAAGAGGTCATTTTTGTCCACTCACACCTTTTCTGTTTTGTGACCCTCCAGGCCGTGGTACGACTTTCGGGACTGATCTTGAGGCAGTGGCAGCAGCAGAAATCAGCGCAAACATCCCTTGTTTGGCAAGCACTGAAGGGTATTTTCGGGCCTTTGGTTGACTTGTCAGACGGGAGCAGGACCGGGCACGGTTTTTGACGTCCAGTTGGGACGGGGTCCTGTCATCTAACCTGGGGACACTTCAGTTATCTGCACAGATTTCAGTGGTAGACGAACATGCACAGTTGGTTCCAGATTGAGTGTTGAGAGAAAGTGTAACGACCCGTCCCGAGTATCGGAATTAAATATTAACTAATTATGGTTTAGAATGACTAATCTGGGATTAATTGAGTGAAATCGAACGAAATGTGCAAAATGACCGTTTTGCCCCTTGCGTGGGCAAAATGTTGACTTTTAGTTCGGGCGGTCAAACGGACTTTGACCGATCACTGTGACGTAGTTCTGGACGTCACGAGTTCATAGACAGGTGGCACGTTCGATTCCGACATTCGAGGAAGAAGTTAGGATGTTCAAAAGTTGAGGGGTATTTTGGTAATTTGGCTGAAAATGGGTGAAATGTTTACTTTTGACCCGGGAAGTCCAATGGACGAGGGCCAAGGACCGTTAGGTAGGTCTCGAGGCCCTGAGTACAACGACAGTAGGCACGCGTCAAACGGACATCGGGTGACCAAGTTACGGGTCACGGAAGTCTAGGGGCAAAATGGTAATTTGTCGAACCAAGGGTAAAATGGTCTTTTAACCATGAATCATGCTACCAGACAGTGACACCTGTCCTTTGTCTTCTTCTTGCCCCAGAGAACATGGAAACGGGTATTAAGGAAAACATAATTATGCTACTTTGGACATTAATCCCCTAAATTAAGGATTGACCTCATCATTGTCAAATTAACAACCGATAAATCAATTGTCTCAGCTTCATTGTGTAATTGTGAGATTAAAGAAACCGAAATGAGAGAAAAACTCGAGAGACAGAGAGGCCACTGGGACAATTCAGAATCGAAAATTTTGGAAAATTAGTGTGATATTCGAATTGGAAGTTGTGAGCTAGGAGAAGGGAAATTGAGGCTTGAATTAGATTTCTGGGATTAAAACGAAACTCCCTGCAACAAAAACGAAGAGAAATCGTGTCGAATTGAGGAAGAACAGAAGCTTCCATTGCCGCTTAAAATCGAGCTTGGGTTCAACTAGTTGGAGGTACGAATTTATCAAAATTGATCTTGTAAAAACGTTCCTTACACTCTCACGATACTCACTGTATGAATTAATTTGAAAATCAGAGACGAAATCAGTAAACCCGAATAGGAGACCCGTCGAAGGTTGATCGTGAGTCGTGAGGTTGTAAACCCCAATTGAGGTAATTAATCCTACAGAACTTAAATGGAGATGGATTAGAAGGGATCAGTTGAAAGAATGGATTGATTTGAGGTCGAATTGAGTGAGTTTGAGTCGGGTTCTATCGCGGGTTTTCCAACCCGTTTATCAGACATCCGGGTTAAGACGAAACACTGTAGCATTACTGTGCTACGCGCATGCCTTTCACGCGCAGTCGCTTGCGGCGGCGCTTGAGGGCGCGTGGATGGGAATCCGGGGAAGTGGTCAACATGAGTTTTGATGTTCTCGATGATACGAACCTATCCGCGTTGGTTTCGGGTCAATCGGATATGGATTCGGAGTAGTTTCGAGTACCCGACGCATATAGTTTATATTTAAATAATATTATAAAATTCCAACGATTAGGGAATTCATAAATGAGGACTATATGATAGTCTGGTAACCTTAAATCACTTTGTTTGGCACGCAGGAATATTCCCGGGACGTCGGAAGAAAGTGAACAGCTCGAGGCTGAACAATCTGGACGGTGTGTGTGAGTGGACTTTGTTTTCTAACCGTGATGCATGCATATATGATTTTAAATGCTTTATTATATGATTTGATATGCTTTGGCATGATTTATGTTTCAATCCGGTGATTTCTCGATTTTATGAATTATTATATTATTTTTGGCACGATTTTCGAGAAATTGTGAAATTGATGTTTTGGGCTTAGGCCCGGGATTGAAAATGATGTTTTGACTCGAGTTATGAGTCAAGAATTGAAAATGATATTTGGACTCAGATTATGAGTCAGGGATTGTTTTCATGGATTTACGTGAAAGTGGCAACTCGAGTTTACGGTTGCACGGATTTGCGTGAAAATGAGATTTTGGGCTTGAAACCCAATGGAATTGTGATTTTGATTGGATTTGTATTTCCATGTGATTACATGATGATATTGATGATTTTCGGATTTATAAAGTAAATCGGGACTTTGGTTATCCGGATTTGAGGAAACTATATTTTGGGGCTGAGACCCTGTGTTGATAAATGATTTGGTTTCAATGCAACTGTTTTTAACTGGTTTTCATGATGATGATATGTTGTGGATATTAGGGCTTTCGGGGTGGAATATGTTTCTCCCGAAGTGCACCCTGGATATTAGGGCTTCCGGTTGGGAATGTGTTTCTCCGAAATGAACCCTGGAGATAACGCTCGCCTTCAGGTTGGAAGTGTTTACCCCGAAGAGTTCACGTAGCACGGTCTGTTGTCGTGCAACCGAGGGAGGCTCGACTCGGACCAGAGATGTTCTGGATTATATATAGATCGGTAAGTGATGTGTTCACGAGATCTGGATTGTTGGCTGGTGATGTATTCACAGCGACGGATTGCCAGCTGGTGATGTGTTCACAGCGGCGGATGCTTGGATTTTGAGCGGTCCTTGAGCCTATTGATTTGCACGCGTTGCAGGGATAAACGTGACTATATATATAAGATCGGATATGGAAATAATTCCCGTGGTTTTATGGAAAATGATTTTGAGGAAAATGTGGTCTTATGGAAAATTGAAATGATTTTGATAAACATGGGTTTAAAAGAAAATGTGGTCGTGGAATTTAGAAACATGTTTTGATTTTATCGGTCCACTATTCATACTTGATTGATTTCATACTATTACTCATGTTTTACGATATGCATGCATGTTTGTGAAAACTGGAGGGTAAGAATGTATTTTTGGCAAATGTTTTTATAAGAGGTCATTTTTGTCCACTCACACCTTTTCTGTTTTGTGACGCTCCAGGCCGTGGTACGATGTTCGGGGCTGATCGTGAGGCAGAGGTAGCAGCAGAAATCAGCACAATTATCCCTTGTCTGGCAAGCACTGAAGGATAGTTTCAGGCCTTTAGTTGACTTGTTAGACGGGAGTAGGACCGGGCACGGTTTTTGACGTCCAGTTAGGACGTGGTCCTGTCAGAAAGGTAAGAGGGATGCCTTTATAACTGACATCCCATTGTCCCAGAACAACTAGAAACACCAATACGTGTGGATATCGAGCCCCTTGGGATGGTGTCAGAACCCGACCTCCTCGGTCAGGACTTGACTCATCTATCACATTATTGTCCGCTTTGGGCCTCCTCGCCTTTTATTTTCGGGAGCTCACGGTGCAACTTCCCAGGGGGTCACCCATCATGGAATTGCACCAGCCTCAACTTGATTAACTTTGGAGGTCCAACCAAACCCAAAGCCACCAAGCTCCCAAAAGGCCTCGTGCTAGATAGGTATGTGCCTACACCTTTAAGGCACACCACCATTCCTTTCCCAGACCATTACCCCCTCGTAGGAATGTGGGATCGTTCATCGTTCCCTTTAGGACAAGGGGTCTTACAATCCACCCCCCTTAGGGCCCAGCGTCCTCGCTAGCACACTTCTCGGTCAAGGTCTGGCTCTAATACCATTCTATCAGGACCCGACCCTCCTCGATCAGGACCTGACTCATCTAGCATGATATTGTCCTCTTTGGGCCTCCTCGCCCTCACAGTTTTATTTTCGGGAGCTCACGGTGCAACTTCCCAGGGGGTCACCCATCATGGAATTGCACTAGCCTCAACTCGCTTAACTTTGGAGTTCCAACCAAACCTAAAGCCACCAAGCTCCCAAAAGGCCTCGTGCTAGATAGGTGTGTGCCTGCACCTTTAAGGCACACCACCATTCCCTTCCCAAACCATTCTCCCCTCGTAGGAATGTGAGATCATTCATCGTTCCCTCCAGAACACGGGTCTTACAGATGGTGATATCAAGAGGAAGCAAAGGATTTAGCACTTTTTTCAATCGATAGGTGGTGGTGCTGACTAGAGTCATAGATATTATTGAGTCGGTAGTTGTATTTTTTAGTCGGTCTTTAAATGTAAGCTAATTATGTCATTGCTCTACAGCTACATCTAAGGGGAGTTATATCAATGAGGAGGAGAGTCAGTGCGAGGACATACACAATTTACTATTAAACTTGGAATAGACCTGAGGTCTTCTTCGGCACCCTGATAAGCTAATCACATTTGGCCTCATTCCACAACTAGGTAAGTGCTCGCCTTGTTCATGAATATGTTAATGTGTGGGTTATCGATTGAGTTTAACTTGGCTGTTTTCTGTGTAGTGCACGAGAAAGTGATTCAACTGGCCAACAAGAAGATGGCCAACACAAAAGCCAAGCATACGGCAGCAGAACAACAGCAGACACCACCTGAGTCAATGCCACTGTCTGAACCTCGTAGGAGGCCACACCATGATTGGCCGAGGTAGCCAGAGGCTGAGAGACCAAAACAATTAAAGGCAAATAGGCCAAAACATCATAGGGGTAAGAAGACGAAGCAGACCGAGGTGAATTAGAGGTTGGGGTAGCCGAAGTCCAGTGGAAAAGAAGTCCCTAAAATGGCTGCAATAGTTGGACCCGAGCGAGCGTCATCGACATAAGCTGGAAATAATGAGTCAGGGTGGCAATGGTGGGTCAGCTAGTTAGGAGCCGATATGCCATCCAACACTGAAGAGGCTGAGCGCCATTTTCTCCTCCCAGGGGGCCGAGCTGGGCCCAAATGTCGAGGTCCTTACTGAGATAGAGCGGATGATAAAACAGAGGTCGACCTAGAGGCCATGGAACAAGCTCGGAAGTTGGTGACTAACTTCGAGTGGGAGATACCGATGCCACAACTAGTGAAGAAGCTGAACTTCAGCCATGGTCTGAAAAGCTACTTTGCCAACCCATCAGACGTTCCTGAGGTGAAGAGGACATCGAAGGATGATGAGACCTATACCCAGGTGACAGAGTGCATGCATCCATTAGTCATTCCGGTTGTGAATAACCTGATCCTCGACACCCATGCCGATCTCATGGAGATAACTGAGATGAGCTCTGCATTGGTTCCAAACCGATGCACCAAGTTGACGACTGAATCGACACACGTAAGTGATTAGTACCTCGCTCATGGGGTTTTTTGTTTTTGTTTTGGTTACTTGTTGTTAACCAAGGGCGAGGTACTAATCACTTACGAGTGAAGTACTAGCAACAAGCAACGAAAAAAAAAGTGGTGAAATAGGCCGAGCGGGCAAAGCTTTAGGAGAAGATCGTCCACTTGAAAGTGAAAAAGTAGGATGTCGAGCGGGCCTTGAAGAAGTGTGCCGAGGCGATTGGATAGAAAAACGTGTTGGGCAAATGGGTGAAGACTAAGTAATCCACCATGGGGAAATCGACTACTAAGAAGGTTACAATGGCGGTGATGATGCATGGCATGATGCCGACTGAAATGGGTAGCGAGACAGTTCCGATCGGCATGAGCGAGTAGCCTAAAAAACTAAGCAGTGCAGTGACGGCCTGGTTAAGGTCAGTGTAGGGTATGCCGAGCTGCGTGAATGCCTTCTTAAAAATCACATTGACCTAGCTGCTGGTGTCGATGAGAATTTTTCCGACATCAAAGTTGGAAATATGGGCCAGAATGATTAGGGGGTCGTCGTGGGACAAAATGATGTCTCGCTCTTCCTTATTAGAGAAAGTGATTGGTTCCCAACTGGCTCAGTTGATCTTCCGTGCTCTACCGAATTCGATGTTAAAAAGCTGGTGATTGGATTGGGGCGTGCGGCAGAAGTTCTTCTTAGCTCGGTTGGAAGTATAGGCATAGGAGATTGTGGGTCCACCATTGATTGTAACGCCCGGGAAATTCGAGTATTTTAATATTGTAAATTAATGTATGAATTGACGTTTTTACCCATGTGAATTGTATTGCCAAATTGTTGACTTTTTGATGGGTGGGTCAAACGGACTTTGACCAATGACCGTGACGTAGTTCGGGACGTCACGAGTCCATAGACAGGTGGCACGTCCAATTCGGACGAACATGGGAAAAGTTATGACTATCATAAGTTCAGGGGTATTACCGTAATTTAGACGATGGGGCGGAAATGTTGACTTTTCGTTTGACAAGCGATTTTCACACGACTCAAGGACCGTTGGGTAGGTCTCGGTGCCCTGAGTCCGTAGACAGGCGGCATGCTGAAATCGGACTTCGGATGGCTGAGTTACGGGTCTTAAAAGTGAAGGGCATTATGGTAATTTTGAACTAGGGGCATTTTGGCCATTTTACCCCTGGTTACTGTAGCAACATCGAGGGAACATGGGCGGCACCACCATGTGTGGTGGTTCTGAGTGCCCAATTGATTATTCAAGTGTGTGCTGGAAAGAAACGATTGTTTAAAGCTTTTGGAGCATCAAAACGTGGTCTGATTCATCCACCCAGCACGGCCACATTGATAATTTGGAGATTCGAAGCTTTCGGGGGACAAATCTCAGTGGACAGATTGGACTTCCACGAGCTGCTGGGACGGCTCTGTTTGTTTAAACTGAGTGGAATTCATGTAAGCTTCACTCTGCTGTTGAGGAACTGAGAATTGGAGAGAAAACTAGAGAGAAACCATTTCGGGAAAATTTGGAGGGAAATCGGGTTTTTGATTTCTGGTGCTTATTGGGCCAAACCAGGGCCTGGGTTAGCTTTCTGGGAGTGTTTAGAACACATCCATATCGAAATCTAAGGCAATCAGCCACGGGTGAGCTGGGACGGTGACTGCAGTGTTCAAAGGAATTTCAGAGGATTGGACGACTAATTCCAGGTGAGTGTTGGTTCAATTGATTGTGTTTTTCAGTTCGTTTTAACCCTAGGATGCTTACTGTGAAGTTAATTTGATATTGGTGTTGGAATCAATGAGTTGTGGTAATCAACCCGTTTGGGTGATCACGGGTCGAGGGTCCATTTAAGGGACCATTGAGGTTGATTTTTGACTCAGAACTATAATTAGATGGTTAATGAACATGTTAGGATCAAATACGAGTGAAATCGAATGGAAATTGAGGGTCAATTAACCGGGTCAAGCCGCGGGTGGCAGGCTCGTATTACAGGCTATTGGGTGAAGGAGATGACACTGTAGCAGCTACAGTGTCAGGCGCGTGACTTTCACGCGCAGCCACTTTGGGCGGCGTGTGAGGGCGCGTTGGGGCTTATCTCTGATCACGATCAATATGACGTTTATTCCTCTCATCATTCTGAACATTTTTGGTGAATTAACCATGTTAATCTGAGATAGTTAGGAGGGTCAGTTTAGGGCCGGTTGTCTCGGGAAACGTGTTGACCAGTTCCCCCGAGCCGGTTTCTGTTTCGGACTTTTAAGATAAATGTTTAAGACTTGTAGTGACCCTTACGTGTGATTTGGACTGACAGGAATTGTACGATAATCTCGGTACAGGTCCGTACGCGCAGATTCACCGCGGGATCGTACTGTGAGTAGGCCCGATTTCATTAAACCTTTGCATGCTTAAATGTTTTCTTATTTACTTATATATTCACATGCTGGAATCAAGAAACGGTTTTGATGATATTGAAATTATGATTATGGCACGTTTCACGGTATTTGGGTTTGAGACCCGTTGGGTGAAACTTAAAGATTGGTTTGGATTTTATCTATGTATATATGTTTTGGATGTGGATATCAATAAAATGTATTTGGTACTGCACTGTATAGATCCACCCTTGTGATACTGTCTCCTCCGGATGTGGTACCCCGGAGCGGTCACGGCGCATTGCCTGCGAGAGGTCATTCTACAGAGGAACCGGACCGTAAAATGGCTCAGGAGCAGGATTGCTATAATTTGACGTCAGGGACGTCGAACGTCTAGGATGCTAGGCATTTGAGATGCCGTACCCGGACAGGGTTCGGGGATTGGATTCGGGATTGAGACCCCGAGTGGCACGCGTAACCTTGGGACTGTGACCTTATTGGACGTCAGGAACGTCAGACATCTGGGATGTCAGGATCGGAGTGTATAGTGCAGTGGCTAAAATTACGTTATGGTTTTATTACATGCCTTATGGTTCATATTATATGATTTATGGTTTTAAATTCTGGTGCATGCATGTTTGGAAAACGGAGGGGTAAATTATATGTTTTACTTATTAAACTGTTTTATAAACTTGAGTTTCGGCCCACTCACCCTTAATGTTTTGGTAACCCCTCGAAGCTATGCTACTGAGGTAGAGGAGGATCCTGAGGCTGAGGCATAAATCTACTTCTGCGTATCTGAACTCCTGTCGGGTGGTTTGACCCACAGGATTATTTTAGAGTCGTGCTCGGAATTTTTAATTTTGGTTTTCATCCCTTGTCTGACATCTATTAAATTTGGATTTGATGTATAACTTTAATTTTGGTATTTATGCATTTGAACGTTTGAGGTTAAAATTGGTATGTTATTTTGGGTGTCAGACGAGAGCAGGGCACGTCCCCTTGTGGTCCCCGTGGGATCGGAGCGGGTCCTGTCAGCTTGGTATCAGAGCACTAGGTTGTGGTCAGCATGCTAGACTAGCGATTAGTACTAGTTACTTTTTGAGTTTAAGGACAATGTTATCTGATCTATGCCTCTTGACAGTTGGTTATGCCTCCAAGGAGGATTCCTCATACACGGACTGACGAAGATCTGGAGAGGGAAATCGAATGAACAAGCATTGAACGGGCTCAGCGTCTGGGAGCCACTCCTTTCAACGGGGGATCAAACCCCGAGGATGCTTATGAATGGATTACCAAGTGGGAAAGGATCTTCACGGTAATGCACTGCCCTTTGGGCGAGCGGGTGATCTTGGCGACCTTCTTACTGGAAGGAGGAGCCTATAAGTGGTGACATGGCCTTGAAATGTCTGGATGGTCCATCCACACCACTACTTGGGAGGTCTTCCGTTCCCGATTTCTGGACCAGTATTACCCGCGATCGTTTCGCGCGGCACGGGATGCGGAGTTCCTGCGGCTGGAGCAGGGGGATATGTCTGTTGCGGACTATGAGCAGACTTTTGGCAAAATTTCCCGGTTCGCTGCACCTTTCGTGAGCACTGAGGAAGACAAGTGCCAGAGGTTTGAGCTTGGACTCCGAGGGGAGATTCGGGCAAGTGTGACTGCTGCTAGTCATGCTTCTCTGAGAGACATGGTCGACACTGCGGTGCGTGTCGAGGCCAGTCTGGCGGCACACCAGACACGACAGCCTTCTCGCGAGGGGCGTCGTCGGGATAGTCCACACCTTGGACCGACGGGCCAGAAGAACACTAAGGGAGGAGGCTACAGGGGAGCACCCTCATCCTTTAAAGGTCGTGGCTAGTCAGGTCGACATGGGGGCTCTCAGAAGACAGGATCAGGATTCAACTCTGGGCAGCGTTCATCTTGGAGAGGTGCTTCTGGTGGGCATTCGGACAGGTCGAGGCCAGTAAACTGTTTTGCTTGCGGAGAAGAGGGCCACTATGCTTGTGATTGCCCCCTGGTGTCCAAGAGCAACGACGTTGGGGGCTCTAGTGTGGTGCAGAGCACGGCTTCCCACACTAACAGAGGTCGAGGTCAGGGAGGTGACTGTGGTGCTGGGCGTGGCGCGCGCGGACGCGGACGGAGTGGAGGGCCTAGGGCTCAAGTGTTTGCAATGACCCAGCAGCAAGCGAGGACCGCACCAGGCGTGGTTACAGATACACTACATATCTCAAACTTTCTTGTACGTGTATTGATGGATGCGGGGGCTACACATTCTTTTATTTCGAGGAGTTGTGCTGGTATGCTTGATTGTGTGGTATCAGCCTTAGACTACGAGATCGGTGTTGGCACCCCGATGGGCATCGTGTACCTTGTGAATCAGGTGATTCGGAGGTGCCCGGTGAGAATTGAGGATGTGGATTTACCAGCGGACTTAATTATCCTGGATATCCACGACTTCGATGTGATTTTAGGAATGGATTGGCTATCGGAGCATACGTCGCTCATCGATTGCTGTAGCAGGCAGGTGATTCTGCGTAGTCCGGGTTTGCCAGAGGTTATCTTTTAGGGGGAGTGTGACGGTTCGCCTCCTGAAGTGATTTTTTCACTTACTGCTACCAAACTTCTACGGAAGGGATGCCAGGTTTATCTGACGCATGTTGTGTCGGAGCAGGTTGATACTCCGGGTATCGACGAGATACCAGTGGTACGTGAGTTTCCGGATGTATTCCCGGAAGACTTACCTGGATTACCACTACCGCGGGAGATCGAGTTTACAATTGAACTACTCCCCGATACCTGACCTATATCCCATGCACTATACCGGATAACGCCGGCCGAGTTACGAGAACTCAAAACTCAGTTGCAGGAGTTGGTGGATTTGGGATACGTCCGACCGAGTACTTCACCGTGGGGAGCACCGGTGTTGTTCGTGAAGAAGAAAGAAGGGAGTCTCCGTTTGTGTATTAACTATCGACAACTCAACAAGGTGACACTGAGGAACCAGTATCCCCTACCCATAATCGATGACCTTTTTGACCAGTTGCGGGGAGCACAGTGCTTCTCGAAGATTGATTTGCGGTATGGGTATCACCAACTGAGGATTTCGGAGGAGGATATTCCGAAAACAGCATTTCAAACCCGTTACGGACACTACGAGTTCCTAGTTATGCCTTTTGGTTTGACGAATACTCCAGCAGCATTCATGGATTTGATGAACAGGGTCTTCCGACCCTACTTGGATAAGTTCGTGATTGTATTCATCGATGATATCTTTGTGTACTCAAGGAGTGCCCGAGCACATGAGGAACATCTACGGTTGGTGTTGGAGAAGCTGAGATAGGAACAGTTGTACGCCAAGCTAAGCAAGTGTCAGTTTTGGCTGAGCAGTATTGGTTTTCTGGGACATGTGATATCAACGGATGGGATTAGCGTGGATCCCCAGAAAACAGAGGCGGTGACTAACTGGGCTAGACCGACAACGGTAATGGAGGTGCGGAGTTTTGTCGGGTTAGCAGGTTACTACCGGAGATTCGTGGAGGGTTTCTCCAAAATTGCTGCACCATTGACTCGATTGACTCGGAAGGGAGTGAAGTTCATTTGGGACGAGCAGTGTGATCGAAGTTTTCAAGAGTTGAAGGATCGATTGGCCACTGCACCTATCCTTGCATTGCCGGATGACAGTGGAGAGTTCGTGGTCTTTAGTGACGCATCGCTACAAGGTTTGGGTTGCGTGTTGATGCAGACTGGTAAGGTTATCGCCTACGCATCCCGACAGCTAAAGACTCATGAGTTGAACTACCCTACCCATGACTTGGGGTTGGCAGCGGTGGTTCATGCTCTAAAAATCTGGAGACATTACCTATTCGGCGCAACGTGCCGGATATACACCGACCACCAGAGCCTAAAGTACCTATTCACTTAGAAGGAGCTTAACATAAGACAACGGAGATGGTTAGAGCTGCTGAAGGATTATGACTGTACAATTAAGTACCATCCGGGTAAGGCCAATGTGGTGGCAAATGCACTCAGTAGGAAGTCAGCAGGATCAGTTGCATACTTGGGGATGGTGTATCTTCCTTTGCTGGTGGAACTCCGGAAGGCGGGAGTTATTTTGGATACGGATGAGCATGGAGCTTTGTTGGCCAGCTTTCATGTACGACCAGTGCTGATTGATCGGATCATCGAAGCACAACTTCAGGATCCGATACTCTGTATTTACAGGATTGAGGTTGATGTGGATGGGAGACAGGATTTTACCATCCGGGATGATGGAGCAATTATGAAGTCGGGCCGTTTGTGTGTGCCTGCAGTTGTAGAGTTACGGGCCGAGATTCTGGAGGAGGCTCATAGTTCGGCTTATGCCATGCATCCTGGAGGTACAAAGATGTACCGTACCCTCCGGAGCCATTATTGGTGGCCAGGAATGAAGAAAGATATTGCAGAGTTTGTGAGCAGATGCTTAACCTGTCAGCAGGTTAAGGCGGAACGGCAGAGACCTTATGGGGCTATGCAGCCACTTCCGATTCCCGAGTGGAAGTGGGATCACATCACCATGGACTTCGTCTTTAAGTTACCAAGGACTCAGAGTGGAGTTGACGGAGTATGGGTGATTATGAACCAATTAACCAAGTCAGCCCATTTTCTGCCGGTTCAGGAGACTTATAAACCTAACCGACTGGCTCAATTGTTCGTAAAGGAAATCATACGATTGCATGGTACGCCGGAGTCGATCGTGTCTGATCGTGATCCGCGTTTCACTTCCAGGTTCTGGCGGAGTTTGCAAACTACTTTGGGAACAACCCTACGTTTCAGTACTGCTTTCCATCCACAGACCGATAGACGGTCTAAAAGGACCATTCAGACCCTGGAAGACATAATGAGGTCTTGTGTGCTACAGTTTCAGGATTCATGGGATACTCATTTGCCGTTGATGGAATTCGCGTACAAAAACAGCTATCAGGAAAGTATCCGGATGGCACCCTATGAGGCACTGTATAGTCGACAGTGCAGGACACCTATCTGCTGGATGGAGATAGGGGAGCGAGCGGCTGTAGGGCCAGAATTGATGGACTTAACCCAGGAAACTGTTCGTGTTATCAAGGAAAGATTGAAGGCGGCACAGGATCGCCAAAAGAGTTATGCCGATCGACGGATTCGAGACTTGGAATTTGAAGTGGGAGATTTTTCCTTCCTGAAGTTATCTTCGTGGAAAGGGATTATCCGTTTTGGTCGACGGGGGAAACTGAGTCCGCGTTTTATTGGACCTTATGAGATCGTGGAAAGGATTGGCCGGGTTGCATACAGATTGGCACTACCTCCAGAACTTTCTAGAGTTCACGATGTTTTCCACATATCGATGCTACGGAGGTCCGTACATGATGCTTCTCATGTACTGGAGGAACAACCTATCGAACTCTGAGAGGATTTGAGTTTTGAGGAACAACCAGTGCAGATCTTGGATCGGAAGGACAAGGTACTATGTCAGAAGACTATCCCTCTAGTGAAGATTCTCTGGAGAAACCGGAATGTGGAAGAAGCCACATGGGAGCCCGAGGCACATATGCGAGAACAATTTCCTTACTTATTTCTTTGAAATTTCGAGACAAAATTTCTTAAGGGGGGAAGATTGTAACGCCCCGGAAATTCGAGTATTTTAATATTGTAAATTAATGTATGAAGTGACGTTTTTACCCCTGTGAATTGTATTGCCAAATTGTTGACTTTTTGATGGGTGGGTCAAACGGGCTTTGACCAATGACCGTGACGTAGTTCGGGACGTCACGAGTCCATAAACAGGTGACACGTCCAATTCGGACGAATAGGGGAAAAGTTATGACTATCGGAAGTTCAGGGGCATTACCGTAATTTGGACGATGGGGCGGAAATGTTGACTTTTCGTTTGACAACCGATTTTCACACGACTCAAGGACCGTTGGGTAGGTCTCGGTGCCCTGAGTCCGTAGACAGGCGGCACGCTGAAATCGGACTTCGGATGGCTGAGTTACAGGTCTGGAAAGTGAAGGGCATTATGGTAATTTTGAACTAGGGGCATTTTGGTCATTTTACCCTTGGTTACTGTAGGAACCGCGGGGGAACATGGGCGGCACCACCATGTGCGGTGGTTCTGAGTGCCCAATTGATTATTCAAGTGTGTGCTTGAAAGAAAGGATTGTTTAAAGCTTTTGGAGCATCAAAACGTGGTCTGATTCATCCACCCAGCACGGCCACATTGATAATTTGGAGATTCGAAGCTTTCGGGGGACAAATCTCAGTGGACAGATTGAACTTCCATGAGCTGCTGGGACGGCTCCGTTTGTTTAAACTGAGTGGAATTCGTGTAAGCTTCACTCTGCTGTTGAGGAACTGAGAATTGGAGAGAAAACCAGAGAGAAACCATTTCGGGAAAATTTGGAGGGAAATCGGGTTTTTGATTTCTGGTGCTTGTTGGGCCAAACCAAGGCCTGGGTTAGCTTTCTGGGAGTGTTTAGAACACATCCATATCGAAATCTAAGGCAATCAGCCACGGGTGAGCTGGGACGGTGACTGCAGTGTTCAGAGGAATTTCAGAGGATTGGACGACTACTTCTAGGTGAGTGTTGGTTCAATTGATTGTGTTTTTCAGTTCGTTTTAACCCTAGGATGCTTACTGGGAAGTTAATTTGATATTGGTGTTGGAATCAATGAGTTGTGGTGATCAACCCGTTTGGGTGATCACGGGTCGAGGGTCCATTTAAGGGACCATTGAGGTTGATTTTTGACTCAGAACTATAAATTAGATGGTTAATGAACATGTTAGGATCAAATACGAGTGAAATCGAGTGGAAATTGAGGGTCAATTAACTGGGTCAAGCCGCGGGTGGCAGACCCGTATTGCTGGCTATCAGGTGAAGGAGATGACACTGTAGTAGCTACAGTGTCAGGCGCGTGACTTTCACGCGCAGCCACTTTGGGCGGCGCGTGAGGGCGCGTTGGGGCTTATCTCCGATCACGATCAACATGACTTTTATTCCTCTCATCATTCTGAACATTTTTGGTGAATTAACCATGTTAATATGAGATAGTTAGGAGGGTCAGTTTAGGGCCGGTTGTCTCGAAAAACGTATTGGAGGGTTCCCCCGAGCCGGTTTCTGTTTCGGACTTTTTGGATAAATGTTTAAGACTTATAGTGACCCTTACGTGTGATTTGGACTGACAGGAATTGTACGATAATCTCGGTACAGGTCCGTACGCGCAGATTCACCGCGGGATCGTACTATGAGTGAGCTCGATTTCATTAAACCCTTGCATGCTTAAATGTTTTCTGATTTACTTATATATTCACATGCTGGAATCAAGAAACGGTTTTGATGATATTGAAATTATGATTATGGCACGTTTCACGGTATTTGGGTTTGAGACCCGTTGGGTGAAACTTAAAGATTGGTTTGGATTTTATCTATGTATATATGTTTTGCATGTGGATATCAATAAAATGTATTTGGCACTGCACTGTATAGATCCACCCTTGTGATACTTTCTCCTCCAGATGTGGTACCTCGGAGCGGTCACGGCGCATTGCCTGCGAGGGGTCATTCTACGGAGGAACCGGACCGTAAAATGGCTCAAGAGCAGGATTGCTATAATTTGACGTCAGGGACGTCGAGCGTCTAGGACGCTAGGCATTTGAGATGCCGTACCCGGACAGGGTTCGGGGATTGGATTCGGGATTGAGACCCCGAGTGGCACGCGTAGCCTTGGGACTGTGACCTTATTGGACGTCAGGGATGTCAGACATCTGGAATGTCAGGATCGGAGTGTATAGTGCAGTGGCTAAAATTACGTTATGGTTTTATTACATGCCTTATGGTTCATTTATATGATTTATGGTTTTAAATTCTGGTGCATGCATGTTTGGAAAACGGAGGGGTAAATTATATGTTTTACTTATTAAACTGTTTTATAAACTTGAGTTTCGGCCCACTCACCCTTAATGTTTTGGTAACCCCTCCAGACTGTGCTACTGAGGTAGAGGAGGATCCTGAGGCTGAGGCATAGATCTACTTCTGCATATCTGAACTCCTGTCGGGTGGTTTGACCCGCATGATTATTTTAGTGTCTTGCTCGGAATTTGTAATTTTGGTTTTCATCCCTTGTCTGACATCTGTTAAATTTGGTTTTGATGTATAACTTTAATTTGGGTATTTATGCATTTAAACGTTTGAGGTTAAAATCGGTATGTTATTTTGGGTGTCATACGGGAGCAGGGCACGTCCCCTTGTGGTCCCCGTGGGATCGGGGCAGGTCCTGTCATTGATGGTGTTGATCTACAGGTTCGCCGCGGGGCATTGGGAATTTTAAAGAAATTGGTTGAACTTCCCATCGCGAACCAGTCCTTCCACAATATCACGAAAGGCCACACACTCGTCGATTGAGTGGCCATTAAACTTATGGTATTGGTAGTAAAGATTTGGATGGAGAGGTGGTTAGGTGTTAGCGGGTCGAGCCTTTGTCTTTTCGATCATACTCTCCACGTTCATGAGTATATTCTCTAAGGAAATGGTTAGAATGGTGTGGGTTTCACATCGGAGGATTGGTCTCTGTGGGTGGTCTTCCTGGGAGCTTGGTTGTGGGCATTGGGTCCTTGATTGTCGTACCGTCGATCCTTCATGTTCTTGTCATTATTATCATAGGAGCCCTTCCTCTTACCTGAGTAGGAGTTATGCTCGTGTGATCGGCCAGACTGATCGGCCACATAGTGGGACTTACTCGACTGACTGGGTTGGGAGACTAGATAGGTGGAGCCGGCATGCTATTTTCATTCCACTAGTGGAGTGTTGAAAAATTCAGCATTTTCCTAGAAATAGCCTATTTCATCAGTTCATTGTAGTTTTCTCAGCCCATGGTGAAAGCTTGGTACTTGAAGTGAGATTCCTTGAAACCACTACGGAATGCCCGAAAGGCTACCTTGTCATCATTTTCCTCACACTTCATGGCTGAACCGAGCGGCATACTTTTGTAAGGTCTCAGTCTCGCCCTGCTGAAGGGACCCCAGGTCTTCTGTAGTTAGTAGTCTGTCGGTCTGAATCAAGAATTAGTCCAGGAATATGATGTGTAGCTCATCAAATGATTCAATGGAACCATCCTTGAGTTGGTAGAACCAATTGAGCGCGTCTTTCGTGAGGGTGGAGCTGAAGATCAAGCATTGCACCTCATCCGAGAGTTTTCTGAAAGTGACCGCCGACTGATAGTTATTCATGTCTGTGATTGGGTCTCCCTTTCCTACATAGGGGTTAATGTTGAGCGGCATCACCTCTGATTTGCACCAGTACTGGAGAATATGGGTAATGAAAGGACCAGCGTTGGCCTTCACTTTCAAAAATGACCTGGTTCGACCTTTTTCCTCTTCTAACTCCTGGATGTACTAGAGAAATTCATGGACAATGCCATCCGACCTGGTGGTGATAGATTTGGGATCTAGTCGATCAAAAATGGATCTCCGGCTCCTACTGCTCTGGCTCGGTCGGGGCCAGTCGGTCGTATGTGGCTTGGTGGCCAGCTTGGCAGTCGTTGACTCAGTTACCTCATGTACGTGCTGAGAGTTGGCCTGCGGGATTTTCTTTTCCTATGTCATGTGTCCCTTTTGTCATTCTGCCCTCATTAGAGCTGACTCTGAAGTCGTTCATCCTCCCGTCGACAGAACACGTAGCGGAGGCTGGTTGGTGACCCGTCGACAGAAATGTTATTATCAATTAAAAAAGAAACAACTTCAGTCAACATAGTAAGTACCCTTAATAGTAATTCTAGCACCGAGTTTGAAAATGAATCAATCAACTCGGACCAAATCACTCAAATACAAAAAGCTTTTTAGAATCTTCAATTGAACCGAATAACACATAGAAAAGTAACCAACAAGCCTTGCCAAAAATTGGTATATCAGACCTACTCCGCATGATCTTCAATACAAAGAAAGGGGTACCCAAAGTCAATTCTCTGTTTCGTCTAATAAGATTTATGAATGGAATATTGATGGATTATTAGAACAAGAAATACTAAAGAAGATGCAGCACATGTCCATGGTTGCTAACAGTTATCTCACCAACCACAATCTTAATCAAATATAAATTGTTAATCTCTTGGTAATAGGATTTACATGAGTGTTAAAAATTTGGTGGGACAAACATTTCACAAAAGACTTAAGATTACAAATCCGACAGGCAGTAAAATAAGATGAAGAAGGTATACCCTTATTCAACGAAGCAATTGGATTAGGAGAACCCGATGCAGTAAACACAATGTTCTTTACATTAATAATTGAACATTCATTGGTACACCTAATAATGTTGCATCTAGATTACATGATCAACTGAGCAACTTTAGATGTTCTACTTTAAGTGATTTCCGCTAATATAAAGATGTATTTATATCAAGAGTTAGGATAAAACACAAACGAAAAGAAAATGTGTATTGATTTGATAATAAATAAACAAATGAAAAATGAAAAGAAAATAGCAAAATATGAAAATGGGAAATTTTTTGTGAATAATATGGGCTACCTCCAATAGCACCATCACAACAACACAAACGAAAAGAAATTTTTCAAAGAAAAAATAAATATAATAAATACAAAAGTAATAACCAATCTAGATATAATAAATTTTATCAAAACAAACATAAAAAAATACAAGATTAAAAAAACATTTTCGTCCGCATAAACATGCAAAATAAAAAAGAAATGAGTTGCTATAAATGTAATCATCTCAACGAAAATAAAAAAATATTTAGTCAACAGTAAAATTTGGAAATTCACCGTTGTTTTAAATAGTGAATTTATCATGAGAATCATTGCCTATTAGATTTGTTGTTAAATGGACCAACTGGTCCTTGACAACTATTATATTAACAATAAACTTGCTTTTGCATAAATACATCCCTCCGAACCTAGTGGTGACAATGAGTTATGTCGCGTCGAGTTCGTATCGTGTCATGAACTCTGTTTTATCCATTTATGCCCAATTCAAACCCGACCTGTTTAATAATCGTGTCAAGAATGTCCAACCCGAACCCGACCCGTTTAATAATTGTGTCAAGAATGTCCAACCCGAACCCGACCTGTTAATGACCCATGTAACCCGTATAACCCATTTAATAAACAGGTCGTACTCAAAACTCAATTAACCAATGACCTGTTTATCATGTTTAACCTATTTAAATTATAAGATTTTATAGGTATTTATATAGATAAATGGGTAGATATATGGCTTAATAATGACGCATTTATTAAATGGGTCAATATATAAGTCAATATACGGGTTAACATATTAACCTGAAATCTACCAATTTATTAAACAGGTAACCGGCATTATACGGGTTAATAGGGGTATTGGTGCTGCCTAGGTCCCTGACCTGAGTAGAGGTATTGGTGGGATGTTGTGGGATGATGGGGGGAGAGTGTTGGCGGGTTTTGCAAGACCCAGCTCCCTAGGGCTCTCAGTTGGGTTGCTTGAGTTTGAAGCTATTAGGGAAGGGCTACTTTTGTTACACTGGATGGGAATGAGGGATGTCATGATTGAGTCAGATGCCAAGGGTCGGTGGAGGCAGTGTATGCGGTTGGGGTCCCATGACATAAGGGTGTCTTATTTTGGAGATTAAGGATCTATTACGCCAGATGGGGATTGATCGATGACGCTTGGTCTTCTTTCCTCGGTCTTCTAATTAGGTGGCGTATGCTCTTACTCATGAGGGTTTCCAATCCTAGATCTTTGTTCAGTGGATTGCCCCTACTCCACCATGGTTAGAGATTCATATTGAGTGTGATGTTTCTGAATGATTTCCATTGTTGATGTAATTGTGGGGGTGTAACACTATTTTTCCTCATTGGATTTCCCCTTGGACTAGCCAGGTTTTAAGATGAAGTTTTAATGAGGCTCCCTAATGTTGTAGCCCCTGAATCATTGTATTCCTCTTATTATCAATGAATTTAGCTTTCTACCAAAAAAGAATCTAAATGGTTTCAATTGTCAAGCTTGCATAGGAAAAAAACATTTGATAATTAATAATAAAAGAAACAAGGACATTGAGGTTTTCAATAACTTGGAGTGAGCCCACTTATTCAACACGGTATTATCCTTAACTTGTCACACAACAAAAATATTGATATTTTATAAAATATAAGCATTCATTACATTTTTTTTTATAAACACATCTTAGAAAGAAATAAAACAAGGAGATATCGGCATAATTGCATTAGTTGGTAAATTACAAGCATCTTCCGGTATTTGCGGCAGTAATCATGTTGTTCCTTCAAAATCACTTCCCATTTTCCCCTTATTTATTAGCACAAAATATCGTGAGACAAAGGAGAGTTACTCTTCTTGTACCGATGTGATTCTGGGCCAGAAGACCACCTTCTTCTTGCTTTGACTCCTATTTCTGATCAGTGTCACTTTTTTATACAAGGATGGTTATATACGTTGATTATTGATAACGTTCATTAGGGATACAAAATTGCGTGGAATTTAAGAAAAAATAATAAAAATGAGGAATTTGAAAGTAGCAAAGAATTTATAAATGGTACAATATAAGACATATAGATGAAATTTGTAAATTTTACGTATAAATAATGTATTTTAGAAAATTCATTATTTAATAGTTTGTTATGTTCATGCGGTGGATCTACTTCTTTACGGTGTCTACATGTTTATTTTTGTGCTCAACCATCTCCGTAAAATGCTCATATTTTTTGTTTTTTAGTCATCCTTGTAATATAATATAAGTTTTTTATTTAAACACACTCTAAAAGAATTGAATTTAAAATCGACAAAGTTGAACTTAAAATCCTCGCAGCGAGTAAGGATCATAAATAGTTCTTATGCACATTAAAATGGCCCATAATAAGTAGTAATAATAAAATCTATTTCTATCTTCTCTAATCTAACGGTTTTGTTTTTTGCTTTTTAATAAAAGAATATGTGTACGATAAAAAAAAAAGGGTTAAAATTTTAGTTGTAAACATGTCGTTCGTGGTAAGGATGACTAATGAAAGAGAAAACTTGCGCATCAAGTTGGTGGGTCCTTCCAAAAATATCAGTAACTTGAAAACATTAGGTTCCAAGAGCCAAGAGGTCAGTATTTACTAATGAATATGATATTTATCTTCTATCCATTAATCCATTCCATATACTATCAACATAATTATATTGCTAATAAAATTTGATTCTAATTTTTCCGAGTAAAATTAAGATTTTCCTTTGGTATGAAGTAAGATTAAATTTAGATTAATTATTTTAGATCGATTTTTATGACGTTAATCAAAAGTAAATAAAACCAATCATTTTCAACAATAAAAGTACTCAACCTAATGTTACTATAAGGTCCATAAAAAAACAAAGATGTGACTATACTCATCGTTGATTGTTTTGGTTTTAATTTGCAAATTTCTTGCCTTCATCCTTCTTCGTCTTGGACTTTCATACTTTCTCGTTCTATTTTTTTTGCCGTCTCATATTTTTTTTTTCATTTTTATCGTCTCATTTATGATCATGACATTTAAAAAGACTAATATTCAAATTAAATGTTTTTAAATATTCAAATTAAATGCGAAAGAATACGTATTCTCCGATTGATATAATTACGTTTACGTCAAGTTAATAAAGTGATTGATGTTTTTTTTTTTTGATAAGTTAGTTGAGGAAAAGTCATGTTCTTTGAAGCATAAAAAAAAAAGTCCCGAAGAGATAGAAATTTGTTGCCAAAGTTTACACAACATCCAGTTGTTCTCCATCAACATAAAGGCATGTGATCCTTCAAAATATTCAACGGCTATGATTCACACCAACCACCACTCTGTTTCCTTGCACTTTCTCTCTTTCTCTCTGTCTGTAGATTGTGTGCTTTTGGAGCATTGAGAATGGACAAGCACCTTATAAACAATTAAAATATTGCATGCTTCTCTTAAAATTGTGCTAATAATGTATGCAAACGACCTGTCTTCTAGTTCTAAGCTTGGACCTAAAATATAAAACAATAAATTAAAATTAAAATAATTACACATGATTATAAAAAAGCAAAGTTGTTAATTTTGTGGACCAAGTTTTATAAATATGATCATTATTCCAGCAGCTTGCAGCTTATTATAATAAGGCATTATGATATCTATTCTATGATTGCCTTTTTGTGTTTTGGCCTCTAGAGAGAGACTAGAGACTAGAGAGTCATCTTCTTTGTCTAGTTCGGATGTGACAGAAGAACTTGACATTGTTTAGGCAACAAGGGTCAAGCTTTGAGTGATTTTAAAGGGATATGAGATTGAGAGGGGAGCCTCGTGATTTTGATTTTTGAATTTTGAGTTTGATCACAAATTCAAAAGTGGGCAAAACCCAGTTGTGATCTTTATAACAGGTGTCAATATGTTATTGAATCATGCTTGATTCATTCATTACTGAAGGTAAAAAGAATCAAGGGTCCATCTTGGCCTATATGGTCAAATTACTTTTGAGCTTTTGTTGACAAGAACTCCTAACATTTCATGGGACTGATATACCTGCATAATTTGGCCACCAGCATCAAAATTCACATAGAGCACGAAATGCACGATGGAGAGGTTGGCCTTCCAAACTTCAAACTTTCTGAGAGTCATGTATCCTGAAAAATGTTGATGAATCGTGAAATTGACTTGCGTGAACGACTGTTAGTTGTATTTCTCGGATTTCTATTTCTTTCAATTCCATTTATTCTTTTCAATTTATTCTTCTGATTTGTTTTTCCATCTTTCATATTCCACCTTGTGTAAATATTTAAGCGAATCGATTAGTAACCCTGAAAAGCCAGCATTACTAAGAGAAAATAACAATCATGTTGCTAATTTGTGGGTTAATGGTGCTGTGACATAATCAAGAATTTCAGATCATCTGTCTTCATCCAAATTGGATATAAGAGGAAGGCTTTTCGAAGTTGGGTTAAACGTTTAGAAAGCAGGAGCTCTTGATTTGGTAGAAAGCCCATAATAACGTACAGAAACAACTTGCATTTGTGCAGGTTCCACCATCACAAATATGAAAGTGACTTCATTTTGACAACATATTTATCTACCCAAAAACAATTTACTGTAAACCATAAATTTCGGTGTTAAATTCGACAGGACAAACTTAAATCAATAATATCTTAGCATATAATCGCACTTAACATGTCAAATTAAGTTATGCCGTGTTCATTATTTATGCAGAAAATACTATTGCATTATCTTTACCTAACACCAAAAACTAAACCGAACCAAATCTAACTAATTTGGTTCGGTTTCAATTTTTCACCCTGAAAATTATGAAACCAAAGCGAACCGAATTTTCCAGTGCAAATTCAGTTTGATTTTCTCTTTTTTTATTTATTTAATATTAACAGAACCGAATAACTTTGAGCACCATGTGGTTCTCATAATGTACCTACAATATTATGCGTGGTGCAGTGAAGGTTGTGTCAATTTCCATATTAATGTGTGAATTTCATCAAGAGGGAGTGTCAATTTCTCACTGTACGACATTAATTCCTTCACCCTACACTCTGATCACAACAGGAAAACGACACCTCTTTTCTCTCAATCATTCTACAATCAACAAGCCATGGATTTCCTGACTCTAAAGCACACAAACATAAACAACGACAACAACCATAGCTACAACTTACTCAGCACTAATAAACTGTAAAATGAAAGAGACTATGAAAGACTGACTTTCTCTTGCATTTTTGAGAATGATGAGATTTCGAAAAACTCACCAGACTGATGGGTTCTGCTAGCTTCTCATATAGGTGGTCATTCTCAAATATAACCTACCCTCATAAATATTTGGCCACATTAAGTTCTGAAGCATCCATATTTATCGATGGTCCCCAAATGCTGGGGGTAATAACTAATAAATAAATTGTGAGCGGTGTTATTGCAACAACCCTAGACCCCAGACCCTGGTACATCATACATGAACATCCAACTCCCCTAGCACATGCAGAGCACAGCAAGGACTGAAAATGAGTGATGCATATAAGTACAGTGGATTTTTGGATAGCAGAGAATAGGCCCTAATAACTAATAAGAGGAGTTTTTAACATGTGCTGTATCCTACTTAGATCAGGGTGTAAATGAACCAAGCCAAGCCAATTTACAGCCTTGAATTTATTAGAAGAGAGGATTCTGCAAAGATTTTACTTTCCTCTTCCTACCCTTTATTAAATGTGAGAACTGAGAACAATTCCGTGATAGACCCACTTACAAGCTATGTAAGATGAGCTAGATTGGTGTGCCATAAATTCTTACAACTGTCCTGGCTTTGTATAATGCATACATGTATTGGGTACAAGCAGACTGGCTGGCCTCATTCAAAATTGGGCCTTGTTTATATTTTGGAATCAAAATTTTTTGGAATTTTATAGTAAAGAGAAAGAACAGCTCAAAAAATGATTTCATGAATCCCATTTCTTACATTGTGCAAGCTTACAAAGAAGAGAGCTTTAAAGCTGTTTATTGTCAACGTTACACTGCTACTTGTGGCTACTGTGCATGGTGCGTGATAATGTCTCAAAGATTTCGTTTCGACATCCCATAAGAGTGAGTAAAAGTATCAAGGGAAAGCGAGAGTTAGCGGACAAAAACAAAGGAAACTTATATTTCATTTTCTATAGGAATCCCATAAGATGCCTAGATCTAAATTACCTCCAGAAAGTATAATTCCTATATTGCTGCAATCCTTCCAAGCCGAACTTTTCTTGAAACTATCGGATAAAACAGCAGCAAGGCCTATTGCTCCGCTAGGTTCTACAGAAACCTTAAGAATCTCGTAGCAGAGTTTCATGGCGTCTATGATCTCCTTGTCGTCTACAGTTATAATGCCATCCACAAGATCTCTTACTACAGGCCTGGGTCCAGTGTAAACAAAGCTTGAGTTACTTGAGGCAAAGAGCCAGACATGAATAAAAAGCACATTTGATTCTGAGCTAGGCAGGAATTATTGACAAGATATAGATACATTCATATGATACATTTTGATTTAATGAGATTTTTCTTTACCAGGTAAGATCTCCAAGAAAAGCGCGAAGCCCATCTGCTACAGTGTTAGTCTCAGGCAATGTTATTATCCTCCCAGCTGCTTTTGATTGAGCTGCATCATTAGCTCCAGCAGGTTCAGCAGCAAACACTCGAATGGCAGGGTTGATGGATTTGGCAGCCAAAGCCACACCCGATATCAAGCCACCTCCTACACGCACATATCAAGTCCTTAAAACAAAGCTCATACAATGAAAACAAAAGTATGCAAGAACAATAATGGACGAAATAAAATTTTTATTGGTAAATGTAACTACACCAACCACTTATGGGAACCATAATAGCATGTAGCTGTGGAACTTGTTGCTCCAGAAGCTCCAATGATATGGTACCTTGCCCACTGTAAGAATAATTAATCATTCCATAGGATCTAATCTCAAGACGTACGTTAATGAATAATATTGCGCTCACATTAAAGTTAATAGGAACTATAATATTGAGAAACAGTTTCTAATGCATTCGCCTAGAAGCAATAACTTCTGTTAGTGCATCCAAACTATTAGTAATTAGCCTAACTTTTACTTAACAAGGAATAAGTAATCAGAGAAATTCATCCCCATAAAATTCAAGCAGGCAAGTCTTGATGTACTTTCAAGAGAAAAAAATGGTGAAAATGATACACAATTCAATTAGCAGTTTTACAAATTATAATATGATTTTGATTCAGTAATCCTTTAGGTAAACACATGCTCATTTACTGCAAAGCAACCTGTTCTTGTTGTTGTCTTCTTCATTTTTGCTCAAATAAATAGACTCTCTGGAAAAATCCTATTTTTCAATGAAATGCTACAGAACAAGCCCATCTAAATGTAAAAGATTCTAGCATTCCTTATCAAGGGCCAAGGTTCCAAACATATGCAGTTAAAATAAACAAAATTTAGACTTGTACCTTATTATGCGCCTGTCATTGTAAGGATGTAGAAGAACTGCGCCAGTTTCTTGCAAAACCTTGGCAGCAGTACTTTCCCTTGACTTCATCGTGGGCTCGCTCCAAATAACCTGACCACCGTAACGAATGACATTCTCAACTTTGCATTTCGGAGCATTTTTTGGTATAACTATATATGCAGGGATTCCCCGTAGTTTTGCAGCCAAAGACAATGCTGCAGCATGGTTACCACTAAATTCGGAGGACAAAATCAGGTGGTAATCAAACAAACAGGTCAAAGGATATAACCATGAGATTAAAAAGAGCCCAAATCAAACCTGCTGTGTGTTACAACCCCTTTTGCAGCTTGATCATCATCAAGCGAAAACACAGCATTGCAGGCGCCTCTAAATTTGAAAGCACCCCTGTAAAGCAACACAATAACAAGTCTTATACTTATTTCCTGGGAAAATTTAATGAAGCCCAAAACAAACCACGAAAGATTCACGGAAACAACTCACACACATCATTAACCGATAATCAGCTTCTCACCCCTTTTGGAAACATTCACATTTGAAAAAAAGCTGTCTTCCTGAAAGAGCATTCAAACATTCAGAGAACAATACTGGAGTTTTGTGAACGAATGGCTTGATGCGTGCTTGTGCTTCCTTTATAGAGGAGATATCAGCAGCATATTTTACCTCCTTCATTTGACTCTCTACTTCCATCTTTATACCACCAAACCAACAAAAGAACCACTCGATTTTAAGCTGGATAATAGGAAAGAAAAATCAGGGAGAATTTCAAGAATACATTCTTAATACTAGAAGAAAACTGTAATGAATTTAGAAACTTTTGATAACTTTGTAATAGAATTCCCCAACTCAGATAAAACCAATCAGGAAAAGTTCAGATTTTGAAGGGTGTGGGGATATGAAATGAGCCAAAATAAATCATACCCATTCATTTTTGGAGCATGCTAAGCATGAAAAATATAAAAACAAACCACGACCAGTGTAAAATCACTTTTTATTTACTACAGCAGAAAAGTTTTCTAGGGGTTTTGCATTTAGAGAATTCAATACTCTTCATAATCAGTTTAACAAAAAAAGAATTTATAAAAATTTATAACTCATCAATGAAAAAGGAGAGAAGGTAAGAAATTTTGAAAGTTTCAAATTTGAAATACTTACAGTGGTCGAGCAAATATCAAAGAACCGAAATTTCGCAGCTAATGATTTGATTCGCTCTGCTATTTTCCCAGTAAGCAACGGCCAACGGCATCGGCCTCTGAAAGGAACGACGGGTAAAACGGGGTCGTGAGGCCTGGCGTAGAAAACGACAAGAGAGGGTAAGCGCATGCAAGAGGGCCCAGATTCCAGAATGAGACGGGTGTACGCATAAAAAACTAGGCCTTGGCCGAAACGGAGTTTTGGGCAACATTCAAAATGGCATAAGGAGCTTTCTGGCGGTGGACAGGGATTTAGCGTCTAAATGGTTAATCAAGAATTAAATATTATTTTTAAAGATAAAATTTAATAAATTAATAATATATTAAATACTATCAAATAATTTCAGAATAAAAATTAATTATTTCAATAAATAAATTGAATTGTAAATTATAAATATTAAAAATATAAGTTTTTATTAATTTTATTATACAACATTCCTTATTTTTATTAATTTATTATCTTTATTTTAATTAATACTTCTATTATTAACTAAGTATTTAACAAATAAAATAATTTATATAACTACATATATAAGAACTTATATAACTAAATATATATAAAGATGTAGACGTAAATCCACTTGTATTATTATATAATGCAGTTTTTCATTTTCGAACACCTCAAAACCACCTAGACAGGTTAAATGGCCATTGTTTTGAACGGTAGTTTTAAGGGGCCCGTCTTGTGGTGGTATTGACTATCGACTATTGAGTTCATGGCATTTGGTCATAAGATTGGTGACCTAATTGGCACTCGAGATTCTGTTCTTGCTTGGGCAACTACATGTCTAGTGACGGATTGGCGTGGGAGAAAGGAGGGGCACTTGACCCTCCTCTTAAATCGCATATGAAGGTCAGAAGTTTGACCCATTCCCCCCCCCCCCCCCCCCCCCCCGGCATATGAAGGTCAGATAGTATTTATTATATTATTAATTTGTTGAATTTTGTTTTAAAAAAAAAATCCCCTAGGCCCCCGTCTAACCGCCTAGGCCCCTGCCTAATCGCCTAGGCCCCTATCAACCACTCTAGGAACACCTAGCGCTGTTTTGAACCGTGCTATTTATAGTGGAGTGAGTAGAGTTTTTTTTTTAATCAAATTATATTCAACCAAAGAAACACCCGAGGTCAAACCGAAGGTGAAACCAAAAAAAAAAAAGCAAACAACCTAGAAACAACCACCCAAATCAGTAAATAGAGAAGGCTTTTATTCAGTATGTCCCATGAACATTGAGATAAGTCTCAAAATGCCTCCCGAACAAGATTTTGACCCAATTTGCCTTTTGAACACGATTTTAGTCCCAATTTGCACCATAAACGTCCAATTTAACGAATTTCGTTACGACGAAAGACTTTTTACTCAATATGCCCTCTGAACATTGAATTAAATCTCAAAATGCCTCATCAAGCTAATTTAACAGATTCTATTAAGATGAAAAAGGAAAATGTGTCTAAAAATTGTCCAACATAAACGTGAACAAGATCTTCAAGTTCATAATGGCCAAACTCATCGACTTACTATGGGCCGTGGAACAAAATCTGACAATTAGAGAGCCGATCATCGATTTTTGACACCTTGTATTTTTGTAAATATTAGTAAGAGATATATGTTTCAGATTATCTCTTTATCTAGCCAAACATCAGCTTGTTGTCGGTCCCCCGAAGGCTGGAGTTTCAATAGTCGCCAGTCAAATAAGAATTTGGGGTTTTGCTTCTTTCCATATATTAGAATAACGACTATTGCAACTCCAACCTTCGGGGGACTGACAACAAGTTGATGTTTGGCCAGATAGAGACATGATGACACGACCCATCCCAATCCCCCCCGGGATTACCATGGAATGTGACGTGCTCCTGTCTGACAAGAGGCGTCAGACAAGGGATAACCGATTGCCATTGCCCAAACGGGCTTCCAGAGTGCGTAAGGATCGATGGAGGAGGTGTACGATGCTCGAGTCTCTGCTGCAGTCGTATCCGGAATCAATCTGAAGGGCATTAAAAACAAAAGCTGTGAGTGGACGAAAATAAACAAGTCTGTCAAAAACATTTATAAGACATTTATGCCCCTCAGTAAAATCATATGCATGCACCATAAACCACTTTTCACATATTTATTCAGAAATAACCATTAGGGCCTTAGCCCGGAAACCAAAGCATAGTTTCAAATTCCAAAAGTCAATCCAAGAGTTATTTCATAAATCCAGTAATATAAACCATAAGGCATATAATAGTAACCATAACCATAATTTTTAGCCACTGCACTATACACTCCAATCTGACATCCCTGATGTCTGACGTCCGTGACGTCAATAAGGTCACAATCACAAGGCTACGCGTGCCACTCGGGCACAATTTCCGAGTTCAATCCCCGAACCCCGTTCGGGTACAGCATCCCCGATGCTTAGCGTCATAGACGCTGGACGTACTAGACGTCCGTGACCTCTCCGGGGTACCTCATCCGGAGGAGACAATATAATATGGAAGGATTTTTACAGTGCAGTACTAAATACATTTTATTGATATCCACATGCAAAACATATAGGTATACATAGGTAAAATCCGAACCGATCGTTACGTTTCATCAAACGGGTCTCATGCCCAAATACCGTGAAACGTGCCATAACCAAAATATCATCAAAACCATTTTTTGATTCCAGCATGTGAACATATATAAAATGTAAACCAGGAAACATTTATTCAATTCCATTTTAGGGTCCCCGACCCGCAATCACATGTAGAAATCAACTGGGCCCCTGGCCCGATTTCACAAGTTAACTGGGCCCCTGGCCCGATTCATAAGTTAACTGGGCCCCTGACCCGATTCATTTTATCAAATCCGTAACCGTTTCATGAAATCATATCCAACCACATTTATGGAAATCGGTGCAAATCCAGCAAACCTCGATTTTCGTGCAAACACGTAAATCACCTCGAAATGCGTGAAACCATTTAAATTCACCGATATCCAAAATAAATCATTTAATCACAATTATAACAATCATGAAACAGTTATGCATGCATCGAATTTATAAAACCAATGTCCACTCACAGACCGTTTAACCGAGCGCCTCGATACGCGTGCCATAGGCCTTCCCGGGCCACAACACTATCACCGGGACTCCCAATCCTGTCCAAATCACATTAGAGGATTACTAATCTCATCATTAACATCCTATTCAAGTCCCGAAATTTTCCCGAATTTATAAGTATTTTTAAACTGGATTTAAAACCTTCGGACATCCCGAACAATATCGAAATGGTGTCCGATCGACACGAAACCAATTCCAAAATGTTCGTTACATTAAATAGGACAGAAGTCATGTTGACCTCACCTCGAGATTCGTGCCCACGCGCCGTCTCGCGCCGCCGTGAGTGGCTGCGCGTGAAAACCACGCGCCTGCTACAGTGACTGCTACAGTCACCATCCTCGCCCGTTTCTCTGGTAAACGGGTTGAAAAACCCGCGATAGGACCCGGTTCAATCACACCCAATTCAACATCAAATCAATCCGTTCTTTCAACTGATCCCTTGTAATCAATCACCATTTAAGTTCTGTAAATCGAATTACACAAATCATGGTCTAAATCCTCACGACTCTCGATCGATCCTCGACGGGTTTTCAATTCGGGTTTCACGATATCGTCCCTGGTTTCCAAATTAATTCATTCAGTTAGCATCGTGAGAGTGTAAGGGACATTTCTACAAGGTCAATTTGAGAAATACTTACCTCAAACCCACTGAACACAAGCTCGACTTTGAGCTGCCATGGAAGCTCAGTTCTTCCTCAATCCGCCATGGTTTCTCTTCGTTCTTGCAGTAAAGCTGATCGTTTTGATCCCAGAAGACTCAAAGTAAACTCCATTTTGATCGTCACGGCCCAAATATTCCAATTCGAAATTCCCTCCAATTCCCCGAAATTTGATTCCCGAATTACACATCCCCACTCAGTCCCCCGTGCTCTCCCTCAGCCAAAACCTTCCCTAAATCACCAAATATCCATTTGTGAAATCAATTATGGAAGGGAGATTGCCAATGGCCAGAATCAAATCCTTATACCTCTGTTTTTTGCTTGTTCACGGTGAGGGAGTGAGGATTATCAGAAATAGAAGGGAGGGATGAGATGGACGGCTGTGATGCAATCTGGGGGTGGAATGGATGGCTCAGATCAAAAGCAGGGATTAAATCCTAAATTATTATATAGTGGAAACTTTAGTATATAGTTTATGATTAGTGGATCAAGATCCAATCTAGCCGTCGGATGAGTGACACTTGTCACTCATCCAAGTGTCCTCCAACCACCATTTCAGAATAAAATAATCAACACAGTTACCGAGATGTAACTTCCCCGATTTCACGTTTCAGACCATAACTTCCTCGTACGAAGTCCGATTTTGGCGTGCCGCCTGTCGTTGGATTCGCATCGATGAAACCTCCGTAACGGTCCTTGGCCCTCGGCCATCGGACATCCCGGCCAAAAAGTCAACATTTCCCCTTCTTTCGTCCAATTTACGAAAATGCCCTTGAACTTCCGTTCATCATAACTTTCACCACGAACCTCGGAATCGAACGTGCCACCTGTCTATGAACTCGTGACGTCCCGAACTACGTCACAGTCATCGGTCAAAATCCATTTGACCATCCGAATTAAAAGTCAACGTTTTGCCCACGCCTAGGGGCAAAACGGTCATTTTGCACAATTCGTCCGAAATCGCCCAACTAATCCCAGATTAGTAAATCATAATTAAATATTATTAAATCCCGATATTCGGGACGGGTCGTTACAACCTTCCCTCCTTAAAGAATTTCGTCCTCGAAATTACCAATAACCTTATTCCACAACCATCTTGTGGAAAACATTTCGACCTCACATCTGTGTACACCTGTACACCCACTTACTGGAACAACACCAGTCTCGTCTGTACCTAGACATCCCATCACAGTCATACGTCACAACAACAACGCTCGACCACCTCGAGTGGACATAATCACCTGATCCGCGATAAAATCGCTTAACCATTAAGCTGACTCCTTCAGCTAGATGGTTCCTTTCCATTGCCAATATATCCTTACATTTGCTCCCATTGGGAGTCACCAAATCTCATTTGTCAGTCCATGTTGACTCCACCAGTCAAACTGTCACCACTAAGCTTTACCACCCTGATAAAGCCCCAACCATCAGCCAGTCAGTGACAACACCACGTACTACATCACTCTCAATGTAGCGTAAGATCAACCACATGATCTCAATTCGTAGGGCAAGCCCAATCCTGCGACACAAATTAATCTCAATGTCCATAATCGCCGACTCCCTCAGCGAACCAAGACGTTGGGAAATCACGGTGTGATCAAGTCACACAAGGCTACTCGTGGTTACTCAGACCACCAATTCACTCATCCTGAGTGTACGTATACCGTCAACTTACACAAACAAGTGGTGTAACTGGAACACATTGAATACCAGCCCAGCAGTGATCACACATCTCAATACTAGGGTTCCACTAGCCAACCATGGCTAAGAGCACCTGCTCATACAATCACTGAACCCGACAAAATCACTCTGCACAGCGCACGGTATCCAATGTCCAGTCCACAACACAGCCAAACAAATGATATCGGAACCAAGCCGATTACCAACACGTTTAATCACACACCACGGGTACATCCCATGTACCGCCATTAGGCACCATTCAGCCTAACCAGTATCAATCCTCGTACAACGTACCCTGTACGTGACAGGACCCGCCCCGATCCCACAGGGACCACCAGGGGACGTGCCCTGCTCTCGTCTGACACCCAATCATTCATACCAATTTTAACCTCAAAACATCAAATGCATAAATAACCAAATTAAAGTCATACATCAAATCCGAATTAAACAGATGTCAGACAAGGGATGAAATCCAAAATTACAAGTTGCGAGCACGACTCTAAAATAAAACTTGCGGGCAAACCACCCAACAGGGGTTCAGGTACGCAGAAGTAGATCTATGCCTCAGCCTCAGTTTCCTCCTCTACCTCAGTATCACGACCTGGAGGGGTTACCAAAAACAATAAGGGTGAGTGGACCGAAACTCAAGTTTATAAAACCATTTGATAAGTAAAACATATAATTTACCCCTCCGTTTTCCAAACATGCATGCATCATTATTTAAAATCATAAACCATATAATATGAACCATAAGGCATGTAATAAAACCATAAGTATAATTTTAGTTGCTGCATTATACACTCCAATCCCGACATCACCTGATGTTTGACGTTCTTGACGCCTAATAAGGTCACAATAATAAGGCTACGCGTGCCACTCGGGTCTCAATTTCCGAGTTAAATCCCCGAATCCCGTTCGGGTACAGCATCACCTGATGCTTAGCGTCATAGACGCTGGACGAACTAGACGTCCGTGACCTCTCCGGGGTACCTCGCCGGAGGAGACAATATAATATGAAAGGATCTATACAGTGCAGTACCAAATACATTTTATTGATATCCACATGCAAAGCATATATATACATAGATAAAATCCGAACCAATCATTAAGTTTCATCAGACGGGTCTCAAGCCCAAATACCGTGAAACGTGCCATAACCATGTTTTCCATATCATCAAAACCATTATTGTTTTAGCATGTGAATAAGTATAATAAACCAGAAAACATTTATGCACGCAAGGGTTTAAGAAAATGGCCCACTCACTGTACGATCCCGCGGTGAACCTGCGCGTACGAACTTGTACCGGGAGTATCGTACAATTCCTGTCAGTCCAAATCACATGTAAGGGTCACTACAAGTCTAAAATGTTTAACCACAAAGTCCGAAATAGAAACCGTGTAACGACCCGTCCCGAATATCGGGATTTAATAATATTTAATTGTGATTTACTAATCTGGGATTAGTTGGGCGATTTCGGACAAATTGTGCAAAATGACCGTTTTGCCCCTGGGTGTGGGCAAAACGTTGACTTTTAATTCGGATGGTCAAATGGACTTTGACCGATGACCGTGACGTAGTTCGGGACGTCACGAGTTCATAGACAGGTGGCACGTTCGATTCCGACGTTCGTGGTGAAAGTTATGATGTACGGAAGTCCAGGGGCATTTTCGTAATTTGGACGAAAGAAGGGGAAATGTTGACTTTTTGACCGGGATGTCCGATGGCCGAGGGCCAAGGACCGTTACGGAGGTTTCGTCGATGCGAATCCAACGACAGGCGGCACGCCGAAATCGGACTTCGTACGATGAAGTTATGGTCTGGAACGTGAAATCGGGGAAGTTACGTCTCGGTAACTGTGTGGATTATTTTATTCTGAAATGGTGGTTGGAGGACACTTGGATGAGTGACACTTGTCACTCATCCGACGGCTAGATTGGATCTTGATCCACTAATCATAAACTATATACTAAAAGTTCCACTACATAATAATCTAGGATTTAATCCCTGCTTTTGATCTGAGCCATCCATTCCACCCCCAGATTGCATCACAGCCGTCCATCTCATTTTCCTCCCTTCTATTTCTGATCAGTCCTTAACCGTGTACACCAAAACTTCAAATTTCTTCTACCCTTAATCCCCTCCCTATCCACTGAATTTGTGAACGAAAATTGGAGAGGATTGAATTTGTTTCAGCCTGGGATTACACGGGGGAGTGACTGAGTGAGGGAGACTGAGAAATCGAAAATTTAGTTTTTGGGAGGGAAATTCGAAATGGGTGATTTGAGCCGTGAGGATTGAAATTGTTGATTCAGTTCAACTTCTGGGATCAAAACGATCAGTTTTGCCGCAAGAACGACGGGAAACCGTGTCGGATTGAAGGAGAACGGAGCTTCCATGGCAGCTTCATTTCGAGCTTGAGTTCAACAGGTTAGAGGTGTAAATTCATCAAATTGATTGTGCAGAAACATCCCTTACACTCTCACGATGCTTACTATATGAATTAATTTGGAAATCAGGGACGGAATCGGTGAACCCGAATTGGAAACCCGTCAAGAATCGATCGAGAGTCGTGAGGATTTGGACCCTAAATTGTGTAATTCAATCTACAGAACTTAATTGGTGATTGATTACAAGGGATCAGTTGAAAGAACGGATGGATTTGAGGTCGAATTGGGTGTAATTGGACTGGGTCTGTTCGCGGGTTTTTCAACCCGTTTTATAGACAAACGGGTGAGAGGGATGACTGTGCGGGTACTGTAGCTGGCGCGTGGCTTCCACGCGCAGCCGCTTGCGGTGGCGCGTGGGGGCGCGTGAGTGCGAATCCCGAGGTATGATCAACATGACTTTTGTCCTATACAATGTAACGAACATTTTGGGATTGGTTTCGTGTCGATCGGATCCCGTTTCGTTATTGTTCGGGATGTCCGAAGGTTTTAAATCCAGTTTAAAAATACTTAAAAATTCGGGAAAATTACGGGACTTGAATAGGATGTTAATGATGAGGTTAGTGATCCTCTAAATTTATTTGAACAGGATTGGGAGTCCCGGTGATAGTGAGGTGGCCCGGGAAGGCCTATGGCACGCGTATCGAGGCGCTCGGTTAAACGGTCTGTGAGTGGACATTGGTTTTATAAATTCGATGCATGCATAACTGTTTTATGATTGTTATGGTTATGATTAAATGATTTGCTTTGGATATCGGTGAATTTAAATGATTTCACGCATTTCGAGGCGATTTACGTATTTTCACGTAAACCGAGGTTTTCTGGATTTGCACCGATTTCCATAAATGTGGTTGGATATGATTTCATGAAACGGTTACGAACTTGAATAAAGTAAAATCGGGCCAGAGGCCCAGTTGAACTATGAAATCGGGCCAGGGGCCCAGTTAACATGTGGATCGGGCTAGGGGCCCAGTTAACTTGTGAAATCGGGCCAGGGGCCCAGTTGATTTCTACATGTGATTGCGGGTCGGGGACCCTAAAATGGAATTGAATAAATATTTTCTGGTTTACATTTTATATATGTTCACATGCTGGAATCAATAAATGGTTTTGATGATATTTCGGTTATGGCACATTACACGGTATTTGGGCATGAGACCCGTTTGATGAAACGTAACGATCGGTTTGGATTTTATCTATGTATACCTATATGTTTTGCATGTGGATATCGATAAAATGTATTTAGTACTGCACTGTATAGATCCTTCCATATTATATTGTCTCCTCCGGATGAGGTACCCCGGAGAGGTCACGGACGTCTAGAACGTCCAGCGTCTATGACGCTAAGCATCGGGGATGCTGTACCCGAACGGGGTTCGGGGATTGAACTCGGAATTGAGACCTCAGTGGCACGCGTAGCCTTGTGATTGTGACCTTATTGACGTCAGGGACGTCAGACATCAGGGATGTCGGATTGGAGTGTATAGTGCAGTGGCTAAAATAATGGTTATGGTTTATATCATATGCCTTATGGTTCATACTACTGGATTTATGAAATAACTCTTGGATTTACTTTTGGAAATTGAAACTATGCTTTGGTTTCCGGGCTAAGGCCCTAATGGTTATTTCTAAATAAATATGGGATTATTGGTTTTGGTGCATGCATATGATTTTACTGAGGGGCATAAAAGTCTTATAAATGTTTTAAACAGACTTGTTTATTTTCGTCCACTCACAGCTTTTGTTTTCAATGCCCTTCAGGTTGATTCCGGATACGACTGCAGCAGAGACTTGAGCATCGCACACCTCCTCCATCGATCCTTACGCACTCTGGAAGCCCGTTTGGGCAATGGCAATCGGTTATCCCTTGTCTGGCGCCTCTTGTCAGACGGGAGCACGTCACATTCCATGGTAATCCCGGGGGGATTGGGATGGGTCGTGTCAAGTGGTATCAGAGCAGGTTTTGCTCTTTTGTGCGCGAAGGACGAGGGTGTGATGTCTCTTTGGGCTGCTGTTCCGTTGTCAACCTGATAGATAGTTTTGGTAGATTGGGTGTGTTTGGCCCGATACGCCGTGCATTGATGCGATTCAACCCAAGTGGGGTTGTCTACGATTAACTAGTAATGTGGGACCGTCGGTTCGGTCATGTGATGATGGATTGTTGTGCCACTGGGCACAGCTAGGTTCAGGGAACCCCATTTGATTGGAAATGTGAAACTCAGTTGAGTATTGGTCTAAGTTTTGGACCCTAGTAGTGTTGGCTAGTGTATGGGGGTTGGTGCATCGGAGTTAGCCGATGACCTTCGTGGTGGAACCCACGATGGAACCCACGTTGAGTTGACGATTGGATTGGATTGGACGTCTATATGATGTCAGGACCGCGGGGTCGGTCAGATTGTGGATTTTACTGCAGAAGGCAGTTGGGTTCGGTGGAACCCTAGGGTGTGATCTTGGAACCCTAATTTATACGATGGGCTGGAAAAGTGAACTTTAAATGAGAACTTGTGCTGCGACGAGCGGCTGAGGTCGTGGATGACCATGTGGATGACTCTAGTGAGTCTTATGGGTTTCGATCCACGGATGCGGTTATGAGGAAATATGGAATCCCGTGTTGGATCGAATATTAGTGTGATGTGTGGATACGGATCTTGACAACGATGACTGTTGGTCGACAGTTGTGTCGAGATAATTGGCTATCGAGGATATTCAGTGTGGTTGTGACACTTGGGGATGTTCCGGGAACGTCCATTATCCTGATGTGCCAGTGGTCAAATTGGAGGTACCCATAGTCGTGAGGTACGAGTGGTGTTACGGGATCGTCGTTCAGAATGAACGGAGATCCAGGGTAACAACTTTGCACACTGTGTGCTAGCATGGATGTTCGTGTGCTAGCATGGGTGTTCGTGTGCTATGTATGGATGTTGGTATGGTGATACCTATATGCCAATACTAGTATGGATGCCTGTGTGCTGATACTGGTATTGATGATGGTGCGTTGGTGCTGGTACTAGCGCTGGTGCAGGTGACAGTAATTGTGATGACGATGAGCCACCAGTTGGGGTGTGACTCTATCATGATGAACAGATGATTGGTATCTGCGACTCAGTGGTGGTTGAGTCTTGGACTGGATGGGATCCAGTGGAGGTTGTGTCGTGTTGGGATAAGTCCTAACAGATATATGATGACAAGTGATGAATGGATCAAAGGTATGATTGAAAATTTGGGGGAATCTTGGGATGCTGTCCCCTAGGTCATGTGTATTGGTGGATTTGGGGAGTTTTTGTCAACTCCGAGATTGGTAAGATTGTTTATTTCTTATATCCCCAGAGAGTACAAGGAAATTATTGAATTGGAAAAAGTCGGGGAAAACCATTCGTGGTATTGATGTGGGATTTTGTGATTGTGAATCACTTGGAACCTGAGGATTGAACCTGTTTAGGTTGAGATGTTAGACGGAGGCAGTATGGTATGCACATTCAGGCAAAATTGTGGATATTCCGTTCGGAATCGGGGTGTGTGCATACATGATTATTGACGGACGTGAGGTCCGAGTAATGAATTGATTTTGGACACGTGGTGGTCCAAGTGAGGTATGGACGTGGGCAGTCCAGTGGTTGGACTTGACATCTCATTGGGAGCATGTCTGTTTCCAACGTGATTGGAACTCCCGTTTCGGGGAGAGTTGTGATTGGGAGACGAGAGGAGTGCTCGTTTCCGCATCGGTGCTTGGTATTCCGAAGTCATTAGGGTTGACTTCATATTTCCTGCCGTGGCAGATGATGATTGTTGCTACCAGTACGTTGAGTGTGTATTGGTTGGTGGACCCATGTTTGGTTTGGGGTCATTGGACACAAGAAGTTTTGTATGATTTTGGATTTGGTGGTGATATGCGTGGTCATCTTTCCACCAAGGGAAATTTGGCGAAGGATTCAATTGAGGGTGTAAGACCCTACGATCAGCTTCCAGATGGATTGTTAGCTATGTGAGCATGTGTGGATCCCAGGTGGATCTGATTTGCGATGTTGTCGACTTTGGTCGATGTGACGATCTAGGATCGTGATATTACTTGTCGGGTGACGTAGCGATGGATATGGATTGTGATCTTGATGATCCAGATGGGTGGAGAGTTTATCACTCTTACCTTGGTATGTGAGTCGTAGATGACGGGACTGAACTTCTTTTCGGAGTGAAGTCCATATGGCTTGTTACTCGGTTGAGTAGGTTTCCGATGTGGTCGGATTTTGTCAACCTTTGACATGTGAATATTGGGATTGGCTTCCCTATGAAGTCAATCAAGTGTTTTGAGCTGGCAACCGATAGGTTCGGTTATGTTACGTCTTGGTGGACGTAAACGAGATTTTGGGTTTTGGAATCGAATTTCTGGGTGACGATTCAGGATTCGATTGCGAAGCTCGAAAATGGATTATTGGATTTGGGTGCGGAATGATTATTCCAATGCTAGCTTACGGAGTAATGATTTCGGATTCGGATTTGGAAATGGGTTAAAAATATGATGTTGGGTTCGGATTCGGGATTTCTTACGAAATTGCGAATTCGGATTCGGAATTGGAACTAGATGACGGGTGGGGTTCGTTTTGTCTCATGTTGGTTTGGGCAAATGTACTCCATTACTAGAACGTGTTTGGCTATGACCTGGGTGGCTATAGTCAGATTGATGGATTGAGGTACGTACAGGGTACGTTGTACGATGATTGATACTGGTTAGGCTGAGTGGTGCCTAATGGCGGTACATGGGATGTACCAGTGGTGTGTAACTAATGTGTTGGTAATCAGATTGGTTCTGATATCATTTGTTTGGCTGTATTGTGGACTGGACATTGGATACTGTGCGCTGGGCAGAGTGATTTTGTCAGGGTTCAGTGATTGTATGAGCAGGTGCTCTTAGCCATGGTTGGCTTGTGGAACCCTAGTATTGAGATGTGTGTTCACTGCTGGGCTGGTATTCAATGTGTTCCAGTTACACCACTTGATTGGGTTAATTGACGGTATACGTACACTCAGGACGAGTGAATTGGTGGGTTGAGTAACCACGAGTAGCCTTGTGTGATTTTATCACACCGTGATTTCCCAGCGTTTTGGTTCGCTGAGGGAGTCGGCGATTATGGACATTGAGATTATTTTGTGTCGCAGGATTGGGCTTGCCCTGCGAATTGAGATCATGTGGTTGATCTTGCGCTACATCGAGAGTGATGTAGTACGTGGTGTTGTCACGGATAGACAGATGGTTGGGGCTTTACTAGGGTGGTAAAGCTTAGTGGTGACAGTTTGACTGATGGTGTCAGCATGGACTGACAAATGAGATTTGGTGACTCCCAACGGGAGCAAATGTAAAGATTTATTGGCAATGGAGGGGAACCGTCTAGCTGAAGGAGTCAGCTAAATGGTTAAGCGATTTTATCGCGAATCAGGTGATTATGTCCACTCGAGGTGGTCGAGTGTTGTTGATTGTGGCGTATGACTGTGATGGGATGTCTGGGTACAGACGAGACTGGTGTTGTCCCAGTAAGTGGGTGTACAGGTGTACACATGATATGAGGTCGAATTGTTTTCCACAAGGTGGTTGTGGAATAAGGTTATTGGTAATTTCGAGGACGAAATTCTTTAAGGAGGGAAGGTTGTAACGACCCGTCCCGAATATCGGGATTTAATAATATTTAATTGTGATTTACTAATCTGGGATTAGTTGGGCGATTTCGGACAAATTGTGCAAAATGACCGTTTTGCCCCTAGGTGTGGGCAAAACGTTGACTTTTAATTCGGATGGTCAAATGGACTTTGACCGATGACCGTGACGTAGTTCGGGACGTCACGAGTTCATAGACAGGTGGCACGTTCGATTCCGACGTTCGTGGTGAAAGTTATGATGTACGGAAGTCCAGGGGCATTTTCGTAATTTGGACGAAAGAAGGGGAAATGTTGACTTTTTGACCGGGATGTCCGATGGCCGAGGGCCAAGGACCGTTACGGAGGTTTCGTCGATGCGAATCCAACGACAGGCGGCACGCCGAAATCGGACTTCGTACGAGGAAGTTATGGTCTGGAACGTGAAATCGGGGAAGTTACGTCTCGGTAACTGTGTGGATTATTTTATTCTGAAATGGTGGTTGGAGGACACTTGGATGAGTGACACTTGTCACTCATCCGACGGCTAGATTGGATCTTGATCCACTAATCATAAACTATATACTAAAAGTTCCACTACATAATAATCTAGGATTTAATCCCTGCTTTTGATCTGAGCCATCCATTCCACCCCCAGATTGCATCACAGCCGTCCATCTCATTTTCCTCCCTTCTATTTCTGATCAGTCCTTAACCGTGTACACCAAAACTTCAAATTTCTTCTACCCTTAATCCCCTCCCTATCCACTGAATTTGTGAACGAAAATTGGAGAGGATTGAATTTGTTTCAGCCTGGGATTACACGGGGGAGTGACTGAGTGAGGGAGACTGAGAAATCGAAAATTTAGTTTTTGGGAGGGAAATTCGAAATGGGTGATTTGAGCCGTGAGGATTGAAATTGTTGATTCAGTTCGACTTCTGGGATCAAAACGATCAGTTTTGCCGCAAGAACGACGGGAAACCGTGTCGGATTGAAGGAGAACGGAGCTTCCATGGCAGCTTCATTTCGAGCTTGAGTTCAACAGGTTAGAGGTGTGAATTCATCAAATTGATTGTGCAGAAACATCCCTTACACTCTCACGATGCTTACTATATGAATTAATTTGGAAATCAGGGACGGAATCGGTGAACCCGAATTGGAAACCCGTCAAGAATCGATCGAGAGTCGTGAGGATTTGGACCCTAAATTGTGTAATTCAATCTACAGAACTTAATTGGTGATTGATTACAAGGGATCAGTTGAAAAAACGGATGGATTTGAGGTCGAATTGGGTGTAATTGGACCGGGTCTGTTCGCGGGTTTTTCAACCCGTTTTACAGACAAACGGGTGAGAGGGATGAGTGTGCGGGTACTGTAGCTGGCGCGTGGCTTCCACGCGCAGCCGCTTGCGGTGGCGCGTGGGGGCGCGTGAGTGCGAATCCCGAGGTATGATCAACATGACTTTTGTCCTATACAATGTAACGAACATTTTGGGATTAGTTACGTGTCGATCGGATCCCGTTTCGTTATTGTTCGGGATGTCCGAAGGTTTTAAATCCAGTTTAAAAATACTTAAAAATTTGGGAAAATTACGGGACTTGAATAGGATGTTAATGATGAGGTTAGTGATCCTCTAAATTTATTTGAACAGGATTAGGAGTCCCGGTGATAGTGAGGTGGCCCGGGAAGGCCTATGGCACGCGTATCGAGGCGCTCGGTTAAACGGTCTGTGAGTGGACATTGGATTTATAAATTCGATGCATGCATAACTGTTTTATGATTGTTATGGTTATGATTAAATGATTTGCTTTGGATATCAGTGAATTTAAATGATTTCACGCATTTCGAGGCGATTTACGTATTTTCACGTAAACCGAGGTTTTCTGGATTTGCACCGATTTCCATAAATGTGGTTGGATATGATTTCATGAAACGGTTACGAACTTGAATAAAGTAAAATCAGGCCAGGGGCCCAGTTGAACTATGAAATCGGGCCAGGGGCCCAGTTAACATGTGGATCGGGCCAGGGGCCCAGTTAACTTGTGAAATCGGGCCAGGGGCCCAGTTGATTTCTACATGTGATTGCGGGTCGGGGACCCTAAAATGGAATTGAATAAATGTTTTCTGGTTTACATTTTATATATGTTCACATGCTGGAATCAATAAATGGTTTTGATGATATTTCGGTTATGGCACGTTTCACGGTATTTGGGCATGAGACCCGTTTGATGAACGTAACGATCGGTTCGGATTTTATCTATGTATACCTATATGTTTTGCATGTGGATATCGATAAAATGTATTTAGTACTGCACTGTATAGATCCTTCCATATTATATTGTCTCCTCCGGATGAGGTACCCCGGAGAGGTCACGGACGTCTAGAACGTCCAGCGTCTATGACGCTAAGCATCGGGGATGCTGTACCCGAACGGGGTTCGGGGATTGAACTCGGAATTGAGACCCGAGTGGCACGCGTAGCCTTGTGATTGTGACCTTATTGACGTCAGGGACGTCAGACATCAGGGATGTCGGATTGGAGTGTATAGTGCAGTGGCTAAAATAATGGTTATGGTTTATATCATATGCCTTATGGTTCATACTACTGGATTTATGAAATAACTCTTGGATTTTCTTTTGAAAATTGAAACTATGCTTTGGTTTCCGGGCTAAGGCCCTAATGGTTATTTCTAAATAAATATGGGATTATTGGTTTTGGTGCATGCATATAATTTTACTGAGGGGCATAAAAGTCTTATAAATGTTTTAAACAGACTTGTTTATTTTCGTCCACTCACAGCTTTTGTTTTCAATGCCCTTCAGGTTGATTCCGGATACGACTGCAGCAGAGACTTGAGCATCGCACACCTCCTCCATCGATCCTTACGCACTCTGGAAGCCCGTTTGGGCAATGGCAATCGGTTATCCCTTGTCTGGCGCCTCTTGTCAGACGGGAGCACGTCACATTCCATCGTAATCCCGGGGGGATTGGGATGGGTCGTGTCAAACCGGCTCGGGGAATCCGTCGACGCGTTCCCCGAGGTAACCGGCCCTAAACTGACCCATCAAAAACTATCTCAGATCAACATGATTACTTCACCAAAAATGTTCAGAATGATGAGAGGGATAAAAGTCATGTTGATCGTGATCGGAGATAAGCCCCAACACGCCCTCACGCGCCGCCCAAAGTGGCTGCGCGTGAAAGTCACGCGCTTGACACTGTAGCTACAGTGTCAGCACCTTCACCCGTTTGTCTGTAATTCGGGCCTGCCACCCGCGGCTTGACCCGGTTAATTACCCATCAATTCCTACTCGATTTCAATCCAATTTGATCCTAACATGTTAATTAAACATTCAATTTAAGTTCTGGGTTATTAATTTGCCAAATCGAATCCTCAAACGGCCCTTCGACCCGTGATCATCCAAACGGGTTGATCACCCGAACTCACTGGTTTCTAAACCGAAATCAAATTAACCTTACATGAAGCATCATAGTATCACAACGAACTGGAAAACACACTCAATTGAATCAACACTCACCTGGAAGTAGTCGTCCAAACCTCTGAAATTCCTCTGAACACGGCAGTCACCGTGTAACGACCCGTCCCGAATATCGGGATTTAATGATATTTAATTGTGATTTACTAATCTGGGATTAGTTGAGCGTTTCGGACGAATTGTGCAAAATGACCGTTTTGCCCCTGGGCGTGGGCAAAACGTTGACTTTTAATTCGGATGGTCAAATGGACTTTGACCGATGACCGTGACATAGTTCGGGACGTCACGAGTTCATAGACAGGTGGCACGTTCGATTCCGACGTTCGTGGTGAAAGTTATGATGTACGGAAGCCCAGGGGCATTTTCGTAATTTGGACGAAAGAGGGGGAAATGTTGACTTTTTGACCGGGATGTCCGATGGCCGAGGGCCAAGGACCGTTACGTAGGTTTCGTCGATGCGAATCCAACGACAGGCGGCACGCCGAAATCAGAGATTCGACGACGAAGTTATGGGTCACGGAAGTTTGGTTTCGTTATGCACGCATTACGAGACATGGACACGTGGCGTTCTCTGATTGGTCTGAATTTCTGAGTGGGACACGTGGACCACTAATCTTTAATTATTGGGATCAGATCTGGATTGGTCAGATTGTTTAAAATATAGGATTTAAATAATATAAAGTATTTCCCACTTATTTTTCATCTTTTGATCTGGACCCTTAATCTCAATGGTGAGATTGAATCTGGACCATCCATTTTTTCCTTATCATCTCCCTTCCCATTTTATGTTTGCTTACCTGCACAACCATCCGAACCGTGCACCCAAAACCTTCACACATCTCCTCTGTGCACATGTGTGGGTCACTGAGATTGTGAGAACCAGCGGGAGGCGGCAGGACGTCGGCGGCGGCAGCGGTGGTCCACGGCGGCCGTGTTAACCCGGGAGGAAGTTTGCCCAGGTTTTTGGAAATCGACGATCCGTCGTGTTTCTGAGCTCCTTCTCGACTCCTTTGGGACTTGGGGTCAGAAACAGACATGGGGGACTGGGTTTCGAAGCTCGAAGTGAGCTGGGCACGGCGGGGACGGCGGTGCCCGTAACCCGGTTCGAAACCAAAAATGGTGAACGGGTTTTGGATGGGTTTTGGACGTTGGATTTGATCCTACGGTGTTCTCTGAGCATAAACGATTCTTGTGGACGTAAATTTGGGGCTCGAGGCGGCCGGAATTGGGAGGAAGGACGATCGGAATTCTGAGCTTCGGGTTTGTGTTCAGAGGTATGATTCGAGACGTTACTTTTGGTTTTTGTTTCCACAGAACTGTTGGTTGAACTCAGACGATCTTGCAGGTGAAAACCCCGTCCAAAATGATGGAGAAATAACCGAGAACCGGTCGGGTTGGCCCGCGGGTCACGGCGACCCGTTTACCAGTCGTTCGGGTTGAACGACGGTGAACAGTACCCGGCGCGTGGGTTTCACGCGCAAGGAGTTCAACCGGCGCGTGGGGGCGCGTGTGAGGTAATTTTGGGAAACTTCCAACATGACTTTTGTCCTATACAATGTAACGAACATTTTGGGATTGGTTTCGTGTCGATCGGACACCGTCTCGATATTGTTCGGGATGTCCGAAGGTTTTAAATCCAGTTTAAAAATACTTAAAAATTCGGGAAAATTACGGGACTTGAATACGATGTTAATGATGAGGTTAGTGATCCTCTAAATTGATTTGAACAGGATTGGGAGTCCCGGTGATAGTGAGGTGGCCCGGGAAGGCCTATGGCACGCGTATCGAGGCGCTCGGTTAAACGGTCTGTGAGTGGACATTGGTTTCATAAATTCGATGCATGCATAACTGTTTTATGATTGTTATAATTATGATCAAATGATTTACTTTGGATATCGGTGAATTTAAAATGATTTCACGCATTTCGAGGTGAATTACGTATTTGCACGTAAACCGAGATTTTCTGGATTTTCACCGATTTCCATAAATGTGGTTGAATATGATTTCATGAAACGGTTACGAACTTGAATAAAGTAAAATCGGGCCAGGGGCCCAGTTAACATGTGGATCGGGCCAGGGGCCCACTTAACTTGTGGAATCGGGCCAGGGGCCCAGTTGATTTCTACACGTGATTGCGGGTCGGGGACCCTAAAATGGAATTGAATAAATGTTTCCTGGTTTACATTTTATATATGTTCACATGCTGGAATCTATAAATGGTTTTGATGATATTTCGGTTATGGCACGTTTCACGGTATTTGGGCATGAGACCCGTCTGATGAAACGTAACGAATGGTTCGGATTTTATCTATGTATACCTATATGTTTTGCATGTGGATATCGATAAAATGTATTTAGTACTGCACTGTATAGATCCTTCCATATTATATTGTCTCCTCCGGCGAGGTACCCCGGAGAGGTCACGGACGTCTAGTACGTCCAGCGTCTATGACGCTAAGCATCGGGGATGCTGTACCCGAACGGGGTTTCGGGGAATGAACTCGGAAATTGAGACCCGAGTGGCACGCGTAGCCTTGTGATTGTGACCTTATTGACGTCAGGGACGTCAGACATCAGGGATGTCGGATTGGAGTGTATAGTGCAGTGGCTAAAATAATGGTTATGGTTTATATGCCTTATGGTTCATATTACTGGATTTACGAAATAACTCTTGGATTTACTTTTGGAAATTGAAACTATGCTTTGGTTTCCGGGCTAAGGCCCTAATGGTTATTTCTAAATAATTATGGAATTATTGGTTTTAGTGCATGCATATGATTTTACTGAGGGGCATAAATGTCTTATAAATGTTTTAAACAGACTTGTTTATTTTCGTCCACTCACAGCTTTTGTTTTCAATGCCCTTCAGGTTGATTCCGGATACGACTGCAGCAGAGACTTGAGCATCGCACACCTCCTCCATCGATCCTTACGCACTCTGGAAGCCCGTTTGGGCAATGGCAATCGGTTATCCCTTGTCTGGCGCCTCTTGTCAGACGGGAGCACGTCACATTCCATGGTAATCCCGGGGGGATTGGGATGGGTCGTGTCAAGTGGTATCAGAGCAGGTTTTGCTCTTTTGTGCGCGAAGGACGAGGGTGTGATGTCTCTTTGGGCTGCTTTTCCGTTGTCAACCTGATAGATAGTTTTGGGTTTGTATGGTGGCTTGGGTGTGTTTGGCCCGATACGCCGTGCATTGAGGCGATTCAACCCAAGTGGGGTTGTATACGATTAACTGGTAATGTGGGACCGTCGGTTCGGTCATGTGATGATGGATTGTTGTGCCACTGGGCACAGCTAGGTTCAGGGAACCCCATTTGATTGGAAAAGTGAAACTCAGTTGAGTATTGGTCTAAGTTTTGGACCCTAGTAGTGTTGGCTAATGTTCGGGGTGTTGGTGCATCGGAGTTAGCCGATGACCTTCGTGGTGGAACCCACGATGGAACCCACGTTGAGTTGACGATTGGATTGGATTGGACGTCTATATGATGTCAGGACCGCGGGGTCGGTCAGGTTGTGGATTTTACTGCAAAAGGCAGTCGGGTTCGGTGGAACCCTAGGGTGTGATTTTGGAACCCTAATTTATAATTGATGGACCGGAAGGTGAACCTTAAGTGAGAACTTGTGCTGCGACGCGCGGCTGGGGTCATGGATGACCATGTGGATGACTCTAGTGAGTCTAGTCTGGATTATGGGATTCGATCCACGGATGCGGTTATGAGATAAAATATGGAATCCCGTGTTGGATCGAATATTAGTGTGATGTGTGGATACGGATCTTGACAACGATGACTGTTGGTCGACAGTTGTGTCGAGATAACTGGCTATCGCGGATATTTAGTGTGGTTTTGACACTTGGGGATCAGGGGATGTTCAGGGAACGTCCATTATCCTGATGTGCCAGTGGTCAAATTGGAGGTACCCATAGTCGTGGGGTACGAGTGGTGTTACGGGATCGTCGTTCGGAATGAACGGAGATCCAGGGTAACAACTTTGCACACTGTGTGCTAGCATGGATGTTCGTGTGCTAGCATGGGTGTTCGTGTGCTATGTTTGGATGTTGGTATGGTGATACCTTTATGCCAATACTAGTATGGATGCCTGTGTGCTGATACTAGAGTTGATGATGGTGCGTTGGTGCTGGTACTAGCGCTGGTGCAGGTGTCAGTAATTGTGTCGACGATGAGCCACCATTTGGGGTGTGACTCTGTCATGATGGACATATGATCGGTATCTGCGACTCAGTGGTGGTTGAGTCTTGGACTGGATGGGATCCAGTGGAGGTTGTGTCGTGTTGGGATAAGACCCAACAGATTTATGATGACAAGTGATGAATGGATAAAAAGGTATGATTGAAAATTTGGGGAAATTTGGGATGCTGTTCCCTACGTTATGAGAATCAGTGGATTTGGGGAGTTGTTGTCAACTCCGAGATTAGTAAGATTGTTTACCTCTAATATCCTCAGAGGGTACAAGGAAATTATTGAGATTGGAAAAGTCGGGGAAACCATTCGTGGTATTGATGTGGGATTTTGTGATTGTGAATCACTTGGAACCTGAGGATTGAACCTGTTTAGGTTGAGATGTGAGACGAAGGCAGTATGGTATGCACATTCAGGCAAAATTGTGGATATTCCGTTCGGAATCGGGGTGTGTGCATACATGAGTATTGACGGACGTGAGGTCCGAGTAATGAATCGATCTTGGACACGTGGTGGTCCAAGTAAGGTATGGACATGGGCAGTCCAGTGGTTGGACTTGACATCTCATTGGGAGCATGTCTGTTTCCAACATGGTTGGAACTCCCGTTTCGGGGAGAGTTGTGATTGGGAGACGAGAGGAGTGCTCGTTTCCGAATCAGTGATTGGTATTCCGAAGTCATTAGGGTTGACTTCATATTTCCTGTCGTGGCAGATGATGATTGTTGCTACCAGTACGTTGAGCGTGTATTGGTAGGTGGACCCAGGTTTGGCCATGGGTCATTGGACACAAGCAGTTGTGTATGATTTTGGATTTGGTGGTGAAATGCGAGGTCATCTTTCCACCAAGGGAAATTTGGTGAAGGATCCAATTGAGGGTGTAAGACCCTACGATCAGCTTTCAGATGGATTGTTAGCTATGTGAGCATGTGTGGATCCTAGGTGGATCTGATTTGCGATGTTGTCGACTTTGGTCGATGTGACGATCTAGGATCGTGATGTTACTTGTCGGGTGACATAGCGATGGATATGGATTGTGATCTTGATGATCCAGATTGGGTGAGAGTTATCACTCTTATTTTGGTATGCGAGTCGTAGATGACGGGACTGAACTTCTTTTCGGAGTGAAGTCCATATGGCTTGTTACTCGGTTGGGTAGGTTTCCGATGTGGTCGAATATTGTCAACCTTTAACGTGTGGATATTGGGATTGGCTTCCCTACGAAGTCAATCGAGTGTTTTGGAGAGGCAACCGATAGGTTCGGTTTTGTTACGTCTTGGTGGACGTAAACGAGATTTTGGGTTTTGGAATCGAATTTCTGGGTGACGATTCAGGATTCGATTGCGAAGCTCGAAAATGGATTACTGGATTTGGGTGCGGAATGATTATTCCAATGCTAGCTTACGGAATAATGATTTCGGATTCGGATTTGGAAATGGATTAAAATGTGATGTTTGGGTTTGGATTCGGAATTTCTTACGAAATTGCGGATTCGGATTCGGAATTGGAACTAAATGATGGGTGGAGTTCGTTTGTCTCATGTTGGCTGGGCAAATGTACTCCATTACTAGAACGTGTTTGGCTATGACCTGGGTGGCTATAGTCAGATTGATGGATTGAGGTACGTACAGGGTACGTTGTACGAGGATTGATACTGGTTAGGCTGAGTGGTGCCTAATGGCGGTACGTGGGATGTACCAGTGGTGTGTAACTAATGTGTTGGTAATCGGATTGGTTCTGATATCATTTGTTTGGCTGTATTGTGGACTGGACATTGGATACTGTGCGCTGGGCAGATTGATTTTGTCAGGGTTCAGTGATTGTATGAGCAGGTGCTCTTAACCATGGTTGGCTTGTGGAACCCTAGTATTGAGATGTGTGTTCACTGCTGGGCTGGTATTCAACGTGTTCCAGTTACACCACTTGATTGTGTAAGTTGACGGTATACGTACACTCAGGATGAGTGAATTGGTGGTCTGAGTAACCACGAGTAGCCTTGTGTGATTTTATCACACTGTGATTTCCCATCGTTTTGGTTCGCTGAGGGAGTCGGCGATTATGGACATTGAGATTATTTTGTGTCGCAGGATTGGGCTTGCCCTGCGAATTGAGATCACGTGGTTGATCTTACGCTACATCGAGGGTGATGTAGTACGTGGTGTTGTCACGGACGAACAGATGGTTGGGGCTTTACTAGGGTGGTAAAGCTTAGTGGTGACAGTTTGACTGGTGGTGTCAGCGTGGACTGACAAATGAGATTTGGTGACTCCCAATGGGAGCAAATGTAAGGATTTATTGAAAATGGAAAGGAACCGTCTAGCTGAAGGAGTCAGCTAAATGGTTAGGCGATTTTATCGCGAATCAGGTGATCATTTCCACTCGAGGTGGTCGAGTGTTGTTGCTATTATGACGTATGACTGTGATGGGATGTCTGGGTACAAACGAGGCTGGTGTTGTCCCAGTATGTAGGTGTACAAGTGTACACAGATGTGTGGTCGCATTGTTTTCCACAAGGTGGTTGTGGAATAAGGTTATTGGTAATTTCGAGGACGAAATTCTTTAAGGAGGGAAGGTTGTAACGACCCGTCCCGAATATCGGGATTTAATGATATTTAATTGTGATTTACTAATCTGGGATTAGTTGAGCGTTTCGGACGAATTGTGCAAAATGACCGTTTTGCCCCTGGGCGTGGGCAAAACGTTGACTTTTAATTCGGATGGTCAAATGGACTTTGACCGATGACCGTGACATAGTTCGGGACGTCACGAGTTCATAGACAGGTGGCACGTTCGATTCCGACGTTCGTGGTGAAAGTTATGATGTACGGAAGCCCAGGGGCATTTTCGTAATTTGGACGAAAGAGGGGGAAATGTTGACTTTTTGACCGGGATGTCCGATGGCCGAGGGCCAAGGACCGTTACGTAGGTTTCGTCGATGCGAATCCAACGACAGGCGGCACGCCGAAATCGGAGATTCGACGACGAAGTTATGGGTCACGGAAGTTTGGTTTCGTTATGCACGCATTACGAGGCATGGACACGTGGCGTTCTCTGATTGGTCTGAATTTCTGAGTGGGACACGTGGACCACTAATCTTTAATTATTGGGATCAGATCTGGATTGGTCAGATTGTTTAAAATATAGGATTTAAATAATATAAAGTATTTCCCACTTATTTTTCATCTTTTGATCTGGACCCTTAATCTCAATGGTGAGATTGAATCTGGACCATCCATTTTTTCCTTATCATCTCCCTTCCCATTTTATGTTTGCTTACCTGCACAACCATCCGAACCGTGCACCCAAAACCTTCACACATCTCCTCTGTGCACATGTGTGGGTCACTGAGATTGTGAGAACCAGCGGGAGGCGGCAGGACGTCGGCGGCGGCAGCGGTGGTCCACGGCGGCCGTGTTAACCCGGGAGGAAGTTTGCCCAGGTTTTTGGAAATCGACGATCCGTCGTGTTTCTGAGCTCCTTCTCGACTCCTTTGGGACTTGGGGTCAGAAACAGACACGGGGGACTGGGTTTCGAAGCTCGAAGTGAGCTGGGCACGGCGGGGACGGCGGTGCCCGTAACCCGGTTCGAAACCAAAAATGGTGAACGGGTTTTGGATGGGTTTTGGACGTTGGATTTGATCCTACGGTGTTCTCTGAGCATAAACGATTCTTGTGGACGTAAATTTGGGGCTCGAGGCGGCCGGAATTGGGAGGAAGGACGATCGGAATTCTGAGCTTCGGGTTTGTGTTCAGAGGTATGATTCGAGACGTTACTTTTGGTTTTTGTTTCCACAGAACTGTTGGTTGAACTCAGACGATCTTGCAGGTGAAAACCCCGTCCAAAATGATGGAGAAATGACCGAGAACCGGTCGGGTTGGCCCGCGGGTCACGGCGACCCGTTTACCAGTCGTTCGGGTTGAACGACGGTGAACAGTACCCGGCGCGTGGGTTTCACGCGCAGGGAGTTCAACCGGCGCGTGGGGGCGCGTGTGAGGTAATTTTGGGAAACTTCCAACATGACTTTTGTCCTATACAATGTAACGAACATTTTGGGATTGGTTTCGTGTCGATCGGACACCGTCTCGATATTGTTCGGGATGTCCGAAGGTTTTAAATCCAGTTTAAAAATACTTAAAAATTCGGGAAAATTACGGGACTTGAATACGATGTTAATGATGAGGTTAGTGATCCTCTAAATTGATTTGAACAGGATTGGGAGTCCCGGTGATAGTGAGGTGGCCCGGGAAGGCCTATGGCACGCGTATCGAGGCGCTCGGTTAAACGGTCTGTGAGTGGACATTGGTTTCATAAATTCGATGCATGCATAACTGTTTTATGATTATTATAATTATGATCAAATGATTTACTTTGGATATCGGTGAATTTAAAATGATTTCACGCATTTCGAGGTGAATTACGTATTTGCACGTAAACCGAGATTTTCTGGATTTTCACCGATTTCCATAAATGTGGTTGAATATGATTTCATGAAACGGTTACGAACTTGAATAAAGTAAAATCGGGCCAGGGGCCCAGTTAACATGTGGATCGGGCCAGGGGCCCAGTTAACTTGTGGAATCGGGCCAGGGGCCCAGTTGATTTCTACACGTGATTGCGGGTCGGGGACCCTAAAATGGAATTGAATAAATGTTTCCTGGTTTACATTTTATATATGTTCACATGCTGGAATCTATAAATGGTTTTGATGATATTTCGGTTATGGCACGTTTCACGGTATTTGGGCATGAGACCCGTCTGATGAAACGTAACGAATGGTTCGGATTTTATCTATGTATACCTATATGTTTTGCATGTGGATATCGATAAAATGTATTTAGTACTGCACTGTATAGATCCTTCCATATTATATTGTCTCCTCCGGCGAGGTACCCCGGAGAGGTCACGGACGTCTAGTACGTCCAGCGTCTATGACGCTAAGCATCGGGGATGCTGTACCCGAACGGGGTTTCGGGGAATGAACTCGGAAATTGAGACCCGAGTGGCACGCGTAACCTTGTGATTGTGACCTTATTGACGTCAGGGACGTCAGACATCAGGGATGTCGGATTGGAGTGTATAGTGCAGTGGCTAAAATAATGGTTATGGTTTATATGCCTTATGGTTCATATTACTGGATTTACGAAATAACTCTTGGATTTACTTTTGGAAATTGAAACTATGCTTTGGTTTCCGGGCTAAGGCCCTAATGGTTATTTCTAAATAATTATGGAATTATTGGTTTTAGTGCATGCATATGATTTTACTGAGGGGCATAAATGTCTTATAAATGTTTTAAACAGACTTGTTTATTTTCGTCCACTCACAGCTTTTGTTTTCAATGCCCTTCAGGTTGATTCCGGATACGACTGCAGCAGAGACTTGAGCATCGCACACCTCCTCCATCGATCCTTACGCACTCTGGAAGCCCGTTTGGGCAATGGCAATCGGTTATCCCTTGTCTGGCGCCTCTTGTCAGACGGGAGCACGTCACATTCCATGGTAATCCCGGGGGGATTGGGATGGGTCGTGTCACACCGTCCCAGCTCACCCGTGGCTGGTTGCCTTCGATTTTGATATGGTCGTGTTCCAAATGCTCCCAGAAAGCTTACTCTACGATTAGATTGGCCCAACACACCGTAGAAATCAAAAACCCGATTTCCCTCCAAAAATTCCCGAAATGGTTTCTCTCTGGTTCCACTCTTATTTTCAGTCCTTTCAATACCAGAGTGAAGCTCACACACTATATAATCAGTTTTAATTAATTTCAAGCCGTCCCAGAGGCTCGTGGGTGTCCAATTGTCCACTGAAAAATGTCCCCCGAAAAGCTTCGAACTTGAATTAATAATGGGGTCGTGCACGGTGGATGCAACAGACCACGGTCTAAAGCATCAGACACTCCCAACTTTCCAGCACACAATTGCACAACCAATTGCACGATTGAACCACCGCACATGGTGGTGCCGCCCATGTCCCCCTCGGTCTTCTACAGTAACCAGGGCAAAAAGACCAAAATGCCCCTGGTTCAATAATTACCAAAATACCCCTCACTTCCTAGACCCGTAACTCAGCCATACGAAGTCCGATTTTGGCGTGCCGCCTGTCTACGGACTCAGGACGTCGAGACCTACCTATCGGTCCTTGAGTCGCGTGAAAATTAATTGTCAAACGAAAAGTCAACATTTTCGCCCGTGAAGTCCAACTTACGGTAATGCCCCTGAACTTCCGATAGCCATAACTTTTTCCCTGATCGTCCGAAATGGACGTGCCACCTGTCTATGAACTCGTGACGTCCCGAACTACGTCACGGTCATAGGTCAAAGTCCATTTAATTCACCAATCAAAAGTCAATAATTTGGCCATACCAATCACAAGGGTAAAAGCGTCAATTCACCCATTAAATTGAAATACTAAAATCCTCGAATGTCCGGGGTGTTACAGTACGCACCTCAATCCATCAATCTGCCTATAACCACCCAGGTCATAGCCAAACACGTTCTAGTAACGGAGTACATTTGTCCAAACCAACATGAGACAAAACGAACTCCACCCGTCATCTAGTTCCAATTCCGAATCCGAATCCGCAATTTCGTAATAAATCCCGAATCCGAACCCAAACATCATATTTTTATTCCATGTCCAAATCCGAATCCGAAATCATTATTCCGTAAGCTAGCATTGGAATAATCATTCTGCACCCAAATCCAGTAAACCACTTTCGAGCTTCGCAATCGAATCCTGAATCGTCACCCAGAGATTCGATTCCAAAACCCAAAATCTTGTTTACGTCCACCAAGACGTAACATAACCAATCCTATCGGTTACCTGCTCAAAACACTCGATTGACTTCATAGGGAAGCCAATCCCAATATCCATACGTCAAAGGTTGACAAAATCCGACCACTTCGGAAACCTACTCAACCGAGTAATAACCATATGGACTCCACTCCGAAAAAAAGTTCAGTCCCGTCATTTACGACTCACATACCAAGGTAAGAGTGATAAACTCTCATCCCGACAAGTAACATCACGATCCTAGATCGTCACATCGTCCAAAGTCGACAACATCATAAATCAGATCCACCTAGGATCCACACATGCCCACATAGCTAACAATCCATCTGAAAGCTGATCGTAGGGTCTTACACCCTCATTGAATCATTCGTCAAATTTCCCTTGGTGGAAAGATGACCTCGCATTTCACCACCAAATCCAAAATCATACACAACTCATTGTGTCCAAAGGCTCCAAGCCAAACATGGGTCCACCAACCAATACACGCTCGACATACTGGTAGCAACAATCCTCATCTGCCACGGCAGGAAATAAAAAGTCAGCCCCAATGACGTCGGAATACCAATCACCGATGCGGAAACGAGCACTCCTCTCGTCTCCCAATCACAACTCTCCCCGAATCGGGAGTTCCAACCATGTTGGAAACAGGCATGCTCCCAATGAGATGTCAAGTCCAACCACTGGACTGCCCACGTCCATACCTTACTTGGACCACCACGTGTCCAAAATCAATTCATTACTCGGACCTCACGTTCGCCAATAATCATGTATGCACACTCCCCGATTCCGAACTGGATTTCCTCAACTCTGCCTGGATGTGCATACCCAACTGCCTTCGTCTCACAACTCAACCTTTACAGGTTCAATCCTCAGGTTCCAAGTGATTCACAATCACAAAATCTCACATCAATACCACGAATGGTTTCCCCGACTTTTCCAATTTCAATAATTTCCTTGTATTCTCAGGGGATATAAGCAGTACACAATCCTTCCAATCTCGGAGTTGACAACAACTCCCCAAATCCACCAATTCTCATGACATAGGGAACATCATCCATAGATTCCTCAAGTTTCAATCATACCATTTTATCCGTTCATCACTTGTCATCATAAATCTGTTGGGACTTATCCCAACATGACACCACCTCCACTAGATCCCATCCAGTCCAAGACTCAACCACCACTGAGTCGCAGATACCAATCATCTGTCCATCATGACGGAGTCACACCCCAACTGGGGGCTCATCGTCATCACAATCACTGACACCAGTACTAGCACCACGCACTATCATCAACACTAGTATCAGCACACAGGCATCCATACTAGTATTGGCATAAAAGTACCAACATACCAACATAGCACACGAACATCCATGCTAGCACACTGTGTGCAAAGTTGTTACCCTGGATCTCCGTTCATTACGAACGACGATCCCGTAACAGCACTCATACCCCACGATTATGGGTACCTCCAATTTTTTTGCCATCGGCACATCAGGATAATGAACGTTCCTTGAACATCCCCTGATCCCCAAGTGTCAAAACCACACTAAATACCCTCGATAGCTAGTTATCTCGACACAACTGTCGACCAACAGTCATCGTTGTCAAGATCCGTATCCACACATCACACTAATATTCGATCCAACACGGGATTCCATATTTTCTCATAACCGTATCCGTAGATCGAAACCCATAAGACTCACTAGAGTCATCCACATGGTCATCCATGACCTCAGCCGCTCGTCGCAGCACAAGTTCTTATTTAAAGTTCACCTTCCAGTCCATCGATTATAAATTAGGGTTCCAAAATCACACCCTAGGGTTCCACTGAACCCAACTGCCTTTTGCAGTAAAATCCACAACCTGACCGACTCCGCGGTCCTGACATCGCATAGATGTCAAATCCCATCCAATCGTCAACTCAACGTGGGTTCCACCATGAAGGTCATCGGCTAACTTCGATGCACCAACACCCCGCACACTAGCCAACACTACCAGGGTCCATAATTTAGACCATTACTCAACTGAGTTTCGTATTTCCATATCATTATTCAAATGGGGTTCCCTGAACCCGGCTGTGCCCAGCAGCACAACAATCCATCATCACGTGACCGAACCGACGGTCCCACATTACCAGTTAATCGTATACAACCCCACTTGGGTTGAATCGCATCAATGCACGGCGTATCGGGCCAAACACACCCAATCCACCATTCAAACCCAAAACTATCTATCAGGTTGACAACGGAACTGCAGCTCAAAGAGACATCACACCCTCGACCTTCGCGCACAAAAGAGCAAAACCTGCTCTGATACCACTTGACACGACCCATCCCAATTCCCCCCGGGATTACCATGGAATGTGACGTGCTCCCGTCTGACAAGAGGCGTCAGACAAGGGATAACCGATTGCCATTGCCCAAACGGGCTTCCAGAGTGCGTAAGGATCGATGGAGGAGGTGTGCGATGCTCGAGTCTCTGCTGCAGTCGTATCCGGAATCAACCTGAAGGGCATTAAAAACAAAAGCTGTGAGTGGACGAAAATAAACAAGTCTGTCAAAAACATTTATAAGACATTTATGCCCCTCAGTAAAATCATATGCATGCACCATAAACCACTTTTCACATATTTATTCAGAAATAACTATTAGGGCCTTAGCCCGGAAACCAAAGCATAGTTTCAAATTCCAAAAGTCAATCCAAGAGTTATTTCATAAATCCAGTAATATAAACCATAAGGCATATAATAATAACCATAACCATAATTTTTAGCCACTGCACTATACACTCCAATCCGACATCCCTGATGTCTGACGTCCCTGACGTCAATAAGGTCACAATCACAAGGCTACGCGTGCCACTCGGGCACAATTTCCGAGTTCAATCCCCGAACCCCGTTCGGGTACAGCATCCCCGATGCTTAGCGTCATAGACGCTGGACGTACTAGACGTCCGTGACCTCTCCGGGGTACCTCATCCGGAGGAGACAATATAATATGGAAGGATTTATACAGTGCAGTACTAAATACATTTTATTGATATCCACATGCAAAACATATAGGTATACATAGGTAAAATCCGAACCGATCGTTACGTTTCATCAAACGGGTCTCATGCCCAAATACCGTGAAACATGCCATAACCGAAATATCATCAAAACCATTTTTTGATTCCAGCATGTGAACATATATAAAATGTAAACCAGGAAACATTTATTCAATTCCATTTTAGGGTCCCCGACCCGCAATCACATGTAGAAATCAACTGGGCCCCTGGCCCGATTTCACAAGTTAACTGGGCCCCTGGCCCGATTCATAAGTTAACTGGGCCCCTGACCCGATTCATTTTATCAAATCCGTAACCGTTTCATGAAATCATATCCAACCACATTTATGGAAATCGGTGCAAATCCAGCAAACCTCGATTTTCGTGCTAACACGTAAATCACCTCGAAATGCGTGAAACCATTTAAATTCACCGATATCCAAAATAAATCATTTAATCACAATTATAACAATCATGAAACAGTTATGCATGCATCGAATTTATAAAACCAATGTCCACTCACAGACCGTTTAACCGAGCGCCTCGATACGCGTGCCATAGGCCTTCCCGGGCCACACCACTATCACCGGGACTCCCAATCCTGTCCAAATCACATTAGAGGATTACTAACCTCATCATTAACATCCTATTCAAGTCCCGAAATTTTCCCGAATTTATAAGTATTTTTAAACTGGATTTAAAACCTTCGGACATCCCGAACAATATCGAAACGGTGTCCGATCGACACGAAACCAATTCCAAAATGTTCGTTACATTAAATAGGACAGAAGTCATGTTGACCTCACCTCGAGATTCGTGCCCACGCGCCGTCACGCGCCGCCGTGAGTGGCTGCGCGTGAAAGCCACGCGCCTGCTACAGTGACTGCTACAGTCACCATCCTCGCCCGTTTCTCTGGTAAACGGGTTGAAAAACCCGCGATAGGACCCGGTTCAATCACACCCAATTCAACATCAAATCAATCCGTTCTTTCAACTGATCCCTTGTAATCAATCACCATTTAAGTTCTGTAAATCGAATTACACAAATCATGGTCTAAATCCTCACGACTCTCGATCGATCCACGACGGGTTTTCAATTCGGGTTTCACGATATCGTCCTTGGTTTCCAAATTAATTCATTCAGTTAGCATCGTGAGAGTGTAAGGGACATTTCTACAAGGTCAATTTGAGAAATACTTACCTCAAACCCACTGAACACAAGCTCGACTTTGAGCTGCCATGGAAGCTCAGTTCTTCCTCAATCCGCCATGGTTTCTCTTCGTTCTTGTAGCAAAGCTGATCGTTTTGATCCCAGAAGACTCAAAGTAAACTCCATTTTGATCGTCACGGCCCAAATATTCCAATTCGAAATTCCCTCCAATTCCCCGAAATTTGATTCCCGAATTACACCTCCCCACTCAGTCCCCCGTGCTCTCCCTCAGCCAAAACCTTCCCTAAATCACCAAATATCCATTTGTGAAATCAATTATGGAAGGGAGATTGCCAATGGCCAGAATCAAATCCTTATACCTCTGTTTTTTGCTTGTTCACGGTGAGGGAGTGAGGATTATCAGAAATATAAGGGAGGGATGAGATGGACGGCTGTGATGCAATCTGGGGGTGGAATGGATGGCTCAGATCAAAAGCAGGGATTAAATCCTAAATTATTATATAGTGGAAACTTTAGTATATAGTTTATGATTAGTGGATCAAGATCCAATCTAGCCGTCGGATGAGTGACACTTGTCACTCATCCAAGTGTCCTCCAACCACCATTTCAGAATAAAATAATCAACACAGTTACCGAGATGTAACTTCCCCGATTTCACGTTTCAGACCATAACTTCCTCGTACGAAGTCCGATTTTGGCGTGCCGCTTGTCGTTGGATTCGCATCGATGAAACCTCCGTAACGGTCCTTGGCCCTCGGCCATCGGACATCCCGGCCAAAAAGTCAACATTTCCCCTTCTTTCGTCCAATTTACGAAAATGCCCTTGAACTTCCGTTCATCATAACTTTCACCACGAACCTCGGAATCGAACGTGCCACCTGTCTATGAACTCGTGACGTCCCGAACTACGTCACGGTCATCGGTCAAAGTCCATTTGACCATCCAAATTAAAAGTCAACGTTTTGTCCACGCCCAGGGGCAAAACGGTCATTTTGCACAATTCGTCCGAAATCGCCCAACTAATCCCAGATTAGTAAATCATAATTAAATATTATTAAATCCCGATATTTGGGACGGGTCGTTACACATGATCTGAAAGATATATCTCCTACTAATATCTACATAATACAAGGCGTCGGAAATCGATGATCAGTTCTCTAATGGTTAGATTTCGATCCACGGTCCATAGTAAGTCGAAGAGCTTGGTTGTTATGAACTTGAAGACCTTGTTCATGTTTATATTGGACAATTTTTGGACAATTTTTCCCTTTCATTTTAATAGAATCTGTTAAATTAGACGTTCAAAGGGGAGAAGGGGCGAATTGGGACTAAAATTGTGTTTATGAGGCAAATTGGATCAAAATCATGTTCATGGGGCATTTTGAGACTTAACTAAATGTTCATGGGGCATATTGCGTAAAAAGTCTTTCGTCTTAACAGAATCTTTTAAATTAGATGTTCATGAGGTGAATTGAGACTAAAATCGTGTTTATGAGGTAAATTTGGTCAAACTCATATTCAGGGGTATTTTAAGATTTAGCTCAATTTTTAGGGGGTATATCAACTAAAAAGTCAATAGAAAACTAGCCTACAAGCGAGGCAAGCCTAAACTACGATATCCCAATTAAGCAGGAGACACGCATTAAGCACTGAGTGAGGGACCTTGAGACAGGATGACAGGACCCATCCCAATCCCCCCTGGATTAACGCGGGATGACCCTGCTCCCGTCTGACACAAAGTGTCAGACAAGGGATATTTCCGACCTTTACCCTCTTGGGCTATCAGAGTACGCCAGGATCCGAAGGAGGTATGTGATATCTTGGTCTCTGCTACAGTCCACATCCGCTGTCAACTTGAAGGGCAGTCAAAAAATTAAAAGCTGTGAGTGGACAAAACAACCAGTTTATAAAAATCATTTAATCGAAGACATTTGTACCCTTCACTAAAAAGCCTGCATGCATTTGAAAACCGTTTAACCAAATGAACCATAGGTGGGAACTAAGCCCAAAACCATAACTGAAAGAACCATAAAGAACCAATCATACGGGCCACTACCCAAATCCATGTGGGACTCAGCCCAAATCATAAAGAAACGAAGTACACAGGTCACTGCCCAAAACCTGTATCCATCACACATCATATATCATATCTCAAAACCATATATCATATACATCATATATACATATAATTCACACAACTAATCCTGTCACGGTTTCCAAAGCTACGAGTGTGCTACCCGGGGTCTCAAACCCAAGTCTCTCAGAGTCCAAGGTCAATGTCCGTAGACCAATGACCCGTCCTGAGGTTACGATCCATGCCTTCCTGAGAGTAAGGAACCCAACTGGGGGGTGACTCTACTCAGTCGGTGCTCCGTGACTACTCCGGGGTCCACCTAGGCCAACGACCCTCCCCGGAGGAGATAATAGAAGTAAAGGAAGGTATATGAACATATATATACATATAACATGCACATTCATGCCCGGTCCCCCTGAACCATCATGATCCATAATATCCAAGCCATTCATATATATATATATATATATATATATATATAGAAAACATCCTTCATGCCCGGTTCCCATAAACCGTCATGTACCATAATAACATTTCCAGGGTTCATGCCGGTTCCCATAAACCATCATGAACTTGGAAATCCATTTAGGGTCCCTGACCCGAAATCATCAATGTAAAGTAACTGGGTCTCGTTCCCGAACATATGACATCAGCTGGGCATCCTGCCTGATATCTCAGGGTCAGTCACGACTGCGATCGTAGTGATGCGTGCAACCATTCATCCAGGACCGCCCTCAATCCTAGTATGTCACCATGAACGTATCAACCGACGCGACCACCACAAGATCATAGTGCACTCATCACCGATCGATATCCTGAACCGTCAGCACTCTGAAGTCGAGCCTCCATCGGCTACCCGACCACAGATCGTGCATCGTAACCTCTCCGGAAGGAACTCATCCCAAACCGGAGGCGAGCGTCGTATCGTCGGTCGTCGTGCACATAGCACTACCCGCGACCACAATTTAGACTCGAAGGCCATCAATAGGGTCATATGCCCGAGACAAAATCAAATGGGTCTCATACCCGAGTTTATCCTTTTGAAAATCCAAATCCATTTTTATTTAGACCAATAAAGACATACAAACCCGTATTGGCACCGTATAGGGCCGAAACCTCGAAATACGTGCCAATACGTAACCACATCCAAATGCACTCATGGTATCACAAAACATATATTAAAACATATAATAAACATTTATGCATGCACCAATTTAGAAAACAAGGCCCACTCACAGACCGTCCGAGGTGCCGCCTCGATTCGCGTGCCATACGGCTCTCCCAAGCCAATCGTCGTCACGGGGACTCTCAAACCTATCCAATTCAGAATAGAAGGTTACTAACTACTTAATTAACCTCCCACTAAAGCCCCGTAATTTTTCGGAATTTTAAGTATTTTTAATCTTGATCTGAAACCTTCCGATGCCACGAACATTATCGAGACGATATCCGATCGACACGAAACCAGTCCCAAAATGTTCGTTACATCGAATAGAAGATTTCACGTGTTGAAAACATTCCCAAACAGTCACTCACGTGCCCCCACGCATCCAGTGAAGTCCATGTGCGTGAGCCCACGCGCTAGGCACTATTCATCATCTCCTTCACACGTCGAACCGGGTTCGAGTGGTTTGAACCGGCCGAATTGGTCTGGACCGATTAAAGGCCTAAACTGGTCCATTTCTACTCCATTTTTTTCCCATTTTAATCCTAATCCCTTCCTAACCTTGTTTCTTATTTTTTTAGACATTAAAAACCGAAGAAAACCACCAAACTCGTACCTTCCAAGTTCGACCATGGCGGTGGCGGGTTCCTCCACCGTTCACCGCCGTTCCAGGCCGTTCTATGCCTCGAAACCAATCCTATTAGTCTCCTAGAGTCCCCAGAAACACAACCTAAACGTTAGGTTCGATTAAAACCCAATAAAACCAAGTTTCGAATTTTTGAATATTTCTCACCTCACGGGTTCGACTCCTCCGTCGTCGACCACCATCACACCATCGTCCTCCCATCACCATCCTGCTCTCATCATCTCTCACGGTCACACACGGCACACATGATGAATGGTGGTGAGGTATGGTGGTATAAGAGTTCGTATTTGAGAGAAAAATGGAGAATGAAGAAATATGGGTTTCGGGTTTGTGTTTGAAGAAGAAGAAAATGGTAATATCTTATGGGAGAGGGAAATGAGATAGATGAGATGAGTGGTGAGGATTTGACAGATTAAATGGAATGGATGGCTAGGATTGAGTGTTAGAAAGATTAATTATAAAATATTAGTTATAATAATATTTAATTATTTAGATCCACTTTTTAGGGATTTTAGCCAATGGATGAGTGACACTTGTCTTTCATCCATGGGTCCCACCAAAATATCTGCCCAATCAAATATTGCCAAATCATCCTCGTCTCGAAGTACGTGCATAGTGAAATCGACCTTCCGTGACCCATAACTTTCTCGTTCGAAATCCGATTTCAGCGTGCCGCCTGTTCATGGATTTGTATCATCCCGATCTACGTAACAGTCCTCGGCCCTCGGCCATCGGACCTCCCGATCTAAAAGTCAACTATTTGCCCATTTTAACCATAATTACCAAAATGCCCTTAAACTTCTGAACGTCATAACTTTTTCCTCGAACGTTGGAATTGAACTTGCCACCTGTCTATAAACTCGTGACGTCCTAAACTACGTCACGGTCATCGGCCAAAGTCCGTTTGACAGCCAGAATGAAAAGTCAACATTTTGACCACGCCCAAGGGCAAAACGATCATTTTGCATCGTTCATCCGATTTCGCCTAACTAATCACCGATTAACCTCACTAATCGTGATTAGTCACTAATATAATCCTGGAATTCGGGACGGGTCGTTACACAGGACAACCGACTCCAGATTATATTGACAATGGAAAAGAGGATGGAGGGGGAAGACATCCTTTTAGCGGTAAACACATGAGAATTTTTCTCCCTCCAAATCACATATACAGAAGTTACATCCATTGAGCAAAAAAATCAGGAGACACCACTCTTACTCAATACAACCCCCCAAATGCGAAGTGAGCAGAGTTCTTAAAACCATTGATGTGGGATTAATGTCACATAATGATGTTGATGGATGTCTAGTTGATGTGAGTAGAGTTCCTAGAACCATTTGATGTGGGATTAATGCCACTAGTTGTGGTGTTGACAAAGGTCTAGTTGATGCAGGTTGGCTACCTAGAGGATGCAGATTGCTATGTGGACGGTTGGGAGAAGTGTTCCTTCTCATCTTTGAGTTTACAGACGATTTAAAGGAGTTAGTTTATGGTGACCTTGGCATGGCCGGGTGTTGGGCGACTGTCCTTTTTCCTTTTATAGGGAGTAGGGATGGGCATAATTATCCATGGGTGTGAGTATCCATGGGTATTGTTGAAATGGGTAGAAATTAGATGGGTAAAAATTTACCCATCATCTAATGGGTAGGGTGAGGGTTTACCCATAGGTATTGAGGGTATTCAATACCCATTAAATTCAAAGTATATTCTTTATCCATTCTTCACATTATCTATGAATTTGTAACATTTTCTTCCCTTTGCTAATTTTTTTCTTTCTATTCTTACTATTATTATTATTTATTAGGTATTATTATTTAAAATTACTTTATTTCAATTAAATATCAGTTATTTCATCTTTCATCAAAAAAATTATACACAAAAATGTTACGAATTTATATTAACATCAATTTTTTTTAAGAACTTAAATAATTCATTTTAAATGATTTAACAAAAATCAACGTAAACTATATAATTTTTTTTAAGATTTCACAACCATGAAATAATTTAAAAGGAGTTTTATAAATTCTTAAAAATTGTTTATAATAAAATTTCTAACGAGTTTTTTTTTTCAAGTTTTGAATTCCATTTCGACATTTACTACTCATTCTTCATTTAATTGAAAAAATTTCAGAGTCAAATTCTCAAATAACTCATTTACTAGTCTTGGTCAACTCGACAAATTTTGATAATTAAGGATAGAATGGTAAATTGGTCATTTACTAATTCTTACTTTAAATTTCAAGACGGATTGTAACAGAAACTCTAATAGAAATTGAGAAGCTTTGAAAAAAATGAAAAGAAAAAAAAAGCAAACAAAATTGAAAGGAAAAAAATATTATAAGTTAAAAATAAAAAGTTGAAGACAAATGAAAATAAAAAAAATAAAAATAAAAATGAAAAGTAAAAGGAAAAATGAAAAGCAAAATAAATTGAAAGGTATAAAAAATTAGAAGTTAAAATAAAATGAAAACAAGGAAAAAAATTGAAAGGAGAAAATAAATGTAAAATGTCATGGGTACCCATTACCCAATGGGTAGGATTTGGATAAACCCTCAAAAATTGAGGATGAGTCGGAATGGGTATAAAACCCATTTGTACCCATGTAGAATAAAGATTTACCCGCACCCTTAAAAAAACTCATTTGACCATCCCTACAGAAAAGTCGATGTCGATCGAATTGATACGGTAAATTACTCTCAAATCACATTCCCATTCCTGCCGCTGCCATAATATGGACAGTTGCACACCATATAGTGCTAAGATTGACGTGACCTCATCTAAAACAAGCATATACTTGTGTTGCTTGAATGATCCAAAAGATCATGCAGCCTGAGGCAGAAAATTACCATTACGCATGATATACTCTATACACGTATTTGAGAAAACACATTTCCTTATTCAATTTATAAAAGGATAAAAGTGCCCCATCACATTAGATGGATCTTAATTTAAGGGAAAATGATACAAGTGCGTAGTGACTCAGAAAAAACTTTACCAGCATTAAAGTAATACCTAGGTGAATTTGGGGTCTTATGGTAGAGATGACAAAGCCCACGAGAATAAAACTTGAATGAAACAACAATCCTTGTCAACATTTCCCATTTGAACACTTCCACTTCCAAGTTCCAAGTGGTCAAATAAAAAAAAGATAAACGAGACGTGCAAGTACGCCCAACAGCTGAGGGAGGGGATGGGACCGAACAGTTGGTCACTTCAACTTCTACGGTCCTACTTGTGTTCTACCACATGCCCAAACATCATGCATTATGTAACAATTTCCAACAGCAGTCACCCATTTGTTGAAAATTTGAATGACCGGCCAAACATTTCATTATAATAGAATGAACCATTTGAAGCTGTGTATCATAATATAATGTATACCATAATGGAGGCAGCCTCAATGTGTATTATTGAGAATGAATTAAATTCAAGCACCAAACTTGGGAACTTTGGCAGTGGAGATTTGAGCAAGGAAATGCTCTGCCACGATTCGACGTTGGATCTTTCCGGTTGCTGTTTTTGGAAGAGAGTCCGTAATGAAAACCTTCTTGGGTACTTTAAATGAAGCCAAATTCTTCTTGCAAAATCGCTTCACCTCTTCCTCGTCTATGCTTGAGCCCTCTCTTGGGATTATGGCACAGTTAATCTGCAAATTAATGTATATAAGCAATTATGTACATACAATTAGCAATCTAAAATCTAAACTCAAACTCAGATAATGAAATATGTCGATCAACGTACTTCTTCACCATATTTGTCATCAGGGACTCCAAAGGCAACCCCTTGAGCAATCTCTGGATGCGCCAAAAGCACCGCATCTACTTCAATGGGTGATATCTTCTCACCTGGGACAATGAGTCAAAACACATTGTCAGCTAAACTCCACTCACTCACAATTTATCAAACACTTGCGCCGCATTCTCAATTAATTCATTACCTCCACGGTTGATTAGCTCCTTGATCCGACCTACGAGGCTCAAGTACCCATCCGAATCCAAAACGCCGATATCCCCAGTGTGAAACCACCCGAATTGGAAAGCCGCCTTGTTCGCCTCTGGATTGTTCTTATACCCGGTGGTCACATTAGGTCCTCTGATACATACTTCGCCGTTCACACCCTCTGACTGAACCGAACCCTTCTCGTCCAAAATCGCCAGCTCCTGACCCACGGGTAACCCGACTGACCCGGCCTTGTGGGCCCCATCTTCGGGCAAGGGGTTCGAGCACATCAAATGCGTCGCCTCGGTCATCGCATAAGCCTCTAGGACTGGCGCACCAAAAGACTCTTCGAGCCGAGCCAATATCGACGGAGCCAGCGAAGCGCTGCAGCTCCGTATGAATCGGAGTTTCGGGTACTTCGGTTCGGGTTTGCTGCTGTGTCGGTCCAGTATGATCTGGTGGATAGTGGGGACTGCGGTGTACCACGTGGCGTTGTATGTGAGCATGTCGGACCAAAATGTCGAGGCGGAGAACCGGCCCGCAGCTGGGAGAGTAGCCGCGGCTCCGGCGACGAGCGAACTGAGTAACCCGGCGATTAACCCGTGCACGTGAAATAAAGGGAGGACGATTACGGTTGAGTCTGATTCAGTTATCTTGTAGACCGATTTGATGTTCTGAACCGAGGATGCCAAATTAAGCTGAGACAATGGGACTCCCTTGGGCCGGCTTGTGGTGCCCGACGTGTGGAGGAAAAGAGCCACGTCGGATGCGTCATTAACGAGTTGAGAGACGGAGTCGAGGTTCGACTCCGCGGCGGAAGAGAGAGTCACGTGGCTGGAGGCGTCTGACAGCTTGGCGGTCACGTGAGGCACGTTAAGCTTGGAAGCGGCCGCTTGAGCCGCATGAATCGACTCTTCTGGCATGATGAGAAGCTTGGATTCTGAGTCGGAGAGGTAGAACTCGAACTCCTCCGCCGTGTAAGCCGCGTTCAACGGCGCCGCTGTGGCTCGGCACCGAATCACCGCCAAAAACATCACAATAAACTGCAGAAACAAACAAACAAAATTATCAAAAACCTGTTTGGTTCCGTATTCATTGGAGGAAAGTGGACGGAAATGAAAATGTTGGTCTACCTCAACGGTGTTGGGGAAGGTGAGTGCGACGGTGTCGTTTGGGGAAATACCAGAAGCGATCAAGAGAGAGGCAGCGTGATCGACGAGCTCTTGCAATCGCGCGTGGGTCAAATCGAATTTTCCTGAAACGGAAACTGCCCGGCGGTTCGGAAACTCCGATGCCACCTTCTTCAGCAAACTGGTCAGAGTCGGATTTTCCATTTTCTTCAATAAAACAAATTACGTGATAAATTTAAAGACTTTTTTTTCCAGGGTTAAAATTTTTAGGAGGAAAGAGGAACGAGATTTGAATTTATAGGATGGGGTTGAACTGTGGAAGTGAGAGGTGGGAAGAGGACGGATGCGGTGTAGGTTACAATCGGGAACTGGAAGTGGATGACGAGACACGTGTCGTACTGCAGATGGCCAGTTTCGGTGTGCCGCACCTCGAAGAAGAGTAAGAATCGGGAAAATCAGTCGAAGATACCGGTTTAAAATCACATCTATATATAGAATATCTTATTTTTCTTTTCTAGCATGATTTGGTAGGAATCTGTTAAAATATTAAAATATTATTATTTATTTAATAATTTAAATTTGATTAAATAAAAATTAAATTATTAGAGAATTCAAATCGATTTGAATTTAAATCTTAATTTTGAAAATTCATTAAATTTAAATTGGACTATTAAATAATATATTAATTTTTAAATCTATTATTAATACAAAATAATAAAAATAAAAAGATATACAGATATTCTCAGATAAATACATGTATACTCATGTAAAAGTATAATCAAATATTATTAAGTGTTGATGTTTATTTTATAAATTTTAATATAATGATAATATTTGCAATTCAATCATTCGCCATCTTAATATACAAAATTTTGAATATTGATTATTTTGCTATTGTTTTGTGCCTAGTCTCTAATTAGACTGGGTGTGGAGTGAAAAATAAAGGAGCAGTGGGCTCGCTCAGGTGTCATTTCTAGTTTTTTAAAATTAAAAATGTTTTATTTTTAGTAATTTATTAATAAAAATAAATAAATAAATTAACACACGTCAATGAATACTATGAGTTTATTAATTATATCTATACTAAAGGAGAAGTGAAAAAATTAGGGGTGGGCACGGTTCGGTACGGTACAAAATTGATCGATACCAAAACCATACCATTTAATTTTAATCGATACGGTATGATTCGGTATTTCATATTTTGAAAGTGAAACCAGATCGTACCGTACCAATTAAGTTCGGTACGGTTTCGGTATGGTTTCGGTTTGAACCAAAATTTTGTAGAGGTATGAAATATTATTTTCAACCCTCTTCTCGACCAAAATGTTTTTTCACAAATATATATATATATATATATATATATATATATATAATTCGATTCAACAACAATATCATCAAGTTATCAACACATTAACAAATTAAATCAACATATAATCTAAGATTCTAAAAGATAAATAATCAAATTACATCAAGCAACATTGAACATACAATCCAAATTTCAATCTGCTAAGCATCATCAAGTCATCAACACAAGCCAATATCATCATCGATATACCCTTTTGATAAATTTATTCAATTTTGGGTTATTAGATTAGAATTCAAGGTTTTATAAATTCCCATTTGAAGTTTCTGTTTAATTTTATCTTTTATTTCAAATTGGTATTATTGGGTTCCAATTGAATTGTCATTTGCTGTTTTATTTATGGATATTGTTTTTTCAATCCACAACTTTGGTGTGTCGGCTTGGTTTGAATACAAAAAGTGTCTTGCATGGTGGGGTGCAATGATATTCCTTGGCAGCTATTTTTACTTTGTTGGTTTGCATGTTTTGATGAAATTTTGATTTTTCATGTTGGCTACTACTTGATTTGTAATTTTTCCTTTTAGGTTATGTGGAGGGTGTTTAATAGAATATAGGTTTATAGGTGAACTCGGGCTTTAGATAGAGAAAAATCAGTGAGGTTATCTATAGTTGTTTTTTATTAGTTATGGTCAATCCTATAAGTATAGGAATGCCTAATCAACCAATAAGAAATAAATTTAATTATTAAAAAAAATCTTAATTCGGTATGGTATCGGTACGGGACGGTTTTTCAAAATATCGATACCGAAACCGTACCGAATTATATCGGTACGGTTTCGGTACCGTACCAAACATACAACGGTTTTACTATTCGGTTTTTTTTCGGTATGGTTTGATCTGGAACAGTACGGTCTCGGTATTTTGGTTCCATATGCCCAGCCCTAGAAAAAAATATTGTATATCTACAGTGATTTTCCACTTCTACCCTTTTTTTTTCATTTTCCTTTAATTTTTTTTCTTTTTCTTTTTTCTTGATATTTTTTTTTCTTTTATACATATCAAAATTTTTTTTTTCCTTTATTTTGTTTTGTTTTCCTTGATTTTTTATTCTTTTCTTTTATACATATCAATTTTTTTTCCCTTTCCTTTAATTTTTTTTTCTTTTTCTTGATATTTTTTTTTTCCTTTATACATATCAAATTTTTTTTCCTTTTCCTTTATTTTTTTTTCTTTTCTTTTATACATATCATTTTTTTCCCTTTCCTTTTTTTTTCTTTTCCTTTATTATTAATTTTTTTCCTTTATACATATCAAATTTTTTTTTTCTTTTCAGTTATTTTTTTTTTCGTTTCCTTCATATATATTTTTTCTTTTCCTTTATACGTATCAAAAGAAACTTTTTTTTCTTTTCCTTTATACATATCAAAAAATCATAAAAGAGATAATAAAAAAACATTGTTCCCTTACAATATTTTACCGATTCTGCCTTTTTTTTTTCCTTTCTTTTATAGATATAAAAAAATCATTGTTCATTTATGGAAAATTAGTAATACTTAATTCAATAATTCCGCAGCAACACGAGGGCCTAATTGCTAGTATATAACTATAAGACTACTTCATATAATAATATATCAAAAGATATCTGCATTTCCAAGTAATTTTTTTTTTATGCGAAAGTATTTGGAAAAGGGGGAGGCTGTTCATGGAATCCAAGAATATTATGATATATCTAAAGTATGCAAAAATCTAATTAACATCTGAGTTCTACATCCTATCAATGAAAATAGACAAAAGTATACAAAAATCTAATTAACATCTGAGTTCTACATCCTATCAATGAAAATAGACAAAAATATACAAAAATCTAATTAACATCTGAGTTCTACACCCTATCAATAAAAGTAGATAAATCCTACGTAACCCAAAAATTTTCACCTATAGGCTCCTTAAGTACGGTCAGCCAACAATCTTCCTATACGAAATTTATTAGAATTATGGGCTCGAACCATAGAGGAGGGTTCCAATTAAAGCAAGAACCTTGACAATTGCGCCTGCCAACCCTTGCAGGTCATTTCCACGTATTGGTAGGCGTCAACAAATTGGTGTGGTGGCTGAGCTGTTGTAGGTAGGGGTGGCAATGGGTCGTGTCGTGTCGGGTTCGTGTCGTGTCATGAATTCTGTTTTACCCATTTATGCCCAACCCGAATCCGACCCGTTTAATAATCGTGTCAAGAATGTCCAACCCGAACCCGACCTGTTAATGACCCGTGTAATCCGTGTAACCCGTTTAACCCATTTAATAAACAGGTCATACTCAAAACCCAATTAACCTATGACCCGTTTGACTCGTTTAACCCGTTTAACATATTTAACCTATTTAAATTATAAAATTTAATAGATATTTAGGTAGTAAATGGGTAGATATATGGGTTAGTAATGACACGTTTATTAAATGGGTCAATATATAAGCCAATATACGGGTTAACCTGTTAACCCGAAATCTACCCATTTATTAAACGGGTTAACAGGTTATTATACGGGTTAACAGGTTGACCCGAAACCCACCCGTTTAATAAACGGGTCATAACGGGTTGACCCGAAAATGACCCGAAATTTTAATCGTGCGGGTTGACCCGCATAAATTTCGTGCGGATTTCGAGTCGTGTATCGGGTCGTGTCAAAAATTACCACCCTTAGTTGTAGGCCACCAGGGGGGAGAGGAATTGTTGGGAAATGTGATGATGGATTAGGATGATGGGATTGCGGAATGGATGTCTATGGGATAGCGAAATGGAGCCGCAGGTGGAAGGCGGCGAGACAAACGAGTGGTGGTGGGCTTATGATTTCATGTGAGATTGTTCGTAGCTGGCACAGCCCATAAGAGCTGACCTGACCCCGTGTTGATTCACAACTCTTTATTTGGTCTTTAATACCAATTTTTCTTTTTATTGTTCCCTTTGCATGATATAAATGGATAAAGGGAAGTAAATTTCGAAAATCCGTTGTACAATGATTCAAACAATAAACGTGTCCAAATAAATCAATATTGACGGCGGTTACCTTTTTGTTTTTCAACCATATGAAGAGGATGAGGGAATAAAATATTAAGCAGACCTATATAAATTTCATTTCTGTTTATGTAAAGTGAATATAGGATTTGTTAGTTAGTATTATGACTTACCTGAGATCTCAAATTTAATTTCTGTGCAAAATAAATTCGATATTTAATATATATAATGCCTCAAGTGGAAGTTTTGTTACATGTATATGTATATGCAATTATACTAATATCATCATCATAATTTTTGTTTTACATTTTCTATTTTTCTACTAATATATCAAATATTAATTAATTTTACTTGTTAAATATCGAAGTTTAAGGCCTCGTTTGGTATGCCGTACTGTACTGACTATTTCAATCGGATAGACTAATCTGTCCATCGGATAGACTGATTATTTAGTCGGGCGTTTGGTACTTTTTCGGATTAGAATGCCGACTATATTATACTGACCGGATTATATTATAGTAATTGACGAAATACTTATATCTTAAATATTAATTATGTACGTCATTAATTTTATTATTATTTATTTTAATAATAATTATTATTACTATTTATTACATTTTTATTAATTAATCATTTTTAATTTTATCATTATTATTTATTAAAATATCATTAATTATTAATTATTAATTTATTATTATTAGTATTTATTACTTTATTACTTTTTATTATTAATATTTACTAAATTAATATTTTATTTTTATTATATTACTATTTATTATTATTATTATTATTATTATTATTATTATATTTTACAAGATTACTAGTTATCCGACTATTTAATACGGATAATTTCGAGCGTATTATTTTAGCATGTCTGGACCGTATAAAAATATTCAACCGTATTAACTTATACGGTGACTAATTAATACGACTGGTACCAAACACAGATTTCGGATTATTTAGCCTATACGGACCGTAATACGGCGTACCAAACACACCCTAAGTGTTTTGATACCATATAAGCCTATATCAATTTGTAGCTCAATACCTCTAATCCAACACACCTCTATAAGCTCCCAAGCTCAAGTCCATTCTAACAAACAAGCTCTAACAAGGTCTGAACAAACACCAGACGTGGACAGACCTCAGTTTTCCACACGTCGGTCTCACAATGAATGCGCATTGTCCCATATCAGAAGGATAACTTTATTGCACATAATACGCTCATACAAAATGGGTTCACTTTTCCCCAGAAAAGGTTGCTAAGAATTTACTATTCACACATACTTTACGAATTACTACTCACCACTCACTCCTTACACACAGACCCACCACTGACTTGAACGTTAGAGTACCCTTATGCTGGTACCACACCAGTGTCTACTTCTGACCGACCAACCAGTTTCCCTATTTTGCAGGTTTGTCTTAAGCTACGTGATTGAGCAGTATTCGTCCCATAAATTGGCACATTTTGTGCATCAAAAGTTTGATGTCTTATGTGGGAATTCTTACTATGTCAGGACCCAGCCCTAATCCCCCGGGATTAAGGGCTAAATCCTGATCCCGTCTAACGTACGCATGACACGAAGGGTAAACTGACGTCTAACCTTCAAGTGACACGTAAGTCGGACAAGGGAGTCTCGATCCGACCGTCCAAAAACTTCCGAACTTCCCAGAGTGCGCAAAGTCTACTGTGGATCGTACGTGTGATGTCTCCGTCTCTCTCGACCAACAGTCCGCGCCGCAACAACCTGGAGGATATCAAAAACACGAAAAGACTGTGAGTGGAAAAAATAAAGTTTAAGTTTAAAAACATTTCATAAAACAATGACATTTATACCCTCCGTTTCAAAAACCAATGCATGCATATCCAATTCATGTCATAAAACCATGTACGAAAACCAAACACATTTTCCTTTTTCTCAAATCCCGGGCCTCAGCCCAAAGCCATCGAAAACTATTTCATCCGGGCATAGCTCAAAACATCTGAAAACCTTGTTGAAAACCATCTCATATTTTCATTCACCGAACCTGCTGGATCTATCCGAGTCTTTAAACTCCCGAGTCTTTAAACTCAATCCATGCCTCAATAATCCGAGTCTTTAAACTCCGAGTCTTTAAACTCAACAGGCCTACGGGAGAAATATCAGTATATCCGAGTCTTTAAACCCAATCCGGGCCCGTCCCCCGTCAATCATAATCCGGGTCTTTTAACCCAATAATCAGGTCCAGCAAATCCAATCCAAAACCATTTGAAAACCTTTTTCCATTTCCAAATCCGAATCCGCAATCCCATCAGGATCCCGAATCCAAACTCAGAACTCATATCCATCTCTTTTCCAGATCTGAGTCCGCAACCATCATTCCGTAAGCCGGCTGACAGGACCCATCCCAATCCCCCCGGGATTACCGTGGAATGTGCCCTGCTCCCGTCAAACAAGGGGTGTCAGACAAGGGATAACCAAAAGTCACTGCCCAAACGGGGCTTCCAGAGTGCGCAAGGATCGATGGAGGAGGCGTGCAATGTCCTAGGCTCTGCTGCAGTCGCATCCGTAATCAACCTGAAGGGCATTAAAACCAATAAAAGCTGCGAGTGGACGAAAATCATTAAGCTCATTAAACACATTTATAAGACATTTATGCCCTCCAATAAAAACGTATGCATGCCACGAAAACCAGTAACCAAAACGTTTGTTCAACCAAGCCATTAGGGCCTTAGCACAAAAACCGTAACTCAAAACCAAGTGTGGGAACTCAGCCCAAAACTGTGGAATACCACATCCAGACATATTAAAACCATGTGTGCCACCGCCCAAATTCATAAATGTAAATCCGCAAATCCAAAACCATTTAGGGTCCCCGACCCGAAATACCATTTCATCAACCAATAATCTATTTTTACCATATAAACACACATGCAACCAAAAAGCCATTTCATAGATTCATTAATCCATATTTACCACATTACCATCTCCAGCATCCCAGATGCTTAGCGTCCCAGACGCTTGACGTCCCAGACGTCATATCTCACGGTATAATAAGCGACGCGTGCTGCCCGGGGTCTCTCCGGGTCAATATCTTTGACATCACAGATGTCTGACGTCCCAGACGTCAATTATAGCAATCCTGCTCCTGAGTCATTATACGGTCCGGTAACTCCGTACGATGACCCCTCGCAGGCAATGCACCGCGACTTCCCCAGTGTCCCAGACACCTGGAGGAGACCATCATATATCCTTGTATCCAGATGGTATATGGAAAACAATTTTATTAAATCATTTCACAACATTACAATGGGCCCTTGCCCGAAATCTCCATAAACATAACAATTCCATTTAGGGTCCCTGACCCGAAATCACATTTATTAAACATAGTGACAAGACCCGCCCCGATCCCACAGGGACCACAAGGGGACGTGCCCTGCTCCCGTCTGACACCCAATAATTCATACCAATTTAAACCTCAAAACAACAAATGCATAAATAACCAAATCAAAGTCATACATCAAATCCGAATTAAACGAATGTCAGACAAGGGATGAAATCCCGAATTACAAGTTGCGAGCACGACTCTATATTAAACCTGCGGGTACACCACCCAACAGGGGTTCAGGTACGCAGAAGTAGATCTATGCCTCAGCCACAGGTTCCTCCTCTACCTCAGTATCACGACCTGGAGGGGTTACCAAAAAACATTAAGGGTGAGTGGACCGAACTCAAGTTTATAAAACCATTTGAGAAGTAAAACATATAATTTACCCCTCCGTTTTCCAAACATGCATGCATCCATAATTAAAACCATCAATCATATAATATGAACCATAGGGCATAATATAAAACCATAAGTATAATTTTAGTTGCTGCACTATACACTCCAATCCCGACATCCCTGATGTCTGACGTCCCTGACGTCAATAAGGTCACAATCACAAGGCTACGCGTGCCACTCGGGTCTCAATTTCCGAGTTCAATCCCCGAACCCCGTTCGGGTACAGCATCCCCGATGCTTAGCGTCATAGACGCTGGACGTTCTAGACGTCCGTGACCTCTCCGGGGTACCTCATCCGGAGGAGACAATATAATATGGAAGGATCTATACAGTGCAGTACCAAATACATTTTATTGATATCCACATGCAAGACATATATATACCTAGATAAAATCCGAATCAATCATTAAGTTTCATCAAACGGGTCTCAAGCCCAAATACCATGAAACGTGCCATAACCATATTTTCCATATCCTCAAAACCATCATTGTTTTTAGCATGTGAATAAGTATAATAAACCAGAAAACATTTATGCACGCAAGGGTTTAAGAAAATGGCCCACTCACAGTACAGTCCTGCTGAAAACAGAGCGTTTACCCTCGATCTGGTACAATTACAAAATTCCTGTCACATCCAAAGTATACGTAAGGGTAAATACAAACCCCTAACATTTAACCATGAAACCCTAGACCGAAACTGGTCCGGATAAGCCGCCCGAATGCACTTTCCAAGGCAATAACTCTCATTTTGACCAGCTTAATGATCTCCGATCGACCCGAAACCATCGCTATTGGATCCGGATCGTCGAAACCTAAAGAATGGTGGTGGTCTCACCAAAATTACTGTTCACACGCGCCCCCACGCGCCTGGTCAACCCTCTGGTCAACTGTGCTACAGTACTGCTGACGTCACTGCTGATGTCAGCATGACGTCATCACTGACAGTGTCAGAGGACACGTGTCAGCAGTCCATTGGTCCCTGGTCTGACTGATTTCTGACATGATGATGTCATCATGACGTCACTGCTGACGTCAGCATGATGACGTCATCAGTTACAGTAACCGGGTCTGAGAACCGGGTCACCGCAGACCCACGGTTCGACCCGATCAGTTCTCATCAACCCGACCACCATTTCTGATGGGATTTGTTCCTATGAACTCGTCACAACCTCCTCAACGGTTCTGTGCAATTAGAACTGGATTTTAGGTCAAAGAGATTACCTGAAAATCGACTAGAAGGTTGGATGCCGGTTCTGGTTAACTTCTCCAGCGAGTCGACGACTTTCCAGTCACGGTCCTGGGTTCAAACTGGTCGTCAAGGTCCCCTGAATGTGTCCTAACAATAACCAAACAATGTCAACGTCAAAAACAGACGTTTCGAAGCAGGGAAGGAAAACGGGCACTCACGGGTTTACCGTCCTATCGTCGCCGTGTCGCCGCCGTACACCGTCCAGATCAGTTCCTTGTCGTCCTGTCGTCACGGTGAACCTAACCGTACGTTGGTTCGAGTCCCAGAGTGAAGGTTTGGATGGTTTGGTGACTTGGGCTGTTCGGGTTTCCTTCTCGGGTCTGGGAGGATTCCCGGCCGTGCAGGGTGGCTGTGGGGTGGTGGCCGGCGCCTGAGGGTGGCAGTTGGCCGCCTGGTGTTGCCGTGAGTGTGAGGTTGAGAGGTGAGGTGCTGAAGTGTTTGTTCGAAGGGGTAGCCGTGCTCACGGTTTGAGAGAATGAAATGTGAGAGTGAAAAATCTGAGAATTTTAAAACAGATGGCTGGATGGAATGAAGGGCTGACATAGGATCAATGGTGAGGATTTAAGGAAAATAAAACAATAAACTAACTTATTGGCCAACACAGATCCTTAATTTGGGGAATGTAGGGGATGAGTGACACTTGTCACTCATCCAAGGGTCCAGATTGAGTTGATTAAAGTAATCAGATCCCATTAATAAAATATTATTTTAATCCGGTTCTCGGTTGGTTCGGTTAAATGTGAAATACTTCCGTGACCATAACTTCCTCGTACGAAGTCCGATTTCGGCGTGCCGCTTGTCTACGGACTCAGGATGTCGAGACCTACCCAACGGTCCTTGAGTTAACTGAAAATTATTTTCCAAGAGAAAATTCAACATTTCCACCCCCAAATGTCCAAATTACGGTAATGCCGCTGAACTTCCGATAGTCATAACTTTTTCCCTGATCGTCCGAAATGGACGTGCCACCTGTCTATGAACTCGTGACGTCCCGAACTACGTCACGGTCATAGGTCAAAGTCCATTTAATTTATAAATCAAAAAGTCAACAATTGGCCATACCCAACGCAAGGGTAAAAGCGTCAATTCAAACATTAATTTACAATATTAAAATCCTCGAATTTCCGGGGTGTTACAACCTTCCCCCCTTAAGAAATTTCGTCCCGAAATTTCAAAGAAACAAGTAAGGAAATTGTTCTCGCATCTGAGCCTCAGGCTCCCATGTGGCTTCTTCCACATTCTGGTTTCTCCAGAGAATCTTCACGAGAGGAATCGTCTTCCGTCGTAGTACCTTGTCCTTCCGATCCAAGATCTGTACTGGTTGTTCTTCGAAGCTCAAATCCTCCCGTAGTTCGACAGGTTGTTCCCCAAGTACATGCGAAGCATCATGTACGTACTTCCGCAGCATCGATATGTGGAAAACATCGTGAACTCTAGAAAGTTCTGGAGGTAGCGCCAATCTGTAAGCAACCTTGCCAATCCTCTCCACGATCTCATACGGTCCGATAAAACGCGGACTCAGTTTCCCCCGTCGGCCAAAACGGATAATCCCTTTCCACGGAGATAACTTCAGGAAGACAAAATCTCCCACTTCAAATTCCAAGTCTCGAATCCGTCGATCAGCATAACTCTTTTGGCGATCCTGTGCCGCCTTCAATCTCTCCTTGATAACTCGAACAGTTTCCAGGGTTAAGTCCATCAATTCCGGCCCTACAGCCGCTCGCTCTCCTATCTCCGTCCAGCAGATAGGTGTCCTGCACTGTCGACCATACAGTGCCTCATATAGTGCCATTCCGATGCTTGCCTGATAGCTGTTGTTGTAAGCGAATTCCATTAATGGCAAATGAGTATCCCAAGAGTCCTGAAACTGTAGCACACAGGACCTCATCATGTCCTCCAGGGTCTGAATGGTTCTTTCAGACTGTCCATCGGTCTGTGGATGGAAAGCAGTACTGAAACATAGGGTTGTTCCCAGAGTAGCTTGCAAACTCCGCCAGAACCTGGAAGTGAAACACGGATCACGATCGGACACGATCGATTCCGGCGTACCATGCAATCGTATGATTTCCTTCACAAACAACTGAGCCAATCGGTTAGGTTTATAAGTCTCCTGAACGGGCAGAAAATGGGCTGACTTGGTTAACCGGTCCACGATCACCCATACTCCGTCAACTCCACTCTGAGTCCTCGGTAACTTAAAGACGAAGTCCATGGTGATGTGATCCCACTTCCACTTGGGAATCGGAAGTGGCTGCATAGCCCCATACGGTCTCTGCCGTTCCGCCTTAACCTGCTGACAGGTTAAGCATTTGCTTACGAACTCAGCAATATCCTTCTTCATTCCTGGCCACCAGTAATGGTTCCGGAGGGTACGATACATCTTTGTACCTCCCGGATGCATAGCATAAGCCGAACTATGGGCCTCCTCAAGAATCTCGGCCCGTAACTCTGCCACTGCAGGTACACACAAACGGCCCAACTTCACAAGTGCTCCATCGTCCCGGATGGTAAAATCCTGTCTCCCATCCGCATCGACCTCAATTCTGTAAATACAGAGTATCGGATCCTGAAGTTGTGCTTCGATGATCCGATCAATCAGTACTGGTCGTACATGGAAGCTGGCCAACAAAGCTCCATGCTCATCCGTACCCAAAATAACTCCCGCCTTCCGGAGTTCCACCAGTAAGGGAAGATACACCATCCTCAGGTGTGCAACTGATCCCGTTGATTTTCTACTGAGTGCAACCGCCACCACATTGGCCTTACCCGGATGGTACTCGATCGTACAGTCATAGTCCTTCAGCAGTTCCAACCATCTCCGTTGTCTCATGTTAAGCTCCTTCTGAGTGAATAGGTACTTAAGACTCTGGTGGTCGGTGTATATCCGACACGTTGCGCCGAATAGATAATGTCTCCAGATCTTTAGAGCATGAACCACCGCCGCCAACTCCAAATCATGGGTAGGGTAGTTCAACTCATGAGTCTTCAACTGCCGGGATGCATAGGCGATAACCTTGCCAGTTTGCATCAACACGCAGCCCAGACCTTGTAGCGATGCATCACTGAAGACCACAAACTCTCCACTGGCATCCGGCAATGCAAGGACAGGTGCAGTAGTCAATCGATCTTTCAACTCTTGAAAGCTCCGATCGCACTGCTCGTCCCAGATAAACTTCACTCCCTTCCGAGTCAAACGAGTCAATGGTGCAGCAATTTTGGAGAAACCCTCCACGAATCT